>CM060403.1:93930710-95257926 GCA_030545235.1 Helianthus tuberosus | reverse complement strand
ATCCTCAATCTTCTTTCTCTTTCTTTCAGGATCGCAACCTGGCTCTATGTTATTCTTGATCAGGTCTCTTGATTCCTTAAGTTCATCAGCATCATCAGCTTGTGTGAATTTCAGATCCAAGAACATAGCCTGGCTCTCAATCAACTCAGGATCAAAACTTGGCTCTCTTCCATATCTGCACAATCTCTACCTCACAATAAATATCACAAATTTAAAATTTGATATATTTATTCTCTACTCACCACAAGTAAATACAAAATCAAGAAATGATTTTACAATGTTAAACTCTGATGAATCTCTTGTATGAAAAACACTATTCTTTTAAAACCTTTTCACCTTTCAAACTGACTCCCCCTCACCGATTGTCATCATGTTTAGCACTTGGAATTTTGAAAATCAGCTCTCCAACATCAGTCGTCGAAAATCTTTTTGTAGTTTTGAAATAAACAAAATGAAATGCAGTAAAGAAATATTTACATACAATATTTTTGAGTTTGCGAAAGAGGATCATATCAGTTTATGAGACAAATCACCAACACCGTTAAGCTTTAAACATATTCAGTTGTAAACGATTCACTTAGATTGTCAGTATACTGATCCACTTAAATTTTCACACAAATTTCAACTGTTTCGAGATACGAGATTAATGTTTTAAGCACTTAAACTTATTTGCGTGTCCCACTTCAGAATATACTCCCGTATCCAGATCCCAATATTCAGTCTTACAGGTGAGTATACCACAGATGATATCTGTAAAGGGTTAAATGCGAGACCATGAGAGCTCAGGTCAGAACTTCCGTTCAGCAGAGAGATGATGGCTCGTCTTTTAGTGGGTCCCCTTTAGAGGATCTTTTTTACAACAGCACATGATTTGCATTTTTTCAATCTTTCATCATTTTTATGCTGAGGGTGGGCTATATTTCAAGCAAGTGTAAAGTATTCTCCGAGGACTAGGCCATTGCTTCCGCAATATCAGAAGTCCTGGGATAATACCCCAGATATCACTGAGTATAAAGACCTAGTATCTTAGAAAGAGGGACCTTTCAAACAAGATTTCGGGGGTTACCCATATATCCGAGACACCCCACAATATAAGCAAGTTTGAAATTTAGGTTTATATCTCGTCACAATCTACTCAATGTGCAAAAACCTACTGGCACATCATCAGTGAGATCATTTATCACATTTTACTTTCCAATTCTTTAGCATGCCGTGAATGTCCACTGATGTACTATCATTTCCTCTTTTTACAACAAAACTCGTTTTGAATTTATTATGTTTTTGACTTTTTCAAATTTTCTAATGTTTTTGGATTTTCTGAAAATTCTTACTCCCCCTAAAATTCAAACACATTTAAAAGAAATTTGAAAACAAACTTTACAAATAAAATGACAACTGATATCAAATTACTTCAATTCTCCATCCACTTGGCATAAACAATCAGAACTCCCCCTTACAACAAACTATTTTCCCATTATGATTTCAAAACACTTAAGTTTGTTTTAATCAAATGGGTTTTCCGGAAAATAAGTTTTGTTGATTTTATAAAACCACTTCTAAGTTAGGGGTTTCATCACCTTGTTCTTTTCAACCACTTGTAGGAATTTAACATTTTTAAGATCAAATCACAAATACCACTTGTAGAAAATCAAGTACAACTTAATGTCCCTGATTTACCACTTGTAATTCGAAATATCACCAGAGTGAATTTCTCAAGAAAGATGCCGATACCTGCTCCACACTTACCAACCTGGAAGCTCCGGCAATTCAAACCTCTCTCATATGAAAAACAGACATCCAAGCTTCACCAAACTTGGATGTTACCTCTTCTTCTTCACTTGGGTAGTAAGATGCTTTCTTTGTTTCATAAAAATCCTTTACCCCTTTGGCCTTTCCCTCGACCATTTTCCCAAAAATCTTTTTCACATTTCCATTAAACGCTTTCTCAACATCAAATTCTTTCTTCTCAGAATAGAATTGATTCGAGATTTCAATCTTTCCAACCTTTTGTTTAAAGTTTTCAGCCCTTAATGGTGGAAAATTGACATCATCCACTGGAGGCACTGAAATTTCTTCTTTAACCTCAACATGTGGCTCGTCTGATTTTCTGGAATCAGATTCATCGCCAAGTTTCTCATAAAACTTCTTAACAACCCACATTTGGTTGTCATGTTTAGATCTCTTTTGATAAAAATTTCTCTTTGAACACTCACAAACTTCATATGTTGAATTTTCAAAAATTTTAAATTTTTCAGTTGGTGGTTCATTTTTCTCAACAAACTTTTCTTTGAGTTTTTCAGAGACTTCCTGTTTTGTTATTGTTGCTTGAGAACAGTTCCATGCAATGTGACCAACTTCATTGCATTTGTAACAAGTTCTTGTCTCCTTTCTTTGATAAGCTCCATTCTTCATTCTTTCTTGTTTCTTGGCAAGGAATTCTCTGTTTGATTGCTTCCAGAATGAGCTTTTTGATTCCTCTTCACAACTTGTCCCTGAAACAAATTTTGTGTTTGTTTTAGAAATTTTATCATTTTTATAATTTTCTGGTGGAATAAAACCAAGTCCTTTCTTTTTGAAATTACCGTTATGATTTGGTTTCTTTTGAAAACCAGAATCAGAACTGTAACCTTTTTTCTTGTTTAAACGTTGTTGAACTCTTGAAGTGTATTTTTTAGGTTTTTCAGTAAGATTTACATCTTTTATTTCAGAAATATTAATTTCTGTTAGTTTGAAAACCTTTTTAATCATTTTTGGTTTAACACCTCTTACTGGAAACTCTTTATCAGAGTATAATTTGTCAGAATCATTCAAAGTATATGCAACTTCAAATGTTTCATCATCCAAATTAGACTTTGATAGCAAAAATTCTTTACTATAAATCCTTTTAACCGACGTCTTTGAACTATTGACTGACGAACTCGAACTTCCAGACTCGGACTTTGACTCAGACTCCTCATCTTTATCCAACACCTGATCAACCACCTTTTTGATTAACTCGGACTCATGATCAGTGTCAGACGATGTAAAAGTAGCATCAATGTTTTCTGGTAATTCATCGGTTATATCGTACTTTAACTTTATACTGACTGCTTTTTCGACTTGCTCCTCATTTGGTTTTCTGGGAGAATATCCTTTCCAGATCGGAGGTGGACACTTGTTGTAACTAACACTCTGTTTCTTACCAGTATCTTTCTTCTTTGACTTCTCATCATCTTGAAATACTTCAAAACCTGCAACAGTTGGATAAATTCTATCAATCTAATAATCAGAACTAGAATAACTTTGCAACAATCTTCTAATTCTTTCATTTTCAAACTTTTCTGTCTCCAACTCTTGCTTTAGCGTTGCACATTCTTCAATGTAATGATTGATAGCTTTTTGCTTCGACATCATCACCGCATTCATCATTGTCAATGCATCTTCTCTTTTAGAATTTGTCTTTTGAAGACCTGTTACTGTTTTGTTTAGTACATCATATGACTCTTTCACATAATTGAGATTAAACAGTAATTGTTCTTTCATCTTGTCAAGCTCACACAACTTCTTATCTTTCTCTTCACATTGTTTGCAAGCTTCTGAACACTTTAGACATGGTTTGATAACTTCAACAATCCTTTCTACTTCAATGATCTTCTCAACTTCAACAACTTTTTCGACTTCAATCACTTTCTCCGTTTCAACAATCTCCTCAGCAATTTTAACTTCTTCATTTTGAACAATCTTCTCATTTTGAGCTATACTTTCACATTTCATCTTCTTCTGTTCTTTTGCTGCTCGTCTCTCCTTCAGCTTCTCCAAACGATCTGCAAAATAAAATTGAAAACTTTCAGGAGATAAATGAGTTTTTGCAACGTTGATATGCATTTCTTCCTCATCATCACTACTGTCATCAGTTGGTGATTCATCAAACATTACTGTCTTTTCTGAACTGTCATTGGATAAACCAGAATCAGATTGTGTTTGATCAAAAACTGTTGTTCTTTCTGAACTTTCATCTGATGAATCAGACTCTTCATCTTGACTTTTCTCATTACTTGCAAACAATTTCATCCATTCTGTCATCAAATCTGGCTCTTGAACTATTTGTGCAATGAGAGCTGCTACTTTTGAATCTGGTGGAATGTATTTGTCCCAACTAAAACCTGCAGCCACTTTATCATCATCTTGATCAATTATACCATAATAAGCTTTCTTATGTGCATCCTCGATCATTTTAGCATGTGCAGTTTGTGGTTCTTTTTGTTGATACGGTTGATGAGCAACTTGTTGATAAATGGCTTTCCGATAGTAATCATCTTTTCCAAATGGATTATGTGCTCCACTTGCTTCTAGATTTTTACATTCTCTCTTGAAATGTCCTTTCTCCCTGCATCGAAAACAAGTAACTTTAGATTTATCAAAACCCAAAGTAGATACATTAGCATCTAGAAAATCATTTCTCCCTGTAATCATCTTAAATTTTTCAACTCTTCTCAAAACACTCGCTAAACACCATTTTATATCCATCAGTTCCATTTCTTCAGCATCAATCTGATCGTAATCCTCTTTTGTCAGCATAGGATTTCCGATCCTTCCTGCAACCAATCCTTCATATGATTCCAACGCTGTAACAAGTAATGCCATATGATTTTTGACAACTTCTTCAGAAAAATTTTGACCATTCGGAAGATGCAATGTGATGTTGCAATTTAAGACATGACTATTGTTGTTGTTTGAGTTTTGAACTTGATGGCTTGAGCTTGAAGCTTTCGGATTCACACTCGGATATGAAGAAAAACCACTGCTGCTGTTGTTTGAACTTTGATTGATTGATTCAGATGATTTTTCTGTACTGAAAGCAGTTTGAATTTTTGGACTTGCTTCGATATTCTGAACACTCCCTTTGTAGTACATCTTAACATCTTGTTGTGAACTAGGATTGTTCATTCTCGCAATCTTTTGCTGTTCTAGATCTTGACCTTCAATCTTTTCAATGAACTGGGAAATTGTCAAACCATCATATTCTCCAGTATTCTTCAAGATCATCAAATAAGTACCCCATTCTTTCTGAGGTAAAGCATCAGCTAATTTGTCTACCCATTCTTCACGATCTTTGGTGATGTCTAACAATGACATTGAACGTACTAAGTGACAATATCTTTCAATTAGTTTCTTAGTATCTTCTCCCGGCAAACTTGAAAACAAGTCAAATTCTTTCTTTAGCAATGCTTTCTTGCTCTTGATCATCTTCTCACTTCCCTCAAACTTGATTCTAAGAGCTTCCCAAATTGAACGCGAAGTCTTATCATGTTGAAGCAACACAAATATGTCTTCTTTAATAGCTTGCTGGAGTAAACTGATCATCATCTTTTCTGCTTTGTACATGTCTCGTTCTTTATCTGTAAATTCATAAATCTTTTTCTCAACTCCCAAATCTATACGTGGTTGAACATACTTTTTCTCAACACATTCCCAAGATCTCAAATGATTTGCTTGAACCCAGTTTTCAAATCGATATTTCCAACCGTAATATTCCTCAATTCCCATTAGCTTCGGGGGTTTTTGCAAAGTTCCAGTTTCATTTTCCATGTTCATATTCTTAGCAATATCAGCCGGAGTAGTCGGGGATGTAGCAAACGTGTTGTAGAATTCCTCTTCCATGTTTCGGCAAAATTTTTCACAAAACAGGCTCTTTCAAACGGAATTGCACTATCAAACGGAATATCAGTTGAAACAAAATCAGATGATTCAAACGGAATTACTCTCAAACGGAATCACCTGTAAACCAGTTTCAAACGAAATCCCAACTCAAACGGAATCACGATTTGAAGCGGAATCACTGATTTCGTTTGAAACTTTCAAACGGAATTAAACTCTGAAATGGAATACTCAAGCGAAATTAATGATTTCAAGCGAAATTATATGCACTTTCAAACGGAATTATGCTGACATCATCATTTCGAACAAACTTTTCAAGCGAAATTACAAATTGATCAAGTTTTAAGAAGAATTTAGGTCTAAAACTCTCAAGGGTTTGTTAAAATACAAATGCGCGTATAATGTGAGAAATTCAAGTCATTTTAACCGTGAAAACAAGTTCAATTTTGAAAAGAAGGTGTAGAAGCTAGAAAATGTGATGAAATCAGGCTGAAAATGATAGAACTCCTCAACCTGAGCACTGATACCACATGTAGGATCGTATTCTGACCCAAAATGAGTCGATCAGAGGCGTTCTACTCAATATGAAAGGCGAAAACAGACATATCGAGTTAGATTCAGCTAGATATTCACTTTAACTGTCTTTCTGATTAATATGACAAAGTTATACAGCAAGATGACACTTCGGCAGCACTTCGGCTCCGGAAGCACACATCCATGAATGACT
Organism: Helianthus tuberosus; assembly: GCA_030545235.1. Classification (NCBI taxonomy): domain Eukaryota; kingdom Viridiplantae; phylum Streptophyta; class Magnoliopsida; order Asterales; family Asteraceae; genus Helianthus; species Helianthus tuberosus. The sequence goes on along the minus strand of CM060403.1, from coordinate 95,251,562 downwards.
CAAACGAAATCAGAACACAGGTATATATAGGCCACCTAATTCCATTTGAACATGCTCAAACGAGATTAGGTTTCACACGGAATTAGCTTCAAACGGAATCAACAAGTATAATTTTGTTTGAAATGGAAAATGTCAATTTCAAACGAAATTAACCTTATATCCTATTTTCTCGTTTTCCATGCCATGATCTAACTATTCACATACAAGACTCGATACAAGACGAAGTCGACAGACGCATGCACCAACAGTTGCATGTTCTTGAATGATGATTAAAATGCAAGTGTTTGATGATTTGTGTATGATATGATGAATGTTCATTCAAATCAGTAAGTAAACATGAAAAATAAAGCTATATGTTAAGTTTTGAAGTTACAAAAATTGAGTCATAACTTGGTAGCTTGCATGTTGTACTATAAGCTTAGAAAAGTAGTAAATCGGGTAATGTTTGCTTGATTTTTGTGCTATTTATGAGACCTGCATATACATGAGTAAAATTTTTGTTTTAATCAGTAAATAACATGTATTGTGTTAAAATATCAAGTCGTTTCGAGTTGGGATGATTATAGTAACGTTTAACGCAAAACTATGCGTTAAAACGGTCAAAAATCAGCTTTTCGAGTTATTTTTATAAAACTGATTTAGATCAGTAAGTAAACTGATATTTTTAGTTTAAAAACAAGTATTTTAACTAATTTTAAGTTCACTTGGTGTTTGGTTGGTCATACGTGACTTCCGACGCCCGAAAACGTTACCGAATCGCTAAAATACGCATTTTTCGATGAACACTAGTACTGGTAAATTTTGAGTGAACCTTATGTGATGAAACGTGTTAAGTAATTTAAACATGTAAATGTGATAATATGTTAAGTGTTAACTTGATAGTGGGAAATTTAGACTATGCAGGTATACTTGTGCGTTTGTACGGTAGAAACGGTAAATTTGCGTTAAATGTGTAACTTGTTTGTCGAGCATGAAATTTGGTACATATGAGATGTTTTATGTTTATTTGCTTTAAAAATGACAAAATAGATAGGTTAACAAGATTTCGCGTGTTTCGGTGTTAAATTATGTGAACGTTTATGTATAAATATTACAACGCGCAAATCATAGATATATTACGTATAAGCGGGAAAGTTAATGGAATTACACAATAATGGTCACCAATAAAATCGTTCAGAACGCAAAATCATAATAAATATATAAATATATATGGACACATATATATATATTTTAACGTGCCAACATAATCAAAAATGACAACTTTTCGAGAAAATCTTAAGGTTATGTGATAATTCTAAGAAACTGAGAAACTTAGGATTTTTGTGATTGAATGTATATTGATTTAGAATTGTTCCCATATTAGGACGTATATAATCAATTTATGGGATTGCGGTATTAAAATACCCACCCAAAGGTGAGTGTCACTAAACCCCTCTTTTTACTGTTTTGCATATATATTTTGGGGGTGGAACACGTTGTTAAAAGGGTTTAATAATGTTTTCGAAATAAAACATACCTTTTACTATAAAATAAATATTTTCGCTGAAAATATATGAAATTTGATGAGTTATAGGTTTCACAGTAAAACGTTTTTGATGAATAAATATTGGATGTACGGTTTTTCTTAAGAGATACAGGATCGTACAGTTGGGGTACGGATACCGGCCTGGGTCTCGAATGATGGAGATTCAGGGGATTCGTACACATCGTGTATTAAATTTTCATATTAGTAGGATATATATATATATATATTGTACGTGAGGCAGACATCATATTGTTCTTCGAGAAAGAACCCTCCGCCCATGATGTCGTTTAATCATTTAAGTATTGCACGCGATGAATTGTTGGTAGATCTATCGGGTTGACAACCCCGTCGTGACCGGTCACCCCGAGTCAATGTCAAACGAGGAATTTAAATTTTGTTTATTGTCTAGCTTTGATTATCCCTGCATGGTTAATATATAGTTCGTATCGTCTAGCTAACATACGAGTCTGAAAGTAGACGCTATAATTTAATATACAAAACCTGGGCAATATTACAATTGTCGGAGTAATGACCCGATGGAAGGCCCATGGATTTTATCAAAGGAGTAAAATGGACTTTCTAAAACTACATGGATGTTTTCAAATAAACACCTAATCAAAAAGTTTTCCTTGAAATAAAATTTGTTAGTAAACGAATAAGTGAACTCACCTTCCTTTGTGTTGACACTTGATTTTTAACGTGTTCTACAGGTACTTGAGATCGGCTTCGGGAATTATGGCGTATCTTGTGGTTGTTGATGCATGTTTTGTCACTTAAATATATTGGACTAATTTTAAAATTTTCTGGGACAAATGTAATAAGATCCATAAGGATCAAAGACGATTTAACTATGTTGTGGTTGTGTCATGTTATGGGACATCATACTTAAAAACCTATGTTTTAATTAAATTAAAGTGGCCAACAATTAAATGCATCGATCGATAAGATATAAATGGGCATCAACTTCCGTCTCCACTACGTTATATATTCCGCTGCGACGTTTTTGGGGTGTGACAGGATCTGCAAATCAAGTGAGCATAAAACGTTAGATTGCAAGAAGATAAAGAATGACCAATGCTCGGGTCTTTCAAATGAATGCTCAGGAGGCCATTCAAAACGACAACATGATAACAGGTACCTTTCTTATCAATGATGTTTATGCAAGGGTATTGTTCGATTTGGGTGCAGATAAGTCGTTTGTGGATAATAAATTTTGTAACTTATTAAACCTGCCTATTAAAACCCTAAGCATAAAGTATGAAGTAGAATTGGCCGATGGTACCATAGAAACTGCTTCAACCGTGTTAGATGGATGTTTTATATCCATTAGGAACCACTCTTTTCCGCTGTCCTTGCTTCCTTTGAAACTAGCTGGATTTGACATAGTAATAGGCATGGATTGGTTATCTCATAACCAAGCCCAGATTGTTTGTGATAAAAAGCAAGTGGTTATTAAAACACCTTATGGTGAGCAGTTGACAATTCAGGGAGATACCCAGTATGGGTTGCCTAAGCAAGTGTCTATGCTTAAGGCGTCAAGGTGTTTGAAGAAGGGTTGTGTCATTTACATGGCACAAGTGACTATTGATGAACCAAAGCCCAAGATCGAAGACATTCCCATTATCTCTGAATACCCTGATGTATTCCCTGAAGAACTACCTGGGTTACCCCCAGATAGGCAAGTGGAGTTCAAAATTGACATTATTCCTGGAGCAGCACCAGTTACAAGAGCACCTTACCGGTTGGCACCAACTGAGATGAAAGAGTTAAGAACTCAGTTGGATGATTTGTTGGCAAAAGGATTTATTAGACCTAGCTCATTCCCTTGGGGAGCACCAATTCTGTTTGTGATGAAGAAGGATGGCTCGATGTGTCTATGCATCGATTATCGCGAGCTAAACAAGGTTACAATCAAGAACAAATATCCATTGCCCAGGATCGACGATCTGTTCGATCAACTTCAAGGAGCAAGTTACTTCTCCAAGATTGACTTGAGATTAGGTTACCATCAGCTGAAGGTTAGAGATAAAGATGTGCATAAGACTGCATTCAAAACTCATTATGGTCATTACGAGTTCTTGGTGATGCCTTTTGGGCTCACTAATGCACCAGCAGCGTTCATGGACCTCATGAATCGTGTTTGTAAACCCTATTTGGACAAGTTTGTCATTGTTTTTATTGATGACATACTCATTTACTCAACGAATTAGGCTGACCATGAAAAGCACCTTCGATGTATCCTTAAACTTCTTTAGCAACAGAAGCTCTACGCCAAGTTTTCAAAGTCTGAGTTTTGTCTTCGTGAAGTCCAATTTCTTGGACATATGGTTAGCGAGCCTGGTATCCAGGTGGATCCCGCTAAGATTGAAGCCATCATGAATTGGTAAGAACCGAAGACGCCCACATAGATTCGCAGCTTCTTGGGTCTGGCAGGATACTATAGGCGTTTTATTGAAAAATTTTCAAGGATTGCTGCACCCCTGACTTCATTAACTCGAAAGAATGTAAAGTTTGATTGGGGTCTTAAGCAACAAGAATCCTTTGAGATTCTTAAGAAAAAGTTGAGCAATGCTCCGGTTTTGACATTGCCTGAAGGAATTGAAGAGTTTGTGGTATACTGCGATGCATCACATACTGGAATGGGTTGTGTACTCATGCAAAGAGGCAAGGTCATTGCATATGCTTCCCGACAATTAAAGGTGCACGAAAAGAATTACACCACCCACGACTTGGAATTGGGTGCTGTTGTGTTTGCACTAAAACTTTGGAGGCATTATTTATATGGTACCAAGTGTGTGATCTATTCTGATCATAAGAGCCTGCAGCATCTGTTTAACCAGAAGGATCTGAACATGAGACAGCGTCGATGGATGGAGACACTGAACGACTATGATTGTGAAATCCGATACCATCCAGGCAAGGCGAATGTGGTCACCGACGCCTTGAGCAAAAAGGAAAGAGTTAAGCCCATTAGAATCAATGCCAAGAGCATTGAATTGAAGAACAGCTTGAATGAAAGGTTGTTAACCGCTCAGAAGGAAGCAGTGTTAGAAGCTAACTATCCAAATGAAAAGCTGGGCGTAACTGCTGAACAGTTATCGTATGGCAAGGATGGAATCCTAAGATTGAATGGACGAATATGGGTTCCAATTTATGGAGGGCTTAGGGATGTGATTCTTCAAGAAGCCCATAGCTCCAAATATTCTGTTCATCCTGGCTGTGATAAGATGTACCAGGATTTAAAGGTAAATTATTGGTGGATAGGTTTGAAGAAATCTATAGCCACTTATGTGGCCAAATGTTTGACATGCGCACAAGTTAAAGCCGAACACCAGAAGCCGTCAGGTTTGCTGCAACAGCCTGAACTTCCCACCTGGAAGTGGGAAATGGTAACTATGGATTTCATCACTAAGTTACCGAAAACAAAGCAAGGAAATGATACTATTTGGGTTATAGTCGACAGGTTGACTAAGTCAGCCCACTTCTTACCAATTAAGGAAACTCACAGCTCCGACAAGTTAGCTCAGCTGTACGTGGATGAGATTGTATCTCTCCATGGAGTGCCAGTGTCTATTATCTTCGATAGGGATACTAGATACACGTCCCACTTTTGGAAGAGCTTTCAGCAATCTTTAGGCACTCGATTAAATTTCAGCACTGCATATCATCCTTAGACGGATGGCCAAAGCTAGCGTACGATACAAACACTCGAGGATATGCTACGAGCTTGTGTTATTGATTTAGGTGGAAGTTGGGATGATCATCTTCCGTTGATTGAATTTTCGTATAATAATAGCTATCATTCGAGTATCCAAGCTGCACCTTTCGAAGCTTTTATGGAAGAAAGTGCAGGACGCCAGTTTGTTGGGCGGAAGTTGGAGATGTCCAACTATCAGGACCTGATATAGTCCTGAAGACGACAGATAAGATTGTACAGATACGCGATCGTCTCAAATCTGCCAGGGATAGGAAGAAAAGCTACGCAGATAAAAGGCTTAAACCTCTGAAATTCGAGGCAGGCGACAAAGTGTTACTCAAGGTATCACCCTGGAGAGGTGTAACACCTCGTAAAATCATACCCAATAAAATAAGGACACATGTCATATAATACAAACGTGTTATGAAAAACGGATCCAGATAAAGATGTACGGTAGGATTTAAAAGCGTCGATATGTTAATTTATACCTCTGAACGACCTATTGATAAATCCCTAACCATGATATACTTAATCAACATCTAAATGATGTAAATAGATCTGGTTGTCCTAAATAATAAATTGGTTATAACCTAAAACATGGATCCAATGTGAATTCTCAGTATTGTCGACATTTTAAACCTCCCACAAGATCCAAAATGTGTAAGTGCATGCAAAGCATGCAAAGTCTGAGCACTTGGTCCCTCTATTGAAAAGGAAAGCATAAGATTCAGACTTGTACGAAATACATGGTCAAAGCTTGGAAGTTTACAAATTTTTGTCTTCTGATAACGGCTTACGGACCGCAAGGATAGACCCTTACGGTCCGTAAGATAGTAGACCTGGGCTTTGGTTTCTGAAAGTCGGTTACGGACCGCAAAGCCTAAAGCTTACGGTCCGTAAGCCATGTATCTGGGCAGAATTTTGGACAGATGCCTGTTAAACAAGTTACACCGCCTTATATGAGTGGTATTCGAAAATCAGGGGCCCTATAACTAGTTTTTAGCATCATAGGGACACCTGGGAACATCTTACAACAATTGTAGACTGATTTGGAGTGATCTTGATGCATCAAAGTTACTATATAAGAAGAACAAGTTGCAACATTTTTGTCACTCATTTGCAACTCACTTCAAAGGACTTCTCTGGAGCTCCTCTGATCAGCAACAAGCTTCCTTAGGATCCATAAACGTACTTAGGACTCTTTGTAAGTGTCCTTAACCTTCCTAATTCAGTTTAGCTTAGTTAATTAGCTAAAAGTCAAACCGTCGTAATTAAGGTTTGACTTCGAGATTAATCAATAATTGTTCAGTCAAATCTCGAATTAAAAGTACCTATAAGTAGGTAATTATGTGGGTAATAAACCCTTAAAAGGGTACTCTCTGATTCCCACTCTAACCAGGTCAATTGTCGGGTCAAACTTGATATTAAAAAGTCAACATAAAGCTTAAATTCAAATTAATGCATAATTAGCAATGTAGAAGCTATGCAACCTGTTTTATCATTAATATAACTTGGTAATTAATGTAAGAACATGTCTAAACATGTTCAACCCGACAATTTTCAGTTTATGCTCGGTTTAGAACCGAAAGTCGCATAATTTGACTTTTGCTTTGACTTTCGATTCTGACCCATTGTAGCATGTTTTAGAAATGCCTTAGAGCCCTATTAGGACCAGGTTTCATGTTAGTATAACCCTCTGTGATTATACACCTTGGTTCAATAGTTATCCGATTCATATGCATGTTTTCGTTAATTGTTTATATGTTGACTATTATGCCCATGTGACCTTAAAATGTGATTTTTGAAAATGTAAAAAAGTAGAAACCTTAGTTGCTGATTTATAAACTTGCACCTAAAATTTGACATCAGTTTGAGGTTTAGATTAAGAGTTATGCTCATTAGAAAATTAGAAAGCTTTTATTAATTAAACGGCGTAATTAGCTTATAGCCTATCTAAACCCGATTTTTGATACCGAAATTTTTACCCACTGATGTAATATAATATTTTGGGATTTTTGAAGATTTTTAATTAATTTTAGGATGAGCATGACACAGGGTTGTAGCTTTAATTCGGTTATTGCCGGTTTTGCCCTTTTGAGCTATAAAATGAGTTTTACAAATCTTTTTGACTCCAAACCTTTTTCTACTGATTTTATATGATAAATAAAATATTTTGAGCCTTCTGGAATAATAAAAATATCAGCTTTCTTTATAGAACCCGAAAATGGCTCCAAATCGCCTTTTTAAACATTTTAACGCGTAGTATGCATCAAAACTATTTTAAACATAGAAGGTTGGATGCCTACTGATATTTTAAGTAAACTATTATATTGTAATAGTGAGCAAAACATTTTAAACTCAGGTTTCCAGTTTTGACCTTTTAGGCTTAGATGAAATTACCAAAATGCCCTTCCGGTGCATAGTATGGTTAGAAATGATAAATTTCACATATAGGTTCTACCCTACTGATATAACTTAGTAAATTAAGTATTTTTTTCTAATTATATCAGACCTGTAACTCAGAATCATATTAAATCTCTTTTATAACCTCTAAAATAATCAAAATGCCCCTACGGGGCATAGTTTGAGTTTAAATCCATTTCGGGCATAATAGAAGATATCTTACTAATATCACAACATATTTAAGGCATATTAACTTGGGAAACCTGTATATGAATCATATGGTTACTCGTTACGCATTTTTCGCGTTCGGATCGACTTATGTAACTAGTTTACATATATTAGCCGAAACGGGTCAAACCTTATCATTTTTGTCTCAAAATCCAGAATGTGTTTAGTTTACCCATATTATACAAGTATTCAAAATTTTCGGGTCCAAATCGCATTCTATTCCGGCCTTCGCTTATTCATGCGTTTGAACCGTATCTTCCTTTAAAACTAACCGGTCTAAGTTGAGCTTAATTAAAGACCCGTTAGGAATCTAATAGGTTATTAAAAACCTTCGTTCCAGATATAGGAGCCCAGTAAAAGCTATATGTACTTGCTGATTTGATATACGGCTGGGATTGAATTTATATTTTGCTCAGGTAAATACTTTTAACTTATTTTTCTTATACGGGCTTGGGGTGCGGTATATAAAATACCGCTTGGTCGGACATTGCATCTTTAATTGTATGAAGGTTAAATCATTGAAATGTCCAGTTTGAAAATTTTTTGTTTGCTTAAAGCCTTTGGGGGGTTAATGACCATGTCTCGGATATCCTTGGCATCATTTTACGAAATGGCCACGACCTAAGCACGGGGTGTAGGCGTACACACGTCAGTGCCTAAATAAATAATGTGGTGTGTCTATTGATCTTTAACCCGACACGAACCGGGCTACTGAACGCATAAGAAACATGTAATTCTTTTACAAGATTATATATATATAAATAATTATCCCAAGTTATAAAAAGTTTTGTGCCACGTGCATTCAAATCAATTTTATTAAACCTTTTCAAAATGAGTCAGTTAATTGTATTTACCAGTGTAAACTGACGTATTTTCCCAAAAAGGTTAAGTGCAGGTACTACTCGAAATAGGCTGGCTTTCTCCTAGCGTCCACAATAAGTCTCGCAAGCTTGGATGTCATAAAACTGTTGAACAATGTTTCCTTTTTATTTTGATCTGCCTGTGGATCTGTTTCAACTATTTTGTGATACTTAATATTACAATTTATTAAAGTTGAAATGAATCTATCTTTTGCTTCCGCTGTGCATTTAAATTTGTGTTGTTTGACTATGATGATATCAACTACGTCACGATACTCCCCACCGGGCCCACCGGTAATATGTGGAAATATCGGGGTGTGACAAGAGGGGTAATGCGTTTTGGCAAGAAAGGCAAGTTGAGCCCAAGATACATAGGACCATTTGAGATCATCGAATGTGTCGGGACTGTAGCTTACAAGTTAAATCTGCCAGAAGAGCTTAGTGGAATACATAATGTATTCCATATCTGCAACTTAAAGAAATGTCTAGCCGATGAATCGCTAGCAATGTCGCACAAGGACGTGCATATAGATGAAAGCTTAAAGTTTGTTGAAAAACCTATGTCGATCGAGGATCGACAGGTTAAGAAGCTTCGTAGGAAGCATGTGCCGATTGTAAAGGTAAAGTGGGATGCCCGTAGAGGCCCTGAATACACGTGGGAGGTTGAGTCCACAATGAAACAGAAGTACCCTCATTTATTTTAGTAAATCTCGAGGTCGAGATTTCTTTTAAGGGGGTGAGGATGTAACACCTCGTAAAAATCACGACCAATATAATAAAGACACGTGTCATGGACTTTGAACGTGTAAAGAATTCGTTCCGAGGGACTAAAATTGTCAAACAATGTAAATATGTGAATAAAGGGATCCAAAGTGTCAACATGTCTAACTTGTGCCTCTGATTGACCTCACACGATGTTCGTATTCTTTAATGAATAAAATATTGAACTTAGAAAGTCGTTTGTGCTTAAATTGAAGGGTATACAAAGCATAAGGGTTAAATGTGTCAACATGTTTAAAGATTACCTCTGAGTGACCTTTTAACGTTTCCGAGACTTTCTAATACTTCCTTATACTTCCATAATTGTCGGATAATAAATTCGTGGAGTTTCGACGCACATAAATAATCAAAGTGGTAATTACAAGTAATAAGGGCCAAATGCGTTAATGTTGCATTTCAAGACCGTTCGGGTGACCTCGTAACTAACCGAAAGCTTATTGATAAATATTTAAAGACTCAAGACCCTTAAAAGTTAAATTTGGGGGTTAAAAGTGCAATAAACGAAAGTTAAAACAAGTTTAGAAGGACCAGGGACTGAAATTGCAATATCTGAAGGTTGGTTTTCGGTCATATAGGAGTGTCGCGGCCCGCATAAGACTCTTAAAGAGTCTACGCGGCCCGCGTAGAAGGCCCAGATGCAGAAAGATGTGGATAGCTGCATGTTTAACCAGTTCCACCGCCCTTGCATGCATTTTTTCGAAACCAGGGTCTGAGCCAACAGTGTTACATGCATAGGGGACACCTGGAATCATTAGAAATCAGTTGTAGGGGCATGTGGATCAATTTTGGAGCTCTTGAAATGCTATATAAGGGACTTGTGTTCATAAGTTCACTTGCTCACTTGAATTTTTATTCATAACTCATTCTCTGGAGCTTTCTGGAGTTCGAGCAAGTTTTCTTAAGTTTCAAATTATTTCTAAGGACCATTGTAAGTGTTCTTAGCTCCTTAAGTTCAAGTTTTATTAGTTTAATGACCAAAAGTCAAAGCCATCGTAATTAAGCTTTGACTTAGTGATTAATCACTAATGGTCCATCCATTATTCGAATTGAAAGTGGCTATGAGTTGGTAATTATGTAGGTAATAAATCCTTAAAAGGGCACCTACTGATTCTCACTCTAACTTGGTCAATTGTCAGGTCAAACTTAATATTAAAAAGTCAACAGAAGCTATTTTTTGCAAATAAATTCATAACTGATAATGTAGAAGTTATGGAACATGTTTTAACACTAAAATAACTTGGTAAATAATGTAAGAACATTTCTAAGCATGTTCAACCCGACAATTCTGAGTTTAGACTCGGTTCGGAACCGAAAGTCGCAAAAGTAGACTTTTGCTTTGACTTTCAGTTCTAACCTAATTTAGCTTAGTTTAGATATGCCTTATGCTCCCATTAGGACCATATTACATGTTAGTATAACCCTCTGAGATTATACAATATGGTTCCTTTGTAATCCGAATCATTTGCATGTTTCCGTTAAATGCTTAATTATTGACCATTATGCCCTTTTGATATTAAAACGATATTTTTGAAAATGTGAGAGGATAAAAACCTTTATTACTGATTTATAAACATGTCCTAAAAATTTGACATTAGTTTGAGGTCTAAATTAGGAGTTATGCTCGATATCGTAAATTAAAGCCTTTTTATTAATTAAACGGCATTTTTGGCATAAAACCTATTTAAACCCAAATTTTGACACCAAAATTTCTACCCACTGATGTAATATAATATTTTGGGATTTTTGGAGATTTTTATTAATTTTTAAACTAATCATAACATGGGGTTCTTGCTTTGATTCGGTAATTGACGGTTATACCCTTTTTACTAATAAAATGAGTTTTACATAACATTTTGATACCAAATCTTTTTCTACTGATTTCATATGTTAAATAAAATATTTTAAGCCTTATGGACTGATAAAAATCTCAGCTTTTCTTATATAACCCGAAAATCGCATAAAACCGACTTTTTACGCGTTTTAAACACATAGTATGGGTTAAAACTATGTTTAACATTTAAGACCCATTACCTACTGATATTATAAGTAATTTTTTATACTTTAACAGTAAGTAAAAGTTGTGAAATCAGATTTCCAAATTTGACCCTTAAAGCTTATGTGAAATGACCAAAATGCCCTTACGGTGCATAGTTTGGCCATAGATGATAAATTTCACATATATGCTATATCTTACTGATATAACCTACTAAAACAAATATTTTTACTGATCATTTTAGACCAGAACCTCGGATTGTCATTTAACCTCTTTTATAATCTTTAAAATGACCAAAATACCCCTACGGGGCTTAACTTGATTTTAAATTCGTTTTGGGCATAATGGAAGGTATCCTACTGATATCATAACACATTTTAAGCATATTAACTTAGGAACATTGTTCATGACTCATTTGGTTGCCCGTTATGCATTTTTCGCGTTCGGTGCGGTTTATGTGACTAGTTTGCATAAATTGACCGAAACGGGTCAAACCTTATCATTTTCACTTCAAAATCCAGAATGTGTTTGGTTTACCCATATTAAACAAGTCTTCATACTTGTCGGGTCGAAATCACATTCTAATCCGGTCTTCGCTTAATCTTGCGTTTTGAACCGTAAATCTTTCTTTAAAACTAACCGGTCTAAGTTAAGACTTAAATAAGACCCGTTAGGAATCTAATAGGTTATTAAAACCTTCGTTCTAGATTAGGAGCCCGGTAAAAGCTATATGTACTTGCTTGATTGATTTACGGCTGGGAATAAATTTATATTTTTGCTCAGGTAAATACTTTTAACTTATTATCCCTTATACGGGCTTGGGGTACGGTATTTAAAATACCGCTTGGTCGGGTATTGAATCTTTAATCATATGAAGGTTAAATCATTGAGATAACCCATTAAATCTGTTTTGTTTGTTTTAAGCCTTTGGGGGGTTAATGACCATGTCCTGGATATTCTCGGCTCATTCATTGAAATGGCCATGACTTAAGCACGGGGTGTAGGCATACACCTGCCGGTGCGTATGTAAAATGATATACCTGCTTGTTCGAGAATAACTCGCCGTGGGTTATATTATGTGGTGTGTCTATTAATCTTTAACCCGGTATTTAACCCGGGCTACTGAACGTATAACAAACGTATAATTCTTTTACAAGATTTTTTTTAAATAATTATCCCAAGTTATAAAAGGATATTTGTGCCTTGTGCATTTAAATCAATTTTTGTAAACACTTTTCAAAAGAGTCGGTTAATTGTATTTACCAGTGTAAAATGCCGTATTTTCCAAAAAGGTTAAGTGCGGGTACTAAGCGAAATGGGTTGGAACTCCTGAGTGAATAAATAAAAAGTCTTGCAAGCTTTTATCACTTTAAATCTGATGAACAATATCTCTTTTGTTTTGATCCGCCTGTGGATCCACTTTACAACCGTTATGTAATAATTTATGTTACTTTCATTCAGTTTGTAATATTTTACTTTAGACTTCCGCTGTGCATTGAACTGTGATTATTTGTCTATGATGATATCAACTACGTCACGATACTCCCCACCGGGCCCACCGGTAATACGTGGAAATATCGGGGTGTGATAAGAACATAAGCTAAGAAACTCATGTGCTGTTTGGCAAAATCAGTGTTTAAATTTGGAGAATCTTTCCAGCTCTGACTTGGATTAGATTTGGATTACGAAAATGATGAATGATATTCCGAATCATAACTTGGAGATTTGTTCTTTGATGAATCACTAGAATTGTCAGTACCAAACGCTGTTCCAATTTTTTGGGCTTGTGTCAGATTATTCAACAGCACACTCTTCCGGTAGTATAGATCAACATTTTGCTGATAACTTGAACTGGACATTTTGTTTTGTTTTTTGTAACTCTAGATCATGTCCTTCCAGTTTCTCAATCAAAACATCCAACGTCATTTCATCAAACTTAGCATCCTTCTTCAGCACTATTACAAACGTTTTCCAATCATCAACCTATGGCAATGCCTCGACTAGTTTATCAACAATCTCGTCTTTGTCTTTGTTGATTCCAAACCTTTCTAATTCAATCTTCAAGTGACATAATCTTTCTATCATTTTCCGAATTGTTTCTCCTTTCATGCAACTGAAAAGATCAAACTCTTTTTTCAACAACGAGATTTTGTTTTTCTTTATATCTTTTCCTCTTTAAGCTTTTATTTTCAATGCTTCTCACATTGATTTTGACGTTTCACCATGCTGAAGCAAGAAAACAATATCCTCTCTAACAGATTGTGGAATTAAAGTAATCATTCTCAATTCACTAGAATGTTCCTTTTTATCATCAGCTGAAAATTGTTTAAGTGTAGGTAGTTCATGTTTATCATTTGTTGGTTTTTTGTATCCCATTGTCAACATGATCCAGCTATCATATGCATAGGCCTGCACCCAGTTCTCAAATCTCGTACTCCACCAATGATAATCCTCTATATTCATTAATTTCGGTGGGTTTTGATGATTTCCGTACACATTATCAAAATTTAAATTCTCGGAAATCAAACTAGAAACATTTTTCGTTGTAACAGGAGTTTCAGTTGTAGATTCGGATGTAAATGTGTTGTAAAATGTATTATAGAATTATTCAGCCATGATTTCCTGCAAACAATCAACCTCTTAATCAAACTTTGAAAGACAAACAATACAGAATATTTGACTATCTATGGTCCGGATGGACTTGTTCGGCTGAACTAGTTTGAATGATTTTTGGTCCGGATAAACTTTTGGTCTGGATGGGCTCGTCCGGATAATTCTCCGGATTGACAACTTCCGAATGGACAATATTCAGATGGATATCTCAACAAATGAACAGATCCGAATGGACTTTATCCGGATGAACTCTATCCGACCAGATGAACGATGAAGTCAGCAAACTTAGTTCCGTAGTTCATGGTTTTTTTTACTGATTTTGATGAGTTTTAGTTCGAATTTTGCTCTGAAACTTTGAAGAATTGATTAAAATTGGTTTTCACACAACATACTCAAAATTTAGCCAATTTTAACCGTAAAATTTTTGTAAATATGAGATTTAAAGTAAAAAAGAATGTGTAGAAAATGAGTAGAAGAAGTTGTAAGTGGAGGATGATGATGAATCAGCTTCAATCTTCGTGTCTTCAATCCAAGTAAACAACTTCCTGCTCTGATACCACTTGAGAATTCGAATCCTGGATCGATTCCTTGACCGTTGAATGCATATGAACACGTGAATTGTGTGGAATCCAATGACGTGTGTGGAATGCCAACCCCCAACCCATGGCGGAATCATCGGGGCATGGCACTGAGTGAAACAGATTGTTCAAGAGAATCCACAACAACTATTAAGTGACAATATTTATAAGGTTTAATATCCCATACTATTAAACAAATAAAGCAAAAACAGTCATTACAGATATTCAGTCTCAAAAACAAAATCTATTCCGACAACTCAGATTTTATTTGGTGAGTTTCTAGACTTCCTAACTTGATTTCAGTGTAACATCCAATCAATCTGTCACATACGTTAAAATAAAAGTCAATACATAAAGTAAAGGTGAGTACACAAGTTTGCATAGATAATAGTATGAAAAGCGTTTACGCATAACCAGCATGTAACACGTAACGGGGGAAGCATGTAACTACCGACAATGATACAACCTAATCACGAGACTGCGTTGTAGAGCATGCGTGACACATGTTCACCGAAGCGAACACGTGAAGTAAAGTAATGTGATCCCTAGCAACCCTTATCACAACAGGTGCTGAGTCCAAACTATAGTACTATCGTTGCTAGAGGCGGTCTAGTATAACACTGTATAAGATTAGTAACAAGCATTCAACAAATCACGTATAGCATGCGGGAACGGTTAGCGTTTATAAAGTGTTTGCGTTGTGTGTTGTGTTTTGATATAGAACGTATGTAACACCCAAAAGTGCGTTAAACTAAACTGGGTTCAAGTATACTCACTGTGTGTGTTTAGCAAGTAAACACAATCTGGATTGGATTGAAGGGAGCGCTTTGGGTCAGCCTGTGCACGGAAACAGAAGCGTAAGTCTTCCTCAGGGCCGAATGGTTGTAAACAGAACGTCGAATGGGTTAAGTGTTCACAGTCTATCCGAACGGATGGCTCCATTCGGACGGATGGTCATCCGAGCGGATGGCCATTCGGACGGACGACCATTCGAATACGCTGTGGTTGTTTGTGAATCATTAAAATTTGAAGTTTAGTTATAAACGTTTAAACATCGGAAATTGTTAGGGTCAGATCATCCGGACGGATGGTCATCCGTACCGATGGCCATTCTGACGAGTGATCTGTGTTTTGAAGTTTTGTAAAAACTTTTCGTTAAACAACGGTCTTGGGTTAACGAAGATGGTATGACGACGTGTCAAGCAACGGAAAAGTACCAGATCCTAGGGGTGTTCAAAATCATCCGAATCCGAATTATCCGTATATCCGAATCCGAATTATCCGAAAATTCGGATATCCGAAAATTCGGATATCCGAAAATCGGATAATCCGAATTTTCGGATTCGGATTCGGATAATGATTTCAGAAAATTTCGGATATTTCGGATATCCGATATCCGATACATTTTTTTAATATATTTTTATAATATATATAAATACCATTTAAAAGTTCAAACCTAACCCTAATCCATTCTCCACTCCACTCCAGCCGCTTTCACACACCCCACGCCCCCATTCAAAAATCGAACTGCACAATTGTTAAACATCGAGATCTGAAGAATCAAGATTCAAGATACGAATATTAAAGATCGAGATCTGAAAGTCGAAGACCCAAGGTTTGTTTCCATATATTGATTATCAAATCTGATTCCATACATCGATTCGTTGTTCATCAGTTTATAATCTCAACTTTTCTTTCATGGGTTTTTAGTTTGACGTTTCTTAGATTCGTGTTTTGTGTTTCGTGATTGTTTATATGGCTTTAGGGTTGAAAATATGATATCTCAACTTTCTTGGGTATTTAGTTTATCGTACATAAACTGATTGTTTATAACAGTTTATAATCTGATTTGTTCATCGGTTTATAATATACGAACATCGATTCGTTGTTCATCAGTTTATAATCTGATTTGCGGAATATTCTTGACTAGTCAACATTGGTAAAATAAGTTATATAAAGACACTTTTAAACATACTGATATGAAGGAAAAAAAGTCGTATTGAAATGTAGATGGATGGATCCAAGATTTCTCATATTATTCACAGTTTACTTTAATACATTTGAAGCAAAAAAACATTTGTTGACCCGTTTCGCATTATATTCTTGCGCAGGTTTTATATGGTGTCTTGGAAGTTCGAAGGATGGATTGGAATCAGATGAGTGGATTTGGAAGATTATGTGTTTATTTCGACTTTTAAAGCAATGTTATGTGTTATTTTGGACATGTTATACGTTATTTTAGAACTTTGAATTGTGTTGGTTTGTTTCTTTTGAACATCAGATCTGTTTATTATGTTGGAAAAGACAAAGTTCATATTTTTATTTGAATTTTTTTTTTGTTTTAGAATTTCGGATATCCGTTTCATTATCCGTATCCGTATCCGAAGTTTCGGATATCCGAAAGTCGGATATCCGAAATTTCGGATACGGATTCGGATAGTGAAATCTACTATATGAAATGTTCGGATATCCGACTTTCGGATATCCGAAACTTCGGATATCCGGTTTTGAACACCCCTACCAGATCCAGTCCATTCATCCGGATGGGCGCTGCCCATTCTGATAAACGGTTGTCCTTGGTGAAATCTCATGTTTGACCTGTTAATAGGTCCATCTCTTCGGTGGAAATCCGTTTTCAAGCCAGCTTTCGATTAAGGAACGAGTTGAGAGCCTGATTGAGTCCAGATTCTATCAAAATTTGTTTATAAACCGAAGAAAAGTTGTAAATAGATGAAAAAGTGTGGAAATCTTTCATAACTTAGTTGAAAAGTGTGCAATCCTTTAGATCTGGAACCAATCTCGATTGAATGGAGCTCCATAACAGTTTCCTAAACAAACCAAGTGAAAACCACCTTCAAGAGGCCCAAATCAGATGATTTCAGGAAAAAGTTTAAGTGTGTGTGTGATTTTGATGAAGAAGATGGAGTAGAAGTGATTAGAGGTGAAGATTAACGAAGATTTGAGTGGAAAAGGTTACACAATGGCCTTGAATCGCAACAGAGAGCTTGGGAGCGGATGAGAGTGTCAAAGTTTGAGAATGAGGGCGTACGATGGGTATTTATAGAGAGAGGCGAAGGGTTAAGGCGGTGCACGACTTGGTGGTGTCTGGATGGCCCCATCCGGACGGATGGTCATCCGGTCGGATGTCCATTCGGATGCCCGGGTGCGTGCTTGTTAGTTTCCAACTTTGGTTCGTTTTGTTAAGCGTTGCGTTGTGTTTAGTCGAGTTGTGAGTGAGCGTTTGAGCGTATAAGCGTTGCATTGATAACCACATAACATTCAAAACAAGTAATCACACAATTAACACACATAATGTAAATATAATTAAATCTGTGTGTCGAGTCTGCATTGAGTTTGTGTTTAAGTAACAAGCGTTGTAAATAAGCGATGTAACAAGCGATAACATGCGTTTTAAGTAGTAAGTGTTAATAGCAGCGTTTACATGTGATTACTGTAATTAGATAAGCATTGTAATATATAGTTTAACCCATTGCGTTAATCAAATCTCGAGAGTACAAGCGTTTACGAAAGAATTGACAGCGACGGGTAACGATCCGAAAAGTTGGGTTGTTACAGCCTCCCCTACTTTAGGAAATTTCGTCCTGAAATTAAGGAGCAGGCGTAACAAAGAGTTGTGGATATTTAGCTTTCATATCACTTTCGAGTTTCCAAGTGAACTCGGCCCCGCGTTTGCCTTCCCAGTGAACCTTCACTCTGGGAATGCGAGAGCGTCGTAGTTTCTTGGTCTCTCGATCCATGATCTCTACTGGCTTTTCCACGAAGTGTAGGGTCTCGTTCACTTGTAAGTCCTCGAGAGACACGTGAAGATTTTCTTCAGCTAGGCACTTCTTGAGGTTCGAGACGTGAAAAGTCAGATGTACATTGCTGAGTTCCTCTGGTAATTCGAGTCGGTAGGCCACTTTGCCAATTCTTTTCAGAATCTTAATGGGACCCACATATCATGGCGCTAGCTTTCCTTTCTTGCCGAATCGGATCACCCCCTTCCAAGGTGAAACCGTTAGGAGTACGTGATCACCAACTTTGAACTCAAGGGGCTTGCAGCATTTATCGGCGTAGCTCTTTTGTCGACTCCGAGCTTTCAAGAGATTGTCTCGTATCTGGAGGATCTTATCAGTCGTTTCTTGTAGTAACTCAGGACCAGTGATTGGCGCGTCTCCGATCTCGTGCCATACAATAGGCGATCGACATTTTCTACCATATAATGCCTCAAAGGGTGCCATCTGAATACTAGCATGATAACTTTTATTGTAGGGGAATTCTACTAATGGTAAATGCGAATCCCAATTACCACCAAAATCTATAACGCACGAATGAAGCATGTCTTCAAGGGTGTGGATCGTGCGCTCAGTCTGACCGTCGGTCTGGGGGTGAAATGCGGTACTGAGGTTGAGGGTCGTATCGAGAGCGGATTGAAAAGTCTCCCAAAGACGCAAGGTGAAACGACCATCGCGGTCAGAGATGATGTCACGAGGCGTCCTGTGTCGAAAAATTACTTCGTCGGTATAGATTCGTGCTAATCGTTCTACCTTGAAGTCTTCTCGTATCGGTAAAAAGTGAGCGGATTTCATAAGACGATCAACGATAACCCAAATGCTATCGTGACCAGTGGGAGTGTGAGGGACTTTCGTGATGAAATCCATGGCTATACTCTCCCATTTCCACATCGAGATTTTAGGTTGTTCGAGTAAACTAGAGGGTCTCTTATGTTTGGCCTTAACCTTCGAGCAAGTTAGGCATTTCGAAACATACACCGCGATATCCTTATTCATTCCAGGCCACCAATACCTAGATCGAAGGTCCTGGTACATCTTTTCGGCACCTGGATGAATAGAGTATCGGGAGTTGTGGGCTTCAGTCATCAAAATATCCCTGAGGTTGTTGCGTCTAGGAATCCAAATGCGGTCGTGGTAGTGAAAGATGCCATTAGATTTGCTTATCAACTGGCTTTTGGAACCAAGTATCCTTTCTTCCTTCAAAGTGTTCTCGAGAAAACAAGCGTGTTGAGTGTCACGAATAAGGGCTTCGAGGTCGTGTTGGGCTTGTACGTCGCTAACGCTATACACATAGCTTCGTCGACTGAGGGCGTCAGCTATGACATTTGCCTTGCCTGGATGGTAGCGTATCTCAAAACCGTAGTCGTTGAGAAGTTCAACCTATCTGCTTTGGCGCATGTTTAGCTCTTTCTGGTTCAAGATGTGTTATAGGCTTTTATGTTCGGTGAAGACCGTACACTTGGAACCATACAGGTAGTGTCACCATATCTTTAACACAAAAATAACTGCACTGAGTTCGAGATCGTGGGTTGTGTAGTTCTTCTCATGGACCTTAAGTTGTCGAGACGCATACACGATAACCTTGTCTAGTTACATAAGGACACAACCAAGACCTAGGTTGGAGGCATCGTAATAAACAACAAAATCGTCGTTTCCGTCGGGTAGAGCGAGTAAGGGAGCGTTACAAAGCATATGCTTGAGAGTTTGAAAGGCATCCTCTTGTTCGGTTCCCCAAACAAAAGGCTTGTATTTATGCGTTAGGGAGGTGAGAGGGACAACGATTTTAGAGAAATCAGCGATAAAATGACGGTAATAACCCGCCAACCCGAGAAAAGAACGAACTTTGGACGGGGTTTTCGGTGTAATCCAACTCTTAACTGCTTTAATCTTCGCGGGGTCGACATGAATTCCTTGGCTGTTGACGATGTGACCTAGGAATTGAACCTCCTCGAGCTAAAATTCACACTTGGAGAACTTGGTGTAGAGGCGATTTCCTTGAAGAAGCTCGAGAACTAAACGGAGATGTTGCACTTGTTCGGCTCTCGACTTCGAGTAGATGAGGATATCGTCGATAAACACAATAACGAAACTGTTGATGCATGGAATGTCTGTTGACTGTGTCTACAAAAAGTCTGAAGTCAAGATTGGTCAACAGGGGGTCAAAGTGTAAATATTGTGTGAAATAGGGTTAGGTTCGCTTATGTGTCATTGTCTTAGTCTGGATCGCTTATTTGTCACTAGTCTGGATCGCTTATATGTCAAGTATTCTGGACCGCTTATTTGGCATGTCTTATGAGCGGACCAGAAATTCTATAAATAGGTGAGAGGTTTATTAGTCTGTACGTGTATGTGTGTGCTCAGGAGCCGAAACTCTGTCAAAATATCATCAGAAAGCAATAAAAAGCAAAGGAAATTAATAGGACAAGCTGTTGTAATCTTGCATATTCTGATTCCGCCTTTATATGTGAGAATGAGCTACTCTAACTGACTTTTCGGGTCAAAGAACGGTCCAACAAGTGGTATCAGAGCTTCAGGACGAGGAGTTCATACTACATCAGCTGATTCGACACTATTATCTCATTTCTACTCATCTTTCTCTTTTATTTTTCGGTTTAAACAAGTTTCTTCGGACATAATGAGTTGAATCTTTAGTATATTGAGCGAAACTTGTAGTTAAACAATCCGTAAAAGTATCAGCCTTTAAAACAAAGTAAAACTCATTCAATTTTATCAAAATCTCATTCGGTTTTCGAACAGAAACTTCATCTTCAGATCTGGAACGAATTAGCGGTCGAAATTGAACAATAATCATATCATTGTGTTCGGAATTCAGTGTAGATCATTCCTTGAAAGTATCAGAGTGTAATTTGGACTAAAAATGGTAAAAACAGGCTAAAAACTGTGGTCCGCTTTTTCGGTTATCTGTTTTGGTTCGCTTTTTCAGACAATCTTACAAGTCTGGTCCGCTCGAACGATCATTACGTGGTTTGCTCAAACGAACAAGTTTGGTCCGCTCGAACAGACATTGTCTGGTCCGCTGTTACGTACATTAGCTGGTCCGCTCGAACGGGCAAAATCTGGTTCGCTCGAACGAACATTAGCTGGTCCGCTCGAACGGGCAAAATCTGATTCACTCGAACGTACTTTTCTGGTTCGCTCGAACGAACCTTATCTCGTCCGCTCATTTTGACAGTATAGATTCGCTTATTTGAACCTGTTTGGTCCGCTTATCTGTCACGTGCACAGATTGGTTCGCTTTTGTGGTTCTGTTTTTCAAAAATCTCGAAAATTTTTCTAAGTATTGATTGATTTTGCAGGTACGATCAAAATGGATGATATTTTCATGAATCCCTTCAGCGATATGTTTGCTTTCACGGGTAGTTCAGGAAACAACGATACTTCTTCAAGCAATGTAAACAAAAGTCCACCGAAAGAAAGAAGGAAGCTTGGGAGTCCGAAAGCGCATTTGGAACATTTAACAAACCTCCTAAGCTGATGGCTATAGAAGATTATAGCAGGTGGGCAACAAAGTTCGAAGATTGGTTGATGGCATTTGCTTTTCCTAGCTGGAAGAGTATGAAGAATGGTTATGCCGAAGGAAAGAAGAATGGTGAAGCATTAAGATCAGCTGAAGAGATTGAAAGTTTTGTGGCCGAGCAAAAATGTGTGGCATTATTGTTTCAATCGGTGCGTGAAGACATCATTTCGCTGATAGATTACTCCAATTCTAAAGACTTATGGGAAAAACTCGAAAAGAAGTGTCTTGGAAGCAAAGAGATTGTAAAAAATAAAAAGAAACTTCTTAGGAAAGAGTTTGATATGTTTGGTTGTCTTAAAAATGAATCGGTGTGTAAAATGATTGAAAGGTTCGGTCATCTGAAACTGGAGCTTGCTCGACACAAGATCACGTATACTGATGAAGAACTTGTTGATAAACTGTTTGATTCATTACCAGACGAAGTGGATTGGAGATATTACGCGCTGATGTTAAAAAACACTATTGCTCCAGAAGATTTGACTCCAGATGTGTTGATTGAAAGACTGGAAAGTCATGAGCTAGAGCTGAAGAAAACGTTTAAAGTTAATAATTCATCTTATCAGCAAAATCTGGATTTGTACTATCCAAAAAGTTTGATCCCGAAAGCTACTTCTCCAAAAACTGCATTTTCTGCTGAGAATGTTTCTCCAGCAAGCAAAGAAAGTCAAAGCAATTCAAGCAGTGGAAGACATAGTGGTTATCACAGTGGATCTACGTCTTCTGCAAATCATTCTGATGCGAAGTTTTCTTTCAATATCGCAATAGATCTGAAGAACGCACAGAATTTTGATGAGGAGTCGGCCAAGCAACAAATGGTCTTTCTGGCATCTGTTTTGGAATCCTACGAAGGGTTGGTGGCTGGAAAAATCGGGAATACAAATCTGACGAAAGAAGACTACGATCAGATAGACCCTGAAGAAATGGAGCTGATCGACATTCGTTGGGCAATGGCAAGTGCAGTTCGACGTGCACAACGCTTCATGGAGATTACAGGGAGAAAAACGATCGGTGGTCCGTCTACAAAACTGGGGTTCGACAAGTCAAAAGTAACATGTTTTAAATGTAAGCAGAAGGGTCATTTCAAACGGGAATGCAGGAATGCGTATGCTGATGAGTCAAAGAATCCGTTTCGAGATGATTATTACAAAAAGGCAATCTACCATCAGAATAAATCCGAGCCGCCTAGATTGAAGTAGTCTGAAGATAACAGAGACAAATCAAGGGCTCTTGCTGTGATTTATGATGATGAGGGGTATGATTGGAGTAAGGAAGTTCTACCGGAAGAAGATGCGGTGGGTTACGCATTCATGGCAAGTAATGATGAACCCATTAAGTGGAAAGATGATCGTACTGAGGAACAGAAGTATAAATACCGGAAGATGATTGCTGAAAACAAGATTATTAGACTTTCTGGTATATTTCTGGAAGCTAGAAGAGCAAACAGATGGGATCCAGATAGAGAGTGCTATCTTGATAGGTATGGCAACATTGCGATTGATGACAAAACGCTAGATATCGAAGCCATCATCAAAGAGTACAAAGAAGAAGATGAATACTGGCAGCACAAATGGTGGGGAACACCAACTGAGAAGATGATTGAAGAAGCGAAAGAGAAAGAGAGAAAGGAGAAAGAGGAGAAAGAGAAGAAAGAAAAGCAGGTTGATACAGGCTTAATTGATACTACGCAAGAGTTGACAGCTGAGAACCTGGGAATGATGGCTGACAAAGTGCTAGCTGCAAAAGCACTTAAGGTAGATCCTAATTATGTTACTGAGTCAAAGGGGTCGGTCAGTCAAAGTGTGTCAACAAATGCATCAGGTAACAAGATTGACGGGAATGCTGACTGCAAAAATTGCACCAAACAATGCAATTTTTGTAGCACTGTCACGTATCTTAACAATGAGAAAATTCAGAATCTGACAACAAAGGTTAGAAATGTTGAAGATCAGATTCTCGATCGTGACAAAACTGTAAAAGCTTCAACTGAACGGATCAAAGAATTAACGGCTCAAATTGAAAATGATAAAACTGAACGTGAGAAAATAAAATCTGAAAATGAAAAGTTAATTCTTGAAAATCGTCAGATTTCTGAAAAGTTTGAGAAATTGAAAAACATTGTCAAAGATAGTGATGATCGTAATGGCAAAACATTTAAAGAAAATGAACATTTAAGAGCTGTTTTGAGATTAAAAGAAGAATCGATTAATGAACAACTGGATCAAATTGCTAAACTGAAACTTAAAGTTCAAGAAGCTGAAATTGAGAATGAACGAATCCAGTTGAAGCTTAACAGCTATAAATCAGCAAGCTTTGTTTTGCAGCATATTGTTCCTAAACCTATAGGGAAAAACAAAGATGGCGAGGATGTGTTTTCTGATGGAACGGGTGTAGGTTTTCACAAAGTTCCACCGCCAATTTTAGACAACTACACGAAAAAGCAGTCTAGTTTGGTGGAAATTGAGGAAGAAAGTGAAGTTAAACTTCCAGAGAACATTGATGTCATGTTTACGTCTTCCAATGACGATAGTGTCCAAAATGATATTGTAAAAGGTGTTGTTGAAAATGTGTTAAAAATGGATAGTGACACTACTGAGGAAGATGGGTGTTTCTTGGACAAGTACATTCAGAAATCAAAATCCAAAAACAACTTAAGTGATGAATCGGGTCTTGTGATGTACAAGATGGCTGGATCTGATAAGTTGTATTCGGATTCTGAGTTTCCGATTGAGAATGTTAATGTGAACAAATTGACAAATGTTTTCAAGTTGGTTGAAGTTGAGTTGTCAGAAGTGAACAAGTTCAGTCAAACAAAGAGAAAAATGAGTTTTGAGAAAGATAAATCATACTACAAGAAATCTGTTAATCCATCACGTGTTTATAATAACAATCGAAACAGTTGGTCGGGTGGTTATCGGGGTGGTAATAGTTATCAGAAGAAGAGTTTTCAAAACAAGAGGTTTGTTGAAAAGAAGGTGTTTGTGAACAGTTCAAGTTCACTTGCTGATGAAGAAAATGAGATTTTTTCAAAATCGAATGAAGAGTTCTTTGAGAAAAGAGCTTCACAGTATCAGTCTGAAGGCACAAGTCGAGTTATTGATACTCGAACATGTTTCAGATGTAACCAAGTTGGTCACATTGCACGAAAGTGTATCAATGTGAAGCCTAAGACTGAAACTGTGAAGATTCAACAGAAGAAAGTTGATATGAAGGGTAAAGCACCATTTATTGTTGAGAAAAAGCATATGAAAAATGACAACATCAAAGTAAAAAATGAACCTATAAAGAAAATGGTAACTAAAAATGACAAATTTTACAAACGGGTTGCATTATCTCAACAAGTTTGGAAACAAAAAACTGAAATGAAAATTTCAACTTCTGAAGTGAAAAAGGCTGAAGAATCAATTTCGGTTGATTATGATGCAAATTTTCCACCTTTGAAGGCTGAAAATTTCAAAATTCAAATTGCGAGAGTCAAGGTTACACCTAAGGCTGATGAAGCCTGGGTGGATACCATGTTCGAATAAGCAGTTTGAATGGCCGGAGCTTCCTGGTTCGCGAAGCATGAATCGGCATCTTTATTGAAATGTTTTAAAATCAACTTGTGGTATGTGCAGGATCTTCCAAGAGCCATTTCAAGATGGATCATGGATAGTGGCGCATCTCGACATATGACAGGAAAAACTGCATTACTGTATGATGTGAAGAATATCAATGGTGGTTATGTGGGATTTGCAGGTCATGAAGGTGGTAGAATTGTTGGTGAAGGAACGTTATCCAATGGGATTGTGACGTTTGAGAGAGTTAACTACATCACTGAGCTGGAGAACAATCTGCTTAGTATCTCGCAGATTTGTGACAATCAGTATACTACTCACTTCACTGATAAAGAATGTTTGATTTTGAAACCTGGTTTTGTTATTCCGGAAGATTGGATTATCATGAGGGCACCTAGAGTGAATGATTTATATGTGTTAGATATGTCTGTAGCAACTACAACTACTGGTCAAGCACATTGTTTCGTGTCTAGAGCAACTGAGAAAGAATCAAGATTGTGGCACCGAAAGATGGGGCATATACACCTAAGGAAGATGAATCACTTGGTGCACAATGATTTGGTATTGGGTGTTAATATCAAAGGTTTTCATATGGAAGGGGAGTGCATTAGCTGCATCAAAGGCAAGCAGAAGAAAAAGTCACACCCTACAAAGCAAGTCAATTCAGTTTCGAAACCGCTGGAAAGACTTCACATGGATTTGTTTGGTCCTGTGAATGTCAAAAGTATTACAGGAGATTACTATTGTTTGGTCGTTACTGATGATTATTCCAGATTTTCGTGGGTTTCTTTCTTGAAGACGAAAGATGAAACATTTGACAGTTTGATGGGTCTGTTCAGAAAGATTGAGAATTTGTACCAAAGGCGTATCAAGAGAATTCGAAGTGATAATGGTACTGAATTCAAGAACAGCAAGATGGAAGAATTTTGTGATGAAAGAGGTATTTTGCATGAGTTTAGTGCTCCGTACACTCCGCAGCAGAATGGAGTTGCAGAACGCAAAAACCGGACACTAATCGACACGGCTAGAACTATGCTCGCAGATTCAAAGTTACCGATAAATTTTTGGGCTGAAGCTGTTTCCGCCGCTTGCTATACGCTCAACAGGGTTCTAACTGTCAAGAAGTTCAACAAAACATGCTTTGAGCTAATCAATAATCGCAAACCGAATTTGAAGTATCTAGAACCGTTCGGGTCACCCTGTACGGTTATAGAACCTTTTGGAAAGTTTGGTCCGAAGTGCATTGAGGGTATATTTGTTGGTTATGCAAATCCATTGCGACGTGTCTTTGTTCCAAGTGAGAAGCGGATTATTGAAGCTGCAAATGTTGAATGTCAAGGTTATACTATGCCGCCGCAGAATCCTGGTGATTCATGGCGTTATCATTATGACAAACTTTGGGATTCGTTTGACATGAGAGAAGAATCAGAGGATGATGAAGATTTCTTTGATGAGTTGGATATTTTGCGTGAATATGAGTCGCAGTTAAGGTTCCCAGCTGAGTATTCGAGAAGACCACGGGAAACTTCAAATGACGATGAAGCAGGTCCAAGTAATGTTGGTGAACATGATGATGTCCAACAGAATGAAGTTGCTCAGGATAATCAGTCGGCTCAGAATGATAATCTAGAAGCTGAAAACATGCCAGTATTTGATCATGGTGATTCAGATTCTGAGGGGGAGCAAATTCAGATTTCAAGTCAAACAAACCAAGTTGGTGAACAAGATGCAGAGCAGAATGTTACTAATCTGGAGGGAAATGTAGATGTTCCGAGTGAAGTGATGCCGCGAACTTTTTCATATCATCCAGAGGAGTTGATCATAGGAGAATTGCAGAAAGGCGTTCGCACTCGAAATCAGATTGATAAAGGGTTGAGCCAAGAACTTACAAAGAGGCGCTTACTGAAGATTCTTGGATCAATGCTATGCAGGAGGAACTTAGTCAATTCGAGAAATTGGGAGTGTGGAAGTTAGTTGATTTGCCGGATGGTCATAGGAAGATTAACACCAAGTGGGTGTTCAAGTGTAAGAGGGACGATAGAGGAGTTGTTATAAGGAACAAAGCTCGACTTGTTGTTCAGGGATTTAGTCAACAGGAGGGAATTGATTTTACTGAAGTCTATGCTCCTGTAGCACGCCTAGAGGCAATCAGAATTTTCCTAGCATTTGCGTCTTGGAATTACTTTAAAGTTTATCAGTTGGATGTTAAATCGGCGTTTCTTTATGGGAAGGTTAAAGAGGAGGTTTATGTCGGTCAGCCGCCGGGCTTTACTGATCCAATCCACAAAAACAAGGTCTACTTATTGGACAAAGCGTTGTATGGTTTACATCAGGCCCCGAGAGCCTGGTACGAGACTTTGTCTCAACACCTACTAGCCAACAAGTTCATTCATGGAAAAGTGGATGCCACTCTCTTCACTAAAGAAGTCGATGGTCATCTTCTGATAGTTCAGATTTATGTGGACGATATAATCTTTGGGTCGACAAATGAAAATCTATGCAAAGATTTTGAATCAGTGATGAAGCAGAAGTTTGAAATGTCATCAATGGGGGAGATGAAATTCTTTCTGGGTTTACAAGTTGAACAACTTCCTGAGGGAATTTTCATTCATCAGTCAAAGTATGTTCATGATATTCTAGAGAAATTTGGGATGTCAAGTTCTACTCCAGCTGCTACCCCACTTGCAACAAATCATGGGATTCACCCAGATCTCACCGGAGACAGGGCTGATGAAACTTTTTATCGATCCATGATAGGTTCTTTAATGTACCTAACTGCTTCACGTCCTGATATAATGTACCCAACGTGCCTCGCAGCAAGATTTCAGTCTAACCCGAGAGCATCGCATATGATTATTGTGAAGAGGATATTGCGCTACCTGAAAGGAACTCCTTCATTGGGGTTGTGGTATCCTAGGAAAGGTGATTTTACGCTCGAAGGGTATTCCGATTCGGATTTCGGATGCTGCAAAGTCAATTCAAAGTCAACAACTGCAGGATGCCAGTTCTTTGGTCCTAGATTGATTACCTGGCAGTGTAAGAAACAAACGTCTGTGGCGTAATCTACATGTGAAGCGGAGTATGTTTCTGCTAGCAGTTGCTGCTCTCAGATCTTGTGGATACAGCAACAGATGCGCGACTACGGTTTGCAGTTTCTTAACACACCTCTTTTTGTTGATAATGAGGCCGCTATAAATATAACAAAGAATCCAGTACATCACGCTAAAACTAAACACATAGAAATTCGTCATCACTTTATTCGTGATTGCTTTGAGAAAAAGTTGATACGAATTGAGAAAATCCACACTGACGAACAGAAAGCTGATTTACATACCAAAGCTTTTGATAAAAATCGGTTTAAATATTTGTTAAAACTGAATGGTATGAAGCTTCTGTCGGTGTCGGATGGCATAATTGGCGTTGATGAGAGTACTGTTGCGGATGAAGACGAGAAATAATCTGCAATGGTTTGTCGAATTTTTACTTGTTTTGGTATTTAGGGGGAGTAGATGTTTGTACATAGTTATTTTCAGAAAATTCAAAAACAGTAAAAAATGCAAAAATAT
Organism: Helianthus tuberosus; assembly: GCA_030545235.1. Lineage (NCBI taxonomy): Eukaryota > Viridiplantae > Streptophyta > Magnoliopsida > Asterales > Asteraceae > Helianthus > Helianthus tuberosus. The sequence continues at coordinate 95,222,433 of CM060403.1, read as the reverse complement.
AAAAACATGATAAAATCTGAAAAAGAGCTTGTGTATATAGGGAAAATGATAGTACATCAGCTAGACGATTACAGTATGCTAAAGATTTGAAAAGTATAAAAGAGTTAAACAATCTTACTGATGATGTGTCGATAGGTTTTCGCACATTTAGTAGATTTATTCGGGATATAAACCTAAAATTCAAACTTGTGAATTCGTGGGGAACACTACTTGGATATATAGGTAACCCCTGAAATCTCGTTTGAAAGGTCTCTTAATCTGATATACTAGGTCTTTATACTCAATGATGTCTGGGGTATTATTCCGGGACTTCTGCTGAACGGTAGTTCTGACCTAGTCCTTGGCTAATACTTGCTGCAATGCTTGAAACACAGCATTAAACCCTCAGCATGCTGAAACAATAAAATTGATAAATGCTGCTGTTGTAAGCAAAAATATCCTCTAAAGGGGACACACTGAAAAGTCGAAGCTGATATCTCTCTGCGTATACGGAAGTATCGACCTGAGATCCCTCGGCCCTCGCATACCTATATTATATACAGATATCATTGTAGTATTCTCACCTGTAAGACTGATTATTGGGATTCTGGATACGGGAGTATATTCAAGAGGTGGGACACATGAATGATCTAAGTTTTTAATTCATCTAAATCGTATCCTGAATAAGTTGAAATTTGTGTGAGAATTTAAGATGGATCAGTATATCGACAATCGAGGTGAATTGTTTAAATCTAAGTATGTAATGTAGCTTAACGGTACTTGTAATTTGTCTGAAAAGCTGATATGATTCCCTGACACGCTCACCAAAAATATGTTTGTAAATAGTTTACTTTGTTTAATTTCTGCAATTTAAGTTTTCTGTATTTCATTTCTTAGTTTAGAACACTTTATAAAATTCAAAAAGATTTTATTTCTGCTTTATTTTCCGACAAACCAAAGTGGAGAGTTGATTGTTGGATTCTTAGATGTTTGAAGCAGATGCATGAGATTCTGGACTGAAGAATGAGGAGAGCTTATCTTGATAGAGTTTGATTTATTGAATAGTCAAAAACAAGTTCATTAACTTGATATTTGTTATTTTCAGAAAAAGTTGAAAATATTTTTACTAAATCAGTTTGTTTCGTCAAAATGATCAACCAGGGTCATTAAATTGAACTTGGTAGATTAATCAAGTATTCAGGGTCATTAATTTGAACTTGAAAACTTGAGTGGATTGTTATAACTGATTGAGTTTGTGATTTAATGTTGAAAAGATAGTTTGTAATGTTTGTTGGTTGAGTAACAGGTTTGAACTTCATTATTCCCAAAGGAAGCTATTTGTCAAAGCTTGAACCAGATATCTCAGATTCTAGCATATCGAGAGGGGGAGTCTGTGAAAGGGGGAGTCTGAATCAACAGTTATTGGGAAGTTGAAGTTAGAGCAAGGTGATGCTGAAACCTGTGAAGAATGCTTGTGAAAATAGACAGAGTTAAGAAAAAGACTAAGACTGAAGACTACGGATCTGAAGATATGTAAAGACTACGTCAACATCCAAGGGGGAGTCTGTTGATGCATGGAATGTCTGTTGACTGTGTCTACAAAAAGTCTGAAGTCAAGATTGGTCAACAGGGGGTCAAAGTGTAAATATTGTGTGAAATAGGGTTAGGTTCGCTTATGTGTCATTGTCTTAGTCTAGATCGCTTATTTGTCACTAGTCTGGATCGCTTATATGTCAAGTATTCTGGACCGCTTATTTGGCATGTCTTATGAGCGGACCAGAAATTCTATAAATAGGTGAGAGGTTTATTAGTCTGTACGTGTATGTGTGTGCTCAGGAGCCGAAACTCTGTCAAAATATCATCAGAAAGCAATAAAAAGCAAAGGAAATTAATAGGACAAGCTGTTGTAATCTTGCATATTCTGATTCCGCCTTTATATGTGAGAATGAGCTACTCTAACTGACTTTTCGGGTCAAAGAACGGTCCAACAGAAACGATCAAGGAAAGGTTTACACACACGGTTTATTAAATCCATGAAGATTGCGGGTGCGTTTGTGAGACCAAAAGGTATGACCACGAATTCGTAATGGCCATAGCGGGTTCGGAAAGCGGTTTTAGGCATGTCTTGCTCTTGGATTCACAATTGATGATAACCAAAACATAAATCGATCTTAGAGAAACAGGTAGCGCCTTGCAGTTGATCAAACAAATCGTCGATTCAGGGTAGAGGGTAGCGATTCTTGATAGTAAGCTTGTTGAGTTCCCTATAATCGATGCACATTCGGAACGATCCATCCTTCTTTTTCACGAAAAGGATAGGTGTGCCCCATGGCGATTTGTTAGGGCGTATGAAGCCTTTATTAAGTAATTCCTGGAGTTGGCTAGAAAGTTCACGCATTTCAGACGGTGCGAGACGATAGGGAGCTTTGGCAACAGGGTTAGCACCTGGAATAAGGTCGATATGGAAATCGATATCGCGGGTAGGGGGTAGACCAGGTAAATCGTCAGGAAATACATTAGGAAAATCATGAATCACAAGTACCTTTTCCATCGACTTCTTTTCCTCCTCCGCTACTACAATGTGGGCTAAGAAAGCCAAGTATTCCTTGCGGAGATACTTGCTTGCTTGAATACACGACAGCAACTTCAACTCTTTCGAGGATACTTCGCCATAAACACATAATTGATCACCGTTTGAAAGAGAGAAATAGATCATTTTTTCGAACAAACGACTTCGGCACGATTTTCTCGAAGAAAGTCCATGCCTACTATGACATCAAAACTACCGAGTTGCATAGGAATAAGGTCGATCGGGAAAACGTGATTGTTGAGTAAGAGAGTACAATCACGGAGAACGGAGCTGACGGTGACGGTTCTTCCGGTGGGAATTTCTACGTCGAACGTCGTTGGGAAGTTAGCGCGTTTATGTTTTTGGAGGTTTTTGAATTCAAAAGACACAAGATAGTTATCAGCCCAAGTATTAAATCAACACGAAGCATAAATACCGTTAACGAGGAACATACCATTGACAACGTTGTTGTTAGTCTGAGCCTGGCGGACATTGATATTGAAGGTTCTGCCGCGGGCTGCTAGCTGTGGCTGCTGTTGCTGCTACCGCTACTAAGGCTATTGTTGCTGCTATTGCGGTGGTTGCTGTTGCGGTTCTTGTTTCACAACTCGGTTCAGGCATATATTAGCAAAATGATTCAGGTCACCACAAGAGTAGCAGGCTCATGCATGAATAGCGGGGGCAGGAGCTGGTTGGTTACCCTGAAGAGCAAGGGGTTGAGCAGGTGGTGCTGGAGGAGGTTGAGCAGCTTGCTGACATGGGCTTGAACGACAGTGGGTAGTAAAGTGCCCATAGATGTTGCAGTTTGCATAGAAACGACAGTTCACCCCTGTCGGATGATGGTAAGTGCAAGTAGGGCACAGAGGGTGGATACCAGTGTACGCACGCTTGGCAAGCGGTGCATTGGTAACAGTAGCTTGACGATTCTGGTTGTTGGGTTGTACGGGGACAGCGTTGAGTGGAGCGGCGGTAGTAGCATAGTTCTTGTTGTTGTTCTTCCGCTTTGCAGTTCTGGCGTGAAGAATTTGAACCTTGAGATGCTGCGTTGTCGTTGCCGGGAGTTGTGGTTGCTTGATTCAGACTCTTGGTTAAGGTTTTGAAAGCTCCAGCCAAGACTCGTTTGTCGTTGATCACGGCTGCCAACTGATAAGTTTCCTCAATAGTAGCAGGTCTTGCTGCCTGAACAAAATTGGGTACGCAATCGGGGAGAGCGTGAATATACTTCTTGATTGTCATATCAGGTGTGGCTACCTGACTGGGACAGATAATACTCAGCTGCTTGAAACGAGCGGTGAGACCAGCGTTGTCACCTCCTTCGTGCTTGATATGCCAAAATTCATTTTCCAGCTTTTGAACCTCATGAGGAGGACAGAACTCCTTCATCATAAGCCCCCTGAGTTCTTCCCAGGAGAAGCCATAAGCTGCATCATTCTCGTGCCTGTTGCGCTCCGCGGTCCACCAATCCAGCGCCCTGGACTGGAAGACTCTAGTAGCATTCACAGTGTGGAGATCTTCTGGGCATCCACTTTGCCTAAAGGTGACCTCGATAGAGTCAAACCACTAGAACATAGCACTGGGTCCGTCTTAGCCAGTGAAGTTTGCAGGACCGCAGGCCTTGAATTGTTTAAAGCTGAAAGGAGTTTTGGGCGTTTCGCTCTTTGATTCAACAGAAGACTTGTTGCTGACCTCGTTGATCTCACTGACAATCTGTTGTATGACTTTAGCCATTTCCTCGGCCACAAGTGAAGCAATACGCATGTCAGCATGGTTTCGTCGAGCAGCATGGTGAGTATGCGAATCAAATGACGACATTGTCGAGTGCAGGTTCTGCAGCAGATATCGTCATAACAAGATTCGATTATATCGGGTCTTGAAAAGTTTAGCATTTAACCAACATACTTATTATTATTATTAGGTAAAGCTTAGGAACACGTCAAGCACGTAGGCACATAGTCATGTAGGCACATAAACCACAGAAGCACGTATACACGTAGTTCACATAAGCACGTATGGGCACATAATTCACATATTTTGCACGTATTCATCTACATATTTTGCACGTATTCACCTATCTTTCAAGGCAGCGTTGCGCGTTCGAGATTGCGAGAGATAGCGAGTAGCGTAAACGACGAGTTCGAGATTCATTGGTTTGTTCACGATTAGTTAGCGTTTTGGATTGCGAGAGGTAGTAGTGGCGTGATCCTGTGCTTCAAATTACAGCAGAAAGAGAAAAGCGATAAAGTGTAAAATCTCCAAAATCGAACATATAAACACATAAAATCGATGATACATAAAATCGGCGATTGCGGCTCAAAACGAAATAGAGTATCCTGGGTGTTAGACATTGACTATCCAAAGTGTTTCGATTATTCCCAATGAGTTTGAGTACATGCTTTGGCCTAATAGACTGTGCTCTCGCCAGAACACGATAAACGACACTCATCCTTCCAGTTACTACGTGACTCGTATCGTCGGAATAGTCGGGACTTTGGTGAGATTTGTAAAATCAAAGTAGGGAGTGGAACTTGTCATTAAGATGCGGGTTTCACCCCTAACTTAACGACTTCGCTCCTAATTGTGGTTGAAACAACCATGAGATAGAATGGGAGATTCCTGTTGAGATATGGATGTCACTCCTAACTCAATGAAGATTCTCGTGCTGAGAGTAAAAATACGCGTAGAGTGAGTGATCTTATCGAGAGTTCTTGGTTTTCACACCTAATCTCGACCCAATCACTCGGTTGTGTTATGCGAGTGTTTTCGAAAAACGTGTGTATTGTCTCAGCCTTAGGAAAGGCAATCTAGTTTTCAACCTTAGGAAAGGTTCCTTTGTACGAAACTGTAGTATGCGAGTCCGCTAGAAGATGTAGTTTTCATGAGTTCAAACGAGAGTATCATAAGTGGGCTTGTACGAAACCCCTACTGGGTTAGCACAAAGCTGGTCTGTTGGAACTTAGGCTATAGACTAGGTCAATTCTATATGACTCGCCTAATTCTCTGTAGTAATGCCTCTGATACCAATCTGTCACACCCCAACTGATGGCGGAATCATCGGGGCGTGGAACTGAGCGAAACAGATTGTTCAAGAGAATCCACAACAACTATTAAGTGGCAATATTTATAAGGTTTAATATCCCATACTATTAAATAAATAAAGCAAAAACAGTCATTACAGATATTCAGTCTTAAAAACAAAATCCATTCCGACAACTCAGATTTTATTTGGTGAGTTTCTAGACTTCCTAACTTGATTTCAGCGTAACATCCAATCAACCTGTCACATACGTTAAAATAAAAGTCAATACATAAAGTAAAGGTGAGTACACAAGTTTGCATAGATAATAGTATGAAAAGCGTTTACGCATAACCAACATGTAACATGTAACGGGTGAAGCATGTAACTACCGACAATGATACAACCTAACCATGAGACTTCGTTGTAGAGCATGCGCGACACATGTTCACCGAAGTGAACACGTGAAGTAAAGTAATGTGATGCCTAGCAACCCCTGTCACAACAGGTGCTGAGTCCAAACTATAGTACTATCGTTGCTAGAGGCGGTCTAGTGTAACACTATATAAGCATAGTAACAATCATTCAACAAATCACGTATAGCATGCAGGAGCGGTTAGTGTTTATAAAGTGTTTGCGTTGTGTGTTATGTTTTGATATAGAACGTATGTAACACCCAAAAGTGCATTAAATGAAACTGGGTTCGAGTATACTCATTGTGTGTGTTTAGCAAGTAAACACAATCTGGATTGGATTGAAGGGAGTGCTTTGTGTCAGCCTATGCACGGAAACCGAAGCATAAGTCTTCCTCAGGGCCGAATGGTTGTAAACAGAACGTCGAACGGGTTAAGTGTTCACAGTCTATCCAAACGGATGGCTCCATCCGGACGGATGGTCATCCGGGCGGATGGCCATTCGGACGGACGGCCATTCGAATAGGCTGTGGTTGTTTGTGAATCGTTAAAATTTGAAGTTTAGTTACAAACGTTTAAACATCAGAAATTGTTAGGGTCAGATCATCCAGACGGATGGTCATTCGTACGGATGGCCATTCGGACGAGTGATCTGTGTTTTCAAGTTTTGTAAAAACTTTTCGTTAAACAACGGTTTTGGGTTAACCGAGATGGTGTGACGACGTGTCAAGCAACGGAAAAGTACCAAATCTAGTCCATTCATTCGGATGGGCACTGCCCATTCTGATAAACGATTGTCCTTGGTGAAATCTCATGTTTGACCCGTTAATCGGTCCATCTCTTTGGTGGAAATCCGTTTTCAAGCCAGCTTTTGACTAAGGAACGAGCCGAGAGCCTGATTGAGTACAGATTCCATCGAAATTTGTGTATAAACCGATGAAAAGTTATAAACAGATGAAAAAGTGTGGAAATCTTTCATAACTTAGTTGAAAAGTGTAAAATCCCTTAGATTTGGAACTAATCTCGATTGAATAGAGCTCCATAATAGTTGCCTAAGCAAACTGAGTGAAAACCACCTTCAAGAGGCCCAAATCAGATGATTTTTGGAAAAAGTTTAAGTGTGTGTGTCTCATTTTGATGAAGAAGATGGAGTAGAAGTGATTAGAGGTGAAGATTAACGAAGATTTGAGTGAAAAAGCTTACAAAATGGCCTTGAATCGCAGCAGAGAGCTTGGGAGCGGATGAGTGTGTCAAAGTGTGAGAATGAGGGTGTACGACGGGTATATAAAGAGAGAGGCGAAGGGTTAAGGCGGTGCGTGACTTGGTGGTGTCCAGATGGCCCCATCCGGACGGATGGTCATCCGGTCGGATGTCCATTCGGACGGCCGGGTGCGTGTTTGTTAGTTTTCAACTTTGGTTCGTTTTGTTAAGCGTTGCGTTTTGTCGAGTTGTGAGTGAGCGTTTGAGCGTATAAGCATTGCGTTTATAACCACATAACATTCAAAACAAGTAATCACACAATTAACACACATAATGTAAATATAATTAAATCTGCATTTCGAGTCTGCGTTGAGTTTGCGTTTAAGTAAGAAGCGTTGTAAATAAGCGATGTAACAAGCGATAACATGCGTTTTAAGTAGTAAACGTTAATAACAGCGTTTAAATGTGATAACTGTAATTAGATAAGCATTGTTATATATAGTTTAACCCATTGCGTTAATCAAATCTCGAGAGTACAAGCGTTTACGAAAGAATTGATAGCGACAGGTAACGATCCAAAAAGTCGGGTTGTTACATGGAATGAACACAAAGTTGTAATTATCAATGATTTCTATTACTGATTTGATAGTTACAATAACACGGAATCAATTTGACAGAGTTTCCCCACTTTAGTCACAAAGCTATCAAATGACAAGACCCTTCAGCTCTATTTATGGGCCTCCTCCATCCGGATGGAACAAGCTAGCGGATGGACTCCATCTGGTAGGATGGGCCTCCATCCGGACGGATGGACTAAACTGACAAACTTCTAGATCCAGATGAACATATTGCACATCCGTCCGAATGGACCTGATGTCCATTCGTTCGGATGAGCTTCAATACATAACATCTTTGACTTTATCTCAGTTCAGCACCGTTCTTGTAACATTTAATTAAGATACGATACATGATTGACAGAGGTGATAGACATAATGCACTCACAAACTATCCAAGCAGCCAAATAAGAACAACCCTGGCGTGTCATACCCAACATGGCAAGTGTTGGAGGCGAGACAGGGTTAACTTACTTTGTTTCTAGGAAACTGCTTGGTGTTCATTCACAAAGTACACAAGTGAGATGGTGGAACTAGGTTGGAAAGCCAAGTCTCCCACGGTTCACACTTCTGTCATAAACTCAGATTCATCCTTATTGAAGATGGTAAATGTGAGGGGACTTCAACACTTGGTACACGAATGAACTTGAATAAAAAAGATTGAAATCAACATCAGTTCATGCGGATGGGAGTCCATCCGTGCGAATGGGGTTTGTTCGCATGAAGAGGACTGTTCTGATTCGCACAAAACGACTCATTTCTTGGTGAAAATTAACCATTTCCGCAAACCCACAACTATGAACTGAGTTGTGAGCTTGGTGGGTACCAGATTCCACCAAGTTTCAAATCAGAAAGGTTTTTGTGCAAGTATTTTTAATAAAAAAGGATTGTAAAGTGTAGAACATAAATAAATCCAATGTTTTAAATCTTAGTTTAGACCTTAAAAGTGGTGAGCTTTCACCATTAGTTTGCTAAAGCAAACTTGTGAAAACCATTCAAAAGGTTTTGCCACACAAGAAGGTTTGAGGAAAATGAAAGAAATGAAAGAAAATGCAAGAAAACAAGTAAAGATGTGAGCTAAAACTCACTTAGAATGTTATTGCAATATTCTGATCGAAAATGTAAGTTTAGAGCGTTTTGAGAGAGTTGTGCGGTTGGAAAATTTAAGGAATGGTGGTAGGCACGTATTTATAGGCTGAGCAAATGGTTTGGTGTGACTGGGTTCTATTCGTACGGCTGGGAAAGGCCTCTTCGCTTGAATGGGAAGTCCATTCGCATGAAGGGGTTAGTTTTGGCCAACTTCGCGTAGTTTAGCCGGTTTTAAGGTGTTTCAAGCATAGTCGTGTAACGTACAAGTATAAAGCATGTACAAATATTGTTTAAAGTATAATTTTAGTGTATGAGCATGTAATCAAGTTTGCAATGTGTAAAATAGTTGAGTTTCATTACGATCAAAGTCTCGATTACAGAGTTGGAAAAGGAACACAATTAGGATACAATTACAAGTTTCCAAAAATAAAAATACAAGTATACTTTCTAAATAAGGAAAGTATAAGAATGTGAAGCATTACAGTCTCCCCTACTTTAAAAAATTTTGTCTCGAAATTATACAAGTAGAAGACTGAACGAAAAAGTGTGGATGCTTGGTCTTCAAATCAATCTCGAGTTCCCAAGTGAATTTAGCGCCATGTTTTCCTTCCCACCGAACTTTGACTATGGGGATTCGACTGCACCTTAGTTGTTTGGTTCCTCGGTACATGATCTTGACTGGTTTATCCATGAAGTGTAAGGTCTCGTTGATTTGAAGATCATCGAGTGGAACTTGTAGTCCTTCATTAACTAGACACTTCTTGAGATTCGACACATGAAACGTTGGATGAACGTTGTTGAGTTCTTCAGGTAAGTCCAGTCGGTACACCACTTTGCTTATCCTCTCGAGTATCTTGAAAGGACCTACAAAACGTGGAGCAAGTTTGCCTTTCTTACCAAAGCGAACAACTCCCTTCCAAGGGGATACTTTGAGGAGTACATGATCAACAACATTAAATTCCAACGGTTTGCGACGTTTATCCGCGTAGCTCTTTTGTCTGCTTCTTGCTTTGAGGAGGTTGTTGCGGATTTGAAGAATCTTGTCCGTTGTTTCTTGTATAAGCTTAGGACCCGTAATTTTTGCGTCTCCAATTTCATGCCAACAGATCGGCGAACGACACTTGCGACCTTATAATGCTTCAAAAAGAGCCATTTGAATACTGGAGTGGTAGTTGTTGTTCTACGAGAACTCTATTAACGGTAAATGTACATCCCAATTTCCATCAAAATCAATTACACACGAACAAAGTATATCCTCGAGGGTTTGGATAGTACGTTCGGTCTGACCATCCATCTGAGGATGAAAGGCCGTATTAATATTGAGGTGAGTACCCATTGCGGTTTGAAACGTTTGCCATAGGCGAGAAGTGAAACGACCATCGCGGTCCGAGATGATGTCAATGGGGATACCATGACGACAAATTGTGCCAACCGGTAATTAATGGCTTTTAATTACGCAATTAACGAATGTTTAGGCGATAATAAGTAGTGTTTAAGGCACGAATTAACTTAATTAGGTTCTTGGTATGCCTAGGAACGCTTATCGGACGTTACAGTGCGCGTATAGTGATTTTCGGGAAATCTGCTGAGCGTTAAGCTGTAACGAACAGATACCGGACAAGATACTGATAGCACTAGCAAATACGAAGTTTATACGTATAACTTATACATGTGAATGTGGTCTTGCGGAAATAACACGCTTTCGAATGTCACAAAGCGTAAACAAGAACGCACCGGCAATGAAACAGAAGCATCAGACATGCGTATTTACTTAAAAACTAAAATATTTTGATATATTTAGCTTCGCTTTCAAATTCTAATGCTCACAGTTAAAACCGGCTCGAATAACGAATCAGAAACGAGGAATGAAACAGTTTACGCGTTTTCACGCATCCGACAAAAATACGAGTCGAATATCGATTTTGAGGTAATTTTTGGGTATTTTCGACTTATTATTATATTTAATGACGTTTCACGGTAATCGGGTTCGAAAACGGGCTTCGGGGGTGTGATCGGGCCGCTCAAAACACTAATAACGGGCTTGTGGACCCTTGGCCCAAGCCCATTTAAAACACTCTAGTATATAAAGAACTTAATAATATCAAAACCCTAATATCCCCATTCTTACCACAGACCCATCATCTCCCTCTCGATCTCCGATTTCGGCGACCGGTTACCTCCGGATACACCACGATCACCGCTAACTCTTCTCTTTCCCAGAAATCGTCGCCCATAACAACCTACAACCCCATCTCTTCCTCTCGTTTTCAAATCCGGTGAACAATCGGGAGGAGGCACCGGTACGGCGACGGTGGTGGTGAGTTTTGACTTCGATTTCCGGCGTCTCCTCGTCTCCGACAAGCACACCCGTAACCCCTACTCTTCCGTTTTACCGGTCGCACACAACCTCCCCTGGTCATTCCGATGACGGCGGTGCTGAGGTTTTTCGTCGATGATGATGACGATGATACAAGATGATGATGTTGATGACGTTCTTGCTCGGTGGTGGACGCAGTGACGTCCGATGACGGTGCACGGCGGCCTGCATGGCCGACAATGGTTCCGACAACACGTCTCCACTCTAAATAAACTCCGGTGAGTAAAGATTTTGTGTGATATTCCTGGTTTCATTCAGAACTGTAACCTTTTCAGTATGACACACTCTTATCAGCTTGTTTTGTGTGTGGTGATAATGGCGCCGGTAGTGGTGATGGTTATGGCAGTATGGGCTTCGGTCAGATCTGATACAAGTTAGGGGCTCGGGTCAGTTAACAAGTCGTCACATATCAGATTTGGTTTAGTACGGGTTCACGTCGGATTTCGGCTCGGGATTCGTGAAACGGGTCTACTCAGTGCAACCTGACTCGACCCGGTCAACAGCAGTCAACGCTCAGTCAATTCAAAGAACCGGTAACAAATTTAGATGCAGCGAGTTATTATACGTTAGTTAGATTTTATTTAGTATACGTGAACCGAGCTCGACCCGACTAGTTAACGGTTTTACGTTTAGCGATTTCGTTTCATATTTGCCGTTTTGATAAAGTTGACGTAAAATTTAGATATAATGTTTGTTGAATGGTTGGTTGAATTTTGAAATTAAATCGACACTTTAGTTGTCGGGATCGTCTAAAAACAGAGGAAACTCTGCCCGATTTTCGTAAAAACCCAAATTACAAAACGAAATTATATCTTAAAAACGACACCAATCAAAATTCTTGTTTTCTTATAAAACTAAAAATAAAAGTATATGTATTTTAGTGTTGTTTTATAACTTATAAACTGAAACTAAAATATTTGACAACAAGTGAGTTACAACTTACCGAAACCCGACACTTATTTAGATAAATATAATTATCTATATTTGTTCAAACATCGATATTTCCGGACACTTTTACAAGATAAATATAATGTTTATATTTATTTCGGACACCGATACTTCTGAACGCTTTTATAAAATAAATATAATTTTTTATATTTATTTCAAACATCGTTACTTCATGTTAGTTTATAAAATATATATAATCGCTTATATTTATTTTAAACGACGACTTTAAACTTTCTTACGAACCAAATATAGTTTTTGTATTTATTTCATACGACTGAATTCGGAGTTTATATTTCAAACGTCATGGCTTGAAATTTAAGTGTATATATATATATGTATATTTCCATCTTACGATGACTACGTCGACACGAACCGCTATCCACCTACGTACGTCTATTCTCGACAACTAACACGACTTCGTAAATATATTCATATATATATATATATATATATAGAGAGAGAGAGAAACGGGATAAGGAGAAAACGCCCAAAAGTGTGAGAACGGTGAGAACGCATCCTGGCCCAACACGTGGCGCGCGATATAATTAGGGCGTATGGGCTTTTTTGTCATTTAATCTTCCGCTTTTCCAATTCTGCTTTTCACAATATTGATTTATTTTTGGGGTTTAATATTTTTGGCGTTAACCAAATTCAATAATTATATGGCGTTTTAATGGTTTCGTTGTATTAATATTTTGGCGTTTATGGCGTTTTTCAAATCTCTCTGAATGGCGTTTTTCAAGGAGTTTTAGACAAGATGGCCAATTGTTCTATTATTTTTAAATACATTTTGGCGTTTGTGGTATGTTGGCGTTTTACAATTGTAAAATTATATTACAAAAACAGGGAAAAAAATAGAAGCGAAAAAAATAAATTAAAAATCCTAATCGGATCTTTCTTCACAATCTTCACTGTCATCAGTCTCTCTTTTCTTTAATACTACAATAACTGTCACCAAATATATGGCATTTTATGTAAAACTTAACAAACCCATTGGGTTTGATTATTTTGCCTGCTCGTCTGTTGAATTGGCTTTTTGTCGATGTTTGGGGACATAGATCTATGACGTATAAGGACCTTCAAAAAAGTCCCAAACCAACCCGTAATTGAAAACCCGGACCCCCGAAACCCTAATCCATATCAAAAATCAAGAAAATCATATTTTTGGTCCTCGCGTGGGCCGCGTAAAGGATAAGCGGACCCTTATGCGGGCCACGTCAACTCAACATTTGACCGGATAAGTATCCGGGCCACATGGCATCCACCTGGAAACCCTACTCGTGACCCAGCAAACCTACACGTAGAATAGGTGGCCACGCGGGCCGCGTAAGGTTCAAGATAGGGTTTACGCGGGCCGCGTAAACCTCAAAAATCAGCTATAAATAGATCAGGGCATGAGCAGTTCAGTGGTGTCAAAATCTTTTCATAAAAACGAAGATACACTGCTCGAATTACAATTTCAATATAGCAAGGCGCTGCTACGATACAGGGTATTAACTCGATCGCTACTACGATTCAATGTCCGATCGATTGAAACTATCCAATGGATGTTTAAGTGCTGCCCACATTAGGGCCATACTTTAGTATTGCATTTTGTCATTCGTTGTGAGGATTTTTATCTCGTGAGTTATCATAAATGTTGTATTAGTTACTGACCTAGTTCGTGTGCATTGTTATTTAAATTAGGTTACAAGGCTAATCAGTAGGCTAAACTCTGCTCGTTTAAATCTGCAAAGTGAGTCATTCTCTTTTATCAAAAGTATTTTACAATACTCCATTCATTTTCAAAAGTTATAATTACAGGGATTAAGTCGTGGTTATCTTGAATCACTGGCTAGTGGGGTATTGTGCACATTACTAATTTCTCACGGTTAGGCTAATAAATCCTAACAGTGATACTCATCACTACTTGGGTGAAAGGACCCAATTGTGGTATGACCATCATCACCAGGAGGTGACACGGCGCCAGATAAAAATAAGATAGAAGCCATTGTAATCGCTCTTATGCTATAATTTATAACTATGTGTCATTTTATCAAATTGAGTGACTCGCCAGTATTTCGCCGCTGATAAAATATTTTTAAAACATGTTTCAGGCGACCTGCTGTAAATCAAGGAAAACGTGCTACGAAGCACTAACAAGCTTGAAGAGGTGGCTCAGTTAAAATAAATAAACATGTTTTGTAAATCAGGGAATTTCCTTGTGAAATTCCTCTATTGTAAATTACGGGGTTTATCCCGAATTATGAAATAAAATAATCGGGCATTTCAAGTTTTAAAAGATCATGTTGAATCTTCCGCTGTCAACTCAATTAATAAATACCACGGGTTTCTGTCCGCGGCTCCTGGACCGGGTAAAACCGGGACGGTGCCCGTGACAGAAAAAGGTGGTATCAGAGCCACTGATTTAAGCCTATTAAGTATTTAAAAATACTTAATTTTCCTGATTACTGTCTTGTGATTATGTGTTTTTAACTGACTACTTGTTAGTTACAGTATGGGTAAGCAAAGAATCTCGGACATCTATCGTCAATTAGATAGTTCACCAAAAGATAAGGGAATTTCATTCCAATCAAATTCCTCAAGATATTCAGCAGATACTGAGGAAGGAATATTTGTTCGTAAGGCACAGTTTGAGAAACCACTTAACCCTAAGAAAAGAAGTTATATTATTAGAAAAAGTCAAGAGAAAATGAGGAAATCACAAACAAAAGAAGTGATAATTAATAAAGAGACTCAGGGAACATGTGATAACCCACCATGGGAAGATAAGTTAGATGAAGAATGGGCAAATCTCTACATGTTAGCCACTGTAGCAGTAAATGTTAACTTATAATTGAACCATCAAACCAGTACCAGTACCTATGTCACCTATAAGCCAGAAACTTTAAAGAAACTTGCCCATTAGATAAACAACTTAGTAAGAAAAGATAGACTAAAATAAATTATCCCTAGTACATTTTCAGTTGTAATTTGTAATATATATAATATCGCAATATTTCATATTTTTATTAATACTTAATTTTCTGATTTCCAATCTGTGATTATGTGAAAATTCAAGTTATAAACATTTAACCTAGAATTTTGTATGTTTCCTCATATTTGCTAAACAGCATGAATGAGTTATATGAAGCCCTTCAGAATCTCAATCTCTATCCTGTTAATGTGGAAGTTTCCAGAGACTTTACCGGGTATTGTGCTGACATAGAGGAACCTATGGAATTTCAAACCCAACCTCTGAAGAAACCTAAGCCAAAGAAGAGAAGAAGAATTGTGGGCTGGAGGCGTGTGCGCAGGAGGAAACCAGCAACACGGAAAGTTATAAAGACGGAGGATCTAAAAGGTAAAGGTAAGGAAATAGAGATTGGGGAAAGTTCCAGGCAAGACCAGGAAATGCCACCTTGGGAAGAGTTGGATCATGAACTGGCACTTAGTGACCTCATCGGACCTGCCGATGAAAATCTTTTTAATTACCCAGCGGAAGCACAACTTCCAGTTGACCTAGAGCCTGAAATCCCAGATCCTATTATCCACTCCCAACCTCTACCAGCAGAACTAGAAGAATGGTGGACCACCGACTGGCAGTTTCAAAATCTCCTAAATAACCCTAATACCTTTTTCCCTCAATTTGACCCAGAACCTCCACTACACCTACCTATGAGCGTTGAAAATTTGGCGGAACTCCGTCATTATGGCGAGGAGCTGATAGATGCAGGGAATCGAATTAGGGAAGTAGGGGAAAGAATATCTTGGAAATACGACGAAAGGGAACGTCGTTTCTAAGACGCCAGCTGACGGGGATGATGTGACCGTGGTTATGTGATTGTAGGAATGTGTGTTTAGTAATAATAATAATATAATCATAAAAATAAGTATGTGTAATAACTTAAAACTTTTGTAAGATAACCAGTGTGTACGGATGCCTATTATATATATAAAATATCGAAAGTCGAAAAATCGACAATTTTGGCTATACTTGTTAACGTGATTATGTGCAATTATTTTTATGTTTGATTATTTTATGCTAATTATTTATATAAATTAATTACCATATGGAACACGCTGGTAACGAACCCGTTAATGAAGTAAATCAATCTGAGCATAACAATGAGGATCAATTTATGAATAGGCAAGATATCGAAAATATCATTGCTCAGGGAATAACCAATGCTATTCCAGCAATACTTGCTGCTGCCCGAAATCCAATTGAACCTCAACAAATTATTCCTAGCAAACGTACACACTGTGACAATTTCAGTAATAGTGTAAACGGAGGCGGTAACCATACTAATAACAACAACGATGGAATGCAAGCCCCGCTTCTTAAGAAAATGAAAGCTGCAACGCCTGGTTGCACTTATAAGGAATTTCTTGCCTGTAAACCTGTTGAATTTGCAGGCAACGAAGGGGCGACTGCTGCACTGCGTTGGTTAGAGAAAACCGAGGCGGTGATTAAAATAAGTAAATGTGCTGAGGAAGACAAGGTCATGTACGCGTCGCATCTTTTTAAAGAAGGGGTGCTAGAATGGTGGAATACAGTACTTCAAGCAAAGGGAAGCGATGTGGCCTATGCCATGAGCTGGGAAGAATTTAAGCAGCTAGTGGAAAGAAAATTCTGCCCTGAATATGAAAAGGAGAAAATGGCAAATAAATTCTTAAACCACCGGATGGTGGATGTAGACTGTCGAGGGTATACTTCGACATTCTTCGAGTATGCTAGAGTTGTACCTACCCTGGCTTCGCCAGAGCCGATACTTATTTCCCGCTATATTTGGGGATTGATTGGCGAAATCCGTGATATCATTAAAGCTGCGAGACCTCGCACTATTGACGATGCAGTGGAATTAGCCAACACTTTGACTGACGGACTGGTACGTACGCGAGAAGAAAATAGAAAGAAGGAAGTGACCTAAAAGATTACCCAGGGATTCCGTATGGGTAACCGTAATAATTTCAAGAGAAAGGGAACCGGGCAATCTTCCACTGTTCCATTTTGTAATGCCTGCAAAAGAAAGCATTTTGGAAGATGCAAAGGATATTGCAATTTCTGCAAAATCCCGGGGCACCAAGAAGAAGATTGCAGGAAGAAGAAAGCAACAATCTGCTACAACTGCGGAGAGGCTGGACATTTTAGGCCAGACTGCCCTAAATTGGCCAAACCAGCTGATAACAAAGCCAAACCCGCAGAAGGAGCTACCAAGAAGAACACAAGAGCCTTCCAGTTGACTACTCAGGAAGCAGAACTAATTCCTGACATAATAGCTGGTACGTTCCTAGTTCATAACGTTTATGCAAAATTATTATTTGACTCTGGTGCAAACCAAATTTTTATAAATACTTCATTCTGCCAAGCTCTTAACCTACCATTAACCAACCTTAGGCAGATTTTTATGGTAGAAACGGCAGATGGGAATTCTGTTAACATAGATAAGGTTTTGCGAGAAGAAAAGATCGAACTCTTAGGCCATGAATTTTCTGCAAACCTGTTACCTATGAAGTTAGCCGAATTCGATGTGGTTTTAGGAATGGATTGGTTAGTAGCCAACCATGCTCGAATTCTTTGTGATAAGAATTCCATAGAAATTAATACACCCTCAGGAGAATTAGTGGTGATTACAGGAGATAAGCCACGTAAGCCAATGAAATTCATTTCAGTAATGAAATTGGCCAGTTATTCAAGAAAACAAGAAATAGTGTATATGATTTCGGTAATCAGTAACACTAAGGGTAAGGAACTTAAGGAAATTCCAGTAGTAGCAGAATACCCAGAGGTATTCCCAGAAGAACTACCTGGATTACCACCTGATAGGGAAGTAGAATTTAGAATTCATCTAATTCCTAGAACTACACCGATAGCTAAGGCACCTTATCGGTTAGCACCCACCGAAATGCTAGAATTGAAAAAGCAGTTAGATGAATTACTAAGCAAAGGATTCATACAACCTAGTTCATCCCCATGGGGAGCGCTAGTGTTGTTTGTGAAAAAGAAAGATGGGTCAATGCGAATGTGTATTGATTACAGGGAATTGAATAAGGTTACAATTAAGAATCGATACCCATTACCTAGGATCGATGATCTTTTCGATCAACTTTAGGGAGCTAGATACTTTTCTAAGATAGATTTACGCTCCGGATACCATCAATTGAAAGTACAAGAAGAAGACATACCTAAAACTGCTTTCAGAACTAGGTATGGTCATTACGAGTTTACAGTCATGCCCTTTGGGTTAACAAATGCTCCAGCAGCATTTATGGACATGATGAATAGGATCTGTAAACCGTACTTGGATAAATTCATAATTGTCTTCATCGACGATATACTTATTTATTCCAAAAGCCAGGAGGAGCATTGTGAGCACCTGCATGCACTCTTAACATTGTTAAGAAAGGAACAACTTTATGCCAAATTCTCGAAGTGTGAATTTTGGCTACAAGAAGTGCAATTTTTAGGTCACATGGTGAATCACGAAGGTATTCACGTAGATCCTACTAAGATAGAAGCGATCACCAAATGGAAGGTCCCGCAGTCAGCTATGGAAATTAGAAGTTTTATAGGGTTAGCTGGATACTATAGGCATTTTATTAAGGATTTTTCCAAGATAGCTGTACCATTAACTAAGTTAACCTATAAAGCAGTTAAGTTTGAATGGGGACCTAGGCAAAAAGAAGCTTTTAAGATTTTAAAGCAGAAATTAACAAACGTTCCAATTCTAGCTTTACCAGAAGGAACAGAGGATTTTGAAGTCTACTGTGATGCTTCTAAGCTAGGATTAGGATGTGTGCTAATGCAACACAAAAAGGTAATTGCGTATGCATCAAGGCAATTGAAAAAGCACGAGGAAAACTATACTACTCATGATTTAGAATTAGGAGCCATAATTTTTGCCCTTAAGATTTGGAGATACTATTTGTATGGAAGTAAGTTTACTATCTATACAGATCATAAGAGCTTAAGATACATATTTGGGCAAAAAGAATTGAACATGAGACAAAGGAGATGGATGGAAGTCCTAAGTGACTACGACTGTGATATTCAATATCACGAAGGAAAAGCAAACGTAGTTGCTGATGCTTTAAGTTGTAAGTATCATGAGAAACAACGACGAGTTCATGCTCTTAGATTAAGTTTACAATTAGACTTAATGGAACAACTGAAAAACATTCAAGAAACAGTAATCAAGGATGATGCTGAAGGAATGAAGGGAAGAATAAAAGAATTAGAACAAGGAAGTGATGGAATGTGGAGATTCCACAAGAAAAGGATTTGGGTACCTAAGCAAGGAGAATTAAGAAATAAGATTTTAGAGGAAGCCCATAAATCTAGGTATACCATTCATACTGGTAACAATAAGATGTACCAAGACTTAAAGAATAACTTCTGGTGGATAGGAATGAAAAAGGATATAGCTAGATATGTTTCTAAATGTCTTACTTGTTCACAAGTTAAGGCAGAACACCAGAAACCTTCAGGTCTACTCCAACAATTAGAAATTCCTGTATGGAAATGGGAACTTATAACCATGGACTTTGTTACTAAGTTGCCCAAAACCAGAAAAGGTAATGATGCGATTTGGGTAATTGTGGATCGATTAACCAAATCAGCTCATTTTCTACCCATGAAAGAAAGCTTTAGCATGGAAAGGTTAGCCAAGTTGTATGTAGATGAAGTAGTATCCTTACATGGAGTTCCACTCTCCATTGTATCGGATAGGGATAGTAGTTTCACTTTCCATTTCTGGACAAGTTTCCAAGAAGCCATGGGAACTCGACTAAATCTAAGTACTGCGTACCATCCTCAGACAGACAGACAAAGTGAAAGGACGATCCAAACCCTGGAAGACATGCTTAGGGCATGTATGATAGATTTTGGTGGAAACTGGGATGACCACCTACCTTTAATCGAATTCTCCTATAACAATAGTTATAATTCAAGCATTGAAGCTGCCCCATTCGAAGCATTATATGGAAGAAAATGCAGAACTCCAGTCTGTTGGGCAGAAATAGGAGAAAGTCAACTATCAGGTCCTGAAATCGTACAAGAAACCACCGACAAAATTACTCAAATCAAGGAAAGACTAAAAACGGATCGAGATCGCCAGAAGAGTTATGCCGATAATCGACGCAAGCCACTAGAGTTTCAAGTTGGAGACAAGGTACTCTTGAAAGTTTCTCCTTAGAAAGGAGTAGTTCGGTTCGGTAAGAAAGGAAAGCTAAGTCCGAGGTACGTAGGACCATTCCTAGTGATACAGCGAATAGGACTAGTTGCTTATCGCTTACAACTACCGGAGGAGCTAGCTGGAGTACATGACGTATTTCATATATCCAATCTCAAGAAATGTCTATCTGACGAATCCTCGGTAGTACCTCTTCAAGATGTAGAGGTAAATGAAAAGTTAAAATTTGTTGAGAAGCCACTGCAAATAGAAGACCGAAAGATCAAGTTTCTCAAGCACAAAAGACTAGTACTGGTCAAAGTCAAATGGGATTCAAAGAGAGGACCCGAGTACACTTGGGAACTGGAATCAGAGATGAAGTGAAAGTATCCTTACTTATTTCAGTAAATCTCGAGGATGAGATTTTAAATAAGGTGGGGAGGATATAAGGACCTTCAAAAATGTCCCAAACCAACCCGTAATTGAAAACCCGGACCCCCGAAACCCCAATCCATATCAAAAATCAAGAAAATCATATTTTTGGTCCTCTCGCGGGCCGCGTAAAGGATAAGCGGACCCTTACGCGGGCCGCGTCAACTCAACATTTGACCGGATAAGTATCCGGGCCACATGGCATCCACCTGGCAACCCTACTCATGACCCAGCAAACCTACACGTAGACTAGGTGGCCACGCGGGCCGCGTAAGGTTCAAGATAGGGTTTACGCGGGCCGCGTAAACCTCAAAAATCAGCTATAAATAGATCAGGGCATGAGCAGTTCAGTGGTGTCAAAATCTTTTCATAAAAACGAAGATACACTGCTCGAATTACAATTTCAATATAGCAAGGCGCTGCTACGATACAGGGTATTAACTCGATCGCTGCTACGATTCAATGTCCGATCGATTGAAACTATCCAATGGATGTTTAAGTGCTGCCCACATTAGGGCCAGACTTTGTCATTCGTCGTAAATCCGATGGATGTTTTAGTATTGCACTATGTCATTCGTTATGAGGGCTTTTATCTCGTGAGTTATCGTAAATGCTGTATTAGTTACTGACCTAGTTCGTGTGCATTGTTATTTAAATTAGGTTACAAGGCTAATCAGTAGGCTAAACTCTGCCCGTTTAAATCTGCAAAGTGAGTCATTCTCTTTTATCAAAAGTATTTTACAATACTCCATTCATTTTCAAAAGTTATAATTACCGGGATTAAGTCGTGGTTATCTTGAATCACTGGCTAGTGGGGTATTGTGCACATTACTAATTTCTCACGGTTAGGCTAATAAATCCTAACAGTGATAGTCATCACTACTTGGGTGAAAGGACCCAATAGTGGTATGACCATCGTCACCAGGAGGTGACACGGCGCCAGATAAAAATAAGATAGAAGCCATTGTAATCGTTCTTATGCTGTAATTTATAACTATGTGTCATTTTATCAAATTGAGTGACTCGCCAGTATTTCCCCGCTGATAAAAAAATATTTTTAAAACATGTTTCAGGCGACCTGCTGTAAATCAAGGAAAACGTGCTACGGAGCACTAACAAGTTTGAATAGGTGGCTCAGTTAAAATAAATAAACATGTTTTGTAAATCAGGGAATTTCCTTGTGAAATTCCTCTATTGTAAATTACGGGGTTTATCCCGAATTATGAAATAAAATAATCGGGCATTTCAAGTTTTAAAAGATCCTGTTGAATCTTCCACTGTCAACTCAATTAATAAATACCACGGGTTTCTGTCCCGCGGCTCCTGGACCGGGTAAAACCGGGACGGGGCCCGTGACATGACGTGTGGGTGGGTTTTTCGCTTTGTTCTTCAACTTGATCTTCATCTTTATAATCATCCCACTCTTCAGTGTCATTGATCTCTTCTCCTCATCCAAGCCTTCTTCAAGAACAAAGAACACAAAATGACATATGACTGTCATCAGTATCTTTTTCTTGAAGATTTGTCCATCTCATGCAGCAAATCTTACTTAGTTACTCCCCTCACCTAACAATCCACTCAGTGAAACTTCACGAAGAATATTACTGAATATCCAAAAAAGCATATTAGCCATCTTTGATTTTTTTAATTTTTTGGCTTTTTACAGTGAGTGGTATTTAGTAGTATTGGCGTTTGTTTTTTTGGTTTGATCAAATGGAAGTTGCTGAGACGTATCATTTTATAAGGATGTCTTTTTGGCGCGTAGGTTAGGCGGTGCATTATTATAATAAAGTATTCGTCATTTCAGTTACAGTTTGTAATTATTGTTTTTAATAAGCTTTATCTCTGAAGTCAGTAACACGTCCCATTTATTATATTAGATTCTAATATAATAAATTTTCCGTCTCTTCAGTTTTACTGTTTTGTAGTTACTGTTTCTAGTTACATTTTCAAGTTAGGTTTTTATTTTTTTATTTTTTTTTTATTTTTTGGGTTTTTTTTATAATACTAGTCTAAAGTAATTTTATTATGGTTTGGTAGTTTTTGGGGCGTTTTATGGCATGTTGGCATTTTGACAAGCATTTGGTTGTGTGGCGTTTTTATTACATATGGCGTTGTTATTATATAACAATCAACTGAAAAAGAAAATTAAAAAAATATATATATATATAAACAATTGATCTTCCAAATCTTCACTGTCACCGGTCTCTTTCTTCTTTTTAAGCATCTTCACTGGCTGTTTTGAATTTTGTATGATTTATTTTGAATTTTGGAGTAGTTTTTTTGTCGCCGTGTGGAAGCACAAAGTCTGAAATCAGCCTCTTTTTCTTGAATATTTGTCCATCTCATGCAGCAAAATGTTATTGAGTTTACACCCTTCAGCCAACAATCTTTGAATTTCCAATGAACGATGTTTGATTTTATAACTTCTTGGCATTTTACCGAGAAAAAGAACGCCACTAAATAAAAGCACCTTAAAACTCTAAATTTGATCATGCTAAATCAATAATGTTTTGCTATATGGTGATGGACAACATTGTTAATCCTCACTTAAGAAAGATGTCTGACTGTTGTCCATCCCATACAGCTAAACTTTATTGACAACAAAACTCAATAATGTTTTTGTATGTTTTAGCGTTATAAATTGATTGGAAGTTGAGGATAAAGTCAATCAGATTTTACTCAATGAAATGGACAATATTCTCACTTAAGGATTTTGTCCATTACATTGAGCGAAACCTTACCGACAACCAACTGAATTTCAAATAAACTTTTTGGTTTAGAGGATATTTGATGTTTGGGTTTTTTGGCGTTTCTAAGACGAATGGTATATATTAAATATGGTGTTTGGGTTTTTGTGTATTTTAATGGAAGGTCTGAGATGTTGTATATATAGGATGTTTTTTGGCAGTTTTTTAGGCGGGATTTTATTATAATTAATTTTGGCGTTTTATATCTAATGGCGTTTTTTAGATTATGATGGTGTGTGCTATTGTAGGTTAAGGTGGTAATTTTAATGGTGTTTTATTTCATGAGATGGCGTTTTGTGTAGAGAAGTCAAAAGACGTTTTTACCCTTAATGAAGCGCGCCACATCAATAAAAGTTATGTTATTTACGAAAACGCCGCCGCGTTATCTTGTCCATAGATTGTTTTAATCTGATGATCCATAACCGTTCTCTCCGTTCTCACACTTTTCACCGTTTTGTCTAAATCCTGACCCTATATATATATATATATATAGGGGATGGATCATGAGAAAACTAGTTTTAATAAGAAAACTAAAAAACAACCATTGATCAAGCAAGATCAACGGCTGATATAATTCAGTACATAAATCATGGATATTCAGCTTTAATTTATACACGGGAGGGTAGTTTGGGAAATATACAAGTAAAAAATTAGACCGCCTATCCTCACCAACATTCGTTCAGACCTGAGAAAAAAAGGAATTCTCCATCTCTCTCGGCGACATCCTAGGGTTTCATACAAACGGAGATCGCTGCACAATCGATCCATCAAATCGGCAAAAATATCGAAGATCTACCAGGTACGAACTCGTATCACGTTAATTTGCCTAAAAATCATCACACATTTTGATGTATCACTCACACAACACATCGATTATAACTATGTTCGCACCGACCACTGTTAGTATATACAAAATTGATAAAATCGTCACACATTTCATGTTTAAGTCGTTAATTGTGGATGATAATTGACGTTTGTCATCTGTAATATACTGATATTGATTTAGACACATATAATCGCCCAAATATGTGATATATGTGTGAGATTCATGACTACAATGTTGAATGATAGTTAGGATGCGTGAAATGTGTCTCACATGTGTGATACTAGTGTATACGGTTCACATGTGTAGTACACTGTTGAATGATATTTAGGATGCGTGTAATGTGTATCACATATGTGATACTCGTGTATACGGTCCACATATGCAATATAATGTTGACTGATAGTTAGGATGCGCGTAACGTGTCACACATGTATGATACTCATGTATATGGTTCACATGTGCAAATATAATGTTAAATAATAGTTATGATGCATGTAATGTGTCTCACATGTGTAATACTCGTGTATACGGTTCACATGTGTAGTACACTGTTGAATGATATTTAGGATGCGTGTAATGCGTCTCACATATGTGATACTCGTGTATACAGTTCACCTGTGCAATATAATGTTGAATGATATTTAGGATGCATGTAACGTGTCACACATGTATGATACTCATGTATATGGTTCACACGTGCAATATAATGTTAAATGATATTTAGGATGCGTGTAATGTGTCACACATGTGTGGTACTCGTGTATACGGTTCACATGTGTAATACAATATTCAATGATAGTTAGGATGCGTGTAACGTGTCTCACATGTGTGATACTCGTGTATACGGTTCACATGTGCAGTACAATGTTAAATTAAATTTCGGATGTGTGTAATATGTATCATGATGTGCGTAAAATGCAACATATAAATTACATCAAATGAGGCATAAAACTAACCCCTTTTTAGTACTAATGTTGGAAAAAGTTTGCTTTTGTCTTCCTTTTGTATTTTCAGGATCAAATGAGCTTAAACGAACAAAAGGAACAAATACACAGCCAAAACCAACATACATACAAAGAAAAGGAAGAAACGTGGCATGCCTGACCCCCCTCAACAGCATCTCCCAAAGCAAAAACAAGAAGAAAGCTGAGCATGGGGCTGTGCCCAGCTGAGCACGGGGCGTGCCCAGCCCGACACGGGGCGTGCCCAGCCCGACACGGGGCGTGTCCAGCTCAGCACGGGGCCGTGTCCAGAATGGTCAGCCCTGGCACAAAAGACAAACCTGTAGAAGCTTCTATTGCCCACCACGGGGCCGTGCCCAGCGGACACGGGGGCGTGGCGAAAGTACAGCAGGCGCATTAATTGTAATTGCGAATTACAATTAATGAAGAGAGAGAGTGTCAGACGGACACGGGGGCGTGCCCAGTGGACACGGGGGCGTGTGGAGCTAATAAAGACAAACTGTATTAATGAAGAAAGAGAAAAGGGTGGACACGGGGCCGTGTCCAGCGGACACGGGGCCGTGTCCAGGCTTCTGTACAAGCTATAAATAGGAGTGCTTGGCTCAAGCTCAAACCATCCCTTGGCACACCACCTCTCTCACACTTCATCCACCACCCACCACCATCACAACACCATCATCCACCACCATCATCCATTGTCCATCATAGAGTGTGTGAGTCGTCTCGGGATCCAAGATTGATCGTAAGAGTTCTTGACAATCAAGGCCATGTTTGCCTAAGTCTCTTACATCACTTGGTGAAGACAAAGTGTCTAGTATAATACTTTTTATTTCTAATCTTTTGCACTTTTTATTTGGTTTTGTATTAATGACTTTAATAACTAGTTACTTATGTTGAAGGTGATCTTTCCTTATCGTTTGTCCGTGGTGTCTTGGCATTATTTTACTGTCTATATAAAATAAAGGATTTTCACCATTCATATCTCCACGGTCTATATGGAGGTATGTTGGCTACCTGGTAGGGGGTTAAGGGAACGGTTTGGTAAAGGTCTTGCCATTGTTCAGCGTTTAGAGGTCCTGCAATGGACCTGGGTCAAATTTAGTAGGACCTCCTTCAATACTTCACGGTATTGGATGGCGGGGGTCCAAACTCTTTGATCCCCTCATAAGTTAATTACTATTAATACTATAACCCGGCTATTTAGGACTGTATCCCTGCTGACTCAGACTACTTAGCCGAGGGTAACGTCACCGCCAAAAGCGGGGCCTACCACAATACTGCATTAATAACTTAATTCATTATCTTCCAATAATCCACCCCTTTAGGATTGTATCCCTGCTGACTCAAACTACTGGGGTGAGGGTAACGTCACCTTCAAAAGAGGGGCCTACTACAATAACTAAGATAATCTCTTAATTGTGTGCAAAAGTGCGGAAATAATCAAAGGTTATACTAGATACGAGTCGGAACCAAGTGATTCATCTTGTCTATCTGTTTTTCTTTTATTTTTATTTTCAGCATTTTAGTTAGATTTTAATTTTCTTAGTTTAAAACATTTTTCTAAACTTTTGTTTTGGTTAGACGTTGAGGATAAACCGGTACTAAAAGCTCTTGTGTCCTTGGACGACCTCGGTATCTTACCAACACTATACTACACTCAACGATGGGTGCACTTGCCCATATGTGTGTTTAGTGTCAGTGAAATATCGTGTTTTATAAATTTAAAACTTGGCTAAAATAAGTGTTAAAAAGGGCTTAAAATATACACCTAAAATATACGACACTTACCGCACATCAAGTTTTTGGCGCCGTTGCCGGGGACACAAGGATTTTAAGAAAGTTAGGAATCAACGGCCTAATCATCTTTTATTTTTCTTTTTTATTTTTTTTAGGATTTTCTTAGTTTTTCAGCTTCTACAGAAGCTTGAACACGGGCCGTGCTCACTGAACACGCCCCGTGCTCAACGAAATCAGTAAATTTAATTAAAACGCCCAGATACAGATTCTGAACACGGGGCCGTGTCCACTGAACACGGGGCCGTGTCCAGCCTCTGTTTCCGTTTTTCTTTTTGTTTTCTGATCTCGAGACTCGGTTGTGGTCTGCTGAGTGATTCTTATGGATCAATACTCAGGAGGTTACAACTACACCTATGAGGAGGATGATTATAGGGGTAATTATTGCACTAATTGTCGTAACTCACGATCGGTTCAAAATAATCGCTCATATCAACCATCCAATTCGTACACCTACTATGAGGAGCCCAGGTACGAGCCATCAACTTCATACACATCCTATGAAGACCAAAGGTATGAACCTCCTCCCTCATACTCATATTTTGATGAACCAAGGTATGAGCCTTCATACTCATACTTTGAGGAACCAAGATATGAGCCACCACCTTCGTATGCTTATTATGAGGAACCATGGCGTGAACAACCCACCTCATATGAGTATTATGAAGAACAAAATTACGAACCTTATCCATCATATGCTTACAATGAAGAACAATGGTGCGAACCATCGACTTCATATGGGTATTATGAGGAACAAAGGGTCGAACAACCGGATTCAAGCTTAGAAAATACCGACTCTTTTTCTATAACCGAAGTAACCGATAGGATATTAGAACACATAAGAGTTATCGATCGATGTATAAAAGAAGCTCGCGCAAAGGAAGAGGAGTCCCGCGCAAGAGAAGAATTAAAAAAGGAAGAGATAACCGAAAGTGTAAAAATGGAAGAACAAATAAGTGAAAAACCGACACATGAGTTAAACAACGAAAAAGGTGAGTCCGACAACTTTAAAATTCAAGAAGAGTCTAATTTTGAAGAAATTAATCTCTTGTCACCTTCTTTTGAAAATCATTGTTCAGTACCCACTCATGCTAAGTTTTTAAAAGAGTTAAACACTAACACTAAAATTGACGAAACGGTAAGTGTTAAGTTAACTAATGATCAAACCTCACTAATAAAGGAAGACCCATTTGAAATTAACATTACACCGGTTCCATGTTTCTTTCAAAATTCGTTTATTAGTAATGTCACAATCGATAAAGATCTTTGTGTTAACATAATGCCTAACTACATTTTCGAAAAATTAAGTATTAGTGATTTTTCTCCACTTCAAATACCCATTTTTCTATCCAATCGGAAAGTAATAAAATCAATCGGTATAGTTGAGGATGTATTGGTTCAAACAAATCAAATGGTAATCCCGACCGATTTTGTCATCCTCGATGACGCTCCTCTAGTGTTGGGACGACCATTTGTAAAAACCCACGAAGCTTTGAAAAATCGGAAGTTCAACAATCTACCTCTTCAATTAGGGGCATTTAAAAGAAGTGTCGATCTTGAGCGATCAATGAAATATCCATTCGGCAATGACGACCCCCTAATTGAAGATGAGCCAGAACCACCTGATAAAGTGGGTCTAGCCAAGGACCCTTATAAACGTGGCGCACAACGGAGGCATTCCGCGGAACTATCCGTAGTTTAGTTTAGATTAACCTTTATGTTTTCTAGTTTAGTTTTAAATTTTCAGGAATAAAACACACTCGGGATGGTGAAGGATGATAAGGGAAGCTTGAACCAACACCCCATACACAAAAACAGAGCCTCCCGATGATTTTTCTTCATTACAGCAAGTTCAGCACGGGGCCGTGCTCACCCCAACACGCCCCGTGCCCGAGATTCTATAGAAAATGCCCAGTTCAGGTACCTGGACACGGGGCCGTGCTCACTGGACACGCCCCCGTGCCCAGCCTTCTGTTTACTTTTGGTACTGGCAGTCTGGACACTGGGCCGTGCTCAGCCAACACCACCCCGTGTTCAGCCACCCAGTACCATAAAATCTTTTTTTTAACCCATTTTTACACATTTAATCAGCCTAAAAACTTATTTTTGGGACACATTGAGGACAATGTGTAATTTAAGTGTGGGGGGGATGCTAAAACCTTGAATCTTGCAAGTCCTAAATACAAGTCTTACACAAAACTCTATTGGAACCGCTAATCACCCCGAATTTTTTCAAAAATTTTTCATTTTTTTTACTTGTCTAGGTTTAACTCGGGAAATTCAAGTTCTTAAAAAGGTTATATTTTTACAAATTTACAACCGATAGCGTCGTGATAAAAAGAACCAACATAAGAAAATTATGAAAAGGCATGACAAGCCTAGTTAAAATTTAATTATATATACTTGATCACATAAAAACCCATTCCCACAAAAGTGAGTTTTGAGCCTTTATTGAGCATACAAATTTACATCTTTAGACTAAATGCTCATTTTTCGTTTCTTGTGTGAATAGCCGCTTGGTTCTTACGACTCTAGAACTTGCCATGACGATACATTCCCGGTCCTTACCAACTTAAACCCGAGTGAGTAAATGATGGAGGCATTAGGACTAACCCTTTTTATTTCTACACCATTATTTTTCTTTTTTCTCACCACCTACCCAAAATCCCCCTAGTTAACCCCTTTGAGCCTAAACCTTTTTCATTTCTTAACCCAAACCAAACACCTTTTCACCCACCTAAAC
Organism: Helianthus tuberosus; assembly: GCA_030545235.1. Taxonomy (NCBI): domain Eukaryota; kingdom Viridiplantae; phylum Streptophyta; class Magnoliopsida; order Asterales; family Asteraceae; genus Helianthus; species Helianthus tuberosus. Next base: position 95,192,571 of record CM060403.1, on the reverse strand, counting down.
CCTTTTTATTTTTCACCCTTTGTTTTAGTAACAAGCTCGGTTTTTCGTATGACTTTTCAAAAAAAAAAAAAAAAAAAAAAAAAAGTGTTGATGATGAAGCAAAATAAATAAACAATCAAGTTCATCAAAAATAACTTTGTTTGAATACTGGCTTCATCAAGATAAAAAAAAAAAAATTGCAAAAATAAAAAGTCTTTCGAAAACCGACGCTTGTTACGCTTTTTCGCCCTTTCTACTAACCACTAACCACTAACCCAACCACCTACCTTTAACCCAAGCCTAACCCTTCACCCACAAAGTCCTCTTGATATTTACAAAGGTATAAAAGTTAAAAAGGAGGAGGATTGATTGCTTGGCAAGCCTATGGTAGGAATAAGTTCCATACCGCTCTCGAGTGATTCACTAAAAATACACCTTCGGCCGAGTGTGAGTGATTTCTCCCGTGAGGTATGTGAACTTGTATATAAATGGAATTTTAAAAAGGCATGTTATGCCCTAATAAGTAATTTATCTTATGAAAAGTTTTTAAATAAATCATGACGAATAGGATTGTAAATAAATAAAAATAAAACTTAATAAAGAATCTTGGAAATCCCGACACTCTATGACAAGCCCTAAAACCTTCTCTTCTACCCATTCCATTTGGGAGTGTAAGCCACATTATAAAGAGTTTTGCTTGAGGACAAGCAAAGATTCAAGTGTGGGGGTATTTGATGTGCGTAAAATGCAACATATAAATTACATCAAATGAGGCATAAAACTAACCCATTTTTAGTACTAATGTTGGAAAAAGTTTGCTTTTGTCTTCCTTTTGTATTTTCAGGATCAAATGAGCTTAAACGAACAAAAGGAACAAATACACAGCCAAAACCAACATAAATACAAAGAAAAGGAAGAAACGTGGCATGCCTGACCCCCCTCAACAGCATCTCCCAAAGCAAAAACAAGAAGAAAGCTGAGCATGGGGCTGTGCCCAGCTGAGCACGGGGCGTGCCCAGCCCGACACGGGGCGTGCCCAGCCCGACACGGGGCGTGTCCAGCTCAGCACGGGGCCGTGTCCAGAATGGTCAGCCCTGGCACAAAAGACAAACCTGTAGAAGCTTCTATTGCCCACCACGGGGCCGTGCCCAGCGGACACGGGGGCGTGGCGAAAGTACAGCAGGCGCATTAATTGTAATTGCGAATTACAATTAATGAAGAGAGAGAGTGTCAGACGGACACGGGGGCGTGCGCAGTGGACACGGGGGCGTGTGGAGCTAATAAAGACAAACTGTATTAATGAAGAAAGAGAAAAGGGTGGACACGGGGCCGTGTCCAGCGGACACGGGGCCGTGTCCAGGCTTCTGTACAAGCTATAAATAGGAGTGCTTGGCTCAAGCTCAAACCATCCCTTGGCACACCACCTCTCTCACACTTCATCCACCACCCACCACCATCACAACACCATCATCCACCACCATCATCCATTGTCCATCATAGAGTGTGTGAGTCGTCTCGGGATCCAAGATTGATCGTAAGAGTTCTTGACAATCAAGGCCATGTTTGCCTAAGTCTCTTACATCACTTGGTGAAGACAAAGTGTCTAGTATAATACTTTTTATTTCTAATCTTTTGCACTTTTTATTTGGTTTTGTATTAATGACTTTAATAACTAGTTACTTATGTTGAAGGTGATCTTTCCTTATCGTTTGTCCGTGGTGTCTTGGCATTATTTTACTGTCTATATAAAATAAAGGATTTTCACCATTCATATCTCCACGGTCTATATGGAGGTATGTTGGCTACCTGGTAGGGGGTTAAGGGAACGGTTTGGTAAAGGTCTTGCCATTGTTCAGCGTTTAGAGGTCCTGCAATGGACCTGGGTCAAATTTAGTAGGACCTCCTTCAATACTTCACGGTATTGGATGGCGGGGGTCCAAACTCTTTGATCCCCTCATAAGTTAATTACTATTAATACTATAACCCGGCTATTTAGGACTGTATCCCTGCTGACTCAGACTACTTAGCCGAGGGTAACGTCACCGCCAAAAGCGGGGCCTACCACAATACTGCATTAATAACTTAATTCATTATCTTCCAATAATCCACCCCTTTAGGATTGTATCCCTGCTGACTCAAACTACTGGGGTGAGGGTAACGTCACCTTCAAAAGAGGGGCCTACTACAATAACTAAGATAATCTCTTAATTGTGTGCAAAAGTGCGGAAATAATCAAAGGTTATACTAGATACGAGTCGGAACCAAGTGATTCATCTTGTCTATCTGTTTTTCTTTTATTTTTATTTTCAGCATTTTAGTTAGATTTTAATTTTCTTAGTTTAAAACATTTTTCTAAACTTTTGTTTTGGTTAGACGTTGAGGATAAACCGGTACTAAAAGCTCTTGTGTCCTTGGACGACCTCGGTATCTTACCAACACTATACTACACTCAACGATGGGTGCACTTGCCCATATGTGTGTTTAGTGTCAGTGAAATATCGTGTTTTATAAATTTAAAACTTGGCTAAAATAAGTGTTAAAAAGGGCTTAAAATATACACCTAAAATATACGACACTTACCGCACATCAAGTTTTTGGCGCCGTTGCCGGGGACACAAGGATTTTAAGAAAGTTAGGAATCAACGGCCTAATCATCTTTTATTTTTCTTTTTTATTTTTTTTAGGATTTTCTTAGTTTTTCAGCTTCTACAGAAGCTTGAACACGGGCCGTGCTCACTGAACACGCCCCGTGCTCAACGAAATCAGTAAATTTAATTAAAACGCCCAGATACAGATTCTGAACACGGGGCCGTGTCCACTGAACACGGGGCCGTGTCCAGCCTCTGTTTCCGTTTTTCTTTTTGTTTTCTGATCTCGAGACTCGGTTGTGGTCTGCTGAGTGATTCTTATGGATCAATACTCAGGAGGTTACAACTACACCTATGAGGAGGATGATTATAGGGGTAATTATTGCACTAATTGTCGTAACTCACGATCGGTTCAAAATAATCGCTCATATCAACCATCCAATTCGTACACCTACTATGAGGAGCCCAGGTACGAGCCATCAACTTCATACACATCCTATGAAGACCAAAGGTATGAACCTCCTCCCTCATACTCATATTTTGATGAACCAAGGTATGAGCCTTCATACTCATACTTTGAGGAACCAAGATATGAGCCACCACCTTCGTATGCTTATTATGAGGAACCATGGCGTGAACAACCCACCTCATATGAGTATTATGAAGAACAAAATTACGAACCTTATCCATCATATGCTTACAATGAAGAACAATGGTGCGAACCATCGACTTCATATGGGTATTATGAGGAACAAAGGGTCGAACAACCGGATTCAAGCTTAGAAAATACCGACTCTTTTTCTATAACCGAAGTAACCGATAGGATATTAGAACACATAAGAGTTATCGATCGATGTATAAAAGAAGCTCGCGCAAAGGAAGAGGAGTCCCGCGCAAGAGAAGAATTAAAAAAGGAAGAGATAACCGAAAGTGTAAAAATGGAAGAACAAATAAGTGAAAAACCGACACATGAGTTAAACAACGAAAAAGGTGAGTCCGACAACTTTAAAATTCAAGAAGAGTCTAATTTTGAAGAAATTAATCTCTTGTCACCTTCTTTTGAAAATCATTGTTCAGTACCCACTCATGCTAAGTTTTTAAAAGAGTTAAACACTAACACTAAAATTGACGAAACGGTAAGTGTTAAGTTAACTAATGATCAAACCTCACTAATAAAGGAAGACCCATTTGAAATTAACATTACACCGGTTCCATGTTTCTTTCAAAATTCGTTTATTAGTAATGTCACAATCGATAAAGATCTTTGTGTTAACATAATGCCTAACTACATTTTCGAAAAATTAAGTATTAGTGATTTTTCTCCACTTCAAATACCCATTTTTCTATCCAATCGGAAAGTAATAAAATCAATCGGTATAGTTGAGGATGTATTGGTTCAAACAAATCAAATGGTAATCCCGACCGATTTTGTCATCCTCGATGACGCTCCTCTAGTGTTGGGACGACCATTTGTAAAAACCCACGAAGCTTTGAAAAATCGGAAGTTCAACAATCTACCTCTTCAATTAGGGGCATTTAAAAGAAGTGTCGATCTTGAGCGATCAATGAAATATCCATTCGGCAATGACGACCCCCTAATTGAAGATGAGCCAGAACCACCTGATAAAGTGGGTCTAGCCAAGGACCCTTATAAACGTGGCGCACCACGGAGGCATTCCGCGGAACTATCCGTAGTTTAGTTTAGATTAACCTTTATGTTTTCTAGTTTAGTTTTAAATTTTCAGGAATAAAACACACTCGGGATGGTGAAGGATGATAAGGGAAGCTTGAACCAACACCCCATACACAAAAACAGAGCCTCCCGATGATTTTTCTTCATTACAGCAAGTTCAGCACGGGGCCGTGCTCACCCCAACACGCCCCGTGCCCGAGATTCTATAGAAAATGCCCAGTTCAGGTACCTGGACACGGGGCCGTGCTCACTGGACACGCCCCCGTGCCCAGCCTTCTGTTTACTTTTGGTACTGGCAGTCTGGACACTGGGCCGTGCTCAGCCAACACCACCCCGTGTTCAGCCACCCAGTACCATAAAATCTTTTTTTAACCCATTTTTACACATTTAATCAGCCTAAAAACTTATTTTTGGGACACATTGAGGACAATGTGTAATTTAAGTGTGGGGGGGATGCTAAAACCTTGAATCTTGCAAGTCCTAAATACAAGTCTTACACAAAACTCTATTGGAACCGCTAATCACCCCGAATTTTTTCAAAAATTTTTCATTTTTTTTACTTGTCTAGGTTTAACTCGGGAAATTCAAGTTCTTAAAAAGGTTATATTTTTACAAATTTACAACCGATAGCGTCGTGATAAAAAGAACCAACATAAGAAAATTATGAAAAGGCATGACAAGCCTAGTTAAAATTTAATTATATATACTTGATCACATAAAAACCCATTCCCACAAAAGTGAGTTTTGAGCCTTTATTGAGCATACAAATTTACATCTTTAGACTAAATGCTCATTTTTCGTTTCTTGTGTGAATAGCCGCTTGGTTCTTACGACTCTAGAACTTGCCATGACGATACATTCCCGGTCCTTACCAACTTAAACCCGAGTGAGTAAATGATGGAGGCATTAGGACTAACCCTTTTTATTTCTACACCATTATTTTTCTTTTTTCTCACCACCTACCCAAAATCCCCCTAGTTAACCCCTTTGAGCCTAAACCTTTTTCATTTCTTAACCCAAACCAAACACCTTTTCACCCACCTAAACCCTTTTTATTTTTCACCCTTTGTTTTAGTAACAAGCTCGGTTTTTCGTATGACTTTTCAAAAAAAAAAAAAAAAAAAAAAAAAAGTGTTGATGATGAAGCAAAATAAATAAACAATCAAGTTCATCAAAAATAACTTTGTTTGAATACTGGCTTCATCAAGATAAAAAAAAAAATTGCAAAAATAAAAAGTCTTTCGAAAACCGACGCTTGTTACGCTTTTTCGCCCTTTCTACTAACCACTAACCACTAACCCAACCACCTACCTTTAACCCAAGCCTAACCCTTCACCCACAAAGTCCTCTTGATATTTACAAAGGTATAAAAGTTAAAAAGGAGGAGGATTGATTGCTTGGCAAGCCTATGGTAGGAATAAGTTCCATACCGCTCTCGAGTGATTCACTAAAAATACACATTCGGCCGAGTGTGAGTGATTTCTCCCGTGAGGTATGTGAACTTGTATATAAATGGAATTTTAAAAAGGCATGTTATGCCCTAATAAGTAATTTATCTTATGAAAAGTTTTTAAATAAATCATGACGAATAGGATTGTAAATAAATAAAAATAAAACTTAATAAAGAATCTTGGAAATCCCGACACTCTATGACAAGCCCTAAAACCTTCTCTTCTACCCATTCCATTTGGGAGTGTAAGCCACATTATAAAGAGTTTTGCTTGAGGACAAGCAAAGATTCAAGTGTGGGGGTATTTGATGTGCGTAAAATGCAACATATAAATTACATCAAATGAGGCATAAAACTAACCCCTTTTTAGTACTAATGTTGGAAAAAGTTTGCTTTTGTCTTCCTTTTGTATTTTCAGGATCAAATGAGCTTAAACGAACAAAAGGAACAAATACACAGCCAAAACCAACATAAATACAAAGAAAAGGAAGAAACGTGGCATGCCTGACCCCCCTCAACAGCATCTCCCAAAGCAAAAACAAGAAGAAAGCTGAGCATGGGGCTGTGCCCAGCTGAGCACGGGGCGTGCCCAGCCCGACACGGGGCGTGTCCAGCTCAGCACGGGGCCGTGTCCAGAATGGTCAGCCCTGGCACAAAAGACAAACCTGTAGAAGCTTCTATTGCCCACCACGGGGCCGTGCCCAGCGGACACGGGGGCGTGGCGAAAGTACAGCAGGCGCATTAATTGTAATTGCGAATTACAATTAATGAAGAGAGAGAGTGTCAGACGGACACGGGGGCGTGCCCAGTGGACACGGGGGCGTGTGGAGCTAATAAAGACAAACTGTATTAATGAAGAAAGAGAAAAGGGTGGACACGGGGCCGTGTCCAGCGGACACGGGGCCGTGTCCAGCGGACACGGGGCCGTGTCCAGGCTTCTGTACAAGCTATAAATAGGAGTGCTTGGCTCAAGCTCAAACCATCCCTTGGCACACCACCTCTCTCACACTTCATCCACCACCCACCACCATCACAACACCATCATCCACCACCATCATCCATTGTCCATCATAGAGTGTGTGAGTCGTCTCGGGATCCAAGATTGATCGTAAGAGTTCTTGACAATCAAGGCCATGTTTGCCTAAGTCTCTTACATCACTTGGTGAAGACAAAGTGTCTAGTATAATACTTTTTATTTCTAATCTTTTGCACTTTTTATTTGGTTTTGTATTAATGACTTTAATAACTAGTTACTTATGTTGAAGGTGATCTTTCCTTATCGTTTGTCCGTGGTGTCTTGGCATTATTTTACTGTCTATATAAAATAAAGGATTTTCACCATTCATATCTCCACGGTCTATATGGAGGTATGTTGGCTACCTGGTAGGGGGTTAAGGGAACGGTTTGGTAAAGGTCTTGCCATTGTTCAGCGTTTAGAGGTCCTGCAATGGACCTGGTAGGACCTCCTTCAATACTTCACGGTATTGGATGGCGGGGGTCCAAACTCTTTGATCCCCTCATAAGTTAACTACTATTAATACTATAACCCGGCTATTTAGGACTGTATCCCTGCTGACTCAGACTACTTAGCCGAGGGTAACGTCACCGCCAAAAGCGGGGCCTACCACAATACTGCATTAATAACTTAATTCATTATCTTCCAATAATCCACCCCTTTAGGATTGTATCCCTGCTGACTCAAACTACTGGGGTGAGGGTAACGTCACCTTCAAAAGAGGGGCCTACTACAATAACTAAGATAATCTCTTAATTGTGTGCAAAAGTGCGGAAATAATCAAAGGTTATACTAGATACGAGTCGGAACCAAGTGATTCATCTTGTCTATCTGTTTTTCTTTTATTTTTATTTTCAGCATTTTAGTTAGATTTTAATTTTCTTAGTTTAAAACATTTTTCTAAACTTTTGTTTTGGTTAGACGTTGAGGATAAACCGGTACTAAAAGCTCTTGTGTCCTTGGACGACCTCGGTATCTTACCAACACTATACTACACTCAACGATGGGTGCACTTGCCCATATGTGTGTTTAGTGTCAGTGAAATATCGTGTTTTATAAATTTAAAACTTGGCTAAAATAAGTGTTAAAAAGGGCTTAAAATATACACCTAAAATATACGACACTTACCGCACATCATATCACATGTGTGATACTCATTTATACGGTCCACATGTGCAATACAATGTTAAATGATATTTCGGATATGTGTAATGTGTCTTACATGTGTTATACTTGTGTATACGGTTCACGTGTGCAATACAAATGAAATATATATATATATATATATATATATATATATATACATATATATATTCGTATGATACGATGGCCATTTGTAATATAAATGATAAATATATTATTGATATACGATGATTATATGAGTTGTAATTATGAATCGTATCCACCACTTGTGTATTATGGTCACACATATAATTGTATTATATTACACATATGTTATATTCATGATATGTACCATTTAGCAGCTAAGGCGATAAAAGAAAAAAAAATGATGGCGAACCTCAACAAGGATGAAAGTACCAACAATATCGAAACCAACCAAGCAAAACCAGGTATTACTAAAAAAAAATTAATATTCTATTCTTAACATTACTGCCATTAATATTCATTTATTTATTTGTTCATCCGTTTACTCATTGATTATGGTTACTTTTTTATTTATTTATTTATTATTATTATTTTTTTTAATATGACAAACAACATCACAGTTCGCAAGAAAGTCAGATTTGTTTTTAAATCGAACAACAAGAAAAAAGATGATGTTCAAAACAGCGAAATTAAGGACATGCACAACAATATCAATGATGAAGGCCATAACAAAGAAAACGTATCTGTAAACAACAACAACAACGATAAAGCTCGGGACACCAAAAGTAACGTTGTGAACGACGAAGAATTTGGTAAGTTATGACACATAACAATAAAAAGAAATACATATGTTCACTTGGAAGCATTACATATCGTTCTAACGCACACACACACATTCATATACACATATACATCGTGTATTTTATTTATTTATTTAGTTATTTATTATTTTTATTTTATTTTTTATAAAACAGCCAACAACACGAATCAGTCATTGGCAAATAAAAGGAAAAGGCCGAAAGCATCTGACACGGCCGATACTATTACAGGTATGTAATTAATACGCAAATACACGTCATTAAGTGTATATGTACTGCACACGTGCACCACGGGTATGATATATGATAATGATATATGTACCAAACTGTTATGTAATTGTATTGTACTGTATTTACGTGTGAGTTAAATGCATTTTTTTAGTGAACACATGCACCACAATTATGGTTGTTAAGCGTTAACATGTGATTATGTGTTCTACGTATTGTATTACACGTATGCTATTGAATATGAATGTAATGCACATGTGCATCGTAAATGTAATGTGATATGTGCAATGCAAGTGAACACCAATAATATAACATATAACTGTACTGAAATGTATATACGCTTAAATAAACTCATATCTGTTAAACACATTGATACGGTCAAAGGGTTAAAACAATAAAAAAAACATGGACTTAAATGGATATTTTGTGAAACGCCTGGACTAAAGTTGTAATTATAGTTAATAGTTAGTTGGTCACGAATTACTGCCAAAAATTGTTAATAGTGAATAACAAAATACAGTGGATTCATCCCTAACTTTTGTGTTTCCCTATATATATATATGTTCTATCTGTTACCATGTGATTATATGTTGTATGTGTTATATTACACATGTGATTGAATGTGCATCCAATGCACACATGTATTTTATTTATTTATTTATTATTTTTTTTTATAAAACAGCCAACAACACGAATCAGTCATTGGCAAATAAAAGGAAAAGGCCGAAAGCATCTGACACGGCCGATACTGTTACAGGTATGTAATTAATACGCAAATACACGTCATTAAGTGTATATGTTATGCACACGTGCACCACGGGTATGATATATGATAATGATATACTTACCAAACTGTTATGTAACTGTATTGTACTGTATTTACGTGTGAGTTAAATGCATTTTTTAGTGAACACATGCACCACAATTATGGTTGTTAAGCGTTAACATGTGATTATGTGTTATACGTATTGTATTACACGTATGCTATTGAATATGAATGTAATGCACATGTGCATCATAAATGTAATGTGATATGTGCAATGTATATATGCGTGAATAAACTCATATTTGTTAAACACGTTGATACGGTCAAAGGGTTAAAACAATAAAAAAAAACATGGACTTAAATGGATATTTTGTGAAACGCCTAGACTAAAGTTGTAATTATATTTAATAGTTAGTCAGTTAGTTGGTCGCGAATTACTGCCAAAAAACTGTTAACAGTGAATAACAAACTACAATGGATTCATCCCTAACTTTTGTGTTTCCATATATATATATATATATATCTGTTCTATCTGTTACCGTGTGATTATATGTTGTATGTGTTATATTACACATGTGATTGAATGTGCATCCAATGCACACGTGCACCATTAATGTAACGTCATAACGTCTGATGTTTTGCAGGTGTGCATATTAAAGACAGTAAAACAAGGAAATGCTCAAATGAACTTGATGCTAAAAATGACAACCCAGTAAACGAAGGATCTGTTACCGTGAATCTGAGGTCGAGGAAGTCGATACGCTCGAAAACAGTTGACGATGAACACAAAGACGCAAAAAACACACCCAAGGGTAAAAAAATGAAGGTTACAAACGGTAGTAATTGGTGTTCGATACGAACACGTGTATCTCCGAGACAACTGTGTATAGCGATAAAGGGTATGACAGAGAAACAGAAAGAAGCTCTTAGAAGCCTAGGTTTTGGTAAACTTCTATCAATCCAAACCGACGGCATACCTGGGAGGTTGGGCCATTACGTAGTTGACAATCTTGACACGGACAATATGGAGATCAATGCAGGATGTGTTAAGATTAAGATTGATGAGGATGCAATCCACAACCTTCTGGGGATAAGAAACCATGGTATATATCTGGAAACATTCCAATACAAGAAAATTTTTTTTGGGATTACAAAGGAATGGAGAAACATGTACAAGGGAAGTTACGTTACACCTTCAGCCATATCAAAAAACATAGAGGAGAACGGCGATGATGATGGAATAATGTTCAAACTGAACTTTTTGACATTATTCATGAGCACATTTGTTGAAATTCAAGACCAAGGAAAGTGTGATCTTAATTTCCTACACCATATGACGGATGAAATAAACCCACAACATGTTGATTGGTGCGCGTACATCGTCTATTCGATCAAGAAATGCAAAAAAACATGGAGAAGGTGTGACAACAATTGTTTCTTCACGGGCGCATTAACAATCTTAACGGTATGTATTACATGTTTTATATATGCGCACGTGTGTGTATGTGTGTAACTGTAATTCACAAATTAAGTTTGTTATTACTATAATGATCACATGTGCATTTTAATCAGATTTCACGTGTAATATGACATGTATTACACATGTGATATGTATCGTGTTTATAGTTAACATGTAATATAAAAAAAATGTGCCTGTAATTCACTTGTAATGTATGTGCATTTGTAATTCACACGTGTGATTCACATATGTATCAACGGATAAATATGTTTTAATTGTTTTATGTCACACATGTGAACAACTGTTGTACGTTGATCGAACGAATGTCCCTCCAATAAATGTTGATCGACATATGAGCCCGCTTGAATTCTAGACAATCGAAAAGTTGCGAAAGAGGGAGAGAATCGAATTGAAAAATGGAGGTTTTGGCATGGGCGAGTTAAGAGATCAATACGTTTATCCAAAAAACAACACATCTGAACATGTCACAGAAAACAATTTGAACGAGATAATGCTTTATGATGATACGAGTAATCCAGCTGATTTGACGGTACGTTATTGTATACATTTATCCAAACTTGTATTATATATATATATATATATGTATATACTCCACACGTGTGCTACATACTTATCATGTAATATCAACAGGGACATGTTACAAAACTGGACGCTCTGTTCGATCGCATCACGAGGGACAAAAAAATATTAGAAAAAGCGTTGTGTGATGCATGTTTGGATTTCCCGGACGTACCTGAGATACAAAACTGCATACAAAAATACAAAACAATATACAAAGAAGTGATTGATATCAATGAACATGTAACGCAAACTGGATGGACACAGTTTTTTGAAGAAAATATTGGAGAAATCATTGCAAAAATGAACAAAGTTGAACATGTGCAAAAGAAGAAAGAACGTGACAGCTCAATGCCAAACTTTGATCTCGGCATTAGTTCACAAGAGTCTGGGAGCATATCGGGTGAAATAAACTTAAAATCTGCTAAGCATCAACAAAGTGCGTCTATTAATCAGCCGGTAGACATCAATGAAAAACTGAACGACGACGAACAACTGATATGGTCGTTTATGTTGGTAATCGCCCATGACAAAAATGATGGAGAAAAACGACAAACAACTCAAGAAAAGAATGCAACGAAAAAGAAAACTAGAGCAATGTCAGAAGAAGATGCAAAAGCATAACAAAAACAAATGGAAAAGGAACTGAAGGCAGCAAAAATAGAAGCAGAAAAGAAAGAAATCGAAAGACTGTTCTTGTAAGTTTTATTACATTTATGCATTTTGAAGTTTGCAAACTATTATACATGTGTAACTGATGTGAACATATGTATACAGGAAAGATATTTTCGCAACTACATATGGACTAGAAACAAGAGCGTTTATGTTAGCACACCTTATTCCAGGCAAACAGCTGTACACATGTGCTATAGATTGTTGGGCGGGTGTTTTGAATCATCAAGAAGGTTTGAAAAATAAGGATGGACCTAAACGTTTGTTTTGTTACACATCGACAATTGTAAGTATTATACGATAAACAAATTTTTACCATTACTATTAAATATACTCAAACGTGTTTTGTTTTTTTTTTTTTTGTTTTTTCTAAATAACAAAACAGAATGGATGGATGCTGAACAGAAAGCATACTGTGGAGGCAAGGACAGCAGCATTCAAAAAGAACCTGTTAATAGTGCTTGAACGTAACGCCGACAGACTTGATCTGAAATCATATGATGTAGTTGTGATTCCTGTACTGGAAAGTCACCACTATTACCTAGTATGCTTTGACTTGAGGGAGCCTTCAATTGAAGTGATAGACAATATGCATCCAAAATTTGCTTGGGTATCGATGAAAGACGGTAACAGCTTCACGTCAAAGGGCACACCAAACAAGATTGTAAGTTATTAACTTTAATGACAATGACATTAAATAACGATACACATATGCACCATTTCATTGTGGATGTTGATATCACCTAACATATAGTTTATTATTGGCAGAAACATATCGTATGTGCTTACATGCGTAGTGTCCAACACCCGAGTGCACAAGCATTATCAAGCGTAACACTATCAAAGAAAGAGATTGGCTGGGCAACAAGAGACAACTTCACTAACTGCGGGATTTTCGCCATGCGGCATATGGAGTTGTACTATGGAAAGAACAAACCGTTTGAATGTGGATTCAACAACAGGGAATCAATGCAACAAAGTCAGATAAACAACCTCAGGATGAAATATTGTGCAAGAATCCTGCTTTCTGATGCAAACGTGTTCAAAGAAAATGTTATAGCGGATGCAAAGAATGAAGCGAACACGGCCAAACAGAATGAATTGGACGGTGCAACAGATAAAGGATAGATGGAAAATCGAACACACATGTGAAACACTATTATTTCGATATTGCTTTTGACTATTATCTCGTATTGATACAATCTTTAGATGTTATGATTGATACAATATTATTAGTATAACATGATTGTGTAAGACATATTATGCTTTATGCACGTTTGAATTCTAGCATCTATCTTGGATACGAATGTTTATCAGTGTTGACAGCTGTATGCATTTCACGTGTGTAATGTTTTAACAAACAGTATCATACAAAAGAAAAACGTATCACAACATTAATGTAACATATCATAATTTTACGGTAACGTTTGATACTTTAATGTAACATATCATAATTTTACGGTAACGTTGTACAGCACTCGTGAAATACAACTACAAATCTAAAAAAATAAAAAAAAACCGAATGTATAATGACTTGGATTATTCTGAATAATTTTATTTTTAATATAATAGCAAGATCATATGAAATATCCATATAAAATGACTGTGAACAAATCCATCAGACGTGTAATATAAGGTCAAAATCGATGTTACCATAAAACAAGTAATGCATACATGTAGTATAATATCATATTGAATATAACGTCAAAATATGTAACACCATGTATGCTTATGTAACATAAACTCAAGTTTAAACATGTAACACAATCCATAAAAACATGTCATCACATACAGGATGCATGTGTAATACTAGAAAAAATTCATAATCCCACGAAATTTTTCGATGCACATGTGTAATATAAGAGTCACATTGCTTATTATGTAAAACAACTCTCAATATTGTATGAACCAAATCACTCATCAAGCGGGTCAGACGAACGTATGGTGGATCTTCTAGTGGCCCGAGTACAAATGCGAGACGACGGTCCAGCAGATGTATCACCGTTAGACGAATCAACGGTACCAACATGACACGAATCTTCTGGAACAGCAACATTACCAGCTTTAGCAGCTTTTGCAGCAGCAGCCGCGGCTTCTTTGGCAGCCCTAACTTTTTCACAATTACGCGAGTCACGATCATTAACATATTTCTTACATTTTCCACACAGCCTAGTAGTTTTAGCACTATTAGCAACAGCCTTTTCCCCGGGACCAATGAGTCGATGGTTGGTACCGCACCCTTTGTTTCGGATGCCTTGTGGCGGATTTATCGAGACTTCCATATCTTCAGGCTGTTTGAGAAGGTCACTGATCGAGGCTAATGTCTTGTTACACGCCGGTTCGGTCGGGAATTCACGAAACACACGATTCCTAATTTCTTTAATCTCCCCAGACAACTCAGTAAGTTTACCAATATTTCTCCTTAAACGATCGGTGCACTCAATAACCAACTCAAAAATCTCATTTCGGATTACAGATTCTTCGTCTGTATCAGCAGAATACCTGTTCGCTATGCTAAAAACCCTCCTTGGCAATATGTCTCGTTTCCATCTACCAGGTTGATACTGAACAGGAATTTCATCAACCTGGTTGTATCTATACATGCAAAAAGCATGCCTACACAAATATCCAAGACGTGTATAACCCATACACGAACATGAAACCGATCTATCACGTGTATCAAAACTGACCTGCATCACATGTGTATATGTTACAAACGTTAAAAAACATAACGTTGATAATTATAATGAACATATGTAGTACAACCATATAATAAGCCAAATTACCTCGAATTCATTAGTATCTTTGTACTGCCTGTTAGTATGCACAATGGTATAAATTTATACCCCATCAAGTTCTGGTGTTTTTGAAGCAATATAGCAGAATGTCATGCCTCTCTATATCTCTTTTTGCACCTCCAAAAACAGCGTATGTGTATATAGCTCCAAGGCATGTCTTTCGATAGGCACATTCTTCGGCATTGATGGTGCTATTGTGTTACTTTCGAACTCCAGTCTGCGTTGAATGTACCGTTGCCCATCAATTGCTGTGTCGAAACACATCAAGAATTGCACGAGTGTGTTTGTTCCACTAGAATTGGTTTTAAAAAGGGAATTCGAACTCTCACACCTCGAGGTGGTTTTCATTAGACAACACATGTGCACATCCCTAAAATAGCACGGAACCCATTGATCCCTAATCTCATACATCTCGTTCAGCCAATTATTTTCTTTCAAGTGTAACCCTTCCATAAGCAAATTCCATCGTTCTTCAAATTCTTCAGGTGTAATAAACAAATTCCACACCAGCTTATGTATAGCAGCTCTCAAGTCTATATTTTCCAATACATCACCTGCAATCTGAATATAAAAAAAAAATCACAAACATAAATGAATGACATGAAAGTATACAACTATTACACGTATGTAGCTGAATGTGTCTAAAAATAATATCATACCTTTGCAGGAATTTTCCTAACAATATGCCACATACACAGCCTGTGAATAGACTGATTGAATACACTAGCAACTGCTTGTTTCATCGCAGCATCCTGATCGGTCAACACCAACGTTGGTTGCTTATTGTTATGAGCTTTAAGGAATGTGGTAAGCAACCATGTGTAAGAACCAATTATTTCATCGTATAATAGCCCAGCGCCAAAGGTGACACACTTTTTATGGTGATCGACACCGGTAAACAGAACAAATATCATGTTATACCTTCAAAACAACATAAATCACTGAATTTAGTGTAATATGACAAACATAACATCAGTAATACATTCATTAGTAAAATGAAAAATCGTTATTACATAGATGTAATACAACATAACAATGTAACTGATTGTAACCACAGTTTTCGTATCATTTATGTATTAAATTACATGTAACACCCTATTTGACATTTATAATACACGTATGTATATGATACACAAATAATGAATATAATACACAAATATAACACTTGTATATTGAAATACATATACCCGTATTATCATATGACATTTATCCGTATCAGTTATTATTCACATGTAATAATATAAGTAATACATTTACACACCACAACTAATTCGGTATTACACTAATGCATTACAACGAAATAAAGAGAAAAAAACTTACTGGTTCGTATGATACGTCGCATCAAAACCTAACACATCTATGAAGGCTTCGTAATTGCATTTGGATATGTCATCAGCCCAGAACAATGATCTTAACTCAACGTCAACCACCACACATTCAAAAAAGAAATTTGGCCGATTTATCACACGGGCTTTTAACGTATCAACCACCATTTGTGCATCCTTCTTGCCGATAAAAGACCGTATATCTCTAGTGAAATTTTTGAATTCTACTATAGTTCCTTGTACGTTATGGTGCCCACCCTTTAACGAAGCTCGAATCTTATGCGCGACATTAGGGCCAATCTTGTTCAAGCTTAGTTTGTGGATGAACCTCTGGTCGTCATAACTAAGTTTCCTCTTTTTTCTGGTAAAGTCTAGATTGTCCTTGTCAACCAATCCATGATTATGAGCTTCAATAAAACCATAAATGAAAAATTTTGTAGTGCCTGGGATAGCTTTAAGCTTTATCTGCGCCCTACAGTCAGTAACTTTGTAGCTGCTACTTCGAGACACTTTAAAAGCACTAGGGTCCATCGATTCAAAGTGTGTTTGCTTAGGTTTACTTGATCTGGTACATTGCATATACCTATGTGTAACAACAGTTCCAGATTTCTTCATGGCACCCAAACGTACAGAAAACCCAGACCTCTCAGCATAATACTTGTACATATTCTCAACGTCGCTCCATGTGTCAAAAACCACTCCGATAGTCGGTGTATATTCAGGAGACACCAAAGGTTTCCAGTACTTTGTCCCATCAGTTGTTATGTATACATGGCTGGTTATATCTCCTTCAATATGGACACGAAAATTACAGTCAAAATAAAGAAAAAACATTGCACGTATGCATTATATCAATATATTTAAAAAATACGGACATATACATATAGACAACACACACAAAACATGTAAACATACATACATACATACAATAAAAAAACAGGGCATGTTATATTAAAAAAAAATACACACGTTAACAATTTATGATATATGCAGTTAACATCTTAATACCAAACACGTGTACACATGTGTAATACACATTTTTTTAATAAATAAATAATTTACCTAATTGATCGACGTCATACAAACGTAATGGACGGACATTGTGACTACCAGAACTTGAATTGTTAACATCAGTTGATTCGATACGTTCGTGTCCGTCGTCATCGTTATCACCTGACCTAGAATCGACTAATGCGTCAGCAATAATGGCACCAGTGTTTGTAGAACTGCTAGATGAAGCCATACCTGAACGATTTAACAACAATATCGATTAAACAACAATCAAACATGTCTGAATTCGATTATGAACAATGTGTGATAAAATAAACATGAAATCTGATTACCTACGATTGTTAAACACAAATTGGATGCGAAACAGCTTGAATTCGGTATGAAATTCGTTATATGTATGAGTAATTGATACAATTATGGAATCGATTTATATAAAATTCGATAATTGTTGAACACGAAACCTCCAGAGAACAGAATCACGAATGTTTGGGTTATGAATTGGGCGAAACGTGAAATTGTGTTTGTTGACAAAAATACCCCTATGTTTACTAGTTTTTTGGTTTTCTCATTTATATCTAGTTTTCTCATGATCCTATCCCTATATATATATATATATCCCAAATCACTCGGAAACTAAGTCGTTTCCGAGACTTAGCGCCATCCCGATTATGAATGGGATAAAATAACCATAGTTTGGTTATTTCAAACTAAGATAATAACACCTTTATAGAATCGTTTAGTTAACGATTCGGTAGAGCTCGGACACGTAGTTTAGCTACGTTTAATTAGAAACCTATAATTATTCCTTGATTAGGAATGCTTTAGTTGCACGCTAGCATGTTCACATTCTTGGAATGACATCAAGGAATCACGTTAAGCTAGCTTTGCACATGAATGTCAAGATGAGTTCATAACCCCCACTTTTTACTGTTTTACATTTTTATAAAATGTTTTCGGGGTGGAAAGACATGCAAGTTTTGCAAAATGACACAACATTTTGATAAACGAAAACACATATTTATAAACCATGTTGCAAATGAATTTCACGAATTTGAATGGTTTACGAAAAGATCATGCTAAACATAACGGTTTTATAAAGACATAAGTGTTATTTTTTTGAAACATGCATGAATTTTAATAACACGAATGCAAAGGCCCAAGCACATGGGCAGAGGCCTAAGTACATGGGCTAGGCCCAATAACTCACACATTATACGTTAACTAGTGTATGGTTAAGCTAGGGATTGAACTGCAGGATCATGTGAGCGAATAATATCTCTCTTAAGCGCCATTAATCTTGTTTAGGCCGAGGGGCAAGAGTGGTAGATCTATCGGATCTAGCGAGTCCTACTCTTGGGTCCTTGTGTGACCCATGTAGTGCTTTTGTTGTTCCAACTAGGTGGACCGGAGGAAATTCGCTAAGGTTGAGTGATTCCTATGTCGCCACATATATTAATGTCTTAGCTACACATTAATGATCTGTTCATAGACTCTTACATACCAGTTTTTGATACTCGAATTTTCAAATTTTTTTAAGATTCATTTGATTTAAACTCACAAATACATGGGTTTACAAACTTTGGTGATGTTTTTCAACTTATGTACAAGTAAGGGGACGTGTTGGTCCTGCTTACAAAGACTTTTTTGGGCTCAGCCCATTTTCTCTCGTGCAATGCACAAAGACTCTCGTGGGCTAGACTCATAGTTTTCATATGATATACCGAGAAAAATGATTCTATTATGTTTTCTCAACAACTTTTAAACCGGTTATCAAAAAGATTTATTTTCAATCTTTTCAAAACAAACTATGAACTCGCTCAACTTTATGTTGATTTTTCGCATGCTATTTCTCAGGTTGCATTTTTAAAACTACGGAACGGTTGGAATAGGAGAAACCATGGGAATTCGAGTACTTAGCGGCGTTCATTTATAGAAGTCTTAGCTCAAATACTTCCGCTGTGCAATGAAGATACCATTCAGATCACACCCGACTCTGATGTAATCGAACTATCGGGGTGTGACAGATTGGTATCAGAGCTATAGGCTTCAGCGAATTAGGTTTCTGTAGAGATACCTAGTCTCTAACCTCACTTTACTTCTGGGGACTTAGATTATTAAGATTCGAATACATACAGAATGCCTAAGACTCGAATATGAGTTCCAACCGTTGCCGAAAACAATGAGTCAACAGTTTTGGTTTTAAATATACACAAGTGTTGTGCTTGATACATGGGACACGAAATAATTACACACAGAAAGAAAAACCTTGAGTGTTTTGATAGCACGCATATAGGACCTTTGGAAAACTCTTGATGAGAAACTTATGTCGAAATTCATTAAAGGTCCTCACGTAGGAACTGCGATCATTAACTCGCACAAACGCCATTATATTATGTCGTCTATGCTATTTTAATTACCCGAGCAGGTAACCTACGTGGAACGAAACGCTAGTGTGTGATTACACGTGAAACTTAAACTATACGTCAGCGGACATCGAAGTACATCACACACGACTTTCGAGGAAAGGCCTTAGGGAAAACACAAATGGACACGACAACAATGTTGCTAATCCGGTTAGCGGGAGAAGATTTCATAAGATTTCACAACAGTCTATACTTAGTCTGAAGAGACTCACAATTGTTGGCGCTGCAAAAGAAGTCACAAGTCTTCGCATCCCCCTATTCCATTTATTGAAAATACGCAATGTTCGCCATTCCATGGTAATGTCATCTAACAACCGGTCATCACACGAACTTCCAGGTAAAGTCCTCAAATTTCTTTTATTGAAATTCCAAATTTGTGCATATAGTGAGTAGATTTTCGCATCTCTACTCCCCCTCGTGGTCGTTGCACCACGAACATTTTCTTCCATGATAGCAAACACTCAATTGCCTTACTTCTTGATAAATTCATATATTACGCATGCATTGTTTGTTGCGCATGTGATTCGTTTGATTCGTGAAGACCATCAAGGGGCTTCACTCGAAATTGTTGTTTTATCAATGGATCAAATATTTTTTCGCTATGTTCGAGTTTTGCATTGTGATTTGGATGACTGCATTATTGCAAAGCGTTGACTCTTCGATATCGAGTCGACGGATTTCTTGGAAAACTCATTCTCTTTTGAATGGTATACATAGTTTTTCGTTGTAACCATGTCGAAACTTTCTTATTAATACATGAATTCATTGTTGGATCATGTTTCAACCAAGTTCAATTGATTGAACTTGCTTGCAAAATATATTCGATTCAATATTCCATATAATGGATTGAGGTCATCATATTCGAAATAATCCCAACACGCACTTCATTTGCTTCGAACCATAACAGGCTTGTTTAGTCTTCGACTTCATTAAATTGTTTCCTTGATCACGATCACCTTATGGTGATGTTCTCATAAATTTGAAGCTTGAGCTAATCTCATTTGCACACATCATGTACAGATTTAGTTATTTATTTATTTGTTTATTTATATTCAATCCGTTTTGTTGAATTATCATACTAAAGCAGTCTTAATACAATTGTGTATTTAGATAATGGTACACAAGTTCATGCCATATTTTGGTGTACCTCTTAACGATTCTTTCACCATCGATTGGACATTTTGTGATATTCATTGCTTTTCATCTTCGCTCGAAAACATTGTTCATTTGTTTCACCTTCAGTTGAAAATCCTATGAGATTTGCTTGAAATGAATATTCAGTTTTACTTCGTTGAACCTTTCATCCGATTTCAAGACACGGTGATACTTGTTCGATCACCGATGTCTTTGAATTATTTCAATCACTACGAAACCTTGTGGTGTCGGTATAAATTTATAGCTTGGGCTAATCATGATCGAGCGTTTCATGTAAAACACATGTGATACTTGTTTGATCACCGCTATTATTGAATTATTTCATTCACTACGACACCTTGTGGTGTCGGTATAAACTCGTAGCTTGTGGTAACCACAATAAATCGCTTCATGCAAAACTACGTATGCTCTTTGTTTGACTAATCACTCAAATAGTCTTAATGCAACT
The DNA here is from genome assembly GCA_030545235.1 of Helianthus tuberosus. Classification (NCBI taxonomy): domain Eukaryota; kingdom Viridiplantae; phylum Streptophyta; class Magnoliopsida; order Asterales; family Asteraceae; genus Helianthus; species Helianthus tuberosus. The sequence goes on along the minus strand of CM060403.1, from coordinate 95,171,057 downwards.
ATGTATTAAGGCGACGATACACTAAATTCGGTTGTATTTCGGTGTATCCTTTCAATTCAACAATGTCAACAGGTTACTTTTATTCATTTAACGGTTCGATTGATGAAAGATCATTTTCATGTTTCTATGTCAAATGAATTTGTTGAATTCGAGTTTCATTTATACAGCAAGCAACGCAAGTTTCCATTGGTAGTGAATTCTATAGTTTCAAAACTTGTTTTGCATATTGTGAACGTTCATTTGAAATTCCATTGGTCGAAATTCCTCAACCCCGTAAACTTGATCACATTGGTGATAGTATCACTACGCTTCGTTCAGTTGACCTCGATTTCTGGAACAAACTCAGTTGAAACATTGGTTCTTATTAATGTAGAATGTCTTTACACTCACGTAATCCGAACAAGTCTTGATTCGATTAAGCAGTCATTCACTTTGGTATTATTCGGACTTACCTAGGAACGACACAACTCTGAGGAGATATCATAGACTAAATTTCGAGGACGAAATTTCTACAACAGGGGGAGAATGTGACAACCGGTAATTAACGGCTTTTAATTACGCAAATAATGAATGTTATGGCGATAATAAGTAGTGTTTAAGGCATGAATTAACTTAATTAGGCTCTTGGTATGCCTATGAACGCTTATCGGACGTTAAAGTGCGCTTATAGTGATTTTCGGGAAATCTGTTGAGCGTTAAGGGGTAACGAACAGATACCAGACAAGATACTGATAGCACCGGCAAATACGAAGTTTATACGTATAATTTTACATGTGAATATGGTTTTGCGGAAATAACACGCTTTCGAATGTTACAAAGCGCAAACAGGAACGCACCGGCAACGAAACGGAAGCATCAGACATGCGTGTTAACTTAAAAACTGAAATATTTTGATATATTTAGCTTCACTTTTGAATTCTAATGCTCACAGTTAAAACCGGCTCGAAAACGAACCAGAAACAAAGAATGAAGCAGTTTACGCGTTTTAACGCAACCGACAAAAATACGAGTCGAATATCGATTTCTGATGTAATTTTTGGGTATTTTCGACTTATCATTATATTTTATGACGTTTTACGATAATCGGGTTCGAAAACGGGCTTCTTGGGTGTGATCGTGCTGCTCGAAACACTAATAACGGGCTTGTGGGCCCTGGGCCCAAGCCCATTTAAAACACTCTAGTATATAAAGCACTTTATAAAATCAAAACCCTAATATCCCCATTCTTGTTCATTTCTCTACGCACACAACACCCACAGACCCATCATCTCCCACTCGATCTCCGATTTCGGTGACTGAAGTCGCTTATCCGGCGACCGGTTACCTCCGGCTACACCACGATCACCCCTAACTCCTCTCTTTCCCCTGAAATCGTCGCCCAGAACAACCTGCAACCCCATCTCTTGCTCTCGTTTTCAAATCCTATGAACAACCGGGAGGAGCCACCGCTACGGTGGCAGTGGTGGTGAGTTTTGACTTCGATTTCCGGTGTCTCCTCATCTCCGACAAGCACACCCGTAACCCCTACTCTCCTGTTTTACTAGTCGCACACCCCCCTGGTCATTCCGATGACGGCGGTGCTGAGGTTTTCCATCGACGATGATGACGATGATACAAGATGATGATGCTGATGACGTTCTTGCTTGGTGGTGGACGCAGTGAAATCCGATGACGGTGCACGGCGGCCTGCGGTGGCCGGTAATGGTTCCGACAACGCGTCTCCACTCTCAATAAACTCCGGTGAGTAACGATTTTGTGTGATATTCCTGGTTTCATTCAGAATTGTAACATTTTATGTATGACACACTCTTATCAGCTTGTTTTGTGTGTGGTGATAAGAGCATCCCCAATAGCTCATTTTTTTAGGGTTGTTTTTTGCCATATTTACATGTCATCCATTTTTTGTTATTGTGGGATCATTTTTTCAACTCATTTTTAGCACATGTATGTCAATAAAAACTAGAAAAAATGAATGGAAGGTGGGCCATGATGAATGTGATTGGGATCGGTGGTGGGTTAGGTGATGAAACAAAACAAAAATCTTAAATATAAAAAGAATAGTAGTATTTGTAATTAATACATATAATAAAACTAAATATTTTAAAACTATTAATATATAATTAAATATTGTAAAATTTAAAACTAAAGTTTTAAACGTAAAAACAATACATTATTAGCTATTATCAAATAATATAAAATTAAATATTCTAAAATTACTTGCAAAAATATCTTTAAATTTATAAAGTTATAAAATTTAAAACTAAAGTTATAAAATTTACTCTCTTTCCTATAAAATTTAAAACTAAAGTTTAAAAAAAATATTAGTTTGTAATTTTAATTATTGTAATGTTTAGTTTGTGTAATTTCAACTATTGTAATGTTTAATATAATGTTTTAACTTTCGAAATGTTTTTAAATTTCAAATTTTATAATTTTCCCTCCATAAAAGTATCTAAATATTTCTTATATTCTTTTATTAAAGTAAAAAACTGATAACTAAAAATAAATTAAAATTTTCAAATTTTAAATTTTAAATTTTTTAAATTTTTATCCATCAAAATAATTTAAAGGATTCTTAAATATTTTATTGAAAGAAAAAAATGGGTCATTAAAATTAAATGTAAAAGGTGGTGATAATGTGGCAATGTTTTTAAGTGTTTTTGTGTTTTTTTATTGGGTAGGTTTTTAATGTTTTTGAAGGGTGAGTGTTTTTCTGATGTGGCAGCTGACTGGACATGATTTTAGGTGTTTTTAATGGTTCTTATTGTCGATGCTCTAATGGCGTCGATAGTGGTGATGGTTATGGCAGTCTGGGCTTCGGTCAGATCTGATACAAGTTAGGGGCTTGGGTCAGTTAACAAGTCGTCACGGATCAGATTTGGTTTAGTTCGGGTTCACGTTGGATTTTGGCTCGGGATTCGTGAAACGAGTCTCCTCGGTGCAACCCGACTCATGTAACATCCGTCAAAATGAACTCCCAAAATCTGACCCGTTTTGAAATTCGTATCCTAACTTTTGAACCTCGTAATTTTTTTCGCGAAATAAACAAACATTGAAGGATTTATCCTAATCCAATTATCAATTTAGTTTTTATATATTTATTTAAATTAATTAAATTAATTAATATTGCAATATAATTTTTTATTATTATCAAACTAGTTAGTCTTGTTAAGTTTCAAGGTTAGTTTGAAGTATTATAAGTTAGAGTACACCTCATGGCCTGATGATCAACCAATGTTATCAGGCCATGAGGTGTACTCTAACATCTAGAGTGTTAACAATGACATTACATGTTAAGTAACATTGCAAACCACTCCCTTCTTGTGTTAAAGTGCATTAAATGAGTTATGTGTTAACATGTTAACCCAAAGTTAAAAGATTAAATTGAGTATTGTTTTCTTTTTTAGACAAAACCCAATGTGAAAATGCATTAAATGAGTTATGTGTTAACATGTTAAACCATTTCCTTAGAGTGAGACAGAGTGAAATAAGGAAAACAAGTTAATGTGTCACTTAGGTGGAGTTAAGTTATGTTAAAGTATACCAAAGGCCTTATCTTTTCGGAAACTACGCAACTTCCGGAAACAAGATTATTTCCATAATTTACGAGATGTTAGAATGTTATAAATAACCACCCTTCACAACCTGTTTTGAACACCCTCACACAATCATCACACTTTTCGTATCACCTGCACGCACAACCGGAGTGTCGCCGGAGTCCCTCAACATCACCAGACTTACGCCGGAGAAACTCGCAAACTGTTTCGGACATCCTCACACCACTACAACACTTTTCGCACAATCTACTCACTTGTCGGAGAAACTTGGACGTCGTCGGAGGTCTTGCCGGAACACCAAGCTCGCCGGAAAACAAAGAAGACGATCGGATCTTGCGGCCTCTTTCTCTGGTTCGGTTTATCTTTGGACTCAAGTGATTTCTGTTTTCTTTTGATATTATACGAATTGGAACGATAACAATTGAATAACAAAAACAAACATGATCGGGTTTTGCTTTGTTTTGTGTTACTGTATCATATGTCGTTTTAAAATGAAAGAGACCAACTCCCTTTATTTTTTTGTTCACTGAAAACAAAGCTCCTTTGATTAAACCTGCACAGCGTGTGAACCCGTTAAAAAGAATTGAAGGAGGCTAATTTCACAATTCACAAAACAGCCTAGTGGTCATGGCTCGTGTAATGGAGCCGGGGGTCACGGTTTCTAACCCTGCCACCGGTTTTGTCGCTCAATTATCCTTTTTATAAAAACCTTATATTAACAATTTTCTTTCTTTAATTATTTTTCATAATACTTTTAATTATAATTAAGCTTTTATTTTTTTCTTAATAAAACCATTTGTTAACTTAAATAATTAAACAATTAACTATAATGCCTTTATTACTTTAAAAAGGATTAACAATATAATAATGTCTAATTACCCTACTTGAAAACCTTAAATATGAGGGATTTTATGTAACGAGATCGTTATGTGATATTTTCATATCTAGGTTAATCGCTCTCGTTCGTCCTCTTGGACTTCTTCACTCGTGCGTTATTTTATAAGAAATCGCAACGCAATCATAGTGAGTATACTCAATCTCATTTTCGTTTTAAACACTTTGAGTGCAACATGTATTCCATATTCAAATTACACAACACTTGAAACTTGTTTATTCACACTCTATCTAAATTTATACATGGAGCGATTTGATGCTTGTTATACATGTGATGCTAATGTAAACACTTCATGACTATATGCTCATTAACTTGTTCACAAGCCTACCTTAACAATTATGGTACTATGCATATGTTATAGGTTGTAACGCCCCGCCCGTTATTCTTTTGGGTATTATTAAGTTAAACATGTTAACCTCCCGTTATTCTTTGGGATAGGCAAAATTAATTGCGTTGTATTCTTGGGTTTGAGTATATAGAGTAACATCGTTTCGGCATAACTGTTAACTTGTATCATTTTATTCATGTTGGATATGAGCACGTTAAACTATTTTATGCTATGTATCAAACCTGTATACTCGCCAACATTTTGTTGATGTTATTTTAATACATGTTGCAGGTTGATAGACGAAGTGATCAAGAAAACAAGCAAGGATGAACCTAGAAACCCATCTAGAATAAAAAAATGTTTTGAATTATTAATGTTACAATTTTGTTATGTTTGAATCTTGTATGACATTTCAGAATTTGTGAAATTTGATTTAATTTTATTGTCACATTTAGTGTTATGATGCTTTTGAGCGATTTTTCGTCTCATCCCGATGTTTCCGTCATTGGTTGGGTGTGACAACTCAACCCGGTCAATAGCAGTCAACGCCCGGTCAATTCAAAGAACCGGTAACAAATTTAGATGTAGCGAGTTATTATACGTTAGTTAGATTTTATTTAGTATACGCGAACCGAGCTCGACCCGACTAGTTAACGGTTTTACGTTTAGCGATTTTGTTTCGTATTTGACGTTTTGATAAAGTTGACGTAAAATTTATATATAATGTTTGTCGAATGGTTGACTGAATTTTGAAATTAAATCGACACTTTAGTTATCGGGATCGTCCAAAAACAGAGGAAACTTTGCCCGATTTTCGTAAAAACCCGAATTACAAAACGAAATTATATCTTAAAAACGACACCAATCGAAACTCTAGTTTTCTTATAAAACCAAATATAAAAGTATATGTATTTTAGTGTCGTTTTATAACTTATACACTGAAACTAAAATATTTCGACAACAAGTGAAGTACAACTTACCGAAACCCGACACTTATTTATATAAATATAATTATCTATATTTGTTCAAACACCGATATTTCCGAACACTTTTACAAGAATATAATGTTTATATTTATTTCGGACACCGATACTTCCGGACGTTTTTATAAAATAAATATAATTGTTTATATTTATTTCAAACGTCGTTACTTCGTGTTAGTTTATAAAATAAATATAATCGCTTATATTTATTTTAAACGTCGACTTTAAACTTTCTTACAAACTAAATATAGTTTTTATATTTATTTCAAACGACTGAATTCGGAGTTTATATTTCAAACGTCACAGCTTGAAATGTAGGTGTGTATATATATATATATATATATATATATATATAGAAAAAGTATATCGTACATTACGGCTTAACGTACTTCACGTACGACAACGTGCGTGATTTGTTCTATAACATGCGTGATTAATGTTTTCAATATGCGTGATTATTGTGTTTCAACATGCGTGATTTTGGATTTTTGAGTTATAACGTGCGTGATTTAAAAATGAACGTGCGTAATTACCTGTCGTACGTGATGTACGTTAAGCCGTAATGTACGTTAACCTTCCCCTATATATATATATATATATATTTCCATCTTACGACGACTACGATGACACGAACCACTATCCACCTATGTACGTCTATTCGCGACAAGTAACACGACTTCATAAATTTATTTATATATATAAATATATATATATATATATATATATATCCTAAATCACTCGGAAACTAAGTCGTTTCCGAGACTTAGCGCCATCCCGGTTATGAATGGGATCAAATAACCATAGTTTGGTTATTTCAAACTAAGATAATAACTCCTTTATAGAATCGTTTAGTTAACGATTCGGTAGAGCTCGGACACGTAGTTTAGCTACGTTTAATTAGAAACTTATAATTATTCCTTGATTAGGAGTGCTTTAGTTGCACGCTAGCGAGTTCACATTCTTGGAATGACATCACAAAATCACGTTAAGCTAACTTTGCACAGGAATGTCAAGGTGAGTTCATAACCCCCACTTTTTACTGTTTTACATTTTTATAAAATGTTTTTGGGGGTGGAAAGACATACAAGTTTTGCAAAATCACACAACATTTTGATAAACGAAAACACATATTTATAAACCATGTTGCAAATGAATTTCACGAATTTGAATGGTTTACGAAAAGGTCATGCTAAACATATCAGTTTTATAAAGACATAAGTGTTCTTTTTCGAAACATGCATGAATTTTAATAACACAAATGACATGGGCAAAGGCCCGAGGACATGGGCAAGGGCCCAAGGACATGGGCAGAGGCCCAAGGACATGGGCTAGGCCCAATAACTCACATTATACGTTAACTAGGGTATGGTTAAGCTAAGGAATGAACTGTAGGATCATGTGAGCGAATAATATCTCTCTTAAGCGCCATTAATCTTGTATAAGACCGAGGGGCAAGAGTGGTAGATCTATCGGGTGTAGCGACCCCACTCTTGGGTCTTTGTGTGGCCCATGTAGTGCTTTTGTTGTTCCAACCGGGTGGACCGAAGGAAATTCGCTAGGGTTGAGTGCTTCCTATGTCGCCACATATATTACTGTCTTAGCTACACATTAATGATCTGTTCATAGACGCTTACATACCAGTTTTTGATACTCGAATTTTCAAATGTTTTTAAGATTCATTTGATTTAAAGTCACAAATACATGGATTTACAAACTTTGGTGATGTTTTTCAACTTATGTACAAGTAAGGGAACGTGTTGGTCCTGCTTACAAAGACTCTTTTGGGCTCGGCCCATTCTCTCTCGTGCAACGCGCAAAGACTCTCGTGGGCTAGACTCATAGTTTTCATATGATATACCGAGAAAAATGATTCTATTATGTTTTCTCAACAACTTTTAAACCGGTTATCAAAAAGATATATTTTAAATCTTTTCAAAACAAACTATGAACTCGCTCAACTTTATGTTGATTTTTCGCATGCTCTTTCTCAGGTTTCATTTTCAAAACTACGGAACGGTTGGAATAGGAGAAACCATGGGAATTCGAGTACTTAACGGCGTTCATTTATAGAAGTCTTAGCTCAAATACTTCCGCTGTGCAACGAAGATACCATTCGGATCACACCCGTATCTGATGTAATCGAACTATCGGGGTGTGACATAAATGACTTCATCTGTGTAGATACGAGTTAATTTCTCAACTATGTAATCTTCACGAATGGGGAGGAAGTGAGCCGATTTGGTCAAACGGTCAATGATCACCCAAATGCTATCATGACTAGAAGAAGTTCAGGGAAGTTGGTTTATGAAATCCATTGCTATACTCTCCCACTTCCAGACGGGGATTTCTGGCTGTTCGAGCAATCTAGTGGGACGTTGATGCTCGGCTTTCACTTTTGAGCTCGTAAGACATTTCGAAACGAAGGTGGCGATATCCTTCTTCATACCGGGCACCAATAAGTTGTACGTAGATCGTGGTACATCTTGTCGACACTTGGATGAATAGTGTATCATGATTTGTGTGCCTCTTTCATTATGAGCACACGAAGTTCGTCATGGTTTGGTACCCCAAACGCGATCGAGATAGTAAAGGATTCCATCAGATTTGGACACGAGTTGGTCTTTAGCACCACACTTCATTTCGTTGTACATGTTTTCCTCGTTAACAGACGAGTATTGTGCCTCACGAATGCAGTTTTGAAGGTCGCTTAAGATTTGGAAACAACGAATACTGTTAACGTGAGTTTTTCGACTGAGTGCGTCGGCCACGACATTTGCCTTACCAGAGTAGTAGCGAATCTCGCAGTCGTAGTCGTTGAGCAACTCAACCCATCGGCGTTGACGCATGTTCAGCTCTTTTTGGTTAAAGATGTGTTGCAGGCTCTTGTGGTCGGTGAAGACCACACACTTGGCACCATATAGGTAGTGTCGCCATATCTTTAATGCAAAAATAGTTGCGCCGAGTTCAAGATCGTGGGTAGTGTAGTTCTTTTCATGTACTTTGAGTTGTCTCGAAGCATAAGCGATAACCTTGTCTCGTCGCATGAGAACACAACCAAGACCTCGGTTAGACGCATCGCAATACACAACGAAATTGTCTTTTCGATCGGGGAGCGCGAGAATGGGAGCACTGCGAAGCAAGTCCTTGAGCGTTTGAAAAGACTCCTCTTGTTCCGGACCCCAAATAAAAGGTTTGTCTTTTTGAGTTAACGAGTAAGAGGAACAACAATCTTCAAAAATTTGGAGATGAATCGACGGTGGTAACCCATTTTTAAGGGCCGGGTATTGATACAGACTATCCACATGACCAGTGACCCACGTTTAACCTAGTCAAACCAAAGTCTATCTCTATGTTTCCAAGCATGCACACGAAGCATTACTATCTGAATTAATTTATGATCCATTAATTAGCATGTTTCCATGTTTCCATTTAACATCTTTAAACCCTTGATGCATTTGCACATTTCCTTCTTATAAGCCTATATAAGGCTCTTTAGTTTTATTAAATGTTCAACAAAAAAATAAAGAACAATTTGAATTCACAACTTTCAAGTTTTATTTATTTAGTCATTGAAGGAGATTGCCAATCTTGAACTTGGCTACTCTATCACCGTTGGTTGTCATGAGTGAGTTTCGGTGAATATTAAGCAATTAGGGGAAAAAAATATTCCTATGCCTGGGGGATAGTGTCTCCATTCGGGGAAAATTTTCACCGGTCTGAGATTTCCTGTAACATCTCAATTTTTTTTATATTAAAATAAAGTATATAAAAACTTATATTATTAAACGGGTAGACTACGGGTAAGTTGACTGTTAGAAATATGAAGTACCTAGACGGGCCTAGGAACCGTTTAATAATTTAATTATTAAATACATTATATTTGAACCTACTCAATTTTTAATGAAACTTGATTCAAAATGTAGATACAAACATTCTCGTTCTAATGACATATTCATTGTTTTATAAAACGTCATATTTTAGAAGTTATAAGCGCCAAATAAGTGAATCGGCTGAATTAATTATAATAAATAAATAATAAAATATATTAAATTAATGTTACGTATGAAATAATATTAAACAAGAATTTAAGACCCGAGCGCTGCGGCGGGACCGTTAAATCGAAAAAATAGGCGTAAAAATGTTGAACCATTCATACGTGTTGTGACAATTAATTCGCAACTTTTAGACCGACACAAAAATAAAATTTAAAAAATAAACCGAAAAGACTTTACTATTAAACCCAAAATAAATAAGATTAATGCTAAAAGTGATTTCTATTATTTCATAAAGTTTATCTATATAGTATCATTTTTGTTTCATAAACTTATAAAAGATACGGTATATATATAGTAAGCTGATTATTTATATAGTATTAATTATTTTATAAGTTAATTTTTTTTCTTGATTTAATGATGTGTCAATAAACTAACAAACTAATATTTGAACAATACTATACTTTTATACACAGGGGTCCATTAAACATTGAGAATACTTTTAAATATAGACAAAGTTTATAAGATATTTGAATTGAATTTGTAAAATCATGGGCAGGTCAGTGGTCATCCAAAACCTTTTCTATCTCTATCACACGCATATCGCTCTATCTCTGCCACAACACCACCACTTAATTGCCACCGCCACAACACCATTGAAGAGGAACCGCCGGCTCCACCAATGATCCTGACAGCGACTCCGACTCCGATCGACGCAGCCACCACGACAACCATCCCCACGATCTGCTACAACGTCAACCACCATCCGACCATCGCTCTTTGTCTTCTCTCTTTCTCTAAAAAACCTAACTTCTACATTCTCTCTCTAAAAATCGCCTCTACCTCCCCCCACTGCCATCACCGCTGCCACCGCCGCCACCACCGCCACACGTCAACCATCACCGTCGCCACCACCACATCGTTGCCATCACCATATCCCCCTTAACCTACCCTCTATCTACTTCCCCTTTTTCCTCTCTTTCTCTGTCTACGTTTTTTAAGCACCACCTACCACCGGCCAAGTCCACCTCAACACCACCCTCGCCTGAAAACCTGTAACTGCTTGCCTTCTTCCGATGGTTTGGTGGTAAAAAAAAAAAAAGAAAACCTTCACCTTATGCCTTCTTCCTTGTATAGGAACCAACAAAGAAATGAAAAAGAATAAAATGGGTGGAGATACCCAAATTTGACCAATAAAAACATACTAAATTGAACAGTAATTCTGTGAGTATACACAAATTTGATAAATTAAAGAGGGGAAATATAATATTCTTATATATTAAAATAAATTAATGTTAATCTAAAACTAACATATGAAAGTTAATGTTACATGCATGAGGGTATGCATGGATACGTAAAAAAAAAAAAGAATCAAAAATATGAAAATTAATGCTGAAAGGTGTAGGTGAAGGAATCATTGTAAGTGATCTCCAAGTTTTCCTATAAGTATAAATAGAATGTGTGGTGCATTCTAAACAAATTGCTCATCTTCTGCTTTCCTTTCTTACGCTCTCTCTGTCTTTCTATAATCCCTTTTCTTTTAGTATTTTTACCCACAATAATAATAAAGTCCCGTCACGTTTTAAGTGTTTTAACCTCTGATCACTAAGTCGATACACTGTCCGATTGATCTAGAGCCCCGTAACGCATGTCAAGACTCTGCCTTACTAAGTCCGTTTGGGTTCTGTCTCGGGAAGTATTGATAAAGTTGAATTTGGGTTATTAAATTTAACGCGAGTGCATTATATAAATAGCTCAGAAGTTATACCCAAGATTCTAACAGGGGGCTTTTAGTTGAACTCTAAAGTTACAAAGTGAGTCCATTTTCTTTTCTCAAAGTTTGTGAGTCATTCTTCTTTTTATCACCTTTTTGTGGTACAGTTATATTTAAAAATGCTTTCCAAAACCCTAAATGTTTATCAATTATATTTAGAGTGACTAACTTTTTGTATTCTGCAATAGCCGTCAGTATGTGGGGTTTTATACGTTACTTGACACCCGTTACTATTGGCCAAAGAATTAGCCAATACTAGCACAAATATGGTTTAATATGGTTTAGTGGAGGCATCAACATTTAATGTCATATATTAGTAATAATATATTTAAACCTATATTTATGGCTTTGTTATTTAAAAATAGTGTTATATTTAATGTTTAAATATGGTTTAAATATTATATTTAATATTTAATATAGTAAATTATGGTTCAAATATTATATTTAATATTAATAAAATCTTACGAGATGTATATCTAATGCATATTATTAGAGATTTCATAAAAAATAATATTATTTTAGACATATGGGTAACTTTATTATATACACCTAGTTACTAGTGGTCATATCTAGTTACATGATCTCTTAGTGATATGTAATATTAATTTTTATATTAAAATATAATATTAGTTTTTATATTAGTGATCTAACTGAGTGCAAACATTTGTATTTAACACAATTATGTGTAATTGTTTAAGAATGAAAAGTGTGCAGATGTAAAATATATCACAAGCACATATTATGAGTACTCATTAGAATTATATATGATTTGTAAAAGGAATATCTTAAAAGATATATAGAACGATATATATTATTTAACTTTTAATATACTAAGATTACATTTTAAATCTTAGTCACGTTAATAAATTAAATAATAATATCACAATTATTAATGTATTCTATTTGATAAAGTTATAACTACTAATTTGACAGAAATGATATATTTCATTTACTAGGCTAATTGGTTTTATTCTATAGAAAATATATTTGACAAATTAATGTCATAGGACACTACTAAGTTCAGAGTCACTAGTTGAGAGAATGATCAACAGTGATACAACCAGAATCACTAGTTGAGAGAATGATCAACAGTGATATGACCAGAAATATGACCAAAGTCACTAGTTGAGAGAATGATCAACAGTGATATGACTAGAGTCACTAGTTGATAGAATGATCAACAGTGATACGACCCCAGTCACTAGTTGAAAGAACGATCAACAGTGATTTGACCACCGTCACGGGAATCACCTAGTGACAAATACTTTGAATAATAGTAAGATATAATTCCTTGATAAATTCACTGTTGGACGAAAGCGAGCCAATGAGTGATATGACCACTGTCACATCGGAACTGCCACCATGTGACAAATACTGATTGAGTTGGGTAAATATAAACAAATATAAATACCCTTAATGCTGTAAAGTATAACTGATAAAATGTTTTCAAAACACGTTTCAGATAACTTGCTATAAAGATAATAGAAGCCAGCTATGGAGCACTGAAGGCTTAAATAAAGTGGCTATAAATACCTGAATAAAAGAAGAAATTCATGTTTTATTTATTTGGGTTTATCCCTATGAAAACATTTGAATTGAATATGGGTTTTAGCCCATTTGTTTAATATTAAAAGTTTGGTGTTTTACAAACTCTGAAATTATTTCTTAGCTACGATCCTGATGAAAATTTTTTCGCTGCGTATTTAACAAACACCGATGCCATCTGATTGGTTCAGGGCTCCCACTCCCAGGGTGGGGTCGGGGGTTGTGACAGAGGGTGGTATCAGAGCCACTGGTTTAAGCTATTTAGGTGTTCTTGTAATACCTAAACTTAAACAATAAAGTTAGGAAATTAATATAAAGTAACATATGTGTTATTTTTGTAGCTTTAAAAATATGTGTGTGTATATATATATATACACTCATATGATTCTTGAAAATATTGTTTTATTTTAATTATTCTGTGATATTAATAATTGAAAATGTTTGCAATTCAGATGTCGAATGAAGTATCACATAATCCAGAAGTCCATGCACATAATGAAAATCCTTTGGATAAAAATACTATAGAAAATATAATAGCCAAAGAAATAGCTAATGCTATACCTTTAATAATTAAAGCTGTTAAAAACCCTTTAAAGCACACCAAAGCTGTGAGTAGTAAGCATACTCGTGATGACAGTTTTAGCCATAGTGTCAATGAGGCAATGATGATATTATCAAAACCCTATTTCCCTAGAAAATGAAGGCGATGACTCTCGGGTGTACCTACAAAGAATTTCTAGCTTGTAACCAACTGAGTTCGAAGGCAGTGAAGGAGCCACGGCTGCTCTGCGATGGTTGGAAAAGACGGAAGTTGTTCTTAAAATCAGCAAATGTGCCGAAGAAGATAATGTGATGTATGCTTCCAACCACTTTAAAGAAGAAGCCTTAGAATGGTGGAATACAATTCTTCAGGCAAAAGGAAGTGACATGGCTTATGCCATGAACTTGGAAAAATTCAAGGAAATGGCAGAAAAGAAATTTTGTCCTCCTTATGAAAAAGAACGAATGGCTAACGAGTTCCTAAATCATAAAATGATAAATGTGAATTGTCGTGAATATACGACAACGTTCTTCGAATACGCAAGAATGGTACCAACCCTGGCTTCACCAGAACCCGTACTAATTTCTCACTATATTTGGGGATTAGTTAGTGAAATCCGAGACATGGTCAAGGCCGCTAGACCACAGACTATTGAAGAAACAGTTGAACTAGCTATCACCCTGACAGATGGACTAATCCGCACACGAGACGAAAACAAGAACAAAGAGTTAGCCCAGAAAATTTCCCAAGAATTCTACTAGAAGAAAGGAAGTGAACCGTCATTGGAGCAACCTACCTGCAGAAATTGTAACAAAAAGTATTTAGGAAAATGTCGTTTTAGGAAAAACCCCTACTGTAACTTCTGCAAGATGACCGGGCATATAGAGGAAGAGTGTAGAAGGAAAACTAATATTTGTTTCAATTGCGGAGAAACATGACACATCAAGCCATATTGCCCGAAACTGACTAAAGCACCCGACAATAAGGCAAAAACAACAGACGGAGCTAAGAAGAACACGCGAGCATTCGTACTTACTACGCAAGAAGCAGAAATGATTCCAGACGTAATCGCTGATATGTAATATCTAAGTTAAGTTATTATTTGACCCTAGTACAAATCAAAGTTATTAAATAAATTCATCCTGTCAAGCACTTCATCTATTCAGAACTATGATAGACTTGTTTGGTCTTCACTTTCCTTGAGTCATTTAGTTGGTTACGACACCTTGTGGTGGCGTTTTTCATTAACTTGAAACTTGAGCTAATCTCATTTTCACACCTGATGTACGGATTTATTTATTTTATTTTCTGTTGGTTCATTATCTTAAACAATCTTAATACAATTATGTGTTAAGATAAGAGTACACAAATTCGTATTATATTTCGGCGTACCTCTAAAGATTCTTTCATATTCAATTGGTCTTCCATCATCAATTGAAAATCCTATAATATTTATTTGAAATGAATATCCAAATTTACTTCATTAAAACTTTCAGTTGATTTCAAAAACGGTGAATTTGTTCGGTCACCGTAATTATCAAACCATTTCAATCACTACGACACCTTGCGGCGTCGGTATAAACTTGTAACTTTGGCTAATCATAATCATACAAATCATGCAAAACTACGTATGTCTTTCGTTTGATTCATCATTGAAAATAGTCTTAATGCAATTATGTATTAAGACAATGATACTATAAACTCTGTTATATTCCGGTGTATCCTTGCAATTCAATAAATGTCAACACATTGATTTTTCTCATGTCATGGGTTGAAAGTTGACAAATCATTTTCGTGCTTCTATTTCATTTTAGCATGTTAATTCTAAGTCTTCCTTAATTGATGACTAAGGTAAGTTTTCCTTTAACAATGAATTCTATTGTTTCTAAAAGTCAATTACAACTTGTAAACAGTCAAATTAGACATCTATTGATCATATATCTCTTTTTGCTTGAACCTAGTCACCTTGGAAATTATATCATTTCATCTCGTTCGTTTGACATCGATTTCTAGATATAATTCAGTTAAACCATTGATTTCTAAATTGTTATATGATACCCTCGTATTCATTTGAACATATCTTGATTCTGTGTCATTTACCTTCATAATTGTTCATATTGACTAAGACATAACATAACTCTAGAGGAGACATCATAGCCCAAATCTCGAGGACAAGATTTAAAAAAAGGTGGGGGAGTATGTAACATCTCAATTTTTTTATATTAAAATAAAGTGTATAAAAACTTATATTATTAAACAGGTAGACTACGGGTAAGTTGACTGTTAGAAATATGAAGTACCTAGATGAGCCTAGGAACCGTTTAATAATTTAATTGTTAAATACAGTAAATTTGAACCTATTCCATTTTTAATGAAACTTGGTTCAAAATGTAGACACAAACATTCTCGTTCTAATGACATATTCATTGTTTTATAAAACGTCATATTTTAGAAGTTATAAGCGCCAAATAAGTGAAGCAGCTAAATTAATTATAACAAATAAAATAATAAAATAATATTAAATTAATGTTACGTATGAATGAGTGTTACGTATGAAATAACATATGAAATAATATTAAATAAAATATTCTTATATATTAAAATAAATTAAAGTTAATCTAAAACTAACATATGAAAGATAATGTTACATGCATGAGGGTATGCATGGATACGTGAAAAAAAAAAAAGAATCAAATATATGAAAATTAATGCTGAAAGGTATAGGTGTCTATGTAGATAGAATTATTGTACGTGATCTCTAAGTTTTCCTATAAGTATAAATAGAATGTGTGGTGCATTCTAAACAAATTGCTCATCTTCTGCTTTCCTTTCTTTCGCTGTCTCTGTCTTTCTATAATCCCTTTTCTTTTAGTATTTTCACCCATAATAATAATAAATCTCTGCCCCGCTTTAAGTGTTTTAACCCCTGATAACTAAGTCGATACCCTGTCCGATTGATCTAGGGCCCCGTAACGCATGTCAAGGCTCTGCCTGACTAAGTCCATTAGGGTTCTGTCTCGGGTAGTATTGATAAAGTTGAATTTGGGTTATTATATTTAACGCGAGTGCATTATATAAATGGCTCAGGAGTTATACCCAAGATTCTACAAAGAGGTTTTTAGTTGAACTCTAAAATTTAAATGTGAGTCCATTCTCTTTTCTCACAGTTTGTGAGTCATTCTTTATTTTTATCACATTTTTGTGATAAATTTATTTTTAAAAATGCTTTCCAAAACCCTAAATGTTTTTCAATTATATTTAGAGTGATTAAGTTTTTTTTTGTATTCTGCAATAGCCGTCAGTATGTGGGGTTTTATACGTTACTTGACACTCGTTACTATTGGCCAAAGAGTTAGCCAATAGTAGTACAAATATAGTTTAATATGGTTTAGTGGAGGCATGAACATTCAATGGCATATATTAGTAATAATATCTTTAAACCTTTATTTATAGCTTTGTTATTTAAAAATAGTGTTATATTTAATGTTTAAATATGGTTTAAATATTATATTTAATATTTAATATAGTAAATTATGGTTCAAATATTATATTTAATATTAATAGAATTTAACGAGATGTATATCTAATGCATATTATTAGAGATTTCATAAAAAAATAATATTATATTTGACATATGAGTAACTTTATTATATACACGTAGTTACTAGTGGTCATATCTAGTTACGTGATCTCTATGCGATATGTAATATTAATTTTTATATTAAAATAAAATATCAGTTTTTATATTAGTGATCTAACTGAGTGCAAACATTTGTATTAAACACAATTATATATAGGGGTAAGATCAAATAAAAAGTTTATTTTGCCTAAGTAGGATGAGAAAGAATCTTAACCATTCATTTTTCAAATCAATGGTTAAGATGAAAGTGTAGGAGAAAAGAAGAGTGCAAGGGTATCTTGGGAAAATCATATTTATGGACTTTCTCTCTCCACATGCAAGGCACATGCATATTCCACCCCTATTTTTTAAACGTTCATAACTTTTTTATACGACATTATTTTTTCATAAAAATTTCACCGTAAAATCGAGCGTCTTTTTATCTTTAATTTGAGTACCATATTGCTATATAAAATATGAAGACTAAAAAAACCCACTAAAATGTGTTGTATTTCTATGTTGTACAACATTTTTTTTTCTGAATTTTTGTACTATATTTTTGTGCTAAATTTTTTGTGCTGATTTTTTTTGTCTTAATTTTTTTTTCTCAATTTTTTGTGCTGAATTTTTTTGTACTACATTTTTTTACTGAATTTTTTCGTGCTATATTTTTTTGTACTAGATTTTTTTGTGCTATATTTTTTTGTACTACATTTTTTGGGCTATATTTTTTGTACTAGATTTTTTTGTACTAGATTTTTTGTGCTAGATTTTTTTTGTACTAGATTTTTTTTGTTGTATTTTAAAAATACAAAAGGGTTGCCACATGTCATTTTAACTCCTATTTATAAGGACTAAAATACCCTTCATTCCTACTTATTAGGAGTGCCACATGTCATCATCACAATCCTTCTTAGGCTACTTAGGCAAAATCCACTTTTTAGTGGATCCTTCCCATTATATGTAATTGTTTAAGAATGAAAAGTGTGCAAATGTAAAATATATTGCAAGCACATATTATGATTACTCATTACAACTATATATGATTTGTAAAATAATTTGTAAAAGGTATATCTTGAAAGATATATAGAACCATATATATTATTTAACTTTTAATATACTAAGATTATATTTTAAATCTGAGTCACGTTAATAAATTAAATAATAATATCATAATTATTTAATTAATGTATTATATTTGATAAAATTATAGCTATTAATTTGACAGAAAATGATATATTTCATTTTCTAGGCTAATTGATTTTATGCCATAGAAAAGATATTTGACAAAGTAATGTCATGGGTCACTACTAAGTTCAGAGTCACTAGTTGAGAGAATGATCAATAGTTATACAACCAGAATCACTAGTTGAGAGAATGATCAACAGTGATATGACCAGAAATATGACCAAAGTCACTAGTTGAGAGAATGATCAACAGTGATATGAACAGAGTCACTAGTTGAGAGAATGATCCACAGTGATACGACTCCAGTCACTAGTTGAAAGAATGATCAACAGTGATTTGACCATCGTCACTGTCACACCCCAACCGATGGAGGAAACATCGGGGTATGGCCCTGAGCGAAACAAATTGTCCAAAAGTTTCCATAACAATTATCATTACCAATTAATTTAAAGTGACATGTCCCATACCATGCCTTAAAAGGCAAACAAATTATTACAGACAAAATCTAGTCAAGTAGTTCTGTTCCGACAACTCAGATTTATACATAGATAGTTTATTTATTGGTTTCTAGGACCTCTTTTCCTAGCTTCGATTTCATCACAGCACAGAGAGCATCCTAGACCTTTCCTAGCCTCAAGTTCACAGCAAGCTAAGCATGTAAACTTCCTAAGCACCTGTCACATACGTTAAAGTAAAAGTCAATACGCATAGTGTAAAGGTGAGCATACAAGTTTGATAATAGCATATAAAGTTCGAATTCGTTTACGCATAACCAGCACGTACACTTACTGAAATGAAGCACGTTAGTTATCGGCATTGATCCATCAATACCAATGACTGCGGGTTGACTGCCAAATGCAGTTCGCAATACATGATTACCACCGTAATCCATGCAAGTAATTGTCCTTAACAACCCCCGTGTGAATGGGTGCTGAGTCCAAACTATAGTACTATCGTTGCTAAGGCAGGTAGACAGCATTCCATGTGTAAACATAACAAACAAGCATTCATAAGTCACGTATAACATGCATTAACGGTTAGCGTTCAAATAGTATTGAGTAGTGTGTTTGATGTGATTTGAATAGTTGTAACGTATGTAACGCCCAAAAGTGCATAAAGCAAAAAGGGACCGAGTATACTCACAGCGGTTGATGGATTAAAGGGAGCGCTTAGCGAGTAAAGTTAGCCTGAATGGATTGATAGCATAACGATAAGTGACGCGTAAAACGATACAAAGTGTGAATGGGTCGGATAGCAGTTCGGTCGGATGGTAATCCGATCGGACGGCTAATCGTGCGGATAACAATCCGTTCAGATGGTCATCCGGTCGGGTGGTAGTCGGGTCGGATGACTGTTCAAGTGGATTGTTTCTTCCTACGTGATGAATGTGTTTGTGTATGATGGCTTGTCCTTTGAAGTTTTCGTTGTAGCATTTTGAAAACATTGAAGTATCTCTATCCTTCAAGTCGGTCGATCGGACGGTCAATCGTACGGATAACAATCCGTTCGGATTGTCATCCGGTCGGACGGTAATCCGGTCAGACGGCGACCTTAGTGATGAGGTTACTTAGTGGGAGCAATTCATTAGCAGAAGAGTCACTCGGTAGGATGTCCATCCGACCGGGTGGCAACCCTGTTAGTGAACATGTTGAAAATTGTTTAAGTCTTTAAAGTCCTAGTATCTCATGATCCAAAGAGTAATCCGGTCGGATGGTAGTCCGATCGGATGGCAATTCGTTTGATACTCAAACTTCAGATAGAGTTGATGAGGTGTGGGACCCAAGGTGTTATCCGTTCGGACAGCAATCCGTTCGGATGGTCATTCGGTCGGACGGTAGTCCGGTCGGACAGCATTCCGTTCCGATTGTTCCGTTCGTCCTCCACTTGGTCGTTTTGATTGTTTGTCGTTTTATCTAGACGTGTTGACAACGTGTTAACCAATAGAACTCCATTTTGACCCGCGTGACCAAACCGACCAGGAATCACCCTTGTTCGGCCGGTTACCGGCTCAAGACGGTTGTTCTTGTTTAACCCGAAATCGGTGGTCTCGTGAGTAGAATCCAGATCTTGAACTAGTACAACACTAGGAGTGAGTTGGAGACTAGAACAAAGTCCGATTCTATCGGTTTTGAGTGCATTGAGTGTAAAAGAGTTGAAAGAAAGTTAGAAACCATCTTTCAATCCTTTTCCACTATGTTTATGTTGACATCTCTACAGGATCTTTGTGTATTTGTGTGGAAATCGGTTAGATCTAGGTTGTTCTTGGTGGATTGGAGTCAAAACATGAAGTTCTTCAAGAACACATGATGACGTCATCCTAGAACACCCGAAATCTAGTGATTTCACGGTTAAAAGTTAAGATTTAAAAGATAGAAAGGTGTAGGAGTGCGTGTGGATCAAGAAAGTACAAGATTTAGGACGAGATCTTACCGGGATTGAGAGAAATTGAAGAAAAGGTGAGGAACACGAGCTAGTCGGACAGATGTTTCCAAAAGTAGAAAGGTTTGAGAGTGACATGGGTATTTATAGGATTCCAAAAGGGGAAAGTGTTGTCCGGTCGGATGGCACACCGCCCGGATGACTATCCGGTCGGATGACATCTCGGTCGGATGGCACCTGACACATGTCCCAAGTGGCTATCCGGTCGGATGGCTATCCGGCCGGATGGCACTTGGTTCGAGTGTTTAACGCGATGATTTTTGCTGATTCGATTTCGATTGCTAGTGATGCGAATACGATGGAGTTTCCTATTCAAATTACTTTTAATCCCAACCACTCATATCTCGCACTATCCCTTCTCCACTAATTATCATAGTTCGATTGTGATTCGAGTTCGATGTCGATTGAGTTCGATTGCATTTCGAGTTCGATTGCGTTTCGATTGATTACCACATATAACATAAATGAACATGCACAAGTAACACATAAGGCACACACACACGTAATACAATAACTAATATGCGTAGTTCGTGTTGCGATTCGATGTCGATTTGATTAGTATAGTTTGATTATCGATTAATTAACTTTATCGCATTGTTACTTCCTATAGTTCACAGTCGTTCGTCGATTATTGTAATTAACGACACTTACTCCACATAATACAATCAAAGTAAAGAAATTTCTATAAGTCAAGTTGCGCGAAATTGGTCGTTGACTTTGACCTTGACTTTGACTTTGACTTCTCGAAAACACGGGGTGTTACAGTCACGGGAATCGCCTAGTGACAAATACTTTGAATAATAGTAAGATATAATTACTTGATAAATTCACTATTGGACGAAAGCGAGCCAATGAGTGATATGACCACTGTCACATCGGAACCGCCACCATGTGACAATTACTGATTGAGTTGGGTAAATATAAACAAATATAAAAACCCTTAATTCTGTAAAGTATAAATGATAAAATGGAATGAACTCGCCAGTATTTATTACTGATAAAATGTTTTCAAAATATGTTTCAGGTAACTTGTTATAAAGATAATAGAAACCAGCTATGGAGCACTGAATGCTTAAATAAAGTGGCTATAAATACCTGAATAAAAGATGAAATTTATGTTTTATTTATTTGGGTTTATCCCTATGAAAACATTTGAATTGAATATGAGTTTTAGCCTATTTGTTTAATATTAAAAGTTTGGTGTTTTACAAACTCTGAAATTATTTCATAACTACGATCTTGATGAAAATTTTTCCGCTGCGTATTTAACAAACACCGATACCATCTGAGTGGTTTACGGCTCCCGCTCCCAGGGTGGAGTCGGGGGTTGTAACATTTCCCAATCCGGCCCGTATTTGCAATTATAAGGGCACGTGGTGTTAATATGGGCCGGATTGGGAAACCTTGAGACCGGTGAAAATTTTCCCTGAATGAGGTCACTACACCCCTAGCATAGGAGTATTTTTTCCCTAATTGCTTAATATCATTAACAATCGAACACAAACCAGATCTTGTTGTTGTTCGTTCGGTTCGTTTGCCGCCCTAGGCCTTCACTCATTGAAACTCTAGAATGAGCTTAGAACATGGCTGGATATCTGGTGCAACTGCCCCAACCTTAAAAACAAATGCCGCATTTTATTATAAACAGTATAAATAAGAAAACCTTATAAAAAGTTGGCTCTACTAAAATTTTTAAAATCAAGGTGTTCACGTGAACCCGACTATCACTTTGTGGGTCCGCCCTTGTGTTCAAAAAGTTGGCACACCCCCTGTCTATCCGCACACCTTTTCACTTCAGTACACATCGTATAGGCCTATACGATGCGTATTGAAATAAAGTAAAAGACATGGCGGACTGACAGGTGGAGGTTATGTCTGGCGGCGGGCTTTATACGCATCGTATAGGCCTATACGATGTTTATCAAAGCACTGATTTTTTGAAGTTTATTTTTTGATGTGTTGTGTCGAATGCGAACCCGAGAAACGAATGGGATTTCAAGCAGTTGGTCGATGACATGATAGATAAAGATCTTGACACGATCATTTACATTTTCAAGTATTATTAAAACCATTCAAGCCCACCAGTCTACAATGTGGTTCCCAATTTGCGGAACATAATCCCAGATTGTCTAAAGAAGTGCTTTTATCATTTCCATTTTCAAGTATTATTAAAACCATTTAAGCCCACCAGTCTACAATGTGGTTCCCAATTTGCGGAACATAATCCCAGATTGTCTAAAGAAACGTTTTTATCATGTGTCATGTGGTAAACAAATACCAAGGGTGTTTACAGATCTCTATTCGGTCATCTTTCCAAGCTTTTTACACACGAATATGTGGTTCCCAATTTACGAAACATAATCCCAGATTGTCTAAAGAAGCGCTTTTATCATGTGTTATGTGGTAAACAAATACCAAGGGTGTATACAGATCTCTATTCGATCATCTTTCCAAGCTTTTACACAGATCCGACAATAGCGCCCACGGATCTTCTCCTTTTCTAATTCTCGAAGAATCTCGTAACGTATTCTCTGTTTGTCTAAATCGTCTGTAAAATTATAAAAAAAACAAACTAGTGGTTTATCACCCTGTGTGAGCATTGGAAGCCCGACAAACAGTCTTGCAGTTACATCTTCAATCGAGACTGAATTTTTAATTATAATGAAGCAATGAAGATTGAATGTGCAAACCGCAACTGTTTTTTACTACGGAAACGGTGGCTATGCGAAATATAAACCCGACACGTCTTCTATGATGATTCGAAACATTCACGAACCACATTGGACTCAGACTCATACTACTCTAATATGACACATGATAAAATCGCTTCTTTAGACAATCTGGGATTATGTTCCATTTTATGACACATGATACGGGACGCTTACCTTAATCTCATCTTCCATGGAGTCACAGATCCGACAATAGGGCCCACGGATCTTATGCCCACCCGAGACCGACCTCTGGATCACACTTGTTGAATGATCGAGAGAAACTTCTTCTAGCTAGCTGTTATTTTGGGTGTTTAGTACTTCCGAGACGATTCAAGTGATCCTGATGCATGTCTGTGTCGAACATGTTTCTCCGTCGCTATTTTCTCCACTCACCGTGAAATCGAACAGTTTCTTAACAGATTCCGTCCAGTTTCAAAGCCGGTTGAGGATTACGAGTGTTCTAGACTCGTTCAAGGCATGCCTGTTTGTGCGATTTACAAAAATAAGGATGCATTCCACGGTAAACGATGCAGCTGATGAAACCGAAGCTGTTATTTATGTTGTTCAGTACTTCTGAGACAATTCAAGTGAGTCCTATGAAGTAAGTGTCTGTCTATTCAATAACGATACGCTTGTTGACTGTCACATGAATATGCCCATCAACAAAGATATGGGACAAAAACCAACATTTCATATCTACTGAGTTGATCAACACCAACATTTCTTCGAGATAACTGCCGATATCTCATCTGTATTTGGTTTTAACGGATTGTTGGACTTCTTGTTCCAAATGCAGCTGATAAAACCGGGGCTGTTATCTCGGTTGTTCAGTACTTCCGAGACGATTAAAGTGAGAGGGTTCTTTTGACTATGTTTTTATCATGTTTCATGTCTAATTCTCAAAGAATCTCGTAACGTATTCTATGTTTCTCTAAATCATCTGTAAAATTATAAAAAAAACAAACTAGTGGTTTATCACCCTGTGTGAGCATTGGAAGCCCAACAAACAGTCTTGCAATTACATCTTCAATCGAGACAACATTATTAATTATAATGAAGCAATGAAGATTGAATGTGCAAACCACAACCGTTTTTTACTACGGAAACGGTGGCTATGGGAATTACAAACTCGACACCTCTTCTATGATCGAGAGAAACTTCTTCGAGCTAACTGCCGATATCTCATCCTTCTTATCTTGCTATTAAATGATGCTATCTCCGTTGAGTTTGAAAGTACTTCCGAGACGATTCAAATGAGTCCTATGAAGCAAGTGTCTGTCTATTCAATTGAGAGGAATCATTGCAATACATCCCCGTTGAAAACAAGTGGTTGTAATGATGGAACCCTTGATTTGAAAAACATTTTTGAGAAATTTATAGTTCAATACGCATCGTATAGGCCTATACGATGCGTATTATTCGATGAATTTACTGAAATACCCCTGTTTTTCTGATAAATTCAGGGGTATTTTTGAGAAAATTCAAAGTTTAATACGCATCGTATAGGCCTATACGATGCGTATTAAGCTGATATACAATACGACATAGGCCTATACGATCGTATATGGCATTATTTCAAATTTAGTTTTATCGTGTTTCCCTCGGTTCGACGCGTATACGTCTCGTTTTTTGCCGAACTTTCGCATAATTTGTCGTTTTATGACGTATACCTTCAACATAAGTCATTTCGGTGCCGTTCGGTTGCGTGCGAATACCGTATTCTATGATTACGTACAGTTTTGTTTGAAATCCACTTGTACTCCATAGTGCCGTGTTATATGTATACGTGTGTGGAAATATCGTTAGTCGCGTATTTTGACGTATTTTTACGTATTTTGACGTATTCTAAAATATTGTTGCGTATTTAATAGTATTTTTGACGTATTTGAGCATATTCTAATGTATTTTAGCTTATTTTAACCTATTTTAGGGTATTTTTAAATATTTCGGCATATTTTAACGTATTTTAGCGTACTTTAACGTATTTTGGCGTATTTTTGCGTATTTTAGCGTATTTTAGTGTATGTTAACGTATAGCGTATTTTAACGTATTTTGGCGTATTTTAGCGTATGTTAACGTATTTTAGCGTATTTTAGCTTATGTTGAAGGATAATGCAAACAAGTTCTCCACAGTTTGTTATTCAGATGTGATGTGTGCAAAATGCAACATATAAATTACATCAAATGTGGCATAAAACTAACCCCTTTTTAGTACTAATGTTGGAAAAAGTGTGTTTTTGTCTTCCTTTTGTATTTTCAGGATTAAATGAGCTCAAATGAACAAAAGAAGCAAAAAGGTAGCTAAATCTAACATAAATACAAGAAAAGGGATAAACATGGCATGCCCGACCCCCGATAGCATCTTCTCAAGCAAAAACAAGAGAACAGAATGCTGAACATGCCCCGTGCTCAATGAGCACGGGGGCGTGCCCAAGTGTCTGCAGAAAAGACAAAGTTGTAGAAGCTTCTATCACCCACCACGGGGGCGTGCCTAGCGGACACGGGGCCGTGGTCAACTGTAAGATTCGCAGAATCTGTGGAAATCTTGATAGTACAGATACATTTCTGCACATGGGGTCGTGCCCAGCGGACATGGGGGCGTGGTCAACTAATGCAGACAAACTGCAATTAATGAAGAAAGAGAAGGAGGGTGGACACAGGGCCGTGCCCGAGCTACTGTTCAGGCTATAAATAGGGGTGCTTGGCTCATTTGCAAACCATCCCTTGGCACACCACCTCTCTCACACTTCACCCACCCACCACCACCATCACAACACCATCATCCATAATCCATCATAGAGTGTGTGAGTCGTCTCGGGATCCAAGATTGATCGTAAGAGTTCTTGACAATCAAAGGCCATGTTTGCCTAAGTCTCTTACATCACTTGGTGAAGACAAGTGTCTAGTGTAATACTTTTTATTTTTAATCTTTTCGCACTTTTTATTTGGTTATGTATTAATGACTTTAATAACTAGTTTCTTATGTTGAAGGTGATTCTTCCTTATCGTTTGTCCGTGGTGTCTTGGCATTATTTTACTGTCTATATAAAATAAAAGATTTTCACCATTCATATCTCCACGGTCTATATGGAGGTATGTTGGCTACCGGGTCAGGGGTTAAGGGAACGGTTTGGTAAGAGTCTCGCCTTGTTCAGTGTATAGATCCTGCAAGGACCTGGGTCAAATTTAGTAGGACCTCCTTCGATACCCACCGGTATTGGATGGCGGGGGTCCAAACTCTTTGATCCCCTCATATGTAACCTACTATTAAAACTTTAACCCGGCTACTTAGGACTGTATCCCTGCTGACTCAGACTACTTAGCCGAGGGTAACGTCACCTATAAAAGAGGGGCCTACCACATTATTCATTAATAACTTAATTAATTATGTTTCAATAATCCGACCCTTTAGGATTGTATCCTTGCTGACTCAAACTACTGGGTTGAGGGTAACGTCACCTTCAAAAGAGGGGCCTACTACAATAACTAAGATAATCTCTTAAAAAGTGCAAAAGTGCGGAAATAATCAAATGTTACACTACACACGAATCGGATCCAAGTGATTCATCTTGTCTATCTGTTTTTAATTTACTTTATTTTTCAGCATTTTAGTTAGTTTTATTTTTCTTGTTTAAAAACCTTTTTCTAACTTTTGATTTGATTAGACGTTGAGGATAAACCGGTACTAAAAGCTCTTGTGTCCTTGGACGACCTCGGTATATTACCAACACTATACTACGCTCAAGATGGGTGCACTTGCCCATATGTGTGTTTAGTGTTAGTAAATATCGTGTTTTGTAAATTTAAAACTTGGCTAAAAAGTGTAAAAGGACTTACTTTATACATTAAAAACCTATCACACCTAACGCACATCAAGTTTTTGGCACCGTTTCCGGGGACACAAGGATTTTAAGAAAGCTTAAAATCGACGGCCTAATCAGTTTTTCAAAACTTTTTCAAAACGCGTGCACATTTTTCTGCATTTTAGTTTAGTTTTGCATTTACAGTAGGTTGAACACTGGCCGTGTTCACTGAACACGGGGCCGTGCTGCATATTTTTCATAAAACACCCAGATACAGAGTCTGAACACGGGGCCGTGCTCACTAAATACGCCCCCGTGCTGAACAAAATCAGTAACTTTAATTAAAACGCCCAGATACAGATCCTGAACACGGGCCGTGTCCACTGAACTCGGGGCCGTGTCCAGCCTCTGTTTCCGTTTTTTTTTTTCTGGTCTCGAGACTCTGTTGTGGTCTGCTGAGTGATTCTTATGGATCAATACTCAGGAGGCTACAACTACACCTATGAGGAGGATGATTATAGGGAAGACTATTGCACTAATTGTGGAAACCCGCACTCGGTACAATATTGTGACTTATTTCAACCATCCATTTGATACTCCTACTACGAGGAGCCCAGGTACGAGCCATCAACTTCATACACATCCTATGAAGCCCAAAGGTATGAACCTTCTCCCTCATACTCATATTTTTATGAACCAAGGTATGAGCCTTCATACTCATACTTTGAGGAACCAAGATATGAGCCACCACCTTCGTATACCTATTATGAGGAACCATGGCGTGAACAACCCACCTCATATGAGTATTATGAAGAGCAAAATTACGACCATTATCCATCATATACTTACAATGAAGAACAATGGTGTGAACCATCTACTTCCTATGAGTATTATGAGGAACAAAGGATCGAACATCCGGATTCAAGCTTTGAAAATCCCGATCCTTACTCTATCGCCGACGTGACCGATAGGATATTAGAACACCTTAAAACTATCGAGCGTTACATAAAAGAATCTCGCGCAAGGGAAGAGGAGTCCCGCGCAAGAGAGGAATTAAATAAAGAAGAGATAGTTGAAAATGTAAAAATGGAAGAACAAATAAGTGAAAAACCGACACATGAGTTAAACAACGAAAAAGGTGAGTTCGATAACGTTAAAATTCCAGAAGAGTCTAATTTTGAAGAAATTAATCTCTTGTCACCTTCTTTCGAAAATCATTGTTTAGTTCCCACTCATGCTAAGTTTTTAAAAGAGTTAAACACTAACACTAAAATTGACGAAACGGTAAGCGTTAAGTTAACTAATGATCAAACTTCGCTAATAAAAGAAGAACCATTTGAAATTAACATTACACCGGTTCCATGTTTTTTTCAAAATTCATTTATTAGTAATATCACAATTGATAAAGATCTTTGTGTTAATATAATGCCAAACTACATTTTTGAAAAATTAAGTATTAGTGATTTTTCTCCAATTCAAATACCCATTTTTCTATCCAATCGGAAAGTAATAAAATCAGTCGGTATAGTTGAGGATGTTTTGGTTCAAACAAATCAAATGGTAATCCCAACCGACTTTGTCATCCTCGATGACGCTCCTCTAGTGTTGGGACGACCTTTTGTAAAAACCCACGAAGCTTTGAGAAACCGGAAGTACAACAATCTATCTATTCAATTAGGGGCATTTAAAAGAAGTATCGATCTTGAGCGATCAATGAAATATCCAATCGGCAATGACGACCCCCTAATTGAAGATGAGCCTGAACCACCCGATAAGGTGGGTCTAGCCAAGGACCCTTATAAACGTGGCGCACCACGGAGGCATTCCGTGGAACTATCCTTAGTTTTAGATTAGTTTAACTTTTATGTTTTCTAGTTTAGTTTTAATTTTCAGGAATAAAGCACACTCGAAATGGTGGAGGTTACTAAGGGAAACTTGAACCCACACCCCATGCACAAAAACAGAGCCTCCCGACAATTTTTCTTCATTACAGCAAGTTCAACATGTGGTCGTGCTCACCCCAACACGCCCCGTGCTCGAGGTTCTGCAGAAAATGCCCAGTTCAGGTAACTGGACACGGGGCCGTGCTCACTGAACACGCCCCCGTGCCCAGCCTTCTGTTTAAATTTGATACTGGCAGTCTGACCACGGGGCCGTGCTCAGCCAACACACCCCGTGTTCAGCTACCCAGTAACATAAAATCTTGTTTTTAACCCACTTTTACACATTTTAATCAACCGAAAAACTTATTTTTGGGACACACTGAGGACAATGTGTAATTTAAGTGTGGGGGGGATGCTAAAACATTGAATCTTGCAAGTCCTAAAAACAAGCCTTACACAAAACTCTATTGGAACCGCTAATCAGCCCAAATTTCATTTTTTTACTTGTCTTGGTTTAATTTGGGAATAACAAGTTCTAAAAAGGTTATATTTTTACAAATTTACAACATATCGCGTCGTGATAAAAAGAACCAACATAAGAAAATTATGAAACAGCATGACAAATCTAGTTAAAATTTGATTATATATACTTGATCACATTAAAAAACCCATTCCCACAAAAAGTGAGTTTTGGGCCTTTATTGAGCATACAAATACACATCTTTAGATTAAATGCTCATCTTTCGTTTCTTGTGTGAATAGCCGCTTGGTTTCTTACGACTCTAGAACTTGCCATGACGATACATTCCCGGTCCTTACCAACTTAACCCCGAGTAAGTAAATGATGGAGGCATTAGGACTAACCCTTTTTCTTTCAACACCATTATTTTTCTTTTTTTTATTACCACCTACCCAAAATCCCCCTAGTTAACCCCTTTGAGCCTAAATTTTTTCATTTCTAAACAAAAAAAAAACACCTTTTACCCACCAAAACCCTTTTTCATTTTAACCCTTTATTTTAGTACAAAACTCGGTTTTCATGTGACATTCCTTATAAAAAAAAAAACACTAAAACTAAAAAAAAATAAAAAAAAATGTTGAAGCCAAAAAAATAAACAAACAAGTTCATCAAAAAGAACTTTGTTTGAAGAATTGCTTCATTAGAAAAAAAAATAACAAAAAGTCTTACGAAAACCGACGCTTTTTACGCCTTTCGCCCTTTTCTACTAACCACTAACCCAACCACCTACCTTTAACCCAAGCCTAACCCTTCCCCCAAAATTCCTCTTGATATTTACAAAGGTTTATAGTTAAAAAGGAGGAGGATTGATTGCTTGGCAAACTTATGGTAGGAGTAAGTTCCATGCCGCTCTCGAGTGCTTCACAAAAATACACCTTCGGCCGAGTGTTGAGTGATCCCCCGTGATGTATGTGAACTTGTATATAAATGGAATTTTAAAAAAGGAATGTTATGCCCTAATAAGTAATTTATCTTATGTAATGTTCTAAATAAATCATGACGAATAGGATTGTAAATAAATAAAAATAAAACTTAATAAAGAATC
The DNA here is from genome assembly GCA_030545235.1 of Helianthus tuberosus. Lineage (NCBI taxonomy): Eukaryota > Viridiplantae > Streptophyta > Magnoliopsida > Asterales > Asteraceae > Helianthus > Helianthus tuberosus. Next base: position 95,140,233 of record CM060403.1, on the reverse strand, counting down.
TTGGAAATCCCGACACTCTATGACAAGCCCAAAAACCTTCTCTTCTACCCATTCCATTTGGGAGTGTAAAGCCACATTATAAAGAGTTTTGCTTGAGGACAAGCAAAGATTCAAGTGTGGGGGTATTTGATGTGTGCAAAATGCAACATATAAATTACATCAAATGTGGCATAAAACTAACCTTTTTTAGTACTAATGTTGGAAAAAGTGTGTTTTTGTCTTCCTTTTGTATTTTCAGGATTAAATGAGCTCAAATGAACAAAAGAAGCAAAAAGGTAGCTAAATCTAACATAAATACAAGAAAAGGAATAAACGTGGCATGCCCGACTCCCGACAGCATCTTCCCAAGCAAAAACAAGAGAACAGAAGGCTGAACACGCACCGTGCTCAATGAGCACGGGGGCGTGCCCAAGTGTCTGCAGAAAAGACAAAGTTGTAGAAGCTTTTATCACCCACCATGGGGGCGTGCCCAGCGGACACGAGGCCGTGGTCAACTCTAAGATTCGCAGAATCTGGGGAAATCTTGATAGTACAGATACGCTTCTGCACACAGGGTCGTGCCCAGCGGACACGGGGGCGTGGTCAACTAATGCAGACGAACTGTAATTAATGAAGAAAGAGAAGGAGGGTGGACACGGGGCCGTGCCCAATGGACACGGGGTCGTGCCCGAGCTGCTATTCAGGCTATAAATAGGGGTGCTTGGCTCATTTGCAAACCATCCCTTGGCACACCACCTCTCTCACACTTCACCCATCCACCACCACCATCACACCACCATCATCCACCACCATCATCCACCACCATCATCCATCATAGAGTGTGTGAGTTGTCTCGGGATCCAAGATTGATCGTAAGAGTTCTTGACAATCAAAGGCCATGTTTGCCTAAGTCTCTTACATCACTTGGTGAAGACAAGTGTCTAGTGTAATACTTTTTATTTTTAATCTTTTCGCACTTTTTATTTGGTTATGTATTAATGACTTTAATAACTAGTTTCTTATGTTGAAGGTGATTCTTCCTTATCGTTTGTCCGTGGTGTCTTGGCATTATTTTACTGTCTATATAAAATAAAAGATTTTCACCATTCATATCTCCACGGTCTATATGGAGGTATGTTGGCTACCTGGTCGGGGGTTAAGGGAACAGTTTGGTAAGAGTCTTGCCTTGTTCAGTGTATAGATCCTACAAGGACCTGGGTCAAATTTAGTAGGACCTCCTTCGATACCCACCGGTAATGGATGGCGTGGGTCCAAACTCTTTGATCCCCTTATATGTAAGCTACTATTAAAACTTTAACCTGACTACTTAGGACTGTATCCCTGCTCACTCAGACTACTTAGCCAAGGGTAACGTCACCTTCAAAAGAGGGGCCTACCACATTATGCATTAATAACTTAATTAATTATCTTTCAATAATCCGACCCTTTAGGATTATATCCTTGCTGACTCAAACTACTGGGTTGAGGGTAACATCACCTTCAAAAGAGGGGCCTACTACAATAACTAAGATAATCTCTTAAAAAGTGCAAAAGTGCGGAAATAATCAAAGGTTACACTACACACGAGTCGGATCCAAGTGATTCATCTTGTCTATCTGTTTTTAATTTATTTTATTTTTCAGCATTTTAGTTAGTTTTATTTTTCTTGTTTAAAAACCTTTTTCTAACTTTTGATTTGATTAGACGTTGAGGATAAACCGGTACTAAAAGCTCTTGTGTCCTTGGACGACCTCGGTATATTACCAACACTATACTACGCTCACGATGGGTGCACTTGCCCATATGTGTGTTTAGTGTTAGTAAATATCATGTTTTATAAATTTAAAACTTGGCTAAAAATTGTAAAAGGGCTTACTTTATACATTAAAAACCTATCACACCTAACGCACATCAAGATGTCTATTGGGTCAACTTTCCAAACTACAACACACGATAAGTTTAAACTTTATAGTGTGTGATTTGACCAGGAAAGGATTGGAGGTGATTTATACTTTTAATAAGTTGTCACAGTTGTCAAATTCTTTGCGTGCATTCATATTGTTTAGACAACAACAGATAATGAACGGATTGTTGGACTTCTTGTTCCAAATGCACGCTTCAATTCATCTTTTTTACTCTTTTCTTCGATTTCAACAAATCTTTTCCTTTTCATTCAATTTCGAGAGCATTCTCCGTAACATGAAGACGTGTCGGGTTCTTCTGCTAGTGGTTTCTATAACCAACTGGGAACCACATATTTGCTTCAAGATTTATGTATCTGAATCAGGTTCTCAAACAAACACTACTAAAGATGAGTTGGTATTGAACCAAGAATATGAAGATCACGGTGCAGACAGACCGCCTTGTTTGTGACTATGGGAAACACAAGTTTTCTGGAATTGGAGAACCGTTGTTAAGTTAGTGCTTCTTAATCAGATATTATCTATCTGTGTGTGTCATATCCATCCTGTTATGTCGATTTCAACTTCCATTGATCAAATAATAAAAACCCTAAGTGAAAATCCGATTTAAGAAACCCAGAGGAATCAGTTGTATAGCTGAGGAGAGAGAGAGAGAGAGAATGTTTGGGTACTTCTTCTAATGGCGCCTCATTAGCGCTTTAAATACCAAAAGAATGCATACATAAATAGTTCTAGTGGACGAAGCAAAGAGACCGCCTTGTTAATTTTAATAAAGCAATGAAGATTGAATCTGCAAACCACAACCTTTTTTTACTACGGAAACGGTGGCTATGCGAAATACAAACTGCAATCGTTTGTGACTATGGGAAATGTTGCAACCCCCGTCCCCTAACTACCCGGGAACGAGCGGCCGCTGCCAGTTTCAGTAGTATCAGTGTTAATCATTTTGGCAGCGGAATTTACATCAGGACCGCAGTTAGGAAATATTTTATCAGAGTAAAATACCACACTTTTATAATATTAAACATATGGGAAAATCCTAAGTTTCAAGTACACACATTTTCATAGGGATAAACCCTATTTTATTTAATAAAAACATCACTTTATTTTAGGTAACTTTATAGCCACTTTTCCAAGCCTTCAGTGCTGTCCAGCTGGCTTCTATTTAGCTTTCACATTTTGTTACCTGAAACGCGTTTAAAAACATTTTATCAATGGGAAATACTGGTGAGTGAATCCCAGTTTATTCAAGTTAAGTAAAACCATTGTACAGTATTGAGGGCGGTCGCGCAATTACATTTGTTTCCATCTACTTTAATTACCACCCACGGTACTGTCAACCCGACTTGTGGTCATGTTACTACTCACAATGTAGTAACAAATTTTGTATACAAAACCCCAACATACTGAGGATAATTGTAGAATACAAATACTCAATCACTGTTTAATATAATGTTAATCATATGAGGTTTTATAAAAACAAGTTGCAAAAAGGAGATTACTCACATTACTGTCTTAGGGTTTTCCTTAAGGATTTCTTGGTGATTATCTATTAATTACACAAATGCACACGCGTTAATATAATAACCCAATATTTACATTAGTAATACCCTCCCCGAGACGGCATTCCAATGACTACATCGGGCAGAACCACGACAGCCGTTACGGAACCCTAGATCAATCAGGCAGCGTATCTAATACGTAACCGGGGGTTATGATACTTACAACGAGGCAAAACTTCGTTATTTAGGGGGGTATTATGCCCGAGTATAGTGTCTACTATATAGAAATTGAGAGAGAAAGTTGAGAAATGAAAGACGTAAACTGAAGGCCTGAGCTCCCATTATATAGGGCTGGTCGACCAGGTTCTCGCGGCCCGCGAAAGGGAAAGGGAGGGCCTACGCGGCCCGCGACATAGGGTCCATAGGGCCTAGCCTTGATTTGTCACCGATCTAGCTTTGCCACGTGTTGACACGTGGCAGATTTCGAGTTAGGCCGCATGTCAGGGCCCTCGTAAGATGGAGAGTGGGTCTTCGCGGCCTGCAACAGCCCTAAAAATTTGATTTTTAATTAAATTTAATAAAAATAAAGGTATTCGGGGCCCGTTTTCGCATACGGGTACATGTTAAGACATATTGGAACTCTTTAAATATATTAGGGGTGTCAGAACTATTTTGGAAGGTTGTAATATCCTCCCCACCTTGTTTTAGAACTCGTACTCGAGGTCTACTGGAATAAGTGTGGGTATTTCCGTTGCATTTCTGATTCAAGCTCCCATGTATATTCTGGTCCTCTCTTGGAGTCCCATTTCACTTTGACCAGAACTAATCTCTTGTGTTTGAGATTCTTGACTTTCTTGTCTTCGATCTGTAGAGGTCTTTCTACAAATTTTAACTGTTCATTTACCTCTATATCCTTAAGAGGCACTATCAGTGATTCATCAGCTAAGCACTTTTTGAGATTACATACATGAAATATATCATGTATTCCTGCCATTTCCTCTGGCAGTTGTAGCTGGTAGGCTATAGGTCCTATTCTTTTAATAATCTCAAAAGGTCCAACATACCTGGGGCTTAGCTTTCCCCTTTTTATGAATCTTACCAATCCTTTCCAAGGAGAGACTTTTAATAAGACCTTGTCTCCTACCTGAAATTCCAGTGGGTTTCGTCTGTTATCAGCGTAACTCTTCTATCGGCCACGTGCTGCTTTCAGTCGTTCCTTAACTTGAGTGATCTTGTCAGTTGTTTCTTGTACTATCTCAGGTCCGGATAGTTTCTTTTCTCCTATTTCTACCCAACAGACTGGGGTTCGGCACTTTCGTCCATAAAGTTCTTCAAATGGTGCAGCATTGATACTTGTGTGATAGCTGTTATTATAAGAAAATTCTATTAATGGTAAGTGATCGTCCCAGTTACCTCCGAAATCAATTACACAAGCTCTAAGCATATCCTCCATTGTCTGAATTGTCCTTTCGCTTTGTCCGTCCGTTTGAGGATGATAAGATGTGCTTAGATTTAGCTTGGTTCCCATTGCTTTTTGGAAACTTGTCCAAAAATGAGAGGTAAAACGGCTATCTCTATCAGAAATAATTGATAAGGGAATTCCATGTAATGAAACTATTTCATTTACATATAACTTAGCTAATTGTTCCATACTGAAAGTTTCCTTCATTGGTAGGAAATGAGCTGACTTAGTTAGCCTGTCTACAATCACCCAGATTATATCATTACCTTTCCTTGTTTTGGGTAATTTGGTAACAAAATCCATTGTTATCAATTCCCATTTCCAAACTGGCATTTCTAATTGCTGCAACAAGCCTGAGGGTTTCTGGTGTTCAGCTTTAACTTGTGAACAGGTTAAACATTTAGAAACATAAGTTGCTATATCCTTCTTCATTCCTATCCACCAAAAATTCTTTCTTAAATCCTGATACATCTTATCACTTCCAGGATGCATCGTATACTTAGATTTATGGGCTTCTTCTAATATACGGTGGCGTAGGTTTCCTAACTTAGGTATCCACATCCTTTTCTTATGGAATCTCCAAAATCTATCTGTTCCTTGCTCTAATTGCTTAATCATTCCTTTCAACTTTTCAGTATCATCCTTGATTACTGATTCTTGCGCTTTGCTAATCTGTTCATTTAAATCTACCTGTAGATTTATTTTAAGAGAACGTATTCTTTTTGACTTTTCATGATACTTTCGACTTAAAGCATCAGCTACTACATTTGCCTTTCCTGCATGATACTAGATATTACAATCATAATCGCTAAGAAATTCCATCCAGCGTCTTTGCCTCATATTTAACTCATTTTGCCCGAAAACATACCTTAAACTTTTATGGTCGGTGAAAATGGTAAACTTACTATCGTAAAGGTAGTGTCTCCAAATTTTCAGGGCTAAAATTATAGCTCCTAACTCTAGATCATGGGTTGAATAATTCTCTTCATGATTCTTAAGTTGTCTAGAGGCATAAGCTATAATCTTTTGGCGTTGCATCAACACACATCCATAACCTAACTTAGAAGCATCACAATAGACTACAAAGTCTTCAGTTCCTTCTGGTAACGCTAGTTTGGGTTCGTTGGTTAATCTTTGCTTAAGAATTCTAAAGGCTTCTTCCTGTTTTGGTCCCCATTCAAACTTAACAGATTTACAGGTTAGCTTAGTTAAGGGAATGGCTATTCTAGAGAAATTTTGAATAAATCTTCTATAATAACCGGCCAATCCTAAGAAACTTCTAACCTCGGTTGGTGACTCAGGGGTTTTCCATTTGGTAATTGCCTCGATCTTGGTGGGATCCACATGAATTCCTTCATGATTAACCAAATGTGCAAGAAACTGTACATGTTCTAACCAAAAATCGCACTTCATGAACTTTGCATAAAGCTTTTCTTTTCTTAATAAACTTAGAAGTGTATGAAGATGCGCTGCGTGTTCCTCTTTATTCTTAGAGTAAATGAGAATATCATCTATAAAGACAATTATGAATTTATCCAAATATGGCTTACATATTCAGTTCATCATGTCCATAAATGCGGCTAGGGCATTGGATAAACCAAATGGCATGACAGTAAATTCATAATGGCCATACCTTGTTCTAAATGCGGTCTTAGGAATGTCCTCTTCCTGTACCTTTAATTGATGATATCCTGACCATAAATCAATTTTAGAGAAAAATCAAGCTCCTTGCAATTGATCAAATAAATCATCGATTCTCGGTAATGGGTACCGATTCTTAATCGTGACTTTGTTCAATTCACGGTAATCAATGCACATTCGCATTGACCCGTCTTTCTTCTTGACGAATAAGATTGGCGCTCCCCATGGCGATGAACTTGGCTGTATGAATCATTTTTCTAACAATTCGTCTAACTGTTTCTTCAGTTCCTACATTTCTGCGGGTGCCAAACGATAAGGGGCTTTGGCGATTGGTGCTGTTCCTGGTAGCTGGTGAATTCTGAATTCAACTTTCCTGTTTGACGGTAGTCCTGGTAGTTCTTCTGGAAACTGAGATACTCTTGGAATATCTTTCAGTTCTTTTCCTTTAGTGTTAGTGATTATGGAAATCAAATTCACTAATGATTCTTTTCTTATATAACTTGCTGTTTTCATTACAGAGATGAATTTTGTAGATCTAGATGGCTTATCTCCTTTAATTGTGATCTTTTTGCCTCTTGGTGAATTTATTTGGATTGATTTTTGATCACATAGAATACTGGCTTTATTGGTTATTAACCAATCCATTCCTAATACAATTTAAAATCCTGCCAGATTCATTGGATAAAGGTTTGCAATAAACTTTTGATTTAAAAATTCTATTCTTGCCCCCTGCAAGATTTCAGAAATCTTAATGGTTTCCCCATTTGCTGTCTCTACTAGGCATTCTTGTGGGAGTTTAGTTAATGGTTGATTGAGAAGTTTGCAAAATGAAGTATTAATAAAAATTTGGTTCGCACCAGAGTCAAATAATACTTTAGCAAAAACATCATTAACTAAAAACATACCGGCGATCACATCCGGAATCATCTTGGCTTCTTCTGTAGTCAGAACAAATGCTCTAGCATTTTTAGTAGTCTTGGTGTTCGTGGCTGGAGCTAGTTTCGGACAGTTTGGCTTGATGTGACCTTTTTCTCCACAATTGAAGCACATTCCATTATTAGGTTTCTTCCTGCAATCTTCTTCCTTGTATCCGGGTATCTTGTAGAAATTGCAGTAAGTGGAGCATTTTCCCGAATGCTTCTTCTTGCAGGCCTTACAATAAGGTGCAGAGGTAGAACCTACATTTTTCCCACAGTTGGAATTTCCATAACGAAATTCTTGGGTAAGCCTTTGAGCTAGGTTCCTCCTCTGGTCCTCTTCTCGGGTACGTACTAATTCATCAGTCAAGGTGTTTGCTAGTTCTACAGCTTCCTCTATGGTTTGGGGTCTAGCTGCCTTGACTACATGCCTAATCTCACCGATTAATCCCCAGATGTAACTGGAGATTAATACGGGTTCAGGTGATGCAACGGTTGGCACTATTCTGGCATATTAGAAAAATAACGTAGTGTAACCCTTACTATCCACTCCAGTCATTCTAAGGTTTAGGAACTTATTTGCTATCTGTTCTTTTTCATTGGGAGGGCAGAATTTCCTTTCTACCATGTTTTTAAATTCTTCCCATTCCATATTGTAAACCCTGTCACTTCCCCTGGATTGGAGGATAGTGTTCCACCATTCTAAGGCTGATTCTTAAACAGATTGGAAGCAAACATTATCTTATCTTCTTCCGCACACTTGCTTATTTTTAAGACTGCCTCAGTCTTTTCTATCCAGTGTAGAGCTGCAATGGCCCCTTCATTGCCCGAGAATTCCATTGCTTTACAGGACCAGAATTCTTTATAAGAGCAACCATAAGACATGGTTCTTCTTCTTTTGGGAATGGGCACTTGAAGTATAGTTCCATTGTTTACGCTGTTTTCTGGTTCAGTGGGTCGTTTACTACCATGATTACTTTTATTATCAGCTTCCCTAATCGTTTGGATAATATATGGCATTGCATCTATTATCCCTTGTGTCACTATGTGTTAGATGGCACTGTTATCCACTTGGTTTCCATTATTATTGTTGTTCGGATTATCGTTATTCGGGTTTTCTTGATTCACTTGGTCGGCCATCTGAATTATAAACAGTTACCACATATTAATATCACAAAATAATATTTAATACAAACAATCACACAACACGCATATTGGTCAAAATCGTCGAATATTGCGACTTACACTATTTTATATATTATGCATCTAATACAAACTGGAACTAGAATTTAAAATTACAATACTATTAGGCATCAGTAGATATTGTCTAGATTTTTTTTTCAAACATACACACATATTATATATTATTTTTATTATTTTATTATTACTACTATCACCATTACTGATATGGGTTCATCCAGGACTCCATATTACGCTCGTCATACTTCCAGACGAGTCGTTCTCCGATCTGCCTCATCCTTTCACTACCTTCTAAAATCTCCTCACCAAAGGTTCGGAGCTCTTGTACATTCTCTGCACTCATTAGGGGTGCAGGGGCTGGTACTGGGTTTGGGAAATGGGGCATGGGTTCTTGGTAAGGGTAAGGATTCTCTAGAATTTCTCTGATGTATTGGTCATTATCATAGTAGGGATCTAGAGGGTCCAAATCTGGGTAGGCTGCTAAGTTTGGCATGGGTTCATCTTTTGGTATTGGGTAGCGTTGCTGGTAATCCCTATGGTCATCAAACCACGGATCGTAGTTTGGGTCTAAGGGATTGGGTGCTGGTATTCTAGGTATCTCAGCTGGGTCAATGTCAGGCATTGAGATTTGGTTTTCTAGGTTGTTTTCAATTTCCATTGGCTGGGTGGGGAATAGTGGTAAAGGCTGGGGTGCTATGAGTTGCTCAAGGTTTGGGTCGGCAACTGTGGTTGCTAGGATATGTAAATTTGCTAGACTCCTATTGAGCATGTCCTGGGTGTGAGCATCTGTTTCTCTTTTAATGGCTGCTAAAGCTCGTTGTTGTTGTAACTTTTTCATTCTTTTCCTACGTTCATGCGCTCCTCTATTGAACCATCCTCTCTTCTTAGGAGGGAATGGCTCTTCAGACTGAGCCTTAAACACGAATATCCCATCTTCATTGTCAGCTGAATACCCTGAGAGGGTAGGCTGTGAAGAGGTGCCTTCGCTCCTAGGTGAGCTGGATAACTGACAGTAGGCGTCGGAAGGTCCTTGGCCGCTCATACTGTAAACTAACAAATAGACAAATAACACTCAACAATTAAATACAGATATGCACGTATTTCCGTAATTTATTTCCTAACATTTTGAATAATATCTTGGTATCAGCGGAACACTTCTGTGGCTGAATCAGTGGCTTAGCTCTGATACCACCTTCTGTCGCAACCCTCGTCCCCTAACTACCCGGGAACGGGCGGTCGCGGCCAGTTTCAGTGGTATCGGTGTTTATCATTTTGGCAGCGGAATTTACATCAGGACCGTAGTTAGGAAATATTTTATCAGAGTAAAATACCACACTTTTATAATATTAAACATATGGGAAAATCCCAAGTTTCAAGTACACACATTTTCATAGGGATAAACCCTATTTTATTTAATAAAAACATCTATTTATTTTAGGTAACTTTATAGCCACTTTTCCAAGCCTTCAGTGCTGTCCAGCTGGCTTCTATTTGGCTTTCACATTTTGTTACCTGAAACGTGTTTAAAAACATTTTTCCAGTGGGAAATACTGGTGAGTGAATCCCGGTTTATTCAAGTTAAGTAAAACCATTGTACAGTATTGAGGGCGGTCGCGCAATTACATTTGTTTCCATCTACTTTAATTACCACCCACGGTACTGTCAACCCGACTTGTGGTCATGTTACTACTCACAATGTAGTAACAAATTTTGTATACAAAACCCCAACATACCGGCGATAATTGTAGAATACAAATACTCAATCATTGTTTAATATAATGTTAATCATATGAGGTTTTGTAAAAACAAGTTGCAAAAAGGAGATTACTCACATTGCTGTCTTAGGGTTTTCCTTAAGGATTTCCTGGTACTTATCTATTAATTACACAAATGCACACGCGTTATTATAATAACCCAATATTTATACTAGTAATACCCTCCCCGAGACGGCATTCCAATGACTACATCGGGCAGAACCACGACAGCCGTTACGGAACCCTAGATCAATCAGGCAGCGTATCTAATACGTAACCGGGGGTTATGATACTTACAACGAGGCAGAACTTCGTTATTTAGGGGGGTATTATGCCCGAGTATAGTGTCTACTATATAGAAATTGAGAGAGAAAGTTGAGAAATGAAAGACGTAAACTGAAGGCCTGAGCTCCCATTATATAGGGCTGGTCGACCAGGTTCTCGCGGGCCACGAAAGGGAAAGGGAGGGCCTACGCGGCCCGCGACATAGGGTCTGTAGGGCCTAGCCTTGATTTGTCACCGGTCTAGCTTTGCCACGTGTTGACACGTGGCGACTTTTGGGTTAGGCCACATGTCAGGGCGCTCGCGGCCCGCGTAAGATAGATAGTGGGTCTTCGCGGCCCGCCACAGCCCTAAAAATTTGATTTTTAATTAAATTTAATAAAAATAAAGGTATTCGGGGCCCGTTTTCGCATACAGGTACATGTTAAGACATATAGGAACTCTTTAAATATATTAGGTTTGTCAGAACTATTTTGGAGGGTTGTTATAGTAAACACTAGTTTTCTTTTTGAGCTTGATGGATGTCCGTTATCTCAACGCTTCTCCTTACAGTACTGATCTAGAATTGGAGAACTGTTGTGTATTTTCTTGCTGATCTGGAATTGGAGAACCGTTGTGTATCTGAATCAGGTTCTCAAACAAACACTACTAAAGATGAGTTGGTATTGAACCAAGAATATGAAGATCACGGTGCAGACACGTGGGAAGAAAGTCGTTGGACTGCCGCAGATTAAGTCAAATGTGATCAAACTTGGACATCAGAAGTAAATCTTGAAGCAAATATGTGGTTCCCAAGTGAGTCCTATGAAGCAAGTGTTATTACGTCCGAGACTATTCAAGTGAGTCGTATGAAGCAAGTGTCGGTTTATTTAATTGAGAGGAATCATTGCATTACATCCCTGTTGAAAAACAAAATCGATAAATTTAGGGAAAATGGGGTTGAAAGATAATAACCCAACAGTGGAGGATCTCATTCTACAGCTTCGATAAATTCAGGGGTATTCTCAAATAAATGTTTCCTAGATGTTTGAAGACCGACAAATGTCCAAAGTGCCGCTTCTTCGTTCGCGTGACGGAAAGCTATCGCGTGACAGGAAGCTACCTTGCAAAAATTAAAAAATTAAATCGACACCTTTAATACGCATCGTATAGGCCTATATGATGCGTATTACTTTTTGGTAGGGGACATTGGCAGCCTTTAGCAGAAATAGAAGTTTGAACCCACCTCAATACGCATCGTATAGGCCTATACGATGCGTATTGAGGGTGTCGATTTAATCCCCCAATGTGTGCCAATAATACGACCCATAAGGATATCTTAAAACGTACTTTTTTAACATCCTAAAAAAGTAATTTACAACTGAACTCTATGATATGTCACATTATATCTATCTTAAAATGAATGGTCGATGGCATATGTCACTGATTAACATCCTAAAAAAGTAATTTACAACTGAACTCTATGATATGTCACATTATATCTATCTTAAAATGAATGGTCGATGGCATATGTCACTGACAAAAAGACAAAAAAGTCCATTCAACTTTTGAAAATGACAAACAACCTTTAGACTTTTAAAATTGACAAACAACGTGAGTTCTAACTTTTCTAATTTGCCCACGTATTTTCATTCTTTAGCTTAAAAGAAAAATAAAACTATTTTCTCACATTGTTATTTTTGAGTGCGTGTTGGTATAAATTCACGTTTCGACGTAAATTTTTCAGAAAAGAGCGTAGTCTAATATAATGTGTTTTCATACTTATTTTTATGTACGTTTTCAGTTGTTCTACGTTTCGACATTTTAATGTACGTGTCACTATAAACTTGCGCAATGTAAACGATATAGATTAACGTTTCAACAAAGAAAAAAATTTGGAAACGAGTCTGTTAAAATATAATATGTTTTCATATTTATTTTTGCGCACATTTTTTGTTGGTCTATATTTTGACGTAAACTATGTTCGGAAATGAATCAGGTCAAATTAATACGTTTACATTTGACGGTATAAAATCGAGTTATTGTACGTTTTGACGCCACATAAGTGTTCATGCACAGTAATGGTTAGGTAGAATCCTCACTAAATGAATCAACTCGAGTTCGATTTCGTTCCCTTTTTACGTAACAGCAATGCTTTAGATCGGATACCTTGAAACACACGTTTTCATATGGTTAATGCATCACATAACGTCCCGTCAACTATAAACAACTAAGACGTCGTCGCGACAACGAAAGATCTAGTATTTTCTTTTATGTAAATATGTTTTGACAGTCAGAGATAAGAAAGGAAATTTCATTCAAAGTGTACTCTTTGTGTGTAGCCAAAGCTTGAAACATCGAATAGCTTTCCTTATATAAATTAATTAACCAAAGCTTGAAACATCGAGTAGCTTTCCTTATATAAATTAATTAACTAATTAAGGCTTGAACCATCGAGTGGCTTTCCTTATATAAATTAATTAACTAAATGTTTCACCCAAAGTCAGATTATGTGTTCTCGTACATCGGCATAGTCAAAATTGTCCACGTGAATAAGATTAAAAACACGAGTACCTATTCAACCATTGATATTTAATCAATATACATTCACTTGCTCCCTATATATAACTGTGTATCGCTTCCTTCTTCTCATTCAAACATTCCTCGAAAAAAAACTTAAATCAGGAGCAAGATCATGAGGAGTCAAAAAATGTGTCACAAAAAGCCAGTTACCATAGGTACGATCATGAAAACACCCGTAAGATTTATATCCAAAGCCCTAGATCTATACGTGAAAGGAGTCAACAATTTCTCCAGTACCTACCACAGGCCTTTTTCGACAACGAAAGTCAACGCCAACTGTCATGGGTTACCTAGGAGCTTCAGCACAAGTAGACTATCCGATAATGATCAATTAGTGCAAGTGGGATCCCTGGTCAGATCTATATCCACTAGTGCTACACGCAGTAGCGATAGACCAAATAACATTGCAGGATCGGAGCTGAGATTGTACCCCCACAAATTACATTCGTATGCATCGAGGAGAGCTGCGTTTAGAAGTTGCAGCGTTGGAATGGGAAAGATAGACGAAGATAGGGTTTCGTCTTTCAGAGACAACGATTTTATTCTTAAAAGCACGCTAAGCGTCAAGAATAAATGTTAAGAATTTTAAAGGAGTCATAGTTACATTAGTGTGTCAACTGAACCAAGTAAATTCATGTAGTACCTTTGTTTTGTGGAATTTAAATCTGGTATTTCATTCTCTAGCTAGACTAGATAACTAAAATTCTATATAATCTTGCAACTACAGTCTACATTGCAAGCTCTTCTATAATATTGCATCATTCTAAAACAAACAACTATGTTGTCCCGCATTTGGATTAATTTGAGGCCCACCGTGACCATGTTTCTTTTCAGTTAAGGCCCAGTATTGGGTTTTGAATCCTCTGGCTTTTATTATCGTGGGCTGTCTTAAAGGCCTTTTGCTTTCGGGTATTTAGCTTCAAGTTATCTTATTGTAATTTTGTTATTGTATTTCAGTTATTATCGGTCTCGCCTAATGACATTATTGACTTGTACTTGTACGGGTGTTATATTTTGGGTCGGTGTTATGGATCCAGGCCCAGCCCCAGGCCCAGCAGCAAGGAGAATTAGTAACAGGCCCAAACAGGTCTCTAGAAGACTTCACGGGTATGACTTGAATGCCACATCAGCTGAGATCTAACAACCTCAAGGGGTATATGAGTGAGGCCAGCTAAGTTAACTAATTATGCAAAATGAGTATTGTGAGTGATTTCTCTTCCCATCTCAATCTTCTGTAATTCCCCTCCCCTAATTCTGAGTTGTACTTCTTTAAAACTTTCAATCAAAACCAACCATTAGCCTATTATTATTGTTCATTGCACAATTTCTGTTTGCTTGATTTTTGTCTTGATCATCAACGTTACATTGGTGCTTTCATTGTTCATTGGCTACGATGGCCGATGGAACTCGCCTTAAAACCCTCGATTCTAATGTCAAAGCGTTACAGGACGGTCAAGCTCAGACCACGAAGACTGTTGATCAACTCTTGGCTTCTCAAGCTCGCCAGGAGAAGCTATTAGCAGAGGTTGTTGCACAATTGAGTAGGATGCCTGGTAAAACCCCAGATCTAGACCCCTCCGGTTCTTATACTCACCGTTCGGATGGTTACAGCGTTCTCGGACGTCATAAACCCGCTCCGGTCACGTTAGCTCGTTTCTCCGGTTCCCATCCGGAGAGGTGGGTGGCTCAGGCCACTCGTTATTTTGAGTTTTACTCGATTCCTGATGACGAGCGCTTAACAATCTCTTCCTTCTATTTCGATGATGCTGCATCTGATTGGTACGATTGGCTTCAACGTCATCACCAATTAACGACATGGGACGCCTTTGTTGGCCGGATTCAGAAACGTTTTCGTACCCCGGAATTGGAGGATCCAGAAGGCCAATTGGCTAAACTTCACCAGACGTCCACGGTCGCTGATTATCGCAATCGCTTTGAAGAGATTTCCAATCGCACAGTTCTTCTTCCTCGCACTTTTCTGGTGAGTTGTTTTATTTCAGGGTTACGTGATGATATTAAACAGTCTGTGGTCGTTCATAATCCCCAAACCCTAGATGATGCCGCTGAGTTAGCCCAAAAGCATGAACAACGAATTCTACTGGAAAAGGGTTTGGGCCGGGTTTCATTGGGTTCGTCAAAAGGTTTATTACCCACTCCTAAAAATCCTTCCACAGTGGGCTCCCCAGTGACTCCAGCCCAACTGAAAGCTATTTCACCAAACATGGGATTCCGACGTCTTTCGCCGGCTGAAATTGCGACCAAACGATCCCAAGGGCTCTGTTTCCGGTGTGACGAACGTTATACCTGGGATCATAAGTGTAAGGCGGCTCCTCAGCTTTTGTTCTTTGATGATGATTCTTCAGATTTCGATTCCGATGCTGCGCAAATTTCCCCAAATTCAGTCCTACAAGATGGTCAAATTGCTGAGAAATTACAAATGGAGGAGGTGAAAACACAATCCTCTATCTCTTATAATGCACTTTCTGGGGATTCTTCGTCTACTACCCTTCGTTTCTCAGGCACCGTTCAAGGTAAAACAGTCCAAATTTTGCTTGATGGGGGTAGTACCCACTGTTTCGTCCAGACTCGTGTGGCTCAGTTCCTGAATTTCGCTATTGAAGCTATAACCCCATTTTCGGTACTCGTTGGTAGTGGTGATCGTTTATTATGTTCTGGAATTGCTAGAAAAGTTGAGTTAATTGTTCAGAATCATTCGATTGTAGTCGATTTTTATGTTTTACCACTACAGGGGTGGGACATGGTGTTGGGTGTCTCGCGGTTGGCTACACTTGGGCCCGTGGTCACCGATTACAAGCTGGGTACATTCAAGTTTCTGTTACAAGGCAAACAAGTTTGTTGGCAAGGGGATTCCAACCCTCCTATTCACCCTATTCAATTTCATGGGTTTCAACAGTTGCTTCATAATGATGGAATTGGCCACATCTTTCACCTCACATTGTTACCTCCTAACACAACCGCCACCAAACCGCATTCACCTGATTTGCAAAGTGTTTTAGATCAGTTTGCTATGGTCTTCCAACCGCCTCACGGCTTACCTCCGCCACGCGCTCAGGATCATTGTATTAATCTTCTACCCTCTAGTAACCCGGTTTCCGTTAAACCCTATCGATATCCACATTTTCAAAAGAATGAAATCGAGCGACTCGTTTCGGAAATGTTGGCTCAAGGTATTATACGGCCTAGTACAAGTGCGTTTTCTTCTCCGGTTCTCTTAGTTAAAAAGGAGGACGGCACGTGGCGTTTTTGTGTTGATTATCGGGCACTAAACGCCATTACCATTCGGGATCGATTTCCTATACCATCTATTGACGAACTCTTTGACGAGTTGTATAACGCCAAAGTATTTTCAAAATTGGATCTCTTGGCCGGTTATCATCAAATTCGCGTTGCACCGGGGGATATCTCTAAAACGGCTTTTCGAACACATGACGGTCACTTTGAATTTCTCGTCATGCCATTCGGCTTAACGAATGCACCTTCTACCTTTCAACGCCTTATGAATGACGTTTTTCGACCGTATCTCTGAAAATTCATCCTCGTATTCTTGGTTTTAAATTGTGTAATGCGCTCTGATGCGTTTTGGTCCAAAAATCTGATGCGTGATGCGCAATGCGTGATGCGCACGCATCAGGTATACTGGACGTCTCTTAGTATAAAAGTACCATAAAATAATCATACATATAAAAACTACTTATAACAAACTTATTGAAGGGTAAGGTCCCAAAAACCTCATAATAAATGCTTGGGACCATACCACAACCTTACCTTTCAGCCTAGTACCTTGCGCGACCGCGCACTGGTCTCACAAAAGGAAGACTTAAAGAACAGTCAACAATCAACACTTGCGCGCCCAAAGGAAATTATAAGCCCTTGCGCTTTCTCCCATAAACAAAGGATGAAAATCCCGAAATAAACACTTCCGCTTAAATACCCAGACTTGGGATTTATTTATTCAGCTGTATCCACACAATAAGGTGCCACACCAGATTACAGCAGTAATCTTCTAGAAGAAATACAATCGTGCACCACCAAGACGGTTACAACCGTCTGGACACGTGTCACCGTCTCAGGCATCCCTGAATTCACAACGAAAGCATGCAATTGGAAAGTAATCTCCACTTGGTCACTTTACACGTGGCAAATCCCCAGCCTTCGATCTAAGCCACGATCCGTGTGCTCTCACGTCGGATCAAGGAGCTTGACGGAAGGAAATGTAACCGCTTACGGGGTTAGCATCTTCCGTCAACTTTTCACTAACGGGTTTTCCCGCCTAAACGACTCCCGGCTATAAATATGAGAAACAACCCAGGTATGAAGCAAGTTACACACACTTCGCAAATACATCTTCTTCCTCATTACCCATACTTATTCTCACACCGGAGTCGGGTCAAGGAGAGAACCTTCTTCTCCCCTTGGCGATGCTAACGGTGCTTTTTTTTGCAGAATTATCGGAAAAGAATATCAGTTGTACCTGAATCAATCAAGAGGAAACTAACCTTTTATGCGGATTCAAACCCCCTAGATATCTCGGTTCCGACCATTTATCCAGTGTTTCTTCATTGGCGCCCACCGATTCCTCTGTTTTTTAAGTTTTGTCTCGTTTCGATTCAGTTGCCTTATTCTCTGTTTTTCACATGACAAAGAATTCATTGTCTCACCCATCAGGTCCTCAATCTGAGTTCAAGGGTTCTACAACTCAAAATACCCAGATTAACGGAATCATGGGAACAAGCGAAAACAACAATTATTCAGACAGGAAGAATTTCTTAGATCAACTCATGGAGAGATCCCCAGAGTACTGGTTTAACAGATGCCAGACTGCTTTAAACACAATTGTTATGCAAATTGCCAGATCTG
Organism: Helianthus tuberosus; assembly: GCA_030545235.1. Lineage (NCBI taxonomy): Eukaryota > Viridiplantae > Streptophyta > Magnoliopsida > Asterales > Asteraceae > Helianthus > Helianthus tuberosus. Next base: position 95,122,134 of record CM060403.1, on the reverse strand, counting down.
AGTTCCCAAACATCAGATCTGGCGAAGAAATTGACACAGTAGTATTGGACCCACCAACACCCTGTCGGGGGGACATCCAATCTAGTCGAAATATTGATATATGTCGACAATCCAGAAGTAGCAGTCATCAAAAAGCCAGATCAAAACAAATAAACATGATTCAATGAGGTCCGTCACGAAGGCCAAATAAACGAAACCATGATCAACATTGGAGGGAACAACAAGTCATGTTTCCCGTTGTTCCTGGAGGCCCTCAGGAAGAACGACCAGTAATTATCACTGGCATTTTTGGCCATTACCGAACGGACTATATGTTTATAGATCCGGGAAGCTCGATGGACATCATATACGAGCAATGCTTCAAACAGCTTGACCCAGAAGACAAAGCACGTCTAGAACCGGTCGATTTTCCTCTCACCGGATTTTGCAATGAAGCTGTATTCCCATTAGGGCAAATAGCTTTCCCTGTGACTCTTTCTGATGGTGAGCATTCACGAACAGTCACAGTCAATTTCATGGTCATGCCGGCAACATCACGCCATGATGTCCTGCTTGGAAGAAGGTCACAACGAGAATTCAGCATGATCACTTCTATCCCACACGCTGCATGCGGATTTCCAACAGAAACCGGAGTTGCAATCTTATACTCAAGCAAAGAAGTCATGTACGTGGACGACGAGCCACCGGCAAAGGTAGTCAAACCTTCAGCATCAAATGAACCGGAGAAATGGGTCCTGAACAGCGAATATCCAGAGCAGACCATCCTGCTAGGACATGCCATTTCACCGGCAACACAAATACAATTAAAAGAATTGTTGTCCAACAACAAAGATATATTTGCTTGGTGCCCAGCAGACATGACTGGGGTGCCACGCGATATAGCGCAACATTGCCTGAATATCAAGCCATCAGCAGAACCTGTTGCTCAGGGAAGGCGCAGCTTTAGCGAAGAAAAAGCAAAAGCTATGGACGAACAAGTGACAGAGCTACTTAATGCAGGAATCTTGCGCGAAGTAAAATACCATACATGGGTTGCCAATCCAGTAATGGTACAGAAATATAGTGGCGGATGGAGAATGTGCGTCGACTTCAAAGACCTGAATAAAGCATGCCCAAAAGATTGCTACGCGCTTCCGGAGATAGACAAAAAAGTCGACTCTCTAGCATCATTCAGATGGAAGTGCTTTCTCGACTGTTACAAAGGTTATCATCAGGTCCAGATGAAGGAAGAAGACGAAGACAAAACTGCATTCCGCACAGATAAAGGCATCTTCTGCTACACTAAAATGCCCTTCGGCCTACGTAACGCAGGCGCAACCTACCAACGTTTGATGGACACAGTTTTCAAAGGTGCCATTGGCAAGACAGTTGAGGTTTACATGGATGACCTCGTCATCATGAGCCACGAGGAAGACACGATGCTCAACAATATTCAGCGCACGTTTGACTCTTTGCGCAGCGTAAACTTGAAACTCAATCCAACAAAATGCTCCTTCGGCATGGAGGAGGGGAAATTTTTGGGCTTTATAGTCACAAGAGTCGGTTTTAAAGTAAATCCAGAAAAAGTGCAGGCCATCCAGCTAATGCCATCACCTGCAATAATAAAAGAAATGCAAAGACTCGTCGGGCGATTAGCAGCCTTGAACAGATTCTTGGCTAATCACGCGGCAAAATCTTATCCATTAATCAGCACGCTACGAAACTGCGCAAAGAAAACTCACTTTCAGTGGACACCTGAAGCGGAAGCAGCCTTCAAACAAATGAAGGAATGTTTAATTCAGCTACCAACGCTAACAGCACCACGAGAAAAAAAACCATTAATCTTGTATTTATCTGCTGCGGAAGTAGCAGTTGGTGCAGTATTAATGGTGGAGCGAGAAAACGTTCAGACTCCAATCTACTATATCAGCAAGATGCTCACCGGTCCGGAAACTCGTTACTCAATGATAGAAAAACTGGTCCTAGCACTAGTACATGCATCACGCCGCCTACGTCGATATTTTTCGGGCCACGTCATCACGGTTCTCACAAATTATCATTTGGGCCAAATCTTATCCAAACCCGATGTGGCGGGAAGATTGGCTAAATGGGCCATTGAGCTGGGAGGATACAATATCTTTTACAGGCCCATACCAGCAATCAAAGGGCAAGTTCTAGCAGACTTTGCCACCGAAGTTCCCATCGAAAAAGTTCAAGAATGCGAGGCAATCCAGAACCCTATGCCCGTTTTCGACGATAGAGTCTGGACCTTACACACAGATGGCGCTTCCAATGATGACGGAGCAGGGGCAGGTCTCCGATTAGTCAGCCCGGATGATCACGAACTCACATATGCCATACGCCTAGACTTTCGAAGCACTAACAACGAAGCAGAATACGAAGCGTTTTTAGCAGGCCTTCGTTTAGCACTTAAAATGGGGGCAAGAAACCTAGAAGCTAACGTTGATTCAAAACTAGTAGCCGAACAAGTTAATGGTCACTACGATGCAAGAGGAGAAGCTATGGCATTATACCTTGAACAAGCGCGGATGTTAATCAGCCAATTCCAGACATTCAAGGTTAACCATATAAACATAAGCGAAAATAAGCACGCAGATGCGCTCAGCAAATTGGCCGCTACCAGCTTCAAGCATTTAGCAAAAGAAGTGCGCATAGAGGTATTGTCTAACCCTTCGGTTCAACTCAAGCAAGTAAACGTAATAGAAGTCGGTAATCCATCCTGGATGTCTCCGATCATCTTATACCTACAACACGGAAAGCTCCCGGAAGGAAAAGCAGAAGCTCGAAAACTCCAACACAAAGCGATAAACTATGAAATGGCGGATGGCGTCCTATACCGGAAGTCATTTATGGGAACATTATTACGCTGTGTTGATAAAACAGATGCCCAATACCTGGTCAGAGAAATCCATGAGGGTTTATGCGGAATACACGCAGGACCGCGCATGGTCGTGGCAAAAATAATGAACGCAGGATACTACTGGCCGGGAATGCACGTGGACGCAGTAGACTTATTAAGAAGATGCGCAGCCTGTCAACGCCATGCGCCAAAAACACTCCGGCCGAAGAACCCGCTCGTACCAGTCACCTCCACCTGGCCTTTTCAACAGTGGGGCATCGATCTCGTTGGTCCATTCCCCGACGCGCCAGGCGCAGTGAAATTCATCATTGTAGCTGTCGACTATTTTACAAAATGGGTCGAAGCTAAAGCACTAGCCTCAACAACAGAAATGGTAATTCGTAAATTTATATGGGAACATGTTATTTGTAGATTCGGATTACCATTACGCATTATCTCCGACAACGGCACAAACTTCGCTTCAGAGGATCTTCAGAAATGGTTCAAAGAAATGAAGATTGAACACAATTTTGCTTCTGTGGCACACCCACAAGCAAACGGTCAAGTTGAAAGCATCAACAAACAGATAGTTGATGGCATTAAAACGCGACTTGGCACAACACGCAGGGGATGGGTTGACGAACTCCCCAGCATCTTATGGGCCCATCGTACAATGCCAAAGACTAGCACGGGAGAAACTCCATTCAGCCTGGTCTACGGATCTGAAGCGGTAATCCCAGCCGAAATTGGTCTTCCATCGCCGCGCATGTTAGCTATGGAAAGACAAAACAATGAGCAAGAACGAAGACTGGATTTAGACCTCCTCGAAGAAAGGCGCGAGAATGCCGCCATCACAGAGGCCAGGTACAAATCCAAACTCGAAAAATATTACAATGTGCGCGTCCGCGTATGCACATTTGTTCCTGGTGATTTCGTCTTGCGCGACAATGAAGCGTCAAACGCTGAAAAACCGGGCAAATTAGCGCCAAAATGGGAAGGACCATACGTCATCAATGAGGTCCTAGGCAAAGGGGTATATACCCTAAAAAGAATTGACGGGACTTTAGTCCCACGCACCTGGAACGCGCAGCAGCTGCGCAGGTGTTACATATAGGTCAAATCATTCACAAGCAATGTATTTCCTATTTACACTTGTATTACGAGCCTCGCGCTTTATCAATACAAACATTATTTTCATACTTGTTACTGTTTGTTACAAATTGCATGAAATTCTTTTGGTTTGCGCGAAAACAAAATGGTCAATATTGTACACCTCATGAACAGTCTGAGAAAAGCGCATATTCTGACAAACGTTCACACATGAGCACAATACCATCTCTCATTCACTCTACCTGATCAAAGCAATTAAAACACATGCAACATATTGTAATCCAAACACAAACCCTACAGGGATAATAGTATACCAAAATATACACATCATCAAAAGTGTAGCACAAACACTTAACAAGATCATGGCAATGATCTTCAGTGCCAGATTTACAAAAAACATTAACAAAGGACGAGAACTAGCCCTAAGGTTAAACACCTAACCAGCATCGGGACCAGCATCGACGGCAGGCACCTGCTCACACCGGCGAGTTTTCCGGCGTTGATATACCAGCCGGCATCCTCCTTTCTGGATCATCGGAAAGCGAGCTATCAAGCCATCAGCATCCAGCACAGTACTACCATCATCGGTAACACCTTCGTGCTGAAGAACCTTACAACCGGAACCAACAGCCACCGGAGAAACAGGTTTGACCGGATTCTTTGCCGTAATAGCAATTAGAGGTGGTGAACAAGAAAGAAGCATGAGACCTTCAGCAGCCTCGTAAACCCTAAAAATATCCAACAAAAGACGAGTATGGTAAGAGTGTTTCATCTTCTTTGCCAAAAAACCAACAAGAAGACAAGGCGTCTTGAATGCACATATATATAGAAGAACCCAACTTCGAGAAAGGAGAAACCTAATCATCATGATCAACTGTCAGAAAAACATCACATCCAAACGGCGCTACAGGAACCAGGGTCATATCCCCATTAATGAAGTCTGACAAAGCGCCATTACATATCCCAATGTAAGAAGGCAAACTCTCGCAAATACCAACTTTACTGCCAACTGACGTCATTACACATCAAGGCATGATTACAAAAGAACAAAACTTATAATTTTCCTTAAAAAACCCCCCCTTTTAACAAAATTAAATCTTCTCATAGAAGATTCTTTGTTTTCCGCGCCTAAAAACATTTCCCTCTTATAAATCCAGTGCTCCACTTACTTGCATAAGAGCAACACTGGACTGGGGGGACTTGAAGGGGTAAGGTCCCAAAAACCTCATAATAAATGCTTGGGACCATACCACAACCTTACCTTTCAGCCTAGTACCTTGCGCGACCGCGCACTGGTCTCACAAAAGGAAGACTTAAAGAACAGTCAACAATCAACACTTGCGCGCCCAAAGGAAATTATAAGCCCTTGCGCTTTCTCCCATAAACAAAGGATGAAAATCCCGAAATAAACACTTCCGCTTAAATACCCAGACTTGGGATTTATTTATTCAGCTGTATCCACACAATAAGGTGCCACACCAGATTACAGCAGTAATCTTCTAGAAGAAATACAATCGTGCACCACCAAGACGGTTACAACCATCTGGACACATGTCACCGTCTCAGGCATCCCTGAATTCACAACGAAAGCATGCAATTGGAAAGTAATCTCCACTTGGTCACTTTACACGTGGCAAATCCCCAGCCTTCGATCTAAGCCACGATCCGTGTGCTCTCACGTCGGATCAAGGAGCTTGACGGAAGGAAATGTAACCGCTTACGGGGTTAGCATCTTCCGTCAACTTTTCACTAACGGGTTTTCCCGCCTAAACGACTCCCGGCTATAAATATGAGAAACAACCCAGGTATGAAGCAAGTTACACATACTTCTCAAATACATCTTCTTCCTCATTACCCATACTTATTCTCACACCGGAGTTGGGTCAAGGAGAGAACCTTCTTCTCCCCTTGGCGAGGCTAACGGTGCTCTTTTTTGCAGAATTATCGGAAAAGAAGATCAGTTGTACCTGAATCAATCGAGAGGAAACTAACCTTTTATGCGGATTCAAACCCCCTAGATATCTCGGTTCCGACCATTTATCCAGTGTTTCTTCACTTATAAAACATACTTAATCTTTAAAATAACAAAACATTAATAAACATACTTAGTCTTTAAAATAGCAAAACATTAATAAAACATACTTAGTCTTAGACATAACAAAACACTTAAAAGGTAAACATACTCTTAACTACTACTTTCTAATCAATTATCATTAAATCATCAGAAGTACCACCCAAACGTCCATCTCTTTCATCATCATACTCCCCGATATCTTCTTCAATCTCATTTTCATCATATAAAGCATGTCGTTAATAGCCATTTTATTACCTAACATAACTCAAAAGTCAAAATTCCAATTTCCAAGGCTTATTTTCCAGAAAAGTATCTTTTTCCATTAGTCGAATTCTCCTATAACAATAGCTACCATACTAGTATTAAGGCTGCGCCCTTTGAGGCATTATATGGTAGAAAATGCAGAACACCTATTTGTTGGGCGGAAGTAGGAGACGATCAATTGTCAGGACCAGATTTGGTTTTTGAAACAACGGACAAGATTGTCCAGATTCGCGATCGTTTAAAAGCTGCCAGGGATAGGCAGAAAAGTTATGCGGATCCAAAACGTAAGTCTTTTCACTTCGAAGTAGGTGACAAAGTATTGCTTAAAGTATCACCCTGGAAAGGGGTGATGCGATTTGGTAAGAAAGGCAAGTTAAGCCCGAGATACATAGGACCTTTCGAGGTTATCGAACGTGTCGGGTCAGTTGCTTATAAGTTAAACTTGCCTGAAGAGCTCAGTGCTATACATAATGTTTTCCACATCTGTAATCTGAAGAAGTGTTTCGCTGATGAATCACTGGTCATACCGCATACGGATGTACATATTGATGAAAGCTTGAAATTTGTGGAGAAACCATTGTCGATTGAGGATCGACATGTAAAGAAGCTTCGAAGGAAGCATGTGCCTATTGTTAAGGTCAAATGGGATGCCCGTAGAGGTCCCGAATATACTTAGGAGGTGGAGTCTACCATGAAGGAAAAATACCCTCATTTGTTTCAGTAAATCTCGAGGTCGAGATTTCTTTTAAGGGGGTGAGGATGTAACACCTCGGAAATTCATGCCCAATAAAATAAAGACACGTGTCATGTTATGCAAACGTGTTGTAAATATGGATCCAGATAAAGATGAACGGTAGGATTTAAAGACGTCGACATGTTAATTTATACCTCTGAGCGACCTATTAATAAATCCCTAACCATGATATATTTTATCCACATCTGAATTTTGTTATAAATCTGGATTCCTAAATAATAAATGGGTTTTTAAACTCTAGACTTGGATCCTATGCAAGTTCTTAGGAATTTCCGTCAAATTAAATCTCCCACATAGTGCCAAGAAGTGTAATTACATGCCATGACATGCAATGGCTGGAAACATGGTCCCTATACTGACTAAAGTGCATGAGATTCGGAGTTGAAAAGGGTGCATGGTCATAGCTTGAATAAAAACAAGAATTCTGTCTCTGGCGATAGCTTGCGCACCGCAACATCCAGGACGCTACGGTGCGCAAGACTGCTTGCGCACCTCAACAACCAGAACGTTGCGGTGCGTAAGCAGTGCATCTGGGCGATTTCACTGGCAGTTGCCTGTCCAAACGGTTGCACCGACTTATATAGGTGTTATTCGAATTCAGGGGCTCCTATATCTGGTTTTTAGCATTATAGGACACCTGGGGACATCTTATAACATTCCTAGACTTATGTGTGATGATCTACTTGAATTAAAGGGGCTATATAAGAAGATGGAACTTGCTACATTTTGGACATTTAGTTGCAACTTCTTCCAAGTGAGTTTCTGGAGCTCTCCTGATCAACATCAATCTTCCTAGTGGTTCCTAATCCTAATTAGGACATTTGTAAGTAGCCTTAACCCTTTTTAATCTAGTTTAGCTTAGTTAATTAACTAAAAGTCAAACCATCGTAATTTAGGTTTGACTTCGTGATTAATTAAAATGTGCTTAGTCTAATCACGAATTAAAAGTACCTTTAAGTAGGTATTTAGGTGGGTAATAAACCCTTAAAAGGGTACTTCCAGATTCCCACTCTAATTATGTTAATTGTCGAGTCAAAGCTTACTTTTAAAAAGTCAACAGAATGTATATTTTCAAATTAAAGCATAATTAGCAATGTAGGATACTTGCAACCTGTTTGATCATTAATATAACTTGGTAATTAATATAAGAACATGTCCCAACATGTTCAACTCGACAATTTTCAGTTTAGGCTCGGTTTGGAACCGAAAGTCGCATAGTTTGACCTCTGCTTTGACTTTCAGTTCTGACCCGTTTAAGCATTGTTTAGAAATGCCTTAGAGCCTTAATTGGACCAGGTTTCATATTAGTGTAACCCCCTGAGGTCACACAACTTGGTTCATTAGTTATCCGATTCATATGCATGTTTCCGATTAATGCTTAAAAGTTGACTATTATGCCCTTTTGACTATAAAACGTGATTTTTGAAAAAGTGAAAGAGTAGAAACATTAGTTACTGATTTATAAACTTGCACCTAAAATTTGATATCAGTTGGAGGTCTAGAATAAGAGTTATGCTCATTAGCGTAATTTGAAAGCTTTGTGTTAATTAAATGGCGTAATTAGCGTATAACCTATTTAAACCCACTTTTTGATATCAAACTTTTTGCCCACTGTTAGAATATAATATTTTGGGATTTTTAAAGATTTTTATTTAATTTTTGGCTGAGCATAACATAGGTCTCTAAGTTTAATTCGGTTAATACCGATTTTGCCCTTTTTAGCCATAAAATGAGTTTTACAAATCCTTTTGACCCCAAACCTTCTTCTACTGATTTTAATTGATAAATAAAATATTTTGAGCATTCTGGAATTATAAAAATATCAGCTTTCTTTTAAAAACCCGGAAATGGCTCCAAATCGCCTTTTTAAGCATTTTTAACGCATAGTATGTACTATAACCATATTAAACATATAAGGTTGATACCTACTGATGTTTTTAGTATATTTTAATAAAATAACAGTAAGTACAAGTTTTTGAACTCATGTTTCCAATTTTGACCTTTTAAGCCCTTGTGAAATTACCAAAATACCCCTAAGGTGCATAGTTTGGTTTAAATGATAAATTTCATGTATGGGTCATACCCTACTGTTATAATATGTTAAATTAAGTATATTTACTGTATAAACCAGACCTGTAACTCAGATTTCCAATTAAACTCTTTTGTAATATTTTAAATGACCAAAATGCCCTTATGAGGCATAATTTGTGTTTAAATCCGTTTTGGGCATAATAGAAGATATCTTACTGATATTATAACATATTTAAAGCATATTAACTCAGGGAACTTGCATATGACTCTTATGGTTACCCGTAACGCCCTTTTCGCGCTCGGTTCGGTTTATGTAACTAGTTTGCATAAATTGACCGAAACGGGTCAAACCTTATCATTTTTGTCTCAAAATCCAGAATGTGTTTAGTATACCCATATTATACAAGTCTTCAAACTTGTCGGGTCTAAATCACATTCTATCCGGTCCTCGCTTAATCGTGCGTTTGAACCGTACCGTCCTTAAAACTAACCGGTCTAAGCTTAGGCTTAAATAAAGACCCGTTAGAAATCTAATAGGTTATTATAAACCTTTGTTCCAGAATAAGAAGAACCAGTAAAAGCTACCTTCACTTGCTAGTTGTGATTTATACTTACCAAGGTAAATACTTTTAACTTATTTTCCCTATACGGGCTTGGGTTACGGTATATAGAATACCGCTTGATCGAGCATCAAATCTTACATCGTTGGGTGGTTAATTGAATAATTTGATCGGCTCGTTTAAACAGTCTTGTTCACTTAAAGCCTTTGGGGGGTTAATGACCATGTCCCGGATATCCCTGGCATCATTTTACGAAATGGCCACGACCTGAGCACGGGGTGTAGGCGTACACCTGTCAGTGTATAACTCTATATTGTGGTGTGTCTATTGATCTTTAACCCGGACAAGATCCGGGCTACTGAACACACAAGTAACATGTAATTCGTTCACAAGATTATACTACATAATTATCCCAAGTTATAAAATTTTTGTGCCACGTGCATTCAAATCAATTTTCAACCCTTTCAAAATGAGTCAGTTAAATTGTATTTACCAGTGTAAACTGACGTATTTTTCCCAAAAGGTTAAGTGCAGGTACTACTCGTACTAGGCTGGCTGTCTTCTAGAGCGTCCACAATAAGTCTCGCAAGCTTGGATGACAATAAACTGTTGAACAATATCTTATTTTATTTTGATCCGCCTGTGGATCCGTTTCAACTATTAGTGATATTTAATATTACACTTTATTAAAGTTGAAATGAATCTATCTTTGCTTCCGCTGTGCATTTATATATTGTGTTGTTTGTCTATGATGATACCAACTACGTCACGATACTCCCCACCGGGCCCACCGGTGACACGTGGAAAATAGGGGTGTGACAGGTTGGTATCAGAGCCAACTCTGAGTGAATTAAACACTAGCCTTTTGTGTTTAATCTCAGTTACATAATTGTACATTCCTCGATTCTCGAGTCTAGACAAAGAACTTAGGAATTTTCCAATTTTTGGTTTTATTTCTAACTTTGTCTTATTTATATTTCTTGTTGTATCACTTGTTTGTTTTTGACAGGTTGTCAACATGCCGCCACGTATGAGAGGAAGAGGAAGGGGAAATGGAGCACATGTAGCCCCAAACGACCACGAGGCCGGACCGTCACACCGGCGAACACCTTCGGACCCCCATAACTCAGATGCTCAAGATCTTTGGAGGTCTTTTATTGAGCCTGCTAGGCGCTCAGTATCACTGAGTACCTCCCCATCAATCCCACACTCTTTTGGGCCTTATTCCCAAAATGAACCCCAAAACTCTCATCAGTCCTTCATACCTCTTCAAGGACACCAATCACCCTTTGACCACCCGTCACCTGTTTTCCAGGGCTTGTTCAACCCTGCTGACTACCTTGATGTGCCTATGGGTTTTAACCCACTTGGACCCGAAGACCACTTTTCTGGTGGCAACCCGATGGACATCGATGAAGATACCGATCCTTCAATGCCACCATCCGGAACTCCGAATCACCCCATCGAAATTTCTGATGGGTCACCGTTTGTGGGATCACCTTACAATGGTCCCGATAGCTTTGAGGAGAAATTCAAGCAGTATGACTGGGCATTTACCCCCAGCTACCACAACTCTCCCCTACACCAGCCACACCACTCTCCCCTGCACCAGCCACACCACTCTCCCCTGCACCAGTCACAACAGCAGCCACAGCAGCAGCAGAATCCTTCCGAGGATTCCCGACTTGTCGCGGTCACTCCGCCAGCAGCACCACCTCAGCTTCAGCCTCCCTCGCCCCCGAGGCGTAGGAGAACGACCTTGCGAATATCCGCACGAGGGGGAATGCGCATTTGCACCCCTCCACATTCAAGTGGCAGCCGGTACTCGCCTGTCCACGAAGAACCAGAGAGGGGAGAATCTTCACATCCCGTCTCTGAAGTAGTCTCTGCGCCTGTCGCGCCACAAGCACCAATGGGTTTTGGAGACCCAATTCCCACTTACACTGGTGCAGCAGCATACAACCCCTTCGAGCAGCCGATTCATACAAACTACAACTTTGCCGAGGATCCCTACTGGATAGCAGCAAACTCCAACACTCTCCATCAGGAAGGTCCCTACGGAGGTCCCTGGGCTACAGGACACTCAACCTATGGATACCCACCATATGGGTATCAACAACCGCCTCCTCGACCTCCACAATATCAGCAGCCTCCTCAAGCGCCGGCAATGTCGCCGCCGCAATTTCAAGAAATCCTTCATGAGATACATGAGGTGCGACAAGAGGTGCAACATGGACTGCGGGAAGAACGTAGGCATAACTGGGGGATGTTTAAGAAGAAGGTGAATTTGATCAAGGGAAAAAGCAAGAAGGATCACTAAAATCCTTTGTTTGTTTATTTACTTTAGTTGTAATCATGTCCCTGTGAGGAAATTTATTTCTGTACTCTGCCCCTGCGTGGGCATATTATCCTTTCTGTTCTGCCCCTGCGTGGGCATGTTTTTCTATTTTGACCCCTGCGTGGGTTTGTTTTGTTAGTTGGCCCCTGCGTGGGCATGTTGTTGATGTAAAAGTCCCGTTTAGGACAAACTCGTACTGGTTTAAATTTTTATTTGGAATGGTTAATTTAAGTTTTTCATTTATAATTTATGCATGAATATAATATGTGAATAAATGAAAAATAACATTTATTATTTTAATTTACCATTTTAATAATAAGAATCTTAAAAAGGTAAAACCTAGCTTGAATGTCATATTAAAGACCTGGCCAATATGGTAGAACCTGTTTAAAAAGATTCAAATCTCTGTTAATATCTGCAAATATGTTAACATTCTTGGCTAGTGTGATCCGCAAAATCACACATGTCACCCTTTTTATTGATTACCCAAATTTATATTTTTATATATATTTGATTGTGACAAAATACCTACGGGTTATAATTAATGTCATATAAAACAAAGGCAGCCGTAGTTTATAGACTCCCTGCCAAGAAAACGATTGATTTGTCTTATTTATTCAAACTTTAATCCTTTAAGATCTAAATTTTTAATTTAGAAATTTGTCTACGTGACTAGGCCTGTTGCGCCAATATTTTATTTCATTCTAGGATGAAGTTACTAATAAAAAGTCCTGAATGAAATTACTTAACAAATTAACTAATATGGCTCTTATTTACCATGGTTAATAAATCGTCAAGAACGATAATACTGGTTAGGCTTCTAAATAGACCTTGTCCTTATTTTCTTTATGTAGCAATTAAGACTACATGGCTAAGTCTGAAGAATTAAACAGTCATCCAGCAGAAAACCCTGAAAATGCTAAGATACTTGTAACTGGTGCGGAGTTACAAGCAATAGTGGAAAATGCTGTTACCAAAGCCATTGAAAGGAAATATAGTGAATCAAGCGGGACCTGAAGTAGAACCCGATCCGCACCACATTCCAAGCCAAAAGTTCATTCTGAAGCTCATGATAAACCGCCTTCTAAGAAAGATGAACCTAAGAAAGATGAGCTCAAGAAGGATGATGACCGACACTCATCAAATCAGAACAGTGTTCCCTCAAAAAGGATGGTGTATGATGCCAAACCACACACCAAGTCCTGTACTTACAAGTACTTCGTTTCTTGCAAACCCCGGGACTTCACCGGGGAGAAAGGAGCAATAGATTGTATGACTTGGTTGGACGAAATGGATACGGTTGTAGACATCAGCGGTTGTGCTGAAAGGGACGTAGTAAAATACGTATCCCAATCGTTCAAAGGAGAAGCACTGGCGTGGTGGAAGTCTCTCATACAAGCTGCTGGAAAGATCCCGCTCTACAATCTATCATGGGATCAGTTCGTTGCCCTTATTAAGGATAATTATTGCCCGCAGCACGAAGTTGAGAGAATTGAGTCAGACTTCCTATCTTTAGTGATGAAGAATTTAGACTGCCAGGTATACCTCACCACTTTCAATACCCTATCTAGGTTGGTTCCATACTTGGTAACCCCAGAACCTAAAAGGATTGCTCGCTTCATCGGGGGTTTAGCCCCAGAGATTAAAGCAAGTGTTAAGGCATCAAGGCCTGCAACCTTCAGATCAGCGGCTGATCTATCTCTCTCTCTTACCTTGGACGTAGTCAGGTTGAGAGCACTCAGGAATTCAGAAGATAACAAAAGGAAGCGTGAGGATGATACCTCACGAAGATCAGGTAAGAAACACCGAGGAAATGACGACCACAAGAAAGGGTCGGGATCTAAGAGAGATGGGCAACAATCGGGAGATAAGCCCAAATGTAAAACTTGTAAGAAGAACCATTTTGGGAAGTGTCGATTTGAGTCGAAATCCCAGTCTCACACGAGATCCTGTGGGATTTGCAAATCTACGGATCATAAGACTTTGGAGTGTAAGAAGCTGAAGGATGCAACATGTTACGGTTGCAACGAAAAAGGGCACATTAAGTCTAATTGCCCAAAGAACACCAAGAAAACCGAAGATGGGAAAAAGACCAATGCGAGGGTCTTCAAAATGTACGCTAAGGAAGCTGTTCAGGATGACAACGTGATCACAGGTACTTTTCTCGTAAATGATGTTTTTGCTAGAGTATTGTTTGATTCTGGAGCAGATAAGTCTTTTGTAGATAATAAGTTTTGTGAGTTGTTGAAATTGCCTGTAAAACCCTTAAGTGTGAAATATGAGGTGGAATTAGCTGATGGAACCATAGAAACCGCCTCAACCGTTTTAGATGGATGTGTTATATCCATTAGGAATCACTCTTTTCCTTTGTCCTTACTTCCCTTTAAGCTAGTCGGCTTTGACATAGTGATAGGCATGGATTGGTTATCGCATAACCAAGCCCAGATTGTGTGCAATAGAAAGCAAGTGGTAGTCAAAACTCCGTCTGGTGAGTCACTTACCATTCAGGGGGATACCCAGCATGGATTGCCTGAGCAAGTGTCCATGCTCAAGGCATCCAGATGTTTGCAGAAGGGTTGTGTCATTTATATGGCACAAGTTACTATAGACGAGCCAAAGCCCAAGATTGAAGACATCCCTGTCATTTCAGAATATCCTGAAGTTTTTCCCGAAGAACTACCTGGTTTACCACCAGATAGGCAAGTGGAATTCCGAATTGACATCATTCCGGGTGCATCACCAGTAGCGAGAGCGCCTTATAGGTTAGCACCAACGGAGATGAAGGAGTTAAGGACGCAATTAGATGATCTGCTAGCCAAAGGTTTTATTAGACCTAGTTCGTCTCCTTGGGGAGCGCCGATCTTGTTTGTCAAGAAGAAGGATGGATCGATGCGCCTGTGCATCGATTACCGTGAGCTTAATAAAGTCACTATCAAGAATAGGTATCCTTTACCCAGGATCGACGATCTATTCGATCAGTTACAAGGGGCAAGCTACTTCTCTAAGATCGACTTGAGGTCAGGCTATCATCAGTTGAAGGTCATGGATGAAGATGTGCACAAGACTGCATTTAGGACTCGTTATGGACATTACGAGTTCCTAGTGATGCCTTTTGGGCTCACTAATGCACCGGCCGCATTCATGGATCTCATGAATCGCGTCTGCAAGCCTTACTTAGACAAATTCGTCATCGTCTTCATTGACGACATTCTCATCTATTCGAAGAACCAAGCTGACCACGAGAAACACCTTCGTTGTATTCTCAAACTTCTACATCAGGAGAAACTCTACGCCAAATTTTCAAAGTGCGAGTTTTGGCTTCGAGAAGTCCAATTCCTTGGACATGTGGTAAGTGAGCGTGGTATCCAAGTGGATCCCGCTAAGGTAGAAGCAGTTATGAATTGGCAAGAGCCGAAGACACCTACTGAGATTCGTAGCTTCCTGGGTTTAGCAGGATATTATAGGCGTTTTATCGAAAACTTTTCAAGGATTGCTCCGCCCCTAACTTCATTGACACGTAAGAAGGTTAAGTTTGATTGGGGCCCTAAGCAGCAGGAATCCTTTGACATTTTGAAGAAAAAGTTGAGCAATGCACCAGTGTTAACATTGCCCGATGGTATAGAGGAATTCGTGGTGTATTGTGACGCATCACACACTGGTATGGGCTGTGTACTCATGCAGAAAGGCAAGGTTATTGCCTACGCTTCACGACAGTTAAAAGTACACGAGAAGAACTACACCACCCATGACTTGGAGCTGGGTGCCGTCGTATTTGCATTAAAACTTTGGAGACATTACTTGTATGGAACCAAGTGTGTGATCTATTCAGATCACAAGAGCCTTCAACATTTGTTCAATCAGAAGGACTTGAACATGCGACAACGACGATGGATGGAAAGTCTAAATGATTATGATTGTGAGATAAAATACCATCCAGGCAAGGCAAATGTAGTTGCTGACGCCCTAAGCAGAAAAGAAAGAGTGAAACCGATAAGAATCAATGCCAAGCGCATTGAAATAAGGAATAGTTTGAACAAAAGGGTGCTAGCAGCACAGAAGGAAGCTGTGCTGGAAGCTAACTATCCTGAAGAAAAACTGGGAGTAACTGAGGAGCAGTTATCCTATGACAAGGACGGAATGCTAAGATTAAATGGACGAATATGGGTTCCAGTTTTTGGAGGACTTCGGGATGTTATCCTCCAGGAAGCCCACAGTTCCAAATATTCTGTTCATCCTGGAGCTGATAAGATGTACCAGGATCTAAAGGCAAACTACTGGTGGATTGGTTTGAAAAAGTCTGTAGCTGCCTATGTAGCAAAATGTTTGACTTGTGCGCAAGTCAAAGCGGAGCACCAGAAGCCGTCAGGTTTGTTACAACAACCTTAAATTCCCACATGGAAGTGGGAGATGGTGACAATGGATTTCATCACCAAGTTGCCAAAGACGAGGAAGGGAAACGATACTATATGGGTCATAGTAGATAGACTGACCAAGTCAGCACATTTCCTACCCATTAAGGAAACTTACAGCTCGGACATGTTAGCTCAATTGTACGTAGATAAGATCGTAGCCCTACATGGTGTACCATTGTCAATTATCTCTGACCGAGATACGAGATACACCTCTCATTTTTTGAAAAGTTTCCAACAGTCTTTAGGCACGCGCTTAAACTTCAGTACGGCTTACCATCCACAGACGGACGGACAGAGTGAGCGTACCATCCAAACATTGGAAGACATGCTTCGTGCATGTGTGATTGATTTAGGTGGCAGTTGGGATAAGCGTCTGCCATTAGTCGAATTCTCCTATAACAATAGCTACCATACTAGTATTAAGGTTGCGCCCTTTGAGGCATTATATGGTAGAAAATGCAGAACACCTATTTGTTGGGCGGAAGTAGGAGACGTTCAATTGTCAGGACCAGATTTGGTTTTTGAAACAACGGAGAAGATTGTCCAGATTCGCGATCGTTTAAAAGCTGCCAGGGATAGGCAGAAAAGTTATGCGGATCCAAAACGTAAGTCTTTTCACTTCGAAGTAGGTGACAAAGTATTGCTTAAAGTATCACCCTGGAAAGGGGTGATGCGATTTGGTAAGAAAGGCAAGTTAAGCCCGAGATACATAGGACCTTTCGAGGTTATCGAACGTGTCGGGTCAGTTGCTTATAAGTTAAACTTGCCTGAAGAGCTCAGTGCTATACATAATGTTTTCCACATCTGTAATCTGAAGAAGTGTTTCGCTGATGAATCACTGGTCATACCGCATACGGATGTACATATTGATGAAAGCTTGAAATTTGTGGAGAAACCATTGTCGATTGAGGATCGACAGGTAAAGAAGCTTCGAAGGAAGCATGTGCCTATTGTTAAGGTCAAATGGGATGCCCGTAGAGGTCCCGAATATACTTAGGAGGTGGAGTCTACCATGAAGGAAAAATACCCTCATTTGTTTCAGTAAATCTCGAGGTCGAGATTTCTTTTAAGGGGGTGAGGATGTAACACCTCGGAAATTCATGCCCAATAAAATAAAGACACGTGTCATGTTATGCAAACGTGTTGCAAATATGGATCCAGATAAAGATGAACGGTAGGATTTAAAGACGTCGACATGTTAATTTATACCTCTGAGCGACCTATTAATAAATCCCTAACCAGGATATATTTTATCCACATCTGAATTTTGTTATAAATCTGGATTCCTAAATAATAAATGGGTTTTTAAACTCTAGACTTGGATCCTATGCAAGTTCTTAGGAATTTCCGTCAAATTAAATCTCCCACATAGTGCCAAGAAGTGTAATTACATGCCATGACATGCAATGGCTGGAAACATGGTCCCTATACTGACTAAAGTGCATGAGATTCGGAGTTGAAAAGGGTGCATGGTCATAGCTTGAATAAAAACAAGAATTCTGTCTCTGGCGATAGCTTGCGCACCGCAACATCCAGGACGCTACGGTGCGCAAGACTGCTTGCGCACCTCAACAACCAGAACGTTGCGGTGCGTAAGCAGTGCATCTGGGCGATTTCACTGGCAGTTGCCTGTCCAAACGGTTGCACCGACTTATATAGGTGGTATTCGAATTCAGGGGCTCCTATATCTGGTTTTTAGCATTATAGGACACCTGGGGACATCTTATAACATTCCTAGACTTATGTGTGATGATCTACTTGAATTAAAGGGGCTATATAAGAAGATGGAACTTGCTACATTTTGGACATTTAGTTCCAACTTCTTCCAAGTGAGTTTCTGGAGCTCTCCTGATCAACATCAATCTTCCTTGTGGTTCCTAATCCTAATTAGGACATTTGTAAGTAGCCTTAACCCTTTTTAATCTAGTTTAGCTTAGTTAATTAACTAAAAGTCAAACCATCGTAATTTAGGTTTGACTTCGTGATTAATTAAAATGTGCTTAGTCTAATCACGAATTAAAAGTACCTTTAAGTAGGTATTTAGGTGGGTAATAAACCCTTAAAAGGGTACTTCCAGATTCCCACTCTAACTATGTTAATTGTCGAGTCAAAGCTTACTTTTAAAAAGTCAACAGAATGTATATTTTCAAATTAAAACATAATTAGCAATGTAGGATACTTGCAACCTGTTTGATCATTAATATAACTTGGTAATTAATATAAGAACATGTCCCAACATGTTCAACTCAACAATTTTCAGTTTAGGCTCGGTTTGGAACCGAAAGTCGCATAGTTTGACCTCTGCTTTGACTTCAGTTCTGACCCGTTTAAGCATTGTTTAGAAATGCCTTAGAGCCTTAATTGGACCAGGTTTCATATTAGTGTAACCCCCTGAGGTCACACAACTTGGTTCATTAGTTATCCGATTCATATGCATGTTTCCGATTAATGCTTAAAAGTTGACTATTATGCCCTTTTGACTATAAAACGTGATTTTTAAAAAAGTGAAAGAGTAGAAACATTAGTTACTGATTTATAAACTTGCACCTAAAATTTGATATCAGTTGGAGGTCTAGAATAAGAGTTATGCTCATTAGCGTAATTTGAAAGCTTTGTGTTAATTAAATGGCGTAATTAGCGTATAACCTATTTAAACCCACTTTTTTATATCAAACTTTTTACCCACTGTTATAATATAATATTTTGGGATTTTTAAAGATTTTTATTTAATTTTTGGCTGAGCATAACATAGGTCTCTAAGTTTAATTCGGTTAATACCGATTTTGCCCCTTTTAGCCATAAAATGAGTTTTACAAATCCTTTTGACTCCAAACCTTCTTCTACTAATTTTAATTGATAAATAAAATATTTTGAGCATTCTGGAATTATAAAAATATCAGCTTTCTTTTAAAAACCCGGAAATGGCTCCAAATCGCCTTTTTAAGCATTTTTAACGCATAGTATGTACTATAACCATATTAAACATATAAGGTTGATACCTACTGATGTTTTTAGTATATTTTTATAAAATAACAGTAAGTACAAGTTTTTGAACTCAGGTTTCCAATTTTGACCTTTTAAGCCCTTGTGAAATTACCAAAATACCCCTAAGGTGCATAGTTTGGTTTTAAATGATAAATTTCATGTATGGGTCATACCCTACTGTTATAATATGTTAAATTAAGTATATTTACTGTATAAACCAGACTTGTAACTCAGATTTCCAATTAAACTCTTTTGTAATATTTTAAATGACCAAAATGCCCTTATGAGGCATAATTTGTGTTTAAATCCGTTTTGGGCATAATAGAAGATATCTTACTGATATTATAACATATTTAAAGCATATTAACTCAGGGAACTTGCATATGACTCTTATGGTTACCCGTAACGCCCTTTTCGCGCTCGGTTCGGTTTATGTAACTAGTTTGCATAAATTGACCGAAACGGGTCAAACCTTATCATTTTTGTCTCAAAATCCAGAATGTGTTTAGTATACCCATATTATACAAGTCTTCAAACTTGTCGGGTCTAAATCACATTCTATCCGGTCCTCGCTTAATCGTGCGTTTGAACCGTACCGTCCTTAAATAAAGACCCGTTAGAAATCTAATAGGTTATTATAAACCTTTGTTCCAGAATAAGAAGAACCAGTAAAAGCTACCTTCACTTGCTAGTTGTGATTTATACTTACCAAGGTAAATACTTTTAACTTATTTTCCCTATACGGGCTTGGGTTACGGTATATAGAATACCGCTTGATCGAGCATCAAATCTTACATCGTTGGGTGGTTAATTGAATAATTTGATCGGCTCATTTAAACAGTCTTGTTCACTTAAAGCCTTTGGGGGGTTAATGACCATGTCCCGGATATCCCTGGCATCATTTTACGAAATGGCCACGACCTGAGCACGGGGTGTAGGCGTACACCTGTCAGTGTATAACTCTATATTGTGGTGTGTCTATTGATCTTTAACCCGGGCAAGATCCGGGCTACTGAACGCACAAGTAACATGTAATTCGTTCACAAGATTATACTACATAATTATCCCAAGTTATAAAATTTTTGTGCCACGTGCATTCAAATCAATTTTCAACCCTTTCAAAATGAGTCAGTTAAATTGTATTTACCAGTGTAAACTGACGTATTTTTCCCAAAAGGTTAAGTGCAGGTACTACTCGTACTAGGCTGACTGTCTTCTAGAGCGTCCACAATAAGTCTCGCAAGCTTGGATGACAATAAACTGTTGAACAATATCTTATTTTATTTTGATCCGCCTGTGGATCCGTTTCAACTATTAGTGATATTTAATATTACACTTTATTAAAGTTGAAATGAATCTATCTTTGCTTCCGCTGTGCATTTATATATTGTGTTGTTTGTCTATGATGATACCAACTACGTCACGATACCCCCCACCGGGCCCACCGGTGACACGTGGAAAATAGGGGTGTGACACCAAATGGCGACAATATCTCTTAGGTAATAAATTCACTATTCTAACTGATCAACAATCTCTTAAAAATTTACAGGACCAAGTGATACAAACTCCTGAGCAACAGAAATGGCTTGGCAAGTTGTTGGGATTTGATTTTGATATTTTATAAAGACCCAGTTCGCTTAACTCGGCTACTGATGCATTATCTCGGCAACCGACCTCCCAATTAATGGCTATTTCCTCTCAAGAACCCTCATTATTGCTCGCTATTCGTAAGGCCATATTGACTGATCCCGAGTCTCAGTCGATTCTTCTTCAAATTTCTCAAAAATCAGCCGGGTCTGATAAATTCCAAGTCAAGGAAGGGTTATTATTCTATCAAGGACGCTTGTTTGTTCCGGTTACCGCGAACCTTCGCAGCCAATTGCTCACTGAATTTCACTCTTCGGTCATCGGCGGCCATTCGGGTATCACGAGGACCCTCCATCGTTTGAGCTCCAATTTTTATTGGCCGAACATTCGGTCTGATGTCTCGACATTCATCGCTGAATGTCAAGTCTGTCAGCAAACAAAGGTTTCACCCTTGTCGCCAGCTGGACTCCTGCAACCTCTTCCGATTCCACACATGATCTTTGATGAGATTGCCATGGATTTTATTACTTCTTTACCCTCCTCGCATGGTAAGACTGTGATTATGGTTGTGATAGATCGTTTATCTAAATACGGGCACTTTATCGGGTTACCAGCGAACTTTTCAAGTGTAACAGTTGCTACTGCTTTTATTAATGACTTTGTGCGCCTACACGGGGTTCCCACTAACATCGTTACGGACCGTGATGCACGTTTTATGACCTCGTTTTGGAAGGAGTTACATCGCTTACACGGTACCACCTTATCCTTTAGTACCGCGTACCACCCGCAGTCCGATGGTCAAACTGAGGCGCTTAACAAATGTCTCGAAATGTACTTACGTGCTTATGTCACTGACTACCCCACTCATTGGATGACTTATCTTCCCTGGGCTGAATTCTGGTATAACACGGCGTATCAAACCTCTGCCCAAATGACACCATTTGAAGTGGTTTATGGCAGAAAACCACCTACTATTAACCGATATATCCGTGATTCCACTACTAATGCCACCCTAGAGGCTCAATTATTGGATCGTGACACGGTATTATCTCTTCTTCGGGCTAATTTGGCTAAAGCACAGACCCGAATGAAACTTCAGGCTGACAAACACCGTCGGGAACTTTCATTCGACATTGGCGATTTGGTTTACGTTAAATTGCAGCCGTATCGTCAAGGATCCTTACGCCTACAACGCCACCACAAACTGGGTCGTCGTTATTTCGGCCTATATCAGGTCATTCAGAAAATTGGTTCAGTTGCTTACCTCCTTGACCTCCCACCTACGGCGCAGATTCACTCTGTTTTTCATGTATCGGTTCTCCGGAAATGTGTAGGTCAACCGACTCAGCAGGTCACACCCTTAAACTTGGTGGATTCCACTTCCACTCTGCTGCTCATTCCTCACCAGCTTTTGGCTCGACGCTCCATTATTCGTTCTGGCCAAACTATCCCTCAAAGCTTAATTCAATGGGAGGGCTTTAGTGAACAGGAGGCTACTTGGGAAGATGATAGTCATTTACTACATAAATTTCCGTCCTTTCACCTTGAGGACAAGGTGATTCTTGAAAGGGACGGTAATGTTATGGATCCAGGCCCAACCCCAGGCCCAGCAGCAAGGAGAATTAGTAACAGGCCCAAACAGGTCTCTAGAAGACTTCACGGGTATGACTTGAATGCCATATCAGCTGAGATCTAACAACCTCAAGGGGTATATGAGTGAGGCCAGCTAAGTTAACTAATTATGCAAAATGAGTATTGTGTGTGATTTCTCTTCCCATCTCAATCTTCTGTAATTCCCCTCCCCCAATTCTGAGTTGTACTTCTTTAAAACTTTCAATCAAAATCCAACCATTAGCCTATTATTATTGTTCATTGCACAATTTCTGTTTGCTTGATTTTTGTCTTAATCATCAACGTTACAGTCGGGAGTTCTATTATTTGGTTGAGTTTTACACATATATATGGTACTATGTTTTGTTACGGTTGCCTCTTATTGGATCGGTCTGTAATTTGTTGTTGACCTCCGCTAGTTTGATAGGAAAGATTGGGGCGGATCTACATTTAATAATACGGGTTCATGCGAACCCACGGCGTTTCGGAATTTTAATATGGATTATATAAAAACAGCAATGAACCCATAAATATTATTGAAGATGAACACATAAACAAAAACAATTTACAGCTCAGCGGTTAAGCCTCCTCCTAACTAAGCAAAGAATCTCGGGTTCGAGATCCGCTAGCATATCCATCCCTCCTCTTTGCAAATATAATTGAATTGTGATTGGGACTAATAATGCCATGTATATACCAGTAACTACACAAAGTTAGCTCTAAATATGTTCTTTCTGTTCTATTTTATATTATGTTCCTTCTTTCTTTCTAAGTATTGGTTTTCTTTTTCTTAATTTTCTTCTAAGTATTGATTTCCTGTTTCTTAATTTTCTAATGGAATCATTAATCAAGTAAATTTTCAATTTATTATTTTCTTATTAGGTTAGAAATTGTGAATATATGAATATACCGTTAAATTGCTAATGCATTATGGAATGATTATGTGATGAACCTTTCTTGACATGATCCGAACCGTCAAACCGACCTGAAAATTTTCATGTCTGGTTATATAAAATTTGAGCATCTTAAAACAGTGAACCCACCCGAAAAAATTCCTGAATCCACACTGGCAAAAATAGCAGTAGTTTAGGAGTAGTATGGTTATTGTTTAGGGTCCCCATAACCTTTTTTTCCCTTGTTTATACAAAGGAAAAAAAAAAGCAACTCTACCAACAAATATGGTATAACTTGAAACCCCTCCAACTCCAAATCGGCCTGCATTGATCTAGACTTCACCCACAAGACACTTAACGAATTTATATCACTCATCAACTTTTGCATATGAATCTGAACATTGTTAAAAAGCGCCTCATTACGAACCTTCCATATACACCATATAGTTGTAAGACATACTACATGAAAAGCCTTTCTATATTTTCTGAACCGTCCACAAACTTGAAAAGCTGAAGCAAATCCTTCAAATTAAAAGCAAAAATCGGTGGAATCTTGCACCATAAGGACACCCATTGCCAAACCGATTGAGCTAACCCGCATGAAACAAAAAGGTGCTCAGCCGATTCTGGCAACTCCACACACATCGGTCATCGACACATTTATGTTTCTACTTATGAGAGCACACGTAGTTGGAAGTCTATCTAGGTTTTCCTGACAAGCTGAGATACCGACCTTTGGGACCCACGAATTCCGATTAAACGAGCACGGAGAAGACGCATACCTTTGTTGCTGCAGTCCCCCTTTTGAGACTCCGAACTGTGAACGAACCGGATTTATGCCCCCTAAAGTGTGTAACTCTTTTATTATTTCTTTTTATATTATGTACTGGGCTAAGCTCATTTACCCGAAAAAAAATGTCTTCGCTTGGGATGTCAATCGAACCCGATGCTCAAACCCGATTGGGGTAGGGGGGTGTTATGCCCCCTAAAATATGTAACCTTTTTATTTTTTTAAAATACTTTTCGGGCTAAGCTCATTTACCCGAAAACATATATATGTCTTCGGCTCTTTGCATGCCTCAAGCTACCTAGTTCTCTTTTTCGTTTGAAAAATATTTTAACCATGGCGCACATGAAAGAAAACAGAAATGCAACGGATCAATTTGTTGAGTGAGCGTAAAATGGTAACAAAATGGATCATCGATGAAACAATACAATGCATCTTACGAAAAATATGTCTACGTGGGTTTGAACTACTTTGTATTGGAATTGATTCGAATATATTGACAGAATGTTTGAGAATTGTTCTTGAATTGAATTGGTAAATCTGATTGTTACATACATAATTCGTATATATACATGAGGGGTTTATATGAATAACCGCCCCAACTTAGGATAGGGAATAATAATCGAAAATATAACATAACCTGCATTATATCTATATTAAACTTATAATATGATCTAGCTTATATCTATTATTTGTCTAATACCCTCCCGTAAGCTAGAGCAAAATGACTGTAGAGTCCTTGCTAAGTGTGTGAACCATTGATCTGCAACAGATTCTTCAAACGTGTGAAGTCTTTAAGCTGCAGCGCTTTGGTGAGCACATCTGCAACGTACTTCTACGTCATTGTTCTTGATCAGATCTCGGATAAAGTGATACTTGATCCTTATATGTTTACTCTTGCCATGAAATACCGGATCCTTAGCCAAGCAAATTGTTGATTTGTTATCACAGTGAATTACCAGAGGGCCTTCGGTTCCTTCTTGAAGTTCATCCAGGATTCCTTTGAGCCAAAGTGCTTGACAACCAGTCATAGAAAAGGCAATGTACTCAGCTTCCGTTGAAGATAAAGCTACCACCTTTTGTTTCTTTGATTGCCATGCTATAGTTCCTGTTCCCAACTGAAACACATATCTAGATGTACTTTTGCTATCAACAACATTCCCTGCATAATCACTATCGCTAAAACCAGTTAGAGTTGTTTTGCCTCCTTTTGAATATACAAGCCCTTGACTTAGAGTTCCCTTTATGTATCTAAGTATCCTCTTTCCGGCTTCCCAATGGCTTCGCTTGGGTTGCTCCATGAATTGACTTATTTTGTTTACCGCGAACATGATATCAGGCCTGGTATTGGTCAAGTACATAAGACTTCCAACTAATCTCCTGTAGACACTTGAATCTAGTTCATCATCTGAATCTTGCTTGGATAGACGCAAACCATATTCCATTGGAGTTGAAATGGCAGAACAATTCGTCATATTAAATTTATTTAACAGACCTCTTGCATATTGCTGTTGTGAGAGGATGATGTTCCCATTGTTGAATGAGACTTCCATTCCAAGAAAGTAGTGTAAAGTTCCCATATCGGTCATTTCAAATTCTGTTTTCATTGACTCCTTGAAAGAATTGAGATTAGTCAACGAATCACTTACTATGATGAGATCATCCACGTACAGGCAAATTATTATCCTCTCATCCTTGGATATCTTGGTGAATAAGGTATGTTCATAAACACACTTTTTAAAACCATGTGCTATAAAATATCCTTCTATTATACTATACCATGCCCTCGGGGCTTGTTTTAAACCGTATAAAGCCTTTTTTAGTTTGCACACTTTCCTTTCTTTTCCCTTCATGACATATCCTTCCGGCTGTTCGATGAATACATGCTCCTTTAGGTTCCCATTTAAAAACGCCGTCTTTACGTCCATTTGATGCAAGTACCAGTCATGATATGCTGCCAATGCTAGTACAAGTCTAACTGTATCAAACCTGATTACCGGAGCAAATACATCTTGATAATCGATTCCGTATTTCTGTTTGTAACCTTTCGCCACCAACCTTGCTTTGTGCTTGCTTATTCCCCCATGTTCATCATACTTCGTCTTGTATATCCATTTTACACCAATTGGTGTTTGATTCTTTGGTGGATCCACTAATTCCAAAGTATCGTTTTTTATTATTGATTCCATCTCTTTGTCCATGGCTTCCTGCCATTTGGTTTCTTTGCATGCTTCCATATATGTTGTTGGATCCGTGTCAGCATATAGAACGAAGTTCACCACACTGCTAGAGTTACCTTGATCCCTGTTATAAAGTTCCTCAACCTGTGCTTTTGTGAGTGCCGTCGAGTCTTGATACACATCAGCAACAGGCCTAGTTCGTATAACTTCGTTCTCAGATGATGACGAAGAGTCTGCATC
The DNA here is from genome assembly GCA_030545235.1 of Helianthus tuberosus. NCBI lineage: Eukaryota > Viridiplantae > Streptophyta > Magnoliopsida > Asterales > Asteraceae > Helianthus > Helianthus tuberosus. Next base: position 95,095,469 of record CM060403.1, on the reverse strand, counting down.
TTCGTTGTTATCTGCATCCTCGTTGTTACCTGCATCTTCGTTGTTATTGTCAAGTATCTCGGCATCTATTTTATTGGACGGTTCTCGTTTGGATCATTTGAAGCTGGCATTTCAGTTCCACTTTGATCCTCCACTACAATCCTTTGATCATTACCACTAGTATTATTTATTTCTATCCAAGGCATTCCATCACTTTCTTTAGTCGTTGCCCAATGTTGATTTTCACTGAAAATCACATCTCTACTTATGATTATCTTGTTAGTCACTGGGTTGTATAGTTTATATGCTTTGCTATTTTCACTGTACCCAACGAAGATAACCCGTTCGGTTTTGTCGTCTAATTTGGAGCGATTTTGTTTGGGAACATGTACATAGGCAATACAGCCAAACACTCGGAGGTGTTCCACATTTGGCTTTCTTCCACTCAATACTTCCTGTGGTATTAATTTCGGCACACTCTTAGTGGTTGCTCGATTCAGCAAGTAAGTAGCACAAGCTACTGCTTCGGCCCAATATAGATTCGGTAGTTCCTTCATTTTCAACATACTCCTGCTTAATTCCATAAGGGTTCTGTTTTTTCCTTTCGGATAACCCGTTTTGCTGAGGAGTATAACTTGTTGTGAGTTGATGGTGTATTCCATTTTCCTTGAGGAAATTTTGAAATTCGTGACCACAATACTCTCCTCCTCTATCTGTTCTTATACCTTTTATTTTGTAATCCACTTGGTTTTCCACAAGCCGTTTGAAGGTTTTGAAATAACTCAAGGCTTCGGATTTGAACTTCAGAAAATATACCCATGTTTTTCTCGAGAAATCATCTATAAATGTAATGAAGTACCTGCAACCTCCTATGGATTGTGTTCTCATGGGTCCACATATGTCTGAATGAAGAAGCTGTAAAGGTTTATTTGCACGCCATGTTGCTTGCTTAGAGAACGGCTTCCTAGCATGTTTACCGAAGATACACCCTTCACATGTGTGTTGTGCCTTAGTAATTTTTGGCAGCCCATTTACCGTTTCGTTTACACCCATAACATATAATGTTTCAAAGTTCAAGTGTCCATATCTCCGATGTCATAGCGTTGAAGTGTCTTGTGTCGTCATATTACACACTCTAGGGATTATATCATGTTTCATATTCAACGGGAACATTTTGTTCCCTATCATCTTAACAGTTCCGATGCAACAACCGGATGGATCGTTAATGGTGCATCCTTTATCATTAAATCTCATGTCATACCCCTTTTGCACTAGCTGTCCAACACTCAATAGGTTATGTTTTAATCCCACCACATAAAATACGTTTGGAATCCGCTTCTCATGTCCCTTAATTCTGATATTAACATCTCCACAACCTAAAACTTCTAACCGTTTATCGTCTTCGGTTCTCACTTCCCGCCTTTCTGATTCGTTCAGATTTATGAATAGATTCCTGTCGCCCGTCATGTGATTACTGCATCCACTATCCAGGTACCAGCAATCGTTCTTAACCACTTCTTCTACATTAAAAATCATGAACATGGTGTCATCATTCTCATCTTCTGTATCATCTTTGTGCAGGAGAACATTACTCGATCGATCATTATCTTCTCGCTTGTTGCAGAACCGTGCCGTATGCCCTAACCTTTTGCAATTATAACACCCGATCAATCCGTTATACCTACCTCTTCCTTTCCCTCGTCCCCTTCTAGAATTTTCGGTTCTGAATTGTCTGGATCTGTCATAGTTATTGCCTTGAACTTGGAAAGCATGTTCCACTGGTGCATCATCATACTGTTTTAGTCTTAATTCATGGGATTGAAGAATACGAAGCAATTCCTCTGTGGAAATTGTATTTAAATCTTTTGATTCTTCATTGGCAACCACGACTGATTCGTATTTTCTAGTCAGGCTTCTGAGAATTTTCTCAACTACACGTTGTTCTTCTATTCGTTCTTCATTCAGACGTAATTGATTGACTATTATTGTTGTGCGATTGACATAATCTTCTATGGTTTCACTTTCTTTCATTCTTAAATTAACGAATTCACATCTTAGGGTTTGAAGCCTTACCGTTTTTACCATATTCTCACCCCTGTAGGCCTTGTGCAGAACTTCCCACGCATCTTTAGACGTTTTGCATGTTGCAATACGTTCAAACACCGTTTCATTTACCGCCTGAAACATAATATGCAGTGCCTTCTTATCTCTTTTGACTTTCTCCTTGTAAACATTCTGTTCGTTCTCTGGTGCTCCGGAAGCGACTTCTGTGTAACCTTCTTCCACAATTGTCCACAAATCTTGCGATTCTAGTAGGACTTTCATCTGTATATGCCAATGGTAGTAATTCTGTCCCAGTAATTTGGGAATCTGTGTTTGAATTCCTCCATTTGTTGTCATGTTTTTTATGTCTTTTGAAATCGTATGATTTGAAGTTTGATGATGATGATTTTGTGAATTGTTGGAATTGATTGCGGATCGGTGGCTCTGATACCACTATATTGGAATTGATTCGAATATATTGACAGAATGTTTGAGAATTGTTCTTGAATTGAATTGGTAAATCTGATTGTTACATACATAATTCGTATATATACATGAGGGGTTTATATGAATAACCGCCCCAACTTAGGATAGGGAATAATAATCGAAAATATAATATAACATGCATTATATCTATATTAAAACTTATAATATGATCTAGCTTATATCTATTATTTGTCTAATACTTTGTTTGAAAATTTAATTTAGCAGCTAGCAAAACAAGACTAATATTATAGTGTTGATAAGCCCATCGACCTGGTTTACCTAATTGTGAGGTGTAAGTTGGCACAAACTATCACTCACCAAAACTTGGACGAAGTATCTTATTATAGATCCATATGCTTCTTACAATTTAACAATCAATACAATATATACAAATACCATAGTCTAGTCAATCCCACCAGTGGCGGATCTAGAAAAAAACGTCAAGGGGCAACGTTTCAAAAATTTCTTTTCTAAAGGGGCAGCGAAATAAAAAAACGTCAAATTTTTCCAAAATTTACACTACTGCCGGAGCTTCAAGCGGTAGCAGGGGCTACCCTTGTATCAAGCTATATCCGCCCCTAAATCCCACTGCCATGGTTGATAATAGGGTCAAAAAATAAGTTATCCAGCACCCAACCAACAAATCAAGTTGAACACGGAATGTAACTAGACCCCTATATATAGACACACAATTTAATTTAAAAAATAGTCATTTTCTTAGGTTTCATTAAATTCATGTTCAAAATATACAATTTTTTTTTTGAAGAAATTCATATCTACCCAAAAATAGGTGAAGTTTGGGGATTGTGCATGTTAATTATCTACATTCTGAGAATTATGATTTATTGAGATAGATCAAGTTGTCTTATCGGTTTAAGTCAATGTCTATATGTTGATAAGGTCATTTGGTGCTTCTCAACGCAAGACTCCAACTATGGACTCTTGCTAATGGTATAGAGAACGATCTTGTATAAATCTCAACGTCCTAAAGAGGATGATTGGGAAGAAGAAGAGGAAGAACGCTCCATATGTTTTTGTAGTTGGATTGATTATGTATGCCATGTTAATATATGTTATGCACCAAACCTGATGTGTTGTATGCTTTGAGCATGACGAGCAAATATTAGCATAATCCAGGAGAGGGTAACTGGATTGCTATGAAGAAAATCCTCAAATACGTGAGGTTGGCTAAGGATATATTCTTATATATGGGTGAGTTGAGGAAGAGCTTACCGTAAAAAGTTACACCGACACTAGCTTCCAAACTAGCCGGGATTATTATCACCTATAGATGTCTACTCGAATACAGGGGTTCCTTACTGTGATTGATTGGTCACACTTTCATTCTTTAATCAGATTCCTTCTGAAGTAGAGATCGCTACTATGACGGGTTGATTAATAAAATAGAAATGACTTCAATAAAGAAGAGTGCCCGAGAGCCCTCTAGAACCTACTCCCCCAAGCCCCACAAACCCAGTTCAATCGACTTCCTGCTTTGTTCTTTGTTACCTGATTCACCAATAAAGAATAAAAAGGAATCAAATAAAGGACTTTGCGGGAACCCGTAGTTGCCCTTCCTTACGAGCCAAGATTAAAGAGTAAAGGTGTGAAGCCACTCAGAATTAGTGGCAGACAACAGGTAAGCCACTCAAATAATAGTGGCAGAGAACATGGAAGAAAAAGGCGTGGTGACCCAGATTTCATGACCATGTTTTGTGGTTGCCTTTGTTGATTCCAGACTCTATATAAGAGTCTCATTTGTATTGTAAATGTATCACCAACACAGAAGCAATATACTTCCTAGTTACCGAGAGTGGACGTAGGTTGCAGTGTAGCAACCGAACCACTATAAATCCTGGTGTTCAAGTTTCGGTTCTAAGTTGTGCAAGTGAATGAGAGACGAGAGTGCGTGAGAGTGTTTCTAGTGTTCGTGTGTGAGTCCCGATCATAACAACTGGTATCAGAGCCCAGGCTCTTGATCGTTTCACACAAACCAGCAGAGGTGAAGGAGGAAGATACCTGACCAGGTGCAATCTGAACTAGGGCTCCGATCAGAAACCATCGTCAGCCGCCGCGATTCAGTTGTCAGTCGCGCTCCTCTTCACAGCAGCTGCTAGTTTTTTTTTATTGAAGTTACTGACCTTGCTTGTCAACCAGTGACCGTCGTCATCGCCGCTCAGTTGAACCGCCGCCGCTGCTCTGTTCACCTCCCAGCCGTCGCCGCTGGTGTTTCTCGCCGCCACTGTCGCTGTTCATCTAGTCACCGCTGCTCAACCGCGACCTCCTGCTTTGTCGCCGGAACCAGCCTCGCCGGTTAATCTTGATCAGACTTTTATTTGGGGAAGGTGAAGTTGAAAATTTCTTGAAGAAAGATAAGAAAGAAAAGATTCTCTGTGGAAAGAACAAGGAGTGTGCCTTTATTATCATTTTGGTGGAGTTTTTTTTTCTTTGAAAGAAAAAAGAAAAGCACATGCTTTGTCTTTTTTTTTTCTTTTGAACGACACATGGTTGATGGAAATTTGAAGATTCTCATAATATCCCATATTTACCAAGAAGACCCCTCAACTTGACAAAGGTTGTCATAACCCACTACTACTTGTTCATTGCCATTTAAAGCACGAAACAGATAAGTATTTGTTTCTATTAATTGCTTCCGCTTGCATAATTATTTTTTTGGTACGAACTTGGTTTGGTTTGTAGCAATTAGAATTATTTTTTTTAAATGGCAGAAGATAGTAAAATCAAGATTGACAAGTTCGATGGTAGTGATTATGGGTTTTGGAAAATGCAAGTTGAAGACTTGTTGTATCAGAAAAGTTTGCATTTACCTATGTTGGGCATACAACCAGATGACATGTATGATGAAGATTGGAAGTTGTTGGATAGACAAGCTTTGGGCGTGGTTAGGCTTTCCTTGGCAAAGAGCGTTGCGTATAACGTTGTCAATGAAACAACCACATACGGTGTATTAAAAGCTTTGTCCAACATGTATGAAAAACCATCCGCTTCAAACAAAGTATTCCTCATCCGACAATTGGTTAACACCAAGATGAAGGAAGGCATGTCGGTTACCGCTCACATAAATGAGTTTAACTCGATTATCTCTCGTTTAGCCTCAGTTGAAATAAAGTTTGAAGATGAAGTTCAAGCTCTACTCCTTTTATCATCTTTGCCAGACAGTTGGTCAGGCACAGTCACAGCCGTTAGTAGCGCATCCGGTACTACTAAGCTAACGTTTGATAGCATTCGTGACTTGATAGTAAACGAAGATATCAGACGGAGAAGCAATGGTGAGACTTCCAGTTCTAGTTCTCTGTTGCACACAGAAAGTAGAGGAAGAAGGAATGACAGAGGGCATAATCGAGGCAGGTCAAAATCTAGAAGAAGGGGACAGTCAAAGAACAGAAAAGACGTTGAATGTTGGAATTGCAAAGAAAAAGGTCACTATAGAAGCCAATGTACAAAACCCCCTTCAAAGAAAGAAGTAAACAGTGTATCCTCGGAAGAATTAGGTGATGCTCTCATCTGTTCTGTTGAAGATTCAGTGGAATCATGGATTATGGATTCTGGTCCTTCTTTCCATGCTATCTCATGCCCAGATATGGTCAAGAATCTACGAACAGGTAACTTTGGTAAAGTTCGTTTAGCAGATGATCAAATGCTTGATATCACAGGTATTGGAGATGTAGACTTGAAGACCTCATTAGGAACTATATGGACATTGAAAGATGTCAGGGTTATTCCTAATTTGAGGAGAAAGTTGATTTCAGTTGGTAAACTGGATGATGAAGGGTTTAATGTTCATTTTGGGGGTGGACAATGGAAAGTGATCAAAGGCAATTTAGTGATTGCCAAAGGAAAGAAGAAAGGCACTCTATACATGGCAGAAGTTTCTGCTGAAGGTGTTCATGCAATGACCACCGGTCCGAGTCCATCAAATTTATGGCACAACCGACTCAGACACATGAGCGAGAAGGGATTGAAGATGTTGGCTCAGAAAGGTAAGTTTCCAGACTTGAAGAAAGTGGAAACTGAATTCTGTGAACCTTGTGTTCTTGGAAAACAAAAGAGGGTTACTTTTGTAAAGACAGGGAGAACACCGAAAGCTCAGAAGTTGGAGCTTGTTCACTCGGATGTATATGGACCAACATCAGTTTCATCTCTAGGAGGCTCAAGATATTATGTTACTTTCATCGATGATTCAACACGAAAGGTATGGGTATATTTTCTTAAGCATAAATCTGCTGTATTTGATGCTTTTAAGATATGGAAATCTGCTGTTGAAAATGAAACTAACTTGAAGGTAAAGTGCTTAAAGTCTGATAATGGTGGTGAATACATAAGCAAGCAGTTCACTGACTATTGTGCCAAGGAAGGGATAAAGATGATCAAGACAGTTCCCGGAACTCCTCAGCTGAATGGTGTAGCTGAGAGAATGAATAGAACTCTAAATGAGAGGGCTAGAAGCATGAGGCTAAATTCCGGGATGCCCAAGACATTCTGGGCCGATGCAGTCAGCACTGCAGCCTACTTGATCAACCGTTCACCAACCGGTCCCTTAGATTTCAAGTTGCCTGAAGAAATGTGGCAAGGAAAGGAGGTAAGTCTCGAACACTTACGAGTCTTTGGTTGTAGTGCTTACGATTTGTTAGAAGCTGGTGACAGAGATAAGTTAGACTCAAAATCCAAGAAGTGCACATTCATTGGTTATGGGTCAGAACAAATGGGTTACAGGCTTTGGGATAATGAAGGCAGAAAAGTAATCAGAAGCAAGAATGTCGTCTTCAATGAAAACGAATTGTATAAAGACAGAAACACCAAAAGACCAGAAGTTCAGAAAGACTATGTTGAATTTGAAAGTGGTGAAACAAGAAAAGAAGCTTCAGTCGACATTCCAGAAAATGGGAATGAGTCAATCGACAGTGGGAGCTCAGGGGATGATTCTAGAAATGATTCTGCAGCAGCAGAAGAAGAAGAAGAAGAAGAAGAGGTCGCTCCTCAAATTCCAGAATCCCCAGAAACTCCTCAGTTTCAACCAAGAAGATCCTCCAGAGTCATTAGACCACCAGACAGATATTCACCATCCATCAATTACATACTTTTGACAGAAAATGGTGAACCCCAGTGTTACTCAGAAGCCATGGGGTTGAAAGATTCATTGCAGTGGGAGTTAGCAATGAAAGATGAGATGAAGTCGCTTGAGAAGAACAAGACCTGGTACTTAACAAAGCTTCCAGCTGGGAAGAAGGCTCTTCAGAACAAGTGGGTTTTCAGGGTCAAAGATGAACATGATGGTACCAAACGGTACAAAGCAAGATTAGTGGTTAAGGGATTTCAGCAGAAAGAGGGAATTGATTTCAATGAAATATTTTCTCCAGTGGTGAAGATGACTACTAACAGACTTGTTCTCAGTATTGTAGCAGCAGAAGGTTTGCATCTAGAGCAGCTAGATGTCAATACAGCTTTTCTACATGGTGACCTAGAAGAAGATATCTACATGACACAACCAGAAGGTTTTCAGGTTGAAGGCAAAGAAAACTTGGTGTGCAAGTTGAAGAAGAGTTTGTATGGTCTGAAACAAGCGCCCAGACAATGGTATTTAAAGTTTGATAACTTCATGGGAAGAGTTGGTTACAAGAGATGTGACAATGACCGTTGTTGTTAAATCAAGAGATTTAAGGGTTCTTATATCATTCGATTACTATATGTGGATGATATGTTGATTGCAGGTACAGACATGACAGAGATCAAGAAGCTGAAGAAGCAGATGTCTGAAGAGTTTGAGATGAAAGACTTGGGAGCTGCAAACCAAATACTCGGGATGAGTATTTTCAGAAACAAAGAAGATGGTTCTTTGACACTCTCTCAAGAGAAGTACATTGAGAAAGTGTTAGAAAGATTCAGCCTTAAAGATGCCAAGATTCGAAGCACACCTTTGGGAAGTCACTTTAAGCTTTCTAAAGATCAGTCACCCAAATCAGATGAAGACAAGGAAGAAATGGCTAAAGTTCCGTATGTGTCACGACCCCCGACCCACCCTGGACGGAATCGGAAGTCGCGAACAGCCCAGTGGTACCGGTGATTATTTTTGAAAACGTTGCAGCGGAAATTTCATCAGGACCGTGAGTTAGGAAAATATCAGAGTTTAGAAAACACCGGATTTTATTTATTAAATAGATGGGATAAACCCATGTTTTACAATGGTAGCTTTAATAAAGATAAATTTGATTACATAAAACAATATTTCTTAATTAATTAATAAAATAAGCCACTTCTTGATGCCTTTCAGTGCCGTATCCATCTCTTACTCCAATCTACTGTAATTACCTGAAACGCGTTTTAAAAAGGTTTTGTCAGCGGGAAATACTGAGTGAATCATTCTATTTAATAAAATGACCTGTTTGTTATAATTTACAGTATTAAGAGCGATTACAATGTTTCTATCTTTTAATTAACTGATCCAGTTGTCACTTTACCGGACTGTGACTGTGGACATATCACTTGCTGGGTCCTTTCACCCACAAGTGATAAATAATTAGTAGCTATGTGCACATCCCCCCACATACTGGCAGTAATTTCAGATTACATAGACTTAATCCCTGTAATTATAACTTTTGAAAATAAACATGCTTTTGTAAATAGATTTGATAAAAAGAGAATGACTCACATTATAATCATGCAGATTCATATGGGCAAAGTTGAGCCTATAGATAAGCCTTGATATATTGCAGATTTATACAGGCAGAGCTTTTAGCCTATTGATTAGTCTTGTAACCTAGTGCACACAACTAGGTAATTAACTAATACAGCATTTACGATAACTCACGAGATTAAAACCCTCACAACGAATGACAAAGTGCAATCACTTAAACATCCATCGGATTCACAACGAATGACAGAGTTTCCCCCCAATTCGGGTGGTACTCAACATCATGTCGGAATCACAATTAATGACAAAGGATAGCCCAAGTTTGAGCAGCACTTAAACATCCATTGGATAGTTTCATATCGATCGGAAAATGAATCGTAGCAGCGATTGAGTTAATACCCTGTTTGCGGCAACACCCCGCTATACTAATTAGTGATTTGTGTGTGTTTTCGTAGTAATCAGAGAATATCTCGAAGTGTAAGACGAATTCGTTCGTCGCTCCAACGTAGAAAACCAAGTCCCACTGCTGCCTGTTATATACCCCAAACTGGCACCCCCCGCGAGTCGCGGAAGGCACCGGGGTTACCCCCCGCGTATCGCGGCAATGGTCGGCCCGGTCTAGGCCTGCCACGTCTCTTGTATAGCCTTGGTGAGTCGTCGGTTTGTTAATTTTCTATTTCTACAACGAGATATGAAGATAATCGTCAAGTGGGGAATACCCCCCCCCCCCCTTGAGTTTTAGAGGCCCTAATCCTGATTCTGATTGTTATGAAAATTTTAGGGATTGTGCAGGATTACTTGGGTGTCTCAATTAGGGTTTCTTTTTAGACAAAATATAAATAATAATAATAATAATAATAATAATAATAATAAAAATATAATAGTTTTGGTGAGAGTTGTTATGGTTTGGGACATTTTTGAATATAATTATATTATAAAGAAAAAGGGAATAAAATAGTGAGAAAAGAAAATGGACTCACTTTGTAACTTTAGGGTTCAACTAGAAAGCTTCCTGGTATAAATTTTGGGTATAACTTCTGAGCTATACAAAAATATATTTTTGTAATATAGTACCCCTAAATCAACCTTGTCCCGATGTCCCGAGACAGAACCCCAATAAACTTAGTCGGGCAGAGCCCTGACATATGTTATGAGGCTCAGATCAATCGGAAAGGGTAGCGGTGATCGGGAGTTAAAACACTTAAAACGAGGCATGACTTTATTATTTTTATAGTTGAATAACTAAAGAAAATAGAATTTATGAAGAGATCGAAAGAAAGAAATAGGCTGAACAGTTCATGAGTTTGGAAGGTGATTCTTTTTATACTAATATGGCATAGCTTAAGGTATACGTATGAAGGCATCTTGTAGACACGTATCTGTATGTATTTAATGATACATACACGTCCACATGCATATTATTTCTAATTTGTGGAGTTGGTTTGATTTTAATGGTTATTTCATTCTCATTTCTTAATATATTGACACGTTTACTTTCCAACATCTACATTCAATTTCATAAGTTTAACTTTCATTCTTATTTTATTATTTTGATTCTTTCCATTATATATACTCATAAACAAAATCTAAGAATGTAAAATTATAATATTTATTTTATTTTTTTCATATCTTACGTATAATTTAATTGAATTGTAATTATTATTACTATATTATTATAATTAACTTATATATTATAATTAATTCAATTGGTTCAGTTATTTGGCGTGTATAACTTTTAAAATATAATGTTTTATAAAATAATATGTATGTCATTAGAACGAGAATATTTTTGTCTACATTTGGGTCTAAGTTTCATTAAAATAGAGTAGGTTCAAAATACAATGTATTTTATAATTTAATTTATTATACGGTTCCTAAGCCCATTTAGGAACTTCATATTTCTTACAGTCAACTTACCCGTAAGTTACCTGTCTAATAGTATTAAGTTTTTATGGACTTTTATTTTATTAGAAAGGGCACTCATATACAGGTCAATATTATTTCAACTAACTATATAAAATAATGTTTAAAACTATTTTGGTTGAATAATTATATTAAAATAAATTATTTACTAGTTACTAGTTACTAATGGTTAATAAATTTAACCAAACCTATGGTAAAAATAGGGATGTTACATTCTCCCCACCTTGTTTTAAATCTCGTCCTCGAGATTTGAGTTACGATATTTCTTTTAGACTTATGTCATATCTTAGTAAATAAAATAATATTAAGATAAATGACACAGAATCAAAATATCTAATTTTGTGAATATGAGTTGTATAATAGGTAGGATTCATCGGTTCAAATGAACTAGTTCAAGAAATTGATGACAATTGAATGAAATAAAATGATATAATTTCCAAAGTGACTAGGTTCAAGTTAAAAGATATATGATCAATAGATATTTAAGATGAATGTGAAGGACTTTTAGAATTAATAAAATTCTTCGTTAAAAAGAAAGCTTACTTTAATTAGCAACTGAGAAAGACTTAGAATCGACAGGTTCAAAATGAAATAAAAGTATGAAAAATGATTTGTTAAATATTTATGATATGAGAAAATCAAAGTGTTCAGATGAGTGAATTGCAAAGATACACCAAAAGACAAATAGAGTTAATGTATCATTTATTAGAGATCCAAGTTGTTTTAATTATGAAACAATGTGATAGTACACTATTAGTGACCATATTTTTCATACTATGTCCTAGAGATCGAAATATAATAAGAACAATTTGTTTTGACATGACCAACCATTATATTATATTTGTAAAGCAAATGTAATATATATTATTTGTGTCCCTGTCTGAACCGTATCTTATATATATGTAATATATTTTATTTGTTACGTATTTTTACTATATGTAAATGGTCACCACTTTTAAATATTATTTTAGTATTTTACTATACTATGTAAAATAACTTATATTTACTATGTAACATATATTACAAAACATCACAATGAAGTAATTACATTACAAAATATTTTAGTATTATTATTTTGTAAAAGAAATCACTATTTATAACGTTAAATGAAAGTTGTAAATAAATGTGTACAAATATTTATTGTACAAAAGTATTTGTAAATATATAATACTTAATGGGTCGATTCTATGTGATTACTTATTTTTATTTTGAAACCATATAACGTTGTAAATGTATTTACAAATGTTATAAATAAGTGAAAACAAGGACTATTCTTATATAGTACAATGTTCCCTTAACCCAACGTAGTTAATGACTACCATTTTATTCTTATATGATCATTTTCTTGCCAGAGCGTTACGGTACATAGTTACCACAAAACATGTGATAGACAATTATTTATATAATTTTATTCGTCCCTCTAATTCTTGTATTGTTTTATGAAAATATGTCTTCTCCTTACATTACAAAGTAAAATATTTTTATATATAATTAAAATTTACTAAATAAGTATGATGACTTAATTTATATATATTAACTAGTCATTATCATGGTTGGATATTGGTTAGTGCTGCCTTGTTTAAGCATAGGTGATCAGTCCATGCTTAACTAAGGCTAGGCTATTCAATACCTGCCCTTGACAATAACCCTAGTTTTAAAAATAATACTAATATTATTACTAATAATATTAATTATCAATAATAAATAACTTAAACATAAATTTAAATGAGAGTATACCTCAAACAAAATTTTATACCTATATATAAATTCTTTACCTCAATGGTTTAACGAGATTTATTGACTCGATATCAAAGAGTTATCGTTTTGTAATAATGTGGTTTATAGTGCAAAGAAAAACGGAATGATATTTGAGTTTGGATAAAATAATAAATCGGAATGAAGTCCTCCAGTGGTCTTCATAAATCAAACGAACCACATGCGTAACAAACAATGCATGTGTAACGTGTGGATTTACCAAGAAATGAAATAGATCAATATTCGTTATTATGAAAGAAATCCTCATGGTATGATGACCATTAAGGGAAGTAAAAACACGAAAGTCTACTTATGATATGTAGAAGTCAGAAAAAGAAATATAAGAATTTTATCTGGAATTTCGTGTGATAACCGTTGTTAAGTGACATTACCAAGAAATGTCGAATAAAATGAAATAGGGAATTTTACAAAGGTATGTGACTTATTTTGCAGTGATAATAATTATGAATCTGATTAGACTGTGTACAGATGGTTGTGAAATATTGTTACAACGTACCTCAGCGATATTCATTTTGTAGGATCATGTGGCAAAGTGCATCTTTTAGATTAGTAGTTCTTCTACTGACGGATTTAACATTGGTGTTATCGTGCCCAATTTATATTTTCCCAAAGGTCTTGCCTCGAAAGTTGTGTGATATACTTCAACTTCTGTGGACTTATAATTAAATTTTCATGTGTTTATCACAACTTTACATGCTTCTTACTTGCGTTAATAGTTTATGATAATGCTTTAGAAATTCTTTTAATGGCGTTTTAACTTAAAGGGTTTCCATTGTTATTATTATCGCTCGAGTTACTAGGCAGATAATCAAATGAAATAATGTTTGATATCGGAAAAGAGATTCCTAATAAAGAAATCTAGACACATATGCTTGTGCTTTATTTCTATTTTGGCTTTTGGAATTCCTTATAGATTTATATATCTATATAATCATATATTTCACATGCTGAAATAAACATACCATTTATCAGGTCAATGTATTTAACAGATTCATATTTCCAAAAACTAGTCAGATATCTGGTCATGATATTATTTAGGGAAATCTTGTCACTTGTTTGGCATATTATATACCCCGTCTTATCCGGTTCGCGCCGGAGCGGTAACCTCAGTATATTCGGACAAACTGGAGAGTCTGCTACACCATACCCAGTCTTGCCGGAGAAAATTTTCTATTTCCCCTAAATAGTATTTTTTTTCAAGATTTTTAAAAATGCCTCTTTCATTAGGGCTTTTATCCAGAATTAAGGAAATTTGTATTTCCATAACATATCTTATTCTAGACCAAGTAATATCAATAAGCAATAATTATTATTAATTCTTGCTTGTTTATCATATCTTGCAATATTCTAATTACCATTCTTATGGTATACCAGAACCCATCATACTTTATTTACACAAGTACTTAGCTTTATCTCGAAGCTTATACTAAGGCATCTTTTCTTAAGTTCAAGTCTAAATGCTATCATGTGTGCTACCCGTTAATGGCAATCTCCTAACTCTTTTATACAAACTTTAGGTATTATTATCACAACACCTAAAGGCTTAAATCAGTGGCTCTGATACCACCTTCTGTCACGACCCCCGACCCACCCTGGACGGAATCGGAAGTCGCGAACAGCCCAGTGGTACCGGTGATTATTTTTGAAAACGTTGCAGCGGAAATTTTATCAGGACCGTGAGTTAGGAAAATATCAGAGTTTAGAAAACACTGGATTTTATTTATTAAATAGATGGGATAAACCCATGTTTTACAATGGTAGCTTTAATAAAGATAAATTTGATTACATAAAACAATATTTCTTAATTAATTAATAAAATAAGCCACTTCTTGATGCCTTTCAGTGCCGTATCCATCTCTTACTCCAATCTACTGTAATTACCTGAAACGCGTTTTAAAAAGGTTTTGTCAGCGGGAAATACTGAGTGAATCATTCTATTTAATAAAATGACCTGTTTGTTATAATTTACAGTATTAAGAGCGATTACAATGTTTCTATCTTTTAATTAACTGATCCAGTTGTCACTTTACCGGACTGTGTCTGTGGACATATCACTTGCTGGGTCCTTTCACCCACAAGTGATAAATAATTAGTAGCTATGTGCACATCCCCCCACATACTGGCAGTAATTTCAGATTACATAGACTTAATCCCTGTAATTATAACTTTTGAAAATAAACATGCTTTTGTAAATAGATTTGATAAAAAGAGAATGACTTACATTATAATCATGCAGATTCATATGGGCAAAGTTGAGCCTATAGATAAGCCTT
Source organism: Helianthus tuberosus (assembly GCA_030545235.1). Classification (NCBI taxonomy): domain Eukaryota; kingdom Viridiplantae; phylum Streptophyta; class Magnoliopsida; order Asterales; family Asteraceae; genus Helianthus; species Helianthus tuberosus. The sequence goes on along the minus strand of CM060403.1, from coordinate 95,080,340 downwards.
GATATATTGCAGATTTATACAGGCAGAGCTTTTAGCCTATTGATTAGTCTTGTAACCTAGTGCACACAACTAGGTAATTAACTAATACAGCATTTACGATAACTCACGAGATTAAAACCCTCACAACGAATGACAAAGTGCAATCACTTAAACATCCATCGGATTCACAACGAATGACAGAGTTTCCCCCCAATTCGGGTGGTACTCAACATCATGTCGGAATCACAATTAATGACAAAGGATAGCCCAAGTTTGAGCAGCACTTAAACATCCATTGGATAGTTTCAAATCGATCGGAAAATGAATCGTAGCAGCGATTGAGTTAATACCCTGTTTGCGGCAGCACCCCGCTATACTAATTAGTGATTTGTGTGTGTTTTCGTAGTAATCAGAGAATATCTCGAAGTGTAAGACGAATTCGTTCGTCGCTCCAACGTAGAAAACCAAGTCCCACTGCTGCCTGTTATATACCCCAAACTGGCACCCCCCGCGAGTCGCGGAAGGCACCGGGGTCACCCCCCGCGTATCGCGGCAATGGTCGGCACGGTCTAGGCCTGCCACGTCTCTTGTATAGCCTTGGTGAGTCGTCGGTTTGTTAATTTTCTATTTCTACAACGAGATATGAAGATAATCGTCAAGTGGGGAATACCCCCCCTTGAGTTTTAGAGGCCCTAATCCTGATTCTGATTGTTATGAAAATTTTAGGGATTGTGCAGGATTACTTGGGTGTCTCAATTAGGGTTTCTTTTTAGACAAAATATAAATAATAATAATAATAATAATAATAATAATAAAAATATAATAGTTTTGGTGAGAGTTGTTATGGTTTGGGACATTTTTGAATATAATTATATTATAAAGAAAAAGGGAATAAAATAGTGAGAAAAGAAAATGGACTCACTTTGTAACTTTAGGGTTCAACTAGAAAGCTTCCTGGTATAAATTTTGGGTATAACTTCTGAGCTATATAAAAATATATTTTTGTAATATAGTACCCCTAAATCAACCTTGTCCCGATGTCCCGAGACAGAACCCCAATAAACTTAGTCGGGCAGAGCCCTGACATATGTTATGAGGCTCAGATCAATCGGAAAGGGTAGCGGTGATCGGGAGTTAAAACACTTAAAACGAGGCATGACTTTATTATTTTTATAGGTGAATAACTAAAGAAAATGGAATTTATGAAGAGATCGAAAGAAAGAAATAGGCTGAACAGTTCATGAGTTTGGAAGGTGATTCTTTTTATACTAATATGGCATAGCTTAAGGTATACGTATGAAGGCATCTTGTAGACACGTATCTATATGTATTTAATGATACATACACGTCCACATGCATATTATTTCTAATTTGTGGAGTTGGTTTGATTTTAATGGTTATTTCATTCTCATTTCTTAATATATTGACACGTTTACTTTCCAACATCTACATTCAATTTCATAAGTTTAACTTTCATTCTTATTTTATTATTTTGATTCTTTCCATTATATATACTCATAAACAAAATCTAAGAATGTAAAATTATAATATTTATTTTATTTTTTTCATATCTTACGTATAATTTAATTGAATTGTAATTATTATTACTATATTATTATAATTAATTTATATATTATAATTAATTCAATTGGTTCAGTTATTTGGCGTGTATAACTTTTAAAATATAATGTTTTATAAAATAATATGTATGTCATAAGAACGAGAATATTTTTGTCTACATTTGGGTCTAAGTTTCATTAAAATAGAGTAGGTTCAAAATACAATGTATTTTATAATTTAATTTATTATACGGTTCCTAAGCCCATTTAGGAACTTCATATTTCTTACAGTCAACTTACCCGTAAGTTACCTGTCTAATAGTATTAAGTTTTTATGGACTTTTATTTTATTAGAAAGGGCACTCATATACAGGCCAATATTATTTCAACTAACTATATAAAATAATGTTTAAAACTATTTTGGTTGAATAATTATATTAAAATAAATTATTTACTAGTTACTAGTTACTAATGGTTAATAAATTTAACCAAACCTATGGTAAAAATAGGGATGTTACAGTATGCATCTGCAGTTGGTAGCCTCATGTATGCAATGGTATGCACAAGACCAGATATAGCTCATGCAGTGGGAGTTGTTAGTCGGTTTATGTCTAATCCGGGGAGAGAACATTGGGAAGCAGTTAAATGGCTGCTAAGATATTTGAAGGGGACTTCAAAAGTGGCATTACAGTTTAAGGGGAAAGAGGTTATTCTGAAGGGTTTTGCAGATGCAGACCTTGGTGGTTGCAAAGAGTCATACAAAAGCACCACCGGATATGTCTTTACAGTGGGAGGCACTGCGGTAAGTTGGATGTCCAAACTACAGAAAAGTGTTGCCCTTTCAACCACAGAAGCAGAGTATATGGCAGTTGCTGAAGCAAGCAAAGAGCTTATATGGTTGAAGAACTTTCTCAAAGAGCTCGGCAAGGAACAAGTTGATTGTGCACTATTCTGCGACAATCAAAGTGCAATTCATCTTGCAAAGAATCCTGTCTTCCATTCGAAGACAAAGCACATACAGTTGAGATATCACTTCATCAGAGAGCAAGTTAGTGATGGCACTCTGAAGTTGAAGAAGATCAAAGGAACTGAAAATCCAGCTGATATGTTGACTAAGGTTGTTACCTTAGAGAAGTTGAAGCTTTGCATAGCTTCAACTGGCCTTCAGGTTAATTGAAGAGAAGGCCGGGTAACTAGGAATATGTGAAGATCAAATTTATTACAGAGATACAAATGCACAGTTGAAGCACATGTGAAGATTGTTTCGTGACTTCAAGTGGGAGATTGTAAAGGTGTGAAGCCACTCAGAATTAGTGGCAGAAAACAGGTAAGCCACTCAAATAATAGTGGCAGAGAACATGGAAGAAAAAGGCGTGGTGACCCAGATTTCATGACCATGTTTTGTGGTTGCCTTTGTTGATTCCAGACTCTATATAAGAGTCTCATTTGTATTGTAAATGTATCACCAACACAGAAGCAATATACTTCCTAGTTACCGAGAGTGGACGTAGGTTGCAGTGTAGCAACCGAACCACTATAAATCCTGGTGTTCAAGTTTCGGTTCTAAGTTGTGCAAGTGAATGAGAGACGAGAGTGCGTGAGAGTGTTTCTAGTGTTCGTGTGTGAGTCCCGATCATAACAAAGAGAAGGGCCATAAGGAGTGCAGCAAAGTGATTCTCCTAAGTGTGAAAGTGGAACGGAATAATAGACTTACATCACAATAGATTTTTCTTCCTCGTTATTATTTAAGTTTTTCGTCTCACGGATCTTGGTTCACACTTTATGGCGTTTACAAAAAGAAAAAAAATCCAGTCCCGCAAAGGATTGTTCATGAAACTACTATCGAGATTCTTCTCACCATATTTCCTAGTATCATCCCGAATGAACCTATACCATTATTAGCTCTCTTATACTCAATGTACGAGGTAGTAGTAAATCCAACCATTACTATCACACCTAGTGGACATTATGTAACCATCACGAAAATTTCAAGCCTTTGATCTACGTAATGGTTATTCGATATCCTATATACGATTATTATAATTAGTATATTTACCGGTACAAATATAAGTATCAAACCTTCCATGTGTCCTAACTAAATTTAGTTGAGGGCTTGGAATCGTTAAAACACCGAAATTCGAAGTTTAGGGGCTAAAATGACAAAAAAAAAATCTTAATTTACCATGTTTTGCCACATATCTTCATCCTTACCACCATTTATTCTACTTGAGACACCTCATAGGACACTAATCACCCATCTAAGCATCCTTGGTCACTTGTCTTGCCCAAATTTTGCCACACTTCTTCTAGTATTGACACCTAGCTCAAATTTTGCCACACTTCTTCTAGTGCTGACACCTCATCGAACAGGTATGAATACATGATCTATAGGGTAACTTCCATCTTGAAAGGTATTTGGCGTTTTTATAAGATATCCGTGATTCTTCTCTATTTGTAATCCAACCAACTCAATGAGTTCCGTCAAGCTAGCTATATGTTGTGTAATTATCATATCAAATAATATTATTATGGTTCGAGAGAAAATAACAGTATTTTGAGTGAGATTTTAAGAAGATTTTTTCTTTGGAGAGCACAGTATGATGAAAGTTGTAAGCTGGTATTTTGTAGGACTGATACATGGATAGCTTACAAAATCTATTTTTTCTTATCGTTCTATTTTTTCACCTTTTTCATTGAGAATTCCTCGTTTCCTCTCGATAGACCAGCGGCGAATTCAAAACTTGTGAGGCCCTATCTATTCCATCTCTCGAGCCCCGAAGAAAACCCCATCCCCTTCGGATTCCATATCTCTTTTGACTCTATATATGTGGGCACCTGATATCTATGAGGGTTCACCCACCCCGGTTACAACATTCCTTTCTATTGCGCCTAAAATCTCTATTTCTACTAATATTTAACGTCTTTCTATTTATGGTTCTAATGGAGCTACATTGCAACAAATCTTCTTTTTCTGCAGCAATGGGACCCTCCAATAAGTCTATAGAAATTACCTCTGTATCAATGAAATCTCATCACCCATACATAAGAATTGATGTGGTATATTCATATCATACTACATGAACAATAAAAATTAGTAGTACGAGTTATAGCAGTCCTAGGGAATTTGTTCGGTGTAACAGAGTTGTAATCTTACTATTAATGATTGTAACAACTTTTATAGGATACGTAGCACCTTGGGGTCAGATGAACTTTTGGGGGGCTATGCCATTACAAGCTTAGCCAGCGCTATACCTGTAGTAGGAGATACCATAGTGACTTGGCTTTGGGGTGGTTTCTTTGTGGACAATGCCACCTTAAATCGTTTTTAGGTCTTCATCTTTTACTGCCCTTCTATCTAGTCGTCTGTAAATTGATCTTCAGACAAAGGTTTCATTCGTCCAAGTTTTTCACCTTAGGGTGCTCCTATGTTATTTGTAAAGAAGAAGGATAGATCTTTTCATATGTGCATCGATTAATGTGAGCTTAAAAAACTCACGATTAAAAATCGATATCCCCTACCTCGTATTGATGATTTTTTCGATCAACTACAAGATGCTACGTGTTATTCCAAGATCGACATCTGTTCTGGGTATCATCAACTTCGTGTACTCGAAGAAGATATTCCCAAAATTGCTTTTCGTACTAGATACGACCATACGAGTTCACTGTCATGCCTTTTGGTTTGAAAAATGCTCATGTCGTCTTCATGGACTTAATGAATAAGGTTTGTAAAACTTTTTGGATAAGTTCAGCATTGTTTTCATTGATGATATCATGATTTATTCAATATCTCAAGCTGACCACGAACATCACCTTCGTTTAATAATGGAACTCCTAAAGAAGGATGACTTTATGCCAAATTATGCAAGTGTGAATTTTGACTTAAAGAAGTACAATTTTGGGACAAAATTGTGACCAAACAAGGTATAAATGTGGATCCCGCCAAAATTACAGCAATTAAGGATTGGAGTACACCCACTACTTCTACCGAAGTTCGTTTTTTTCTTGGTCTCGCCGGTTACTACCGTCGTTTCATCGCAAATTTCTCCAAGATTGCGGTTCCCTCACTTCTTTAACTCACAAGAATAAACCTTTTGAGGGTGGGGGGGGGGGGCAAACAAGAAGAAACTTTTCAAACCTTCAAACAAAAACTTTGTGATGCTGCTATCATATCTCTACCTGATGGTAACAACAGGGGAGAAGTATAGAAGGGCTGGAGGGGGCGCCCGACCCCCCGAACATTTCGCTCATTAGTGTTATATATGTGGTTTTCGTACAAAATTTTTTGGGTATATACGTTTTCGACCCCCCGGTCATTCGGGTCAAGCTTCGCCACCGGGTAACAATGACTTTTTTGAGTTTTGCGATGCCTCAAATCTAGGCCTTGGATGTGCTCTCATGCAAAGAGACAAAGTCATAGCCTATGCATCAAGACAATTGAAAATCCATGAAAAGAACTGCACAACTCATAATCTTGAGTTAGGTGCTATTATTTTCGCTTTTAAAATTTGGAGACACTACCTCTATGGTATCAAGTGTGTGGTTTTCACGGACCACAAAAGTCTCCAACATATCTTCAATCAAAAGGAATTGAGCATGAGACCACGATGTTGGGTTGAACTTCTAAACGACTATGACTGCCAGATTCGTTACCATCCTGGTACACCAAATGTCGTGGCCGACACACTTAGTCACAAAGAACGTGTCAAACAACATTGTGTTCGAGTCCAATCTGATATCTAAATGTGTATTGTCCAAGCCCAACGTACTTATGTAACCCAAGGCATGATGAGTAATAAACTACCACATATTCTCGAGCTTCATCTTGAAATTAAAGATGATAGGTTACTCTATTTCTAGGATCGGTAGAGGGTTCCAAACCAAGATGATCTCCGTACCTTGTTAATGAAAAAGGCCCACAAGTTTCGTTAGTCTATCCATCCTGGTGCAAACAAAATGTACATGGATCATCGTACCCAGTATTGGTGGTCAGGTATTAAGAAGGACATATCTTTGTACGTGTCCAAATGCGTTACTTGCCTTAAATTCAAGGCAGAACACCAATGCCCCTCTTGTTTGCTTGAGCAACCAGAAGTTCTAGTATGGAAATGGGGGAACATCGCTATGGTCTCATCACTAAATTACCTCGCACCTCTAGAGGTCATGATGCCATTTGGGTAATCATTGACCGTCTAACTAAGTCAGCACACTTTTTGCCGACTCATGAGGGTTTCTCTGCTGACCAACTTGTTAAGATATATATTGATAAGATTGTATCGTGTCACGGTGTTCCTTTTAACATCATATAGGATCGTGATGCACGTTTCTCTTCTCGTTTTTGGAAAACTATGCAATCATATCATCCTCAAACTCTTGCCCATGGGAACCAAATTGAATCTAAGCACCGCATATCATCCTCAAACTAATGGACAAACCGAAAGAACAATCCAAACACTTAAGGATATGCTTAGAGCTTATGTAATTGACTTTAGTGGTAGTTGGGATTCACATCTACCTTTGATCAACTTCTCCTACAACTTATCACTCCAGCATCAACATGGCTCCTTTTGAGGATCTTTATGGTCGAAAATGCGGTTCTACTGTCTGTTGGAATGAAGTTGGTGAAGCCCAAATCACCAGACCTAAACTTATTCAAGAAACAACAGAAAAAATCATGAAAATTCGCAATAACCTTTTGGCAAGAGTTATGGTGACAAACGATGTAAACCTTTAAAATTCCAAATTGGTGATCATGTTCTTCTCAAGGTATCCCATTGGAAGGGTGTGATTAGATTTGGGATAAAAGGTAAACTAGCACCACGTTATGTGAGACCGTTTAATATTAATGAAAACATCAGAAAGGTACCCTACAAACTCGAACTACCTCCAGAACTTGGAAACGTACATCTAACTTTACACGTGTCCAACTTGAAAATTTGCATCGATGAGACTATACATATTGTCGAGAAACTTGTGGAAATTATGGACCGTGACGCAAAGAAACTCAAGCGTAGTTGAAAACCTATTGTTAAAGTTCGTTGGGAATCTAAATGTGTCCCAGAGTTTACCTAGGAGTGAGAGGACCAAATGACAGCGAAATACCTTCATCTTTTCTCTGAAGTCTCCTCTAATACGATTTCGGGACGAAATTTCCAAAAGTAGGGAAGAATATGACATTAGCAAGTTTTTAAAGATTATAAGTCTTCGATTGTCTTCGTGCTTTGTATAATTTAATATTTTTTTTATGAGTCTCGTAATCGTACGATCAAGCAAGACGATATTCACAAGATTTCTAGGATAAAATCCAAGTTACACATGCTTTAATACCCTTCACATAACTTAAATAACAAGATAGAATGGTTAAAACTGGCAAAAAGTTGATAATACAAGTCCAGGGTCTAAAACTATCAAAAAACAAAATATGCCCACAAAGGGCTCTGCGGACCGCAAGGCCTAAGCTCTTAAGGTCCGTAAGGCATGCCCAGTGTAAGAATTGTGCTGATAGCAGCCTTGTTCTCCAAGTATCGCCACATTTCACAAATTTTGTCACCTTAATTCTGGTTAAGCCGCTTGTTAGGACACTAAGCAACATGAAGACACCTCACCTAACACTTGACAACACCTCATTGATCCAAAATCACTATAAATAGGCTTGAATTCTTTGAGTTCTTCAAACCATTATTTTCTTCTCTACTTAAAAACTCTTTTAGAATTTGCTACTACACTTGATGCCTCCTTTCTTGAGTTCTAATTTTTCCCTTCAAGCACTAGTAAATGTTTCTCCTGATTTGTTTAATTTCTTAACCAGTTATGAACAAAAAATCAAGCAAAGTGACTTTTGCTTTGATTTTCGGTTCTTACCATTTCAGTCAAGTCAAAGTTCAAATTGAACTTTGCTACGTGATCGTAATAATGATGGTGTTAATCCCTTGCGATTACACCCTCTGATTATCACGTTTTGTAGGCGAAATGACGAGTCAAACATGTTTTATATAAAAGTCAAAAATGCAGAATTTGCATTTTACGACGAATGAACTTCAAAGTATTAAAACCAAAAGTTTTGAGACCAAATCAGTTTATATAACGTTACAAGACATGTTTTATAATGTCTAGCTCGTCATTTCTAGTTTAGTGTTCAATTCTTAGTTGAAAGTCAAGTAGCTTGACTTCTGCTTTGACTTTCGAATCTGACTCATTTGGTCAACCTTAGGACCCAATCAAGCCCAAGTATGTGACCATAATAATATAGGGAATAATCCTATGAGATTATACCTTATGGTCATTTCGTTGGTGGGTCAAATGACAAGTCAACAATATATATTTTTAAAATGTCAAACAATACCCTTGGCATAAAATGGTTTTAAACCTATATGGTCTAAAACATATTTTGACTTTGGCATAAAATGGTTTTAAACCAATATGGTACTCTAAAACATATTTGGACATGTCGGACTCGTCATAGGTCTCATTCGACTATTCGGACCCGTATTTACGCATACGACCTGTTAAAATGGCATAAACCATTTTAACAAGTCGTAACGGGTCAAAACACTTCAAGATACTTTTCAATCAGAATGTAAGGTTTTATAAATCATATTACATGAAATCCTTCGCTCGTTTGATTATAAACCACATTCTATCTGATCTTCCATTTAAACCACGATATACACTAACTATGCAATCATTCAAATTATTAGAAAACACTTGTGCTTTCAAGCACAATTAAGAGCTACACCGATGAGGAAGAGAGAAAAAACAGGTGTTGTAACACACTTCCATCATCTTTTCTCTGTTTTGCCCACTCTCCTTAAAAACAACAATCTTTTTCCCCTCTCCTCTTTCTCCCATACACTCACGTAACCGATGTATATATAAATTCATTATTGTCTTTTTTTTACTCCTTTTATTATTACCACATCCCTTCCCTTATTCAAAATAAAAATAATGTTTTGCTTTAATTTTTCTTAAATGTAATAATTCATTTTAGTTTTTCTTAAAAATGTATAGATAAGGAATAAGATAAAGTAGTATTTTTAGATAGTTTTTTAAAATTTCATGTTTAAAATAATCATAAAGAGTTAGATATAAATGCCCTTAAAATGACATATATTGGTTGCCCTGATCAGAGGGTATGGTGAGTAAAAATTTAAGTTATAACCACAGGAACATAGGTAACGTGGCCTACTCACATTATCTTTTGTGTCTTTGTGAAAGTAACGTGACTCACATTATCTTTGTGTCTTTGTGAAATATATTTGATTTGTGAACATAACTCTAGTCGAGCTTGACAAGTAGTAAAATATGTCTAACAGCTCGTTAATTAAATAGATATATGCTGAAGTCCGTTTCACCTTGCTTCAATTTAAGTTTCTAATGAGTGGATCTCGAATAACTCAACTGTGACTTGGTTTGTTTACTCCGTTATTATTTAACTAGGTTAGAACCCCGTCTAATACACGGGTTGAATAAATGTAACTGTGACTTGGTTTGTTTACTCCGTTATTATTTAACTAGGTTAGAACCCCGTCTAATACACGGGTTGAATAAATGTAATTTTATATACCAAATAATAAAAAATATATCTTTAAAAACCTTGTTTATTACACTGCTTGAATAAATGTAATTTTATATACCAAATAATAAAACAATATATCTTTAAAAATATCGTTTATTACATGGGTTGAATAAATGTAATTTTATATACTAAATAATAAAAAAGTTATATCTTTTAGAACCTCGTGTATTGTATGGGTTGAATAAATTTAATTTTATATATTAAATAATGAAAAAAGTTACATTTTTAAGAACCTCATATATTATATGGGTTGAGCACATGTAATTTTATATACCAATCAATAAAAAAGTTATATCTTGTTATATCTTCAAAAACCTTGTGTATTATAAAACCTTTGGACTAAACTGACAAAATGGCCCAAACCATAGGGACTAAAATGACATTTAACTCTTTACATTATATAAATTTATATTTAGTGTACATCTTTTATTAATTTCAAGATAAATAATTTTGAAATCTAATAAATATTTCAAAAGACTATATTATCTTCTATACGAATTGTCTAAATTTATATTATATTATATTAAATTTTATTTTATTTTATAGCTATCTTTTAACTAATATTAATTATAATTAAGTAGGAGATAGAGATGAGAAAAATAAAAAATTAGATTGCTCCAATGAATGACATTTGCCCACCCATTAGTTTTTTTTATTATATAGTATAGAAGGTGATTTTAACTATTAGTACTTAAGTATGTTATTTTATGCAAACCACAGGGACTAACTATGTAATTAACTCTAGATTATTTATATAATAAAATTAAATTAGATTTATTAAACAGTTTATAAAATTATATTAAAAGTTAACAAATATACTGTATATCACTAATCTTATATTTATATTAATATGATAAGTATACTATATTAATAAAATGATAACGTAAAGAGATGTTATAAATATTATAAAAGGGAAAAATGAAAAGAAAAGCAAAAAGATTATAAGATTAAATTTTATATCTAGCGAAAATTATATAAAAATTAATATAATAATGTAATAGCAACCAAAACATTTATAGTTATCTTTTAATTAATATTAACGAGTTTTTGGACCCACGTGTTGCGGTGGGACTGTAAACCAAACAAAACATACACTTACAAATGTTGAACCATACACGTGTGTTACGGAATGTTAAAATGTCAAATTTAGAACAATACGTAAAACAATATCGTAAAAAATAACCGAATCAGCACTGTTATGGTAATTGTACCGAAAGAGAAAAGAAAAAGAGAATTTTATAAAGCTTTTCTTCACATTCATGTTCAATGCATCACGACATTAAAATTTCTTAGTATACAAAACTAAACAAATAATTCTTAGTAAGAGTTCACTACGATAAATAATACATACTCCAATACATGTCAAATTTAGCTTATGTTACAATCTTCAAATAAAATACATAATTCAAGCAATTTTCAAAGTATGTATACTGATTCAAATTAATTAATTAGTAACATTTATCGAAAATTTAATAATTTAGTTTATGGAGATATGTGAAAATTGAGAATCCACCAAAATGTTCGAATACCACTTTCTTAAAAACCATTATAAACCCACCGACTTCTTTACCCACTTTATTCAAAACTCTTCATTACCCACTTTACTGAAACCCTTGAATCTTATACACATGCGGTAGATAGAAAGAAAGTTGAGCGGTGGTTTGGGTGGCCTTGTTTGATGGTGACGATGTATCTCCGATAGTGGCCGCCACCATGCGTCCCGCATCGGATTACAAAGCGGTCAGCGCCGTCACACCAATACACCACCGCCGTGGCCTGAGAATTGAAAAATGCACCGCCGCTGAAACCACCACCACAACCGGAAATCGGCCTTCTCTCCTCTCCGAGTTCTCTGCCATCCACACCATCAAGCCACTACCTCCACATCACCTCGCCACCGTCGTGGTTTGAGATTTGTAATCGTTGTTGCCGCGCCATTGTCCTTGCCATCTTCGTTGACTCGTTACAACTACCCGACTGTCATTGCTGGCACCTCATTGTCTATAGTGATTTGTTGTAGTATTCAGTGGCGGACCCAGAAATTTTTCCATGGAGTTGCGGAACATTTTTAAAAATTTTAGGCCCCTAGGTATATAAGTAAAAAAATCGGTTCGTATCGGGTCGGGTCGGGTCATGTAAAACAAACGAACATCAAACTAAATTTATATAATCATCAAAAATATGTCAAACCTTGTTACAAACATAATTAAAACGTCGACGCCCTACGGGTTTTCATTTTTTGAAATCTATCCAAAACATCATCTAAAGCTAATTTCTTAAGCAATTCTTTCTCTATATAACATACGTTCATCGCTCCATAACATAATGTTTCAATTTTAATTTTCAACTATTCAAGCCCTAGAAATCATAACGTAAGTTGTAATCACCCTAAAAATATATAAACAACATAATCACCCTAAAAATCATCTAAACAACGTCAAAACACATAAAATTTTAAACCTATTTAACAACTTTATTACCCTTATTTTCTCCTATAATATCAACCAAAATCATCAAAATAACAAAGAAACTTACCCGTGTTCGGATTCCGGTTAGATTTGGTGTCGAACGACGGTGGTATGGTGTCTGATTACGGTGGTCGCCGGCTGCTGGACTGTTGTTGCTGGGTGATGTTGTTCGTTGGCAGTGCATGGACGCAAGAGAGAGAGCGGGATAGAATTTCTAAAGGTTTTGGGCTTTAATTATTTTATTATAGTTTGAAATATTGTTGGTTTTGGTTAATGGGCTAAGACTTAGTGGGCTAGCTAGTTAGGAATTATAAGTGTGTAAAGGTATAGGTATTTGGGTTTAGTTGGTTAGGTATTAAAAGTTATATAATTTAGGTAGTATATTTTTTTAAAAAATAAGAGTTTACTAAAAATAATTTAAAATATAAATTGATAACATTTTTTACTTAAGGGGTGCGGACGAAAAATTTCAAAGGGTGCGGTCGAAAATTCCAAGGGGTGCGGACGAAAAATTTCAAGGGGTGCGGACGAGATTTTCGACGGAATTTAGTCCTAATTTTTTTTCCCCGGGGGTGCGCCCGCCCACCTTGGGGTGGGCTTGGGTCCGCCCCTGGTAGTATTATCAGTATACACATATATTAAGAGAGAGGGGATGAGTGTGTGATGACCAATTAAAACCAAGAAAACTTGAGATAGTGGAGTGACAGCCAATCAGATTCATGAAAAATTGAACAGTAAAACTCTGAGAGGCCAAAACTTGATAATTAATATAGAGAAAATTAGGGTGAGAGGGGCACTCCCCTCTTAGGGGAGTCCCCTCTTAGGGGAGTCCCCTCTCTTACGCACACCCAATCAGGTTATGTCACGTCAACTCCCCTCTTAAACTCCCCTCACACCCTCATTTGATGGCGGCACTCCTCTCTTAGGGAACTTGTTTTTTTTTTATTTGTTGTAATTATGCATGTTTATAAATTAAAAAAATATTAATAAAAATTAAATAAAATTTAACAAAAGACATTTCAAAGTAGAAAATAAAAATAAAAATTACATTCAAACTAGAAAATTAAAATTACATTCAAACTAGAAAATAAAAATTACATTCAAACTAGAAAATAAAAATTTTAGAAATTGCACGGCCACCCGTACTTGTTAGCGATGTCGCGCTTTCGGGCGAGGATGAACGGCAACATTTCCGGCGGAGAATCGCCGTGCGGCTTGAGGAATGTTTTCATATCTCGATCGTGCGCGTAGTTTCTCATCGTCTCGCGTTGTTCCGTTATGAGCTCGCGAGTCTCCGACTCTCTTTTCTTCCTCAATTCAATCGCCTCCAATTCAATCGCGTGTTTCGCTTCTTTCATGGCGGTGTACTCTTTGAATTGTGCCGCCAACTCGGCCGAGCCCTCGGACGATGTCGCTTGACGCTTGTCTCGCCGTTGTGTTCTTTGTGGCGAGGGGTCTTCGTTCATATCGGGTATGGAAGGGTCCACCTCAACGGGCTTTCTTTTTTGTGCCGAACCTTCCCCTTCCTCACCCAACAATGGGACTTGGGCCCATTTGTCGTGTTTTCGAACGACCTCCCATGCCTCGACATGTTGAAAACCGTTTGGATATCTATCTTTAAATTGATTTTTTTTTTTAAATTTGACCGTTTGCAATGTTTAAAAAATCGACCGTTCCTCGATTCTTGTGCAATTTCAACGCGGTGAACAAACACCGATTCCCCTCCCCGATTTGGGTCCCCGCGGTGATGGCGGCGGTGTTCCCGCTCGGGGACTGGGGTCACCGCTAGCCTCCCCGCATGGTGCCCCGGATACCCTTATAATTGATTAGGAGATAGAGATAAGAAAATTAAAAAAATAGATTTTTTTTAAAGATAACTAAAAAATAGATGGCTTCAATGAATCACATGTGTTCATCCATTGGTTTCTTTTATTATAAAGTAAGTATAGATAAGTTTTTGAATTATTAGATTTAAAAATAAAGGAGATATATATATTTTATTTTATTTTTAAGGTTTTAACATTATATGCGGCCTACTGGTCTGTTTATTGAATTTTATGTATGCAACAAAGCCTGTTGTATTTGGTTGCTCTAGACATTGATTTAAGTATTGAAGGTATTATAGTAAAAAATTGCCGAATAATTAAATGAATTTCTGGTTCACTATCTCATCATATAAGTACTATAAAATCTTTTTTTATATAAATTTTGGTTTAACCTGTAGATCATGAAAACATGCATTGATAATTTTTCAAAGAGAAAATGGTCGGATAGTCTCTGTGGTTTCGTCTTTTTTCATCTTTAATCCCTAACTTTCTAAAATTACCTCAATAGTCCCCAACTTTTCATTTTTTGTTCCCGGATAGTCCCTAGGTCTAACTTCAGTTTGTTTTCTCTGTTAAGTGGGTGTGAAATGACCAATTTACCCTTTCCTTAAAAAGGGCAAACCACAGGGACTAGATCAGAAACATTATCATCTTTCACCATTAAAACCCTTCTTCCTCTTCTCTGTGTTTTCTCCGGCGAACAAGACTCACCTCACCTCACCCTATTTCACCTCCGATTACCCCATCATTAATCACCGCCGGAGACCACCTCTCCACTGTCAAATCTCCGCGTCTAATCAGATATTATTCACCGATTTTCCAGGTCTGCGGTTACAACTTATTCATCGATTTCATCAATTTTTTATCAAATTTCGTCATGTTGAGTTGTGATTTTAGATTTTTCTGATTCGATTATTGTGTTGTGTAGTAGGAAACAACAACGGAAGTAAAAACTCGAGAAAAGTAATTAGAGAAATCGATATCGATATGGATCAATCGATGTCTCTTCTTCATCAACATCAACAACAGCAGCAGTTTCGTAATCATCAAAACGTCGACGTATCCACCGGTCTCCGGTTAGCGCATTCTGTTTCTTCTCAATGCTCTGCTTTATCCTTCTTATCCGACGAATTATCGTCGCAAATCAATCAACAACGAGACGAAATCGATCGTTTTCTTCACGCACATGTATTATTATTATAGTTTATAAAACCCTAGGTCATCAGTAATAATCGATCGGAGGTTTGACAGTGGAGAGGTGGTCTCCGGCGGTGATTAATGATGGGGTAATCGGAGGTGAAATAAGGTGAGGTGAAGTGGGTCTTGTTCCCCGGAGAAAACACAGAGAAGAGGAAGAAAGGTTTTAACGGTGAAAGATGATAATGTTTCTAAGCTAGTCCCTGTGGTTTGCCCTTTTTAAGGAAAGGGTAAATTGGTCATTTCACACCCACTTAACAGAGAAAACAAACTGAAGTTAGACCCAGGGACTATCTGGCAACAAAAAATGAAAAGTTTGGGACTATTGAAGTAATTTTAGAAAGTTAGGGACTAAAGGTGAAAAAGGCCAAACCACAGGGACTATCCAAACATTTTTCTCTTTTTCAAAAGATTAAAACAACCCTGTAGATCATGAAAACATGCATTGACAATTTTTCAAAAGATTAAAACCACAAATAGCCATGACTAGATTTACGGAAAATGAAATCAAAACCTTTCAAAAAAAAACATTGACAATTTGTCAAAAGTAAAAAAAATAAAAAAAATGCCATTCATTACTATAATCTAAGTACTCATAGAATATAAATAAACTAGAAAAAACAACCCGCGCTACGCGGCGGGATCGTTTGGTTAACCCACGTGTTGCGGGGGCATGGGTCGTAAAATTGCGCCAAGTAGTAAACAAACATAAATACGAATTTACACCGCTTTGTAACGTAAAATGCAGTAAAAGACAAACGTGAACTAATAATGCAACCTGGCAAAAAACGTACAAACTCGTAGTCATACCGACACAATTGATTATACCGCCTATTTAATCAACAAATGATCATTTTGTAAGATATAAAAATTATCTGATATATAATATTTAATTTCCTAAAAATACACGACACTATTGGCAAATGAATGTAAAGAAATGACAATTTTGAAATTAAGCTTCAAAAACAAAGGCAAACTTTATACTGAGAGTGAAGATACTTAGATGACCTGCAGATGTTAGTCATGAGTGACTTGGAAACTTGCACTGTTGTTAATATCACATTTGTTATTATATAAAACTAGAGGCAGTTCATCATTTGTTATTATATAAAACTAGAGGGATACCTTGTGCGATGCGGTGAGATTTTAGTTGGTATTGGTTCGATTTATTAAGGTGCAAGCACTCGCTATAGAATATTGATACGTAGTTTTGCATAGATTGAAGACCTTAAAACGAATACTGAAACTTGTTCTGATAATAGTGATACCAGTACCAGCATTGTTTGATCAAAATTGGTTTGTTTCGTCACGACACTAGTTACCGAACCTCGAATAGCCTAGAATAAAAAGAAAAAATATACATGGCTGTCGAGAAAAAAAATTAAATACATATCCTTGTTTATTGAAAAATCAATTAGTTAAATGTGTGTTAATTTAGGATACAAGAGTAAAAATTAAAATCAAATTGAAAATTAATAAAACAACAAATCACTTTTTCCCTTTGTTCTAAGTCAATTATGCATTAAAAGGTTGTAAAGTACTTCATTGAAAGCTTGTACTTTTTTTACAATGATAATATGTGAGTGTAGCAAAGATACAACAATGGCATATCCGTAAATAGTTTTCTAGTATTGTCCAAATAATGTACTATTCCTAAGAACCTTCAACATTTGTTATTATATAAATAAATAAATAAATAAATAAATGTGAGCTGACATGTTATTAAGTGGTTATATGGTAATTTCAAAAAATAACAAATAATCTAGACTAAATTATAGAAAAATACGAGAAAAGAAATTGTCATGACTTTAATATCACAAATAAAAAAATGGTTATTATTCCATATATAAATAAACTTTTTGTGCATAACTACTTGTAACTTGTGCTTTGAGAGTTTTTCAAAAAAAAAACTTGATTTTTTAATTTTCACCCAAATGTTTTTACCTTTTGCAATTTTAACCCTACATAATTTGTTTTTTTAACTTTAACCCAAACTTGTCATTACTTTTAACCCAAAGGTTTTTATCTTTTGCAATTTTAACCCTACATAATTTGTTTTTTTTAACTTTAACCCAAAACTTTTCATTATTTGCAATTTAACTTCATAACTTTTGTCACTTATACTTTTCATCTTTGGCAACTTTTCGGTTTACGTATAGTTCTTAATTTTTCGAGTTAATACGACGCAACGTACAAGTGTGGTTTAACTTTTTTATGTTTTGTTTCAAATTTTGCAAGTTAATACGACGCAACGTACATGTGTTGTTCAACGGTTTTACCTCTATTTTTTCATGTTTGACAGGTTTGTCGCAACACGCAGATCCTAGGTCGAGTCAGTGTTGGTGGTCAATAACGGTTGTGCGACATTAGTACTATTTGACACTGTTTTACGCTCCGCCGCAACACTGCGTGTGCTTTGAGGGTTTTCCAAAGAAAAAAATAGTTATGTATATGGTTGTCGTAACCTTGGCTTTGGGGGTTTCCAAAAAAAATGATTTTTTTTAACTTTTCAGCCAAAAGTATTTCATAAATTACTTTTAAACCAAAACTATTTTTTTTTACTTTTAACCAAAAACATTTTATCTTTTGCAATCTATTCTCACAACTTTTTTTACTTTCAACTTTGATCCTTTATAGTTTTCATTTTCCGCAAATTTTTCGCTTTATGCTTGGTTCTAAATTTTGTGACTTAACACATCGCAACGTGCATCTTTGGTTTAACTTTTTTACGTTTCGTTCTAAATTTTGCGAGTTAACATGACGCAACGTGCGTGTGTGGGTGAACGTTTTTATATTGTCTATTTTCTCCGTTTGACAGGTTTAACATAACGTGCGGGTCCTAGATCGACTTAGTCATAACTAAAGAATCCCCGCCGCATTGCGGCGGGTCTCAATTATAGTTATTATTATTATTATGCAAAGTTACCATTTAGTGAAGTTGAGAAATTGACCACGGATGAACAAGTTACTTTTAGGTGTGGTCCAAGAGAAACATAACAATCTGTTGTTTATGTTCAACCAACAACGTACTTTCCTACTTTCGTTGAAAAAAAATCCATGCGCTTCTTAATATATAACTTTGTTTCTTTTCCGTTGTTTGTCTCACTCCTTTCTCACTTGTTATAAAAAATAGTTTATTTCCTTAAACAACACATATATAACACAACTAGAGGGGGCAGGTGTCAACTAAATCCACGAAAGAAGCAGGAACTCTATATGATCATGAGTTGGAAAGCCGGGACAATCGTAAGGATCATCAAGTCACCGTTAACAGCGATATCAAAAGCTATAGATCATTACAGCAGATGCATTATTAACTTTTCGATCAACTTCCATCGGCCAGCCAAGATCTTTGAAGCTACATCCAACTCTCAGATGCTTCCCCGGAGGTGCAGCATACCATCAGAAACTGACCACCATCCCGGGACCGTTGTGCGAGGTATTTCAACCGAAACCACTGCAACTGCTGCATCCACTCAAGCCATGATGTGGCCTTCACCAAGGATGAGGACAATTTATGAAGATAGAACTTGTTCTTTTAGGGATGATTGTGTCGTTTGTAAAAAGACGGTCACCTGTAAGATATGTTTTATAGTTAAGTCTGTTTGTAGGTGAGTCATGCAAAGAGGTATGAAGATAGAACTTGTTCTTTTAGGGATGATGGAGT
This sequence comes from Helianthus tuberosus, assembly GCA_030545235.1. Classification (NCBI taxonomy): domain Eukaryota; kingdom Viridiplantae; phylum Streptophyta; class Magnoliopsida; order Asterales; family Asteraceae; genus Helianthus; species Helianthus tuberosus. Next base: position 95,061,069 of record CM060403.1, on the reverse strand, counting down.
TGTTTACATATTGTATCTTGTCTATTGATGGCCTTGTTAACTTGATGTAAGATTTCAGTGTTTTTTTTTAATTATAATTTATACCTTATTATAGCTAGTTGTCAAGAAATATCAAATCTTAATACTATGTTAACAAAGATGCAATCGATCAAACAATATAGGACATCCTGGTGGTTAGATGATACACTTCACAATCAAAATGTCGTGAGTTCAAATCCTACAGAGTGTGAGTTGTATTATATTTATCTTAGAAAATACAGAAATTGTGAAAAAAAAAACCGCACACATGTGAAACAAATAACCGAACGTGTTATCAAAAAGCAACCCAGCAAAACTTTTGTTGAACGAAAGTGATCTGCATATGGTGTATATAAAAACAGTTTTAGCACTCAACTGCTCATATGGTGTATATACTAGTATTGTTGTGTCAGTTTGATTGTCCCTTATCACAAGAAGAAGAAGAAACAATAACAACTCACAATTATTAAATAAATATTCTTAACGTTTATGGGTTGTGACGGGGAGTAAAATCATGTCAAATATCATCAACACCATACCATTGCCATCGATCAGCATCACCGGAAAACTCGGCTAAAAGAATAAAAGCGGTCATTTCGACTTTAACTTAGAACGTAACACGTATAAATATAAAAAAAAATTATTTAACCACATATCAAGTTCGTCCGGTTCTTGCAAACTTAATTACGATATAAAATAAAAAATAAAAAGTATTTTTATATAAACAATTAATTATATATATAAACCTAATAAATTATGATACAAGGAATAAAAAAAACGGCTCAAACTATTGGCACACTCAAAACGCCTATTTGCACACTTTAGTGTTTATGTAAGCCGCGTATAGGTAGGGTTGTTCATAAAGCTCGCGACTCGTAGCTCGGCTCGTAGCTCGCGACTCGTAGCTCGCTCGAAAGAAGCTCGAGAAAAAATTTCTAAAAAACTCAATTTGAGATGTCGTGAAACAAGCTGGCTCATTTTGTAACCAAGCCCAGCTCGAGCTAAGCTCTGCTCGGCCCATGGCTCGGCTCGTTGGCTCGTTCTTAGGCTCGTTCAACTCCGACGTAAAGCTCAAGCCAATTTTAACCACCTGAATTAATTTCGAGCTTGAGCTCGACCCCATCCTGGCTCGACTCGGCTCGACTCGTTTACAGCCCTACGTATAGGTCTATACGTGGCGTATAGGTTTGCATAAAAATGTCGCGTATAATACTATATGCGGCGTATATAAAGGTTTTTTTTACAAATATTTTATACAATATTAATCGTTTTAGCAAAGTTTTATAAAAAAAATAAGTTTTATATTTTAAATAGATTAAAAAAATAAATATTTCTTACAAACATTTTATACAACATTAATCAGTTTTATATGATATTACAAATGTCGTATCATATAGTATAGGAGTAGTATAGGTAACGTATTGACCTCGTATAAGCCTATAAGTGTGATATCGTATCGTATCATACCGTATAGTGTAGTATAGGTCTCATATAGGCCTCATATAGGCATATAGGTGTAGTATCGTATAGTATAGGTCCCGTATATGCCTCGTATAGAAGTAGCATCGTATCATGTAGTATAACTTAAGTCTCGTATATGTGTAGCATAATAGAGTATAGTAGGAATATAATATACAAGACCTATAGGGGACCTATACGAGAGTTATACTACACTATACGATACCGGTATAGGCCTACAGGTATAGTATAGATCCCGTATAGGACTATTGGTATAGTTTAGGTCACGTTACGTCACGCATAGGCCTATAGGCATTTACAAGACCTATAGAGGACCTATACACTATACTATACCATACGATACTATGCAATATGATTCGATAGTATAGGATATGATACAACACTCGTATAGGCCTATGGGTATAGTATAGGTCCCGTATAGGACTATAGGTGTGGTTTAGTGTCACGGCCCCAGCCCCGGTTTGACCCGGTCAGGAGCCGCGGGACAGGAACCCGTGGTATTTATTAATTGATGCGACAGCGGAAGAATTATCAGGATCCTTTAAAACTTGAAAATGCCCGATTATTTTATTTCATAATTTGGGATAAACCCCGTAATTTACAATAGAGGAATTTCACTAGGGAATTCCCTGATTTATAAAACATGTTTATTTATTTTAACTGAGCCACCTCCTCAAGCTTGTTAGTGCTCCGTAGTACGTTTTCCTTTATTTACAGCAGGTTGCCTGAAATATGTTTTAAAAATATTTTATCAGCGGGGAAATACTGGCGAGTCACTCAATTTGATAAAATGACACATAGCTATAAATTACAGCATAAGAGCGATTACAATGACTTTTATCTTATTTTTATCTGGCGCCGTGTCACCTCCTGGTGACGATGGTCATACCACTATTGGGTCTATTTCCCCAAGTAGTGATGATTATCACTGTTAGGATTTATTAGCCTAACTGTGAGAAATTAGTAATGTGCACAATACCCCACTAGCCAGTGATTCAAGATAACCATGACTTAATCCCTGTAATTATAACTTTTGAAAATAAATGGAGTATTGTTAAATACTTTTGATAAAAGAGAATGACTCACATTGCAGATTTAAACGGGCAGAGTTTAGCCTACTGATTAGCCTTGTAACCTAATTTAAATAACAATGCACACGAACTAGGTTAGTAACTAATACAACATTTACGATAACTCACGAAATTAAAACCCTCACAACGAATGACAAAGTGCTATACTTAAACATCCGTCAAATTTACGACTAATGACAAAGTATGTCCCTAATGTGTGCAGCACTTAAACATCCATTGGATAGTTTCAATCGATCGGACATTGAATCGTAGCTGCGATCGAGTTAATACCCTGTATCGTAGCAGCGCCTCACTACCGTGAATATTATTTTCGACTTTTGAGCAGTGATATTTCGTATTTGTGAAAAGATTTCGACACCAGTGAACAGGCCATGATCAGTTCTATTTATAGCTGAAATTTGGGTCTCACGCGGCCCGCGTGAACCCTTGCTCGACCCTTACGCGGCCCGCGTGGCCACCTAGTCTACGTGTAGGTTTGCTGGGTCACGCGTAGGGTTGCCAGGTGGGTGCCATGTGGCCTGGGCACGCTTATCCGGTCAAACACATGTTGACGCGACCCGCGTGAGGTTATGCTTAACCCTTACGCGGCCCGCCTGAAGACCAGAAATCTGGTTTTCAGGGGTCCGGGTTCTCATTTCCGGGTCGTTTTGGGACATTTTTGAAGGTCCTTACATCCTCCCCACCTTATTTAAAATCTCGTCCTCGAGATTTACTGAAATAAGTGAGGATACTTTCGCTTCATCTCCGATTCCAGCTCCCAAGTGTACTCGGGTCCTCTCTTTGAATCCCATTTGACTTTGACCAGTACTAGTCTTTTGTGCTTGAGAAACTTGATCTTCCTGTCTTCTATCTGAAGTGGTTTCTCTACAAATTTCAACTTTTCATTTACCTCTACATCTTGAAGAGGTACTACCAAGGATTCGTCAGATAGACATTTCTTGAGATTGGATACATGAAATACGTCATGTACCCCAGTTAGCTCCTCTTGTAGTTGTAAGCGATAAGCAACTGGTCCTATACGTTGGACTACTGGGAATGGTCCTACGTACCTTGGACTTAGCTTTCCTTTCTTACCGAACCGAACTACTCCTTTCCAAGGAGAAACTTTCAAGAGTACCTTGTCTCTAACTTGAAACTCTAGTGGCTTACGTCGATTATCGGCATAACTCTTCTGGCGATCTCGAGCCGTCTTTAATCTTTCCTTGATTTGAGTGATCTTGTCGGTAGTTTCTTGCACTATTTCAGGACCTGATAATTGACTTTCTCCTATTTCTGCCCAACAAACTGGAGTTCTACACTTACGTCCGTACAGTGCTTCGAATGGGGCAGCTTCGATGCTTGAATGATAACTATTGTTATAGGAGAATTCGATTAAAGGTAGGTGGTCATCCCAGTTTCCACCAAAATCTATCACACATGCCCTAAGCATGTCTTCCAGGGTTTGGATCGTCCTTTCACATTGTCTGTCTGTTTGAGGATGATATGCAGTACTTAGATTTAATCGGGTTCCCATAGCTTCTTGGAAACTTGTCCAGAAGTGGGAAGTGAAACGACTATCCCTATCCGATACTATGGAGAGTGGAACTCCATGTAAGGATACTACTTCATCTACATACAACTTAGCTAACCTTTCCATACTAAAGGTTTCTTTCATGGGTAGAAAATGAGCTGATTTGGTTAATCGATCCACAATTACCCAAATCGCATCGTTACCTTTTCTGGTTTTGGGCAACTTAGTAACAAAGTCCATTGTTATGAGTTCCCATTTCCATACAGGCATTTCTAATTGTTGTAGTAGACCTGAGGATTTCTGGTGTTCTGCCTTAACTTGTGAACAAGTAAGACATTTAGAAACATGTCTAGCTATATCCTTTTTCATTCCTATCCACCAGAAATTATTTCTTAAATCTTGGTACAACTTATTGTTACCAGGATGCATGGTATACCTAGATTTATGGGCTTCCTCTAAAATCTTATTTCTTAACTCTCCTTTCTTAGGTACCCAAATTCGTTTCTTATGGAATCTCTAAATTCTATCACTTCCTTGCTCTAATTCCTTTACTCGTCCTTTCATACCTTCAGCATCATCCTTGATTGATGTTTCTTGAATGTTTTTCAGTTGTTCCATTAAATCTAACTGTAGATTTAATCTGAGAGCACGAACTCGTCGTTGTTTCTCATGATACTTACGACTTAAAGCATCAGCAACTACGTTTGCTTTTCCTTCGTGATATTGAATATCACAGTCGTAGTCACTTAGGATTTCCATCCATCTCCTTTGCCTCATGTTCAATTCTTTTTGCCCAAATATGTATCTTAAGCTTTTATGGTCTGTATAGACAGTAAACTTACTTCCATACAAATAGTGTCTCCAAATCTTAAGAGCAAAAATTATGGCTCCTAACTCTAAGTCATGAGTCGTATAGTTTTCTTCGTGCTTTTTCAATTGCCTTGATGCATACGCAATTACCTTTTTGCGTTGCATTAGCACACATCCTAATCCTAGCTTAGAAGCATCACAGTAGACTTCAAAATCTTCTGTTCCTTCCGGTTAGGCAAGAATTGGAGCGTTTGTTAATTTCTGCTTTAAAATCTTAAAAGCTTCTTCTTGCCTAGGTCCCCATTCAAACTTAACTGATTTACAGGTTAGCTTAGTTAATGGTACGGCTATCTTGGAAAAATCCTTAATGAACCGTCTATAGTATCCGGCTAATCCAATAAAACTTCTAATTTCCATAGCTGACTGCGGGACCTTCCATTTGGTGATCGCTTCTATCTTAGCAGGATCTACGTGAATGCCTTCGTGATTCACCATGTGACCTAAAAATTGCACTTCTTGCAGCCAAAATTCACATTTCGAGAATTTGGCGTAAAGTTTTTCCTTTCTTAACAAAGTTAAGAGTGCATGTAGGTGCTCACAATGCTCCTCCTGGCTTTTGGAATAAATAAGTATATCGTCGATGAAGACAATTACGAATTTATCCAAATACGGTTTACAGATCCTATTCATCGTGTCCATAAATGCTGCTGGAGCATTTGTTAACCCAAATGGCATGACTGTAAACTCGTAATGACCATACCTAGTTCTGAAAGCAGTTTTAGGTATGTCTTCTTCTTGTACCTTCAATTGATGATATCCGGAGCGTAAATCTATCTTAGAAAAGTATCTAGCTCATTGCAATTGATCAAAAAGATCATCAATCCTAGGTAATGGGTATCGATTCTTAATTGTAACTTTATTCAATTCTCTATAATCAATATACATTCTCATTGACCCATTTTTCTTTTTCACAAACAACACTGGAGCTCCCTACGGGGAGGAACTAGGTTGTATGAATCCTTTGCTTAGCAATTCATCTAACTGCTTTTTCAATTCTAGCATTTCGGTGGGTGCTAACCGATAAGGTGCCTTGGCTATCGGTGTAGTTCCAGGAATTAGATGAATTCTAAATTCTACTTCCCTATCACGTGGTAATCCAGGTAGTTCTTCTGGGAATACCTCTGGGTATTCTGATACTACTGGAATTTCTTTGAGTTCCTTACCCTTAGTGTTAATGATTACTGACATCATATACACTATTTCTTGTTTTCTTGAATAACTGGCCAATTTCATTACTGAAATGAATTTCATTGGCTTACGTGGCTTATCACCTGTAATCATCACTAATTCTCTTGTGGGTGTATGAATTTCTATGGAATTCTTATCACAAAGAATTCAAGCATGGTTGGCTACTAATCCATCCATTCCTAATACAACATCGAATTCGACTAACTTCATAGGTAACAGATTTGCAGAAAATTCATGGCCTAAGAATTCGATCTTTTCTTCTCGCAAAACTTTATCTATGTTAACAGAATTCCCATCTGCCGTTTCTACCGTAAAAATCTGCCTAAGGTTGGTTAAAGGTAGGTTAAGAGCTTGGCAGAATGAAGTATTTATAAAACTTTGGTTTGCAACAGAGTCAAATAATACTTTTGCATAAACTTTGTGAACTAGGAACGTACCAGTTATTACGTCAGGAATTAGTTCTGCTTCCTGAGTAGTCAACTGGAAGGCTCTTGCGTTCTTCTATGTAGCTCCTTCTGCAGGTTTGGCTTTGTTATCAGCTGGTTTGGCCAATTTAGGGCAGTCTGGCCTAAAATGTCTAGCTTCTCCGCAGTTGTAGCAGATAGTTTCTTTCTTCTTCCTGCAATCTTCTTCTTGGTATCCCGGGATTTTGCAGAAATTGCAATATCCTTTGCATCTTCCAAAATGCTTTCTTTTACAGGCATTGCAAAATGGAACAGTGGAAGAATGCCCAGTTCCCTTTTTCTTGAAATTGCTACGATTACCCACACGGAATCCCTGGGTAATCTTTTGGGCCACTTCCTTTTTCCAGTTTTCTTCTCTTGTGCGTACCAGCCCGTCAGTTAGAGTGTTAGCTAATTCCACAACATCGTCAATAGTGCAAGGTCTTGCAGCCTTGACGATGTCACGGATTTCACCAATCATTCCCCAAATATAACGGGAAATAAGTACCGGTTCTGGCGAAGCCAGGGTTGGTACTACTCTTGCATACTCGAAGAATGTCGAAGTATACCCTCGACAGTCTACATTCACCATCCGGTGGTTCAGGAACTTATTCGCCATTTGTTCCTTTTCATATTCAGGGCAGAATTTTCTTTCCACTAGCCGCTTAAATTCTTCCCAGCTCATGGCATAGGCCACATCGCTTCCCTTCGCTTGAAGTACCGTATTCCACCATTCTAGCGCCCCTTCTTTAAAAAGATGCGACGCGTACATGACCTTGTCTTCCTCTGCACATTTACTTATTTTAATCACCGCCTCGGTTTTCTCTAACCAACGCAGTGCAGCAGTCGCCCCTTCTTTACCTGCAAATTCAGCCGGTTTACAGGCAAGAAATTCCTTATAAGTGCAACCAGGCGTTGCAGCTTTCATTTTCTTAAGGAGTGGGGCTTGCATTCCATCGTTGTTGTTATGAGTATGATTGCCGCCTCCGTTTACACTATTACTGATATTGTCACCGTGTGTACGTTTGCTAGGAATAATTTGTTGAGGTTCAATTGGATTTCGAGCCGCAGCAAGTAATGCTGGAATAGCATTGGCTATTCCCTGAGCAATGATATTCTCGATATCTTGCCTATTCAAAAATTGATCCTCATGATTTTGTTCAGATTGGTTACCCTCGTTAACTTGTTCATTACCAGCGTGTGCCATCTGGTAATTAATTTATATAAGTAATTAGCATAAAATAATTAATAACCAAACATAATTAAAATAATTGCACATAATTACGTTAACAAGTATAGTCAAAATTGTTGATTTTTTAACTTTCGATATTATATATATATATAGGGAGAAGATCATGCGAGAACCACCTCTTATTGTGAGAACCGCGAGAACCAATGTGAACACACCAAAAATGCCTAAAAATAGCTAAAAATCACACAAAATTTTTTTTTTTTGATTTTTTTAATATTTTTTAGGTTAAAATCGCTACTTTTCGAAGCAAAAAAAAAAAAAAAAAAAATTTTAATTTTTTTTTTAAAAAAAATTTTTTTTTTTTTTTTTTGGCTTCGAAAAGTAGCGATTTTAACCTAAAAAATATTAAAAAAATCAAAAAAAAAATTTAGATTTTTTTTTGATTTTTTTAGGTTGTTTGGGGGTTTAGTTTTTAGCATTTTAGCTTGGGGGGGGGGGGGGTTTAGGTTTTTGGGGGGTGGGGGAGGGGGGTTTAGGTTTTGGGGGGGGGGGGGGTTAGGTTTTTTTTAGGTTTTTTTAGGTTTTTTTTAGCTTGGGGGGGGGGGTTAGGTTTTTTTTTTGGGGGGGGGGGGGGGTTAGGTTTTTTTAGCTATTTTAGGTTGTGTTCACATTGGTTCTCAAGGTTATCACAATAAGGGTGGTTCTCGCATGAGCCCCTCCCTATATATATATATATATATATTACGCATCCGTACAAACTGGTTATCCTACAAAGTTTTACTTTTAGTTATTTCACATAATTATATTGTATTATGATATTATTATTAAACACATATTCCTACAACCACAGTCACACCATCCTCGTCAGCTGGCCTCTTAGAAACGACGTTCCCTTTCGTCGTATTTCCAAGATATTCTTTCCCCTACTTCCCTAATTCGGTTGCCTGCATCAATCAGCTCCTCGCCATAATGACGGAGTTCAGCCAGATTTTCCATGCTCATAGGTGGGTGTAGTGGAGGTTTTGGGTCGAATTGAGGGAAAAAGGTATTAGGGTTGTTTAGGAGATTTTGAAACTGCCAGTCGGTGGTCCACCATTCTTCGAGTTCTGCAGGTAGAGGTTGGGAGTGGATAATAGGATCTGGGATTTCAGGCTCTAGGTCAACTGGAAGTCGTGCTTCTGCTGGGTAGTTAAAAAGATTTTCACCGGCAGGTCCGATGAGGTCATTAAGTGCCAGTTTATGATCCAACTCTTCCCAGGGTGACATTTCCTGGTCTAGCCGGGAACTTTCCCCAATCTCTATTTCCTTGCCTTTACCTTTGGAATCCTCCGTCTTGGTAACTTTCCGTGTCGCTGGTTTCCTCCTGCGCACACGCCTCCAGCCCACAATTCTTCTTCTCTTCTTTGGCTTAGGTTTCTCCGGAGGTTGGGTTTGAAATTCCATAGGTTCCTCTATGTCAGCACAATATCCGGTAAAGTCTTTGGAAACTTCCACATTAACAGGATAGAGATTGAGATTTTGAAGGGCTTCAGATAACTCATTCATGCTGTTTTAGCAAATATAAGGAAACATACAAAATTCTAGGTTAAATGTTTGTAACTTGAATTTTCACATAATCACTGATTGGAAATTAGAAAATTAAGTATTTAAAAATTATGAAATATTGCGATTTTATTTATATTACAATTTACAACTGAAAATATACTAGGGATAATTTATTTTATTCTATTTTTTCTTACTAAGTTGTTTATCTAATGGGCAAATTTCTTTAAAGTTTCTGGCTTATAGGTGACATAGGTACTGATGGTTCAATTATAAGTTAGCATTTACTGCTACAGTGGCTAACATGTAGAGATTTGCCCATTGTTCATCTAACTCATCTTCCCATGGTGGTTTAGTGTCTATTTCCTGAATTTCCTTATTGATCATCACTCCTTTTGGTTGTGACTTCCTTATTTTCTCTTGACTTTTCCTAATAATCAAACTTCTTTTATTAGGGGTAAGTGGTTTTTCATACTGTGCCTTACGAACAAATATTCCTTCCTCAGTATCTGCTGAGTATCTTGAGGAATTTGATTGGAATGAAATTCCCTTATCTTTTGGGGAACTATCTAATTGACGATAGATGTCCGAGATTCTTTGCTTACCCATACTGTAACTAACAAGTAGTCAGTTAAAAACACATAATCACAGGACAGTAATCAGAAAAATTAAGTATTTTAAATACTTAATAGGCTTAAATCAGTGGCTCTGATACCACCTTTTCCTGTCACGGCCCCAGCCCTGGTTTGACCCGGTCAGGAGCCGCGGGACAGGAACCCGTGGTATTTATTAATTGATACGACAGCAGAAGATTTATCAGGATCCTTTAAAACTTGAAAATGCCCGATTATTTTATTTCATAATTTGGGATAAACCCCGTAATTTACAATAGAGGAATTTCACTAGGGAATTCCCTGATTTATAAAACATGTTTATTTATTTTAACTGAGCCACCTCCTCAAGCTTGTTAGTGCTCCGTAGCACGTTTTCCTTGATTTACAGCAGGTTGCCTGAAATATGTTTTAAAAATATTTTATCAGCGGGGAAATACTGGCGAGTCACTCAATTTGATAAAATGACACATAGTTATAAATTACAGCATAAGAGCGATTACAATGACTTTTATCTTATTTTTATCTGGCGCCGTGTCACATCCTGGTGACGATGGTCATACCACTATTGGGTCTATTTCCCCAAGTAGTGATGATTATCACTGTTAGGATTTATTAGCCTAACTATGAGAAATTAGTAATGTGCACAATACCCCACTAGCCAGTGATTCAAGATAACCATGACCTAATCCCTGTAATTATAACTTTTGAAAATAAATGGAGTATTGTTAAATACTTTTGATAAAAGAGAATGACTCACATTGCAGATTTAAACGGGCAGAGTTTAGCCTACTGTTTAGCCTTGTAACCTAATTTAAATAACAATGCACACGAACTAGGTTAGTAACTAATACAGCATTTACGATAACTCACGAGATTAAAACCCTCATAACGAATGACAAAGTGCTATACTTAAACATTTGTCGAATTTACGACTAATGACAAAGTATGGCCTTAATGTGGGCAGCACTTAAACATCCATTGGATAGTTTCAATCGATCGGACATTGAATCGTAGCAGCGATCGAGTTAATACCCTGTATCGTAGCAGCGCCTCACTACCGTGAATATTATTTTCGACTTTTGAGCAGTGATATTTCTTATTTGTGAAAAGATTTCGACACCAGTGAACAGGCCATGATCAGTTCTATTTATAGCTGAAATTTGGGTCTCACGCGGCCCGCGTGAACCCTTGCTCAACCCTTACGCGGCCCGCGTGGCCACCTAGTCTACGTGTAGGTTTGCTGGGTCACGTGTAGGGTTGCCAGGTGGGTGCCATGTGGCCTGGGCACGCTTATCCGGTCAAACACATGTTGACGCGGCCCGCGTGAGGTTATGCTTAACCCTTACGCGGCCCGCCTGAAGACAAGAAATCTGGTTTTCTTGATTTTTGATATGGATTTGGGTTTCAGGGGTCCGGGTTCTCATTTCCAGGTTGTTTTGGGACATTTTTGAAGGTCCTTACATCCTCCCCACCTTATTTAAAATCTCGTCCTCGAGATTTACTGAAATAAGTGAGGATACTTTCGCTTCATCTCCGATTCCAGCTCCCAAGTGTACTCGGGTCCTCTCTTTGAATCCCATTTGACTTTGACCAATACTAGTCTTTTGTGCTTGAGAAACTTGATCTTCCTGTCTTCTATCTGAAGTGGTTTCTCTACAAATTTCAACTTTTCATTTACCTCTACATCTTGAAGAGGTACTACCAAGGATTCGTCAGATAGACATTTCTTGAGATTGGATACATGAAATACGTCATGTACCCTAGTTAGCTCCTCTTGTAGTTGTAAGCGATAAGCAACTGGTCATATGCGTTGGACTACTGGGAATGGTCCTACGTACCTTGGACTTAGCTTTCCTTTCTTACCGAACCGAACTACTCCTTTCCAAGGAGAAACTTTCAAGAGTACCTTGTCTCTAACTTGAAACTCTAGTGGCTTACGTCGATTATCGGCATAACTCTTCTGGCGATCTCGAGCCGTCTTTAATCTCTCCTTGATTTGAGTGATCTTGTCGGTAGTTTCTTGCACTATTTCAGGACCTGATAATTGACTTTCTCCTATTTCTGCCCAACAAACTGGAGTTCTACACTTACGTCCGTACAGTGCTTCGAATGGGGCAGCTTCGATGCTTGAATGATAACTATTGTTATAGGAGAATTCGATTAAAGGTAGGTGGTCATCCCAGTTTCCACCAAAATCTATCACACATGCCCTAAGCATGTCTTCCATGGTTTGGATCGTCCTTTCACTTTGTCTGTCTGTTTGAGGATGATATGCAGTACTTAGATTTAATCGGGTTCCCATAGCTTCTTGGAAACTTGTCCAGAAGTGGGAAGTGAAACGACTATCCCTATCCGATACTATGGAGAGTGGAACTCCATGTAAGGATACTACTTCATCTACATACAACTTAGCTAACCTTTCCATACTAAAGGTTTCTTTCATGGGTAGAAAATGAGCTGATTTGGTTAATCAATCCACAATTACCCAAATCGCATCGTTACCTTTTCTGGTTTTGGGCAACTTAGTATCAAAGTCCATTGTTATGAGTTCCCATTTCCATACAGGCATTTCTAATTGTTGTAGTAGACCTGAGGATTTCTGGTGTTCTGCCTTAACTTGTGAACAAGTAAGACATTCAGAAACATGTCTAGTGTTAGACCCAGTACAGGCTCAAAACAATCTTCTTTTCACGTAATATGGCAAGTGATTTCAGTAGATGTGAAAAAGATGTGCGGAAATGGAAATCAGACTTTCAAGAAACAAGACCTACAGAATTATCAAGTTTATATCACTTAGAAACAAAATAGTTTACAAAGTGATTGTAAGATTATTATCTAATACAAATGAATCTTGAATTCTGTGGGGGAGAGAGCAATGGAGTTTAGGTGTATGTGTGAATGCTAAGCTTCAAACTCACTTTGCTTCTCCTGGTTGAGCCTTCTATTTATAGTCGGCTCGTATGAATAAACAATAGTTTATTCATACAATAATTCCTGCAAAAAGTAGCCAATTGACATATTCATTGATTCCAACGTTCAAGTTGGCTTTTTCATCATGATTTCATTTAATGTCAACTTGCTTCGGTAATTGTGGCAGGACAGAGCCAATTTCAGACAAGTGGGTTGTTTCATCAGAAATTCTGATAAACCACTTCATCAGAAATTCTGATGAACAAATCATCAGAAAATCTTTGATGATCAGAATCGTCAGATACTGATGATATTTCATCAGAAATATCATCAGATCCATCAGAAATGACCTTTTCTGATAATCCAATTCGGCTCTTGATCAACTTGTAATTCTTTGAAGTCGATGCTGTGCTTTTCCAGTTGTCCCATCTGATCTTCTTTTTCTAGTTCGTGATCTTCAGGACTGTGATATCTTCATAGACACAGTTGATTGTGCTTTTCTTCAATACTTACAAATAAAGTTTCCTAACAGTTTCCCCCTAAGTATTGTAAGAAAAAGAACCTCATAAACAGAAAAATTTCCAAACATTGGAAATATAATACTTGAAAATATAAACCAGTTACTGAAGTTCAAACAAATTACATAAAAGATGAGAAGTTAAATAAATAGTTCTTTCAGTTAAGTTTCACTCTCTTATGTGTATCTCCTGTCTTTAGCTTCTTTTTGTAGGAGATGTATTTGTTGCAGCTGATATACATGTCTTTATACCATTCTCTTGCTTGAATCCATTCTTCAATCATCTGCTCAATTTCTTTTCTGCTTTCCTCCATGTTCTTTTCTATCTTCTGAAGATGTTCTTGTCTTTTGTTCATGGTTTTCAAGATATACCTCAGAGTTTGATTTGAGTACTTGCAGATGTCAACACTTCTGAACATAGCTTTGTTTTCATCCTGATCTCTGAAGATTACACCATAATCTTGTTCTTTATTTGCGTTTGTCAGTATGATGATGTCTCCAGATCTTGCATCTTCTACTATGTCTGAAGGAACTTTTGTCTTTGGTGATCTGACATATACCTTTTTGTTGTGTACATGCTCAAAATTTATGCATAGATCAAAGTCTGAAAAAGCTATTCTTTCAAACAGCAGTATTCCAGCCTTTGATATGCCATTTAATGCTCTTCTGACTTCTTGATTATTTTTCTTTTCCTTTTCATAATGATCCTTCATAAACAGAATGTCTAAAGGATGCAACTGGTCAGCTATTTCTTCATCAGTCACCTTCTGTTCTTCTCCATTCTCCCTCTGAAGTGTGTATCTGTTTTGCACATCAGTTCCTCCAATATCATCAATTGCACTCTTTACTTCACTTACGTTTAGAATTCTTTTTACTGGATTCCAATTTTGTTTGTGAATGCTGCTTGGCCCTCTTTTTATTCTTTCTTCTCTTAAGTCCAGTCTGGTTGGAGATAGTGATCTTGGTGCTGTATCTTCTTTTGTCAGATAGTAGCTCACTAGATTGGTCTCAGGAAATATCATCACATCTCGTGCAATCTCTTTAACCATGATAGACTTGGTTTCAGAGATCTTTCTCTTAACAGTCTTTGATTTTGTTGCTGACTCTCCTTCTTGTTCCCATTCATTCATTATTTGTTTATTCATATACTTACTTATTGCAGAGTCATCCGATACTTTTGGATTTGGAACAGATGCTAGTAATTTCAATTTTGTAATAACTTGAGGTTTTGCAGTTGCTAACCTTTTCAGTATTTCGTCTTTTGGAACATTCGGAGGAGGACCCATCACTGTGGTTCCAGCTTTTGTGATTGGTGAGATTGATGATTGTTGAGGAGTTGACTTTGGAGCTTCTTGATGTGAGCTTTCAGCAGGAATTTCTTTCATGAGTTCTTGTGGATTCACTTTGGCTAGTTTTGCAATATTGAATTGCATCTTCTCTACCAGTTGTTGCACTTCTTTTACCTATTTTGAGTTGCTGTGTATGTTTTTCTGAATATTTGTGAATTCAGTTTGAGCTTTTGTTTGAATTTCAGCCCATTCTTTTGACAGCTTCTCAAGGGCATCTGTGATACTATTATTACTTGCCCTTAGTATGGTAACTTCTTCCAAAACTCTGCTTGTGCTACTTGACTTCCTTGATTCAATCACTTTTGCAACTTGTGCTTTGATTTTTTCTGTTTCTGTGAGAATCGTTTGGATTTCTGATGCAGAGATGTTGGATTCTGGTGCCTTTTCTTTCATCTTCTGAAGAGACTTTAGTGCTTCAGTGTTTTCTTCAGTTTGTTTCTTCATTTCCTTCACTGACTCTGACAAAGTCTTCATATCAGCCTTTTGACCTTGTATTTCTGACAGCAACATATCAAGTTTTTCTTCTACTAGATTTAAATTTTCTTGGTTCATGGGTTTTTCAGGGATAATTGGAACAACAAATGTTCCTTCTAACGTTCCAGCTGCAAACACATTTGCTGCTGTTTTAGAGATGATAGGGTCATTTTCAGCCAACACTCTTGGTGCAGCTTTGAATTTACCTGAATCATCTCCACCAGTGATGAGAAACTCATTCTCATTCTGGGTTTCCTTATGTCCTTGAATCATATCAGTATATGATCCTCCATAAGTTTTTGAGGTAAACAAATTACCTTTATCCAGATTTCCTTGATCAGTTTCCTGATCTCCATCTGTTGGGATCTCATCCTCTTCCTCATTTTCTGATTCAGAGTTGAGATTTATGGAACTAGTAACCTCTTGATCAACATTCGTTGTTCTGTATTCTATTTTGTAAGAAACGTTAACAGAACTTTCTGAGTTTGTTTCTTCTCTGTGAGTTTCTACTAGAACCGTGTTTAAAAGGGATGTACCAGCAATGCGAGATTCATCATGATGAATGACTTCAGTGGCTTCAATGTCAACATTGTGTGTTTCTCCAGCAATGTGTGATCCTGCATCATGTGTTTGATGGATTTCAAATTCATGATGAATACCTGCTTCATGAATCTGTTGACTTTCAGCATACTTTTCTTTATTTTCTGGTGATTTGGCTATCTCCAAGTTAGCTTTTTCCAGAATTCTTCTTTCTTCTACACCCTCATTTTCTGATGATGAGGACTTCTCATTGTCTCCTTTTTCTGTTGATGAAGAACAGTTCACAATTTCTCTGCTTGGTTCTTCTGTGGGAGAGGTTGATTTTGTCAGAAGTTTTTCATGTTGTATTCTGTATTGTGAGTCTGGTGCAATGAAGCATAACATGCTTTCTGGTAACACAGGAATATCTTTGTCTGATTCCCATCCATGATTTGAACTCCAGGCCTTCATTGTTTTTGATCTCCAGATGTCTTCTAAGATTGGAATCTCCATGTTTCTTTCAGCAAATGCTTCAGAAATGAAAATTGAGATTAACCTTGGATATGGCAGATGAGAGGTTATTTTTCCATTTCTGGTGATGATTGATCTTTTGAGAAGATTAAAGATTTCTGACCCATAATCAATTTTGAACCCATTTATGAGTCCAAACATGATTGTTAGAATAGCTTGATTGATTTGATCAGTTCCTCCTATTTTTGAGGTGAGACATTTGTTTAACACTTCCATCATCACTTGCCAGATAGCTGGCAATTCACTTCTTCTTATTGCTCCAATTTTGTTGACATCTCTTTTCTTGTATCCAAGCCTAATGACAAAGTCTAATAAATCTTCTTTGCTTGGGGCTTCAGTGTAACTGCCAAGAACAGGCAGTCCAAGCCATTCTCTTACTCTTGCTGGAGTTAATGTTACATAGACATTTCCCCAAACATGAGCAGACACCCGATTTTCTTCAACTTCTTTAAAAGTGTAAACAAATTGCTGTAGCATCCTTTCTGGTATTTCTCTTTCTTTTGTCAGTGCACCTGTGATTGGACATTTTGTAAGATATTCTACCAGAAGTTGACATCTTTTATCATACTCTGAATACTCTGTATTCAGCAGCAGATTGTTTTCCTTCATTGGTAAAAATTCTGCTTCCTCGACAAAAGGTACTTCATGTTGATCAATTGGAATATTGAGGTTAACTTCTGCCATTTTTGGAGTTAGGGTTTGAGATTTAGGGATTTTTGATTTACGAGTGAAAAACAGGGGATTTTAGGATATAAGGAAATTGAGAGTATTGTGGTTGTATGAAGTAGAAGGTGTTGAAGGGGTATAAATCGTGGTATGAGATGGTGATAAAAAGATCATTAATTGTCTTTATAACCGTTAGATCGTGGATGCTTAGATTTTGGTTCAAAAAATAACCGTTGGATCGTGGGTGTTAAGACTTTAATGAAATTGTTTATCATGGAATCGTGGTTGTGCCCTTTCAACTTGACTTTTCAATTTGTAGTTTCTTCAATCTTTTCTTGAAAGTGTTGCACTGATTTTTTATTGGAGAAAGCTATCGGTTCTATGACACCTTTTCTTCTTTGTGGACCCCTTTTGATAAGTGGTCCAATTATCTTCCTTCATGTGTACCCTCTTTCTTCATAAGTCAGAAAGTCCCATTCTGATAAAATCATCAGAAATTTTGTTGACCATATGTATTCTTTTGTTTTGACTTCTGTTGTCTTTTTGACATGTAGCTAACAGAAATAATTAGTCCTTTTATCAGAATTTCTGAGATTTCCCCCTAAACTTATGAGTGCCCCTTTTTTTTTAAAGATGAGAGGGAATAAGGAAAGATCAGAAGACTTACATTTGTTTGTCTGGTAACATCCAAGTTTCTTTGACTTTTCTGATATTTTCTAAAAACATTTTGTTATCATTGAAATTTTATCAGAAAATTTTGAGTTTGATTTCTGATGTTCATTTTATCTTTACCTATTTCCCAAAATCACAAACCAGAAGATTAGTAAGCAAAAAATATTTTTACAAGCAAAACAGATAAAACCTAATCAATATCTACACCTTCACCATGTTCCATTTCCAACAATACTAATTGATCAGTTATCATCCCAGAGTTGTTGTTAGTGGGTACAAGCACGCTAAGACCCATGTTTTCTTGAAGTCTCATATCAGCCCTTGGATAACTTGCAGGAATGCCTGCAAAGTCTAGCTGACTTGTGATTATCTTTGTTAGAAAACGAGGATACATCAAGAATGGCTTTGCAATCCACATGTTACTTACAAAATCACTCATCAGATAATGAGAGAAGTTGTAAGGTACCTTAAGTACCAGTGCTAGTATAGGCTCCATCAATTTCAGAGATATTTCATGATGATTGATGACCTTCTTTGAAAAACATGCACCCATCTGGGTGACCAGATATTGCCATGGCTTTTTAAAGCCATTTTTGTTGATTGCCCGTTGTTGGATTGGTGTGTGATAACCCATTTCCCTTAAGACATTTTCCTTCTGATACCTTGTGAACATCAAAACATCATTATCATCATTTAGTTGAAGAGCAGTCCTGATGGTGGCTTCATTTAACAGAATTTGCTGATTTAGCACCTCACTCTTGATGGTCATCTGCTCCCTGTTATGAAACTCAGATAGTGTTGCATTTTTCCAGAAGATTTGAAGAATCTCTGGATGAACACTTATGTGAGCAGTGAGAGCATAGCTCAAGTTGCTATTCATGAGCATCTTGAGTACAACTTGACACCCTTCCCACTGAGGACCGTCCATATTTGTCCTCAATCTTAGATTATGATATGGATAAAGAACAAGTGGGAAACATGCATCTTTGATAGAGTTCATTTTGTGAGTGTGTGTGATTATGTGATGAAGAAGAGAAGTGAAGATGACAGATTTTAACTCAAAGTGGTGAATATTTATAGTAAATTTAATATTTGCTATAAATGGAAGCTACCAACTTGTGGACTTTCTTCACTGCAATCCTTGTTATTTTAATGATTACCAGAGACCAGAAAAAAAATACCAGAGATAAGTTCCTTCTTCACTACATTAATTTATCTAGGTGGCTAATTTCTGGTAATGTATCATTGTAGCCAACCAATATGTCACTTCAACCTTTTTAAACATGATGGTGTGTAATAAATGATGGAGAGAGAAATATCTATTTTAACGAGTTCCCAGAAATTTTCTGTTTGTATGACGTTATCAGTACTAACATAAAAAATATTATATAAAAAAAATTTCAAACAAAAACAAGCAATATAATAATATATAAACAGGGAATATGAATGCAGAAGTTAACATGCTGTTGTTTGTTTCAATGAACTACGATAATTCTGACTATCAGCCCTTTTTGCTGAAGATTCACCAGAATTCTGATGATTTATCAGATATTCTGATGTTGAATCAGATTTTCTGACGGCTTCATCAGAATTTTTGATAAATTGACATAAGAATTCAATTATCACTAAAGCAATTATCTAAGTAGTTTTTTTTATCAATGAATTGACCATAACAAAGCGAATTATGTGTTAAATCTTTCAACAAAGACAACTCTCTTTTATGGTTAAACATCCAAATTTCTGCAACCATACCCCATGACCCTCCCTTTCACTCCATTTCCAAAATTTACCATTTTACCCAGCTTTGAAACAAAGTTGCTGAGTAAGCTCCTGTCCCCAGTCATGTGCTTGGAGCTTCCCGAGTCGCAGTACCAGATCTGCTGCACATGATGGTCCTGAAATGAAATGATTAGAGGGTTTTTGGTACCCAGGCATGCTTGGGTACTGTTTCTGATGAATTTTGAAACATTTTATTTTTACTTCTTCTTGGTTTTGCATCAGAAACTCTGTTATATGCTGAGCCATTAACAGATTTTACATTTTTCTTTTGAAGATGGTGCTGGACAAGCTTCAGTATGTCAACACACATACAAGAGTTATCAGAATTTTCTGATAGTTCCTCTTGTGATGGAATGATTGGATAATTTTGAAAAGATGAGTGAACTGCTTCTGGAGTTTTTACAGATTCTTGACTGCATTCACTCTTGTTTGTTTTGAAGTTTGGTTTGTCAAAAAAATATTCAGAACAGATTGATTTGCAAGATTCAGATTCAGATTCTGATACTAAATTATCAGAAATTTGATGAGTTGCTTTTACAAAGATAGTGGGTTTCTTTCTATTTGAGCTTGTAGTACTTGTATAGCCTAAACCCTCTCCTTTGTTCTTAGGTGTGGACTCAATAAAATTTATGAACTTTTTAGCCTGTTGAAAACCTCTTACATTGATTTCTTTGTCATTTATTTTCTTGTAAAGATCTTTTCTTTCATTTTCATAAAACTCAATTTTTGCTCTTTGATCTAAACTGTCCTCAATAAGATGTTGGTTTTCAAGAATGATTTTATTCAAAGTCCTTTGCAACTCATCAGATTTTCTAATATCTGATTTATGTTTTTCTTGCAGATTTAGAAAATCTGACATGAGCTTGTTTAGCTTGTGTTCAAGATCAAGATTGTCTAAATTTACCTTTTGTTCTGAAGTTTCTGGTAGTCCTTCAGAGAGTGCCATGAGGCAAAAATTTGCCAACTTTTCTTCTTCTTCATCAGAAGAATAATCAGATAACCATGTATCTGTTCCAGCAATTAAGCTTACTTGTTGCTGCTTCTTTGCTTCTTCAAGCTTTTTCTCATAATAGGCAACATCCTTTAGCTTTTTGGTCTTGCATTCTGATGCATAATGACCTCTCTGCTTGCACTTGTAACACACAACTTCAGCCTTCCCTTTATCCTTAGATCTAAACTCTTCTTTAGATCTTCCATCCATCCTTCCTTTGTCACTCCTTTGGTATCTCTGGTTACCTCCCCTCAACCTCTGCTCAAATGTTTTGGTGAGCAGTGCTATTGCTTCAGCAAAAGCTGAAAAGTCTGATGATGCATCAGAAGTTTCAAGATTTTGACTGTTTGAAGGTTGTGGATCATTTGTTGTTGTTGATCTTTGTGAGTTGGAGATTAGAGCTAAAGATCCCCCTCTTTGAATAGTTTCTTCAAAAATTTCTTCCTCTCTGGGGATCAAGATGCTGTATAAGTCATGAAGACTCATGTTTCCTAGTTCTAAGGTTGATGATAAAGTCATGGTGAGACTTCTCCATTCTATAGGAAGGGCATCAAGAAATTTTATGTTTCTTTCATCTTTTGATTTTGTTATACCAAATTTCTTTAGCTCGTTTAAAAGTTTAGTAAATCTTTGATATGTATCATTTAACCTTTCATTTGGCAAACTTTTAAACCTTTCATAAGATGAGACATTATTTGTTCTTTTGTTTCTTCTCATCCTTTCTCCTCCTTCACAAAGGTTTTCCAACTGATCCCATATTTCCTTAGCTGATGCACAAGCATCAACTTGTGAAAATATGTCATTGGGGATAGCCATAATTAAAAGTGACTTAGCCCTTTCATCCCCAGCCACCTTTTCCTTGTCTTCCTCACTCCAAAGTATTTCACTTTTGGGAGCTTGGGAGGCAGGGATAGCAGGTGATTGGTCAGTTGCTGGAATAGCTGGTATGGCAGTCATTGGTATATGTGGACCCCTTTCAATGGATTGAAACAGAGCTCGGTCATGACCATTAAGGAAATTGACCATCCTGATTTTGCACTGGGGGTATTCCTCTCTGACCAGAGTCGGAGGTTTAGACATAGAACCAATGTTAAAAGCATTATTCCAGGATTGAAAGCTGGCCATACTTAGAGAAAAGAAGATGAGCGATTGATCGTTTGAAAATAGTTTATTCAATCTGCTCTGATACCAATTGTTAGACCCAGTACAGGCTCAAAACAATCTTCTTTTCACGTAATATGGCAAGTGATTTCAGTAGATGTGAAAAAGATGTGCGGAAATGGAAATCAGACTTTCAAGAAACAAGACCTACAGAATTATCAAGTTTATATCACTTAGAAACAAAATAGTTTACAAAGTGATTGTAAGATTATTATCTAATACAAACGAATCTTGAATTCTGTGGGGGAGAGAGCAATGGAGTTTAGGTGTATGTGTGAATGCTAAGCTTCAAACTCACTTTGCTTCTCCTGGTTGAGCCTTCTATTTATAGTCGGCTCGTATGAATAAACAATAGTTTATTCATACAATAATTCCTGCAAAAAGTAGCCAATTGACATATTCATTGATTCCAACGTTCAAGTTGGCTTTTTCATCATGATTTCATTTAATGTCAACTTGCTTCGGTAATTGTGGCAGGACAGAGCCAATTTCAGACAAGTGGGTTGTTTCATCAGAAATTCTGATAAACCACTTCATCAGAAATTCTGATGAACAAATCATCAGAAAATCTTTGATGATCAGAATCGTCAGATACTGATGATATTTCATCAGAAATATCATCAGATCCATCAGAAATGACCTTTTCTGATAATCCAATTCGGCTCTTGATCAACTTGTAATTCTTTGAAGTCGATGCTGTGCTTTTCCAGTTGTCCCATCTGATCTTCTTTTTCTAGTTCGTGATCTTCAGGACTGTGATCTCTTCATAGACACAGTTGATTGTGCTTTTCTTCAATACTTACAAATAAAGTTTCCTAACATCTAGCTATATCCTTTTTCATTCCTATCCACCAGAAATTATTTCTTAAATCTTGCTACATCTTATTGTTACCAGGATACATGGTATACCTAGATTTATGGGCTTCTTCTAAAATCTTATTTCTTAACTCTCCTTGCTTAGGTACCCAAATTCGTTTCTTATGGAATCTCCAAATTCTATCACTTCCTTGCTCTAATTCCTTTACTCGTCCTTTCATACCTTCAGCATCATCCTTGATTGATGTTTCTTGAATGTTTTTCAGTTGTTCCATTAAATCTAACTGTAGATTTAATCTGAGAGCACGAACTCGTCGTTGTTTCTCATGATACTTACGACTTAAAGCATCAGCAACTACGTTTGCTTTTCCTTCGTGATATTGAATATCAGAATCGTAGTCACTTAGGATTTCCATCATCGGTTAGGGTGTGACAATAAGACCAACCAGGATAGAGTGGTCCTTAATTGTTATAGAACACCAGTCTCGGATCTTATGTAACACCCCGAAAACGGGTTTGGTAATCAAACTCTGTTCATACTAAAAGACGGGTAAAGTACCGTTAGCAGTAAAAATAACCCGTTAACTATTTGGATTTAAATAAGAAATCCTAATAATTAAATACAAGCGAATCAAAGAATTTAAGAATTTAGTTTATAAGAGCCCGAGTCAACGGGACTTAAAATACAACGGGTTTTTAACTCCCGGAACCCACTAAGTTAACTAGGTAAAATTAACCTAGTTAGTAATGGGTAATTAAATAATAAACTATGAGTTATAGTTTCATTTATGAATATCTAAACTTGAGGGACCAAAACCGTGAAAAAGGAAACAAGTTTTATTTAATAAAAAAAAATAACACACCACACACACTAAGTGTGTGTGGATCGATCTCCAGGAGCGACCAGGAGGGTGAAAACCCTAGAACTCAACAAATCTTGCAAATTGAAGGTTCAATTCAAGTCCAAATCGAATTCTAAACATAGATTCCTGATCCTCATCACAAGGGGATTACAAGGTATGTAAAATTTTGAGAAATCTTTCAACTTGAAATTCTCATGAATTGGGAATAATCTGAGATTCTAGTTGCATGTGTATGTTATGATGATTTAGGAACTACTATAGTGTTTAGGGACAAACCCTAGACAAACACAAGCTGAAATCATGTGAATTTTTAGTGAAAATTATGATCACCATTGTAGGTGATTAGTGAGTTATGTGAAATTTGATGAACACTAGGAAATAGATTGTTGATCTAGTGTAAATTGACAATTTTGAAGTGCTTTCAGAAATTATAGAAGTTAACCACTTTGTAAGATGGTTGATTTATGTGAAATTTGGGCTAAGAGATAAGCTTGAGACATGAAAAATAAACATGTAAAATTCTGCCCTTAAGGTGTTCGTTGAAATGCCTCAAAGAAGGCTCGAAACTAGAATTTTGTAGTTAAAACACCTAGTTATGATGTTTCGACTATTATGCAAAATGTGATTAAAAAGAGTTCTAAATATGATAAACGTGGTCAGAACTTTGGTTAAAATGGTAGTCTGAAGATAACGCCTACCGGGTAATCAAAAATGCTAAAACTAGTTGATAAACTCGAATATGCGATTAGTGTACTAATGGGCATCTGACTTTTAAAAAGTCAAACTGACCTATAGTACGATAGATGGTAATTTTGATATGAAATGCGTAAGGTGGAATAATCGTATTAAGTTATGATTAAACTAACCACCTTGTGAAATGATGAATAATAGTTGGCGCTTAAACAAGCTAAGTAAAGCTTGGAGTGAAAGCGGGTCAAACAAGTCAAGCATGGAAGAAAAGCATAGCTCGGATGCAAAGTAAGTGAAACTTACATAATTATGTAGAATACTTGTTCATTCTATGCGTTATAGATGCAATAATGATAATATTGAAAATATGGATTCCGACGCGATTGATACGAGTCGGAACATATAAAGATGATAAAAACCATGGTTTATGGCAAAAAGGGCAAAACGGTAAATTAATCATGTAATGACTAAGAAATTATGAATTTCCATTAAGATTACCTAGAAGTGTAATCTAATAATGGTGAAAAAGGATTTGGTAATAAAATCCGGGATGGGATGGATGTATGAATTGGAAATCAAAAACCATGTTTTTGATTTAATAGGCAACGTTGGGCATATAGGCCGAACGGGTCGAATGGTGGTGATAACACCATTTGACAATATCGATTAATGTGGTTGTCAAGTCTTATGTTAACAGGAGCGATTAGCAAATCGGATAATCGCGCCGCCATAGATTGTGTGATAATAAAAGCGAGATATAAATCGGGTCTATTTGATGACCCGAGCCAGGTACGCTTGTATGAACTTATAGTTAAAAGTGCAAATAAGGTCCAATGGATAGTGAAATCCTTCATCGCAAAAATGAAGGATTAAAGATTACTAAAAAACCCCTTAATGGGTAACCCGAGTAAACAATCCTTAGAGGTTGTTTAGGAACTTACATTATGATTTTAGTAACCCTTGAATGCGTGCAAAAGTTGTAGACATAAAACTTTCAAGGGTTAAATGCTTAAAATGTGTATTGCCGCAAAATAACATTTCCGAGGGATAAAACTCGGAATAAAAGGTCCATTTCGTTAAATCCACCACACTCATAGTTGTGGTGGAAGACTAATCAATAAGAAACGGGTGGAATTATGAGGTATATGGGAAATGAGCATAGTTTATGCTAAAATGGTCGTAAATACCCTTAACGGGTCAAAATATGATTTTAAACAAAAACGGGTAAATAATTGCGTAGAAACCCGTGTTCAGTACTTAATATGATTGACAATATTAGAATTAAAGGGTTCATGATGAATGGTGGTCAAACAAACATGTTTGTTTGATAAACACATAGTCGGGTCAAAATTTAGTGAAAAGATAATAAGCCGAAGGCTTAAAAGTCTCAAATTTATTTAATCCGGATGTCGGATCTCGACTCCACTAGATGGAGAATTAAATTACGGATGCGTAGGAAAAAGAATCGGGTAAAACGGATCAATAAGGAAGAAGTTATGGCCGTTTCCGTGAAATCAGATCGTGCTGAGAATCTGCAGCATCAGAAAACAAATGAGGCTGTCAAATTAAGGGCCTCGCGTAGCGCGAGCCCCTGTGGCGCTACGCGACGCCTTCAGTCCGAAGAAATTTTATTTTTTTTACTTGTTAATCCATGGAACTTGTTTGTAATTGTTTGGACTTGATCAAAACTAACTTGTGTTGTGTTTTGATCATAGGTGATCGCCAAGAGTGCCGGATGAAGATCAAGCGACGAGCAAGAACCGAACACGATCACGAAATAAGCTTCCGCACTATGTATCGTTACTATGTTAAATGACGAACGTACACATGATATGATGTATAAACTTTTTAATTGTAAAAGTTTTAATAAACCCGAAATTCCAATGCATATGTAATCTTAATTACATGTTTGTTTTCGTTAATTATACGAAAACCAGTAAAATAATAACTAGGGTGTTACATCTTAGTGCTCATTTATCACGGTTGAACATGAGAATATCATGTTCTCATGTTATAGGGTCAAGGTTATTTAAAATTTTGTGATTTTTAGGTTTTAAACTTTGAAGCTAAAATGCATAATTCATTACTACATACAGGCCCGGCTATACCCAAGTGCTGGGTGGGCTTGAGAACAGGGCCCAAATAATTAAGGGGCCCAAAAAATTTTAAGTTTTCTTTATATATAGCCCAAAAATTTTTAAAGGCCCAAAGCTTTGTACAAACCCAAACCCTTAACAGATTACAGGCCCCATCCTTTGTCAAAAGTACAATTTTCGCTGCAAATCAAACGACGCGGTTCTTCTCTGCGCTAGGGATTTCTGAAATCTGAATTCTGATCGAACACTGTGTAACACAACAATAGTCATCATCATCGCGATTCAACACAACAATAGTCATCATCATCGCGATTCAGGACATCATAATCATTCTCGCAGATAATAGTCATCATCATCACGGAATCACCGCTGCACGGTTCCGAGGTATTTGTTTGTTGTCTGTTGATTTTTGCTTGTTGTTATCTGTTACGAGTCGCAACCACGGTTCCGAGTTACGGTTCCGAGTTACATCTTGATTTCAACAAAGATGAATGATGTTTGTTTTTTCCGATTTACGGTTCCGAGTTACTGAGTTACATCTTGATTGCAACCACGGTATTTGTTTGTTGTCTATTGATTTTTTTGTTTTTTCATAGCCGGTTATCTTTTTCTAGACTTTTGCCACTTTCAAGCCCACCCAAGTGTTGTCATCTGTTATGAAATATCAAATATGAATGATGTGAATTGCTTTTTTTTTCTTTTTTTTTTGCAGTTGATATCCGACATTCCGACTATCCGTCTTCATCTTGAGGTAAATTGGTAAAATCTTGATAATAATAATTATTTATGTTTTATTAATTATACTTCAAATGTATTAGACTTCGTGTGAATTGTTATTGAATGGATTTTATTCGTTAATATGTAGAAATAATGCCTCCCGTTCCTAAATACAAACACCTATCCGGGTTGGCGACAATATCTATTGAAAGTGAAATATTAGATACTATAGATTACAAGGAGTTGATCGAGAGCTTTGCTTCAAAAAACGCTAGGAGAACCACACTGTTTGCTGAGCAAGTAAGTTTGATACTTTGATCATTTTTGCTACACTATTTTTGTTAATTTGTTTTATCTATTTCATAACAATTATCGTAGTATTATCAATTTTTAGTATTTATATATATATGATTGAATGATTGATGAGTTTCTGTTATATGAAGATTTGCGAATAGGGCCCAAATTTTTTATCTCGAACAGGGCCAAATTTTTTTTTGTGATTTTCGGAGACGGCCCTGACTACATAAATGAGTATCATAAACGGAAAATCTTACAGAGGAAACTGTTGGTGATTACTAACAAAATCTTGTAGAAAGGCAGAATAATTGTAAGTTAAAAGAAGTCCATGAGTAACACTCAAAAAATTGTTATCATTTATGCATCATAAGGCATAAACTAACTTGTTATAAGCAACTGTTGTTTTATAATCATTAGATTCATATATAAAAATGAAAATTACCATTGGATTAACGATGGAAATCTCATTGGCAATTTTTTAAAGAATCACGCGTTAACAACCCCGTCTATAATATGTCGGTAAATATCCATCAATAATATGTTGGAAAATTGTTTGATAGCTATGCTAGCAAAGTTATCGTTACTCTGTCGCTAGTAATCCTAATGGTAATATGTCGGTCATCTGTTGAGAATTACAATACCCACACCATGATTTATGACAGCCTACCATCAATGAATTAGTATTGGTAACAACCGTCACTAATAGATTAGAAATGTATATAACCCGGTAAAATGTTTATATATAAAGACAAGAGATCAAATACAAATAACTTTCACGTACAAAACGTACGAAGTGAATGTTTTACTGAAAAACGCGATGGCATTTTCGTAATTATCAAAAGAGTAAAATATAAGTTTATTCCTTTATGTTTGTAGCAAATTGCAGGCGGTGTCCTTTTCCTTTAATATTGACGAGTTTTGTCCTTAACGTTTCAAAATCCTACACATTCTATCCTTTAGGCCTAACCCAGTTAGATTTTTTGGTTAAGTATGGTCATGTGCCTTGCACATGAGGGTATTCTTGTCATTTTACCTCTCCAGGGACTATTGAGTAAATAACTTATATCAAGGGACTAAGTGTGTAAAAAGATTAAAAAATAAGATATAAATATAAAAACCTAATTAAAAATTTATGATCATGTAGAGTAATTATCAAAATTATTCTACAAATGATCCTGTAGAGTAATTTTGATATTGTAGAGTAATTTTGTAAAATGTTCTTGTAAGGTAATTTGATCTTGTAGGGTAATTATCAAAATTACTCTACAAGTGTATCTTGTAGAGTAATTTTGATCTTGTATGTTAATTATCAAAATTACTCTACAAATGTATCAAAAAATTACTCTGCATCAAAATTACTCTACAAGTGTATCAAAATTACTCTGCAAGTTTATCAAACAACATACAATTCAAAATTACTCTACAAAATCATTCGTAGAGTAATTTTGATACTCTACAAAATTACCTTACAAGATAAAAATTAATATACAAGATTATTTGTAGAGTAATTATGATACTCTACGAAATTACTTTACAGGATCAAAATTACCCAACAAGAACATTTTACAAAATTACTCTACAAGATCAAAATTACTCTATAGGATCATTTGTAGAGTAATTTTGATAATTACTATACGAGTAATAATTACGAAAATGTAATCGCGTTTTTTTGGCTTTTTCATGTCTTTTGTACGTTTTATACGATAAGACACTTTGTACGTGAACTTAACTCTATATATAAAATCACAAAAAAAATGTTTATTAATTACTTTTCGCAATAGGATATTACTTTCCCTAAGAAATTATAACCTCTTTAGTTAGTTTTTTAATGCACCGCCATAAAATATCCAAAAAATTTGTTTGTAAATATTTGTGTTACATGACAACATCAATAATTTTCCCGTATTATTCTTGTTTCTTCAGTAATGATCGTATATAGATAGAAAAATAACAAGTTTATTGACAATAATGAAGTGGGAAACTCAAGCACGGCTGATTTACACCAATGAGAGTCGCAACTTCAAGGCATTTGAGATAGCATTTTAAAAACCGGTTTTTATATCGTACTGGAATTGGCTCAGAAACGGTTTTACCGGATATATCGGGCGGTTCAACTGGGTGTAGCAGATGATTTAACCGGTTCTACCGGATGGTTCAAGTTGTACAACCGGCCGGTTTAAACCGGTTTTTAAAACATATTTTAGGATAAGGATTATCTTGTTAAAAGATTGCTATATCTATCATGATTTCACAAAAGGTGTCTGTCGCAATCCTTCATCTTTGCACTTTGCTTGCTAATATGCTCCTTTATTCAAGGACATCTTTACCGAATTATATTAAGCAAATGCAACATAAACATGAAACACATTGACATTTTTCTTTATTTAGGGAATGATTATCAATGTAATATAAAATAATTCCATGTCATGTCGATCAATAAGATGAGGCCACATCAAACAACAAAACACTTGTTTATGAAGAGCGGGTATCTTTGCTTTTGAAGTGCATTATTGAGTAGAGAATTCTCATCCTTTTTGACAAATACATTAACACACACACACAAACATATATATATATATATATATATATATATATATATATATCGGGTAAGGTTCATGCGAGAACCACCCTTATTGCGAGAACCGCGAGAACCAATGTGAACACAAAATAAAATCTAAAAAAAATCAAAAAAGCACTCAATTTTTTTTTTAATATTTTTCTTAAAAAATCGCTATATAAATTCGTTTCTTATGGAATCTCCAAATTCTATCACTTCCTTGCTCTAATTCCTTTACTCGTCCTTTCATACCTTCAGCATCATCCTTGATTGATGTTTCTTGAATGTTTTTCAGTTGTTCCATTAAATCTAACTGTAGATTTAATCTGAGAGCACGAACTCGTCGTTGTTTCTCATGATACTTACGACTTAAAGCATCAGCAACTACGTTTGCTTTTCCTTCGTGATATTAAATATCAGAATCGTAGTCACTTAGGATTTCCGTCATCGGTTAGGGTGTGAGAATAAGACCAACCAGGATAGAGTGGTCCTTAATTGTTATATAACACCAGTCTCGGATCTTAGTGCTCATTTCTCACGGTTGAACATGAGAATATCATGTTCTCATGTTATAGGGTCAAGGTTATTTAAAATTTTGTAATTTTTAGGTTTTAAACTTTGAAGCTAAAATGCATAATTCATTACTACATAAATGAGTATCATAAACGGAAAATCTTACAGAGGAAACTGTTGGTGATTACTAACAAAATCTTGTAGAAAGGCAAAATAATTGTAAGTTAAAAGAAGTCCATGAGTAACACTCAAAAAATTGTTATCATTTATGCATCATAAGGCATAAACTAACTTGTTATAAGCAACTGTTGTTTTATAATCATTAGATTCATATATAAAAATGAAAATTACCATTGGATTAACGATGGAAATCTCATTGGCAATTTTTTTAAAGAATCACGCGTTAACAACCCCGTCTATAATATGTCGGTAAATATCCATCAATAATATGCTGGAAAAATTGTTTGATAGCTATGCTAGCAAAGTTATCGTTACTCTGTCGCTAGTAATCCTAATGGTAATATGTCGGTCATCTGTTGAAAATTACAATACCCACACCATGATTTATGACAGCCTACCATCAATGAATTAGTATTGGTAACAACCGTCACTAATAGATTAGAAATGTATATAACCCGGTAAAATGTTTATATATAAAGACAAGAGATCAAATACAAATAATTTTCACGTACAAAACGTACGAAGTGAATGTTTTACTGAAAAACGCGATGGCATTTTCGTAATTATCAAAAGAGTAAATTATAAGTTTATTCCTTTATGTTTGTAGCAAATTGCAGGCGGTGTCCTTTGCCTTTAATATTGACGAGTTTTGTCCTTAACGTTTCAAAATCCTACAAATTCTATCCTTTAGGCCTAACCCAGTTAGATTTTTTGGTTAAGTATGGTCATGTGCCTTGCACATGAGGGTATTCTTGTCATTTTACCTCTCCAGAGACTATTGAGTAAATAACTTATATCAAGGGACTAAGTGTGCAAAAAGATTAAAAAATAAGATATAAATATAAAAACCTAATTAAAAAATTATGATCATGTAGAGTAATTATCAAAATTATTCTACAAATGATCCTATAGAGTAATTTTGATATTGTAGAGTAATTTTGTAAAATGTTCTTGTAAGGTAATTTGATCTTGTAGGGTAATTATCAAAATTACTCTACAAGTGTATCTTGTAGAGTAATTTTGATCTTGTATGTTAATTATCAAAATTACTCTACAAATGTATCAAAAAATTACTCTGCATCAAAATTACTCTAAAAGTGTATCAAAATTACTCTGCAAGTTTATCAAACAACATACAATTCAAAATTATTCTACAAAATCATTCGTAGAGCAATTTTGATACTCTACAAAATTACCTTACAAGATAAAAATTAATATACAAGATTATTTGTAGAGTAATTATGATACTCTACAAAATTACTTTACAAGATCAAAATTACCCTACAAGAACATTTTACAAAATTACTCTACAAGATCAAAATTACTCTATATGATCATTTGTATAGTAATTTTGATAATTACTCTACGAGTAAATAATTACGAAAATGTCATCGCGTTTTTTTGGCTTTTTCATGTCTTTTGTACGTTTTATACGATAAGACACTTTGTACGTGAACTTAACTCTATATATAAAATCACAAAAAAAATGTTTATTAATTACTTTTCGCAATAGGATATTACTTTCCCTAAGAAATTATAACCTCTTTAGTTAGTTTTTTAATGCACCGCCATAAAATATCCAAAAAATTTGTTTGTAAATATTTGTGTTACATGACAACATCAATAATTTTCCCGTATTATTCTTTTGTTTCTTCAGTAATGATCGTATATAGGGCATGTTTGGCTAAGCTTTTTGAAACAACTTATTGACTTATTGGCTTTTTGAAAAGTCATAAGCTTCAAAATGATGTTTGGCAATGAGGGTGTATGTGAGGGGGAAAAGCCAATAAGTCAATAAGTCACTCCATACTGACTTTTCCAAAAAGCCAATAAGTCAATAAGTTGTTTTGAAAAGCTTAGCCAAACATGCCCATAGATAGAAAAATAATAAGTTTATTGACAATAATGAACTGGGAAACTCAAGCACGGCTGATTTACACCAATGAGAGTCGCAACTTCAAGGCATTTGAGATAGCATTTTAAAAACCGGTTTTTATATCGTACTGGAATTGGCTCAGAAACGGTTTAACCGGATATATCGGGCGGTTCTACCGGATGGTTCAAGTTGTACAACCGGCCGGCAGTGGCGGACCCAGGAATTTTTTCCTGGGGGTGCGGAATATTTTCAAAGATTTTAGGCCCCTAGCTGTATAAAAATATCGGTTCATAGCGGGTCGGGTCGGATCATGTAAGACAAAAGAACATCAAACTGAAATTTATAAATCCTCAAAAACACGTCAAACGTCATTACAAATTACAAACGTATTTAAAATTGTGCCCTACAGGTTTTTTTTTTTTTTTTTGAAATATATACAAAATATCATCTAAAGATACTAAACACGCCATAAGTTTATTACATTATTACTCATTGTTCCTAACACATATAATTTGCTCCATAAGTTCATAAAACAACACTAAACACTTAAACAAAATAAACAATCATGTTCAACCATATCCCATAACTTTCAATTATATTTTTAAACATTCAAGCCCTAATATTAAATGTTGATTACTTGTAACTAATAATTTAAACAAACAAAGCTATAAATAAAACAACAAAATCATTTAACTACAAGTCTAGAACAACAAAAAAATCAAAAAAATATAAAAAGGTTAAAGCCTTACACATCTAAATTTTCTCATAATAATCACATAAAACAAAATAAATAAATAAATAAACCATACTAGTTCTATATTGGAATTCTGACGTAATATGGGTCGGTCCAACCGAAATTTTGGTTTTTCCGGTAAAAAAAGCCAACAGGTCGTGCGTCAAGTCGCTGAGAGTTTTTTTGGGGGCTGGATTTGGAAATGGAATGGGTGTATGGGTTTGGGTTATCTTATTTAGTTCAAATTTCTTTAGGTTGGGTTTGGGCTTGTGTTAATAAAAATTGATTGCAGATTGGGCTTTGATTGGATTAAATAATTAAGTGAATAAGTGGTTAAAGAATTATTTTTTTTCTAAGTGGGGCGGTTGAAAATTTTCAAGGGGTGCGGGTGAAAAATTCCAAGGGGTGCGGTCGGGATTTCCAGCAAAAAATAATACTAAAAAATATTTTTTCATGGGGTGCGCCCGCCCACCCTTGGCTTAGGGTGGGTACGCCCTTGCCGGCCGGTTTAAACCGGTTTTTAAAACATATTTATGATAAGGATTATCTTGTTAAAAGATTGCTATATCTATCATGATTTCACAAAAGGTGTCTGTCGCAATCCTTCATCTTTGCACTTTGCTTGCTAATATGCTCCTTTATTCAAGGACATCTTTACCGAATTATATTAAGCAAATGCAACATAAACATGAAACACATTGACATTTTTCTTTATTTAGGGAATGATTATCAATGTAATATAAAATAATTCCATGTCATGTCGATCAATAAGATGAGGCCACATCAAACAACAAAACACTTGTTTATGAAGAGTGGGTATCTTTGCTTTTGAAGTGCATTATTGAGTAGAGAATTCTCATCCTTTTTGACAAATACATTAACACACACACACAAATATATATATATAGTGTGAGGTTTATTGGGGAACACTAAAAAAGTGGGGAACCGGGGAACACTCTTAAAAATTTAACTTAACATGTTAAAAATGAATTTTTTAAACATCTTTTTCGGCGCTTCTCCTTATATATACTTGTAGAAGCATTTTTAATAAAAAAAATCAAAAACTAAAAATATTAAAAAAACAATTAAAAAAAGGCTAAAAATTGTTTTTTTAGAAATATTATTTTTTTACTCGACTAATTTCTCCTCCTTTTTATAAAGAAAAGCGCTGAATTTTTTTAAAAAATATTATTTTTAACATGTTAAGTTAATTCTATAAGATATAACTGTTTTTTAAACATTTTTTTTATTTTTAGTTTTTGATTTTTTTTATCAAAAATGTTTCTATTTGTATTTATAAGAAAAAGCGCCGAAAAAAATTTAGAAAAATATTTTTTTTAACATGTTAAATATAATTTTTAAAAGTGTTCCCCCGTTCCCCACTTTTTTAGTGTTCCCCAATGAACCCTCCCCTATATATATATATATATGTATACCTATATAGGGGATCGCTAAAATGAAAACTACCTCTAGTTATAAGAACCATAGGAACCACTTTTTAGCCCTTAGATCAACTAGATGGATGGATGAGATTAAAATTAGTTAATATTAATATTAAAAGTTTTTTGTCTTATTATATCTTTAATATTTTAATCAAAAAGGGTATTTAAGTAATTTTGTTTTTTTTTGTCTTATTAGCTTTATTGTTTTTTAATACATTTTTGTTCTTATTGCATTAAATGTTTTTTTTTTCTTAAATCAGTTTTTTTTTTATATTAAACAAACATCAGTTTTTTTTTTCTAAAATCAGTTTTTTTTTTCTAAAATCAGTTTTTTTTTTCTAAAATCAGTTTTTTTTACGCTCCGTTTTTTCACGCCGTTTTACGACCCGTTTTTTACGACCCGTTTTTACGACCCGATTTAACGACCCGTCTTACGCCCGACTTTTTCACGCGTCGTTTTTTCAACGCGCCGTTTTTACGTTAACGTTTTTTTATGTTTTACGCGCCGGTTTCTTACGTTAACGTTTTTCTACGTTTTACGCGTCGGTTTTTTACGTTTTTATGTTTTACGTAAAACTTTTTACGTTTTACGTAAAACTTTTTACGTTTTACGTAAAACTTTTTACGTTTTACGTTTTACGTTAAAATTTTTACATTTTACGTTTTACGTTTTTACGTAAAAAGTTTTACGTTTTACGTTTTTACATTTTACGTTTTACGAGCCGGTTTTTTACGTTAACGTTTTTTACGTTTTTACGATTTACGCGCCGGTTTTTTACGTTTTACGCGCCGGTTTTTTACGTTAACGTTTTTTTACGTTTTACGTAAAACTCTTTACGTTTTACTAAAAAAAATTTACTTTTTACGTTTTAACTAAAACTTTTTACGCTTTACAAAAAACTTTTTACGTTTTACGTAAAACTTTTTACGTTTTACGTTTTTACGTTAAAAAAGTTTACGTTTTTACGTTTTACGTTAAACTTATTACGTTTTACGTTAAAAAGTTTACGGTTTAACAATTTTTTTTTACAAAAACTTTTTAATGCAACACGAACGCACCCAGAAAACGCAAACTCGGTAGGTGTCTCAGATAGATTGTTATCGTCATCGACTAGGGAAAATAATATAAAAAGCCAACAACATCAAAACAAAGCGTATCTCGGAAAAAAAGGGGTTTGGCTCAGATTTTCCGATAATAAAAAAGGCTGCAAAATGGGGTTGCAGGTTCAAAAAACCTACCCTCCGCCGTCTTTGCCGCGCCATCGTCATCAAAATCAACGTTTTTTTTTCATCATCACAGCCGATTCAAATAAAGGCACCATATTCAACCGATTTAAACATTCAAAAAGGACCAAGAACATCATTCAAACATATTCAAACAGTTTCCACAGAAATCAACCCAGATTCAACAGAATTAAAAACCCAGATTTAAACCCAGATTCAAACCCAGATTCAACATTCAAAACCAGATTCAAAACCCAGATTCAACATTCACAGCCGATTCAAAACCCAGATTCAACATTCACAGCCGATTTAAACCCAGATTCAAACCCACAAGGAACATGAACATCATTCAACCCACATATCAGATTCAAGATTAAACACCCAACATACCACCATCAGATTCAAGAACAGTATAACACCCAAATCAAACCCCCAACATACCACCATCAGATTCAAACCAGATCATTCAAACCAGAAGGAACATGAACATGTTTCAAACCAGATCATTCAAACCAGAAGGAACAGGAACATGTTTCAACCAGAAGGAACACTAGCATCATTCAAACCAAATCAAAAAAATATCAAGAACATACCAAAAATCAAAACAAACATCAAGAACACAGGCCAAAATATGAAAATCCCTAACATACCAAAATCAAAACAAACATCAAGAACATACCAGAGAAATCAACAACACAGGAGGAGACCGGGACCTCCGCATCTCACGACGGCGCTGCCGCCGGCCCACCACCCAGCCATCGAACCGCCACCACCGCTCACGGCGGCCCTGCACCACCGTCATCGAGCACCCACCACCTCTGATTCAACAGATCTGTCGGGATGGAGTGTTGTGGCGGTTGCGGCGGCGGAGGAGCACTTGTGGTGGCGGAGACGGTGATTTAATTAATGAAGATGGAGTGTTGTGGCGATTACTGTAGAGACGGAGGGGGGGAGTGTTTGGATGGTGGTTGTCGCCGGAAACACCATCATCATCGGAGAACAGGGTGTGTCATCGGCCAAAACCACCCATTTAACACAAGATCTTGAATGGAGATGAGAGAGGAAAGAGTAATGTGAGATGAGAGAGAATAGATTAAATGATAAATGTCAGTGACAATAAATAGAGAGAGAGAATAGATTAGACATTTAAGAGTAAATGACCAAATTACCCCTTTTCCTGATTGGTTGAGAGTGGTTCTCGCGGTTCTTACAACTGGAGGTGGTTCCTATTTTAGCGGCTCCCTATATATATATATATATATATATATATATATATATAGGGTAAGGTTCATGCGAGAACCACCCTTATTGCGAGAACCGCGAGAACCAATGTGAACACAAAATAAAATCTAAAAAAAATCAAAAAAGCACTCAAATTTTTTTTTTTTAATATTTTTCTTAAAAAATCGCTATATTTCGTTACCATAAAAAAAACTTTTTTTTTTCGAGTAATAGTTATCTATGCACATGTGCATATGTATCATTACTTCGACAAATTCGGTAATACGTTATCAGGAATAGACAAGTGCACTTTAATTTACAATACCATTAGTAATACACTACTTTTTAAATTACCAATATTCAAAATGCACATGTGCATCATTAGGTATAACCATGATATAACGTGTTTTGGTATAAAAAGTTTGTGATTTTGAATGGAGAAGTAGGCCCATATACATGTTTTTTGGATGGTATAAATGGTGTTCACATACATGTAATAAAGTGAAAATATTGTTGATGATATTGTATTATGGATGGTAGGAGGTAATGGTATTGTATTATGGATGGTAGTAGGTAATGGTAGTGTATTATGGATGGTATGATTGATAAAAGGGAAAGTGTATTCAAAGTAGTGTACCAAAACACCTTATTTCATGTTGATACATATAAATGCACATGTGCATTTCTAATAGTAGTAATGTAAAAAGTAGTGTATTACATATGGTAGTGTAAATGAAAGTGCAATTGTGTAATATGTGTAATGAATTACGGGATTTGTCAAAGAAATGACAAAAATGCACATGTGCATGCTTGTGTATTATGGATGGAATGATAGATTAAAGAGAAAGTAGTGTACCAAAACACCTTATTTCATGTTGATACATATAGATGCACATGTGCATTTCTAACATTGTTAACGTAAAAAGTAGTGTATTACACGTGGTAGTGTAAATAAAAGTGCAATTGACTATTATTTGTAATGAATTACGGAATTTGACAAAGAAATGATACATATGCACATGTGCATGGATAACTGTTACTCGAATTTTTTTTTGAATTTTTTTTTATTTTTTTTTATTAACAAAATATAGTGATTTTTCCAAAAAAATAGTAAAAAAATAAAAAAAAAATTTTGGGTGTTTTTTAGATTTTTTTAGGAATTACTGTTTGTGTTCACACTGGTTCTCGCG
This sequence comes from Helianthus tuberosus, assembly GCA_030545235.1. Lineage (NCBI taxonomy): Eukaryota > Viridiplantae > Streptophyta > Magnoliopsida > Asterales > Asteraceae > Helianthus > Helianthus tuberosus. Next base: position 95,023,138 of record CM060403.1, on the reverse strand, counting down.
GCTCTCGCAATAAAGGGTGGTTCCTAACGGATCTTTGTCCTATATATATATAGAAACGGAATCAGGAGAAAACGAAAAAAAGTGTGAGAACGGTGAGAACGCATCCTGGCCGAACACGTGGCGTGGTGCTTGATCAGGGACCGAGGGGTTTTTTTTGTCTTTTTAGTATTCTTCTCCTTTCACGATTTTCGCGTTTGACATGCTTCTTTATTTTTTGCGTGCAAGATAATTTTGGCGTTTTGTAGATTTATTAATTATTTGGCGTTTATTGTTTTTTTCTCAGATTTCTTCTCTTTCAGTTAATTCTTTTTGTGTCACATAGTTAATCTTTTGGCGTTATGGCTTTTTCCATATTATTTTTGGCGTTTTGTATCTTTTTGTTAATAATTCATTACCATATATTAATATTTTAAAAATTTACAATAACTCGAAAATCAAAATAATCTAATAGTCTTCCGTAGGTGGGATTACATCGGAGATGTACCCATCGCTTTGTTCTTCACTTTCTTCAGATTCTTCATCATCAAATTTCATTTTTGCGTATAACGCAATTAGCTCGTCTCTTCTTTGCTGCAGCCTATTCAAGAATATTACTGCATCCTTGGATTTTGGATCGTTTGAAGGTGTTAAATCACAGAGTTGTTCAATGATAGATAGCAACCCTGTCTTCAACATTTCTTCCATTGGTCTTGAATATTGCACCCCGTTTTTATAAGTTACTTCAAGTGTTCCTTCTTCCTCATGCAATACCCAACTGTTAAGTTTTGGTATTTGTGTATCTTCAATATCATCATCATCTTCTTCATCATCTTCTGCTGGAAACTTTCTCTCCAGTCTTCTTATTACAGTTCTTGTTCTTTCACAATCGTTGTCTCTTGGAACCCCAAGGGCCAGATATCCTTTTGAATATTTTCATCCATTCCCATCATGGCTTTTATTGTTCTTACCTTAACCCTTCTCCTGTCAGCGAACTTTATGATGAATCTTTTTTCCTTCCTTTCAAACCTCCATGCAATAACCTTAGCCATTTTTTAATTTTTTTGGCGTTTTGGAGAATATGTGGCGTTTTAGTTTTTTTGGGGTGTTTGAACATGGGTTCTGATGGTCTTCTTTTATATTGACTCTTTTTTCCCGCGTATGTCAGGTAATTATGGCGTTTTGAAAAAGATAAATAAATTTAATATAATAAATGTTAGTAATTATGTTTTCCGTCGTTTCATTTTACTGTTTTTTTGCAGTTTACCGTGTTTTGTTTTCAGACTCAATTTTTTTAATGGGGTAACACGTCAAATCTTTTGACGGCTGTAATTATGGCGTTTTGTTTTCCAATGGCGGTTAGATAACTATTGGACTTCTTTTGTTTTATATTCTTTTGCACATTTTTTCACTCTTTTTTTATAATATTAGTTGTTCAAATTAATTTTATTATAGTTTGGTAGTTTATTGGGGGGCGTTTGTATGGCATTATGGCGTTTTACATGTATTTGCTAATTTTGGCGTTTTATTATATTTTTCGGTATAGCATTAATATTATTTTGTTGTTTATTAACTGACATTACAAAACAAACAATAGACAAAGAAAATTAAAAAAAAGTAAAAAAATAAAATAAAGTAGAAGCAATTTATTATTTTAAATCTTTAGTGTCAGCAGTCTCTTTTTTCTTTTGAAACTACAAGAAATGTGACAAATAAATGGCTTTTTGGGTTTGGCGTTGTTTATTTTCTTTGTTCATGTATTGAATTGTCTTTGTTGATGTTTGAGTCATAGAGCGACCCCCTGTGGGTGTGTCACACCCCCAAAATCCACCATGCGGAGCGTCACCGCTTGGAGGCGTGACATGACCAGGATCAAGCCACCAATCATATTGAACAACGTAATTTAAGTTAATAAAGCCAATCACAATACAATTGGTGACCAAAAGATAAGTAACCGACTTTAGGTTAGCAGCGGAAGCATAAAACATAAGTCCAAAACATAAGTTCATAATTCATAAGTTTAACGACCAAACATAAGTTCCATAAGTTCATAAAGTTTATTTATTAGGCACGGGACATAACAGTCCCTATTCCACAACGACCTCCTCCTCGCGCAAGCTCCATAAATACCTAACGACCTGCAAGGCATGTAACAACAAATCAACAACAAAGTTGAGCGAGTTTACAGTTGGTTGTTCAGTTAATGAGTTCGTATCAGAAATCGTAAGTTCGTTTCATAACCATGTATTACCCATTATCCTTGATTCCCAAACCTTTACGATATTTAGTGGGGGCTTCCCATTTTGTATGTACTAGACTAGTCGTATCCATAAGTGTCCTTCCCAATCCGAGGACAGTGGTAAGTATGAGTTTACGTAGGTTTTACGTAAGTGCCCTTCCCAATCCGAGGACAGTAGTAAGTATGAATTTACGTAGGTTTTACGTAAGTGCCCTTCCCAATCCGAGGACAGTAGTAAGTATGAGTTTACGTAGGTTTTACGCAAGTGCCCTTCCCAATCTGAGGACAGTAGTAAGTAGTCTAGTAGTGTGGATAGTATAAGTAGTTATTCAATCCCATTCCCAATCACCAAGAATCCCATGCCTTAGTAAGGGTGTGAACTCACATCGGTTGCTCGGTTTGACTCTCAAAAATAGCTAACAGTCAAGGTCGGTCAACCACGTCCTAATATAATTTACCAGTTAGTCATTTAGTGGTTTTCAAATAGAGCACAAAGTTCCTACACGTATCTATCACATAACATGCATCACTTTAACGGTTCATGCCCATATAAACTTCCCATCCATTCCCCACTCATACACAAACATACGATAATGCACATAACACATATAACATGTTAGATCATCATCAGATAACATACTCGACATTTAGACACGCAAATTACTACTTATGCCATTTCAAATTAAACATCCAAAACTGGGCTGTTTTCGGGTATTTTAATAAAATAGTTAACTTACTCCAAAAATTCCCAAATGCTTACAGTATGTCTTAAACGATCCAAATATTATTGTGTAAAAATATCGGGGTCCAGTTCATTACCAATATTTTATAAAAAAATCATTTTCCGGACTGAAATCAGATTTATCTTTTTCTGACTGCAGTCCAAGGAATAATTTATTTAAAATTCATTGAGAGTCCGATTTACGAAATTCCAGTGAGAGAATTACAGATACATCGGTGGTCATCTACAGTACAAATTTCATGATCTAACTCTACACAGAATTCAAGTTACGACTAAAAGCAGAACGCATATTTTCAGCAGCAAAAATGCAGCTCTAGCTGCTGTTACAAAATGACACTTTAAAAATAGTAAACGAAGTCCAAAAATTATGATTCCAGTGCCATTAGAACCGTATTTCATAATACATAAATCTAGACTTCATAAAATACATTTTTCGTTTTATTAGGGTCCGATTACAGCCAACTGAAGTTGGCTGAAATCACTAAACAACTTTCTGTTTTCAGTCTTTAACATCTAAAGCGCGCTCGATTGATTCCGTTAACATGTTTAGCGATAAACAACAATACTTACAGCAGATTATAAGTCCTTCATATCAGCACATAATCATCATACACCAAACAATACAAGAACAACATGATTTAACCATATATCTTCTCTTTATCCACTCTTTACCCTTTATGTTCAAGACTTAGTTCATGTTCTTTAGTGTTTCTTAATATTTCACCATTCAATCATCTATTACCACTAAAAACAAGAACAAGATGAAGTTTTAGAGAACTTACTACTAGCACAAGGCTATGGGAGAAACAAGGCGTAAAAGTGGTGGATAAAAGAAAACAAGAGTGGTCCTTGAGCTTCCGAACACACCAAGCTTCGTTGTAGGGCCTCTTACACCTTTGTATGCATGTAGATTGCTTGGATGAAAGCTCGATGGTGGTGTTATGGTGGATGGTGGTGGCGGCCGAAGATAAGGAAGGAGGAGAGGAGAGTTGTAAGTGTTTGAAGTTTGGTGAAGTGAGAAGGTAGAGATCTTGGGGTTAATACTTATAACCTTCATCAAGTTATGATCTTATGGACAATGTGCTTCTAATAACTAGACAAGGATCTAATAAATAATAAAAAAAATCATGGGGGTGTCCCCTCCATTCATGACCGTCGAAGGGGGGGGGGGGTAGGGGGGTTGGGTTGTAATTTATCTAGTTACCATTTAGTTAAGTTTGAATGATATAGTTTGTGTATTAGTGTGTGTTATATAACATAAGGTGTGTTAGGGTGTTCGGGGACCCTAGCTAGCTTAGAAAAATAAAAACAATGTGTTTGGCAATATTTTTGTGTTCCGGGTAAAGTCCGGTTATTCGGTTCGGTGTTGTTCCGTTAAAGTGCTTAATTAATCCGTAAATTGTCCTACATATATATTTTTGTAACGTTTTTAATTTTCAACACTCAGGAAAGCATAACGGACTATTTAGTAACTTTTATGTACACTACTAGTGTGTTAACAAGCACATGTAAGTATAACACAGTAATCAGAGAGCAGTTAAGTAATTCCACACAGTCGTCAAGCACTTTAATTATCATTAATAAATTGTACGGAATACATGGAATTACGAGGGTTGTCACAGGGTGGATGCTATCTGCCACTGGTATAGGTCTCTTCTTATCATCCAAACCTTCTTCAGGAACAAAGATGACAGTATGACATATGGGTGTCATCAGTCCCTCTTTTTTCAATTTTGTCCATCTCATCCAGCAAAATCTTTTCTTCACTCGCGTAAAAAATCTTTAAATGAAGCTTCATGCAGAACTTTAATGAGGATCAAAGAAAAAGATGTTTGTTGTCGTTGTTTTTTTGGCGTTTTACATTGAGTTGTAAATTTTTTTAGCAACCACTGTGTGTTTTTTGTGTTTTTTTTTGTGTTTTTTGGCGGGATGTTGTTTTTATAACACAAAATGTAAATAACATTTATTCGGATGTAAAGTTTGGCGTTATATATAATGGCGTTTAATATTTTATGGCGTTTTTGTAGCCAGAAAGCTTAAATAAAAACACAGAAAAAAGCACCCAGTGATAAAATTGGCGTTTTGTATTTATTTGGCATTTTATTTTCAATGGCGTTTTATGTGAGTAATAGTTTTTTACTTTTTTACCCTTAATGACGCGCGTCCACGTAATAAAATTGGTGTTATTTACTAAAATGTCACCGCGTCAATCTAGTCCACAGATTGTTTTGATCGGACGAACCATAAGCGTTCTCTCCGTTCTCACACTTTTGAGCGTTTTCTCTAAATCTTGATCCAATATATATATAGGATTAGGTTCAAGAGTGAACAACTTCTTAAGAGTGAACTATGTGAACTAATCTTGACCCTTAGTCTTTTTTTAGATTAAAATGGTAAGATTGGCATTAAACAAGTATGTTTAATTAACATCTCTTAATTTTCTCCTCTCTTAACTCTCTCTCTCTCTCTCTCTCTATCTCTCATTTTTTTAATTATTTCTCTATCATTCTTTATCCATAGATTTTGTTTTAATTTTAGCTTTAATATTGTTTTTATTTTATTATCTATATATATATATATATATATAGAGATATATATATCATAATATATTGTTTTTAACTTTTTATAATTTTCAATAAGTATTTAAAATTTTCTCTAAGATTGAAATTGTAATTATTTTTTGGCATTAACTCTTTTTTTTAATATGTGATGAAGTTATTTATTTTTGCATACATGTGATATGTTTCGTTTTCATTAATTTCATAGTTTTTATATGAATCTACTCGTATGCATGCATAATATACTATATGTTTTTAATATACACATATGTAACCATTTTTTAATATAATACACATATGTATAAAAGACTATACATATGTGTATAAACTAACAGCTGTGTATCTTATATAACCTGATAGTTAGCGAGACTGTACACATGTGTATAAACTAACAGTTGTGTATCTTGTATAAACTGATAGTTAGCGAGACTATACACATGTGTATAAACTAAAATCTGTATATCTTGTATAAACTAATACTAGCGAGACTGTACACATATGTATACACTAACAGCTGTGTATCTTGTATATACGGAAACTAGCGAGATTTTAGGGATTTTGATTATATTGTTTAATAAATGCAATTTACAAAAGACGCAAATACCCTTATGTTAGTTAATTTAAAGGGGGTTACAACATTATAATTACAATCTTGCCATTGTTTAAAAATCTTTAGATGATGAAATCCAATGGCCTAAATTAGTTCACACAGTTCACTCTCAACCTAGTGTTCACTCTAGAACCCTACCCTATATATATATATAGGGAAAGGATAGGGAGAAAACCCTTTAAATTGAGAAAACTATGAAAACCCATCACATGGTCTAGAATTGCCCACGTATACCATCAGTTCCAGATTTATCTTTTAGATCTTGAGGGTGTTTAGGTAATTTTACCTTTAACCACCATATCAAAAGATCTTATTCCACTTGATTTTGACCAACATCATTATTGCATGTTACATCACATCAAGCCACCATTTCTTTTTACTTTTTCCTTTTTAATAAAGATAACTTTCAAATGTTCTTCATCTTTCCTAACACTTTTTGTAAGAGTTCCACCATTAATGTTCAATGTTAATGTCTTTCTTCCCATGTGCATTCATACGTATTTTCATACGCAAACCCACATTTATAAATACTGTTATTGATGTTCATGTCTTTCTTCCCATGTGTATTTTTGATGCTGAAACAATGCCACCATCGTCCGTTTCTAACACGAATCAGGGGACCCGGTCATGGATTCCTATCGTGCTGAGAATTTCTTACCCGTGTGTGGGAAATCTTATCCAACATTTGAGGATGTGATATCCATGTACGAGCTATATGCATATGAAGGTGGTTTTCAAATAAAAAGAGGTGAAACCAAAGCCTTTAGTGGAGTTCCCACTCACAAGTATCTTCGCTGCTCAAAATATGGGAAACCAAAGCAAAAGAGAAATTGTGCTTGTAAGGCGAACATTCTTGTCTCAATCTTTAATCACACATTCACAGTGCTGAGTTTCAATGATACTAATAATCATGACCTTGTCGAGAATTACAACCTTGATCTTACCAAAATATCAAGGAAGGTTTCATTCACTACCAAGCAATTCGTTCACAACCCGAGCACAGCCCGTATAGGACCCGACATTGCGTATAGATGTCCCGTGCTCTTAAAACGGGGTCATCACAATGTCAACGGTATTCCTGTTGACTTTAAAAATTTCAGGCAAGAGATGAGTCAGCAAAGGTAGCAGATAAACAGCAAAGACAGACCGTCAATGGAAGCTCCACCCCTTCTTAGTGATCTGTGTTTTCGTTTACTAGTAATATGTAATGTGAGACTCTTATTATTTTGTCTAGGACGTGTTGTTAAAAATGTTCTGGCCTTCCGAACTTCTGGCCTGAAGTCGACCTCAGCATATTTGTGTTGCTTTTGGGCTCTATGCATCCATTTTTGTGTAACTTGCTTGTAGGCAATGTAGCTTTTTACAAGTTTACCAGTACATTAATCTCTAACACATGTTATGTGTAACTTGCTGAAAGTCTTAACACACGTTATAATAGAGCCTTGACACACGTTATATCAGTTATACCGTTATGGGTATAGTAAACGGCCCACCATTTTTCTTAGTGCTATGTATTTTCGTTTACTAGTAATATGTAATGTGAGACTCTTATTGTTTTGTCTAGTACATGATGTTAAAACGGTATGGACTTAACACATTCTGGAAGTCTTAACACACGTTATATCAGGTATACTATGTTGTTATTAAGTTACTATTGGAGTTTATGCATCCATTCTGGAAGTCTTAACACACATTATAATAGAGGCTTAACACACGTTATACATGTCAGGCGCGTAACACATGTTACAGTATGTATATACAAATCATGGTGTTTTGGAAACCACTAGCTTATACATGACACCATGTTGGGTTAAACCAAGATTATAACAGAGTCTTAACACATGTTATCCCAGGTATACGGTGTTACAATATTAACTTGTATGTTCCATATTAAATTATTAACTTGTACACGTGTTACGATCAGTACATGCACAACATGGTGTTTTGCAAACCACTTTCATATACATGAATACAAGTCGGGTTATAATGGATTCTTACATGTTATCATATGTATACAAGTGAGGTTACAACAAGATTACGATATTAACTAAGCTCACCATTAAACTCATCGCCCCCGTCGACTGTTTTCACCCTTGTCACATGTTAAGCAATTACATGTTCCGAACAGACAAATTGTAACACATGTTAGATCAGTATATACACATCATGGTGTTTTGTAAACCACTAGCTTATACATGAATACATGTCAGGTTACAAAAAGATTATAACAGTGGCTTAACACATGTTATACATTCCAAAATGTGCAAAACAAATGACCCGTTTCATATTATATATTCCAAAATTACCGGTACATGTGTTACCATAAATGGCTCGTTTCATATTACACGTTACATACTAACTTGTACATTTATTACTTGTAAAAGTTTTACGCTCAGTATCCACATTATCGGATATTTTAAACATCAACAAAAATAAAATAGATATTACTTGTTTTTTTTAATTAACAAAAGGTTAACACACGTTATATATCATTCTAACAGGGGCTTAACACATGTTATACATGAACACATGCCAGGTTACATCATGGTGTTCTGTTACATCATGAACCACCAACACATGTTATAAATGAACGAAGACTTCTTTCCCAAAGGATGTGACTTATTCAATGTCCCCGCATTAACGTCGCCTACATCCATCCAGCTTGTCAATTTAATATCTTTTATGGATCTGTTTCTGTAAATCAACACACGTTATATATCATTCTAACAGGTGCTTAACACATGTTATAGGTCTGTCTCTGTAAATCAAGCAACCCAACAAAAAAAACAATTATTGTTAAGATCAAAAGCCCCAAACAAGCAACTAAACCAACAAAAAAACTCGTTCAAAATCTCATCCTAAAGTTTTGGATTTATTTAAAATGCATGAACATTAACCATTACTAGAACACGCATTAACTTCGCCAACATCCATCCAGCTTGTCAATTGAATATCTTTATGGGTTTGTTTCTGTAAATCAACACACGGTATAACATTCTAACAGGGGGCTTAACACATGTTATGGGCCTGAGTCTGTGAATCAAGCAACCCAACAAAAAAACACTTACTGTTCAGATAAAAAAACCCAAACAAGCATCCCAAACCAACAAAAAAACAGCTACTGTTAAAATCAAAAGCCCCTAACAAGCAACCAAACCAACAAAAAAACCCGTTCAAAATCTCATCCTAAAGTTTTTGATTTACTTAAAATACATGAACATTAACCATTACTAAAACACTTTCAGCACACAAAAACATATTAACAACCATTTCAAAAAAAAATCAAGTGTGAAATGATATTTCAAGAACACTTACCGGATTTGTAACCGTCCGATGAACACGAAGAAGATCTTCAAACCTTCTTCTCACACACACACTCGTGCGTGTGTCTTTGTGATAAAAGATTGTTGTTTCTCTATCCAAAACATCAACTTTCTCTCTCTAAAAACATTCATCTTGTCATCGTTCTCTCTCTAAAACAACATACTTCAAACTTCTTCTCTCTCACACACTTGTATGTGTGTTCTTGGTGTTATAGATGAACATGATGAAGATTGTTGTTTCTTTCTCTAAAACAAAAAATTAATCTCTCTAAAAACTTTTGTCCTGCCATCATTCTCTCTCTAAAAGATCTGGGATTAGTGTTTGTTGAGATCACTTTTAGATCTGGGATTAGTGTTTCTTGGAATCTTGAAGGTAGATATTTGAATTCTGAAATGAGATCATCTTCTTCTTGTTCTTCTTCTTCACGTTTGTGGGGTGGGGGAGGAAAGAGAAAGAGGTAAGAGAAAGAGAAAGAGTTGGTGATTTGATGGTACTGCATAGAGAAGTGGAGTGGGTTATTTTCAATGGTCAAAAAGCCCATTTTTCACTACCCAAATTGCCTTTCCAGTTGTACTAATATGTATTATAAGATTTCTTTTAAATCTAATTCTTACCAAAATTAAGAGAGCCATTGATCAAGTTAGATGAAAGATAATCAATGGATGACATTGGGTTTGCAGAGTTTTCTCAAAAAGATATATATATTTATATATATATGAGACCGCTAAAATGAGAACCACCTCGAGTTGTAAGAACCGTGAGAACTACACCGTACGGGGCGAGGTGGACCAAAATTTTTTTCATAAACGTAGATGCGTGTATTATAAACACATTTGTAAAAAAAAAAATTCAAAAAAAAATGCCGTGTGTGTAGTTTTGAGCACCACAAGTTTGTGTTTACGGGTACCGTAAATCCTACCGGAAAATTTACGGTACCCGTAAACACAAACTTGTGGTGCTCAAAAACTTTTTTTTGAATTTTTTTTACAAATGTGTTTATAATACACGTATCTACATTTGTGAAAAAAAATTTTGGTCCACCTCGCCCCGTACGGTGTAGTTCTCACGGTTCTTACAACTCGAGGTGGTTCTCATTTTAGCGTGATTCTATATATATATATATATATACATATATATATATATATATATAGGGGGCCGCTAACATGAAAACCACCCCAGTTGCCAGAACCGCGAGAACCACTCTCCACCAATCAGATAATGACAACCAAGAGGGTAATATAGTTATTTAATCAAAACCATCAAATCATTTCTCTCTGCTCATTAAAGTCTCTTTTTAAACTTTTCAATTTATCTTTCTTCAATTTCTCTCTCTTCACATTTTTCTCTCCCCTTTTTGTTATTTTGTAAAAAAAAAGTTTAAAACCATAAAAAAAGTTTTCGTAAAAAATGTAAAAAAGTTTAAAAACGTGTGTGTAAAAAAAGTTAAAACCGTAAAAAGTTTTTGTATAAATCTTTTTCTTTTGTAAAAAAAGTTTTTATGAAAAAAAAAATTTCTAAAAAATTTTTGGTAAAAAAAAAAGGTTTAACACCATAAAAAACGTTTTCGTAAAAAAAATGTAAAAAAGTTTAAAAAATGTTTGTGTAAAGAAAGGTTAAAACCGTAAAAAAAATTGTATAAATTTTTTTTCTTTGTTAAAAAGTTATTGTAAAAAAAAATCTAAAAAAGTTTTTTTGTAAAAAGAAAGTTTAAAACCGTAAAAAAAGTTTAAAAACGTGTGTGTAAAAAAACGGCGTGAAAAAACAACAACACGTAAAAAACGAGGTGTAAAAAACGGTGCGTAAAAACGGGGTGTAAAAAACGGCTCGTAAAAAAACCGGGTGATAAAACAACGCGTAAATACTGGGCGTGAATACGGGGGGCGTAAAACGGGGTGTAAAAACGGCGTATTAAAAAACGGCGCGTAAAACCGGGCGTAAAAACGGTGCGTAAAACCGGGCGTAAAAACGGCGCGTAAAAAACGGCTCGTAAAAAAAACGACTTGTAAAATCGTTTTTTTGTAAAAAAAAATCCTGACAAAAATTGTTTTTTGTAAAAAAAAAAATCAGATTTTAAATGTTTTTTAATTAAAAAATAATATATTTAATAAGACTAAACATGCAAATTTACTAAACTGCCCTTTTGACATTAAAATAATAAAAACATAATAAGACAAAAAGAATTTAATATTGTTTTTATTACTTGTAATCTCATTCATCCATCTTCAAAGATCAATGGTTGAAAAGTGGTTCTCGTGGTTCTCTTAAATAGGGGTGGTTTTCATTTTAGCGGTGTTGGAACCGTCTCGTCGAACCCTAACTAGAATCTTGTAGGATCGTTTTCTGACCCGAATAAGTCGTTCAGAAGAGTTTTAGCTCAATACGAAAGGCGGAAACAGACGTATCGAGGTAATTCAGCTAGAAACACACTTTAAACTGTCTTTATATTGATTTGACAAAGTTTTACAGCGAGTAGACACTTCGGCAGCACTTCGGCTCTCAAACCGGAAAAGTAATTTCGTTTCAAATTACGAAGACCAGGCGCCTATATATAGGCAAACTAATTTCGCATGGACCTGCTCACACGAAATCAATTTCATACGAAATTATAATTTCGTGCGAAATTACCATAAGTGATTTCATGCGAAATAGCAGTTTGCTATTTCGTGCGAAATTACCTTCAAACCTATATTTGACATTTTTCTCGTACTACGTGCCCTGATCTATCTAATACAATACAAGACTTGATACAAGACGAAGTCGACAGACGTATGCACTAACAGACTCCCCCTCGGATGTCGACGAGTCTTCAATACATATCTTCAACATCTTCAGTCTTTATCAGTCTTTCCGAACTCTTTCAAAGTATCTGACAATGTAAAACATCCTCAATCTTCTCCTATTCTCTTCTCTAACAGGATCTCAATCTAACTCCATCTTCTCTTGATCAGATCTCTTGATTCCTTAAGTTCTTCAGCATCATCAGCTTGCGTGATCTTCAGAATCTGAATCTTGGCCCTACAATCTTCAAACTCCCTCTTGATGTCTTCAGACTCCCCCTTAAATTGTACTTGGGATCGCAGTCTGACTTTCACAGATTCAAGATCATGACCTGGCTCACATCCTGCTCAGGATCAAAACCTGGCTAACCTGCACATTCTTAACCCAGAAATAAATTTCACAAATTTAAAATTTTACAAATTTATTCTTTGCTTATCACTTGTAAACACAAATACAACATCATTTGCAAGTTTTCTATAAAATGATTTAACATTTTTAAACTCTGATGAACCATTTAAAAAATACCATTTTTCTTTTCAAATCCTTTTCTTATTTCAAACAGACTCCCCATCAGTGGTTATCCATCATGTTTAGCACTTGGAATTTTGAAAATCAGCTTTTTATCATCAGTTGTCGAAAATCTTTTTGTATTTTTCAAAATTTATGCTAAAACACACTTAAAATCTTTTTGGATTTTTAAATTTTGAAATATAATATAAAAAAGAAATATTTACAAACAATATTTTTGTGAGTTTGTGTAAGAGGATCATATCAGTTTTTGAGACATATTACCAACACCGTTAAGCTTTAAACATTTTAAGTTCTAAAAGATTCACTTAGATTGTCAGTATACTGATCCACTTTAAATTTTCACAAAAAGTTCAATTGTTCGGAGATACGAGATTAATGTTTTAGAGACTTAAACTTATTCGCGTGTCCTACCTCAGAATATACTCCCGTATCCAGATCCCAATATTCAGTCTTACAGATGAGTATACCTAGATGATATCTGTAAAGGGTTAAATGCGAGGGCCATGAGAGCTCAGGCTATTGCTTCCGCAAAATCAGAGAGATGATGACTTCGACTTTTGGTGTGTTCCCTTTAGAGAATCTTTTCTTCAACAGCACATGATTAGCATTTTACAATGTTTCATCATTTTTTGTACTGAGGGGGTGCTATATTTCAAGCAAGCGAAAAGTATTATACGGGGACTAGGCCATTGCTTCCGCAAAATCAGAAGTCCCGGGATAATACTCCAGATATCACTGAGTATAAAGACCTAGTATCTCAGAAAGAGGGACCTTTCAAACAAGATTTCGGGGGTTACCCATATATCCGAGAGATGTTCCCCACGATATAAGTAAGTTTAAAATTTAGGTTTATATCTCGACACAATCTACTAAATGTATAAAAACCTACTGGCACATCATCAGTGAGACCGTTTTTCACTTTTTAACTTTCCAATTCTTTAGCATGCTGTGATAGTCCACTGATGTACTATCATTTCCTCTTTTTCACAACAAAACTCGTTTTTGATTTTATCATGTTTTTGGCTTTTTCAAATTTTCTAAAGTTTTTGGATTTTCTGAAATTCTTACTCCCCCTAAAATTCAAAATCATTTAAAGAAAATTTAAAAACAAACTGTACAAGTAAAATGACAACTGTTGTGAATTGCTTTAATTCGCCATCCTCTTGGCATAAACAATCAGAACTCCCCCATACAACAAACTATTTTCCCATTATGATTTCAAAACACTTAAGTTTGTTTTAATCAAATGGTTTTTCCGGAAAATAAGTTTTATTGATTTTACCACTTGTAGTTTAGGGGATCAATTCATCACCTTGTTCATTCAACCACTTGAAAAATTTAACAATTTTAGATTCTAACAACATTTACCACTTGTAGAAAATCAAGTACAACTTAATGTCCCCGATTTACCACTTGTAAGTCAAAAACCTTCTTCAACCACATGAAGGTTCACTTATCAACCAAACCCACTTGTAAATTTTCACAAACATACAAAATTCAAGTAAGATGCCGATACCTGCTCCACACTTACCAACCTGGAAGCTCCGGCAAGTCATACTTCTCACATATGAAAAATAGACATCCAAGCTTCACCAAACTTGGATGTTACCTCCTCATCTCCACTCGGGTTATAAGTTGGCTTCTTAGTTTCATAAAACTCTTTAACCCCTTGAACCTTTCCCTCGACCATCTTCCCAAAAATCTTTTTAACATTTCCATTAAAAACTTTTTCGACATCGAATTCTTTCTTCTCAGAATAAAATTGATTCGAAATCTCAACATTTCCAATTTTTCTAAAATTTTCAGCCCTCAATGGTGGAAAATTTACATCATCCATTGGAGGTACTGATGTTTCAATTTTTAGCTCAACTTGTGGCTCCTCTGATTTTGTGGAATCAGATTCATCGCCAGATTTCACATCTGATTTCTTAACAACCCACTTCTGGTTGTCAAGATTCACTCTTCTCTTGTAAAATTTTTTCGAACATTCACCAACCTCATATATTGAGTTTTTAAACACTTTGAACTTTTCAATTGGTGGTTCGGTTTTGTCAACAACTTTTTCTTTGAGTTTAGAAGAAACTTCCTGTTTTGTGTTGGTAGCCATTGGACAATTCCAGGCAATGTGACCAACTTCTTGACATCAATAACAGATTCTTGTTTCTTTTTTCTTTTCTTTTTACAGCGAGTAGACAATTCGGCAGCACTTCGGTTCTCAAACCGGAAAAGTAATTTCGTTACAAATGACGAAGACCAGGCACCTATATATAGGCAAACTAATTTCGCATGGACCTGCTCACACGAAATCAATTTCATACGAAATTATAATTTCGTGCGAAATTACCATAAGTGATTTCATGCGAAATAACCTTCAAACCTATATTTGACATTTTTCTCGTACTACGTGCCCTGATCTATCTAATACAATACAAGACTTGATACAAGACGAAGTCGACAGACGTATGCACTAACAAATCTCTTAACCCTAAACCCTAAATCATAACCCCTAAACCCTAAATATATTAGGGTTTGGCTTTTAGGGTTTAGATTTAGGGTTTAGCCTTAGGGTTTAGCTTTAGGGTTTAGCTATACGGTTTAGCTTTAGGTTTAGCCTTTAGGGTTTAGCTTTTAGGGTTTATAGTTCAGATTTTACGGTTTAGCTTAGGTTTTAGCCTTATTTTTTAGCTTTAGGGTTTAGAGTTTAGGAGTTAGGATTTAAGGTTTAGGGTTAAGAGATCTTAGTTAGGGTTCGACGAGCCGGTTCCAACGCCGCTGGAATGAGTCCAATCGGAGTTCGTTTGAGCCAGTTCCCGGTTGTTCCCCACTTTTTTAGTGTTTCTCAATGAACCTTCCCCAATATATATATATATATATATATAGGGAGGGGCTCATGCGAGAACCACCCTTATTGTGAGAACCTTGAGAACCAATGTGAACACAACCTAAAATAGCTAAAAAAACCTAAAAAAAACCTAAAAAAACCTAACCCCCACCCCCAAAAAACCTAAACCCCCCCACCCCCCCCCCCCAAAAAAAACCTAACCCCCACAAGCTAAATGCTAAAAAAAACCTTAAAAAAACCTAACCCCACCCCCCCCCCCCCCAAAAACCTAAACCCCCCTCCCCCACCCCCCAAAAACCTAAACCCCCCCACCCCCCAAGCTAAAATGCTAAAAACTAAACCCCCCAAAAAACCTAAAAAAATCTAAAAAAAATCTAAAAAAATCAAAAAAAAAAAATCTAAATTTTTTTTTTTGAATTTGTTAATAATTTTTATGTTAAAATCGCTACTTTTAGAAGCAAAAAAAAAAAAAATTTTTTTTTTTATTTTTGGCTTCGAAAAGTAGCGATTTTTTTATAAAAAATATTAAAAAATTCAAAATTTTTTTTTTTTGTGATTTTTAGCTATTTTTAGGCATTTTTGGTGTTTTCACATTGGTTATTGCGGTTCTCACAATAAGAGGTGGTTCTCGCATGATCTTCTCCCTATATATATATATTCCCAATAATAAATAAATAAAACCAGATTCTATTTATCTGTACTCTCATTATATTTTCAAAATTGTAATTGACATTACAATTATAAAAGTAAGTTAATCAATTACTTCAAGATTTATTTCCAGTTGTGCAGGTGTAACTGAAATTATTTAGCCAGGAAAACTATGTAGTCTAAAATTGTACATTTAAATTTAAATAAACGACCTTCTCAGGATAATATGTAGCCTTTAGCTCTGTTCGGTGATATTTAGTTGATTTAAAAATTAGCAGGACCGTCTCTGAAAATATTCGAAAATCTTTAGGCACTTACGAACAGAAAATACAGACCTCTTAAATATAAATTTTTAAAAATAATATATATACAAAAAATTTAAATATATGAAAATGAATTAATGTCATTTGCATTTAATAAATAGATAAGAAAAAAAACAACAACACTGAGGACGCTAGGATTTGAACTCGAGTCATCTTATTATTAAAGTGACTTTCAAACCACCAAACCAAGTGTTTCAAGATGGTATTTTTCAGATCCATTACGTATATATTATAACTTTACAGTGTAAAACTAATTAAAAAAAAATAGGCCCCCGATGGGTTTGGGCCCTGAGCTGTTGCCCATCCTGCCAGGGCCGTCTATCAGGGGACAGGGGGTCCAGGAGGTGCTTGCGATCAGGGCCCAAATCAATATAGGGCCTGAATTTTTTTTAAAATTTATGTATATATATATATATATATAGGTGGGAGTTAGCTACAAAGTCCATTTTTCCTACAAAGTCTATTTTTCCTACAAAGTGTAAAAAGTCATAAAACACCATCATGTCAATCATCAAACACACTCAAAACCCACAAATAACAAAGTGAAGATTAATAAAACGTCATATTTGTGGGTGTTGTGTTGTGTTTTAAATGATAAGGCTTTGATTAGTGAATGACTAACATTAGTATGTTTTATGTTGATTATCATATTGTGTTTTATATTCATAGTTCTACAATGATGTGTTTGAAGTTTTTATGGACTGTTAGGGTTTGGATACTGTGTTTTAGTGATCTTCGCTCAGTCATTTGTTTGTTTTGAGTGTTTTTTATAGCTGAAATTGTGGTGTTTTATTACTTTGTAGAAAAAATGGACTTTGTAGCCGAACCCCACCCATATATATATATATATAATTATGATTGTTTGTATAAATAAGAGCCTGCTAAAAGACCCAAAGTTTTTAAATATGGGTCTGTTTAAAAGTTTTAAAAAAATTGCCCAATTAACAAGAGCAAGTAGCTAGTCTAAACAAAAATAAGGGTCTGCTAGATCAGGGAAAGGAAACAAAACGTCACACTGTCACAGGCAATATAGTATATCGCACAGGGAATTGGGACGAGGGAAACTGGAAACAAAACGACGATCATCATTCGATCAGATCAGGGAATTTCGCAATTTCGCAGTGATTCAGACTTTCAGTGATTCAGTCGTAGCACGGCAGCAGTGAGGAGATTTGCGAATAAGGCCCAAATTTGTTTTATCTATTTCATAACAATTATCGTAGTATTATGGATTTTTAGTATTTATATATTTGATTGACTGATTGATGAGTTTATATTATATGAAGATTTGTGAATAGGGGCCAAATTTTTTATCTCGAACATGGCCAATTTTTTTTTTATGATTTTCGAAGACAGCCCTACATCCCACACACCTTTCGAGTTGGCCCTGAAAATTAATATAAGTATATTTGTCAATTGTCAACTCAATACATGCAAAATATTTGAAACAATGATGCTACAAGATACAGATGAAAACACATTGAAGTGCTAGACGGTTTTTCTACATCTCAGTATCTCACATGGATCGTATTTTGACATCAAGTATTTTTCCTTTAATTTTCTTGGTCTAGCTTGTCCGATTCCGATTTAAGTGTAAATCGTCTATAAATCAAGGATTTTATTAATTCCTATTTTTGTTAATCATTATTAATCTCTTTTACTCTATAAAACATCTCACTTAGACAAGCTCATGATTTCAATTAAATTTTAAGACACCTCTTGCAACGTTTGAAGCATAAGGTATAAATATTAAATGCAACAATACCTAATTTAGCCTCATTTAATAAGTTTCTTTTTTTCTAATTAATACATTATTTAATGCTTATTCTATTTATCTTTATAGTTTATTAACTATTAAGTATCACAATTAAAACAAATAATTTCATATACAATTGCTTTTTATTAAATATGTGAGGCTAGCTCACTTGATACAGGCTCCCGTCTCTTAGTGGGAGATCTTGGGTTCATTCCCAAGCTAAATGTAGATTAGAACTAATTTAATGTAATTTAGGAGTGAATTTAACCTTTGTCATTAAAAAAAAGTATGTTGTTTGGATGTAGAACATGTGTTATATTAAACGATGTCTTATGATCAATTTAAACAATTAATTTTGGATAATTTAAAGTGAAAACTTGTATTATTAAAAATACACCAATTTAGAGCATCCACAATAAGACCTACTAAAAACACCTAAAAACATGTCCAGTCAGCTGCCACATCAGAAAAACACCCACCCTTCAAAAACATCAAAAACCCACCCAATAAGAAAACACATAAAAACATTGTCACATAATCACCACATTTTACATTTAATTTTAATTTATCACCCAACCCCCCACCCTTTGGCCCCACCACCTCCTGACAACATGCTCGTTTATACCCATTCTTCAACAAATATGCCACCCAAATATGCCACCCAAATATGCATCCCACAATAATAAAGAATGGGTGAGGTGGACAAATGGCAAAAAACAACCCCAAAAAATGACCTATTGGGGATGATCTAATAAAAATAAACTACTAAGTTCATGACATTTATTCCAACAACAACATCCAAAGATAATTAAGTATTATCTTGTTTAAATAATTAAGTATATAATTGTTAAGAATATATGATAATAATAACAATAGTAATAATAATAATGACACCTAAATATAATTAAGTGTATAATTACTACATTTTATAATAATAATAAAATAATAAACCAATTTTATTCCGTGTTTAAAACAGGTTGGTTAAATTGCGCTCCGCAAAAAAAGCCTAGGTGACACCCGACGCATCATGCAATATTGTCTTATTTAAATACTTAAGTATATACGTGCTAGGGTTAGGATCAAATACAAAGTTTCCTAAAAGAAGATGTTGTAAGAAAGGTATTAAACGGACTCCAAATGACTTTATTTCAGCGACATTGGAATCGTCTCATCGAACTTTACGATATAATATTTTAGGTTTTCACTTTTGAATTTATAGCTTGTAGATTTTAGAATTTTTATTTATATCATTGTGTCTTTTTATTTACCATTATGTCTTTTTTTATAATTGCGTCATTGTGTTTTTTTTGAATAACTGTCTTTTTTTTTTCACGAAATTGTGTTATAATTTGCGATCCATTATGTCTTTGTACATTTCATGGATTTAGGAGACTTTGTAGGATTACTTTACCCATAATTACTAAATATTTACTAGTTATAAAAATAATAATAATAATACTAATAATAATATTAATATTAATAATAATGAAACATAAACATAAACAACGCTTAAGGTTGATTGAGTTAGATTGCGCTCTTTAAAAAGGTCTATGTGTCATCAGTCACATGACCCAACCCACTAGTTATTATTATTATTATTATTATTATTATTATTATTATTATTTTATTACCTATTATATTATATATATATATAGTTTTTCAAGGATGATAAATAGTAATTTCAAAATTAAAATAATATATAGCTTTTTAATATTTTATTTTATTAATATACTTTTTAATTTTAACTTCTAACATATTTTAATTTTTTTCTATATACTTTTAGCTTTTAACGTATTTTTATTTTTCCTTTTCTAAAACATATTTCCTTTATCATTTATTTTGTTTTTATAATATTTTCTTCCTTTTTTTAAATTTATCTTTACTTTATCAATTAATTTAATACTTCTTTAACAAATTATGTTCGTTAATTGTTCTTCTATAAATTGAGTACATAGTTGAGCTTATTATTATTACTACTATTATTATTATTATTATTATTATTTTATTACCTAAATATATTAAATATATTAAAATTACAACTTAATGAACAGTAAAATCACCTACAAATGAGCAAATGGTACTGGGTAATAGTACTGAATTAACAAAACCGGGTATATTTTAAATACCGATTCGGTACTGACTTTTGGCATTATCAGTACCGGTTCGGTACCTATATTTACCGGTTTTTACTCTCAAATACAGGTACCATATCGTACCGGGTATATTCGGTACCGGTACCCACTTTTAGGGATTTTCGGTACCGGTTTTTTGTAGCAGTTGCTTCCAATCTCATCCCTAACATCACCTTTGAGCTTATGCCACGTACCAACGCATTAAAAATATAACTTAATGAATAGTAACATCACTTACCTATATGTTAAAAACAGAACTTAATGAATAGTTACATCACCTAGGGATGAGCAAATGGTACCGGACCAAACCGGGTACATTTTTGGTACTGATTCGGTACTGACTTTTAACATTTTCGGTACCAGTTTGGTGACTATATTTACCGGTTTTTACCCTCAAATACAGGTACCGTATCATATTGGGTATATTCGGTACCGGTACCCACTTTTGGGGATTTTCGGTAGCGGTTGGTATCGAGATAATCCCTAACATCACCTTTGAGCTTATGTCACATACCGACGTAAATAATTGCATCGTTTAGATTGCTTTTCATACACGTGGTAAGTAAAATAGAACTTATTAATAGTAACATCACCTAGGGATGAGCAAGTAGTACCGGGTATATTCTCGGTACCGACTTTTGACATTTCCGGTACCCGTTCCGTATTGGTATTTACGGTTTTTACCCTCAAATACAGGTACTGTACCAGGTATATTCGGTGTCAGTACCCACTTTTGGGGATTTTCGGTAGCGGTTGGTACCGAGCTTATCCCTAACATCACATTTGAGCTCATGTCACGTACCAACGCAAGTAATTGCACCGTTTAGATTGCTATTCATACACGTGGTAGGTAAATTGTATTTCGTTTGAATGAGGTTTTTTATACACAACAACTTTTTTTGTTTTCTTTTTTGTCTTTTTCTTGTAATGAATGAATTGTAGCATGTAAAATTAAGTTGGATATTTAGATTATTGATGAGCAAATGATATCAAATCCTGTAATTAAACCGGTATCGTATCGGAACAAAATTTATTATACCATATCATTTTCGGTACCAATTTGGTAACCACCTTTTGGCATTTTCAGAATCGTTACTTTCGGTTCAACACAGGTCTGGCACCATGTCCGTATTTACTGATTTTTACCTTCAAATACCATACCGTATCGAACCGAGCATTTTCGGTGCCGGTACCTAATTTCGATGATTTTTGGGATCGGTACCTTCGGTGTCGTTACCGGTATCGAGCTCATCCATATTTTAACGTGTTAGTACCGTAATAATTGAACTAAATAGAACTGAATTTCCAACGTGTAGGACGTGTGGGTCCTACAATTATATTTTAGGTTGTTTAAAATCGTTTTTTTAGAACAGAGTGACTATCGTTACTACGTCATTTTTATCTATGTTTTGGTATTTGCTATCTGTTTGCCGTTGCCGACACACGTTTTACAGACATTGGATTGTCACACCCTGATGGCGTAAAACAACAAACCGCGGCAAAATCGTCGGGGAGTGGAGCAACAGAATTATTGTTTCACAACCATGGTACTTAAAGTTTTGTTTTATTTATTAAAAAAAGGGGTTACATTGTCTTAAAACACGAAAAACAAAGAGTACATAACAAAGTTAAACTATTCTAGCTTCATTTTATGTCACTAAGGCATAGGTCCGCCTAAGTGTATCTTTATCATTCCTATGCATCAGCTCCTGAAAACACATGTGAAAATAGGTACGTCAGCATAAAAATGTCTGTGAGATACATAGGTTTATTGATTTAGGATTCATGACTTGTATTTGAAAGAATTGTTTTATAAAAGTTAGTCATGAATCTTAGGAAAACGTTTTCTTTTGTAAATCATATGAAAATCGATAAGAAATTAGATGATATAAAAGAAAGATATGTGGTTAAATAAATAACCAAGTAAAATGAATTTGTATAAGATATGTAGTTTGTAAAACAATGTTTTATGAAGTTATGTTCTTTGTATAACATGTAATATGTCTAAATTGAAATGGTTTAAATAACGCTACGATATGTAATATCATAAAAACACTTATATATAGGAAGTACCAGCGGCGTATCCACCATGCTTTTATCATATTACACACGCCTCGTTATTTAAATAACTTACCCAAACAAACCACCAAAATGTCTTGTTTAAACAAATGTCATAATGTTTATGTGTAAACAATGTCTATTGTCAAATGTAAATCATGTAATGTGTAATCAAATGTTATGTATGGCAAGTGAAATGTGTCAACTAAAACCATAGATAAAATGCACAAAACAATGTATTGAAATAAATCATAGTTTAAATCAAAAGTTATGTTTTGTAAAATAAATGCTTTATTGATACAAACATCTATGCAGTATTGTTAAAAACGCATACATTCAAGCCTTGCGACTGTGGAGACAAACCCTTAAACAAATTAAAGGTTTATCAAAATTTATGAATATCGGATTTAGTCATTTCCTACTTTCAAACAAACCTAGGAAGCCAGAAATGAGAGTTGTCAATTCCTATGGTACCACTACTTACTACCGAGCGGCGTGATCAATGTTAATGAACGTATTTTTGTCCCGTTAAACAAACCAAATGTCATACCAAATGTAAGCATGTTTTGTGAAAACAATGTACTAAGTATGCAAAAATGAACATACATAGCATGAATATGATGTAAATCAATGTGTACATATGCTGAAATGAACATATGAAACAAATGTGTTTATGAAATCAATGTACTAGCATGTTAATAAAACATACATAGCAAAAACATGGATGAAATCATGTACTATACATGTACTATATGAACATAGAAAGCATATGATATAAAAACATGAAAAGCACGAAAGTAACAAGTAGGCAGATGTGTTTCACCCCAAAGTATTTGAAAACAATAAAAGAGGGGTCTATGTACTCACTTGAGAATGCTTAGAAGTCCTTGAATAACAACCACGCAATGCTAGAAGGATCACAGAATCAATCGGCACCTAATATAGGTAACTATGTTAATAAACCGGACCTAAATCGGAAGATCGGATAGGATGAGTTTTCGTAAACCAAAGGAGTATTGGAACTCATATGATATGTTTTAACAAAGCCTACATACTAAATCGAAACCTAACCTAAGTGCTTACGACCCATGACGACCCATTTAGGTAGCTTACGCTACTTTAACGCGTCGTTCGCGTAAAACGCGTTCGGACCGCCTAACTAGTCCTATGACAAGTATTATATGCCTTAACAAGTCTAGTAATGTTTCCTAATCAGTTTAGATGTCAAAATTTAAGTTACATGTGCTTAAAATGAATTTATGCGCAAAAAAGGGCAGTTTGGTCATTTTCCTAAGGCATATAAACTACCTATCATACAACTAACTAAACGAAGTGACCATAAGGAACAACCTCGGAAGGTTAATCCCTATACAACTATGGTCACAAAATATGTTTGGTCGGATCCTAATGATCGACCAAACGGGTCGGGTTCGAAAGTCTAAGCGGTTGTATAGACCGCTTATCTTACGACCCTATATAAGCACTAAACTAAAAGTGACGAGTTAAACATGTTTAACGAAGTTAGAAAACATGTTTTGATATCAAAACAAAGGGTTTTGATACCCAAGAATAGTTTGGTTGCAAAATACGCATAAACGCGCATTTTGACCGAAACTATGACTCGTCACTATGCCTAAATAACGTGGTAATCAGTAGGTATAGTCACAAAGGACTATGACCATCGTGATTACGCTCACGTTGCAAAGTTCAAACGAACTTCGTGTTGACCATTGACTGGTCAAAGCAGAAAGTCAAACACTGTTTGACTTTCATGCTTAAAAACGCATAAAAGAACGAAAGAAACTTACAAGAGGTCCAAGCAATGGAGATTTGATTCAAGTTGCTCAGGTATGAAGTGTGGAAACTCCAACTTAGAGCAGAAATTAAATCAAGGTGTGAGGATTGAAATGAATCATGATGGGTATTTATAGATTTCGAACAACCGTTAGGATTGTTTCTTGGATTACGAGCTTCGATCTTGGCCCTCCATATGTGCCCACTGATTTAACATACTATGGGTGCCTAAAACAAGCTCATTGTATGAAGAAAACCATGTCCAAAACCAGAAACCAGCTGCTGAAACAGAAAAAAAAAGTTTCTGATCTGGGCAGCTATCGCGCCCCGCGTAAGAGGAGGCCCTCTCTTACGCGCCCCGCCAGAGCTGTCTTTGGCAAATTGACAGTTTAGGTCCCTGAATGTCCAAAACTTGCTTTTCGATGCATTTTTGACAAGTTTAAGCCCCGTTAACCTCATTTCAAGGCTCTATAATGAAGTTAAAGTATAGGGAACTTGAAAAATGCTCAAAAACATCTCAGATGTTGGTTTGTTTGGCCGTACGGTTGCGTTGTTCGGTTAATTACGACGAAACACGAACAGACGCGAATAACGATCCAAATTACGCGACGAATGGAATCTTATCATGCCAATCACTAAAATAAAATATTTTAATGATTACAAAAAAATTTTTGGATGTCCGGATATATTCAGAACGTAAGATATGCGCGAAAATGCAAACTTGTGCACTTTTTGACGCTTTTAGTCCCTGTTTGACCAAAAAGTTTATTTTTGCACACCGAACCCCTCAAAGCCTATTTCTAAGCTATGTAAAGGATATTTATGGTATGTTTAACTTATGATCAAGTTCTGGAATGTTCGTTACTATACGAATCGGCATAGTTTCACAGTTTGACACAAATAGTCCCTGTAAGCGAATAAACTTGATTTTGCCATACCAAAGCCTACAAAACTTATTTCTAAGTTATGTAAAGGTTATTTAAGGTATGTTAAGCATATGTTGATGTTCCGGAGTGTTTGTCGTGTTAAACTGATTACGTTTACGCATCAGTTTGCGTATAACTTTCCAGAAAGCGATATAGAGTTTGAAATTGAACAAAAATCAAAACGTCCAAAATGTCAAACATAAATAAACAAACATTGGGGCCAAATAACATTGTTTTATTGATAATTGAACTATTCAAAGTTTATACAAAGATTAAAAGCACATATGTCACAGTCTCCCCTACTTATGGAAATTTCGTCCTGAAATTTATTTAGAGCAAACTTGTGAGAATAGATGCGGATATTTCGCTTTCATCTGATCTTCACGTTCCCAGGTAAATTCTGGACCATGTTTAGATTCCCAGTGAACTTTGACGAGTGGAATGCGCTTGCGTTTGAGCCATTTGACTTCACGATCCATGATTTCCACAGGCTTTTCGACAAAATGCATCTTGTCATCAACACGAATTTCATCAAGTGGGATGTGGAGGTTCTCATCAGCTAAACACATTTTGAGATTGGACACGTGGAAGGTTGGATGAACATTTCCAAGTTCAGGAGGTAACTCAAGTCTGTAGGCTACCTTTCCGATTCTTTCGACGATCTTAAATGGTCCAACATATCTAGGTGCAAGTTTTCCTGTCTTTCCAAATCCGATCACACCTTTCCAAGGTGAAACCTTTAGTAGAACGCGATCACCGACTTGAAATTCCAAGGGCTTGCGACGTCGATCCGCGTAACTCTTTTGACGGCTTCGAGCTGTCTGAAGGTTATCGCGAATTTTCTTGATTTTATCTGTAGTCTCTAGAATGAGCTCAGGTCCAGTAAGCTGAGCCTCACCGATCTCATTCCAGCAGACTGGTGAACGACATTTCGACCATAGAGAGCTTCGAAAGGAGCCATGTTGATGCTGGAGTGATAACTATTGTTGTAGGAGAATTCAATCAACGGCAGATACGAATCCCAACTACCACTAAAATCGATCACACAAGCTCTAAGCATATCCTCCAATGTCTGGATTGTTCTTTCAGATTGACCATCCGTTTGCGGATGATAAGCTGTGCTCAAATTAAGTTGGGTCCCCATAGCAGATTGCATGGTTCTCCAAA
Source organism: Helianthus tuberosus (assembly GCA_030545235.1). Classification (NCBI taxonomy): domain Eukaryota; kingdom Viridiplantae; phylum Streptophyta; class Magnoliopsida; order Asterales; family Asteraceae; genus Helianthus; species Helianthus tuberosus. The sequence goes on along the minus strand of CM060403.1, from coordinate 94,996,734 downwards.
AACGAGAAGAGAATCGAGCATCTCTGTCAGAAATAATGTTCAAAGGAACGCCATGACGGGATACAATCTCACCACATAGATTTTAGCCAGCTTGTCAGCAGATAGATCCTCACGGATTGGCAAGAAATGCGTTGATTTGGTTAGACGATCAACAACTACCCAAATAGCATCATGACCTTTCTTAGTGCGCGGAAGTTTGGTAATAAGATCCATAGCAATGTTTTCCCATTTCCAAACTGGAATCTCTGGTTGCTCCAATAATCCAGAGGGATGTTGATGTTCAGCCTTAACCTTAAGACAAGTAAGGCATTTGGATACATATAAGGCAATATCTTTCTTCATGCCAGGCCACCAAAACTGAGTACGAAGATCCTTATACATTTTATCTGCACCAGGATGAATAGAATAACGAGACTTATGAGCTTCATCCATAAGCAAGGTGCAAAGATTATCTTGACTTGGGACCCACAAACAGTCCATGAAATAATATAATCCATTGGCTTTCAGCTCGAGATCAGGCTTAATATGAAATGGTAATTCCTTACCCATCAAATCTTGTGAAACATAAGTATGTTGAGCCTGAGAAATGCGGGTTTGAATATCAGATCGAACTCAAACACAATGAAGCTTAACATGCTCTTTAGGACTCAATGCATCAGCTACGACATTCGCCTTACCAGGATGGTAGCGAATTTCACAGTCATAGTTGTTTAGAAGTTCAACCCAACGGCGTTGCCTCATATTAAGTTCTTTCTGATTGAAGATATGCTGAAGACTTTTGTGGTCAGTAAAAACCACACATTTTGTACCATACAAATTAATTTGGATGCATCACAGTATACGACAAAATCATCATTACCCTCAGGCATAGATAGAATAGGTGCATCGCAGAGCTTCTGTTTCAAGGTATGAAACGCTTCTTCCTGTTTAGATCCCCATTCAAAGGGTTTATTCTTCTGAGTTAGAGCAGTTAGAGGAACTGCAATCTTGGAGAAGTTTTCGATGAAGCGGCGGTAATAACCCACGAGACCAAGAAAAGAACGAACTTCGGTGGGTGTAGTAGGCGTATCCCAATCCTTAATCGCACTGATCTTGGAGGGATCTACATGAATACCTTGTTCGTTGATGATATGTCCCAAAAATTGAACTTCCTTAAGCCAAAATTCACACTTGGAGAATTTGGCAAAAAGTTGCTCTTTCTTCAGGAGTTCCAGAGTAAGACGGAGATGTTGCTCATGATCGGCTCGAGTCTTAGAATAAATAAAGATGTCGTCAATGAAAACGATGATTAACTTATCCAAATAAGGCTTACAAACCCTATTCATCAAGTCCATGAAACAGCAGGAGCATTAGTCAAACGGAATGGTATAACAGTGAACTCATAATGCCCATATCTAGTGCGGAAAGCAGTCTTGGGGATATCTTCTTCAAGCACACGAAGTTGATGATACCCAGAACGTAGATCAATCTTTGAAAAACAAGTAGCACCCTGTAACTGATCAAAGAGATCATCAATGTGAGGTAGGGGATATCGATTCTTGATGGTAAGCTTGTTAAGCTCACGATAATCGATGCACATTCTGAAAGAGCCATCTTTCTTTTTGACAAAAAGAACGGGAGCACCCCAAGGTGAAAAGCTCGGACGGATAAAACCTTTGTTAGAAAGCACTTAAAGTTGCTTAGATAACTCTTGCATCTCAGATGGTGCAAGACGATACGGAGATCGAGTGATAGGATTAGCACCAGGTACAAGGTCGATACGAAACTCAACTTGGCGTGCTGGGGGTAAACCAGGTAATTCTTTAGGAAACACTTCAGGATAATCCCGAACAACAAGGATATCTTGAATAGACTTACCTTTGCCTTTCTCCTCTACAACATGTGCCAAGAAGGCAATATAGTTCTTGCACAGATACTTCTGAGCTTGAAAACAAGACATGAGTTTGAGACCACTAGCAGGTTTCTCACCACGAACCTCTAGAATCTCACCAGAAGAAAGCAGAATACGGACAATCTTCTCAAAACAAACTACCTCTGCATGGTATTTGGCTAACCAATCCATTCCTACTATAATATCGAAGCTTCCAAGTTGCATAGGCGTGAGGTCAATAGGAAAAAGATGGTTATTAAGTTTCAACTGGCAATTTCGAAGAACAGAATCAAGAACAATGGGTTCACCACTAGCTACCTCTACTGTCAAAGGCTTTCATAGTTTCATTCTAGACATGCGAAGCAAGGGCTCGAATGATAAAGACACAAAACTCTTATCGGCACCCGAATAAAAAAGAACAGATGCAGGCTGATTGTTAACAAAAAACGTACCGTTGACCACCTCGTTATCTGCTCTCGCTTCATTAGCATTCATGTTGAAGACTCGCCCATGAGCCTGAGCCTGATTCGCGTTGGCTAACCTCGGACAGTGGTTTCGATAGTGGGTCAGATCCCCACAATTGTAGCACGAACCAGGAGGATAATGAGGTCGTGCAGCTTGAGCCTGTTGTTGAGCAGGTGGTTGAGCAGCTTGCTGAGCTGGGTTATGTGCGGCTTGATTTGGAGCAAAACGACAAATGTCGGCATGATGACCCGATTTTCCACAATTTGCATAGAAACGACACTGGACTTGAGGTTGATGGTGACTATTGCATCTGTTGCACAATGGTGCTTTACCAGCGTACTGCTTCTTGGCTGAGGGTTGTGCAGGTTGGTTGGGAGCTGCCTGATTGGCTTGTGTAGTAACAGCAAAGTTCTGGGAAGCCTTGCGCTTCCTTGACCTTTTCGAAGAACCAAATTTCTTACCCTTCTTACTCTCACTCTTGTCAGACGATTGTTTCTTATCACCCTTCCTATGAAGCTTACCCTTTCTGATTTGCGACTTAGTCAAATTCGCAGCTAACTCGATTGCCTGACGTACGGTGGTAGGGTTGCTACCAGTGACGATGTCTTGCACAGGGTCAGGTAAACCATCGACATACCTCTCGATAGCTTTCTCGAGTGGGGTAACCATTATTGGGCATAACAAACTCAGCTCGTCGTACTTGTCGGTATAAGCCCGATGTTCACCACTATCCTGTTTCAAATCATCAAACTCTCTTTCCAACGCTCTCTGTTCATGACGGGGACAAAATTTCCTCATCATAAGAGCCCTAAGCTTTTACCATGTTTGACGCAAAGCGACATTAGCACCACGATCCCTCATGACTCCATTCCACCAAGTAAGAGCCCTCTTTTCAAACACACTAGAAGCGAACTCGACCTTGCGATCATCAGGACACTGAACATGATGAAAAGTGCTCTCAATGCTCTCAAACCACTGTAGGAGCCCAGTTGCTCCCTCAGAACCACTGAACTTGAGCGGTTTAGCCGAATTGAAACTTTTAAAGTTGCAAGGAGCATTATGGCTATTGTTGGGTTGGTTAATTTGAGCAACGATGTTTGGGAGTACATCAACCATTTGATGCGCAATGATTGCTGCCATTTCGGCATTACGTATCTGATTTTCACGTCGAGGAGGCATTCTAAAAGAGGAAACATGAGAGAAAATGAGTGAGATGATTAGATGAAAATGAAATGATACAAACATCGACAAAAAGCAAAGATGGTGGTCATTTTTCCGTACCACAAAGCAAACAAACGACACACAGTGACTAATCAAAGTAAATGAGTCAAAAATAATGTATCGCCAAGACATGATTTAGCTTATAATTGGACACTCACCCCAAGAGTTCCCAGGTAAGAGTGACTGGTCCGATTATGTGGATTTGTACAAACACTCTATCCTAGACAGAAAACTCGAGATACATGCATCCACCCTTCCAGATTGCACGTGTTCACTTTATTTAGACCCAAAACTTTGACGAGATTTTGAATACTTAGAAGGCATTAAGCCAAAAGAATCATTCAAGAACGGATGATTGATTTTCAAAATCGATTTGGAAAATTGGAGGGTTCAAAACCTTATAACAAATTATCTACGAATAGATGATTGATTTAAAAAAAAACATTTTGGAAAATTGTGTTCTTGTTTTGGTAATCACCTAAAGATAGGTGAGGGTAATGTATTAAGATCTAAACACAAGAAAACTTGTGTTAGGGTCCTAGAAAAGTTATAGTCTAGGTCAAAGCATTACTAATAACCTAATTCCCTATAACCATTGGCTCTGATACCAACTCTTCTGTCACACCCTGACCGCGTAAAACAACAAACCACGGCGGAAACGTCAGGGAGTCGAGCAACAGAATTATTGTTTCACAACCATGGTACTTAAAGTTTTGTTTTATTTATTAACAAAGGGGTTACATTGTCTTAAAACACAAAAAACAAAGAGTACATAACAAAGTTAAACTATTCTAGCTTCATTTTATGTCACTAAGGCATAGGTCCGCCTAAATGTATCTTGATCATTCCTATGCATCAGCTCCTGAAAACACATGTGAAAATAGGTACGTCAGCATAAAAATGCCTGTGAGATACATAGGTTTATTGATTTAGGATTCATGCCTTGTATTTGAAAGAATTGTTTTACAAAAGTTAGTCATGAGTCTTAGGAAAACGTTTTCTTTTGTAAATCATATGAAAATCGATAAGAAATTAGATGATATAAAAGGAAGATATGTGGTTAAATAAATAACCAAGTAAAATGAATTTGTATAAGATATGTTGTTTGTAAAACAATGTTTTGTGAAGTTATGTTCTTTGTATAACATGTAATATGTCTAAATTGAAATGGTTTAAATAACGCTACGATATGTAATATCATAAAAGCACTTATATATAGGAAGTACAAATGGCGTATCCACCATGCTTTTATCATATTATACACGCCTTGTTATTTAAATCACTTACCCAAACAAACCACCAAAATGTCTTGTTTAAACAAATGTCAAAATGTTTATGTGTAAACAATGTCTATTGTCAAATGTAAATCATGTAATGTGTAATCAAATGTTATGTATGGAAAGTGAAATGTGTCAACTAAAACCATAGATAAAATGCACAAAACAATGTATTGAAATAAATCATAGTTTAAATCAAAAGTTATGTTTTGTAAAATAAATGCTTTATTGATACAAACATCTATGCAGTATTGTTAAAAAACGTATACATTCAAGCCTTGCGACTGTGGAGACAAACCCTTAAACAAATTAAAGGTTTATCAAAATTTATGAATATCGGATTCAGTCATTTCCTACTTCCAAACCAACCTAGGAAGCTAGAAATGGGAGTTGTCAATTCCTATGGTACCACTACTTACTACCGAGCGACGTGATCAATGTTAATGAACGTATTTTTGTCCCGTTAAACAAACCAAATGTCATACCAAATGTAAGCATGTTTTGTGAAAAAACGTACTAAGTATGCAAAAATAGAACTGAATTTACTATACCATATCATTTTCGGTACCAATTTGGTAACCACCTTTTGGCGTTTTCAGAATCGTTACTTTCGGTTCGACACAGGTCTGGCACCATGCCCGTATTTACTGATTTTTACCTTCAAATACCATACCGTATCGAACCGAGCATTTTCGGTGCTGGTACCTGATTTCGATGATTTTTGGGATCGGTACCTTCGATGTCGTTACCGGTATCGAGCTCATCCATATTTTAACGTGTTAGTACCGTAATAACTAAACTAAATAGAACTGAATTTCCAACGTGTAGGACGTGTGGGTCCTACAATTATATTTTAGGTTGTTTAAAATCGTTTTTTAGAACAGAGTGACTATCGTTACTACATCATTTTTATCTATGTTTTGGTATTTGCTATCTGTTTGCCGTTGCCGACACACGTTTTACAGACATTGGATTGTCACACCCTGACCGCGTAAAACAACAAACCGCGGCGGAAACGTCGGGGAGTGGAGCAACAGAATTATTGTTTCACAACCATGGTACTTAAAGTTTTGTTTTATTTATTAACAAAGGGGTTACATTGTCTTAAAACACGAAAAACAAAGAGTACATAACAAAGTTAAACTATTCTAGCTTCATTTTATGTCACTAAGGCATAGGTCCGCCTAAGTGTATCTTGATCATTCCTATGCATCAGCTCCTGAAAACACATGTGAAAATAGGTACGTCAGCATATAAATGCCTGTGAGATACATAGGTTTATTGATTTAGGATTCATGGCCTGTATTTGAAAGAATTGTTTTATAAAAGTTAGTCATGAATCTTAGGAAAACGTTTTCTTTTGTTAATCATATGAAAATCGATAAGAAATTAGATGATATAAAAGAAAGATATGTGGTTAAATAAATAACCAAGTAAAATGAATTTGTATAAGATATGTAGTTTGTAAAACAATGTTTTGTGAAGTTATGTTCTTTGTATAACATGTAATATGTCTAAATTGAAATGGTTTAAATAACGCTACGATATGTAATATCATAAAAGCACTTATATATAGGAAGTACCAGCGGCGTATCCACCATGCTTTTATCATATTACACACGCCTCGTTATTTAAATCACTTACCCAAACAAACCACCAAAATGTCTTGTTTAAACAAATGTCAAAATGTTTATGTGTAAACAATGTCTATTGTCAAATGTAAATCATGTAATGTGTAATCAAATGTTATGTATGGCAAGTGAAATGTGTCAACTAAAACCATAGATAAAACGCACAAAACAATGTATTGAAATAAATAATAGTTTAAATCAAAAGTTATGTTTTGTAAAATAAATGCTTTATTGATACAAACATCTATGCAGTATTGTTAAAAACGCATACATTCAAGCCTTGCGACTGTGGAGACAAACCCTTAAACAAAGTAAAGGTTTATCAAAATTTATGAATATCGGATTTAGTCATTTCCTACTTCCAAACAAACCTAGGAAGCCAGAAATGGGAGTTGTCAATTCCTATGGTACCACTACTTACTACCGAGCGGCGTGATCAATGTTAATAAACGTATTTTTGTCCCGTTAAACAAACCAAATGTCATACCAAATGTAAGCATGTTTTGTGAAAACAATGTACTAAGTATGCAAAAATGAACATACATAGCATGAATATGATGTAAATCAATGTGTACATATGCTGAAATGAACATATGAAACAAATGTGTTTATGAAATCAATGTACTAGCATGTTAATAAAACATACATAGCAAAAACATGAATGAAATCATGTATTATACATGTACTATATGAACATAGCAAGTGTTATGGGTCATTTTCTGAGCATATATATATATATATATATATCCTGATTAATATTCTGCTTTTGATTGTTTACTTGTGATCAGGATACCGGATCAGGATATTGGTAACATCCTGGTGCGATATCCTGGTATTAACTAAATTAACCACGTGCAGGTTAGAAGTTGTGGGTCACTAACGGTCGAATGGACCTCTTCTCCTTAAGACTCGGGCAAACCAGTTACATGAGAGACGTTGAACCCGAAGGACCTGGTCTACAACGTTCAAGTAGGGAATATCCGCCGAATCCCGGTTTAATAGGGTAGTTTGTTGAATTTCTTGTACTATAAATAGATGGGGCGGATCAGATTAAGGCACGCAATTTTTCACACACTCTCTTTCGCACACTTTGCTCTCTAGCTTCTAGCAAACACTACACACAAACACTTGTACTCGAATTACCTTGTAACACCTAGTTGATCCGCATCACATCCTGCACTGTATCGTGATATTCGAAGTAATAGAAGAACAAGGCAGCTGCGATTGTCAGCTCCCGAGGTTTTGTGCCGGCGATCTAGATTGATCAAGGGCTTTCCTCGTACATCTCGTGTCACCCTTTACATTTTTGCTCATTGTTTGATCATAGATACAACTCTATATCCTGAGCCGTATCCCGAAACTGTTTTTGCAAATAATTTGATTAACATATTTTCGACACTCGTTTCTAGCACACTACCTCACTTAACTAATTTGATCACTTAATTGCTTCGGTAATTTTTGACTAAAACAATTTGGCGCCCACCGTGGGGCAAGTGGTGCTATTTTTACTAAAAACTTTAGTAAAATCATTACTCGGTTTTCTATTGTCAAAACTTTTTGCTACATTGTTTTCAATGGCCTCGAGATCAAACATGAGCTCTTCCACCATATCTGCTACAACCTCTGCAACAATTGGTTCGGTGCTTCCACCTCCTCCTCCAAGAATGCAAGCCTCTTCACAAGGAGCTGAAAGTCATGTGGCTCGGGATGTTATTCCCGCTCCCAGTACCCAGGGATCTGGTCCTGTTTTGGCTTCTAATGACGAAATTCTGAATTTGTTTGGTAGTGTACTGGAACAGATGAGGCAGCAGCAGGAAACTAATCGGATACTGATGAGAGAGATACAACTCTTGAAATCCGGCCCAAGTAGGCCTACGGAAGAAACTGTTACCCCCTTGCAACCCAGGGCTTTGAACTTCAGTTCTGCAGTTTATACTGAAGATAACCGGGGGAATATCGTGCCAAGCCATTCCCAGAATCATACTCCTGAGATACCCTCTTCAATAAGAGTATCAACCGTGAGAAGCTCAGGATATGCTTCAGGATATGGCCAGAATCCCCAGACTGGTAATGTATCTAATAATAATAACACTCTTGCTACTAATGGTGTTGGATCTTTGCAGGATGCAGGTATGGCGTCAATATTTACTAGGGAGCTTCAAAAACTGAAAGACATGATATCCAGTGTGCCTGGAGTGGTCCAGCCGATTCCAGAAGTATCCCAAGGCAGTCACAGGATATCCCGGTTTGCGCATCCTATCTGTGATGCTAAAATCCCAAAAAGATTTCAAACCCCCAACATGAAACTCTATGACGGAACCACGGATCCTGAAGAGCATATCACCCAGTATAGGGAAAGGATGGAGATCAACCCTATCCCTCCAGATCTCAAGGAAGCATGTCTCTGCAAGGGTTTTGGTTCTACCTTGACAGGATCAGCCTTAAAATGGCTGTTAAATGTTCCTCCTCACTCAATTACTTCGTTTGCTCATTTGGTTAATTTATTTAATAGTCAGTTTTCTTGCAGCCGGAGTTTTGAGAAACTAACCAGTGATCTTTACAGGATAACTCAAGGGCCTCAGGAATCCTTGAGGGATTATGTGAACAAGTTTAGTCGGGAATCCTTGGATATCCCACATCTTGATATTGCAACAGCTGTGCAGGCTTTTAAGATGGGCTTACAAAAAGATTCTCAGTTTTATCAGGATCTTGTAATGAATCCCTGCAGGAATCTCGACGAAGCTCGTAATAGGGCCCTGAGATATATTCGCTTGGAAGATGACAAAAAGATGCAAGAGAGGATGAATTCTACTTCAACCTATGAATCAACCAACAGGAAATCAGAATCCTCGTATAAACCATATCGCTCTAAGCCATATGGCAGAAATGACAACAAGAAAGTGAATGATGTTGAAGACGAGGATCCTGAAGAATATCCTGAATTATCTGAATATTGCTTTTCTGTTAACATACCTGAGTTAATGTATACTATGCAGGGTTTAGGAGACAAAGCTAGGTGGCCTCGAAAGAATCAACAAAAAGCTGATTGGAAGGATAAATCCAAATGGTGTGCCTTCCATGAAGATTTCGGACATGTAACTGAGGATTGCATTGCTCTAAGGAAAGAAATAAGCTACCTATTGAGCAAGGGGTATCTGAAGGATTTGCTGGGAAGAAAGAAGAATAAAGGGCAGGATCCTGAGAAGGATCCTGAACGAGCAGCATCACCCCCAGCAGATGCCAAAATAATCACCTTTATTTCAGGAGGATCCGACATTTGTGGGACTTTGTATTCTGCGGCCAAGAGACATGCAAAGGAGGCTAAGACTGAAAGGGGAGATAAACCAGCCAGGATGGCTACCCTCACAACTGATAAAGTGATCACTTTCGACAGTGATGACAGGGATACTGTCCAGGATCCTCACCATGATGCTCTAGTAATAACGTTATATGTTGCTAACCATTTTGTACGCAGGATATTGGTGGATAATGGCAGCCCCGTCAACATAATCCAACTAGAAACTTTGAAAAGAATGAATGTATCTCCAATGGATATTACTTCAAAATCCACCGTGCTTGTTGGGTTCAGTGGAGAGGCCAGGAACACAGAGGGAGAGATAAAGTTACCAGTATATGTTGAAGGGGTCAACTCGATACAACGTTTCTGTGTGATGGACTCCCTATCCTGCTACAACATCATACTAGGCAGGCCATGGATCCATGACATGAAGGCTGTGCCATCAACTTATCGTCAGTGCATCAAGATCCCTACCCCTTGGGGGGTTGTCAAGGTTGATAGTGATCAGCAGGAGGCGAAGGAATGTTACTCATCCTCAATGAAATCCTCAGTCAAGCCTAATGCAGCATAGCAATTAAAGATGCGGGCCCAGGATATCGTGGAGGCTTCGGAGCAGGATGTAAAGAAAATAATCCTGGATCAGGATAATCCGGATATCTCGGTGCTCGTAGGAACCAATATCCCACAGGATATTGAAAATCAATTGACTAATTTTTTGAAATGCAGGATGTCAACATTCGCATGGAAGCACGAGGATATGACAGGTATTTCTAAGGATATTATAACACATAAGCTCGGTATTGACAGGTCATTCAAGCCGGTCCAACAAAAGAGAAGGAAATTTGCTCCGGAGCGAAATGTGATCATCCAAGAGGAAGTTGAAAGACTACTAAGGAGCAAGATGATTAGAGAAGTGAAGTTTCCTAAATGGCTTGCGAATGTAGTCGTGGTACAAAAGAAAAATGGGAAGTGGAGAGTTTGTGTAGATTACACAGACTTAAACAAAGCCTGTCCCAAAGACCTGTTTCCTCTGCCTCATATCGATTCAATGGTAGATGCTACCGCCGGCCACGAGATGTTAACCTTCATGGATGCCTCTTCAGGATTTCAGCAAATCCAAATGGAACCCTCTGATCAGGAGGATACTGCTTTCATGACACCCACAGGTATTTATTGTTATACTTCTATGCCCTTTGGTTTGAAAAATGCAGGTGCAACATACCAGAGGTTGGTAAACATGATGTTTAAAGACAAGTTGGGGGACACCATGGAGGTATATATTGACGATATGGTGGTGAAATCTAAAAAGGCTGAGGATCACCTCCAGGATATTAAGGGAGCGTTTGATATCCTGGATCAATATTAACATGAAACTGAATCCTGCTAAGTGCCATTTCGGAGTGGGGGCAGGAAAGTTTCTAGGATATATGGTGACCAAAAGGGGGATAGAGGCAAGCCCGGAGCAGATTAAAGCTATCCTGGATATAAAATCACATTCAAATTTGAAGGATGTTCAACGGTTAACAAGCCGAGTAGCAGCATTGAACAGATTTATTTCAAGATCCTCGGAGAAGTGCAAGGAATTTTATGATATCCTCAAGAAGAATAAGAAGTTCGAATGGGGAGCAAAGCATGAAGCAGCCTTGCAGGATTTGAAGCAGTATCTTTCAACCGAACCCTTATTGATGAAGCCTGAGGATGGCGAACCATTATCCCTGTATCTTGCAGTATCAGGGAATGCAGTAAGTGCTGTCCTTGTAAAGGATCATGAAGGTCAGTAGTATCCTGTCTATTATGTTAGTAAAAGTTTATTAGATGCTGAAACTAGATATTCTCATCTAGAAAAATTGATATTAGCCCTAGTTATGGCATCAACAAAACTTAGACATTATTTTGAGACACATAGGATTCATGTTAAAACTAACTATCCTGTTAAAAATGTGCTTAGGAAACCCGAGATGTCAGGTAGGATGGCTAAGTGGTCAGTGAAATTAAGTGCCTATGATCTAATATATGAACCTAGAAATGCCATAAAGTCTCAGGCTCTAGCTGACTTTATGGCTGATTTCAGTAGTGACATTCAAAATGAAGTAGACTTAGAAGTACAGCAGCAAAGAGAAAACTTAGAACCCTGGACATTATATACTGATGGTGCATCTAATGTAAGAGGTGTAGGTCTTGGTATACTACTAAAATCGCCACAGGGGGACATATTACCCCAGGCTATTAGGTGTGAATTTCCTGCTACTAATAATGAGGCAGAATATGAAGCTTTAATTGCAGGATTAGAGTTGGCTAAAAATATGAGTATCAAGAATTTGCAAGTATATGTTGATTCTTTGTTAATCACTAATCATTTTAATGGAACCTATGCAGTTAAAGGTGAGAAGTTAATCGAGTATCTCGAAATTCTCAAAAAATTAGCAGGATATTTTGATATTTTTACACTTGAGCAGGTACCAAGAGAGGATAATGCTGAAGCTGATGCCTTGGCAAATCTGGGATCATCGGTCAGGATACCGGAAAGAACCCGAATACCAATATTACATATCCTATATCCTACGACGAATCCTCAGGATAAGGAAGTAATAAGTATTTAGGATCCTGATGATGAGTATCCCGAGCAGGATCCTAAGTCCTGGACGGCTCCAATCATGAGATATCTCAAGGAAGGACACATCCCAAAGGATGAGAACCCTAAGGCCTTTAGAATGAAGGTATCACGATTCACTATTATAAATAATGTTTTGTATAAGAAATCTCTTGCAGGACCATATCTGAGGTGCTTGGAGGATCCCGAAACCAAAGAAGTGTTTCAGGATATACACAAAGGGGATTGTGGTAACCATACTGGGGGCATGTCATTGTTCTCAAAAGTATTAAGAACATGATATTATTGGCCGACGATGAGAAAAGATGCTGCAGAATATGCTCGAAGATGTGATGCATGTCAAAGACACAGTAACATATTACATCAGCCGGCCGAACCACTTTATCCTATAGCTTCCCCTTAGCCATTCATGAAATGGGGAATGGACATAGTAGGAAAATTGCCAAAGGCTCCAGGAGGAAAGGTCTTCATGCTGGCAATGACCGATTATTTCTCTAAGTGGGTCGAAGCTGAAGCATTTGTTCAGGTTAGAGATCAAGAAGTGGTATCCTTCATAAAAAGGAATATTCTGACTAGGTTTGGAGTACCAGCTGAGATAATTTGTGACAATGGATCTCAATTTACAAGTAAAAGGACTACTGACTTTTGCAAGAGTTGAGGAATCAAAATGATCACGTCTACTCCGGTACATCCTCAAGCAAATGGACAAGCAGAATCCTCGAACAAGATAATTGTCAACAACTTGAAAAAGAGACTAGGGGCTAAGAAAGGAAGATGGGCAGAAGAATTACCCTTTGTTTTGTGGACTGATAGGACGATGGTGAAGAGTGCAACTAGCCAAACCCCGTTTTCCTTGGTGTTTGGAGCAGAAGCGGTGATCCCGACAGAAATGGTGATACCTACAGCGAGATCTAACCTCAGGGATCCTGAGCAGAATCCTAAAGTCCTATGCCAGGAACTGGATACTATTGATGGGACAAGAGACGCTGCAAGGCTAAGGATGGCAACATATCAACAGAGGATATCTAAAGCATATAACAAGAATATAAGGACTAGAAGATTTCAAGTTGGAGATTGGGTATTGAGAAAGGCTTTTCAGAATACTACTAATCCTGCTGATGGAAAGTTGGCTCCAAAATGGGAAGGACCCTATGAGGTTGAATCAGAATCAGGAAAAGGAGCATACCGACTCAAGAATATGGAGGGGGATATGCTTCCGAGATCCTGGAATGCTATACATCTAAAACTCTATTTCAAGTGAGTATGGAATTTAAATTCTAACTCAGGATGGTATGGATTTTGTCTCTTTTATTAAAATTTTGATATTATTTACTGTTTTGAACCCATTACTAACTTAAGTATCGGAGGGGTGTTAGCCAGGCTAACACCCACCTTAGCTTACGATTGTTTTGCAGTATATGCTTCGGGATGTAGCACCAGGATACACATTCAGGATACTTCGGAAGATTAGAGGATTGGCCCCCTCTCTCACGTCTAAAGGATCCTGATCCCTTCACAGGTTTAAAGGTATTCACCTTTATTCCGAATTGGGTTTAACCACCCCGCCTGGAGCGTAAGTTATTCGGGAATAGTTCAAGGTGGCGGGACTAGTTCATGTAAAAGTGGCTGACAATTTCGTTACTATTGGCTATATCCTGAATCCTAAAGGTATATGAGGATTGACCACCCTCTCTCATGAAAGGGTATTTTCATACTCTCTAAGGTTTAAAGGTTTTCACCTTTCTAAGTCTTGGAGTTTATACACTCCCGCCTGTAGCGCATGAAAATTTGGGATTTTCCCCAGGATACTAAGGATTTATCTCCAGTATATTTTTGGGTTTTACCCCTATAACACAAGAATTGTCTAAACAGTTGGAACTAATGTTCAAAAATTTTCTAAGTGTTTAAAGACTTCATGCACAGGGGACATTCCTTCTAAAGCAATTGTGTGAAGCTCAAAAGATCAAAATTGGGCTAAGTGTCTCGGACTGGGGACATCTTAGTGGAAGAAGTCGCAAAAAGGGGATGGAGTTTAATACTAGGGTTACACTCAATTCCTGGTATGATCTTTCCTTTGTAAACCTTACATGAATTGTTTAACTCTGTTTAAGGCTCAAAATATCCTGATAGGGATATATCTTTAAGACATGTCTTCAAAATGTGTTTTTGGGGATACGTTTCGGGATATTTGATTGGAGTATTTAGGAAATGATACTTGGATTGAAAATTAAAACTTTGATCAAACAAGTGTTGTCAAAACAGGTTTTAGAAAATAGACTATCTTTTATTCTTTAAAAATTTTGTCTAAAATTGTTTGGAAATTTTATAAAGGTCTTCATGATATATCACTGGGTATATTGATTAGGATATTTTCAAAAGATAGTTGCACAAATTTTGCAAAGCTAAAATCTACACTAAGAAATGCATGACAGAAATTAGAGGGCAATAGCAAACCAACTGAAAGATGAAATTATCTGAAATAAGCAATACCGGTTGGTAACCGAAGGCTTCATCCTAAAACCTAGGACCCATCCGCCTTCGGCTATCGAGTTGTTTTAATGCAGAAATAGAAACTGTTCATAGGACAAGAAGTAAAATTGCTCAAACATAAGTATAACTCTCAAATTTAAGGGAAATAAGTTTTAGGAGGCAGCGCCTTCTTCGTTCATGGCATTTTCAGCAGCATCCGTCTCGGGATCAACCTGAGCTTCCCTCTCAACATCAGTTGGTTTTTCGACTGCCTTTGAAGATCCTTCAGCTGCAGGTTTAGCAGAAGTGCCGCCGAGACTCTTCAGCTTTGTTTCCCAGGCATTGATGTCCCAAGAAGGACATTCGAAGCCCAGTGCTTTGGCTTCGTGGGCCATCTTTAGCCTGGCCTGGAGAAGGGAAGTGATGACGGAACTTTTAAGGCTTTCCCGGTAGCTGATCATATCCTATTCGTGTTGAGCATGGGCAGCATCAAGATCGGTTTGAGCCTGGAGAGCAGCTTTGCTGAGGGCGGCCTGGTGTTCTTGGGTCATAGCCTAGAACTTGTCCTCGTAATGCCTAGATTTGGCGGCTGCAATCATACCCTGATCAGAGATGGTAACCTCGGCTTTCTTCAACTTGGATTCAAGCGTCTTATTGAGCCCACAGGATTCTTGATATAAATGAACCAGACGTTCGAGACCCTGCAAAGTAAGAGGACAGGTATTGTTTTAATAAATACTTATAAGCGGTATAAGGTGCAGGATATGGCTCGAGGATATTAACCTGGTTAAGAAAAGAAGTCATGAATCCGCTTGCCTCAATGAACCCGTGATTTTCATAGGGGAATGTATCAGAGATAACAGGAGAATCAGGCTCTTTCCTTTTACGGGAACTTGAACTCTGGGGCTTAGTAGCTGGCGAAGGTTTGGGAATGATGATAGCCTTGGAGATGCTGGGCTTGGATGAGGTCGTGGCCTTGGGACTAGGTTCCTTCTTAATCTGGACCTGATCAGAATAACTGTCCAGCTCTTCAAGGTCGAAAACCTCAGGGATCTTGGCTGGTGCTGCATAAAGGGAAAAGTCCTCCACCCTTATTACTCTTTATATTACAATAATTAGTCATTTCAAAAGTAACTCTTACCGGACATTTCGGATGATGAATATTGGCTGGAACTCGGGATATGTGTGGTAAAACTCCTGTCACTTGCAGGTAATTGGTAAACTGCTTTGATTCTTTTTTTTCTGATTCCGCAGTAGGGGGAGCTACTTCCTTAAAATTCACTGCGAAAAGATCAAAATAGGAAGATGTTAGCACAAGATAAAAGTTTAGAAGTACATGGGGACATTCATGATCCTACCGGTGGTTAACCACTCCACCGGAAGACTAGCACCCTCACGAATGGAGTCTCGTTTGACGAAGAAGAACTTGCGTTGCCATCCATCTTCGTTTTTGGTGGCTTTAAGAATAAGGGGTTTGCTGGAAGTTGAAAAAAGCAGAAACCGACTGGAACCGTGGGATCGGAGGTGGTAAGCGATTGGCATATCTTCGATGCAAAGGTCGGGACAATGAAGGTTTTTAATTTAGTTGAGTACGATTAATACCCTCCAGACCATGGGCATGGTTTGGGAAAAGGAAATACCGGTAGTACGGAAGAATTGCATCATAAATTCGGGAAAGGGGTACCGAAGACCTAGCGAGAAAGGGTATGCCGGGAAGCAGACCCAATCAGCAGAAAAAACGTCCGATCGAATTGGTCGATCAAACGGTCTGAAGACCGTGCCGGAAGCTCTCAATGCTGCAATGTCCGCGTTATCAAAAGCACAGATCTCCTTCTCGGGATTTTTAAGAAGATTTTGCTGGATGAAGGTCTCAGATGATTCGCCGGTTTGAGAAAAAGTTCTAGTAGCCATTGCAAGTAAAGGAAAAGAGATTGACAGGAAATGAATAAGAAGTAAGGAATTACCTGGAGACTCCGTTGATGATATCTGCTTTTCAAACAAGAAGAGAGAAGATATAGGAGCGTTGTAGATGTCCATCGAGTTAAAAGCGCGTTGGAAGTTGTATGGTGTAATCTTGACCGTCATCTCGATTTAATTGCCTTGATTCGCGAGACAGGGTTTTTGAAATATATCCGTTGGATTGGTATACCAACAGATATATTTGGGGACAATTGTTATGGGTCATTTTCTGAGCATATATATATCCTGACTAATATTCTGCTTTTGATTGTTTACTTGTGATCAGGATACCGGATCAGGATATTGGTAACATCCTGGTGCGATATCCTAGTATTAACTAAATTAGCCACGTGCAGGTTAGAAGCTGTGGGTCACTAACGGTCGAATGGACCTCTTCTCCTTAAGACTCGGGCAAACCAGTTACATGAGAGACGTTGAACCCGGAGGACCAGGTCTACAACGTTCAAGTAGGGAATATCCGCCGAATCCCGGTTTAATAGGGTAGTTTGTTGAATTTCTTTTACTATAAATAGATGGGGCGTATTAGATTAAGGCACGCAATTTTTCACACACTCTCTTTCGCACACTTTGCTCTCTAGCTTCTAGCAAACACTACACACAAACACTTGTACTCGAATTACCTTGTAACACCTAGTTGATCTGCATCACATCCTGCACTGTATCCTGATATTCGAAGTAATAGAAGAACAAGGCAGCTGCGATTGTCAGCTCCCGAGGTTTTGTGCCGGCGATCTAAATTGATCAAGGGCTTTCCTCGTACATCTCGTGTCACCCTTTACATTTTTGCTCATTGTTTGATCATAGATACAACTCTATATTCTGAGCCGTATCCCGAAACTGTTTTTGCAAATAATTTGATTAACATATTTTCGACACTTGTTTCTAGCACACTACCTCACTTAACTAATTTGATCACTTAATTGCTTCGGTAATTTTTGACCAAAACAGCAAGCATATGATATAAAAACATGAAAAGCACGAAAGTAACAAGTAGGCACATGTGTTTCACCCCCAAAGTATTTGAAAACAGTAAAAGATGGGTCTATGTACTCACTTGAGAATGCTTAAAAGTCTTTGAATAACAACCAAGCAATACTAGAAGGATCACGGAATCAATAGGCACCTAATATAGGTAACAATGTTAATAAACCGGACCTAAATCGGAAGATCGGATAGGATTAGGTTTCGTAAACCAAAGGAGTATTGGAACTCATATGATATTGTTTAACAAAGCCTACGTACTAAATCGAAACCTAACCTAAGTGCTTACGACCCATTACGACCCGTTTAGGTAGCTTACGCTACTTTAACGCGTCGTTCGCGTAAAACGCGTTCGGACCGCCTAACTAGCCCTATGAAAAGTATTATATGCCTTAACAAGTCTAATAATGTTGCCTAATCAGTTTAGATGTCAAAATTTAAGTTACATGTGCTTAAAATGAATTTATGCGCAAAAAGGGCATTTTGGTCATTTTCCTAAGGCATATAAACTACCTATCATACAACTAACTAAACGAAGTGACCATAAGGTATAACCTCGGATTATTATTCCCTATACAACTATGGTCACAAAATATGTTTGGTCGGATCCTAATCATCGACCAAACGGGTCGGGTTCGAAAGTCTAAGCGGTTGTTTAGACCGCTTATCTTACGACCCTATATAAGCACTAAACTAAAAGTGACGAGTTAAACATGTTAAAACATGTTTAACGAAGTTAGAAAACAAGTTTTGATATCAAAACAAAGGGTTTTGATACCCAAGAATAGTTTGGTTGAAAAATACGCATAAACACGCAATTTGACCGAAACTATGACTCGTCACTATGCCTAAATAACGTGGTAATCAGTAGGTATAGTCACAAAGGACTATGACCATCGTGATTATGCTCACGTTGCGAAGTTCAAACGAACTTCGTGTTGACCATTGACTGGTCAAAGCAGAAAGTCAAACACTGTTTGACTTTCGTGCTTAAAAACGCATAAAAGAACGAAAAGAAACTTACAAGAGGTCCAAGCAATGGAGATTTGATTCAAGTTGCTCAGGTATGAAATGTGGAAACTCCAACTTAGAGCTGAAATTGAATCAAGGTGTGAGGATTGAAATGAATCATGATGGGTATTTATAGATTTTGGACAACCGTTAGGATCGTTTCTTGGATTATGAGCTTCGATCTTGGCCCTCCATGTGTGCCCACTGATTTAACATACTATGGGTGCCTAAAACAAGCTCATTGTATGAAGAAAACCATGTCCAAAACCAGAAACCAGCTGCTGAAACAGAAAAAAAAGTTTCTGATCTGGGCAGTTGTCGCGCCCCGCGTATGAGGAGGCCCTCTTTTACGCGCCCCGCCAGAGCTTTCTTTGGCATATTGACAATTTAGGTCCTTAAATGTCCAAAACTTGCTTTTCGATGCATTTTCGACACGTTTAAGCCCCGTTAACCTCATTTCAAGGCTCTATAATGAAGTTAAAGTATAGGGAACATGAAACATGCTCAAAAACATCTCAGATGTTGGTTCGTTTGGCCGTACGGTTGCGTTGTTCGGTTAATTACGACGAAACACGAACGGACGCGAATAACGATCCAAATTACGCGACGAATGGAATTTTATCATGCCAATCACTAAAATAAAATATTTTAATGATTACAAAAAATTTTTTGGATGTCCGGATATATTCAGAACGTAAGATATGTGCGAAAATGCAAACTTGTGCACTTTTTGACGCTTTTAGTCCCTGTTTGACCAAAAAGTTTATTTTTGCACACCGAACCCCTCAAAGCCTATTTCTAAGCTATGTAAAGGATATTTATGGTATGTTTAACTTATGATCAAGTTCCGGAATGTTCGTTACTATACGAATCAGCATAGTTTCACAGTTTGACATAAATAGTCCCTGTAAGCGAATAAACTTGATTTTGCCATACCAAAGCCTTCAAAACTTATTTCTAAGTTATGTAAAGGTTATTTAAGGTATGTTAAGTATATGTTGATGTTCCGGAGTGTTTGTCGCGTTAAACTGATTTTGTTTACGCATCAGTTTGCGTATAACTTTCCAGAAAGCGATATAGAGTTTGAAATTGAACAAAAATCAAAACGTGCAAAATGTCAAACATAAATAAATAAACATTGGGGCCAAATAACATTGTTTTATTGATAATTGAACTATTCAAAGTTTATACAAGATTACAAGCACATATGTCACATGGATCCCCACCGTAGCGCGCTGGCGGAAAATCAACTAGTTATTATCAAATAACAAGTTAAAGCTATAGTAAAGCTTTGCTTTTTCAAAATCCACCACAAACTTTTCATATTTCAAATTAGTTCCTTCATCTTGATTTTCAGTTATTTTTGTCGTTCCTTCACTATTATTAATTTTTTCATTATTTTAATTTTTATATCTAATTATAAACATATGTTGTTTTTCTCTTGTAACATTAAAGACATCGTGTTTTTGTATACTTCAGTAAAAGTATTATTTTATGCCCTTATTTGTATCTACGTCTTCGTATAAACTTTATTTAAAACCGAGCTCGTCTATGTTTCAACGTAAATTTTAACCAAACTAAGCCGGTTCAAATATGATATACTTTTACTCTTTTTATTTTTATTTTTTTAAGTATGCTATGATTTATTTAACGTTCAATTATACAATGTGACAGTTTTCTTAATGTATAATATATTGTGCAACATGTTTTTTTATCTAGGTTTCGATCTTAGATGTAGGAGACTTTGTAGGATAACAGTAATTTAATTTTAATCAAAGAATCCAAAAAATATCACATGTTATTTTTTCATTTAATTTATTAATAATATTAGTTAAATATAATTAATATAATAATTAGTTCTACAATAATTTTAATAAGTCTAATATTATAATTAATTATCATAATATTTTTTTTTTTTTGCTGAAGATGTGTTATGAATTATATTAATTTATTAATAATACTATTAATGTATTATATTAATATCTACAATTATTATCATTATTAAATTATAATATATTTTATTGTGTTATATATATATATATATATATATAACTTATAATATATTTCTCTCTTTAAAAAAGATTTGTTTATTATCTAAGCACAATTATTTGTTTTTTTTTTTATTTTTAGCCAACCGTATCAATATGTTATATATACTTATAAACCATTTTAATTAATAACCTAAGAATTATTTATTTATGTTGTACTTTGTTGATTTAAAACATTCATAAATTATTATGTATTTACTACTATACTAACTAGGGTATCTCTCCGCGCGTTGCTGCAGTACGCGACCGCGAGCATTCGATAGGTATTGGTTCGATTCGTTACAGGACTGGTACGATACATGCACTCGGTATAGAAATCAACGTGTGCTTCACATCATCCGAAAATAATAAAATAGCACCGGTACCGGCACCGACGTTCGAACGGCATCAATCAGTTTAGATCGTCATGGTACTATTACCGATTTTCATTTATCGCCGCAGACAGAGTTATATATATAAATGAAATATTATTGGAATCAAAAACCATAAAAATAATCCATGTACTAAGTGTGTTCTTTTTGTCTGATAACACTGAGTAATATCAAACAATATTTTTAGTGATATACGTTTATTTTATATTCTCTAATATAAAAAGGACATAAAAGAAATATATGAATTATATATATCATAAAGGAAACTAATAATATTAAAATGCTATTTATATAATAAAAGAAAATTGTAATATTAAAATACAATTAAAAAATACTTTACTGTTCATGAGCTCTTTGAAATAATATGTATAATATCTGTATAATATTCTACTTTTAGAATAAATCAAAGACATTTTTTTAACTTAAAATCACAATTGCATGCATATTTAAAAAAGTTATTACTATGCAGTAATAAACAAAAGATTTTAAGACAAGTTTTTAAAGTGTCAACTTAACATAATAGAAAAAAGATTATGATTATCGTGAATATCATGTTTGAATATTATGGTAAATATTAAACGTAATATAAATTTATCATAACAAAAGATAATCGAGTAAATTACAAAAATTGTCCTTTATGTATGTCAATTATTGCAAACTGTGTCATTTGTCTTCAATAATTACAGAAAACGTACTTGATGTTTGTAAACCCTTGCAAGTTATGTCCTTTAGCTCTAACTAAGTTAATTTTTGTGATTAAATCTGAGCAAATGAACCTACACGAGGGTATAATAGTCATTTTACCCTAAATTCCAAAATTTTTTTATAGAAAATCCAGATAATTTCTCTCTCTCCCTCTTTGAATGGCCGATCTCTCTTTCTTCAATCATTCTATTTCTCTCTCTTAACTCTCTCTCTCTCCCCCTCTTCACACCACAATTCTAGCACCACCACCATAAAAAACAACCCACAACTACCATCACCGCCACCACCAACCCACCACTATCGTCGCCTTCCACAACCACCGTCACCACCCACCCCACCACTATCAGAACCTTCCACCGCCACCACCCACCCCTCTATCATCACAACTTTCCACCACGCAACTACCTCAACAGTTGTGGTGGTGGAAGGTTGTGATGATAGTATCGTCAATATCATCATCATCATCATCAACATCTTCTGCTTGAAATTTTCTCTCCAATCTTCTAATTACTGTTCGAGTTCTTTCACAATCGTTGGCCATTGGAATCCCAAGTTCTAGAATATCCCTCTAAACCCCTTCATCCATACTAAATATGGCTTTGATTGTCCTTACCTTCACCCTTCTCCTATCAGAGAACATTAGGATGAAACGTCTCTCCGATCTTTCAAACCTCCATGCAATAACCTTAGCCTTTTTTTTTTTTTTTTCAGTTTTTGGCATTTTGGACAATATGTGGCGTTTTAGACAATGTTTGGCGTGTTAAGATGTGTTCTTATGTTCTACTTTTATAATGACTTTTTTTCCCACCATGTAGGATGCAGTTCTATGTGACAGGTAATTATGGCATTTTGAAAAGATAAATAAATTCAATTTCCCATGTAGTGGCTTTTAATATAATAAATGTTAGTAATAATATTCCCGTCGCTTCATTTTACTGTATGTAGTTACTGTTTTTTTTGTTTCGGCTTCATCTGTTTATGGCTGTAACACATCCCATCTTTATGGCTGTAATTATGGCGTTTTGTATTTCCAATGGCGTGTAGATAAAGTTGGCACTTTTTCTATTCTCTTGCAGATTGTTTTATACTTTTTTTAGATTTATTATAATAGTACTTGTCCAAAGTAATTTTATTATAGTTTGGTAGTTTGGGCGTTTTGTGGCATGATGGCATTTCACAAGCATTTGCCATTTTGGCGTTTTATTATAGTTTTTTTAGAGAATTAATGTATTTTGTTCTTAGCTGAAAATTACATAACAAACAACAGAAAAAGAAAATTAAAAAAAAATAGAATTAATTTATCTTCTAAATCTTCACTGTCATCAGTCTCTTTCTTCTTTTGAAACTACAAGAACCGTCACAAATAAATGGCATTTTGGTTTTGGTGTGGTTTTTTGTTTTTTCGTGAGATGAATTGGGTTTGTGGATGTTGGAGACATACATTAACGACGTGTGGGTGGATGCTATTTGCCCGTCATCTTCATTATCATCATTGAGGCCAAAGTAGCATTTACACTGGGATCGGTCTCTGTCACGGCCCCCGTCCCGGTTTTACCGGTCCAGGAGCCACGGGACAGAAATCCCGTGGTATCTATTAATTGAGTTGACAGCGGAAGATTTACAGGATCTTTTAAACTTGAAAATGCCTGATTATTTTATTATATAATCTGGGACAAACCCCGTAATTTACAATAGAGGAATTTCGCAAGGAAATTCCCTGGTTTACAAAACATGTTTATTTATTTAACTGAGCCACCTCTTCAAGCTTGTTAGTGCTCCGTAGCACGTTTTCCTTGATTCACAGCAGGTCGCCTGAAACATGTTTTAAAAATATTTTATCAGCGGGGAAATACTGGCGAGTCACTCAAGTTTAATAAAACGACACATAGTTATATATTTACAGCATAAGAGCGATTACAATGGCTTCTATCTTATTTTTATCTGGCGCCGTGTCACCTCCTGGTGACGATGATCATACCACTATTGGGTCCTTTCACCCAAGTAGTGATGATTATCACTGTTAGGATTTATTAGCCTAACCATGAGAAATTAGTAATGTGCACAATACCCCACTTGCCAGTGATTTAAGATAACCACAACTTAATCCCTATAATTATAACTTTGAAAATAGTTTGAGGTATTGTAAAACAACTTTAATAAAAAGAGAATGACTCACATTGCAGATTTAAACGGGCAGAGTTTAGCCTACTGATTAGCCTTGTAACCTAATTTAAATAACAATGCACACGAACTAGGTCAGTAACTAATACAACATTTACGATAACTCACGAGACTAAAATCTTCACAACGAATGACAAAATGCAATACTTAAACATCCATCG
Organism: Helianthus tuberosus; assembly: GCA_030545235.1. Taxonomy (NCBI): domain Eukaryota; kingdom Viridiplantae; phylum Streptophyta; class Magnoliopsida; order Asterales; family Asteraceae; genus Helianthus; species Helianthus tuberosus. Next base: position 94,972,454 of record CM060403.1, on the reverse strand, counting down.
AATTCACGATGAATGACAAAGTATAGCCCTAATGTGGGCAACACTTAAACATCCATTGGATTTATTTCAATCGATCGGACATTGAATCGTAGCAGCGATCGAGTTAATACCCTGTATCGTAGCAGCGTCTTGATACCCTAAATTTAGAATTTGAGCAGTGAATCTTCGTTTTTGATCAAAACTTTCGACACATAATGAAAGCTCGATGCCCAGGCAATTTATAGCAAAAAATTGAGGTTTACGTGGCCCGCGTAAGCCTCCTCTTGATCTTACGCGGCCCGCGAGGGCCAGCTAATCGTAGACTAGGGCTTCCGTGTCATCGATAGACCTTCCACGTGGCTGCCACGTGGCCCTGAACGCTTATCCGGTCAACCACAGTTTGACGCGGCCCGCGTAAGCTTCTCTTATGGCTTACGCGGCCTGCCTGAAACCCAAAAACCTTGATTTCTTAGTTTTTCATGCACGTTAGGGTTTCAGGGGTCCGGGTTTTCACTTACGGGTCGTTTTGGGACATTTTTGAAGGTCCTTACATTCTCCCCACCATATTTAAAATCTCATCCTCGAGATTTATTGGAATAAGTGAGGATACTTTCGCTTCATCTCCGATTCCAGCTCCCAGGTGTATTCGGGTCCTCTTTTTAACTCCCACTTGACTTTAACTAGTACCAATCTTTTGTGCTTAAGAAACTTGATTTTTCTGTCTTCTATTTGAAGTGGTTTCTCCACGAACTTCAATTTCTAATTTACTTCTATGTCTTGGAGAGGTACTACCAGAGATTCACCAGATAGACATTTCTTGAGGTTGGATACATGAAATACGTCATGTACCCCAGCTAACTCTTCTGGTAGCTGTAAGCGATAGGCGACTGGCCCTATTCGCTGTATTACTGGGAATGGTCCTACGTACTTTGGACTTAGTTTTCCGTTCTTACCAAACCGAACTACTCCTTTCCAAGGAGAAACTTTCAAAAGTACCTTGTCTCCAACTTGAAACTCTTGTCGCTTGCGTCGATTATCGGCATAACTTTTCTGGCGATCTCGAGCCGTTTTCAGTCTCTCCTTGATTTGAGTGATCTTGTCGGTGGTTTCTTGCATGATTTCAGGACCTGATAATTGACTTTCTCCTATTTCTGCGCAACAAACTGGAGTTCTACACTTTCGTCCATATAGTGCTTCGAACGAGGCAGCTTCAATACTTGAATGATAACTATTGTTATAGGAGAATTCGATTAAGGGTAGGTGGTCATCCCAGTTTCCACCAAAATCTATTACACATGCCCTAAGCATGTCTTCCAGGGTTTGGATCGTCCTTTCACTTTGTCCGTCTGTTTGAGGATGGTATGCAGTACTTAAATTTAGTCGAGTTCCCATTGCTTCTTGGAAACTTGTCTAGAAATGGGAAGTGACACGACTATCCCTATCCGATACAATGGAGAGTGGGACTCCATGTAAGGATACTACTTCATCTACATACAACTTTGCCAATCTTTCCATGCTAAAGGTTTCTTTCATGGGTAGAAAATGAGCTGATTTGGTTAATCGATCCACAATTACCCAAATTGCGTCATTACCTTTTCTGGTTTTGGGAAACCTAGTAATAAAATCCATAGTTATAAGTTCCCATTTTCATACAGGCATTTCTAATTGTTGGAGTAATCCTGAAGGTTTCTGGTGTTCTGCCTTAACTTGTGAACAAGTAAGACACTTAGAAACATATCTAGCTATGTCCTTTTTCATTCCTATCCACCAGAAGTTATTCCTTAAATCTTGGTACATCTTATTGTTACCAGGATGCATGGTATACCTAGATTTATGGGCTTCCTCTAAAATCTTATTTCTTAATTCTCCCTGCTTAGGTACCCAAATCCTTCTTTTGTGGAATCTCCAAATTCCGTCACTTCCTTGCTCTAATTCCTTTATTCTTCCTTTCATTCCTTCAGCATCATCCTTGATTGTTGTTTCTTGAATGTTTTTCAATTGTTCCATTAAGTCTAATTGTAAACTTAATCTAAGAGCACGAACTCGTCGTTGTTTCTCATGATACTTACGACTTAAGGCATCAGCAACTGCGTTTGCTTTTCCTTCATGATATTGAATATCACAGTCATAGTCACTTAAGATCTCCATCCATCTTCTTTGTCTCATGTTTAATTATTTTTGCCCAAATTTATATCTTAAACTCTTATGATCTGTATAGACAGTAAACTTACTTCCGTACAGATAATGTCTCCAAATCTTAAGGGCAAAGATTATGGCTCCTAATTCTAAATCATGAGTCGTATAGTTTTCCTTGTGCCTTTTCAATTGCCTTGATGCATACGCAATTACCTTCTTGCGTTGCATTAACACACATCCTAATCCTAGTTTTGAAGCATCACAGTATACTTCAAAATCTTCTGTCCCTTCTGGTAAGGCAAGGATTGGGGTGTTGGTTAACCTTTGTTTTAAAATCTTAAAAGCTTCTTCTTGCTTAGGTCCCCATTCAAACTTAACTGCTTTACATGTTAGCTTAGTTAATGGTACAACTATCTTAGAGAAATCCTTAATAAAGCGCCTATAATATCCAACTAAGCCTAGAAAACTTCTAACTTCTGTAGCTGATTGCGGGACTTTCCATTTGGTGATCGCTTCTATCTTAGCAGGATCTACGTGAATGCCTTCGTGATTCACCATGTGACCTAAAAATTGCACTTCTTGCAGCCAAAATTCACACTTCGAGAATTTGGCGTAAAGTTTTTCCTTTCTTAACAAAGTTAAGAGTGCATGCAGGTGCTGACAATGCTCCTCCTGGCTTTTGGAATAAATAAGTATATCGTCGATGAAAACAATTACGAATTTATCCAAGTACGGTTTACAGATCCTATTCATCATGTCCATAAATGCTGCAGGAGCATTTGTTAACCCAAAGGGCATGACTGTAAACTCGTAGTGACCATACCTAGTTCTGAAAGCAGTTTTAGGTATGTCTTCTTCTTGTACCTTCAATTGATGATATCCGGAGCGTAAGTCTATCTTAGAAAAGTATCTAGCTCCTTGAAGTTGATCGAAAAGATCATCAATCCTAGGTAATGGGTACCGATTCTTAATTGTAACCTTATTCAATTCCCTGTAATCGATACACATTCTCATCGAACCATCTTTCTTTTTCACAAATAACACTGGAGCTCCCCACGGGGATGAACTAGGTTGTATAAATCCTTTGCTTAGTAATTCATCTAATTGCTTTTTCAATTCTAGCATTTCAGTGGGTGCTAACCGATAAGGTACCTTGGCTATCGGTGTAGTTCCAGGAATTAGATGGATTCTAAATTCTACTTCCCTATCAGGTGGTAATCCAGGTAGATCTTTTGGGAATACCTCTGGGTATTCTGATACTACTGGAATTTCCTTAAGTTCCTTATCTTTAGTGTTAATGATTACCGAAATCATATACACTATTCCTTGCTTTCGTTCATAACTAGCAACTTTCATCACTGAAATGAACTTCATTGGCTTACGTGTCTTATCTCCTGAAATCATCACTATTTCTCCTGTGGGCGTATGAATTTCTATGGAATTCTTATCACAAAGAATTCGAGCATGGTTGGCTACTAACCAATCCATTCCTAACACAATATCGAATCCGGCTAAATTCATAGGTAACAGGTTTGCAGAAAATTTATGACCTAAAAGTTCTATTTTTCCTTCTTGCAAAACCTTATCTATGTTAACAGAATTCCCATCTGCCGTTTCTACCGTAAAAATTTGTCTAAGATTGGTTAAGGGTAGATTAAGAGCTTGGCAGAATGAAGTATTTATAAAACTTTGGTTTGCACCAGAGTCAAATAATACTTTTGCATAAACGTCGTGAACTAGGAACGTACCAGCTATCACATCAGGGATTAGCTCTGCTTCCTGGGTAGTCAGTTGGAAGGCTCTTGCGTTCTTTTTGGTAGTTCCTTCTGCAGGTTTGAATTTGTTGTCAGCTGGTTTGACCAATTTTGGGCAGTCTGGCCTAAAGTGTCCAGCTTCTCCGCAGTTATAGCAGATTGTTGCTTTCTTCCTCCTGCAGTCTTCCTCTTGATGTCCCGGAATTTTGCAGAAATTGCAATACCCTTTGCATCTACTAAAATGCTTTCTTTTACAGGTATTGCAAAATGGAACAGCGGAAGTTTGTCCAGTTCCCTTTTTCTTAAAATTACTTTTGTTACCCATACGGAATCCTTGGGAAATTTTCTGGGCCACTTCCTTTTTCCGGTTTTCTTCTCTTGTGCGTACCGGCCCGTCAGTTAGGGTGTTAGCTAGTTCCACAACATCGTCAATAGTGCGAGGTCTCGCAGCTTTGACAATATCCCTAATCTCGCCAATCAATCCCCAAATATAGTGGGAAATAAGCACCGGTTCTGGTGAAGCCAGGGTTGGTACCACTCTCACATATTCGAAGAATGTCGAAGTATACCCTCGACAGTCTATATCCACCATCTGGTGGTTCAAGAATTTATTCGCCATTTGTTCTTTCTCATATTCGGGACGGAATTTTCTTTCTACTAGCCGCTTAAATTCTTCCCAACTCATGGCATAGGCCACATTACTTCCTTTGGCTTGAAGTACCGTATTCCACCATTCTAGCGCCCCTTCTTTAAAAAGATGCGACGCGTACATGACCTTGTCTTCCTCGGCACATTTACTTATTTTAATTACTGCTTCGGTTTTCTCTAACCAACGCAGCGCCGCAGTCGCCCCTTCATTACCTGCGAACTCAACAGGTTTACAGGCAAGGAATTCCTTGTAAGTGCAACCAGGCGTTGCAGCTTTCATTCTTTTGAGAATTGGGGCTTGCAGTACATCATTATCATTATTATTAATGTTACCGCCTCCATTTACGCTATTACTGAAGTTGTCTTCATGAGTACGTTTGCTAGGAATAATTTTTTGAGGTTCAACTGGATGTCGGGTAGCAGCAAGGATTGCTGGAATAGCATTGGCTATTCCCTGAGCAACGATATTCTCGATATCTTGCCTATTCAGAAATTGATCTTCATGGTTTTGTTCAGATTGATGTACTTCATTAACGGGTTCATTACCTGCGTTTTCCATCTGGTAATTAATTTATATAAGTGATTAGCATAAAATAATTAACAACCAAACATAACAAAACAATTGCACATAATCATGTCAACACGTATAGCCAAAATTGTCGATTTTTCGACGTTCGATATTTTATATATTATAATAGGCATCCGTACACACTGGTTATCTTACAAAAGTTTTATTTTGAGTTATTTTACATAGTTATATTTTTATTATTAAACATGCATTCCTACAACCACATACTATCCCGTCAGCTGGCACTTCAGAAACGACGTTCTCTTTCGTCGTACTTCCATGAGATTCTTTCTACCACATCCCTAATTCGGTTTCCCGCATCAATTAGCTCCTCGCCATAGTGGCGGAGTTCAGCCAAGTTCTCGGAGCTCATAGGTGGGTGTAGTGGAGGCTCCGTATCAAATTAGGGGAAAAAGGTATTAGGGTTATTTAGGAGATTTTGAAACTGCCAGTCAGTGGTCCACCACTCCTCCAGCTCTCCTAGAGGTCGGTGGTTAATAAGGGGATCGGGAATAGCAGGTTCCAGATTGACTGGAAGTTGGGCTTCAGCTTGGTAATTCAAAAGAGTCTCGTCGGCAGGTCCGATGAGGTCGCTATTTGCTAGTTGGTGGTCCAGCTCTTCCCAGGGTGGCATTTCTTGTGCTTGCCCTGAACTCTCTCCGGTCTCTATTCCCTTGCCTTTATTCATTGGATCCTCAGTCTTTATAACTTTTCGTGTCGCGGTTTTCTTCCTACGCACATGCCTCCAACCTACAAGTCTTCTTCTTTTCTTTGGTTTAGGTTTTTCCTGAGGTTGGGCTTGAAATACCATTGGCTCTACAGTGTCAGCCTGGTAGTCAGTAAAGGTACTGGTGATATCCATATTTGAACTATGGATAGAAAAGTTTTGGAGTGCTTCTGATAGTTCATTCATGCTGTTAACATATATGAATAAACATACAAAATTCTAAGTTAAAATTTGGTAGATTAAATTCTCACAGAATCACAGAATGGCAATCAGAAAAAAATTTAAATATTAATTACAAATATCTAATTTATACAAACCATTTTATTGAAACAAAATATTGTGATATATATCTATTATAATTTACAACTGAAATTCGAAATATACTGGTGGTTAATTACTAGATAAAATTCTTTTAAAGTTTCTGGCTCGTAGGTGGCATAGTTGCTGGTACTGGGTTGGCGATTCAACTATAAGTCAGCATTTACTGCTATAATGGCTAACATGTAGAGGTTTTCCCATTGTTTGTCTAATTCATCTTCCCATGGTGGGTTAGTGTGACAACCCTCACTAAACCAGGTATCCGTATGACTTAATTAATAATTAATTACTGCTTAATTACTGTGCTTATTTGAAATTACTGATGAACTGCTACTTGATTTCTGATACATGCATATACCTGCATCATACTTTACTTACTGTCACTACATTATTTACATACTGAACCTTAGTGACAAACATGATGCACAAAAAGCACAGTAGCACTATAACGGATAACCTATAGAACATGCTGATAAAGCCAGCATCAGGCAGACACTGCCTCTATGGCCTGTATGAGCCAGAAATATTTTGCTACACTAGTGGTGAGTGTAGGGATACAAGGGTTGTAGAACTGCGTCTCTAGGAATAAGTCACAATGACTGGATGTGCCTAAAACGTACTCTAAGTACAAAACTCAGCACTTTACATAATAATTCAGCTTTTAGCTAACTAATAAAGTGCCAAAACATGAGAAAAATATTACTAGACACTTTCCAAAGTGTCAGAAATGAGTTGTGTCACTAAAAAGGGTATTAACGACACTTTAAAGCTTTGTTAACAATTTAACGGATTACTATCCAACCAAACAACCGGACTATACCCCAAAACATGAAAATATTGTCATTTTCATTATTTATCTTTTTCTGAGCCAGTTAGGGTCCCTGAATACCCTAACACCCATTGTAACGCGTGACACACCACTAACCGGGTTAACTACACTTAACCTAACTAATAAACCTAACTAACTAGTTAGAATCGAACTAGGTACCCCCCCCCCCCTAACCAACCGTCCCCATGAGGGGGGACATACTTTGTCCTTCCTTGATTATTATAATCCAACATGTTTAGTATCTAAATGACACAAAATCCATTGGACCATAATCTAATCTTTGCCTATAAGTAACAAGTCTTGCACATCATTCATTTTACATTTCACAACTCAACACAAACACTCTCTCTCTCTCTAAACAAGTCACGGCCGAACACCCCCTTGTGCATACAACCATTTTCGATTTTTGATCTTCACATTCCAAGCTCATACAAGTGATAAGGATCGCGTATAAGGAACCTTGGTGCATTCGGAAGGCGAAGGACCTCTTCTCATTGCTTTTATCCACCCTATTTGCGTCTAGATTCTTCCCTAGCCTCGAGCTAGTGGTATGTTGCTTAAATCACCTTCTTGAACTATTTTAAAGTGGTTAAAATGATTTGTAACGGTTAAAAACTCGTAAACATACAAGATGACACATAAAAGTCTACTAAAAATGCTATAAATGGTGGTTAAAAGCACATATGTTGTGTAAAACTTGTAGTATTTGATTTGTGTAGTTATTTGGGCCCGATCTATGTTGTGGTAGCTCGGATCGTCATTTAACCCGGATTGGTCATGATCATAGATCATGACATAAGGTTGTTTTGAAAGTAATAAGGGTTAAAGGATGAAACTCTACCACACACATATCATGAACTTGTGTAAAAGCGATTTTTCTTGTGAAATAATGTTTAAAACTAGTAGATCTACGTATCTACAAGTGGTATTTTCAAAGGACCAAGTGTCAAGAGAAAACATGCTTTTAAAAACGGATCTTACACTAACACGAATGGTTTTTAGAACACACAAGTGTGTAAACACTTGTGTAACATAAAGTTTCGACAAAGAACTAGTTTTGTCAAATTTTACAAGAAGTTGTAAAGATGGAATTTCTTTAAAAACGAGGTTTTTACAAAATCGGATTGTTTTATATAAAGATCCACTAAAAGTAATGGGATTTACTTCATAGTTTGAATAAATCACAAGTTCATGAAATTTATGCGATTTATATACATATTTTGACTAGTTTGTGGTTTGAACATTGTTTTGATTGAATAAGAAGATTGTTGGTTTGATTTATAAAAGAAAATGATACGCTTGAAAGCGTGGCCACCTCCAGTTACAGAGGAAACTCTGGCGAAATTTTCCAAAAACCTAACACTTAGAAATATTTTCACTATAAGTGTTAGAAATACATTTTGACTTGTTTTCAAAATATAAGTTTCGCCACGACTATATTTACAAAACATCGGAGGTGGGATTTTCACAAAATAAAACGTGATACATAAATATATTTAGTATATATTTTTCACAACATCACTTGTATAAGTGTTTATGATTATTTTGTGAACTACGAAAATATTATTTTTAGAGTAAAAATAATATTACTAAGTATTATTTTGGGAAAATCACATGTATTAAAAATATAATATTTTTGGGAAGAATATTTATATTTTGGAGTTAGGAATAAAATATATTAAGTGAGACTTAGCAGTGTAATCCGAACCATACGAACGCACATGTATTAAATCCCCCATCCTTGGGAAGGAAAATGACTACCAAGTATATACAGAACGTAAACACGAAATAGTTGCCTAACTATTTCCCAAAAACTTAAACCATAAAGCTAAGGCACGGCCATCCGTCTAATAGAGTTAGCACGTGTAGGTCTTCATACAGCTGATCGATTTGGAGGCATACTTGGTAGAGACGCACCACTGTGAGTTCATGTCCCCCTTTTCTCTAACTGTTTTCAGTTTTCTTAACTACGGGGGTGAAATACATGTTACTTTGATTACAAGTACTTTATACATGGTATGGTTAGCGTAAGGAGGTTTACTACTTAGATCATGTGAGTGGGTAGGAGCAATATGAGGCCATTAGTCCTCATGGCGGGACCGAGGGACAGGAGCGGTAGATCTATCTGGGTGTAGCGAGCCCAGCCCCAGGCCAAACTAGAAACGGACCTCGGGGTGACTTTGTCCACATACTAATGCCGTGGCGAAATCTGCTAGGTTTGAGTCTCCCTATTTGCACTTCACATATATCAGTGGCCTTGCAAACCATTGGTGATCTCAATTCCCTTATTTGCTACATACCAAGACTATTTTTATAACTCACAAAGGTTTACTTACTCACTTACACATGAACTCGCTCAACATTATTGTTGATTTTTCAACTTACATGTATTTCAGGAAATTAAAGATCTGGCGCGGTATGTTATGTTTTCCCGCTGCATAAGGGTTCCAAGGTCATCCCAGTTTAGGAAATGTGACTCTTTCCTGGACAAGTCACAAATCTTAAACTGCGTTTATTTCATGATGATGTTTATGTTTCTCAAGACAATGTTTTATGTTATGATGTTGTAAGTCTATAAGACAATGGTATGTTACTCTGGTTTTAAAACTTAATCAAATGGATGATCTTGCATGATTTTATTTCATATAGCTTTGTTATGATTAAGCTATGGTATTAAGAAGTCACACCAAAAATAACCACGCTTCCGCAAAGCCAGGGTGTGACAGCTTGGTATCAGAGCTCTGATCATAGCGAACTAGGATTCCTTCTCGAGTCTAGACTATGATCACTAGGGCTCTCACGAAAACATTTTTACTGCATACCACTTAAGTCCAGATCCAAAACTTTTTACAAACAAATGTTGAGCACATTTTATTCATTGTTTTTAGGCTCAGTCTTGGGGGCTGAGGCTCGGTCTTAGAGACCGAGGCTCGATCTAAGAAATCGAGGTAGATGGCTAGTAAGACTAGGAAGAGTAGGCTCAGTCTTGGAGGCTGAGGCTCGGTCTTAGAGGCCGAGGCTCGATCTAAGAGGTCGAGGTAGATGATAGAGCAGTCTTAGAGACTGGGAAGAATTTGGCTAGTGGGACTAGGAGAATTATTTGATTGACTAACATGTTTATATGATTATATGATTGATTATTATACGTATATGTGTTTGTGTTACAAACGTCATGCTTTCATCATGTACTAGAAAGATGGACACTACGAATCCCATGGCCATAGTATCAGACGACATAGTTTCATCGAAGCACGAGGTGTACATTTCCGATACTACCGGCACAGACAATGACGACTTTCAGCCCTTTTGCGCTGCCTGAAGTCATAGCAGAGCCTACTGATGGCCCTCTTGTTGGGAATTTGCCCCCTTGCCGCTTATCCTGTTGTTGATATGCCCCCCCCCCCTCGACGTGGCCTCTGACGACGATAACGATCTACTAGAGGAGGACCCATTCGAGGGCAGGGCCCTATTGCTGCTGGTATTAGCCTACTGCATGCGGACGCTCCTGCAGGGGAAGCTCATGCCCATTCCCCTGTCCCAGACTCATTTGAGTTTCTGACATCCGCATTTTCGCATATACAGGGAGTGCAGCACCATTCACACGACGCCGACCCTGATACGGCATCATCAGCTGCACCGGTTCCCGCACCCAGCTTTGAGTTTGATCACAGTATTGAGGGTGATCTTGTTCTTCCACCTGGTTTTGATCCAGACCATGACCTTGAGTTCATACACTTAGACCAGCCCTTGGAGGATCCTGTAACCCCTTGTGTTTGTTGATCCAGCTGATCTTGAGATGGAGTTTTTGATCCGGAGCCAGCCGTGGCCCCTGAGCCAGGCGTTGCTCCTGACCCCGCATTGGAGCATGACCCTGTTCATGCCGATGCACCTGCTGTTGCTCCTTGATTGATCATCTGCTTGGACGAGAGAAAATTTGGGGTAACTGTGCAAGATAATTTATTATTACGGGGGCCCACGTAATAACGACTTGTAATGCACAGAAATCCTGGTGGACTCTGCGGGTCAAGCTAATGAAAACCAATGTAGCAGGAAATATCTAAAACACGAATGACCAAGGCGAGGCGATGTAGCCTCGAGTTCATTCTATTACAAGCAACAAGCCGAATTGGCAAGCCTATGTGAAGGCTCAGAAATTTAATTCCCCACTCATACATTGAGTATATTTGCGTGTGAAATTGGGTGATTACATGATGGCTTATGTTGCTATATACCTCATAGACAATTGAAACGTTGTCTAACCCGCTTCACACCACTTCGACAAAAGGGAATGTCACCCAGACGTGACACAAACACCAGTACGTTGCCAAGGACAGAAGCCGAGCTGCAAGAACGCATCTCACAGATAAATGCACGACATGAAGCCCTCCGCTCTAAGCACAGCAATGGCACTACTGGATATAACCCTCCAACTGGCTGCACCTATAAGCAGTTCCTGAACTGCAAGCCTTTGAACTTCGATGGAACAGGAAGCGCCGTTGCATTTGTTCGTCAGTCCAAAAAGATTGACTCCATTCCAAGAACGAGTGACTGTTTGTCCCAACAGAGTGTTACCTACATCCCGGGGTTATTTCTAGATAACTCACTCTCATGGTGAAACCTTCAGTCTCAGACCCTTGGCACAGACGCTGCTTATGCACTGAGCTGGGACGAGCTCAAGGAAACGATTGAGAAGAAATGTTGTTTTAGGACTGGAATTCAGAAGCTTGAGGTGGAGTTCAGGAATTTGAAAATGGACAAACCAGAAATTCCTGAACTTGTCCAGCGATCGCACGACTTGTCTAGGGTCGTCCCCTACTAAGTCATTGACGTTGTATGATACAGTTGTGTACTTGTAAGCTTTACATTGGGGTCTCAATTTGTGGCAATGCAATCGCAGTATTCTCATCACTGGTGATGTTTGATTTATTGTTTATGTTCTATGACAAGAGATGTTATGTGGTGGATTTATTTATAGCATGAGATGTTATGTGTTGATATTGTTGAATACATACGAACATTTTACTTGCTATGACCTAACCTACGTGAAACATCTTTTAGAAGATGCCACCAAGACGCGAAATGCACATGCCCACCTCAGAGGCGGAACTTCAAGAGATAATTGCTGCAGCTATAGCACAGCACGAGGCCCTACGCTCCGAACCTATCAGAGGTACCTCAGAAAATAACGGTTGTTCCTACTGGCACTTCCTCAACTACAAGCCTTCGAAGTTCGATGGCACTGGAGGTGCCATAGCTTTTGTAAAATGGATCGAAAGTATGGATTCCATCTTTCAAGTGAGCGGTTGTACGCCGGAACAACAAGTCCTATACGTTTCTGAGCTGTTTCTAGATGAAGCCCGATTATGGTGGAATCTTCAGACCCATATAAAGGGTGCTACTGCAGCATATGCATTAACCTGGGGTGAACTGAAAGGAATGATGCATAAGAAGTATTGCCCCCAAACGGAAACCCAGAAGTGGGAAGATGAACTTCGGAGCCTGATGATGGAAGGTCCGAAGGTGTTGGAGTACGTGCAAAGACTTCATGATTCATCACGAGTTGTTCCGTACATGGTGAAACCAGAATTAAAGAAATTGGAACAATTCATTTGGGAACTGGCGCCTCAAGTCTTGAGCTTGATGACAACATCAACGCCACCAACAACTGATGTTGCAAGTAAGATGGGTCTGGCACTCGTTACGGAAGCAATTAGACTAGAAAAACTTGCAAACCCTGACAAGGAGACTCAGGTAGAGTCGTCTGGAAAGAACAAAAGGAAGCTTACCGAAGATACCCAAACGAATAAGGATGAACAAAGATCTATTCGAGGTTGTTTTGATTGCGGGGACAAAGGGCATTTCAAGAAAGACTGCCCTAACAACAAACAGGCCAATGATAAGATTTACTTAGAAACTAAGCCAAGACGTGCCGGGTGCAAGTATCACCACGAGTGTGGATGTCGAAGGTCTAGGTGCGGGAGGAAAGGACACAACAAGGATGGTTGTGGGATGAAGAGTCCCAGACAAGGAGAAAACAGTAACAACGTTCAAGGTGGAAATGGGAAAGGAAATGGCCGAGTGTCAGGATGCTTCCATTGTGGGGATGTTGGACATCTTAAGAGGGAATGCCCGAAGTTGAAACAAGACCGTGAAAGGACATCCAACATCGGAGCTTGTGAAGTATGCCAGGATCCAGGCGTGACTACTGGTACGTTCTCTATCAACCAAAACTTTTGCATCTATTTTGTTTGATACTGGTGCCAATTATAGCTTCGTATCGTTAGAATTTAAGAATATGCTTGGTTTAACCGGTAGTAAGTTAGATATTCCGTACTCAATCAAATTGGCTAATGGAAAGATAGTAGAAGCCAATGAAGTTATCAGAGGTTGTGTGATCGAATTGGGAGAGCGTGAGTTTGCTTTGGATCTACTACCAGTCCCGTTGGGAAGCTTCGACGTGGTGGTAGGAATGGATTGGCTATCAGGCAACAAGGCGGAGATAGTTTGCCACGAAAAGGTCGTTCGTATCCCAACCGAATATGGCAAAACAATGGTGGTTCACGGGGAGAAGCGTGATACGCCGTTGAGAATTATCAGCTGCCTGAAAGCACGAAAGTGTTTGAAGAAGGGATGTGTTGCCTTCCTGGCACACATTGTGGATAAGAAGGCTGCTGAGCCAAGAATAGAAGACATCCCTGTCGTGAGGGAATATCCAGAAGTCTTCCCAGAGGACTTACCTGGACTGCCACCTCAGAGACAAGTAGAGTTCCGCATTGACTTAGTTCCAGGCGCCGCACCTGTGGCTAAGGCACCTTACAGACTTGCTCCGTCTGAGATGCAGGAACTGTCAACACAACTTCAAGAGTTGTTAGACAAGGGATTTATCCGACCAAGCTTCTCGCCTTGGGGAGCTCCGGTCCTGTTTGTCAAGAAGAAGGACGGTAGTTTTCGTATGTGCATCGACTACCGGGAGCTGAACAAGCTGACGATCAAGAATAGATACCCTCTGCCAAGAATTGATGATCTGTTTGACCAACTGCAAGGTTCAAGCTTTTATTCAAAGATCGATCTTCGATCTGGATACCATCAGTTAAGGATACAAGAGGAGAGTATCCCGAAGACAGCCTTCAGAACTCGTTATGGACACTACGAGTTCCTTGTTATGCCGTTTGGTTTGACAAACGCACCTGCAGTCTTTATGGATTTGATGAATAGAGTTTGCAAGCCGTACTTGGACAAGTTCGTGATTGTGTTCATCGACGACATCTTGATTTATTCAAGAACAAAGGCCGAGCACGAACAACATTTAAGAGCTATTTTGGAGCTGCTGAAGAAAGAACAGCTGTACGCCAAATTCTCCAAGTGCGAATTTTGGCTACGTGAAGTCCAATTCCTTGGGCACGTGGTAAATGGAAATGGAATCCATGTGGATCCAACCAAGATCGAAGCGATTAAGAATTGGGAAACGCCAAAGACGCCAACCGAGATTCGACAATTCTTGGGTTTGGCTGGCTACTATCGAAGGTTCATTGAGGATTTTTCGAAGATCGCTCAACCGTTGACGCTCCTCACGCAGAAAGATAAGAAGTTTGATTGGGAAATCAAACAGGAGGAAGCATTCCAGATACTGAAGGATAAGCTCTGCAATGCGCCAATCTTAGCACTACCGGAAGGTACAGATGATTTTGTGGTATACTGTGACGCCTCACGTCAAGGATTGGGTTGCGTGTTGATGCAACGCCAAAAGGTTATTGCTTACGCATCGCGTCAATTGAAAGTACACGAAAAGAACTATACCACACATGATTTGGAACTTGGCGCAGTGGTTTTTGCATTAAAGATCTGGAGACACTACCTTTATGGTACAAAGTGTACAATTTTTACAGATCACAAGAGCCTACAACACATATTCAACCAGAAGGAGCTGAATATGAGGCAAAGACGTTGGGTTGAGTTGCTGAACGATTACGACTGCGAGATAAAGTATCATCCAGGGAAGGCGAATGTGGTCGCCGATGCCCTAAGTCGAAAGGAGAGGATCAAGCCCATAAGGGTTAGGGCTTTAGAAATGATTATCCGAACCGATCTTTCCTTGCGCATTCGTGCCGCGCAGAAAGAAGCTCTCAAGGAAGGAAACCATGAAGAAGAATATCTCCGTGGGATGGAGAAGCTACTGGTACCAAACGAGGAAGGAACGTTATGTTTTGAGAAAAGGATTTGGGTTCCTTGGTTTGGAGGTTTAAGGAAGGTTATTTTCGATGAAGCTCACAAATCGCGGTACTCTATCTACCATGGAGCGGATAAGATGTACCAGGATCTCAAAGATTATTATTGGTGGCCTAGGATGAAAGGCGATGTTGCTGTTTATGTGAGCGAATGTTTAACATGCGCTAAGGTGAAAGCCGAATACCAGAAGCCTTCAGGACTTCTGCAACAACCTGAGATTCCCAAGTGAAAATGGGAACAAATCTCAATGGATTTTATTACAAAGTTGCCAAGAACGCCAAGAGGCCATGACACTATTTGGGTAATAGTGGATCGATTAACGAAGTCAGCACACTTCTTACCTATCAGAGAGAAGGATAATACGAGCAAATTGGCCGAAATTTACATGAGAGAGATCGTCGCACGTCATGGAGTGCCTCTCTCGATCATCTCTGATAGAGACGGAAGGTTTGTGTCAAGGATATGGCAATCCTTCCAAGAAGCTTTTGGCTCACAATTAAATCTGAGCACTGCGTTTCATCCGCAAACTGACGGTCAAAGCGAGCGAACGATACAGACTTCGGAAAGCGTGGAAAGCTAAATCCGCGCTACATTGGTCCTTTCAGAGTTTTGGAAAGAATAGGACTGGTAGCATACAAGTTGGATTTACCTGCCGAACTGAATGGTGTTCACGATACATTTCATGTATCCAACCTGAAGAAAAGTCCAACTCAAGATGACATTGCCATTCCCATCGACGAGATTCATGTGGACGACACGCTCCATTTCGTTGAAGAACCGGTTGAGGTTACGGATTGGAAAGTAAACAAGACCCGCCGGAGCAGTGTCAAGCTCGTCAAGGTTCGTTGGAATGCCAGACATGGTCCTGAATACACCTGGGAGCGTGAGGACCGAATGAAAGAGAAATACCCCCACCTATTTCCTAAGAACCCTGCATCTACAAGCAGAACTTAAAATTTCGGGACGAAATTTTTCTAACGGGGGGAGAATGTGACAACCCTCACTAAACCAGGTATCCGTATGACTTAATTAATAATTAATTACTGCTTAATTACTGTGCTTATTTGAAATTACTGATGAACTGCTACTTGATTTCTGATACATGCATATACCTGCATCATACTTTACTTACTGTCACTACATTATTTACATACTGAACCTTAGTGACAAACATGATGCACAAAAAGCACAGTAGCACTATAATGGATAACCTATAGAACATGCTGATAAAGCCAGCATCAGGCAGACACTGCCTCTAAGGCCTGTATGAGCCAGAAATATTTTGCTACACTAGTGGTGAGTGTAGGGATACAAGGGTTGTAGAACTGCGTCTCTAGGAATAAGTCACAATGACTGGATGTGCCTAAAACGTACTCTAAGTACAAAACTCAGCACTTTACATAATAATTCAGCTTTTAGCTAACTAATAAAGTGCCAAAACATGAGAAAAATATTACTAGACACTTTCCAAAGTGTCAGAAATGAGTTGTGTCACTAAAAAGGGTATTAACGACACTTTAAAGCTTTGTTAACAATTTAACGGATTACTATCCAACCAAACAACCGGACTATACCCCAAAACATGAAAATATTGTCATTTTCATTATTTATCTTTTTCTGAGCCAGTTAGGGTCCCTGAATACCCTAACACCCATTCTAATGCGTGACACACCACTAACCGGGTTAACTACACTTAACCTAACTAATAAACCTAACTAACTAGTTAGAATCGAACTAGGTACCCCCCCCCCCCTTAACCAACCGTCCCCATGAGGGGGGACATACTTTGTCCTTCCTTGATTATTATAATCCAACATGTTTAGTATCTAAATGACACAAAATCCATTGGACCATAATCTAATATTTGCCTATAAGTAACAAGTCTTGCACATCATTCATTTTACATTTCACAACTCAACACAAACACTCTCTCTCTCTCTAAATAAGTCACGGCCGAACACCCCCTTGTGCATACAACCATTTTCGATTTTTGATCTTCACATTCCAAGCTCATACAAGTGATAAGGATCGCGTATAAGGAACCTTGGTGCATTCGGAAGGCGAAGGACCTCTTCTCATTGCTTTTATCCACCCTATTTGCGTCTAGATTCTTCCCTAGCCTCGAGCTAGTGGTATGTTGCTTAAATCACCTTCTTGAACTATTTTAAAGTGGTTAAAATGATTTGTAACGGTTAAAAACTCGTAAACATACAAGATGACACATAAAAGTCTACTAAAAATGCTATAAATGGTGGTTAAAAGCACATATGTTGTGTAAAACTTGTAGTATTTGATTTGTGTAGTTATTTGGGCCCGATCTATGTTGTGGTAGCTCGGATCGTCATTTAACCCGGATTGGTCATGATCATAGATCATGACATAAGGTTGTTTTGAAAGTAATAAGGGTTAAAGGATGAAACTCTACCACACACATATCATGAACTTGTGTAAAAGCGATTTTTCTTGTGAAATAATGTTTAAAACTAGTAGATCTACGTATCTACAAGTGGTATTTTCAAAGGACCAAGTGTCAAGAGAAAACATGCTTTTAAAAACGGATCTTACACTAACACGAATGGTTTTTAGAACACACAAGTGTGTAAACACTTGTGTAACATAAAGTTTCGACAAAGAACTAGTTTTGTCAAATTTTACAAGAAGTTGTAAAGATGGAATTTCTTTAAAAACGAGGTTTTTACAAAATCGGATTGTTTTATATAAAGATCCACTAAAAGTAATGGGATTTACTTCATAGTTTGAATAAATCACAAGTTCATGAAATTTATGCGATTTATATACATATTTTGACTAGTTTGTGGTTTGAACATTGTTTTGATTGAATAAGAAGATTGTTGGTTTGATTTATAAAAGAAAATGATACGCTTGAAAGCGTGGCCACCTCCAGTTACAGAGGAAACTCTGGCGAAATTTTCCAAAAACCTAACACTTAGAAATATTTTCACTATAAGTGTTAGAAATACATTTTGACTTGTTTTCAAAATGTAAGTTTCGCCACGACTATATTTACAAAACATCGGAGGTGGGATTTTCACAAAATAAAACGTGATACATAAATATATTTAGTATATATTTTTCACAACATCACTTGTATAAGTGTTTATGATTATTTTGTGAACTACGAAAATATTATTTTTAGAGTAAAAATAATATTACTAAGTATTATTTTGGGAAAATCACATGTATTAAAAATATAATATTTTTGGGAAGAATATTTATATTTTGGAGTTAGGAATAAAATATATTAAGTGAGACTTAGCAGTGTAATCCGAACTATACGAACGCACATGTATTAAATCCCCCATCCTTGGGAAGGAAAATGACTACCAAGTATATACAGAACGTAAACACGAAATAGTTGCCTAACTATTTCCCAAAAACTTAAACCATAAAGCTAAGGCACGGCCATCCGTCTAACAGAGTTAGCACGTGTAGGTCGTCATACAGCTGATCGATTTGGAGGCATACTTGGTAGAGACGCACCACTGTGAGTTCATGTCCCCCTTTTCTCTAACTGTTTTCAGTTTTCTTAACTACGGGGGTGAAATACATGTTACTTTGATTACAAGTACTTTATACATGGTATGGTTAGCGTAAGGAGGTTTACTACTTAGATCATGTGAGTGGGTAGGAGCAATATGAGGCCATTAGTCCTCATGGCGGGACCGAGGGACAGGAGCGGTAGATCTATCTGGGTGTAGCGAGCCCAGCCCCAGGCCAAACTAGAAACGGACCTCGGGGTGACTTTGTCCACATACTAATGCCGTGGCGAAATCTGCTAGGTTTGAGTCTCCCTATTTGCACTTCACATATATCAGTGGCCTTGCAAACCATTGGTGATCTCAATTCCCTTATTTGCTACATACCAAGACTATTTTTATAACTCACAAAGGTTTACTTACTCACTTACACATGAACTCGCTCAACATTATTGTTGATTTTTCAACTTACATGTATTTCAGGAAATTAAAGATCTGGCGCGGTATGTTATGTTTTCCCGCTGCATAAGGGTTCCAAGGTCATCCCAGTTTAGGAAATGTGACTCTTTCCTGGACAAGTCACAAATCTTAAACTGCGTTTATTTCATGATGATGTTTATGTTTCTCAAGACAATGTTTTATGTTATGATGTTGTAAGTCTATAAGACAATGGTATGTTACTCTGGTTTTAAAACTTAATCAAATGGATGATCTTGCATGATTTTATTTCATATAGCTTTGTTATGATTAAGCTATGGTATTAAGAAGTCACACCAAAAATAACCACGCTTCCGCAAAGCCAGGGTGTGACAGTTAGTGCCTATTTCCTGAGTTTCCTTATTAATCATCACTCCTTTTGGTTGTGACTTCTTTATTTTCTCTTGACTTTTTCTAATAATCCAACTTCTTTTATTAGGGGTAAGTAGTTTCTCAAACTATGCCTTACGAATAAATATTCCTTCCTCAGTATCTGCTGAGTATCTTGAGGAATTTGGTTGAAATGAGGTTCCCTTATCTTTTGGTGAACTATCTAATTGACGATAGATGTCCGAAATTCTTTGCTTACCCATACTGTAACATAAAGCACATATTCACATAAATTATTTCCTAACACAAAATTTAAAACTTAAGTGTTAGCAGAACACTTCTTTGGCTTGAATCAGTGGCATAGCTCTGATACCACCTTTTTCTGTCACGGCCCCCGTCCCGGTTTTACCCGGTCCAGGAGCCGCGGGATAGAAATCTCGTGGTATCTATTAATTGAGTTGACAGTGGAAGATTTACAGGATCTTTTAAACTTGAAAATGCCCGATTATTTTATTATATAATCTAGGACAAACCCCGTAATTTACAATAGAGGAATTTCGCAAGGAAATTCCCTGGTTTACAAAACATGTTTATTTATTTAACTGAGCCACCTCTTCAAGCTTGTTAGTGCTCCGTAGCACGTTTTCCTTGATTCACAGCAGGTCGCCTGAAACATGTTTTAAAAATATTTTATCAGCGGGGAAATACTGGTGAGTCACTCAAGTTTAATAAAACGACACATAGTTATATATTTACAGCATAAGAGCGATTACAATGGCTTCTATCTTATTTTTATCTGGCGTCGTGTCACCTCCTGGTGACGATGGTCATACCACTATTGGGTCCTTTCACCCAAGTAATGATGATTATCACTGTTCGGATTTATTAGCCTAACCATGAGAAATTAGTAATGTGCACAATACCCCACTGGCCAGTGATTTAAGATAACCACGACTTAATCCCTGTAATTATAACTTTGAAAATAGTTTGAGGTATTGTAAAACAACTTTAATAAAAAGAGAATGACTCACATTGCAGATTTAAACGGGCAGAGTTTAGCCTACTAATTAGCCTTGTAACCTAATTTAAATAACAATGCACACGAACTAGGTCAGTAACTAATATAGCATTTACGATAACTCACGAGACTAAAATCTTCACAACGAATGACAAAATGCAATACTTAAACATCCATCGAATTCACGACGAATGACAAAGTATAGCCCTAATGTGGGCAGCACTTAAACATCCATTGGATTTATTTCAATCGATCGGACAATGAATCATAGCAGCGATCGAGTTAATACCCTGTATCGTAGCAGCGTCTTGATACCCTAAATTTCGAATTTGAGCAGTGAATCTTCGTTTTTGATCAAAACTTTCGACAGAGAATGAAAGCTCGATGCCCAAGCAATTTATAGCAAAAATTTGAGGTTTACGCGGCCCACGTAAGCCTCCTCTTGATCTTACGCGGCCCGCGAGGGCCAGCTAATCGTAGACTAGGGCTTCCGTGTCCTCGATAGACCTGCCACATGGCTGCCACGTGGCCCTGAACGCTTATCCGGTCAACCACAGTTTGACGCGGCCCGTGTAAGCTTCTCTTATGGCTTACGCGGCCCGCCTGAAACCCAAAAACCTTGATTTCTTAGTTTTTCATGCACGTTAGGGTTTCAGGGGTCCGGGTTTTTCACTTACGGGTCGTTTTGGGACATTTTTGAAGGTACTTACAGTCTCTTCTCCTCATCTAAACCTTCTTGAAACAAAGAAGACAAAATGACATATCGGTGTCATCAATCTCTTTTTCTTGAAATTTGTCCATCTCATACAGCAAAATCTTACTCTCCTCATCTAACAAACCATTCAGTGAAACTTCATGCATAACATTACTGAGTATCCAAGAAACGATGTTTTCCATCGTTGATTTTTCTAAATTTTTGGCGTTTTACAGTGAGTGGTATTTAGGAACCATTGTTTTTGTGTTTTTTTTTGTGTGATCAACGGAAGGTTCTGAGACGTTTCTCTTTATAGGATGTTTTTGGCGCATAGTTCAGGCGAGATATTATTATAACAATAAATGCAATTAACAATGTATCCGGTTTTGTTCAACTTTATATGTCAAGTCTGTAAGGCTTGACGTTTATATATTATGGCATTTTACGTTTTATTACGTTTTTGTAGACTAATACCTTAACTAAAACACAAAAAAACTACACAGTAATAAGATTGGCGTTTTGTATTTACTTGGCGGTTTATATTTCAATGGCGTTTTATGTATGAAATGATGTTTACCCTTTTTACCCTTAATGAAGCGCGCCCACGTAATAAAATTGATGTTATTTACGAAAATGCCACCGCGCCAATCTAGTCCATATATTGTTTTGATTGGACGATCCATAAGCGTTCTCACTGTTCTCACAATTTTCACCGTTTTCCCTAAATTCTGACCATATATATATAAATATATATAGGGTAGGGTTCTAGAGTGAACAACCTCCCAAGAGTGAACTGCGTGAACTGATCTGAACCATTGATTATTATGATCTTGAGATTTTAAATTGGTGGCAGGATTGTAATTATTGGGTGTGATTTTTAGGAGTAGGCATTTGATTTCATGTTAAATTCCTTTGAAGCAGAATGTTGATTTAACAAATTAGGTGATGGTGCTCTGTTTTTAATCGAGTGTAGGCATGTTTGTTTGCTTTAGATAACCTATAATCGATGATGTACTGTAACACCCGTCTAATATTTACTTGAATTTGGTAGTAATTCACACCATTATATAAAACGATATCTAACTTGTAACATAGATTCCAAAATAAGGTTCAAAAGTATCAAAACATTAGTCAACTAAAGACCAAGTTGAACATTTAGAAGTTTCAAAATATATTGTTTACAACCCATAAACATTGTCTATTAAAAGTTAAGATACTGCGGAAGCATTCAAAATGAGTGTTCGGTTCTTCGACATTAGCTTGATCGCCATCCGGATAGTCCCCACTTTTACCTAAGGTCAAAACCATCCAAAATATTAGTTTTGACAACAATTTGTATCATACAAACAAGTCCTA
Source organism: Helianthus tuberosus (assembly GCA_030545235.1). Taxonomy (NCBI): domain Eukaryota; kingdom Viridiplantae; phylum Streptophyta; class Magnoliopsida; order Asterales; family Asteraceae; genus Helianthus; species Helianthus tuberosus. Next base: position 94,949,897 of record CM060403.1, on the reverse strand, counting down.
GCATCAAAACATGAGAAAACAAACATTTTTCAGAAGTTACCCTGCCGCGTGTCGCGGCAGGTTTCGTTCAATGCGTCGCGTGGAGCGGCGACTCCCGCGTGTCGCGGAGGGTCCTTGTGATCCTGTCACGTGGCGCGGAAGGAACGGTTTTCCAGCAGATGCAGGGTTGAAACCTGCATTTGCTGCCAGCTCCGGAAATTCTGAATTTCAACTTCAATTGACCATAACTTTTGACTCGTAAGTCCGTTTTAGGTGATTCTTTTTCCTATACGTCTGTAAATTCATTACCGACGTGCCTATTACGATTATCATACCGAAAAATTTATTTACGGACCGAAAGACTATATGTCATTATGTAATTATTCGACCCATTCTAACCTTACTCCTTTTACTACCATTTTACTAATAAACCTATGGCGCCTTATGCCCAACATCCGGGGCTTATTATCACCCGCATTTCTTACCAATTTCATGGTTTAATGCCTTTGTGATTATTATCGCCATTATCAACTACTAGAACGTTTAAAGCTACAATTTTCACAACTAATAGATCCATTGGCTCATCTTGTGGAACCCTCCACTTATGATGACTACCAATTGGTTCGTTGACTATACTAAGTCTATTAATTCACATTCCAACCATAATCAATATAAATTCAACGCAGATTTCGATTCAACAATAAGATTTACAAAACTTATCAACAACTCGCTTAATGTAACCAATCAAGTTACGTACCTTCAATGTAGGCCTTTCAAACGTGATTCGCCACTCGCTTGTCCACTTGACGCTCCTGCGTCCTTTCCTATAGAGTTCATTAATGACATGTTTAGAACTCTCTTTAACCATAAATCGCATAATATACCAAAATATCATAATTATGCGTTTCAACTATGAATTTCAGTTTTAAGCCTTCTTTGAGGCATTTTCACAAACACTTTAAGGGCAGATTTTTACTAGATTATATGGCATGTCTCTAGCTTATCACTTAGCCCTAATTTCACATCATTTAACCATTTTACACAATTGTTAGCTTCTATAATTCTGAAGTTACCTCAAAATGGTCAAATTACACTAGAATAACACCCAATTTCCTAGTGTTCATCAAATTATACATAACCCACTAATCACCTACAATGGTGTTCATGGGTTTTACTAAAATTTCACATGATTTCAACTTGTATTTGTCTAGGGTTTGTCCCTAGACATTATATGGTTCCTAATTCATCATAAAACAAACATGCAACCATGAATTTCAAGAATTCCCAATTTCATGAGAATTTCAAACAGAGAATTAGCACCAAATTTTACATACCTTGTAACCCCCTTGTGATGAGGATCACGAATCTATGTTCAGAATTCGATTTGGGACAGAAATAAGCCTTCAATTGATAAATTTTTGTGGAGTTAGGGTTTGGTGAGAAGCCTGGGTGGCTCCCTTGCGTTCTTGATCGACCAGACACACTAAATGTGTGTTTGGTTTTTGTTTTAATAAATTCTAGTTTCAATTTTTACAAGATTAACCCCTCCTCTTTTGAATAACTTATAGTTTGGCTATTTTTAACCCCAATATAAGTTATTTCTAGGCTATTAGCTAACTAGGTTAAAATTCCTAGTTAGTATATTCTTGTTATTTATACTTTGTAATTCTTATATAAAGTTTTACATTTTCGGGGTGTTACATGTACACCTGTGTACATTGTCTTTAATTCGGTTGAGATGGTAGAAAATTTCTCGCTGTACACATGTGTACAGGGTGGTTAACAAGGCTGATTTTTGCTCCGTTTTTTTATTTTGTTGAGTAATAAGTTTGATTAAACAAAATGATGGATTGTGCTATGTTTTTAAGTGATTTTAGGATCTTCGGTTGGTTGACTTGATGTGGAGTGGTTTATGTACACATGTGTACTGCTTGTCCAAAAGTGTTAATTTTACGATGTACACATGTGTACTGATAAGTAGGTTCTTTGATACACATATGTGTACTCGGATGTTTGATTATTGGTATACAAATGTATGCTCCTTTTGGATACATAAGGGGAATTATTTTATTACTGTTAATTGTAAAGATTATTAATTATAATGTCTTATTTGCAGTAAATTGGTGTTTGAAACTGCAACTGGCATTGGGTTGTACCATTTTCAAATGATGGATTTCCAAGCAAGTAAATGGATTGATGATGGATTCATAAATTGCTTTGCATCAATGCTAAACTATGAGGAAAAGGAGCGAACAAGCGGAGCAAATATTTTCGGGGATACTGATAAAATAAAAGGAACAAACACGTTATTGTTCGGCCATACCGCCAAGAAGGCGTGCTTGACACGTTTGAGGAAGAAGTACGCAATAAAGCTGGTAACTTCAAAGGTCAACAAGCACCATAGTCGCATCATGGCTGAAGCAGTCGAACATGACAAGGCGAGCGGAACCATTGATTATTATGATCTTGAGATTTTAAATTGGTGGCATGATTGTAATTATTGGGTTAGTTTCAGTGTTTTATTAAAAACAAAAGGGTAAAAGTGTAATTATATTAATTGGTTATTTAAAATCCGGAAAGTAAATAGTTTCCATATTCTCTGATACAATAAAATCCCGTAATTATCTATAGGTTAGTTTATGAATCCCTGGATTTCTCTTTTATTCAAACTTGTGTATCCTATGTCTCTCTTACCTTCATTGGTGACGGCAAATAAACGAAGAAGAACATCGTCCGATCATTCAATTCGCCGGAAAAAATCTTCTGTTCTTCAACCAATAAAGGTACACAATGTAAATCTTAATGTTTATATGTTTCAGAAAGTAGTTGCATGTTGTGTTCCTTTTTTAAATGAACTAAGAACATCAAATCGAAATTAGGGCTTGAATATTGTGTTCTGATAGTTGTTTAGTTACAGTGATTTGGTACAATGGTGTGATTTTTAGGAGTAGGCATTTGATTTCATGTTAAATTCCTTTGAAGCAGAATGTTGATTTACCAAATTAGGTGATGGTGCTCTGTTTTTAATCGAGTGTAGGCATGTTTGTTTGCTTTAGATAACCTATAATCGATGATGTAAACCTGTGTACATTGTCTTTAATTCGGTTGAGATGGTAGAAAATTTCTCGCTGTACACATGTGTACAGCGTGGTTAACAAGGCTGATTTTTGCTCTGTTTTTATTTTTATTTTGTTGAGTAATAAGTTTGATTAAACAAAATGATGGATTGTGCTATGTTTTTTAAGTGATTTTAGGATCTTCGGTTGGTTGACTTGATGTGGAGTGGTTTATGTACACATGTGTACTGCTTGCCCAAAAGTGTTAATTTTACGATGTACACATGTGTACTGATAAATAGGTTCTTTGATACACATATGTGTACTCGGATGTTTGATTATTGGTATACAAATGTATGCTCCTTTTGGATACATAAGGGGAATTATTGTATTACTGTTAATTGTAAAGATTATTAATTATAATGTCTTATTTGCAGTAAATTGGTGTTTGAAACTGCAACTGGCATTGGGTTGTACCATTTTCAAATGATGGATTTCCAACCAAGTAAATGGATTGATGATGGAGTCATAAATTGCTTTGCATCAATGCTAAACTATGAGGAAAAGGAGCGAACAAGAGGAGCAAATATTTTCGGGGATGCTGATAAAATAAAAGGAACAAACCCGCGATTGTTCGGCCATACCGCCAAGAAGGCGTGCTTGACACGTTTGAGGAAGAAGTACGCAATAAAGCTGGTAACTTCAAAGGTCAACAAGCACCATAGTCGCATCATGGCTGAAGCAGTCGAACATGACAAGGCGAGCGGAATAGGTTGTAATTAGTACGTATATGTTGGTTGACATTATTAAACGTGTGATGGCCTGATGTTTTCGTATGTTGACAATATTAAACATGTGGTGATTGGCAGTCTAAACACAATTGATGTTTTGGTGCTTTGTTTTTTTTTGTTTTTTTTAAACAATGGAACACAAGTTGATTTTGTATTTGTATGGCTTTTTTTTTGTTTTTTAGACTATTTGACATTTTACTGTACCTAATATAGGTTATGTATAATAAATTTCATTCAACACTTTCAAAATACATATGTGCATAGTTGTAACAGAGTAAACTCAGTACACATGAGTACTTGTTACGTAAATATCCAACTACACTTGTGTACAAACATAATAAGCATATAAGTACACATGTGTACTTGTAATATACATTATATAAAACATATATTATTTAGCTTACTACACTACTGTACGGATTTTTCATGTTATGTACACATGTTTCAAATTACAAGTCATACCGTTGAAGAAATGAAAATGTTATGCATGTCTACCTATGTAGTGATGAAAATGTTATCCATCACTATTCTGATCATCGTTCGATTATATATAAAAAGGATTTTTATAAATTCAAAGCAACAAAATTAAAACATGATAGGCGTTAGATTACCATGGTCAAGACCGACAGACAAACGTAAACCCAGATATGAAAATACTGATATTTGTATTTTAAATTTAAATAAATGGCAAATTAAAGAAAAAACATCTTAGAACAAGATAAGTTGCACACCAACAAAACATCTTAGTTTAGAGACAATGAACATGTCAAAATATCATAAAAAAAGCTCATAATGTGAGCATTATTGTGTAAAATCTTTCACAGCAAGTGGCTCATACCATTGAGGACCGAATTCAGCAGCTCTTCTTGCTGACTCATTGAAAGGAGGCTTCAATGGACCCCTTAAATATGACCTCACAACCTTATGAAACTTGTTAATCACTTCATCGTCACTTTCTTCACCTCCACGTGACCGTGAACAAAGATATTTAAACCACTTGACTCCAGCGGCCCAATGAGTGATTTCTGCAGGGTATATCACTTTCTCTAGTAATTCAGCTGTTTGGTTATGGTCTCCATTACGAAAACAAGAAATGGTAGTAGGTAGCACATCCAGTCCTCTTGCCTGTGATTTAATTAACTCTATGATGTCATCAATGTTTTGTAGTGATTAAAGGGGTAAAGGGGAACTGTCTCGGGTTCTTAGTTTCAGTTGATATTGATGTGGGCATTTTAAGAATTATGGGAAAGTAGTATAACTATTTAATGCATGAAGATAAAATGAGAAAGATAACATAAGATGATGATTAACGACAAGTGTACCTCATGAACACAATGCTCTATTGCAAGACGTGCAAATAGGTCTTTTGAAGTAGCAACAACCGAGTCCCACAAACCGTCATGAGCCAGTAGAGCTCCATAATAAGAACCCAATTCCTCAAGCCGGGCTGTAAGAAGAGTGAAATGACGACCTTCATCTTGTGCAACTCTTACAAAATCATCAAAGAGCTCTCCTGGCACCGACTCTTGCTTACCAAAACGTGCAATGATATCCTGTTTAAATAGTATACGCAAACACTCACATAAATCATATAACACATTTGAATTTTGCAACCGTTATCAGTCGCTACAAACACCTAGAAGAAGTTCTGGAATATAGTACCCCAAGACAAATCAATGGCCTGGCTTTCAGTATGCATAAGGCTGTACACAATGGCATATCTGCTTTGTAAGCTTCCGGCTTTCCCAAGCTTCGGCATAAGACTAGGCGACACTAGTTTCACCTGCACAATAAATTGTTATCAACAATTATATAACTGAAAACCAGCTAGGCATTTTATCAAACACTTGGTGTGCATCCATGAAGAAACAAAACTAGCAAACATAATTGAGTTATATTGTATTATACACATGTGTACTATCGTGTTGGCATGTATAGAAGAAGCAGTACACATGTGTACCTCGGACCTGAATATTATACACAAACAAAAAAATGACTAAAAACTCAAGTTTTACAAACCTGGTTTTACAGTGGATTGCCGGAAAAAAGTTTTTTCATAAACAAACCTGGGACGGCGACGACAATAATCGGACCTAAATATTACAAGCTCTGATTATTCTTCGCCGGAATCTTAGTCCGGCTCCGATTAATGTCCGACGCAACAATTGACGGTGACGGCAATAATCGGTCTTCCGGCGACGGCAATAATCGATCTTCCGGCGACGGCAATACCCAGTCAAATAGTGGCAAGGATGCAATTGACGGCGACAACAATAATCGATATTCCGGCGAGATATGACGGCAAGGATGCAGTTGACGGCGACGGCAATAATCGATCTTCCGGCGACATATGACGTGATGAACAACCAAATATGAACTTGAATATTCTGGATTTATGAAATTGATGAATGGCCGACGTGAAGTTTAGATCAGTCACATGAAAATATGGATATTTGTTGAAGAGATTATGAATGATAATCTTGAAAAATAAAAAAATATGTTAAAGATTTTGAACTAATAATAATTTTATGTAACTGGTATGAATTAAATTTTTTTTATAAAATTACAATCCTACCATTGTCAACTTTATATGAAATGAAGGGTCTAGATCAGTTCACGCAGTTCACTCTTAGGATTTTGTTCACATTTGAAACTAATCCTATATATATATATATATATATATAGAAAGTATAATGTACTTCAGGGCTTAACCTACATTAACATACATGACAAAAAATATAACGTGCGTTATTATCATAGAACGTGCGTGATTATAGTCACATGTGTGATTATATGGTCCCATGCGTGATTATGTGGTCCCATGTGGTCCCATGCGTGATTATACCCCTGATCCAACGGTTACCATTGTCTCCTACGTGATGTATGATAAGGCTTTTTGTATGTTAACCTTTCTCTCTCTCTCTCTATATATATATATCAAATAACAACTCAAAGCTACAATAAAGATTTGTTTTTTTCTAAATCCACCACAAACTTCTCATATTTCTTATTTAGTTCTTTCATCTTGATTTTTAGTTTTTGTTATATATTTTTTCGTTCAAAATTTTATTTTTTTTATTATTAATTTTTTATTATCTTAATCTTTATATCTAACTAGTTGGATGCCCCGTCCGCGTTGCGGGGCGCTAAGCCGAATATTTCTTAGTTTAATAACATGTACGCATGTATTTTAGTTACTTGGGCATAAAACTCATAAGACGATCTCAAAAAAATTATATCGACTCTAATAATTAAACCAAAACACTGCCATAGTTTTGCTAAAAAAAGATGGCAAGCCTGAGGTGGGGGCAAAATAGTAAATTGTCATAAACAATGAGCGAGTGTCAGAAACCTGCTTAACAAAAAAGTTAGATTGAGTAAACCAAGTAAAATAAAAACTACTATAGTTTTGAAAAAAAAAAATTAAAACGATGGCAAGACTCCAAATTTTAGCTGAGGGCAAAATCATAAGTTTTTAAAAGAGGACAAACTCATAATTTTAAACTGAGTGCAAATTCGTAATTTTTACCTGGGGGGGAAACCAAAATTTTGTCTTGAACGGGGAAAAATCATAGTTTTGAACTAAGGATGAAATCGTAAATTTTAACTGGGGACAAAAGCATACATTTATTTTGAACTAAGGGCAAAAACGTAATTTTGAACTGAGTGCGAAATCGTAATTTTTAAAAGGGGCAATTATAATTATATTATATATATTTTTTTGTTTTTTTGGTTTTTTGGACAATCTTATATATTCGACAAAATGCACTTTACATCAATATCGCAGGTAAGCGAGCAACAAGCTGCGCCGCTACCCCTTTCTGGATAGCAAACCCTAGCCTATTAAAAACAAACCCCTGCCCCCTGTTGATGAGCCACTGCTGTGGACAACCTGTTGGACCCTAGTCAGCAAACGGATAGCTTCTGGAGCCAGGGATCCATAGGTGTCGAAGGCGAAGGGGACAAATGCATGTTGGTTATCAGCACATGCTTTAGCGTGTTTGTCCACCTTTTTAGATTCTGCTTTCTTTACCGCTTGTCCTGCTACAAACTCATTTTCCCTTAACCCAGCTAAGGGAGAGACTCCTGTGAGATCTACACAAGCATGTTTCCCTCCCGCCCAACCAAAGACGAGCAGGTCCGCTGGTCTCAATGTAGATCTCCCTTCCATGGGGTCTGTAAGGAAATTCACAGGGGCCTCCTTCTTGGCTGAAATCCCCGCTCTCCTCAAGATGTCCCCCAAAACATCCCTCACCCAGTCATGCCGGTATTTGAAACCAGGGAGCTCCTTGCAATGAACAGCATGCTCCCCGTATTTATCCATGCAGGCTTTATGGCAGATTGAGCAGGTTTCGTCTTCTGGATACATAGGGATCATCAGCCGGTATTTGAGGATAGCCCTGTACTCAACAGCCGACATGCATTGCCCCCGCCCCTCGATCGGGATAACAGTCAAAATGTCTTGCGCATGGGGGCCTTTCAAACACTCAATCACCGCCTTCTGGCGGGGAGACAGATCAAGTATTTCTCCCAGATTCCGAGCGATTTTCTCAAATAGAGCATTCGCCAAAGTTTTTTGTGGCTTTGGGGGGGCGGTGTCCATATTAGAGAAACCGCCAATGTCAAAGTCTGGAAGAGAGACACTTAAATACTCGAGGGCCTGTTGGTAGTCTACGTCAAGCTTATCAACCCCACTGTTCCGAAGGATGTGGTCTTACAATACACACGAATGAGCTCTAGACGCCACAAAAGCATAAACTCCAACATCCCGAGCTGAGAGGAGGCCCAATCCACCCAGGCGCATCGGCAAAGATGCCAAACGCCACTGAAGTTCACCAAAGTAGGGCCCCCCACAAACAACAATGTCTTCAATAGCCTTTCGGAGACCATCGTCAAAACAGGATACCGCATTTGCCATCAAGTGAGGTTGGCAGGTCCGCAGCCCAAACAGTAACTTAGCTACCCCCATGCATGACCTTAAAAGAAGAAGCTCGCACTGGGGGTCCTGTAAACAGGGCAAGAGTTTCATAAGGTCAACCGCTGTCGATGCCCGCCGCCCTGCTAATTCCCCAATAAAAGCAGAGTCTCGGCTAACCGCCCCCCCCCCCCCAAGGAGCTTAACCGCCCTCACAGGTCTACCTATCCCTCTCGGGAAAAGGCCGTCCTGCACCTTGAGACCGTCACAAGATGGCCAGTACACTTCCGTTTTCTTAATATTGAGATGGAGCCCTATGGATGGTCCCTCCGTGTTGATGATGTCCAAGGCTTTAGCAACTTCCATTGCATTACCTATGATCGTACCATCATCCAAATACCAAGCATGAAAGGGAAGGTTACAGTGCTCCTGTACACGGAGAATAAGGGGATGTAAGGCTAGGGCAAAGAGGAGGGGCCCCAAGGGATCTCCCTGTTGCACTCCAGTGGTGGCCCCGATACACTCGCTGCCAACATACAACCGAGCGGGTTGGGCGTACAGGAACTGGACCCACCGATAGATAGATGGGCAACGTTGGTGGACCTGCTGGAGGAACGCTGAACGGTCAACCATGTTGAAAGCAATGGTGAAGTCTACCGTAAGTAAGGCCATGGACCCATCTTCATGAAAGGAGTTAAGGAACCTGTTCGCACTATGAAGCACCGCCTCCGCCCCATTTGGTGTACCAACCCCAAATTGAAAATCCCCCAAATACTGGGCCATGTCCTTCCCAACCTTCTTCATAGCCACCTTAGAGACCAACCTACGCCAGATGCCACCCACTGCGATAGGCCTAATACCATTATCAGGTTTCAATAAGGGGGTGAGGGGGGCTGAGGCCACAAACTCTGCCAACTCTTTAGGGCAAAGCCCTTCAAGCCATAGGTTGACGACTCCAGTAATAGCTGTGAGCAGACCCGAGGAACTTACCGACCCCACGCACCCAATAGCGTCCAACAAGTGTTGGGCCCGCATCCCATCTCTGCCACAAGATGTCCCTCTAGGGAAGGATTGGATACATTTAAGCACGCAATCCTCTGCTGTAATAATAGTGGGTTGGACAATGGGGTTGGAAGGCAGTGATGGGGGTGGCATCACCGGGTGTTTATCAATGAGAGCTTTCATGGTTGATTCTCCAAAGGGGGCAACCCCACTAGAACATAAAACTTTGACCGCCGCCGTAAAATGCCCATCCCTGACCTTCCGCAGACATTGCTTGATATTGGGATCCTTTTTATTGTCTTCGCCCTTTCGGGAAACCCTCCTAGGCACCTCAGAGTCCCCCTCACAGCTCAAGAGAGAAGAGACCAGATCTGGAAAACCAGACCCATCTTTCCACAATGCAAGCGCCTGCAAGATGCTGCTGCACTGCAGGGATTTTCTATTTCCTGATCTCCGCTCTTGCCTGGAAGAAGGCCTGACAACCCTCAGAGTACAACCCGGCAACAAAAGCAACTGAACCCAATTTTCAACCGAGCCTGGAGACGCCACCACTTTGCGTAAGGCACCCATTAAAACCTGAGCGAACGCCATTCGACAACTTGGGGGGATGCATTTGACGGTTTGAAAACGGAGTGAAAAAACACGCTCGAGAAGGGCAACATCGGTTACCACCCCTTCCGGGGAGAGTGTTTGAGGGTCGGCAACCACTTGGCATGGCTTCCTAATCCCAACAATGAAATCGTCCACGTCTCCCGAGATTTGAGTAAAAGACACCATCTCATCATCGTGTTTGCACCCCCTACTAAGGGCATGCAAAACCATGCACTCCCCACATAACCATTTGTTTCCTGCCCTTAGGACTTCCCCCACATCCAGAAAAAGGTCCAAATCCTTAGCGATAGCCTCCTTCACATAGGTCTTCCTGTTTTCAGTCTTAAGGTGGGTGCTTTGTATGTGTTCAAGAAGGCGAAAAAACCCACTAGACCCCGGTTTACCATCCTTGCATTCGTGGAAAAGCTTTAGGGGGCAAGCTCTTAACCCATTATCACATGCTGACGCCAGCCGAACAGCCTTGGCGTTTCTACCTCTACGCGCGTGGGCCATGCACAAAAACAAACGCAAACAGAAAAGTAACACAATAAACCGCTAACTCGAGGGGGTTAGTGGTAAAAGAAAAAGAAACAGAGGGAGCAAAAGAAACGACCCTCTATACGCCGGGGGAGGGTAGCAACCCCAAATTGCCCACCCTCAAGAGCACCCCTGCACAAACGTGTCACCCCATAACCAAATCAAAAGGTATAATCTCTGCACAAACGTGGCACAACCTCTTCCGAATTCTCGCGGTTTGGAGGATTTCAAACGAACTGGTGGATTTCAAACGAAGTGGTGGATTTCAAACAAAGGGAGGATTTCAAACGAAGTGGTGGGTTTCAAACGAAGTGGTGGATTTCAAACGAAGTGGAGGATTTCAAACGAAGTGGAGGATTTCAAACGAAGTGGTGGATTTCAAACAGAGGGAGCAAACGAAACGAAGTGGTGGATTTCAACGAAGTGGTGGTCTAGAGGATTTCAAACGAAGTGGTGGTCTGCAGGATTTCAAACATGGACTTTGGTGTTAATTGGAGCCCAACAGTGTTCAAAAAGGATTTCAACAGGATTTTACAACACACACGGTTGGATTGTAAAATTTGTTTGTGTTTTTGTTATAAGTTGAGATCTGTATTCTTCCAGATCTGAATCGGACTTACAGGTTGTGACAAGAAAATGAAGAATAAGAAACGAGTTCAGATCTGTATTCTGAGTTTTGAAATCGGTTAAACGAGTTCAGGAATTGAAGAATAAGAAACAAGTTCAGATCTGTTGAAGAAGAGTTCAGATCTGTTGAAGAATGGTTTTTCAAATTTATGATTGTGAAAATACCTTTGGCCCAACCGGAAGATTCCAAAAAGCACAAATTCAACCACAAGATTAATGGGGTATGATTTGAAGAAGATTATTGGGGTCTGACCACTTCGTTTGAAAAAATTATCTGATCTGAACTCGTTTGTGAAGAGATGAAAGAGTGGAGAAGAAGCTTCAAAGAGGAGAGAGAAAGTGAACTCTACTAATATATAATATAATATATTATATTATATTATACTAACATTAATTAAATTAAAACTAAAAATGAAAAAAAAGGGCAGCCGCCCATTTAACCAATCGACGACAAGTACTATTGCCCTATGGTGTTTGTATACGTTGAATAATAATAAACATATATTGTTTTTCTCCCAAAACATCTCAAAAGTTGTTATTGCAATTCGTGGACCAAGGGATAAAAAAGACGTTTTCTTATTTTAAGAGGAAGACTTATTTGATATACCATTCAACTTGTGGCACGTAACGACAGTTCTACAAACTATCCATTCTTGACCTATCGAAACCTTATGACTGAGAAGTCTCTACTTGCTAGCTATTTTGTTCGGGCTTGAGCTACGACAAAGAATCTATTATCTTTCATTTAATATAATCCAAAAGTGGAGGACCATTATATTCTTTCGTAGTGGAAATTGACAAGCAATTCATATCTTTGCAAGTCATATATACCACTTTAAAGTCTCCATCCTCATAATTTTGACTTACCCTAATGTTTATATGTCGACATTGTCTTCGCCTTATATTCTTTTGACATCATAACAACTTGCAGCAAACTGAAAAAGTATTCCGCACTGTTTTTATATACTTTCACTTTGTTGATGGAATAGGAAGAAACCGTATTCTAATGGTCCAACTTCCAACTAAAGTCAATATATTGAAGGGGGGGGGGGGGGGGGGGGGGGGGGATAGTGCACGGTCTCATTCACAAGACGAACCTTTATAAACTTTAGAGTCGCAAAATAATTCCTAAACATTGACTATCTATTGTGTCTAATTATCTATTAGTATTATTATTATCACTAACTTGTCTCTAAATGTTTTTTTTAAAATTTTATTATAAATTAATAATCGGTGGTTTCAAAAATAAATTAATAATCGGGTTTTATAAAGTCTGCTTTAAAAAAAAAATCAACAATCAGGTAGTGTATTTTTGGAAAGACAAAACAAGTTTAGTAATGGATTTAGTGTCAGCTGTATTTTTTTTTAGTGTCAACTCTAATTCACTGTCAAACATAAAGTTTCTACCGTTTACTTTTTTTTTTCTTTAACTTTTTTTTTTTTTTTTGAAAATTACCTTTCATTAAAACACAACAGACCCGCAAAAATGCCGAGCCGCCACACCCCAACAACTGTTGGACATCCGGATCGATTTTGTCTTGAACATGAGAACTTGTCAGTGCAGCGGATACATGAACTTGATTTACAGCCATGTTTGATACAGAGAATACAGTATGAATCGAAAGAAAAGAAAAGGAAAGTGGACAATTTGATGTAACAGAAATTGTCTTGATAACCAACAACATTTGCCGGCAATCAAGTTAAATACTACATGGTTTGGCGGTTATCTTTGGCGGGTAACTGCATTGGCAGTTATTTGAATTTCGGTTCCGCTACACACCCGCTTATTACATACCATAATTATCTTATCATAACTAAAAACATTCACTTATCATTAATTACATAACTAAAATAAACATAACTAAGTTTATAATTCTAACATAACCCCTCTAAACTTGGTTATGTTTATGAGCTTGTTTGATCACGCTTCGGTTTGCTTCCTCAACGGCCCATCTTGCTTGATTGAAATTGAATCTCTTTCGTTTCTTCATTTGATTCCAGTTATCATCCCTCACACCTGCATAAAACGCTACTTGTTTTGGTTCCGCTTCGTGGTGTACTACTTCCGCAGCATCAGCGCAGCCGCTGTCCAGGCTGTTTGTCCTCTTGAGATCCCCTCTTGAGAATTCATCCTCTTCACTCACCATTCTTTTATCATGCACCTTCTGTTGAACCTTCTTGAATTTGTAGTAGTATTCTAGGGTGTCTAAGTACATTGCATAAACTATCCGAATGAAATCACCATCTTTGTATTCAAATCCCATATCCTTAGCAATGATTGGCCACAAATTTTCTGTTGTAACTTCTCGATACCCTCCATCCTTATCAACCAACATATAAAGACCCAGTAGATCTATTTTCTGTTTATCCATGGTGGAAGGAGGAAAAGGTCTATGAGTGATTCCTAAATATTCATTTAGAAACCATTTAACCATCTCTTCGAATTTCTTTTGCAGTTCACATCTATATTTGAATACGTATTCACGATCATCAAGCATATTAATCACTGCTTTACAGTCATTAAACTCATGAAATTCCAATGACTTTAAAATCATCAGATTCCAATCAATTTCGTTTTCATCCGAGACATTGAGGGTTTCGAAATATGAATTCAAATAGTCGTTTTTGAATTCGTCATCTATCCCACACATGTTTTGCAGCCTTTCTTTCTCTTTTATTCCTAATTCTTCCTCTTTTGTTAATCCCGTCACTTCATTCTTAGTGTTCATCACCGGAGATGAGAACATAGGGAATATTTTGCATGTATCACCGGTTCTTCGGACTGTAAAACCTTGTAGTGTTAATTGTTCTAGACTTAGAACATTTCGGTTAATGTCCGGTGAATAGAAAACACTAGGAACGCTTAGTGTTTCATTCCCCATTTTTACTTCGGCTACACCCACTCCTCGGATGAATAAGAAGTTATTCATTCCGGATCGTGTTTCTACCCCCATGATATGTTTCACTCTCTTAAAAACATCTATGTTATTCACAAAATGATGACAAAATGTCGGATTGACATACCAGATATCCTTCCATTGCCCTCCATCGGTCCCCGTAACAATCATTTCTTCTCGGCAATGTACTTCCTCTTTCTGAGTTCTTATTCCGTTGTTGATTGCTTGCCGAATGAGTTGTGATTCCTCATCATTTTCTTTGGATTTACAAGTGTAAATCTGATGACCGGGCAAGTGGCAATAATAACACAATCGTTCACGTCGTGTTGGTCGTTTTCTTTCATTCTTCTCATCGATGCAGTGTTGGCAGGGCATTGATGTACCAGTCGGTTTAATCTCTGCATCAAATCTTTCAGTGGCTCTGATACCACTATGTTGGACATCCAGATCGATTTTGTCTTGAACATGAGAACTTGTCAGTGCAGCGGATACATGAACTTGATTTACAGCCATGTTTGATACAGAGAATACAGTATGAATCGAAAGAAAAGAAAAGGAAAGTGGACAATTTGATGTAACAGAAATTGTCTTGATAACCAACAACATTTGCCGGCAATCAAGTTAAATACTACATGGTTTGGCGGTTATCTTTGGCGGGTAACTGCATTGGCAGTTATTTGAATTTCGGTTCCCGCTACACACCCGCTTATTACATACCATAATTATCTTATCATAACTAAAAACATTCACTTATCATTAATTACATAACTAAAATAAACATAACTAAGTTTATAATTCTAACAACAACTACACCATATATAACTAATATTTACCCGATTCTTTCCAAACAATATCCCTATGCTTTGATCTACTTTTAACCAAAGAAAACCCAAGGATTTTACTTCACTAACAATGTCATCGCTCTTCCCTTTTCCATTAGAAAATACATTTTCATTTCTAGCACTCCAAATACACCAACATGTAACAATCGCCAACCCGTGGATCACTTGTTTTTGTTTTTTTTTCCCATCCCACAGTTCTTATATAATTTCATTAAGTCACGGAAACTGATCAATGCAAAGAAAGTGGAATTTTAGCCCATTTACTAATTTGATGCCAAACCTGTATCGCTATACTTCATGTCGTAAAAATGTGATCCACTGTTTCTTGACACTCCCACACAACGCACACACATCATCATCAATTTGAATATTTCGCTTATCAAAGCTTGTCTCGTTGGAATTCTATTTAATTCTGCCCTCCAGGCAAAAATCGCACACTTTGTCGGCACCCAATTACATCATTTAATAACAAAACTTTGGCCACCTTCCACATCCTCCTTCATTAACCTCTTAAAAGAAGTCGTAGAAAACCATCCAGATTCGTGCGGAACCCACCTCCATCCATCCTTTTCGTTAGTTGTTTCCACATCAGCCAACACCTCGACATGTGTCCCACTCTTCGATCTCCACATCAGCCAAGGGAGATCTAGACCAGTTCCAACTCTACTCCACCACATTATTAGTATGTGTAAACCAATCACTAACCTTACATGTCTTATCCTTTTCCAACGCGAAGAGATTAGGCCATTTAAACATCAACGGTCATCTCCTCACCTATAGTCCACCCAAAACCTTATACTATTTCCATTACCAAGTTTCCCTTTAATAAAAGTATGCACCTTTCTCCGTTTATGTTCACCTTGGTCTCCAATCTAATTATGTTATTCCATACTCCAGATATTGACAGGTTCGACGGTAATACCGACCACCTCCTCCTCCTCCCATGACAAGCTTTTACTACTTTTCTCCACAAACTATCTTCTTCAACCATAAATCTTCAGACCCACTTTGCCAATAATGCATCGTTAACCAATTTAAGATTATGCAAACCCAAACCTCCCAATTTTATCAGTAGAGTAACCTTATCCCATGCAACCCAATGCATTTTCGCTTTATCCCCGTAACCACCCCATAGAAAGTTCTTCATCAACGACTCCAATTTATGCACCACCTTACCTTCACCGGAGCTTTAAATATAGAAAAATAGTAAATAGGTAAGCTTGCTAGAACCGCCTTAATAAGCGTGACCCGTCCGCCTATAGAAACAGACCGTGCCCTCCATGATGCTAAACGATTTTCAAAAATCTCAACTATAGGATCCCAATTGTTCGCCCGGTTCATATTTGCTCCCATAGTGATTCCAAAATATGAAAAGGGTAAAGACCCTTTCATTCAACCCACCAACCCAGCTAGCTTCTCCACCTCATGCACCCCGACCCATATTCCGAATATGTTGGATTTATGAAAATTGATTTTCAAGCCCGAACACACATAGAATATTCTAAGAATTCTAGCCACCACATTGATGTTTTCCTTCGACCACTCTCCCAGAATCAGAGCATCATCCGCATACAATAAGTGAGACAACACTGGTCCCCCATTAAGAGTTTGGATCCCCTTAAGCTTCTTCAAACTACAAGCCGTGGACACCATACAAGAGAAAACTTCCATAACGATCAAAAAGATGAAAGGTGAAAGAGGGTCACCAAGTTGTATACCCTTTTGGCATTGAAATTCATAAGTAGGAGCCCCTTTCCCAAGAACTCACGACCTTACAGAGCTAAGAATTCCTCTTATCCATTTGCACCACATTATCAGAAACCCCATTTGAGTCATTGTTTCCAATAAGAATTCCCAATTAAGTTATCATATGCTTTTTCGAAATCTATTTTGAAAATAAAAGCTTTCTTTCCACCCTTCCTAAGCCACGCCAGAATCTAGGGCTATCCAAAATATATCGATCTTTGATAAAAGTCCTTTGAGTATCGGAAACTACCGATCCAATAACCTTCTTCAAACAATTAGCTAAGATTTTGGAAATGACTTTACTAATCGCCCCAATCAGATTAATAGGGCGATAATCCTTCAACTCAATCAGATCCTTAATTTTAGGAATCAGTGTAATAAAAGACGAACCACAACCTTTGTTTATAACTCCATGCTCATAAAAAGAAGCCATAATATCCCCCAAAGTCTTTCTCAAATAATCTCCAAAACTGTTTAATGAATTTAATTTTTAAAACCATCCGGACTCGGAGCTCTCTCTGAACCACACTCAAAAACCGGCTCTTTGATTTCAACTAACGTGAACGGAACCGTAAACCTGTTACCATTTTCCTATGGCAGTTTTTAAGCTCGTGACAAATAAGTTTCGGCCTATGAACTATCGCCTCCTTAATATGCTCCTGATAAAACCGCAACACCTCCTTTTTAATAATCACTGACTTTGTCTCCCATACATTATTGATTATCATCCCGGGAATCCCATTTCTGGCCTTTCTATTGTTTATAAGTCTAGGAAAAAACATCGTGTTATTGTCTCCATCCGTAGACCATCGGATCTGAGATCTCTGATTAAGATAAAAAAAATTATAATACTTTAATTCCCCGATCCTTCTTAAACATTCTTCTTTGGTCCATCTTTATTCCTCTATTATCTCTCTCAATTCATCCACCTTTTCGAAAATTCCAAATTCCTCCATCATATTAGTTTCATTTTCGCCTTCTTTTCCTCTAATTTTATCCCTCCAAGCTTTAATACAATTCCGAATATGCTTGAATTTACAAGACAAAGTCACATCTGGCACCCCCCCCCATTTCCACTAAACGTTACAATCGCTCTTTCAATCACCCCATCAAAGTCTTCTCTGTTTAACCATGAGTTAAAAAATCTAAAAGGTTTTGCCCCAAAATTGTTATTGTTTGTAATAAGTAGTAAAGCACCATGATCCGAATGCAACCATGGTGACGCCCTAAGGCACGCTTCTAGCCACTCATTGAAAAACTCCTTACAAACTAAGATTCTGTCGATCTTACTAAGCTTATTAGTATTGTCTTTCAAATAAGTGAATCGGTTACCTTTCATCTCGTATTCCACCAAACCCAAAACCCCTATAAAACTCTTAAATTATTTTGTATCAGCGTTATTGAACCTTGAATTTCTCCTTTCTTCCGATCGTCTCAACACATTGAAGTCTCCTAACAAAACCCATTGACCCGATAACCCATTTATCACCCTTGTTAACACGTTCCACAACATTCACTTTTTTGTAACCTTTTGCGAATCATAATGTTCAATATATTTAACTCTTTCTTACTACCCACCAAGTACCCTCTCACCAATAGATATCTCATGTGTTTTATAATTTCTCTGCTTTGAAACACCAACGAGGCCCACAGACATAACAATGGGGGTATCGTTCATAGCGTTGCAGGAAACACAGTTTAAGGAATTAGGTGATTTTGATGTCTCTAAGTATTGGGGTTCTAGAAATTTTGAGATGGAATATGTGGATGCTTCTACCACTTATTTTTCTTTAAAAACTTAGACCATGTGTAGTGGTGAGTGATATGGGCGTTTTTGCCCTATCAGACCACATAACGCTGCCGCCGCCACCCCCAAGTGCGTTTTGGGCTTAGGCGTTTTAGTGAAAACGTCGGAAAAGTGGAGGTTTTCAAAATTTATCGGTTGAGCAATGGTAATAAAAAAATTATTTTTCATTTATTTTAATCAACTTTTTCACCTATTTAAACCCCAATTCAACCCATTTTTATATACTTTTTTTACAAACTCTTCTCTTATTCTTTATAAAAAACATACTATGCATCCATTCTGCCAATTTTGGTTTTTGCCACTTTTAGCCCCTTAACTTCATATGTTATCCTTTTTGACGATTTTAATCCCCTAATTTCACTTAGTTAGGTTATGAGAAAGGTTTTAAGGCACATGTTACTTAGAATTGTTCCGGTAACAACGTTAAGTCAAAACCATTTAGTTAACATGTAAGATAACGAGTACATGTGTAATAAAAAGTAGAGTTTACTAAGTATGAAATGATGGATGAACTAAAACTTGAAATTTTTGCTAAGGTTACAATATAAACCATGGTTCAATAGTTCATATTATGGTTCAACCTGTCAAGTATCCAAATGACACCACAAGGGTATTTAAAAGAATTTATGTTTTCTTGGGGGATCTAAATGAGGGATTTAAGGCCATAGGAAGGGACGTTTTGGATTGGATGGGGCTTTCATGAAGGACGTTTTCTTGCCCCATCTTGCAATTTCGTGAACTTCTTTTCATTCGGATCAACTGGATACAGAAACTTTTTCACATACGTTGACCAAGTAGGGTAGATCCAGTCGGTTAAATAGTATCCTCGTTTGTATGCATGTCCATTCACTTGAAATGGACACTTAGGTGCGGTTTCATCCCGTTCAGCGAGGAATATTGGATATTGTTGGAGAACATTGATGCCGTTTAGTGAACCGGGCGGTCCACAATACGCATGCCAAAACCATAAATCTTGTGACGTGACCGCTTTGACGATGACTGTTGGGTATTCGTGATCACCTCTCATATATTGGCCTCGTATCGCTGTGGGACACATCTTCCACAAAAGATGCGTACAATCAGTGCCGCCTAACATCCTGGGAATGTGGTGCTTTTCCACGTGATTTTTGTACAAATTTGCTACGTCAGTGCTTGTTGGCCTACGCATGAACTCATCGCCGTACATTTGGTTAACGGCATTGCAAAAAAAAAATAAAGGCACTCTCGCGAAGTCCTTTCGGACATTTGTAAATACTTGTCGTTCTCATCGGGAGTATTATTGGTCGCGAGTTGTTTGATGGTGGATGTAACTTTTTGTTTAGCCGTAATACTTTTTTTAACCGCACATCATATCCCTCTTGAAACCAAGGATACTGAGTTTCAATATCAACAACAATTCTTAAGAATAAATGTTTCGACATACAAAAATGGTATTTTAATGTCTCATCATCATACTTTGGTACATCAACAAAATAATCATCCATAGATTTTCGTTACATTTTATGCGATCACGGTTGACAAATTTTTTTTGCAACTACCAACGACATTAGCGTGTCTTCCGCTTCGAGTGCCTCTAGCTTCTCCATGAAATAAAGTAGGCTACTATCAGTTGAAAACTCGTCTTCAAAAGCGTTTGGCGGTAAGTAAATACCCAACTCTTCGTAAGAATGATTAGCCATTGAGAATGAAAATGATTATAGATTGCAGAGTGAAATGAGATGGTTATGAGTGAAAATGGGTTGAGAAAGATTCACAAAGTCACACCTCTCATGTGGGTACCCGTGCTGGACAACGCAACCCACCAAGCCTACCCGCGGGGGTGGCGATGGTGTGCTGGCTCGGGTTCAAACCTGGAACATGCTATCCGGACATTTCCCCATCCACCCTTACAAAGAATTTCTTTCATTTGAACCCTCAACTATATATATATAGGGTAGGGTTCTAGAGTGAACATTAGGTTGAGAGTGAATTGTGTGAACTAATCAAAACCATTAATTATTTAGATCTTGGAAATTTTAATAACGACAGTTTTGTAATTATTTATATGTAAAAAATAAATGAAAAGGGTATAAAAGTAAATTGTTAACTACTTCTCTCTCCAATTAAATAATTAATTACATTTTTTCTCATTTTTTTCTCTCACCAATTAACTAATTTTTTAATTCTAAAAAATATAACCATTATATACTATATTATTCAATCTAGAACATGATTAAAAACATTGTAGAAGTGAATGTATATATATGTATTATACGTATTCACAATTAAAAAACGTATGTACATATATGTACATGAACAAATATTGTTCCATCCAATCATCTTCTTTAAGTGTACATGTCCGATTTAATGTGCACATATGTACATTCATAATACACTTTTAAAAAAGAAGTTAATGATATAGTTGTTCAACATGGTACATATGTGTATAGCAAGTATCTGAGATGATTGTTCGGCATTGTACATATGTGTACATAACAGTCTCAACACGTATATACATATATGTACATTAACAAGTCATATTCTTAACACGTGTGTACACATATGTAGATTATCACACCAACGTTCAGAACAAGTGTACATTATCACACAAGATTAATGATGAGTACATGAAGAATAATCATGGATATGCAATTGTAAAAAAAAATTGAATATTTAATCCAAAAAAAATATGTAATCAAACGTTCTTTAAATAATCCATTCTTGCATGAATATGCAATTAAAAATAGAATAAATAACACAAACATATGAATTCATTTATTAAAAAATAATACTTCTTAGTCTTGTGTGAGTATAATTATCCTTTATCAAGGGCCTGCTGAACGACATGAACGTAGAGAGAAATGGAAAATAAAATTATTTTAAATTAAGAGAGATGTTGAAGATAATTATGCAATTTAAGAAAAGAGTAAAATGCACCGATAGTCCCTGTGGTTTGGTGAAATTTCACCTTTAGTCCCCAACTTTTCAGAATTACACTCTTAGTCCCTGTGGTTTGACAAGTTGTTACTCGGATAGTCCCTAAAGCGGATGAAGGTTACTCGGCTAGTCCCTGTGGTTTGACAAGTTGTTACTCGGATAGTCCTTGTCATTTCACACCCACTTAACCAGAAAAACTAACCTCCATCCACTTTGGGGACTATCCGAGTAACAACTTGTCAAACCACAGGGACTAAGAGTGTAATTTTGAAAAGTTGGGGACTAAAGGTGAAATTTCACCAAACCACAGGGCCTATTCGTGCATTTTACTCTTAAGAAAACTACCAAAATTAAAAGTGTAACTGAAATTCAATGATTAAAATAAAGATTTAAAACTAATTTATTGTATAATTACAATCCTACCCTTAACAAGTAAAAAGGAAATCAATGGTCCTGATTAGTTCACACAGTTCACTATGAAGATGTTGTTCACAAATGAATCTATACACACACACGCAAAGGATTCGTTTTAATTAAGAACTATCACGAGTTGTGAGAACAATAAGAAATCCTACTTCCCGCCCTAGTTGCATCATCATTATTTGCACAACCGTAGATTAAAATGTTATAAACACATCCGTAATAATTTTGCGGCAACGTATTTTTTTTTAAATCACCAATATAATTTTCTTATATACGATGTAAATTTTTTAAAATATTTTAAATCAAATAATTATTTGAATAACAAATTGAAAGCAAACAATAAATTTTGTTGACTTTTGGTTACAGATTCTGAAGTGTCATTGAATGTGGATCGTTATCAGAAATGGATGCTGAACTAGAAAGACAATTAGGTAAGATAAATGCATTTTCATAGATCATTAAATAAACAAAATAAACTCGTGGTTAAATTCTTTGACTTCAACAGAAAGTTGAGTGAATCTGAAGATGATTTTAAGAAGACAAAGGAATGAGATGATTAAAGAAATGCTTGCAGGTTTGTAATAAAACACATCATAAAGTTAGATGTTTACACATGTGTAAGTAAGCTGTTTATACATGTTTTTAACTGCTTTCTATTGTTTAAACAGAAGAAAAAAAGGAAAAACAGATGGTGAAAAAGGTTGCTGAAAAACAGACAAATTAAACTCGAAGTTGCCACATGTAAAGGTTTGTAATATAAAAAAATATATAATAAAGTTTACACATGTAACATGTGTAAGAAATCTGTTTACTCATGTGTAAATCAACTTTGTTAGCATTGAATTAGATTGATCAATCAATTTACACATGTGTAAATAAGATGTTTACACATGTGTAAGTAATTTGTTTACACATGTGTAAATAAGATGTTTACAAATGTGTAAGTAATCTGTTTACACATGTGTAAACATGTGTAAATAAGATGTTTACACATGTGTAAATAAGCTGTTTACACATGTGTAAGTAAGATGTTTACACACATGTGTAAGTAATCTGTTTACACATGTGTAAATCATCTTGGTTTGTGTTGAATTAGATTGATCAATCAATTTACACATGTTTACACATGTGTAAATATTTTGAACCGTTTGTTTTAGGTTTTTAGGTTATCGGTCATACCAAACAACTATCTTTGGCTATGTTGATCTGTTTTTATGTTTTTGAACCGTAGGAATCTAGTACCCCCTATTCCAGCTGAACTGATAGTTTTGAAGATTTAGTGACTTCTTGATGATTTGTAAGTGTACTTGAACTAATCAGTACCACCTATTCCAGTTGAACTGATAGTTTTAAAGATTTAGTGACTTGTTGATGATTTGTAAGTGTACTTGAACTGATAGTTTTGAAGATTTTGTTGAACTGATAGTTTTGAAGATTAGTGACTTGTTGATGATTAGGAGTCGATCTCGAATTGTATCCCAGCATCAACGTACCCCATTAACCTGCTTGGGTAAAGCATAATGAGGTCGATCTTGTTCCTTATGTGTAGAAGTTTAACATTTTGGAATTGATTGAGACGATTGTTAAATGCTCGGTTACCCACTTATGGTGAACCAAACACGAAAGCTGTAACTGGGACGTTTATGATACCGTTTTCCACTAGATCAAAGGCGGATAACGTCGCTAAACTTGCACCCCAACCCGAATAAGACTAGACTAAGTTTTGACTTTATACCTTAATACCAAACCAATGATTTTGAGCTTACGAGTGATCAAACGGAACATGTTCAACAGGACGAAACTTACTCGCCGGCTGCTACAACGTAGACTGCAACTTAAACGATTTTATGAAAATGAGATGGAGGTTTCTGTGGTAATAGAATGAGATGGTGGGGTGGTATAAAACTGAACATCTCATGGATTTTTGCATGCCGCTTCTTACACCATTTTGGTGAAAGTTTTGAACTAGTGATTAGACCAATAAAAAGTCATTGGTATAACTTGTTTTATTATTATAGTTGTAAAAACTTAATTCTATAATTCGATTAGAATAACCGAACCAAACCAAACCAAACCAAACCAAACCAAACCAAACCAAACCAAACCAAATCACACCAAGAGAATTGCATTCGACTCTTTTGCCATTCACACTCGCATCATCTAACCGGACCACAACCGCAGGTTGTGTGACAACTGTCAAAATTTCAGGTATCCGTACAACTAGTAAACCATGATTAGTGCTTAATGATTGTGCTGAATTACAATTAAGGATTTGAATTGCTTTCAGGTTATTATTTTATACATACATATGCAACACATATTACATTAGTTCTTCACCACTTGATGAGCCATTCCGATGGTCCCCATCGTATTCCATGCCGACCTCAGACCCCTATCATCCTTCGCATTTTGTTGGCTATACACAGGATGAGTTACTTTATTCGCTTCAGCTTCGATTTGAGGTCATGAGTCGCAGAGTCTTGGAGCTTGAGTCGACACCGCGCCCCCTACCGTGCCCTTGTCAGTCTACTTTTGTTCCTCCTCGTTCATCACCGTCCCCTTTTGCACGACCACCTGCTCCTCTTACTCCTTTTCCAGAGTTTGATGCTCGATTTCTTACGGTCGAGTAGCAGATCCGTTACTTGCTTCGTTATGTGCGCAAGCTCGAGGAGGAGCTCGCACATGTTCTTAGTTTGATCTTCCTCCCTCCTCCTTCGCCATCAGTACATTAGGTTTTTGGTTTTATGCAGATGCATTACCGGTGATGAGAGCACCACCATTGAGCTGAGCTTGTGAAGCCTTTTGGAGATCACTTTTGATTGTATGACTTTTGTAGATTGGTAGACTTGATAGACAAGGGTAGTGTGACCCTGTGTTCCTTTTGATATGATACACTTTGTAAAACATATAACAATACTTTGTGGTCAATGATTAATGAAAGCCCAATCGTCATGTTCTCATTAAACATGTGAATCAACAACGTACTTGCTTGTTATGTTCTCATTAAACATGTTCCCATTTACATGATTGTGCTATGATTGTGATGTTATATGATTGCTTGATATGGTGATTGATTAGGTGTATGTACATACGACCTCTAGACAACTAAATACATTGCCTGAACAAATAAGACCTGGCCAATTCGATCTCCTTCTTAAAAGATGCCTCTTCAAGAGATCATTCGGCTGCCCATGACCGAGGCAGAATTACAAGCGCACATCACACAGGCCATCGCATGACACGAGGTTCTTCGCTACAGACACAGCGGAAGTACCTCAGGGAATAACCCACCTAACGGTAATGTCTAAGTCCACTAAGACACATTACAATACGTTTGGACAATTCCAAGTGTGCTTTGCTGACGCTTTCTGTGATGATGTTGCTTGGGTACAGGCTGTACTTACAAGCAGTTTTTGGACTGCAAGCCTCTGAACTTCGAAGGCACTGGAGGTGCCGTAGCTTTTGTCAGATGGGTCGAGAATACAGATTCTATTTTGCGAATGAGCAAATGTACTCCGGAGCAACAAGTCACGTATATTTCTGGACTGTTTCAAGATGGGGCTCTATCATGGTGGAACCTCCAGGTTCAGACGTTGGGCGAGGCTACTGCGTATGCTTTGACATGGAATAAGCTGAATGAGTTGATGCGTAGAGAGTATTGTTCTCAGACGGAAATCCAGAAGCTGGAAATTGAATTTTGGAACCTGAAGATGGAAGGTCCAAAGGTGGCGGAACATGTGCAGAGACTTCACGACTTGTCTCGAATTATTCCATATCTGGTGGAACCAGAGCTTAAGAGGCTAGAACGATTCATCTGGGGATTGGCGCCTCAGGTTCTGAGCTTGATGACAGCATCAAAGCCTCCAACAACCATCGATGCGAGTAACTTGAGTGTGGCGCTCACTAAAGAAAAAATTAGATTGGAAAAACTTTCAACCCCTGACGAGAAGAAGGAGACTCATGCGGAGTCATCCGAGAAGAACAAAAGGAAGCTCACCGATTTACAAAAGGGCGCTCGAGCAAATAACAACAACAAAGCCAAAAAGGGAAAAGAGTACATAGGTATCCTACCTAAGTGTGACAATTGTCGACGTTATCATGTCGGGCGATGTAAATATGGAAAATGTGATAACTGTGGCAAGGTGGGGCATGTCAAGGAGACGTGTAGGCAAGGTACTAAATATGGAAACGAAGGTTAAGGTGGTAGCGGAAATCGCGAAGGAAACAACGACAACAACTATCAAGGCAGAAATGGTGACTATCAAGGATGTGAACAAGGGTGTTTTAACTGCGGTAATGTGAGGCATTTCAGGAAGTATTGCCCTAAAAACAACCAGGCCGGTGGTAAGATTTACTTGGGGACTAAGCCAAGATGTGATGAGTGCAAGTTTCACCATGAAGGTCGATGTCTGAAGCCTAAATGTGACAGGTGCAGAAAGGAAGGACACAGCAAGGATGCCTGTTAGGCGAAGTATCCCAGACAAGGAGGAAATAATGACGGCAACCAAGATGGAAACGATAGTGATAGAGTTCCAGGCTGCTACAAATGTGGGGACGTGGGGCACTTTAGGAAAGATTACCCTCGAAAGATTAACCAAGACCATGGAAGAGCGTTCAATATTGGAGCTCGTGAAGCATGCCGGGGTACGAACGAAGTCACTGGTACGTTCCCTTCTAATCAACACTTTGCATCTATGCTATTCGATGATAGTACCGACTATAGCTTCGTATCTCTAGAGTTTAAGAATATACTTGGTTCAATAGCTAGTAAGTTAGATATCCTGTACTCGATAGAACTAGCTAATGGGAAGCTTCGACGCTGTAATTGGGATGGATTGGTTGTCGAGCAATCAAGCGGAGATTGTTATCCACATCCCGATGGCGAGTGAAGGACGATCGTGATTCATGAGGAGAGGCAGGATACGCCCCTACGGATTATCAGTCGTTTGAAGGTACATAAGTTTTTGCGCAATGGTCAAAGGACGTGTTGCTTTCTTGGCTCGTGTCGTGGACAAAGAAGCCAAAGAACCTAAGCTCGAAGATATCCCTGTGGTAAGGGAATATCCTGAAGTGTTCCCCGAAGACACGCCAGGATTACCTCCTCAACGACAAGTCAAATTTCGCATTGACTTGGTTCCAGGCGCCGCGCCTGTAGCCAAGGCACCCTATCGACTTGCGCTTTCTGAGATACAAGATTTGTCAACACAGCTTCAGAAGTTGCCAGATAAGGGATTTATAAGGCAAGCTTTTTGCCCTGGGTAGTTTCAGTACTGTTCATCAAGAAAAAGGACGGTAGTTTTCGATTGAGCATCAACTACCAGGAGCTGAATAAGCTAACCATCAAGAGTTGGTAACTATTGCTGAGAAGTAACGATTTATTTAACCAACTGCGAGGATCCAACTACCAATCTAAGATTGATCATTGACGGATTGTCGCCAGCTGCGGATTTAGGAAGAAAGTATCCCAAAGTACAGTGAGTCAACAATTTGTTCTAAACATACGCTAATATTGTGTTTTCTGCACGGTACGCAAAACAGTTTTTCACAGAATATAAGACTTTAAGAATCTAGGGAACATGTACTTAGGACATTCGGAAACTTAGGTCAAAGTTCATTAAAGGTTATCACTTAGGAACCACATCCGTTAACTCAAGCAAACCCCATTATTCTGGTGTATATGTTATTTTAGTCAACCGAACAGGTGAGGTACTCGAATTTCTTTTATTGGAATCTCCATTTTTGCATCTAGCAAGAAGATTATACATCTCTACTCCTCTTAATGGTAGTTGCATCATGACAATTTTCTTCATTTGAGCAAACACTTATTTGCTTCAGTACTTGATCATTTCATATGATACACATGCAATCGTTTGTCACGCATGTAGCTTCCCTTCTAATGATCATTTTCATCAAAGTTACAAATATTATTTCGTTATATCCGATTATTGTCTTGTGACTCGGATATTCTGCATTATTGTAAGTATCAACTCATTGATATTGAGTCAACAAAACCTTCTTGAAATTCCATTTCTTTTCAGTTACATACATGGTTTATCATTGTAACCATGCCGAAATCCCTTTGTCGATACATACGTTTATTGTCAGATTGCACTGAGACCAAGTTCAATTGCTTGAACTTGTCCATTTCGCATATTCAATTCAAGACACCATATGATGTATTGAGAGCATCATATTCAAATTCATTTTTGCAAATGTTTCTTTTGTCCCGAGTCATAGTAGACTTGCTTGGTCTACGGCTCCATTAAGTCGTCTGTTGATTTCGACACCTTGTGGTGATGTTTTCACTAAATTGAAGCTTGCGCTAATCTCGTCTACGCATCTCATACACGGATTTAATTGTTTATTTATTGATTTGCTCTAAATCTGTTCTGTTTTATCATAATTAAAGAAGTCTTAACACAACCGTGTGCTAAGACAATGGTACATAAATTCGTTTTATATTCCAGTGTACCTCCTAACGATTCTTACAATATCGATCGAATGCCTTGCGGTATTTATTGCTATTTCATCTTCGATCGAAAACAGTAGTTCTTTGGTATTCTATATTCAATTGAAAAATCCTACGATGCCGTTTGAACCAAATTTTCAGGTTTGCTTCATTACACTTTCATTTGATTTCAAACACGGTAAACTTGTTCGGTCACCGCTATTATTGAATTATGTCATTACGACACCTTATGGTGTCGGTAAAAACTTGTAGCTTGTGCTAATCACGGACAACCGTTTCATATGAAACTACATATACCCTTCGTTTGACTCGTCATTTAAACACTCTTAATGCAACTACGAATCAAGACAATAATACACCGGATTCGGTTGAAATTCATTCCGGTGTATTCTCAC
Organism: Helianthus tuberosus; assembly: GCA_030545235.1. Classification (NCBI taxonomy): domain Eukaryota; kingdom Viridiplantae; phylum Streptophyta; class Magnoliopsida; order Asterales; family Asteraceae; genus Helianthus; species Helianthus tuberosus. Next base: position 94,920,904 of record CM060403.1, on the reverse strand, counting down.
AATTCAATGTTGTCAACACACTATTTTATCCATGTATTTGTTTGAAAGTTGACAGATCATTTTCATGTTACTACCACATTTGAGTTGCTGATTTTGAGTTCATCTAGTGGATGCTATTGTTTCTGAAAACTCATTTGCATATTGTGGACGATCGTTCAGAGTTCTATTGATCAAAACCCCTTTCATTGAACCCCTGTGAAATAAGTCATACTAGATTATACATCAATACGTCTCGTGTCCTTTGACATCAAATTCTGAAACACCTACCTGTTAACCTTTGGTTCCTAATGTTGTGATATACCCTTGGATTCACCTGATTCGAATAAGTCTTGTTTCGGTTTCGTGGATTAATCACTTTGGTATTATGCATATCCATACGCGCATAAGGTAACCCTAAGGAGTTAATGTAGATTAAATTTCGAGGACGAAATTTTCTTAACAGGGGGAGAATGTGACAACTGTCAAAATTTCAGGTATCCGTACAACTATTAAACCATGATTAGTGCTTAATGACTGTGTTGAATTACAATTAAGGATTTGAATTGCTTTCTGGTTATTGTTTTATACATACATACGCAACACATATTGCATAGTGACGTATCATTACTGCATGCAAACTGTATTGACTCAAACGATGCACGAAACACAGTTAGCACAGTTATCAGACAAATCAGAAAAATGATGACGGGGTTCAGTACATAGACAGACAATGTGTTGAGACACAGAATGAGTCAGAAACCAAGTATTACACTAGTATAGTGTGTAGGAAAGTAAGGATTGCAAAACTGCCTTCCTAGAGATAGTTTAAGTGCCGGAAAGTGCCTAAAACTCACGTAAACTACAGAATTCTGCAGAAAATCAGTAAATTCAGCATTTAAACAATCTAATATCATGCAGAAATATGGTTAAATGGTCCTAAAGGCTTTCCTAAGTGTCAGGAATCGAAACTGTCACAAAAGATAACATAAAGCACACTAAACTGCATAGTTTAGCACCTTAACGAACTGGTAACCAACCGAACAACCGGACACTGCCCGAAACACCAAATTTTCACTAGAAGCAGTGTTTTAACATTACCAAGCTAGTTAAGGTCCCCGAACATCATAACACACTATATAAATATCTAGTAACTAAATACCTAACTAGAATACTTGAATTCTAACCTTAACCTAACTAACTAAGTTATAACCTAAACCTATCCCCCCCACCTAGTCACGGCCAACAAGGGCCCCACCCAAGGATTTTCGTTGTTTATTAAAATTGATCTTGTCTTGATCTTTTGAGGACATAAGGACCAATAGACTAACACATGTTGGATGTAAGTTCCTTATAACCACAAGTGCCTTAACATTTCATCTTTCACACAACACAACATACACTAAACTCCCTCTCCTCCCTCACCTTCGGCCGAGATCAAGACCCCCATCACCACCCCTTTTCAAGCTCATTCCAGCCATTCTCTTGATATACAAAGGTGTTAGAAGGTGCACAAGGAGCTAGGAGCTTACGGAAGTTGAAGGACCTTCACCATTTGCTTTTATCCACTTCATTTCTTCTCTTGATCATCCCTAGCCTTGAGCTAGTAGTAAGAACACTATACTCTTCATTTTACATCTTATTTAAGTGGTTAAAAGATGATACATGATGTTAATCTTGAAGAACACTAAGAATCAAGAAGATGAAACATGAACATAAGCTTAAAATTTTAAGAAATCTTGATGTTTATGTGTTGTTATACTTGTTGATTGTTGTTTACTTATGGAAATGATGTAGATCATGATTAAAAACATAATCTAGCAAGATGAGAGGATGAAAATGTTAGAGATTAATAAATCATCCTAATGAAAGACATGAACTTGAAAGAATATATTGTTTTCTTGTAAAGTAATGATCAAAGTAAGATGTAAGTCTTGTAAATCTAATATGTCAAGAATGATTTTTCAAGAAACCAAGTTAAAAATACAAAGTTTACTTAATCTTGGTTCTTAAAGAAATCAACCATGTTTTTAGAGGTTAAACAAGTATAGAAACACTTATGTAACAAGAAAAATCCAAGAAGAAGCATTTTTAGAAAATGTGATTACAAGTTGTAAAGATCTAGATTCTTCAAAAATGATGTTTTTAAAGAAATAACTACACTTTAAAGGGTAACTAAGCTTACTAAACACACTAGTAAGTTACTACAATTTTTTGTTAATTTTCAAGTTCATGAAGTAGTAGTTTATGCTTGTTTTTGGCAAAATTGGTAAGTATAGATTGTTTATTGTTGATTGTTGATTGATTGTGTTGATCTACAAAAAAAAAAAAATGATATGCCTTGAAGGCATGGAAATCTCCATTTTTAGGGGAAACTACGGCAAATTTTTTCTAAAAATTAAACACTTAGAAAAATATTTCTAAACAAATATTTACAAGTATATTTCAAACCATGGATTTTCACATAAAGTTTGCCATAAATTTTGTTACAAAAATTACAAATATTGGAGGTTGGTTTTTATAAATAAAAGTGACTAAATATGTATTTAGGGAAATATATATTTAGATGTCACCATGTGTGTGATTATTTGTATATTATGTGTATTAGTTATATTATTTTAGGACTTGAAATAATATAACTCATTAAAATATCAAGAAATTACAATCCAAAATATTATCAAAATTCCAAGGAATAAATATACAAAGAATACCCACAATATTGGTAAAACCGAACAAAGGAATATAACTTACAAAATATTCCGGAAAATTTAGTCATGAGTATATTTTGGACACCTAGTGAATGAAAATGTGATTTTCACAATTATTACAAATTTACATCAAGAAGAAAATATATTATTTTTGGTGAATAAAAATATATTTTCTTGGAGTTAATAGAAAATATATCATTTTTGGGAGAAAAATAAGTTTATATATATTTTCCAAGTTAGACTTGAAAATATATTATTTGTGGGACTTATATGGAAATACAAATATTTTTGCCAAAGGAAAAATTATAAATAATTTTTATAAGTAATGTTCTTAAAATATATATTAATGTATTTTTACTAGGGATACTATTCTAGAAAAACTTATACAAAATTAAGTATAAGAATACTTAACAATTATAAGAAAATACGTATTCTCGTACGTATAAATACACCCTAGAATACGACACCTGTACATGGTAAAAATATACAAGTATAAGAATAAGAATACGAATACAAATACACCCATCCTTAGGAAGGATACACATTTATAAATACTTGAAAGGTAACAAGTTAAAAATATATTATTTTAACTAATATTCCAAATTTGATAAATATAATTTAAGTTAAAATATTTATTATTTTAACAAATAATTATATAACATGGAATAATATTGAAGACACAAAGAACGTAACTCAAAGACACTAATTTATACTAAGACAAGCACGACCCGCTCGTCTAATAGACCGTAGCACGTTGTAGGTAGTCGTGTGCACCAGGAGAAGCTTTGAGTTACAGTTGATTACGAAGAACGCAAAACCGTGAGTTCATGTACCCCTTTTCTTTTAACTGTTTTCAGTTTTATAACTTCGGGGGTGAAATACATGTTACAAATGTTACAATGATTACAAATGGTATGGTTAGCTATGGAAAATACTATTAGATCATGTGAATGGGTAGGCGTTAACTTGAGACCATTAATACTATTATAAGGACCGAGGGGCATGAGTGATAGATCTATTTGGGTGTTGCGAGCCCCACCCATGGGTCCGCGAGTTGACCGCATGTGGTGACTATGTCGTTCCAGCCGGGTGGCCCGGTACGAAATCCGCAAAGGTTTGAGCCTTCCTATGCCATTGCACACATGTTAATGTATTAGCTACACATTAATTGATATGTTCCTTGTTTGCTTTCATACCAGGGTTTACAAATACGTACATACTTACTTATGATGATTACAAAGATTATCCGAGCTCACACACTAAACACATGAACTCGCTCAACTTTTGTTGATGTTTTCGAACTACATGTATTTCAGGAAACTAAGTATGGATATGGCGGGGGTTGAAGTTTTCAAGTGTTGTTTGGAATAAAAGACGTCATCCGGTGTCAAATGGTTTGGAGTGTGTATTCTATCCTGGATAGGATACATATCTCAAGCCTAGTTTTTATTAATGTCTTTTGTCGAGTCCTTTTGGAACTCTAAAACAATTTGCATGGTTTGTAATTTGGATTTGAAGTCCATGTCTGGATTCTAAAACAATGTTGTTATGATGTTTTAAAACTTAATCAATGGATGAACATCTTGGTTCTAGCATATAGTTGTTTGTTATGGTTGAATGCAATGATAATAAGCAAGTCACACATAATCACGCTTCCGCAAAAGTCAGGGTGTGACAGGTTGTTGGGTGGCTTTAGATGCAAACTCTGGTCAGATTCTGTCACTAGTACAAAATAACTTTTTTAGTGCTGTATTTTATGCTTTATTTTATGTTGTACCATAGAGCACCAATAAATATACCACCAAATAATGGGATTTGTTGGTGCTCTACAATAACAGCTCCATTAAATCTCCAAACACACCACCTCCAAACACACCACCAAAAAATCAATGATAGAAACACAAGTCCCACCACCATTAAATCTTCAAACACACCACCAAAAAATCAATGGTAACCAGCACCATTAAATCTTTAAACACACCACCAAAAAATCAATATAGAAAGTAACACGTGTCAAATAATAACAAATCTACATAGCACCAAAAAAACATGTATCCATAGCACCAACAAATAAGACGGGTATTGAATCGGGTATGTGACACGATTTTATAACCGAGTGTGGGTATGAGATTACCAATACCCAACCAGGCCCATTGTCATCCCTACCTAGTGATATCTTGGGGGTTAGATAAGTCTTTATGACCAATATGGGGTGTTTGGGATTGCTTATTTTAGCCAACTTATAACTTATTGACTTTTTGAAAAGTTAAACAGTGTTTGAGAGTGTATATGAGGGGAAAAGTCAATAAGTCCCTCCATTGTGACTTATTAAATTTTTCAAAAAATCATAAGGAGTTTGGAAAAGCTAAGCCAAACACCCCCTAGGTCTTGGGTTCGATTCACACAAGGGGTTTTTACCATGTTTATTGGGCTTCCTCCTGAATTGGTGTATAGGCATTATGCATAGTGGAGATGGATATGATCGGATGGTTCCGTTGGTGGCACGATGATACTCCAGTAGTCCGTCAGTGATCCAAATTTGCCGTTCAAAATAAAAAGATAGAGAAATCAAAATTATAGTTTTTTAGTATTAAATAAATTAAAATATATATATATATATAAAATAATAAATATCAAAGTATAGATATAAATTATACAATGGTAAACATAAATGGGCCGTATGTCTCTTAAAGTTATTGGAATTAAGGTGTTGTTTCCCTAAGGTTAGGGGTTCTTCACGAAAGTTAACATTTTCAAGTTCCTTTTTCACATGAAATTCAATAAATCAAGTTTTACAACATATCTTATGCTTGGTAAGCATAGATGATCACAAATTTGAGATCATACATCAATCTAGGGATGAATTCTTCTTTGATTTATGGCCTTTCTTGAGATTTTGGGGAGGTCTTCTCCCTCCGTCTCTATACACGACACACACATATCCCTTTCTTTCTTTCTTTTTGTTTTAATCAACAAGGTTTGCCATATGTTCAATTCCAATCCTCCTTGTAGTTTTACTAGTTATTTGCTTGGTTAAAACTCATATAACATTACTAGTAAACAACTAATAATATAACTAATTTGAAATATCCCTAGTTATAGCTTATAAATCTTCGGTTTAATAAAACAACCCTAATAAATCTTAATTTATCAGGTTAACTTTTACCATTAACAGTATCTTACCCGCTCATCTCTGGTTAAATTTATTTAAACAACAAAATTCTGTTTTTGAGATATTACACAAAAAAATGTAATTAAATTTAAATTTTGTACCTTAAAGTGATGACTGAATGAAGATTTAAAGAAAGTTGAATAAACCCACCGATAGCTACATATAACAATTTATATTCAATTAAAACATAAAAAATGAAATATTAAATCAAAACATATCATCAACAAAATACCTTTAATTGGAAAGGCTTATTTTAATGGTATTGTAGATTGAGCAAAGATAAGTTTTGGTGCTATTTTTAAGTTCCGGCCACAAAAATTCAATTTTGTGGTGTATTTTGGTGCTATTAACAACTTTCACCATCAAAAAATCAATTTTACGGTAAATGGTGCTTTGTAATCTATTTTTTGGTGGTGTGTTTATTTATTAGTGTTGTAATGATATTATTTGATGCTTTTTATTATAAGATAACACCAAAAAATGAAATTGACACCACCAAAAAATTGGTTTTGTACTAGTGTGTGAACCACAGCTGACCCAAGCAACGACTCGGCTGAAGGACCAGTGTCGGTAACTAGGGGTGTCATGTTTGGAGGCACTGTATGAACAAGAAACTTACACATATGTAAAAACCCTTAACATATGTAAATCATAAACAAAAAAAAAGTCGAACTGAACACTTACACATGTGTAAAACAGAAACTTACACATGTGTATATTAAAATACTATAAAAAATATAAAAACTCTAAAATCCAACATCAAAACTAAAAGAAAATAAAAGAAAAACTTCATTCACCATCAATATCTTCGTGGCTATCTTGATCGCTATCTTCATTCATATCTTCATCGATATCTTCATCATTTTCTTCATCACTATCTTCATCATTATCTTCGTCACTGTAACTTTGTTTACGTTTTTGTTTTTTGTTTTTTTTTGTAGGACAATTACAAGAATCATGGTAGGCACGTTTTCCACACAATTTGCAATTCCTTTTTTTTTTCTTCTTGCTCTTAACCTTGGCTTTCTCTCCCGGGCCAATCAAACGACGAGATTTCCCACATCCTTTATTCATATTACCTTGGGGAGCCACAAAAGAAACACTATCAGGTTGTGATTCTCTAACCAATTCTTCAAAGACACCACCTTTATTCTTAGAACTTGGATCACTTGGGACCTCTTCAAAAATTTTGTTCTTAATAGCCTTGATTTGTTCCACAAACCAAGCAAGCTTTACTGAATCATCCCGTAATCGATCACCACATTGCTGAGCTAAATTCAGCGTCTCTGACCTAAGCTTAAAGCTTTCTGAGTTGTCAACACCATAACGGAATTCAAGGTTGAACACTTTCTTAGGCAATGCATCTTTTTTCCACCTTGGTGCTATATACTTGTCAGGAATTTTGTTTATGCCTCAAAATCGGTATGCAGAAAAAACATGACGACATGGATATCCGATGCGTGTAAATAACGTACATGAGCATGTAACTGAGTTATCACTCATATTGATCTTAACCTGCAAATATAATAACTTTCTCTATTATGACACATCGATAATGGTATATATAGTGCTGTAAACGAACCAAACGTTCGGCGAACAGTTCGTGAACCGTTCGGCGGGAAGTTCGTTTGTGTTTGTTCGTTTATTAACAAACGAACACAAACAAGAAATTTCGTTCGTTTAGTTAAAAATGAACAAACATGAACAGAGATCGCGTTCGTTCATTTATGTTCGTGAACGTTCGGTAACGTGTTCGCATGTGTTTGATAGTTCATTAGTGTTTTAGTTTTTATATTTATTTGAATATATCATAAGTCTGACAAATTAAATATTTAATAAGTGTTAGTCTATTATATATTATGTTCATAGACGATTGTTTGTGTTTGTTTATTTCCATTTGTGTTCATGAACATTAGCTTGTGCTCATTTGTGTCCGTCAACGTTCGTTGCCTAAAATTAACTAACAAACACAAACGAACACAAACATGTTCATTTCCTTAACAAACGAACACAAACATAAAATCCCGTTCGATAAGAGTTCGTGAACGGTTCGCGAACACATATATTTTTTAACAAACGAACACGAACAAGGTCTTGTTCGTGTTTGTTCGGTTCGTTTACGGCCCTAGGTATATATCTAAACAAATGAAGGATAAAGCAGAAATAAAAATACGAAACAAAAAAAAAATTACCGTGTAATCACCAATAACGGTCCCTTTTTCAAAGTGAGAAACCGTATAATGTTCATAACCATCAACGACATCAGGTCCACCATTCATACATGATAATAAGGCTTTAGATATCTCCTTTTGGACCTCTTTAAAAATGCATCTGGTGTATACAAGTGCTGCATGTTCTTCTATAAGTAACGGAGTGCATAAGGCGGCAGATGTTGAATCGGTTTTATGCTCAAAAACCCGTTGCCGGTAGCGTTGACCATCAATTGCCATGTCAAAACACAACATAAACTGAACCAAAGTATTCGATGCGCTAGAGTATACCTTAAAAAGTGCTTTTGAACTTTCGCATCTAGACGTTGTTTTCATTAAACAACACATCGGTATGTCCCTAAAATAACCTGGACCCACTGATCTCTAATAGAAAACATATCAGACAACCACTTGTGACGCTGCAAGTTGCAATCATTCATCAATAACTCCCATCCCTTCTCAAACATGGCTGGAGTGATAAAAACATTCCAGACCAACTTATGTATACGTACCCTTAAGTTGGTATTCTGTAACACATCACCATCAATCTGTAGATACAATTTTTAAAAATAAAATACCATTATTACACACGTTTAATAGAAACACAGAAACTAGAAAAACATAAATACACATGTGTAAAACTTACAAGATTAATTATTTTAAAATTAAATGTACCTTATGAGGAAGTTTATCCATAATATGCCACATACATAGACGATGGACAGATTCATTGAACACGTTAGCTATGGCTTGTTTCATTGCCGGGTCTTGGTCAGTTAACACTAGCCTCGGTTGTTTACCTGAGAATTTATAAAACAAAGTTACGCTATTCTTATGGTGTAAAACATAAACTTTGTGAAGAAAAGTTACACATGTGTAAAATAGAAACACTTACCATGTGCTTCAAGAAATTGTTCCAACATCCTTGTGAATGATTCAATAGTTTCATCATAAAGAAGAGCAGCCGCAAATGTTACGCAATTCTAATGGTGATCAACCCCCGTAAAAGGAACACAAATCATATTATACCTACAACATAATGATAAATAAAATATCAAAAAATACACAGCTGAAAATGAAAAAAAAAAACAAATTGTTACTGTTTAGTATTGTAGGTGGCATCAAAAGCTAACACTACGCCAAAAACTCTGTAATTGCACTTCATAACCTCATCTGCCCAAAATAAGGACCTAAGCTCTCCACGACGAATTATGTAATGGCAATAGAAATTTTCTAAATTAACTTTACGTTTATCCATCATATTTACAACCATTTGAGCATCTCCTTTACCAATGAAAGCTCTTAAATCCTTGCTGAAATTTTTATATTTTATCCTGGTACCACGGACGTTGTGTTGTCCCCCTTTCAAAACAGTTTGCATCTTAAAGGTAGTTGGCGGACCAACTTTAGCTAAACTTAGCCTATGAATGAAATCTTGGTCGCTAAATTCTAGTTGCCGCCTCTTGCGTGTCAAATCCATGTTCTCAATTGAAACTAACGGGTGATTATATGACTCAACAAATTCATATAACCGTAAACCAGGATAACCCTTGAAAACTTTAACCTTTATTTTAGCTTTACAGTCTAAAACCTTTTAATTACTGCTACAAGGCAACTTGGAAGATGACTTCAAAACCATTGAATCAACAGTTTGGCAATTGGGCTTTCCCGATCTACTACAAACAATATACCTAAGTGTAACAGTACCATCTTTTGATTTCTTAGTTGTCGACAACCTAATATCAAACCCAGCTTTCTCAGCATATGACTGATACATGGAAGCTGCATCTTCCTCTTTAGCAAATACCATACCTAAAACAGGTCTATACGCTTCCATTACATTGGGTATCCAATATCTAGTGGCATTCGGTGAATGATAAGAAGTACTACGAACTGATTCCTGAAAATCTTGTATATGTGGCTCTACAATAACATAAAATAGAATATGTGGAACATCGGATTATGATATGATAAAGACTTGGCATCAATAACACAAAGAATAGCACAAACAGTTACACGTGTGTAAATATGAACAAGATGAAAAGAAAGCCATCAGCAGTTACACATGTGTAAATCTGAACAGGATGCTTTTACACATGTCTGCTTTCAAGATCTTAAACAACCACACAAGCCTCATTTGTTTGTATGCAATTACACATGTGTAAAGCAGAACAACAAGTCACGAAACTAATTTAAGTCTAAACAATACAACATAAATGATAAAACATAAAGGCACACATAATTCAGAAGAATAAACACTCATACTGATATTGCATTAAAATAAGAAACAACTACACAAATAAGTACAATACAAAAAAATACATACACACTAAAATTACTTGAAAAACTTGTTGAACCCTAGACTTTTATTTTTTTGGACAATTTCTAGCATCATGATAACCCCAAACACCACAAATTGTACAATAACGTTTATCCATCGTCTTGTGAACATCTAGAGTAGTAGTACCTTCTTCATCAACAACATTGGTATTAATGGAATTGTTCAGTGCATCATCAGAGCTATTGTTCAGTGCATCATCAGAGATGGATACATTCGACATCATGTTGTTTTGCTCCTGAACAGTTGATTTACCAGATTGTAGATTCCTCATATTAGCTACACCACCTACTTCAACCAGCCCTTCTAATTGTTCCTCATGATTAACCACATTTATGCAATTCGAATCACTATTGCTCTCAAAAGTTGTAAGACAAACCATGACTGTAATTCACCAAACAACAACAAATTAGGGCAAATTATGAGCAAACATGTAAAATCCATAGATTCAATTTGAGATTGTGAAACATATAAACAAAATCAACAATCATTGAAAATCGAAATTCAATGAACTTGTAACAAAAACAACAAATCAACAAAGATTAGAATTGAATAAAAAATAATCGAAAACCTGAGTTCATACCTGCAAATAACTGAGAAATCGATGACGAATATAGCTTCAGAACAGAACTACTGATTGAATATTAAAAAGCCCTAAAATCGTTTAATTAATCAAACGATTGAAGAAGTCATGGAGGATTTCAGATTTGCGTATGAGATTTCGTCATCTTATTGATTTGGTAAGTGGGTGATTTCATTTTATGATTTCAGATCTGGGTTTGTTTAGATACGACTAGTACAATATAAGAGAATTGTATTTTTACTAAATTACCCTTTTCATTAAAACACAAGGGATAAAGATGAGTGGCTGAGATTTGTTCTCATAGTTCTCACAAAAATTGGGTATTCTCATTTAAACCCTTCCCTATATACATATATATATATATATATATATATGTATATATATAGGGTTAGGATCGTGTGAGAAGCACTAGAACTTAAGAAAGATTTTGAACCACACATTTTTCCTAAGCTTTTCGTAATATACACATATGTATAGTTTAAAATTCACTATATACATATGTATAATTCAAGATTTGACAATAACACGCCATTCAAAAATAAAACGCCATTAAATACAAAACACAAAAATTTAGTGATAAAACGCGTTGGGGATTACAGGAAGAGGAAGCAACACAGTAACTGAAATTCAGTTATTAACATTTATTAGAAGAAATTCCCTCCTAAATTACACGCCAAAAACATTATTATATAAATGACGTTAAACATCACTTCCATAATCACTTCAAATCTATCATTCTACAAAAAAAAACATCTTTTACCAAAAACGCCAAGTTTAACCAAAACGCCAAAAATGGCAACCATCGTTTGGTGGAGATACACTCTAGCAATCAGGCGATTCGTCCTACGTTTTGACAACAGAAGAAGGGTGCATGTTAGGACGATCAAGACAATTTTGAAGATGGAAGAAGAGGTACATAGGGATATCCTATCGCTTAGCATCGCTCTGGATAACGAATGTCATGAAACACATAAGCTTATGAAAACATTAACAAGGAAATTTGGACCAATCAAAGCAGATGAAAAATTGGACCCTGTCATCACATGGCGTTTTGATGATGAAACAGACATGGTGAACGTTATATACGACAGCGGATAGCAGTAAGACTACCTGCTTGAAAACATCATGACAAAGCAGGGGCTTGGGTTCATGGAAGAATTGCACAAAGCCACTTGTTTGAACACAGACATGGACTCAAAAATGGCGTTGATGCAGGACATGTTCAAATGGAGGCTTCAGAATCTTCAGGAACAAGAAGCCGATGAAAGTGAAGGTGATGACATGGATGAAGGTCTAGATGAAGACTCCGAGGAAGAAGATGACGCAAGTGATGTATACTTCTCAGATAAAGTACCTTCTGACGAAGAGTTTTAATTTTTTTTGGTTAGTTTTCTTCTGTGTAATCTTCTTTTTTTTTCTTAAGATAATTAAATGATATATTTTTCTATTTAGTTGCAAAACGCCAAAAAAATACTACAAAAAGTTATTGCTTACAAAACACCAAAAATAATAAAAAATATTATTCTTGCTTAATATTTCTCTGTTATTTTATTTTGTCATCTTGGTCTGCATAACGTCATTTAAAAATATTTTTGGCGTTCTGATATCCCACGCCACGTGTTGGGCCAGGATGCGTTCTCACCATTCTCACACTTTAGGGCGTTTTCTCCTGATCCAGTACCTATATATATATATGTGTGTGTGGTGTGTGTGTGTGTGTGTGTATGTATATGTTAGTGTGTGTGTGTTTAAGTTCCTGTAAAAATGACATTTTTCGTGAGAAGTGTGAAAAGGCATATGAATTACACGTAGGCATCATGTGTTGGACTCATGCATGATATTTAGGGTTGTTTTGGCAAGAAAAACACTAAACATAACAATTTAAGATACGATACGATACAATGAATTCTAGGCTTAAAACTTAAAACACCATGTCAAGAATGTTAAGTAGCGTGTTTTAAGTGTTTAGCAGTATGTATATAGGGTGAATATCATTTTGGAACCACCATTTATTGAGAGAACCACAAGAACCAGTGTGAACATAACCAAAACTACTTAAAAACACAAAATTTTTCTTTAATTCTCCATTAAAATTCGCAACCTTTTATTTATATTTTTTTTGAGTTAAATGTTGTTAGTGCAGTAATGTCTATCGCCTCCGTCAATCGAGTTCGTAGCAAGATTTAATAGAAATCATGATTATATTGTAATATTAGATAGAAAAGGGCAAGGTGACATTTTGGTAATTAATGAGAACTCTCCTTAATTCCATGGCCTATAAATAGGAATCTTATGCCTTTAGATTAGGACTTTTGCTCATTTGGGAGATTGGGGAGCTTGGTGCTTAGAGAGAGAAAGTAGAGAGAGAAAGTGCTCTAGGTGATTCACGTGACTTTGTACTTTTCAGATCTTTTATCGAATCACCGATTATATTACGTCTTGTGTGATCGGTCACGTTCGTGTACCGATTTCGCACATTACACGAGTCGATTCGCAATCGTTTCGGAGTCAAAACCGGTCCTACAAATGCCATTTTAGTCTGTGTGGTTTGTGCCATTTTACCAGTTTAGTCCAAAGGTTTCATTTTTCTCCTGTGGGTCCGAAAAGGTTTCACCGTTGCCATTTTAGTCCACTGGGTTAACTTTATCCATTTTTTCTGTTACCAAGAAAGGCAATTCGGTCATTTTATATGTAATTCTGTGAACTAGAAGGGCAATTCGGCCATAAAAAATGACCGAATTGCCTTTCTGGTTAACAAATATAATGGATAAAGTTAACCCAATGCACTAAAATGACGACGGTGAAACCTTTTTGGACCCGCATGCAAAAAATGAAATCTTTGAACTAAATTGGTAAAATGACCCAAACCACAAGGACTAAAATAGCATTTAACTCTTTTTTTATTTTGAATTTTTTAAATTAGAATAACAATTACTGATGCACATGTGCATATTTCATATTTCTTGACAACACCTATACAATTTCCCTTCCATCTATACTACCATCCGTAATACACCACTTTTTATTAATATTTTTTTTTATTTTTTTAATCCGAATAACAATTATTGATGCCGATGTGCATATGTCATATTCTTGATAACACCTATTCAATTTCTCTTCCATCTACACTACCATCCGTAATACATTACCATCTACATTACCATCCGTAATACATTAACAATATATATAATATTTCAAAGAGTAAATTACAAAAATCGTCATTTATGTATGTCATTTATTGCAAACTGTGTCCTTTGTCTTCAGTAATTACAGAAAACGTACCTTACACGTTATTATACCTTTAACCTTAACTCAGTTAGTTTTTATGGTTAAATCTGACCAAGTGAAACCTACAAGAGGGTATTTTGGTCATTTTACCCTATTTACTCGAAACAAAACCCCTCTCTCTAACTTCAGCCCAACCTCCCTCTCTCTCTCTAAATCCTCTCTCTCTCTAACTTTTGCCCCCACCAGTCACTACCAATTCCTGCCACCATCACCTCCTATAACCACAACCAAAACCACTAAGTCCGGTGACCACCTAACAACAACAATCGGACAACCACCACAAGAACCCATCAAATTCACCCATCAAAAGTAAAGGTTGCGCCTCATTTCTTTGATTTGTAGACCTGTACTTTTGTCATCTTGACTATAAAAATAACCACAACCTTTACCTTACAGTGGTGGTACATAAATGGACGACTTCCTGAAAGATTTTGATGTTCCGGAGAAACATCTGTCGGAAGCGGCGTTGAAGAAGTGGTGTCGTCTCACTCGTCAAAAACCATCGCCGGAGAAGCGGCGGCGACCTAGAAGCACTGTATCACCCTTGACCAGAAACACCGCTACCCCGATTACAGATGCCAGCGACATTTCTCCGATGTTTGTTTTCAAAAGTCGAAATTCAAAAGTCAAATTGGATCCAAATTGAAGTGTGCATACCTATATTCCATCAAAGGAATCACCACTCCATCCTAAAGTTTTATCAGAAGCCATCACAAAGAACAAAATTAGGATAAATATCATTTCACCAACGCTAAAGCCTAACAACCACTACCATCCACCATCACCTAACTTGCCGCCCATCTGAACCACCACCCGCAGTCGGAACCCTAAAAGAGGGAAGAACATCAACTTCCTTTTTCTATCAATTATCACTCTATAAACCCTAAATCAACCGATTACCCATCAAATTCGATCTTCAATTTCAATTTAGATGTCGAAAACAATAACAAACAACGGCGATCAAAGAGGAATCGGGAGGATATGAAGAGGCGTAATCGCAACTGTATAATTCCGACACTAACAGTAATCTATGCCATTCGGTTCTCTATTCTCTCTCCAACAGCAACCGCCGATGGATCTCTCACCTTCTGTGATAACACATCTATTTCCGTAAAACCACCAACCGTGGTCGCATGAAACCACCAGCCGGACCACCATAAGCTAAAGAGAGAGAGATCGAGAGAAAGTGATGATGTTGACAGTGGTGCAGGGGAGTAATTAGAGTAATCAGAGAAATAGAGAAAGAGAATTAGAGTAATTAGAGTGAAAAATGACTAAAATACCCTTATGTGGGGTCCACTAGGTCAAATTTAACCATAAAAAGTAACAGAGTTAAGGCTAAAGGACATAATTTGCAAGGGTTTGCAAACATCAAGTACGTTTTTTGTACTTTTCAAAGACAAAGGACGCAGTTTACAATAACTGACATATATAAAGGACAATTTTTGTAATTTACTCTATTTCAAACTATGCACATGTGCATCACCAACCTTTAAACCATACCAAACAACATATTACATCATAAACTGATAAATATAACCCAACCATCAACAACCAGATAAAATTAACCAACATAGGCATATGTGCATACATCATGATTCAAATCACAAACTTCTTGTACCAAACACGTTATATCATGTTCATACATAATCCTGCACATGTGCAGTTTTAACTTTGTACTAACAATTCTTTGTAACACAAACCATCAATGTTGTTGTCCACCATCTCGTCATTATTCTCATCCCTCACCTTTAATGTTGATCTTGCACCCTTCCTATTCTTGTCCACACGCATTTCCTTAGCATCATTGTCCAATGTTTCATTATGCTTCCGCTTACTTGTCCCCCCTTTTTATGTTGTTTCTACATCTACATCTGCATATGGTGTGGTATATAAGTTCAAACAAATGACAATGTAAGTTAACATGGAAAATAAAAAGTAATGCACATGTGCATCTCAACCAACTGCATCATTAAATAGTAAACAATCTTTTTAAACTTCTTATTTAACTATTACGTCCCCGTCCTTCATAGCATCTGGCATTTTTTATCCTTTCTCCCTTGATTTCAGAACAAATGTTATCTTCTTAGCTTCTTTTTTTCCATTAATTATCTACAGTAATAAACAAACCATAAGATTACCAAACAATGAAACTTAATGCATATGTGCAATGACATCAATTTTCTCATTACCGTATTAACTATGCACATGTGCATCCATATGGATGACCGTATATACTATGCACAATATGACTGACCGTATAAATGTAATGCAATTTGTATAAACCTATGCAATCTGAATTAACAAGCAATGGCATAATGTTTTCACAAACATCAATCGATACAAAATCTTCACACCACCATAACTTGCAATTCAAACTATGCATATCACCAAAAACAAGTATAATTCAATAAAAAGCCTATAAGCTTGACATCGACTTGGATCTGGTCCCTAAACACATATACACGGCCTATCAGACAAAATCAGAACCACAAGTCATTGGATATAAACCAAAACAAAACATACAAATCAATAATTACTCAATGGAGTTTGGATCTAAACTACAAACAATCTCGTCAGAAAGCCACAGAGCTCCCTTGCCGTCAGGCCATTACCCCGCCAACCGCCTAACATCACTCCGTCCTCAACTCTAGTCGTAAACCACATCCCCATTCAACCATAACCCAAACCAACTTTGCCGCCGGCCTTGGAGCTCGTGTCGCCGCCACTCACCTCCACTGCCATCTTCGTCACCACCCTTTTTCCTCCTTCGTTCACCATCCCCTTCGGTAAACCACCGCCCACCATTCCTAAACCACCCCCAGCCGCTGCTAGGGTTTGCAGAGACGCTGCTGCTTGTTCTTTTGTAGTTGGACACGACTACTGGCATCGACGGCACCGTGGAACTACCGGATTCCGGCCACTCATCCAAGAGAGTGGAGATGTAGAAGAGAGTGAGAAAAGTACGGTAATGTTGCGAGTCGAACGGGATTTGTGCTCGAGAATAGTGCTTAACCTTTTAATTTCATTATATAATTACAATAATGCCCCTTGTTCACATTGGTTCTCGTGGTTCCCACTCTAAAAGTGGTTCTCGGATGAACCCTATATATATATGGGAAGGTTCAAATGAAAACCAATAGTTATCGCGAAAACTCGAAAACAAACTAAAAAAGCCAAAAAAACATACCAAATTTTTTTTTGCATACCAAGTTTCGCTAATTATATTATATAAAAAAATTTAAAAAAAAATTTAGTGCACATGTGTAATATTACACATGTGCACTACAAATTTTTTTTTGAAAATTTTTTTATATATAAAAACTAGCGATTTTTAATAAAAAAATTGTAAAAAAAATATGGTGTGTTTTTTATGTTTTTTTTAGTTAGTTTTCGAGTTTTCGCAATAAAAGTGGTTTTCATTTGAACCATCCCCTATATATATATATAGAAACGAGATCGGGAGAAAAAGCTCAAAAGTGTGAGAACGGTGAGAACGCTTCCTGGCCTAACACGTGTCACGCCGCTTAGAAAAGGGCGGAGGGGCTTTTTTGTCCTTTCATCTTCTTCTTTTCCAGTTCCGCTTTTTCCTAATGTTGTTTTAATTTTTGGTTTTTAATATTTTTTGCGTTAACCAAATTCAATAATTAATGGCGTTTTAATAGTTTCATTGTATCAACATTTTGGCGTTTATGGCTTTTATGGCGTTTATTCACATCGTATGCCATTGGAACCCAGGGGCAGGAAATCTATTTGAATTGCGTTTTACAAGGGGTTTTAAACAAGTTGGCCTATTGTTCTATTATTTTTTATAAACATTTTGGCGTTTGTGGTATCTTGGTGTTTTACTATTGTTAAATTATATTTCAACCACAGGAAAAAAAATACAAGGGAAGGAAATAAATTAAAAATCCTAATCGGATCTCTTTTCCCAATCTTCACTGTCATTAGTCTTTCTCTTTTTTAATAGTACAAGAACTGTCACCAAATATATGGCGTTTTATGTAAAACTTAACAAACCCATCGGTTTGATTTTTTTTTTTGCCTGCTCGTCTGTTGAACTGGCTTTTTTTGTGAATGTTTGGGGACATAGATCTATGGCGTGTGAGTGGGTTTTTCGTTTTTTCTTTATCTGGATCTTCATCTTTATAGTGAACCCACTCTTCAGTGTCATTGTCTCTTCTCCTCATCCAAACCTTCTTC
Organism: Helianthus tuberosus; assembly: GCA_030545235.1. NCBI lineage: Eukaryota > Viridiplantae > Streptophyta > Magnoliopsida > Asterales > Asteraceae > Helianthus > Helianthus tuberosus. Next base: position 94,902,426 of record CM060403.1, on the reverse strand, counting down.
AAGAACAAAAAATACAAAATGCCATATGACTGGCATCAGTATCTTTTTCTTGAAATTTTGTCCATCTCATGCAGCAAAATCCATGTGTGTTACTCCCCTCTGATAACAATTCATTCAGTTTATTTGTTGGCATTTTACAGTGGGTGTTATTTAGTAGTATTGGCGTTTGTTTTTTTGGTTTGATCAAATGGAAGTTGCTGAGACGTATCATTTTATAGGATGTCTTTTTGGCGCCTAAATTAGGCGGTGCATTATTATAATAAAGTATTCGTCTTTTCAGTTACTGTTTTGTAATTAATGTTTTTGATAAGCTTTATCTCTAAAGTCTGTAACGCGTCCCATCTTTCAAGTTTGGCGTTTTAGATTCTTTAGTATTACTGATTTTGTATTTACTGTTTCTGGTTACATTTTCAAGTTTGCTTTTTTATTATTTTTTTTTGTGTTTTTTATAATAATTTTTCAAAGTAATTTTATTATAGTTTGGGAGTTTTTTTGGTGGCGTTTAACTGGATGATATCGTTTAAACAAGCATTTTGGTTGTTTTGGCGTTTGTATTATATATGACGTTTTTATTATATAACAATTAACTGAAAAGGAAAATTAAAAAAAAAAGAATACATAAAGAATTGATCTTCAAAAATCTTCTCTGTCACCAGTCTCTTTCTTCTTTTTTGAATCATGTTAACTGGCTGGTTCGACTTTCGTATGATTCATTTTGTTTTTTTGTTTTTCAAGTAGTTTTTTGTGTTGTTGTTTGAAAGCACACAGTCTGACATCAGCATCTTTTTCTTGAAGATTTGTCCATCTCATGCAGCAACATGTTATTGAGTTTAGATCCTTCAGGCAACAATCTTGAGTTTTTACAATCAACGATGTTTGATTTTTTTTAACTTTTTTTGGCGTTTTACCGATAAAAAGAACGCCACGAAATAAGAACACCTTAAACCTCAAATTTTGATCATGCTAAAATCAATAATGTTTTGCTGTTTTATTGATGGACAACATTGTTAATCCTCGGTTAAGAAAGATAACTGACAATGTTGTCCACCCCATACAGCTAAATTTTATTGATAACAAACCTCAATAATTTTTTTGTATGTTTTGGCGTTATAAATTTGAAAGGAAGTTTAGGATAAGTCAATAATATTTTACTCAATGAAATGGACAATATCCTCACATAAGGATTTTGTCTATTTCATTGAGCGAAATCTTACCGACAGGCAAACTGAATTTCAAAAAAAAAAAAACGTTTTGGGGTAGGAAGATATTTGATGTTTGTTTTTTTTTTGGCGTTTCTAAGGCGAATGGGTTATATAAAATATGGCGTTTGGGTTTTTGTGTGTGTTTTTAATTGAAGGTCTCAGATGTTGTATATATAGGATTTTTTTGACGGATTTTTTAGGCGGGATTTTACTATAATTAAGTTTGGCGTTTTAAATTTAATGGCGTTTTACTTAGAATGGTCAGTGATTTTTGTTTTTAGTGTTTTATTTCTTTGAGATGGCGTTTTATGTGGAGTAGTCAAAAGACCCTTTTACCCTTAATAAAGCGTGTCCACGTAATAAAATTGATGTTGCTTACGAAAACGCCACCGCGCCAATCTAGTCAATAGATTGTTTTGATCGGACGATCGTTAAGCGTTCTCACACTTTCTACCATTTTCTTTAAATCCCGACCCCATATATATATATATATATATATATATATATATATAGGGGAAGGTTCATTTGAGAAGAAAAATTAATTGAGAAGAAAAAGAACAAAGGGTAAAATTGTAAAATATTAAATACTTTTTTCCATGTTATTTATTATTATCTTTGACTAATTAAGTAGTCATAAAGACTATCATCCTCCACAATAAATAATTTTGCCTACACACATCAAAATTTATTCTACACGTTTCGAAATTTAACCTACACATATTGAAATGTATCCTATATATATCGTAATTTATTATACACAACTCGTAATTTATCCTACACATCTCGTAACTTATCCTATAGGAAAATTGGTATTTAATAAACAAACCTTTGCCCAGTTGGTAAATAATAATCCAACCTACAGAATTGGTATATAATAATCCTACCTATCAATATGTTGGTACTCAATGAACCTCCGTTAGTTTTTTTTAACTGAAGTTAGTTTTTAAGTTTTATTTATTACACAAACAGTCCCTGTAGTTGTAATTTACTAATTTTAACTATGAGTTAATAGCCAAAATGGTCCCTGAGGTTAATAGCCACAACACCGCCACCACCACCACCACCGCCACCACCACCACCGCCACCACCACCACCACCGCCACAGCACCGCCACCACCACCACCGCCACAGCACCTCCACCACCGTAACCATCGCCACAGCACCACCGTAACCATCGCCACAGCACCACCACCACCACCGCACCGCCACCACCACCGCACCGCCACCACCACCACCACCGTCGCTAGAGCTGTTGGATATGTGATGTTTTTGGTCAGTCATCGTCTGTTGCTGCATCTGAATTCAAACCCCTTAGGCGTCGATGATCAAAGACAGAGATGGTGGTGGTGGCGGTGCTGTGGTGGTGGTGGTGGTGGCGGTGGTGCTGTGGCGATGGTTACGGTGGTGGAGGTGCTGTGGCGATGGTGGTGGTGGTGGCGGTGCTGTGGCGGTGGTGGTGGTGGCGGTGGTGGTGGTGGTGGCGGTGGCGGTGCTGTGGCTATTAACCTCAGGGACCATTTTGGCTATTAACTCATAGTTAAAACTAGTAAATTACAACTACATGGACTGTTTGTGTAATAAATAAAACTTAAAAACTAACTTCAGTTAAAAAAAACTAACGGAGGTTCATTGAGTACCAACATATTGATAGGTAGGATTATTATATACCAATTCTGTAGGTTGGATTATTATTTACCAACTGGGCAAAGGTTGGTTTATTAAATACCAATTTTCCTATCCTATATTCTAAATTATTATTTTTTTAAATATATATATTTTTTGAAAATAAGTTACAAATTTAATGTAGTTAATTAAAGAGGAAGGCTACTAATTAATGATCTATTTAAATTTACCAATATACCCTTACAATAATATTAAATATAAATATTAAATGAACAAAAAAAGCATTCTTATTGGTTAAAAATTCTTATTTCTTCTTCTTACAAAAAAATTTCTTCTAATTTGAACTCTCCACTATATATATATATGTATATATATCTTAACTGAAAAAAAAAAAAAAAAACTTGTAGATACCATTATAACACATTGGTTCTCCACCTCTACATACAAATTAAGAGTTAAGAAAAGACATTTGAATAAACTTAGGTAAGTAAACATGGAATTGGAAACCTAATACAATCAAGATATTAAGAAGCTAAAGTCAAGTTAAATCTTTAGCGGTAATGCCACGGTCAATGACAAACACTATGTAAATACTAGAAACATAGGTCTTTACCCACACATAGTATGTCTAGGTAAAATCTAGTTATGTGTTGTTAGTTGTCTTCACCTATACATAAATTAAGTGTCATGATGTGTAGACTTACGACTGTAGGTATAGATCATTATTCACACATAAGTTATGTGTAGGCATATAGCATGCTATGCCTATACCTATATGTGTGGCTAAAACAATTTTATATGTGTGGTTAGAAGTATAACGATTTGTTTGGAAGGCAACTAATGTGGCAACTGACGTTGACTATATAGTAATGACACATTTTATACATATATGTGTCGGTAAAAGTGATATTATGTGTAGGTAAAAATGATGGATATATAGGAATTGGTTTTAACTAGTATTAAGCTCCCCCCGCGTTGCAGTGGGAGCGTAAAACCGTGACAAATAGCACCAAGGCCACAACACCGTTACCGATCACCAACACTAAAGTTGCGACGTGTTAATGCGGAGAAATTAAACCGGAACATAAAACATAGAAAATAATAACTAAGTCGATTTAGGACTCATGCGTCACGATGAACCTATCAAACTGGAAAAATAGACGACCATAATAACCTTGAACCACACACGCACGTTGCGTAATGTTAACTCGCAAAATTTAGAACAAAGCATAAAACAAAACGTAAAGACATTGAACCACACATGAACGTTGCGTTGTGTTAACTCGTAAAATTTAGAACAAAATGTAAAACAATTTTTTGCGAAATACGAAAAGTATAGGATAGCAAAGTTGAAAGTAAAAAAGTTCTTAGGTTAAATTGACAAAGATAAAAATCTTTGTGTTAAAAGTAAAAAACCAAAATAGTTTTAGATTAAAAGTGTAATTATATCAGTTTTTTTTTAAATCTTCCTAAAGTATAGAGTACAACTACTTTATCTATCATCATGTTGATAATTGATAATCTATACAAATATAGATTTGTTAGTAAAAAATGCATTTATTTGCGGATATTAACCACGATATATGGAAGTAATAATCCTCAAATACTTACAAACAATATAAAAACAAATGTGACCAAAAGTACGACAATCAAACCACAAAAGGAGTGTACTGGACCCAAACTGACCCATGCACACCCCTAGTACTGGTTATAGAAATTAAAATTCTTAAAGCAAAACAGGAAAAATTATTCATAAGTCAATAAAGAGTTTATAGAAAATACTAAAAACTACTTCCCTCATCCATACTTCAACACACTCTATGTATCACTTTGAGATTGTTTGGATACGCTTGGTAGAGGAGGAACCATATTAGTCTCAATCAGTGTTTGTTTCATATAACAATAGCTTGATTTCGGAGTAGGTAGATACTTTGATTTCAGAGTAGTACTAATGGTGTCACTAACAATAGCTGGATCACGTCCCCAACCATGCAAACGACCAGAGCTTCGTCCACCTACATTATGAATAATAAACTTGCCGCTCAATGATTCAACGAAATGCTGGTTTATCATGATACACTACAACAATGGACCACCTTTAGCGGCGACAGCTGTCGCCGGTATTGATGGAAAATGTCGCCAGTATTGATCGGACGCTATTGGCCTCCTGTCGTCGCTAAAGGTCTTCGTCACCGGTATTGCTCTTAGACCTTTAGCGGCGACACGTGTCGTCGCTAAGTGGTCGCCGGTATTAGACATGGTCGGTAAAGGGTTTAAAGGCAATAGCGGCGACACGTGTCGCCGCTAAAAGTCTTTTTTTTTTAATACAGCAGCTGTATATACAGCACCCAGCCAGTTTTACGGCCGAAAAAACAGAACCTGCCTATTTCAAACAACGCAAACATACGCCATGAACATATACTAAAGGTAATATAATTAAAAACTACGTTTAAGTCGTACATTATAATCCTACAACGTTTAATTAAATCATACATTAAAAACAACAAGTCACTCGTCGTCGGAATCATTATCGAATAAGTCATCAGAATCGTAGTCGTTTGACTTTCCTTTTCCTTGTGAAGCAAGATAGTTGTTAAGTTGGTTCAAAAAGGACGGGGTTTGGAACAAGTTGTTAACAAAATCCTACAATAATATATATCAAAACGTATATTAGCATATTAATTAACGCTACCAACATATATTTAACAAGGAAACATGCGTTCGTTTGTCATTTTATAAATTGCGTAGTTTACCTCGGAAAAGGGTTCTTGCGTCCGAGCTTACGAAGACGACATGTTCGAGGACGTGTTGGAAGAAGGTTTAGGTACCATCCTCGCTGCTGTAACAATCCTCAATAAACCGACACCCCCGAATATTTTCCGACACCCTAATATATTTTAAATTATCTCAATATGTCCCAAAAAACACCCCATACGTGAAAACGGGCCCCAAATACATTAAATAGTATTAAAAATAATTAAAAACAAGAAAATTAAAGTTGAGGCGGGCCGCGTAACCCCACCCCAACCTTCACGCGGGCCGCGTGAACTTAAAAGGTGGCGCAACCCGGTGCGGCCACGTCGCCCAACCCACGGCAAGCCTACCTGATGATCCGGACAAGCTACACGTTGACCCGGGGTCAACGCGGGCCACGTAGGCCCTGTTCTCGTATTACGCGGGCCGCGAGAAGACCAGATTCAACAACTATATAAAGGAGACCTCGGATCTTCAGTCTGTTCGTCTAATCTTTCTTTTCTCAATCTCAATTTCTGAATAGTAGGCTTTATACACGGGTATTATACCCCCCCTAAATAGCGAAGTTCTGCTCCGTTGTAAGTATTATAACCCATGGATACGTATTAGATACGCTGCCTGATTGATCTAGGGTTCCGTAACGGCTGTCATGGTTCTGCCCGACGTAGTTGGAATGCCGTCTCGGGGAGGGTATTACTAATGTTAAAATGGGTTATTATACTAACGCGTGTGCATTTGTGTAAATTTTAGATTATCACCAGGAAACCCTTACGGAAAATCTAAGACAGCAATGTGAGTTGATCCATTTTTTGTTAACTGTTTTTACAAAACCTCATTTAATTAATTATATATTAAGCAGTTATTGAGTATTTATAAGAATACAATTATCATGAGTATGTTGGGGTTTTGTATACAAAATTTGTTACCACATGGTCAAGGAGTAACATTTCCACAAGTCGGGTTCGACAGTACCATGGATGTTAATTGTGATGTCTTGGAAACAAATATAATTGCGGGATCGCCCTCAATACTGTACAATGGGATTTTATTTAAACTTGATTAATCTGGGATTCACTCACCAGTATTTCCCACTGACAAATGTTTTTAAAACGTGTTTCAGGTAACAAATTGTGAAAGCCAATTAGAAGCCAGCTGGACAGCACTGAAGGCTTGGAAAAGTGGCAATAAAGTTACCTAAAATATAATAGATGTTTTTATTAATAAAATAGGATTTATTCCTATGGAAATGTGTGTACTACGAACTTGGGTTTTAACCCATTTGTTTAATGTTATGAAAATGTGGTATTTTACTCTGATCAATGTTTCCTAACTACGGTCCTTATGAAAATTTCCGCTGCCAAATTAGACAATACGCGATACCACTGAAACTGGCTCGCGACCGCCCGTTCCCAGGGATTAGGGATCGGGGGTTGCGACAGAAGGTGGTATCAGAGCTAAGCCACTGATTCAGCCACATAGGTGTTATGCTGACATCAAAATGTAAAGTGTTAGGAAATAAATTACGAAAATACATGCATAACTGTATTTATTGTTATGTGTTATTTGACTATCTGTTAGTTTACAGTATGAGCGACCAAGGACCATCTGACGCATACCGCCAATTGTCTGGTTCGCCTAGAAGCGAAGGCACCTCCTCTTCTCAGTCTGCCCTCTCAGGGTACTCTGCTGATACGGAAGAAGGAATCTTTGTGTTTAAGGCTTAGTCAGAAGAGCCATTTCCTCAGAAAAAGAGGGGATGGTTCAGTAGAGGGGCACACGAGCGTAGAAAACGTATGAAAAAATTACAAGATCAGAGGGTACTAGCCGCAGCCAAGAGAGAGACAGATGCCTATGCCCAGGATATGATAAATAGGGGTATAGCCAACATCCACATCCTAGCAACCACTGCAGCTGACCCTAATCTGGAGCAAATAATAGCACCCCAACCACAACTGCCAATCCCTGACCAACCCATGGAGATAGAAAACCCTGAAAATCAAGTAGAGATGCATGATTTCAACCCGGAGGAAATACCTAGGGTACCAGCACCAAACCCCCTAGACCCAAATTACGACCTCTGGTGGGACGACGTTAGGGACTATGTGCAACGTTACCCGATACTTGAAGACACACCCATGCAGAACGTAGGAGCTTACCTAGGTTTGGATCCTTTAGATCCCTATTTCCATGATGAATACGTTAGGGAGATTTTAGAAGACCAATACCGATTTCAGGCACCTACACCCCCATATCAGGAACCCGCACCCCAGATTCCGAACCCAGTCCTAGGACCTGCACCCCCAATGAGTGCAGAAAACGTACAAGAACTTAGGACCAGCGCAATATGGATTTCTGGATGAATCCATATCCATGAATGTGATGATGAAACGGTAGTAGTAGTAGTAGTAATAATAATAATAATAATAATAATAATAAAATATGTGTGTATGGATGCCTATTATTATTAGTGTAATTTTACTTCAGTCGGTATTGTAATTTTTATTTCTGTACTAGTGTGTAATAGATGCCTAGTATATAGATGAATAGAGTAAAGTCGCAATGATCGACGCTTTTGGCAAAAATGTGTGTCATATGATTGACTATATTAAATATTATTTTGTGATATTAATACGGGGTAAATGTTTAAAATTCAGATGGCCAACGAAGGAAATCAAGGAAATCTGAATAACGATAACCAGAGTAACATTAACGTGGTTAATGAGAATCCGAGCATCAATAATAATGGAAACCAAGTGGATAATAGTGCTATCCAACACATAGTGGCACAAGGAATCATAGATGCAATGCCATTTATTATTCAAACGGTTCAAGAAGCGAATAATAAAAGTAAACATAGCAGTAAGCGACCAATTGAACCAGAAAACAGCGTAAACAATGGACCCGTACTTCAAGTGCCCATTCCCAAAAGAAGAAGAACCGTGTCTTACGGTTGTTCTTATAAGGAATTCTGGTCCTGCAAACCAATAGAATTCTCGGGCAATGAAGGACCCATTGCAGCCCTACGCTGGATAGAGAAAACTGAGGCTGTTTTAAAAATAAGCAAGTGTGCTGAAGAAGACAAAATAATGTTTTGCTTCTAATCTGTTTAAGAACTCAGCCTTAGAATGGTGGAACACTATCCTCCAGTCAAGAGGAAGTGATAAGATAAAAAACATGGAATGGGAGGAATTTAAAAATATGGTAGAAAGGAAATTCTGCCCTCCCAATGAAAAAGAACAGATAGCGAATAAGTTTCTGAACTTAAGGATGACCGGGGCAGATAGTAAGGGTTATACTACCACATTCTTTGAATATGCTAGAATAGTACCAACCCTTGCATCACCTGAACCAGTATTAATCTCCCGTTACATCTGGGGATTAATCGAAGAGATTAGACATGTAGTCAAAGCAGCTAGACCTCAAACAATAGAAGAAGTTGTTGAACTAGCGAATACCTTGACAGATGAGTTAATCCGTACTAGAGAAGAAGACCAGAGAAGGAACCTAACCCAAAGGCTTACTCAAGAATTCCGTTCTGGGAATTACAACCGTAGGAATCTGGGTTCTACCTCTGCACCTTTCTGCAAGGTCTGCAAGAAAAAAACATTCGGGAAAATGCTCCACTCTTTGCAATTTCTGCAAGATGCCGGGACACAAGGAAGAAGATTGCAGGAGAAAATCCAGTAATGGACTGTACTTCAACTGTGGAGAGAAAGGTCATATCAGGCCAAACTGCCCAAAATTGGCTCCAGCTGTGAACAACAAGAACGCTAAAAATGCCAGGGCATTTGTTCTGACTGCAGATGAAGCCAAGATGATTCCAGACGTGATAGTTGGTACGTTTTTAGTTAATGATGTCTTTGCTAAAGTATTATTTGACTCTAGTGCAAACCAAAGTTTCATTAATACTTCGTTTTGCAAACTTCTCAATCAGTCATTAACTAAACTACCACAAGAATGCCTAGTAGAGACAGCTAATGGAGAAACTGTTAGGATTTCTGAAATCTTGCAGGGAGCAAGAATAGAAATTTTAAATCAAAAGTATATTGCAAATCTTTATCCTATGAATCTGGCAGGATTTGATATCGTTTTAGGAATGGATTGGTTAATAGCCAATAAAGCCAGTATTTTATGTGATCAAAAGTCAATCAAAGTAAATTCACCAAAAGGTAAAACGATCACAATTAAAGGAGATAAACCATCTAGATCCACAAAATTCATCTCTGTGATGAAAACTGCAAGTTATATAAGAAAAGGTTCTATAGTGTATTTGATTTCCATAATCACTAACACTAAAGGAAAAGAATTAAAAGACATTCCAGTAGTGTCTCAGTTTTCAGATGTATTTCCAGAAGAATTACAAGGACTACCACCAGACAGAAAAGTTGAATTCAGAATTCACCTACTGCCTAGAACAGCACCAATTGCCAAAGCACCCTACCGTTTGGCACCCGCCGAAATGCAGGAATTGAAGAAACAATTAGATGAATTGTTGGAAAAAGGATTCATACAACCAAGCTCATCACCATGGGGAGCGCCAATATTATTCGTTAAAAAGAAGGACAGATCAATGCGTATGTGCATTGATTACCGTGAATTGAACAAGGTCACGATTAAGAATCGGTACCCACTACCGAGAATCGATGATCTGTTCGACCAACTGCAAGGAGCTCGATTTTTCTCTAAAATCGATTTAAGATCAGGATATCATCAATTAAAGGTACAGGAAGAGGATATTCCGAAGACCGCCTTCAGAACAAGGTATGGTCATTATGAATTTACTGTCATGCCATTTGGTTTAACCAATGCCCCAGCTGCATTTATGGACATGATGAACCGAATATGTAAGCCATATTTGGATAAATTCATAATTGTTTTCATAGATGATATTCTAATTTACTCTAAGAGTAAAGAGGAACATGCAAAGCATTTGCACGCACTTCTAAGTTTATTAAGAAAGGAAAAGCTTTATGATAATTTTTCAAAGTGCGAGTTTTGGCTAGAACAGGTACAATTTCTTGGACACTTAGTGAACCATGAAGGAATTCATGTGGATCCCACAAAATCAAGGCAATTACTAAATGGAAAACCCCTGAGTCACCAACCGAAGTTAGAAGTTTCTTAGGATTGGCCGGTTATTATAGAAGATTTATTCGAGATTTCTCTAGAATAGCCATTGCTTTAACTAAGTTAACCTGTAAATCCAATAAGTTTAAATGGGGACCAAAACAAGAAGAAGCTTTTAGAATTCTTAAGCAAAGATTAACTAATACACTCATACTAGCGTTACTAGAAGGAACTAGAAGGAACTAAAGACTTTGTAGTCTATTGTGACGCTTCTAAATTAGGTTATGGATGTGTGTTAATGCAACGCCAAAAGGTTATAGCATATGCATCAAGACAACTTAAGAATCATGAAGAGAATTATTCAACCCATGATTTGGAATTAGGAGCTATAATTTTTGCTCTTAAGTTTTGGAGACATTACCTTTATGGTAGTAAGTTTACCATATTCACTTATCATAAGAGTTTAAGGTATGTTTTTGGGCAAAAAGAATTGAATATGAGACAAAGACGCTGGATGGAGATGCTTAGTGATTATGATTGTGATATCCAGTATCATGAAGGAAAGGCAAATGTAGTGGCAGATGCTTTAAGTCGAAAGTATCATGAAAAGCCAAAAAGGGTACGTTCTCTTAAATCAAATCTACAAGTAGATTTAAATGATCAAATCAGAAAAGCACAAGAATCAGTAATCAAGGATGATGCTGAAAAACTAAAAGGTATGGTTAAGGAATTAGAACAAGGAACAGATGGAATTTGGAGATTCCATAAAATGAGAATGTGGATACCTAAATTAGGAAACCTACGTCATCGTATATTAGAATAAGCCCATAAGTCTAAGTATACGATGCATCCAGGAAGTGATAAAATGTACCAAGATTTAAGGAAAAATTTTTGGTGGATAGGAATGAAAAAGGACATAGCAGCCTATGTTTCTAAATGTTTAACTTGTTCACAAGTTAAAGCTGAACATCAGAAACCCTCAGGTTTGTTACAACAATTAGAAATGCCAGTATGGAAATGGGAATTGATAACAATGGATTTTGTTACTAAATTACCCAAAACAAAGAAAGGTAATGATACAATCTGGGTAATTGTAGATAGGCTAACTAAGTCAGCTCACTTCCTACTAATGAAGGAAACTTTCAGTATGGAACAGCTAGCTAAATTATATGTAAATGAAATTGTTTCATTACATGGAATACATTTATCAATTGTTTCTGATAGGGATAGTCGATTTAACTATCATTTTTGGTCAAGTTTCCAAAAAGCCATGGGAACCAAGTTAAATCTAAGCACCGCTTATCATCCTCAAATGGATGGATAAAGTGAAAGGACAATTCAGACGATGGAGGACATGCTTAGAGCCTGTGTAATTGATTTTGGAGGTAATTGGGATAATCATTTACCTTTAATAGAATTTTCTTATAACAATAGTTATCAAACAAGTATCAATGCTGCACCATTCGAAGCACTTTATGGACGAAAGTGCCGAACCCCAGTCTGTTGGGCAGAAATTGGGGAAAAGCAACTATCTGGACCTGAGATAGTACAAGAAACAACTGACAAGATTATTCAAGTCAAAGAACGACTGAAAGCAGCACGTGATCGACAGAAAAGCTATGCCGATAACCGACGAAAACCGTTGGAATTTCAAGTAGGAGATAAAGTGTTGTTGAAAGTTTCTCCTTGGAAAGGAGTGGTAAGATTCATCAAAAGAAGAAAGCTATGTCCCAGGTATATTGGACCTTTTGAGATTATTAGAAGAATAGGACCTGTAGCCTATCAGCTACAACTGCCAAAGGAAATGGCAGGAATACATGATGTGTTTCATGTATCTAATCTCAAGAAATGCTTAGCTGATGAATCGCTAATGGTACCTCTTAAGGATATAGAAGGTAAATGAACAACTCAAGTTTGTAGAGAGGCCTCTACAGATTGAAGACAGGAAAGTCAAGAATCTCAAGCATAAGAGACTAGTTCTGCTCAAAGTGAAATGAGACTCCAAAAGAGGACCTGAGTATACATGGGAGCTTGAATCTGAAATGCAAAGGAAATATCCACACTTGTTCCAGTAGATCTCGAGGACGAGCTCTAAAACAAGGTGGGGAGGATGTAACAATCCTCAATAAACCGACACCCCCGAATATTTTCCGACACCCTAATATATTTTAAATTATCTCAATATGTCCCTAAAAACACCCCATACGTGAAAACGGGCCCCAGATACATTAAATAGTATTAAAAATAATTAAAAACAAGAAAATTTAAGTTGAGGCAGGCTGCGTAACCCCACCCCAACCTTCACGCGGGCCGCGTGAACTTAAAAGGTGGCGCAGCCCGGTGCGGCTACGTGGTCCAACACACGACAAGCCTACCTGATGATCCGGACAAGCTACACGTCAACGCGGGCCGTGTAGGCCCTGTTCTCGTGTTACGCGGGCCGCAAGAAGACCAGATTCAGCAACTATATAAAGGAGACCTCGGATCTTCAGTCTGTTCGTCCATCTTTCTTTTCTCAATCTCAATTTCTGAATAGTAGGCTTTATACACGGGTATTATACCCCCTAAATAGCGAAGTTCTGCTCCGTTGTAAGTATTATAACCCTTGGATACGTATTAGATACGCTGCCCGATTGATCTAGGGTTCCGTAACGGCTGTCGTGGTTTTGCCCGACGTAGTCGTTGGAATGCCGTCTCGGGGAGGGTATTACTAATGTTAAAATGGGTTATTATACTAATGCGTGTGCATTTGTGTAAATTTTAGATTATCACCAGGAAACCCTTACGGAAAATCTAAGACAGCAATGTGAGTTGATCCACTTTTTGTTAACTGTTTTTACAAAATCTCATTTAATTAATTATATATTAAGCAGTTATTGAGTATTTGTAAGAATACAATTATCATGATTATATTGGGGTTTTGTATACAAAATTTGTTACCACCTGGTCAAGGAGTAACATTTCCACAAGTCGGGTTCGACAGTACCATGGATGTTAATTGTGATGTCTTGGAAACAAATATAATTCCGGGATCGCCCTCAATATTCTACAATGGGATTTTATTTAAACTTGATTAAACTGGGATTCACTTACCAGTATTTCCCACTGACAAATGTTTTTAAAACGCGTTTCAGGTAACAAATTGCGAAAGCCAATTAGAAGCCAGCTGGACAGCACTGAAGGCTTGGAAAAGTGGCAATAAAGTTACCAAAAATAAAATAGATGTTTTTATTAATAAAATAGGATTTATTCCTATGGAAATGTGTGTACTACGAACTTGGGTTTTAACCCATTTGTTTAATGTTATGAAAATGTGGTATTTTACTCTGATCAATGTTTCCTAACTACGGTCCTGATGAAAATTTCCGCTGCAAAATTAGACAATACGTGATACCACCGAAACTGGCTCGCGGCCGCCCGTTCCCAGGGATTAGGGATCGGGGGTTGCGACAGCCGCTCTCCCAACGCTTCCTGATACGGGGCAATTGGAGGACCATCACCGGTCCATTCATTTGTGGGCTGTTGTATGTTCCGCTGTATTTTACGAAGATGATTAAATATATATGTGTATATATATATATATATATATATTTGTTATAGAAAATAATACTTAAAAGAAATACTTACGTAATTTTGTTCAGCAACCGGATCAACCCAATTCCCTTGATTGTCCGTGTGGGTTTTAGCATACGTAGGTACCCAATCCATATCATGTTTAACATTAAACTTAGATTAGACATTAAATAAACAAAAGCTTACACACACGCACATATACATAAAACATTACATTTTTATAGGCGGTGCTACCGTACGACGATGTCCCCCCACGGTATGGGAATTGTTGTTTCTCGCGTACTATTTTGTTGGCCTTGCTTCTTTTAATATATTTTTCTTGCCGGAAACCTTCGATGGTTCTCAACCAGTTTGCATAGGGCATATCCGCGGGATGGTATGCCCTTGCCCTCTCAAGATCATCGTAACCTCCCTCGCTCTCAAATAATTTTCTAGCTTCGTACTTGCGGTCACTGTACCGCTTCATAAGCACAGTCCTAATACCACCCGTCAAGTTTCTCGCCTCATAATCACGTTCCACTTCATCAAAATTGAAATTTTCCTACAAATTAAATAAAAAAGTTAAAATATCATATATAAATTAGATCTGCATGTGCTTAAATATTTGATAAAATTTTATGCATATAACTTATTTACCCGTAAGTGGTTCATGAGGGCATCCTTGTAATGTTGTTCAACGTTATCCCATCCAATTTTATCGAACGGGATGGTCTGCCACATATACAGGCCGGCCTCCCTTGAAAACATATCTCTTGATTTACCAACAGGGGTATACGTGACCTGTCTGTCAAACGTAAGCGATACAGCCCCTCCTGCTTTTACCAGACACCGTAGTTTCTCGTTTTTGGCTTTCCCCCTAAACCTCTTCGGGGGAACCGCTGCAATTAAAACAAAAATAATTAGTAACAACATTTATAATATATAAAATATAAGAACTACAAAATAATTTAGTAAAAGACTTACCGTCAGTCTCGTGCGTGCCACGAAATCCACCAGGAGGCGGTGGATCACCAGCGCCGTCACCCCCATGTCTCCAGGGGGCCACATCCGCCATCAGATAAGCGAATATAAGCAATACCGAAAACATAGTCCCTATAAAGTTACAAATGTTACAGCATGTGTATCTAATAGAAATTAAGGGAAAGTACAACAAGTGTAACTCAAATTCAAATAAATATTTCAAACAAGTGTTTATCAAATACAAATCAATATAAATTACAATAACTTTTCTTTTAGTCCGACTCCACATAATCGGGATCATCCTCATCACAATCAGCCTCGACCTCATCACAATCAGTCTCGACCTCAAACACTTCATTGACGGTAGCCGTTGGGGGATCAACTTCAATTGAAGTATATATGTAATGATATATATACCCGAGGAGCAAAGAGAAAATGATAACCGAATCCTTCTTAAACAAACAATCATGTAATACACATTCACATCCTAAATGAGATAAAGTATTCAAAAAGCAGTCCCAAGATAAACGGGGACAACCCGAAATTAATTTCTAAATCAATTTTGGGCGGGTATTTCTAAGCTCGTTATGTTTAAAATGATTAATTCAAACACAGGCACAGTTTTTTAAGCTTGTTATGTTCTTAATGATTGTTTTAAATTTTGGGCGGAACGTTATGTTTTAAATCATGATTTCAATTTCGATTGGGTATTTTCTTAGCTCGTTATGTTTGAAATGATGAATTCAATATCAGACACGATTTTTTAAATATGTAACGTTCTTCATGATGGTTTAAATTTTGGCGGGTATTTTCTTAGCTCCTTTTGTTTTAAATGGTGATTTCAATTTTGGCGGGTATTTTCTATGTTCGTTATATTTTAAATGATAATTTTAATTCAAGGAGGGTATTTCATAACTAATATATATCTTTCAAAGTTAAATATAAATGTTTTCAAACCTAAACACAAACATACTAATTATCAAACTTAAACTTTTTTTTTTTTCAAACCTACACATAAACAACATTCAAATTATCATCTTAAACATATTTTTTTCTCAAACCTAAACATAAACATAGAAATTATCAACTTAAACATATTTTTTTTTCAAACGTGACCATAAACATATAAATCATGAAACTTAAACATAATTTATGCACATTAACACATACTTACATACACAAAGTTACATACTTTATACACACATATTAACATACTACCAACACACATACATACTTATAAAACACATGTACATACTTACACCTACACATTCATACTTACAAACACATATTTTGATCAAAACCACAAAATTTATACATACACATTTGCATATTTTATACAAACATACATACTAACATACACATTTTTCACCAATTGCAAACATTTACATGCACAATTATTCATCATTTACATACACAAATACATACACCTACACCTACATATACTCATTTTCACCAATTACACCTACATTATACATTTTCACAAACATTTACATACAAATATACATCCTTACATACACCTACATACACATACATACACCTACATACACAAATACATACACCTACATATACTCATTTTCACCAAATACACCTACATTATACATTTTCACAAACATTTACATACAAACATACATTCTTACATATACATTTACATAACTAAACAAAAAATTATACAATTTCTAAACTTTGAAAAAACTCATATAAAACTAACCGTAATTTCAAGCTTCCAAGTAGATGTAGATCGCGGAGACGAGGTGGTGACCGGAGAAGTGATGGTGGTGACCGGAGAGGTGATGGTGGTGATCCGAATTTTCTTCCATAAACATAAATATACACAAAAACGAGCAAAAATTAAAGTCTATAACATATAAATAACAAAATAGAGAAGACATTTTACAAAAAATAAGTTAAACTAACCGATTTGGTGAAGAAGCCCGGTTCTCCGGCGGTAAGATGAAGAGTTTGGGGGGAAAAGTGAAGGAGGAGGGAAGAAATGGTGCTGTATAGTCTGTTTACGGAAAGACTTTTACCGGCGACGGTCTGTCCGTCGCCGCTACTGGTTCCTTCGTCGCTGCTATTAGGTTAACCAGGAATAACCAGGATAAGATATGTGTGGCTGGGGATTAAAGTGGGACACCTACCTTTAGCGTAGAAATGATGTCGCCGCTATTGACCCTAAGTCGTCGCCGGTATTGCCTCTTTAATCCCCAACCGTTAGATCAGAATAATGATCAACGGCTGCGGTTTGGGTTTGACGCGGATCGACCAATAGCGGCTACAGCTGGCATGTCGCCGCTAAACGTGTCGCCGCTAATAGTGGTCTTTTCTTGTAGTGATATCTTTTTAACGAAAAAAATAAACCATTGCAACTGTATCTGTAAATATCTAATCTTTTTCTACATCCTAATGTATAAGCCGTCAGGTCTTAAATTGACCTGATGAAGAATCCAATTCTAGTTTACGCTAAATGCTATAGCGTATGTACTCCTTGAACCATTTATACTATCCGCGGCCAGTTTTTTCTTTCCATGTGCTATTGTTTTAGATACACAAAATATTTTCTGTATCTAATATTATTTCTAGATAAAAATTGTTTTTGTTTTGATTTATATTTCATTTTGTAACAGGCGTAGGCGTAGACGAGGAAGCAACTCTAAAGTCTATTAATGTGATGGTATGTTAGGGCTGGCCTGTTAGGCTTTCCACCTTAGGCAGAGGCCTAGGCCACCAAAAACAATGCCTCTAATTTTCAGTAACTTTTATATATTGTATATATACGAGTTGATGCAAATCCTCGCGTTGCGGCGGGATGTTAATAATGTATGTTTTTATATGAATGGGTTGGATCCATTAGACTGGATTTAAAACCGAGTGACTTTTTACTATATTATTGTTATGATATTGTTTAGTTATAATATTTAAAAGTAATTATTACTAATATATGTATATATACGAAAGTTAGTGAAAATGTAACCAATTAAATTAAGCTAGTATTAAGCACCCCCGCGTTGCGGCAGGGGCGAGCACTAATGCCACACTACTGTCAGTGACCACCGACACTGAAATTGTGGTGTTAATGCGAAGAAATAAAACCGAAACATTGAAACGTAAAACATAGAATAAAATAACTAAGTTGATCTAGTACTCGCGCGTTACGATGAACCCGCGTTACGATGAACCCGCGTTACGATGAACCCGCGTCAATTTTTTCTCGTTTGACAGGTTCATCGTAATCTATATATAATATATATCATTACCACTATACAAACCATAATGCATACATTACAACAACCATTGCATCAATATGTTGCAAATTATATTTATACAAGATTTTGGCTAAATTAATTAGATTAATATAAATAATAATAATTTACAAATAAAACAACACACCTTTGAATGGATCAAATCGATTGAATATGGTAAGATAATGAAACCATTATTTGATTAGGGTACAACCACTTAAGCACAATTTACCACCATACATGCATACAAAACAAATTGAATTTGGTAAGGTAATGAAACCATTATTATTTGATTAAGGTACAACCACTTAAGCACAACTTACAAACTATATTTGATTAAGGTACAACAATTTAAGCACAACTTACCACCAAATATGCACACAGTTGTTTAAAATAAATAGTATATAAATATAATAAACCACTTCCAACATATCTATCCTTACTGCACATGCAGTCATGCATGCATCCAATTCATACGCCTACATAACTTGCTATTGTTCGCACCGGTTATTACTGGAAAATGGATGCGTCAACATCGTGAGGTCTACCACCGATGACACTCCCCACATACTCATCCACCGACCGCCGTTTCTATTTGTCACAACCGTTTCTAACTGTCGCAATGGTTTTTAACCAGTGCCATGGAAGGCCATACCCGTTTGTAATTGATTGAAAAATTTATGTGAATGAAATGTGTTTGTTATTGTTATTACTAGGAGGAAGGTGTTGGGTTAAGAGAACCTATTTTGAAGGTTTACAAAGATATTAAGGTTGATGTTACTGTCTGTTCCAGAGTCGTGGGTTCGGGTATTAAGTCTGACGATGTTGGAAGCCGTGGAAATAGTGATTTGATGAAAGGAAATGGTTGGTCTCTTGAGTCTCATTGAATGTAACTTGATTGATCGATTGAATGATTACTGTACATTTCTTGATTTTTGATGATTATTTGTTGAATGATTTTAGGAGATCTTGATGCAAAAGGAATTAATGGACAGAGCCATGAAGAGAAAAGATTGGTAACTTCTAATGTTTGATTTATGCTTTTTTTTGTGCAAGAATACAAGGGTATCTATTGTCTAACAATAGTTAGTTATAAATGTGTTAATTATTAATATTTTTGCCTATGTAAAGTGTGAATAATTTATGATTTTTCTTTGTTTTGATGACGTGGCAAGGAGAAGTTAGTCGTGCAACACTAGGGCATGATTAGGATGTACAACCACAAGCACGGAGGGTACTAATGGATACGAAGGTTAAAGAGATGAAAGATCAGCTGACAAGGGCCAAAGCTTACTTGAGTTTTGCAGCTGAGGTAATTATAGTGGGATCGCATTTTTGGAGTTTTTTTTTTCAACTGGATATGGATGGATCGAGCTCCTTCATTCCTTCATGGATACTATACCCCTCGAATTACTATTCTTTTATTGGCTTTCTTCTTCCAGTTTTATAACTTAATATATGCTTCCTTTTTTTGCTATGTATGATTTGGGATAAGAAAGTTTTGATTTTTTTTTGTTGTGAAAGTGGTTTAATTTTGAGTTCAAGATTTGTGGGGTTTTGTTTGAAATGAGAATTAGGTTCTTCATTGACTGCATATGACATAGAAATGTAGAATCTTGATTGCTGTTAGAAGGGTGTTTGGATTTAGTTTGATTGATAATTTGTGTTTGATTTTTGAAAAGATTACAGGAGGTTGATGAAAATCAAAGAGTGGTTTGATAGATATAAAATAAGTTGAGTGGGAGTTTGAGGAAGATAATGATGAAATGCTTTTAGTTTTGGGGAACAATTAGAAAGGAAGGAGATGAAAGCTTTTTCAGAATCTTTAGTAACTCAGGACTCTTCGGCTAGCAGGTATTCTTCTGGCCCGGTGAAGCTGATCTTAAAGTGGACACGCATAAATTTATTATACTTTAAACATATAATAGCAAATTTGACGTTTTCTTCATTCCAGTTTTGGTTCCATTTTACTAATTTATGTTGCACTCTTCACATTTAATCGTTGTTTTAGGACCGCCAGAATGCTATAAACTCACTTTTGGTCGTGTGAAGAGAAACAAGCTTCAGGTCAAATCTTTTTTTTTTTTGCCTAAGGTTTTCATTCCTATTTCCAATTTGTTATGGCCTTTACTGTTTTGTGATCATCAACACGAAAGAATGATAATTATAAGCATAGTTTGTTTTGTTTGCTAATTTAGTAATATGAAACCTGTATGTACATTAGTCATGTTACAAAGCAAATCATTCCTTGGAAAAATGAATCAGGGCAAAGTTTTTAAAGTAAGTTCGCCCCTTTTGCAATCTTAAAAAAACTATAACTTTTGATAACCTGCATGTTTCAATTCATCATACAGTGATTACATTTTGAAGCCCATAAACTGATATGCCCCGATTGTTATATTTTCCAGCCAAAACATCGAATACATGGAAGACGAAGATGTTGAAGAGCCATCAACTTTCAGTAAATTTTGTACCGTCTTTTCTGGTGGGTTTTAAGGTTGTGCCGTTGGCGACATTTCATGTAGGTATTATACTATTATTGGTTTTGTTTTCTAAGCCTATGAAAGAGGCTTTATTTAAAAAAAGACTATTTTTTAAGGTATGATGTAGTTGATGCTTTATTCCTATGCAAATTTTAAGTTTTTTCTAATGTAACGTCACAAATAATAAATGGTTGCTTTTTTTTTCATTTGCTTGTGTTATGAACAAAGATTAAAATCTTTGGACAAAAAATGTTCTTGCACGTACTTAAATTACTCATTTTGAACCAACCTTAGGGATGAGCAAATGGTACCAAAACCGAACCGGTACCGTACCGGGTCATTTTCGGTACCCATTTTTTATGTTTTTTGGAACGGTACTTTCGGTTCGGTTAAGTACGGAACTGTACCGATAATTTGGGTTGATTTACCTTCGAGTACCGTACCAAACAATTTCGGTACAGTTGCCTATTTTTTATTGATTTTCAGAATCGTACTTTCGGTACCGGTACGTTACCGAGCTCATCCCTACCCAACCAGTTTGACGTGCTATTGTACTGGATCTACTATTTGTTATAAAAAGACCCTTTCTTTCGGTTTTTAGCTCTTTTCGATGTTGTTTTTGCTGCTGTTTCGCAACTTCTTGCTGTTTTTTTTACATTTTTTTTGTTGTTTATCTATCTTTGTTTAAAGCTACATCATTTACCTGCATGGCTAAGCAAGTGATCGTCTTCAGTACCAGCCTTCTTAATACCTCACCACCAAATGACTCGGTTAAAGGGAAATGGTAAGCCATCGAAGACAAAAGGTATGTGTTGCCCCAATCTCTTATCATGCCATAGGTTGCTGCCTTAGTTTGCGGAGGACACGAATTATTAACACCTTGCTGGTCAAGGGTTTGTATTTTTTTTATTGCCAACACTTCAACTTTGGTTTGGGTTTTAGATAAACGGGTTGGCACAACAACCCATTTAAATTTAAATAAAAAGATATATACAACTTATATCTTCAACACACCAACATGTTTACAACCCTTTTAGTTAAACGAATTATGTGGTTCGTGTTCGGGTACATGGCTTTAGCACGTCTAGGTTGCTAACTGAATTTTAAATAATTATTTCTTTGTTATTTCCACTTGATTAATACGAGCACACTAATGCTGTCAAAATTGAACTTCTTCAAGAAAATTGTATAATTCAAGGGGCGTTTTAGATATCAACTTGGCCAAGTGAGCTTATGGTATACGAAGGGCAAACTTTTAAAGGTGTATTGGGTTTTTAAATGCTTTTTGCTGGTGGAATTTGATGGTAAATGCATAATTTGGGTTTTGGGTTCGGGTTGGATGATGGATTGGAGTTTGAAGATGGATAATTAATATAAATTTCTTTAGCCAGGAAAAAATTGGTGTATACGATCATGCAAATGGCGATTTGGAAGTGTCGACATAACATACTATTCAACAAAAAAAACAACCGCACTTTGTAAGCTTAACGGAGGAGATTAAAGGCTTTGGTGTCTTGTGGCTTATGAACCAGACAAAAGTTCTAGAATGAACATGATAACTTTGGTATAAATGTGATCTATCGTGTATGAAATTGTAGTTTTTTTGATGGTTGTAGTTTTTTTAGTGGTTGTATTGTAATATCAAACATTTTTAGTTTGTTGTTGGTATAATTTGGTAATAATATATACGATTTTTTGTTGGTCGTTAAAAAATACAGGTGGGAAGATGAACTGGGTTGACCTACTAACATTTTGTTTATCAAATTTTTTAGTTATATTTAATGAACCGATAGATGAGTAAATTATGATTAGTTGGTTTCCAAATCAATACTATCACATTAAAGATCGAGATCTTTGTTTGATCAATTTATGTAACATGGCACTTTGTTTATATTATTTAAATACACTTAATGTTTATCTAAATAATTTTCTCCAACCCGGAAAGCAGTCCCGGGTGATAACCTAGTAGTATATAAATATAAATAAACCACTTCCAACATATCTATCCTTACTACACATGCAGTCATGCATGCATCCAATTCATACGCCTACATAACTTGCTATTGTTCGCACCGGTTATTACTGGAAAATGGATGCGTCAACATCGTGAGGTCTACCACCGATGACACTCCCCACATACTCATCCACCGACCGCCGTTTCTATTCGTCACAACTGTTTCTAACTGTCGCAATGGTTTTTAACCAGTGCCATGGAAGGCCATACCCGTTTGTAATTGTTGCATTCGTCAACATCTTCTTCCGACATTTATTCCAATTTGGTACTTATTTCAAAAACACTAATTTTCGTGATTCAATCGTTATTATTATAACATGGAACTCCGTCCAAGAATTTGTATAACTTCTCGAAGATATAAAATACCAACTGTTTTAATCAACAACGAACACATATAACCATGGGAGTAATCATATACCGGAATCGAAGCGCCAAATGTAAACACGAAATTTACGAAAACAACTTCACCAAATCAAGGACGTGCGTGATATGAAGACCAACACGTTGTCCGAGTAAATCTATTACAACAATGAATATCCCCACTTCGTAACAGATTTAACCAAAACGGTGATGAAACAAACAAATATCGGGCAAAGTTCCGTATTGAATTTCTGATTAAAATGGAAATCGTGCACAACTTAAGCCACTGCCTTTGATGTCTATAGGTGTTCTTTGAAAAACGATTTGGATATCTTGCAGCGCCCTTCGGATCTGTTCTCTTCATTTCACCAAATCAAAAGAGACGAATTTCTACATAACGAACAAAGATGAAAACACGTAACAATTCAGAACCAAATAACATGTGTTTATTAATTCAAGAGTATTATTTAAGGGGTGTGTATATTAGGACATGTTGGTTTTGGGTGATGGTTGACATAACATGTGTTTATTAATTCAAGAGTATTATTTAAGGGGTGTGATGTGAATAGACACAACTATTAATTTAGGCAAAGATACCATATGTTACTTTTTGTAGGGTTATATAATTAGGCCCAAATAAAAACAAAACTAAATCCGGTTATTTTTTATAATTAAAGGAGCCCATATAAAAAGGCTTTGGTGATCCACACATCCCCTCATTTTATATGCACATCCCTAGACCCCTATAGGAATCGTATAGGACAATATGGTTCCTCTGGGTCCAAACGTATTGAGCTATACGCTTCCTATATGTGTACGTGAAGTACAAACTTTTCAGACGGTGGTCAGCCAATGATTAGTGGATCAGGGGAATCATATATGGTCATACGCTCCCTGGAGAATATTTTTTCCAAGAGACCAGGGGAATCATATAGGGACATACGTTTCCTTTTCTTGGAGAATATTTTTTTTCATGAGTAGCATATTGTTCTTAGTATCTTTTTAAACTTTATTTTTTTTTAAATTAATTAAGTTGGTTTTTTTGTTATAGATTTTATAAAGACATAGTGAAATTAAGCAATCCAAACAAACTACACATATCCATACTTTATAACTTATCAAAACAAACATATCCACATTTAAACAAATATTACAAAAACTGAAAATTAAATTCAATTGTTCGTAAAGTACTGCATCATATAAAAATAACATAAAGCACTATCGTCATCAATCTTTGTTAGACTCAGTGAGCTCCTCCTCCGTAAAGTGCGGGCCACGACTAGTAGAGGGTGACGGGTTGTGCCACGTATAGGACGTGTCTGAAGCCAATAAAAATTTAAACAAAATATTTATTACATAACATTAAAATTGTTCGTAGATAATGAAATAAAAACAAAATAACATACCTGCATGGTCTGGCCGGACTGAGGAAATGTGGCATGGAAAGGTCGGGCTGAGTATAGGATGGGTCGTAAGCCTTTAAGAATTTAAAAAAAAAAGTACTCATTACATAACATTAAATTGCTCATTCTGGTTATGCAAAATCCTATCAAGAAGACGGTTGGTTGACCGAGGCAACCCAATCTCATGATAAACTCTATGTGGATGCTGATGATCCCCCTGTTCATGCTAAGGCAGGACCTCAACATCATCCTGCCGGCCCTCTTGCTCAGCCATCTGAGGCATCTGAACCTCCTCAGCCTCCAAAAGCGGGTGATGTACCAACGGCTTCTTAGGAGACTCATGGGTTGGATATATATATATATATATATATATATATATATATATATATATATATATATATATTATATATATGGGTGAGGTTCGGCTAGAAAGTCCAAGTTTCCTAAAAAATGTAAAAAGTCATAAAACACAATAATTTCAGGCATAAAACACACCTAAAACTCACAAATAATAGAATGAATATTACTAAAACACCATATTCAAACTCTAATAGTCCATAAAAACTTCAAACGCACCATCATAGAACTATGAATATAAAACACAAAATGCTAAACAACATAAAACACAATAATATTTGTCATTCCATAATCAAAGCCTTAACATCTAAAACACAACACAAAACCCATATACATGATGTTTTAGTAATCTTCATCATATTATTTGTGGGTTTTTGGTGTGTTTTATGGTTGACATTATGGTATTTTATGACTTTTTACACCTTTTAGGAAATTTGGACTTTCTGGACAACTCCTAGCCTATATATATATATATAGTGTGAGGTTCATTGGGGAACACTAAAAAAGTGGGGAACAGTGGGGAACCAACTCAAACGAACTCCGATTGGACTCATTCCAGCGGCGTTGGAACCGGCTCGTCGAACCCTAACTAGAATCTCTTAACCCTAAACACTAATCATAACCCCTAAACCCTAAATATATTAGGGTTTGGCTTTTAGGGTTTAGCTTTAGGGTTTAGGGTTTAGCTTTAGGTTTAGCCTTTAGGGTTTAGCTTTCAGGATTTATAGTTTAGATTTTACGGTTTAGCTTAGGTTTTAGCCTTATTTTTTTGGCATTAGGGTTTAGAGTTTAAGGGTTAGGATTTAGAGTTTAGGGTTAACAGATCCTAGTTAGGGTTCGACGAGCTGGTTCCAACGCCATTGGAATGAGTCCAATCGGGAGTTCGTTTGAGTCGATTCCCCGCTGTTCCCCATTTTTTAGTGTTCTTAATGAAGCTTCCCCTATATATATACACACACACTTACAATTTTGTCCATGTATCCTTGTGGATAGGTGTATAGGTATATGGGCATAAGTTCGGTAACGGATTAGGGGACCAGGGGAACCGTACTGCCCTATACGCTTCCTATACTTTAGTGACATGAGAATCGTATTCCCCTATACGCTTCCTATACTTTACTAACAGGGGAACCGTATTGCCCTATACGCTTCCTATTCGGGTAACTTTTTATACTTTTTTAGTTCTGAGCTACCTAAATGTCAGAGAGTAGGTACATCTTACCAATAGAAAGCGTATTGCCCTATATGATTCATTTTGGAGTCGCATTTAATGCGTTTAAACCTTATAGGAAGCATATTAGACTATACACTTCATATTAAGGGATAGTACAAAAATTTTGAGGGATGTTTAGATACCATCACCCTATAAAAATTGTTTAGAAAAAGATCCCACATTCCAGCCCGGGTAAAGAAGAAGGGTTTTGTTGCTAAATATATTGAAAATGATAATTTTACAAAAAAGGCCTCAACTTCGTATTAGAGACAACCAAGTCAACAAGTCAACATAAACCTTTTAGGCGGGAACTTGTATTTTATTTATATATATTTGTAATCATTGTTTGTATAATCTCCAAGAATAGGTCTGTCATTATCTCTTGTAATTCCTTTGTTCCAGTTGTATACTTGGCCTATATTAGGCTGTTAATGTTTGTGAATATGCAAGTAATCATACAATCATAATATGGTATCAGAGCCAAAAAAGCTCCTCTGAGCGTCTTCTTTTTTTTTCAATCCAGCAGACCTCTTTTTTCTGATCCCAGTGAATTTTTCAGCCCACCTTTACATCATCATGTCAAAAACTATCATCGAGGTTACCTCTCACACACACTTTCTGATCAAACTACACCGTACCAACTATCTGGCTTGGCGCAAACAGGTCATGGCCACCTTGATTGGCCTTGGTCTTGACAGCTTCGTCGACGGAAACAACAAACCTCCGTCTAAAACTCTCGCCGTAGATGCCAACAAACCCTATCTAAACTAATTGACCTGGTTCCGTCAAGAGAAAATCATCCTTGGAGCTTTCCTTGGAGTTGTTCGGACTCGATCCAGCATATAGTTGCCTCTGCCGACACTACCTTTGAAGCATTTGTACAATTAAATGCCAACTTTGCCGGCAACTTGCGCTCTCGCATCATCTCACTCAAATCCCGTCTTGCTAAAAACCCAAAAGGTTCATGACCCATGGCTGAATTTCTTCATGATATGAAGACTATTGCTGATGAACTCGCATTAGCACGAAGCCCAGTTACTATTGAAGATCTCACTGTGCATATTATCAACCAACTAGGGGATGATTATGCGAATGTTGCTGCTGCTCCAAAAATGCGAGACACGTCTCTTACCTTTTCGGATTTATTTGACAAGCTCGTGGACCATGAACGGGAATTGCTTACGACTCAATCGACTCCACCAATAGTTACTGTCAACACAGCCCAATGATATCAAAGTCGCCCACCCAATAGATGTGGAACGAAATCTCGTAACCCAAACAGGTTTAATGCAAATGGCCAATGGTACTCGAAACCTACTGGCCAAAACAGTGGTAACACGTATGCTCCACGCGGTAATCGTAATTCCTTTTTTTGTCAATATTGTTCAATCCCTGGACACGACACTAAAGACTGTAGGAAATTGGCTCGTTTTCTCAAAGATAACAATATCACCCTGCCCATGACACCAGCCCCTAGTTTGATGGTTAACAGTTCCTCGGCTAGAGCAACCCCTTCATCCCCTTCATGGATGATGTTTGACACAGGCGCTACTGATCATGCAGCCCTTAACCAAGCATCATTGCACACCCTCTCCGAATAAGGCGGGCCTGATGAAATCGCGTTAGGAAATGGTAAAAGTCTCCCTATTACTCACACTGGTCACACTACCCTTCCAACTCACTCTCGTTCACTGCATTTACATAATGTATTAGTCGTACCACAATTACGTCACAATCTTATTTCTGTTGCTAAATTATGTCGAACTAACAAAGTTTCGGTTGAATTTTTCCCATATCATTTTCTTGTCAAGGATCTTTGCACGGGGGCGCACCTTACGAAGGGAACCAACATTAATTATATCTACTATGCGGCCATCCATTCTCTCAATCGTCTACTACAATTGAACTCCGTTGCTACATCCAAAGCTTTGCTTCACTCATGGCATCACAAGCTCGGACACCCCTCAATCAAAATCTTAAAATTACTTCTTAAGGATTTAGGTCTTGATTCCAATAAAGTGTCTAAACTTTATTTTCATTGTGATGCGTGTTTTATTAATAAAAGTCACAAGTTTCTGTTTGGTGAAAATTCCTTTATTGCTAATAAACCGCTAGAACTTGTGTACTCAGATGTTTGGGGTCCTGTTGTGACAACTGTGCTCTGTAATCGATGTACAATGTAAAACAATGATGATTATTAATAAAACAATGTGCTTTGGTGTTATTATATGTGCTTTGTTGTTATTATATGTGTGTATTTGCGTTTGGTGATTTTTCAATTCGATTTCGATTCGATGCGTAAATATAACCAGTTTAATACAACGAACACTCCGGAATAGTGAAATAGGCTTAACGTACCTTAAATAACCTCCACATAACTTAGAAATAAGTTTTGGATGGTTTGGTGTGTTGAAATCAAGTTTGTTCGATCGCAGGGACTATTTGTGTCAAACTGCAAAACTATACCGATTTGTATAGTAACGAACATTCCGGAACTTGATCATAAGTTAAACATACCCTAAATATCCTTTGCATAGCTTAGAAATAGGCTTTGAGGGGTTCAGTATGCTAAAATAAACTTTATTGATCAATAGGGACTAAAAGCGTCAAAAAGTGCACAAGTTTGCATTTTCGCGCATATCTTTCGTTCTGAATACATCCGGACATCCAAAAATTTATGTAAGCATTAAAATATTTTATTTTAGTGTTTTCCATAAGAAAATTCCATTCGTCGCTTAATTTGGATCGTTTTTGCATTCGTTACGACTTCCGTCGTAATTAACCGAACAACGCAACCGTACGACCAAACGAACCGACATCCGAGATGTTTTTGAGCATGTTTTGAGCCCCCTATACTTTAACATCATTTTAGAGCCTTAAAATGAGGTTAACGGGGCTTAAACGTGCCAAAAAATGCATCAAATTCCAAGTTTCTGAAGTGCAGGGGCCATTTTGTCATTTCTGGAAACATATCCCACACGGGCCGCGTAAGATTAAGCCGTATCTTACGCGGGCCGTCTGAGACACCCAGATTAGCAAAACTGATTTTCTTGCTGTTTCCAGCTGTTGCACCTGTGTTTTCCACTTGCAAATGGTTTTTGCAACACCATGGGCTCATTCTAGGGGCTCCAATGGTATTAGAAAACAATGGGCCCAAGTGGAGGGCCTAGATCGAAGCTCGATTCCCGATAAACGATCCTAACGGCTCTAGATTTCCTATAAATAGCTACCCCCATTTCACTCCCAAAGCACAATTGATCTGATTTTGGCCCTCTAAGTTGGAGTAAACACTTCATACCTGAGGGTAAATCGGATCAAAGCTTGCGGGGACCCTTTGTAAGTATTCCTTCGTTCTTTTCATTCGTTTTTATCGTAAAAGTCAAACTGCATTTGACTTTCTGCATTAACCAGTTTATGGTCAATGTGATGTTCGTTTGAACTTCCTAACGTGAGCGTAATCATGATGGTTATAGTCCTTAGTGACTATACCTACTGATTACCACGTTATCTAGGCTCAGTGACGAGTCGTAGTTTCGGCCAAAATGTGTTTTATCGCGTATTTTGTAACCAAACTACTTTTAGGTATCAAAACCGTTTGTTTTGATACCAAACCTGTTTTCTAACTTAACTAAACATGTTCTAGCATGTTTAGCTCGTCAGTTTTAGTTTAGTGCTTGTGTAGAGTCGTAAGTCAAGCGGACTAAACACCCGCTTAGACTTTCGAACACGACCCGTTTGGTCGATCATTAGGATCCGACCAAACATGTTTAGTGACCATAGTTGCATAGGGAATAACCTTCCGAGGTTATACCTTATGGTCACCTAGTTTAAGTAGTTGTATGATAGGTAGTTTATATGCCTTAGGTAAATTACCAAAATGCCCTTTTTCATGCGTAATTGGTAATTAAGCATATGTAACCTAAACTTTTGTCACGTAACTGATTATGTAACATATTTAAACATGCTTTGGCATATAATACTTGTCATAGGACTAGTTAGACGTCTCGAACGCGCATTTGCGCGCACGACGCGTTAAGGTAGCGTAAGCTACCTTAATGGGTCGCGATGGGTCGAAAGCACTTAGGTTAGGTTCCGATTTAGGATGTAGGCTTTGTTAAGCCATATCACATGAGTTCCAACACTCATTTGGTTTACAAGACCTCATTTTGTCCGATCTTCTGATTTTAGGCGTCTATTGTTTGATATAGTGATTCGATTACTAGGTGCTGCTTGATTTCTCTGGTTTACTTGAGTTTGTTGAAGTTCTATTGATTGATGATACTTTACACTTCATGTGAGTACATAGTTCCCCTATTTTACTGTTTTCAATTGTTTTGGGGTATTTCATATGTACAAAAATGATTTCAAGGTTTAAACGATGATTTCAAAAACGATTAAAACGATTTATACTAAACTAATAACGATTTCAATAATGTGATCAAACTTGTTGGTTGTAGTTACATAACGAATGACATTCATTAATTTTGGCTGAACCGACCAGTATTAGGTTATGGTACCATAGGATCTGACAAATCCCGTTATCGACTACACCCATGGTTATGTGTGGGGGTTGTGGGTAACGACTGAATCTGTGATTGTTAACTTACCCTTTAAAGGTTTGTTAATGCGAGAAGCGAGAAACGAGGTAGTCGAGTCACGAAGGTTTGAATGTTATTAGCGAGACGACCATAAATAGTTTTCACAATTAAAACGAGGATGATTTAAACGATTTAAACGAGTTAACGATTTGGAAACGATTTGAACAAGTTAAACGAATTGGATAAACGATTGGTTTTTGGTTAAGTGTTTAGATAACGGGACGGGTGTAACGTGGTGAAAGCATGGTAGATACGCCGCTGGTACTTCTTATATATAAGTGTTTTCAACATATTACATACCGTGGCATTATTTAGTTCACCTGGGTAAACGATTTTGAAACGATGTCACACAACGATGTTTTCTAAAAGATATGAACCATACGAGTTTTATTAACAAGTTTTTACGAGATGTTTTACAAATTGGTTTTCTAAAACAAATGTTTTTGGGTTAAGAATCATGGCTACCAGATTTTATGAACTATAACCAACTTGATTTGAGTTGGTTAGCTATGTTGCAATACACTTTTCAAAACGAGGTTTGTATTTTGACTCTTGTAGTCTAATAAAGTACTACGACATGTAAATGAAGCCATGATTCTGATACTCTTATAAAACCTATGTACTCGCCAGCATTTCTTTGCTGACTTTGTTTTTACATATGTTTCAGGTGTTGTTGCTTGATTGATTTCTAGGATGCATGCGTCACATAGGAATCGGACAAGGCCTTAGTGACATAATAATAATGATAGACGATATGTACTTGGTTGTTGTGTGTTAAGACAATGTAAATGTTTAATATTATCAATAAAACGAAACTCTTTTTGTATCCATGGTTATGAAACGATAATTCTGTTACAACACTCCCCGACGTTCCCGCCATGATTTGTTGTTTTACGTGGTCGGGGTGTGACACCTGTCCAAACATCAAACGATGGTTACAATTATTACATCATTTTTGTTGATTATTTCAGACGTTGGTTTTATCCGATGAAACATAAATCAGACGTTGCTATCCTATTTCCAATTTTCAAAAAATTAGTGGAAAAATTCTTTAAAACACCTCTTATCTCTTTATTCATGGACAATGGAGGTGAATTATTACCCTGATCCGTTTTCTCCAACGACATGGGATCACTCATTTTACAACGCCGACATCGACACATTGTCGAAACGGGTCTATCACTTCTTCATCATGCAAAATTACCACTTACCTTTTGGTCGCATGCCTTTCAAACCGTTGTCTACCTCATCAACCATCTACCTACTCCTATACTCGACCACCAGTCTCCCTATCAGCGGTTGTACAACACACCACCTAGTTACTTGAAAGTCAAGCCCTTTGGGTGCCTTTGCTTTCCTTGGTTGCGACCATATGCTTCTTCCAAGCTTCATCCTCGATCCATCAAATGCATTTTTCTTGGTTGTTCCACGTCAAAGTCCGCATTTAAATGCTATGATCTGATCACACATCGTCTATATCATTCTCGTCATGTGGAATTCATTGAGCACGTTTTTCCTTTTAAGGATGACTCCTCGGCCATTCCCTTACTTCCCACTGTCACTAAAT
This sequence comes from Helianthus tuberosus, assembly GCA_030545235.1. NCBI lineage: Eukaryota > Viridiplantae > Streptophyta > Magnoliopsida > Asterales > Asteraceae > Helianthus > Helianthus tuberosus. The sequence continues at coordinate 94,870,013 of CM060403.1, read as the reverse complement.
TCCCCATCTCCCTAATGACTCACCTTCCTCTCCCACTTCCTCACCTACTATTCCAATACAGCCCTCCTCCCATGCACCCACATCTTTCCATGCACCATCCTTACTAGATGTACCTACTCCCATTTCCCCTTCAACATCAAGTATAACTCCTCAAGAAAACCCTTTGCCTCCCCCTTCCTCTCCGGGCCCACACTCTCAGTCCGCCTCTTCTACCACTTCCCTTCACGGCAGTACCGATGCACATTCTACTCCACCCTCACCCACTCCAGCCAACAACTCTCCTTCTACCACCATCACACATGACACCTCCACTACTAACACCCCCCCCCCATGCACTTACAAACCAAACTCCAAATACTTCACTAACACTACTACTCTTCACCCAATACCACCTACGATTGAACCTTCCACTCACAACCAAGCCCTGAAAGATCCGAAATGGCGGCATGCCCTGGATCTAGAGTTTAATGCTCTTCATCGAAACCGAACGTGGGATCTAATTCGTAAGACATCTCAAACTCCCAATGGTTGCAAATGGGTTTTTTCGAATCAAACGCAACCTGGATTGATCAATCTCCAAATACAAGGCTCGTCTTGTCGCTAAAGGCTTTCACCAACAGTATGGGAAGGATTACTTTGACACTTTTAGCCCCGTTACCAAACCTGTGACTATTCCTACCATACTCTCGGTTGCTCTTTCCAACAACTGGCCCCTACGTCAACTAGATGTCAATAACGCTTTCCTTCATGGGACACTTCATGAGGAAATTTTTTATGACCCAACCACCTGGTTATGTGCACCCCCAATTTCCGAATCACATCTGTAAGCTCAAAAAATCCCTATATGGTCTAAAACAGGCTCCTCGAGCTTGGTACATTGAGCTTACTAAGTTTCTTATCCGCTTCGGTTTTTTAAAATCTCAAGCCGATGCATCGCTCTTTATCTACAAGAAAAATGCGGTCACTTGCTACTTTATGGTCTATGTGGATGACATTGTTCTCACGGGCAACAATCCAAAATTTATTGATCATTTCATCTCTGCACTGAGCACAAAATTCTCGGTGAAAGATCTCGGCATGCTTCATCACTTCCTTGGTATTGAGGTTATTCCCACTCCGACGGGTCTCTTTCTATCTCAGTATCACCATACTCAGGATGTCCTTGCTCATTTTCATATGGATGGTGCTAAAGACGTAACCACTCCTCTTAGTGCCACGGATCCTCTATCCCTCAACGACCCCTCTCCACTTGTTGATCCTACGCCATATCGCAAGCTTGTCGGGTCTCTACAGTACCTTGCCTTCACTCGTCCTGATATTTCGTTCGCCATTAATAAATTGTCCCAATTTATGCATGCTCCACGTCAAGCCCACGAGCAAGCCCTCAAACGAGTGCTTCGCTATCTCAAAGGTACCATTCACCATGGCCTTTTCCTAAATCGCCATTCTCCTCTCACTTTATCGGCCTTTTCAGATTCGGACTGGGGTGGGGTTAATGATGTAGGCAGGTCGACTACAGCTTACTTATTATATTGGTACTAACATTATATCATGGAAGTCAACCAAGAAAAAATATGTCTCACGCTCTTCTACCGAAGCGGAGTACAAGCCCTAGCCAACGCCTTTGCTGAACTCCTCTGGATCAAGAATTTACTTCAGGAACTTGGACTCAAACTTTCCAGGACTCCAACCTTGTTCTGTGACAACATAGGCGCTACATACTTGTGTGCAAACCCGGTGTATCATTCGCGTATGAAGCACGTTGCCCTAGACTATCAGTTTGTCATAGAGCAAGTCTCAGCCGGACTTCTTCGGGTTCTTCACATTATCTCTCAAGATCAGCTGGCTGACATGTTAACGAAGCCGCTTTCTCGAGCTCCTTCTCAAAAATAGATCCAAGATTGGCGTATCCGACGGATCCTCCATCTTGTGGGGGCGTATTAGAGACAGCCAAGTCAACATAAACCTTTTAGGCGGGAACTTGTATTTTATTTATATATATTTGTAATCATTGTTTGTATAATCTCCAAGAGCAGGTCCGTCATTATCTCCTGTAATTCCTCTGTTCCAGTTGTATACTTGGCCTATATTAGGTTGTTAATGTTTGTGAATATGCAAGTAATCGTACTTCGTAGTTCGCATAAGGTCTCTAAAAACGTTGGAACGGCCCTGGGTATGTCGCCAAATTATACATAATTAGTAGAAGTACTTGGATTAATTGTGATGTTATTGTGGGCCGTCACTCGAATTAAAAGGTAAGTAACAAAGATCTTGTACTTTTTTTGGCCGGGTATGTGATACGTGTTTGATGCTATAGTATTACCATAATAAACCATGAAGTAAATGGTCAGTAACGAAAAGCCAAACTTTCCTCAAACCAGACAAAAAAGGTGTTCATACACATATATGGGTGAGAAAATTATAAAAGGATATGAAGTGAGAGCCCTTTTGTTGAAACAGCACCATGGAAAGAGCTGAGTGAATGTCGGAAACAAACAACTTTAAGCCAAACAAAAGCATCTGGGATCTCGTTTTGTCATTAATGACTGCATGTGTTAAACAAGGACTTGGCCAGGGGAGTTCTAGCTCCTTTACCCTTAGCACTTATTATTTTCACGCATTAGTACATTGGGGTCGGAAGATATTAGTAAGCAAAAATATACAAACTTTTATCCTCATCAAACACAATGCTTCTAAGTTCTATGAAAACTACATTTAAAATCCAAAATACAGATTACCTTATACACAATACTTCTATGTTCTATGTAATGTCTATGTAATTAACGGCGGCTCAACAAAGGATATCTTACACCAACCGATAGGGCCGGGGTCAACTTTTACCTAGTGAATTCTGACAAATACTTTCGTTGGTGAAAGCCCTCCGTCTTGCGTTAAAAAGAGGGCCCACCAACTAAAAGGCATACGAAAAATGATTTAAAAAGTCGATCCAAGTTAAAAGCCTCATGGATGGATGGATGGAACATAAGTTAACACACTTTTTATAAGACATATACGTAAAATTAAATGGTTAGGGTTGCTAAGGTCATGTTATGTAGCATATATACTTTAAAGTTTTGATTGATGGACTGATAGGGATTTGCATGCTGGAAGTCTTGAAAAAATCAATATACATATCATGAAGAATATCGTGTGAGGACGAGATAGGGTATGAAACAAATTAGTGGTAGTAAGCATCTGATGCATTTGTATTAAAAGTTAGTCTCTTTTGCATTCGATGTTATTCTGTACAACAGATAGTGGGAGGGTATAACATAAAGGCTGCTTTATGCCAAACTTGCTCCTATGGACCATTAGCAATCAAACATGCAGCAAGTGTATCGATCCGTTCGTTCAATGATTTAACCAATCATTCCATTTATATATCTCTTCTCATCATCACCTTCTCTTCTGCATCACCAACCAACACCATATCTACAACTACAACTATAACTCCAACTCTTTTCTGTTTTTCATTTTTCCCTTTATTTTTTACACCGTTTTTCCAATGGGTTTTCACTATCTTTTCATCTTCTATTTTGCAATTCTCTTGTCTTTTTTAAGCACTTATGAAACCACCACACTCAATCAAACTGAGTTCTTCACACTTCTGAAGAGTTCCTTTTCAGGCAACACTTTTGGTGACTGGGATGGTACAAACGTCTGTGGTTACGCCGGTATAACCTGTGATGATAAAGGGTACGTGGTTAAGATCAACATTTCGAGGCGGAATCTATCGGGTCGATTCCCCGAAAACATATGTTCTTACCTTCCTTATCTGAAAACTCTAGATTTTGGTTACAACAATATTCATGGAGAGTTACCATACAGCATCACTAACTGTTCATTACTCGAAGAATTGATCACAACTCATACGAGTCTCACCGGAAAGTTGCCAGATTTTTCGCCAATGAAGTCTCTCCGGGTGCTTGATATGGCTTCTTGTGCATTTTCAGGAAAGTTTCCTTTGTCTTTAATAAATCTCACCAATCTTGAAGTGATTAATTTCAATGAAAATGGTGGGTTTGATCTCTGGAGGTTACCGGATGATATTTTCCGGCTGTCGAAACTCAAGATCTTGATCTTGAGTACATGCATGGTGAGTGGTCCGATCCCAAAATCGATTGGGAACATGACATCTCTTGTTGATCTTGAATTATGTGGTAACTATTTAGTTGGTCCGGTTCCTAGAGAACTTGGTTTGCTGAAAAACTTGAAACAACTTGAGCTTTACTACAACCAACTCGTGGGTGAGATTCCGGAAGAGCTCGGAAACCTGACCAATCTCAGGGATATCGATATATCCGTCAACCAGTTAACCGGAAGAATACCTGAAGTCATATGCCGGTTACCGCATCTCAGAGTGCTACAGTTTTACAACAACAGTCTCACCGGACACATCCCGCGTGTCCTCGAGGACTCAAAGACGTTGACAACGTTATCTCTTTACAGAAACTATCTGACCGGTGAAGTGCCAAGACATCTAGGGAGATCATCACCACTTATGCTTATCGACTTGTCGGAAAATCAGCTTACAGGAGAATTACCAGGGGAGATATGCAATGGAGGTAAGTTGCTTTACTTGCTAGTGCTTGACAACATGTTTTCTGGTGTCGTCCCAGAGTCTTATTCTAGCTGCGTCTCCCTTATCCGTTTTCGACTTAGTTCCAACCGGTTGTCTGGAACGATCCCCGAAGGAGTTCTCAGCCTCCCCGCTGTGTCGATTCTTGATCTGAGTCAGAATTCGTTCACCGGTTCGATACCTAAAGTAGTTGGGAATGCTAGAAACTTATCAGAATTGCTCTTACAAAATAACAAACTCTCTGGAGTTATCCCTTCTGAAATATCACACCCTCACAAACTTGTAAAGATTGATCTCAGTGAGAATCTACTCTCTGGACCAATACCTTCAGAAATTGGTGATCTAAAAAGACTCAATCTTTTGTTATTACAAGGAAATCAACTCACGGGTTACATCCCCAACTCACTCTCTTCACTAACATCTCTAAATGTTCTTGATCTGTCAAGAAATCAGTTGACAGGTTCTATCCCAAAAACCCTTTGTGATTTGCTGCCAAGCTCCATGAACTTTTCAAACAATCAACTTTCAGGGCCAATACCTGATTCCTTCATCAAAGGAGGACAGTTAGAAAGCTTTTTAGGTAACCCAAAGCTTTGTGTTTCTGAATATCCTAATCAGTCTTATCAAAACTTGTCCATTTGTTCACAAACATACAATCAGAAGAAAGTTGATTACATTTGGATCATTCTAGTGTCCCTTGGGATTATTATCCTTGTTGGTGTTTTGTTTCTTAAGAGATGGTTTCTTAAAGAAAGAGATGTTATGAAGAATGATGAACCATGGTCATCTTCTTATTTTTCATATAATGTAAAAAGCTTTCATAGAATAAGTTTTGATCAGGATGAGATTGTGGAAGCCATGATTGATAAGAATGTTGTGGGACATGGAGGGTCTGGAACTGTCTACAAGATTGATCTCAGCAATGGAGAAGTAGTCGCGGTTAAGCGTCTTTGGAGTCAGAAAGCGAAAGACGAGTCGTCTGATGATCAGCAGATCATGAACCGCGAGTTGAAAACAGAAGTGGAGACATTGGGGAACATAAGGCACAAAAACATTGTCAAGTTGTATTGTTACTTCTCTGGTTTTGATTGCAATTTGTTGGTTTATGAATACATGCCAAATGGTAATCTTTGGGATGCACTTCATAGAGGTAAATGTCTTTTGGATTGGCCAACTAGACACCAGATTGCACTTGGTGTAGCACAAGGTTTAGCCTATCTGCACCATGATTTGATGCCACCCATCATTCATAGAGACATCAAGTCCACTAATATCCTGTTGGATAGAGACTTTCAACCAAAGGTTGCAGATTTTGGAATAGCAAAAGTTCTAAGGGCCAGAGGGAAAGATTCCACCACCACTATTGTTGCAGGCTCCTATGGCTATTTAGCACCAGGTACAAGTGCAATCTAACTTTACTTTACAGGAGTACATGAAATTGTCGTTTTGCTGACACAGACAAAAGAGTCACAAAAGTTACAAATCAGTCAGTAAAGGTATTCTATCAACAGAAAAGGGTAGGTAAAGGTGCAAAGATAATGACAAATATTGGCACAAAAGAGTGTGAACTGTGAAATAGAGTTTCTTTTACTAAAGGGTTAAGTCCCAAAATTAAAACGTTTTGCCAACTTTGTATGAACAGTTTGTTAGTAAAAATAACAGGTCATTTTAGTGCTTAAGTTAAAAAGGATCACCAAAATCCACATGTAGTGACACTCCTCTTTGTCACTTACATGTCACTAAATGACACTTTCCTTGTGATAAGATGATAAAGGTTTCAGATCAAAATAAGTATTTTTGTTACAAATGGGGTTGGAATGACAATAAGACTTTTCTTAGACAATATTGTGTCAAATTCGAGTTTTAAAATTATTTACATGGCATTTTTGCCTCAAAACTGTTTTACAGGGCTTTTGCCTAGCAATTTTCACTTATCAAAAGATAAAAATAACCCAAAGCATTATTTAAGTTTAGTGGACATTTCTTTTCTTATACTTATGCTGATGTTTATAATATAGAGTACGCATATTCATGCAAGGCAACAACAAAGTGTGACGTCTACAGTTTCGGCGTGGTACTGATGGAGCTGATAACCGGAAAGAAGCCTGTGGAGGCTGAGTTTGGAGAAAACAAGAACATCATATATTGGATTTCAACCAAAGTGGAGACAAAAGAAGGAGCGTTTGAGGTTTTGGACAAGAGACTTTCGGGGTATTACGATAATGATATAATTAAAGTTCTCCGGATAGCTATCCGTTGTACATGCCAAACGGCAACCCTTCGCCCTAGCATGAATGAGGTCGTTCAGCTGCTAATCGAAGCAAACCCTTGCAAATCCGAGCATTGCAAGTCACCAAACAAGACCAAAGAACAGGTAAAGTAAGTGTATGATCACGTCAATAAGTTTCTTTAGTTTTTCAACAGTTAAAAATAATGTTGTACTACATCACATCGCATAGTTTTACTACGTTTTGAGACCTATTGAGAAATACTCATTGTAGATATTAACTTACAAGATTTGGTCCCATAACTATAGTTGTATTAAATAGTTTGTAACGCTCTAAAAGGCTTTTAAAAAGAAAAACTTAGCGTTAAGCTCTTTTTTGTCCGTTTGTATATATGCTCTCATGATTCAATCATTGAGTCTTAAAACTCCTTGGTGTATTCTGGATGATGAAGAGATAATGTCACATATATATTCTATAAGTTAAGTGCTTTTCTCTATGACCAAAAGAAATAATTTTGTTCGTTCATCAGAAAGGTAATGTACACCCCCCAAGTGGACGAATTAAAATCACCAAAAAGTAGAGTGTATCAAGCATTTATGCACAAAAAAAGAGAGATATTGTGTAAGAATCAGCACTATGTGAGTGGTTTGTTGGGTCCCCTTAAAAGGAAAAGATTCAATGGAATGATATTTCTTTTTTTTTCTTTTGCATGGTGGAGAATCCATAAACTAAAGTTGATAGCTCTTATGAATGATTATCATTCATTCTCCTAGAGTTTATCATAATTGAATACTCATATGCCAAGAATGCCTTTTGTAACAAAAAAAAATTGACTACCATAAAAATTTCGTCTTAGCAAAGGTTGTTCAAGCAAGATATGCGTTTAGTAACGCAAGAAAAGGTTTGTGATAACCACTCACGGAGTTTTGGATGTTTAAATCCTAGGTCGCAAGTCGCAACCGGTTAGGTAGATAAAATTTACTACTTGGGGACATACTATAAGTGAAGATGCAACTCTGGATTGGAGTCAACCGTATGAGCAATTCCTACGGTTTAGGAATAGTATTAAAGTTCGTACGTACTCTTATTAATATCAATGATAAGTCTAGTTTTATTAGTTTAAATCTATTTTAAATTTTAAATTATCATAGTTGAATTAGAAAAGAATGTTTCAATAGCAAGGTAGGATTACTATGATTAGATGGGTATGTTTACTTATTCCTTCTAATCGTTTTTCATCCGTTGGTTAATAGAAAGTAGCGATCAGAAGTAGCAATTCCAAGCAGTCTTACATCACACCGAAAGTTCTATAATAGATGATCACTAGGTATACAGAGCAAGAAACTTAACCATAAGAACTATAAAACTTGGTCAACTTGTATGACGCCATATCAATAGGACAGGACCTGTGGGAGGTGGTTAATAGAGCCGAAACCCAAGTACTGAGGATTGATACAAACAGGGCGATACAAAAGTGGTGAGTAAGAGCTGGGAAAGCCATGTTTGTTCTAAAAACCACATGGGACGAGGAGTTGCCGGAACAATTCTAAAGGATCGAATTCCTGAAGGCGTCATGGGATACCATTGCCAAGTTTTTCAAGAATAACGAAACCAAATTGCAAGTCCTTGAGTGAATTATTGTCGATAATCCAATGTGAATTGACCGTTCCCAAAGTACTTTAACAAAGTAAAAACTCTATGTCATGAAATCAGTAAAATAGACCCATAGTCCAAGATTGAAGAACCATGTATGAAGTGAATTATACATGGGCTAAAGCCAGAAAACCAGAGCTTCATGACAGCTATTTAGTGATAGCCTACACTGCCATCACTAGTAGAAATCGAGAACTTATAGACTCGCCAATAAGCTATGATCAAACACTTACCTCAAGTATTAATCAAGTTAGAACCCAATAAAGCCTTGTATGCCGAGAAGGAGAAATGTAAAACTCATTTTAACAAACGAAATAGAGATAACCATGAAAGGTCTAAATATTTGAACTAGAAGAACAATAAGGCGGAAAAAGAAGACCAAATTAGTGACAAGATGTCAAAGAAATTCACAAAATGTTTAACATAAGTGCTACAATTGTGAACAAAGGGGTCACATGGCCTAAAATTGTTGCTTTTAGCCATGCGATGTGGCAAAAGTCAAAGGAGAAAAAAGATGGGACCTTAGACATGTGACATCCAAATGATTGTTGTGAGTGCATCCACAACCGCAAGTGAAAAGAAGTATGACAGACTTGACAAATGGATTCTCTATAAAATTTTGAAGAGGCTAAAGTATCAAACCTAATTTCAATATTGAAGAATACACAAGGTTTTGGTAAATTTTGTAGAGTAGGAACTTAAAACAGATAGTTCATGCATGTGAACATCTCGCATGAGTAAGGCATTTCGCAAAGTATGCCCTTGCGAAATCTTTTGGGACTTAAATCGATTTTAGTAGCTTTGCATTCACAGTATAAATAGCTAGTATAAGTGTGTGTTCTGTAACGAACTAATTCTAAAGTATTCTTGTATACACTTTGATTGATATTAAATTCTATCCTACTCATTTTATTTACCTTATTCTTGTTGTTGATTTTATGCAAATATTCTTAGTCTATTTATTTGTAATGAACAAATTAGTGAACCTCAAACCATGCCAGCTTAATTCTAGAGTTCTACAAGGTTGTTACAGACTGAATTGTACTGTTGAAGATCAAGTTTGGGACTCACATTGTATAACAACCCTCCTAAAACTCTTAACCCTAAATGTTCCTGTTATACCTCGTATACTCGTTATCGGGCCTAAATACCTTAATGTTTATAAAAATCAAATAAAAACAAATAATAGGGGTCCTCGTGGGGTGCGACCCCCTTGGACGTGCCAGTCGCGGGCCGCGACTAAGTGACACCAGGTGATACGTGGTCGAATAACGGTGCTTGTTAATGTTTAAGTTTGGGTTTTTACTTGACTTTTAATTCCGAATAGCCTACTTTTAAGTAGATTTGTGTTTTGCAGGTTTAATGAAGTTTAAGGTGCTTTTCAGAAGCTTTACGGGTTGCCGGGACGAAAAACGGACCACCGGGACGCGAACCGTGTCAATTGGGAGCAAGAATTGAGAAAAACGGAGAGTAGGAAATGCAAGACTCGTCGCCGACGCCCCCTAGGCCGTCGGCGACGCGTATGGGAAAAGGCCGTCAGCAGCAGGAGCGCGTATCCAGGAATTTAAACCGTCGGATGGATTTGCACTTTTGGGAGGGCGTCGCCGACGGGTCCCTAGGCCGTCGGCGACGGCCCTTGGATTCTTGAAACGCGAAATTTGGTCTTGAGGTTGTTGGGAACGAATTAAACATATGTGGACCTCATAATTCGGGGGTTACACTTCAATTTGAGTTTGAAAACCTCTCTCGGAGCCACAATTCACCACGACTTGAATTCCCAATCCATCTCTAACATCATCAATCATCCGAATCAACCGAACAATCATCGAATTCATCATCATCTCCATCTTTCAGACCCTAACCATTCCACCATCCATTCAATTCCAACATTACCAAACCCTAATCAACATTCCATCATTCTCCAAGCTTCAAGATGATCAATATCAAGCTTCCAACATCCGGTGATCAAGTCTTTTCGATCATGCACGGCTAATTTCTTGGAGGTTTCACCCCGGTGTAGACTTTTGTAAGATTTAGGGTTTATTATGTATTGATGTTTGATTTGTGGTAACTTGAATTACATTTGAATCTTTAGACAATTGTCCTACGTTTTTATTGAATTTAGGAATTGTCGAGTGAGTGATTAAATTTGACTTTGTGAAACGAATACACGTATTTATGCCTTGTCTTTTGATAGGAATTGCTAGTTCAAGGTAACGAAGTGCATCGTGGTCCGTTGTCTGTGACGTTGATAGCGATTGGCACCTAAGTTTTGTGATTGTTGACCCGTTAATGGATTAATTCGAATAAATCAAATTAAAACGCATAGTAACCCTAGGTCTTGCATTTGTTGAAACTGGGTGTGAACCTTGTTATTCCATATTGTTTTATTAATCAGGTTTCTTACAATTGTTAATCTTTAGTAGTTAATCAATCCAATCAATTTTGTTCAGTTTATTCAACATCTTTTCAATAATCAAAGATCATAAAAACAAGTTAGCAAGCTTCATAAATTGTGACACTCATTCAAATTCAATCAAGTCCATTCGCAAACCACATACTCTTCGTGGTTCGACCCCTTACTACCACTAGCTATTTGTTAAGGGTAATTTGGGTATATAAATATTATCTTTGACCGGAGCGCGACACTCCGATCAAATTTTGGCGTCGTTGCCGGGGAGTTAATACGCTTTGTGTTTGGATTATTGTTTGGATTTTTTGTGATTAACTGTAAGGCTGTAAACGAACTGAACGTTCAGCGAACAGTTCGTGAATCGTTCGGCGGGAAATTCGTTTACGTTCGTTCGTTTAATTAATGAATAAACATGAACAAGAAATTTCATTCGGTTAGTTAAATGAACGAACACAAACAACTGTTTCGTTCGTTCAATAACGTTCGTGAACATTCGATAATGTGTTCGTGAACATTGGTTCATGTTCGTTTTGTTTATGCTATTCAATAAAGGTTTTTTTTTAGCATTTATTTGTTTTATGCAAACTTTTTATATCCCTTAATTATTATTTATCTCATTAGCCAAATAAATAAAATAGGAAACCCTATCTTCACCTTGTATATCCACCATTCCACTTTCCCTCTATTTATATCGAAAAATACTATCGGCCTTAGTTTAACAATTAAGGCTTCAAGGTCTAGCGTCGCTCCCTCTTACTATCCACCTCTAACCACCATCGTCTTCGCCGATTTTATATGTGTCGGTTTGTGTTCGTGAACACATTCCTTTCCTTAATGAACGAACACGAACAACAAATCTCATTCGGTAAGTGTTTATGAACTGTTCATAAACAAATTATATCCTTAACGAACGAACACGAACAAGGCCTTGTTCGTGTTCGTTCGGTTCGTTTACAACCCTAATTAACTGTTTAATTTGCTTAGTTTCTTTTTGTACTTTGTCTTTTTCCTTGTTACGCGGGGTGTGTTATTTGTGCAGGCCACAGGTAGTGCATGCATACAAGGAATTCCGGGAGGACTTCATCGTTAGTCTACGAATCGGAAATCGAAAGAGTTGCAAGAAGGAACCCAGCAAGCCGGTTAGAAGCAACCGTTGTTTCTAACCAAGTCACCCAAACACCACAATCTACACCATCCATTGAAACCGATACAATGGCCAACCAAAAATCCAATCACCCAAACCTCAATCAAAACCAATTCCAACCTCGAGGAACCTTCCATCCCGCCCAAAACGCCCAACATATACCTCAAGATCAACATGTTGGTGGTAACAACTCTAGACCACCCACACCACCTTTTCGAAACCAAGTTCCCAATACCAACCAAAGAACACCCCAACAACAAAACCTTCACCGACACAACTCCTTACCCACTCAACTTGATGACCGGAATGTTAATTCCGATCGTAGAGGCAACCGAGATCGTGGCAATCCCGCGAACGAAGACCCGTTTTTCAATATTGACGACTTGCGAAATGCTATCCCCGATGATGAGCCGTTTAGTGTTCCTGGTTATCAATCACCGGAACACGTGAGTATTCACTCGGAATACTCGGATGATGGGGGTAATTATGATGAACAGGTTGATGATGACGGTTGGGGTTATGTGAACCGGGGAAATGTCTACAATGCTAGAGGGTTTGATGATAATGAATTTGGCTATCAAAATGCCAATTTTGTGGGGAATGAAAATTACGGTTATGGGAATGCTCGGAACGACGGTTACGGAAACAACCAAAACCCACGGAACAACAACCAACGAAACCGAAATGATGGGTTCTACAACAACAACAACAATGTGAACCATAACTGGATTCCTCGTTTTGTGGGAGGAGGTAATCAAGGAGGTAACCAAGGTGGGAATAGAGGGGGTAATCGAAGAGATAACCGAAGGCCAAGGGAGCAAGAAGTTGATAGTCCACGTCATTATCAACAACCTCCAAGGGGAGTAAATGATCGTTTTAGGCCGGTGGTCACCGACAATGACTCACCAATTGTGTGCGAGAGAAGAATGTTTAATTGCAAGCCTCATTACATCAATATTTTCCCCCACTTCAATGGAAGGTCCAATGATGAACCATATACTCATTTGGCGGAGTTTTCGGCCATATGTAGTACTATTGGGGGGCATGATTTTGCATTGGAAGAGGTTAAGCTTCGGTTGTTTCATTTTTCGCTAACGGATAAGGCGAAACAGTAGTTCCTCACACTTCCGATGGGTAGTATTCGTACATGGGCCGAAATGCAACGAGTTTTTCTTGATGAATATTACTCGATGGCAAAGACCGATGATGCTAGAGATGAAATTAGGTCTTTCCGTCAACTTTCGAGTGAACCATTGCACGAAGCTTTCACGAGATACAAATAATTGATCCGGAAGTGCCCACATCATCAAACAGAAAAGTGGGAGTTGGTTAAGTGCTTTGTAAGAGGATTGGATGACGAGACATGGAATCACCTTGAGTCAACGAGCAATGGAACGTTATTGAGTAATCATGAAGATGACGATTGGGAATTTCTTGAGCGGATGAGCAAGCGGTCAAAGTCAAAGGAGTCGGCCGATAGAGCTAAAAAACATCCCGTTTCCCGATCACTTCCCGATCTTGACTCTAACTCTAAGGATCGGATTACTACTCTAGATCGAGAATTAGCTCGAATGAAGAGAAAAGAGAAGAACGCGGTGCAATTCGCAGTGTGTGAGGATTGTGGGGAGATTGGTCATCGGACCGATCAATGTCAAACGGGACCGGGTGATTACACTGAAGAGGTAAATCAAGTGTTTGGTGATCAAAAGAACAATGATATGAATTCGAACACTTATCACCCCGGATTGAGAAACCATCCCAACTTCCGATATGGGAATGTCGCAAACCAAATGAACCCGAATTTTCAATCGGGTAACCAAAGCAGGTCATCATATCAAAATCACCAAGGTGGTAATCATGGGGTTACCAACGTAATTACAACCAAGGGTACCAAGGTAGAGATAATAATTACCAAGGTGGGTACCAAAGGAATTACAACAACCAAGGCGGTAATGGAAGTTGGTCGAATAATCAAACCGGTGGCGATGTTTTGAGTACTAAGATAGACGCCCTGTTGAATGTGGTAAAGGAATCTAACAGTGACATCAAGGAGATGAAGAAGACAAATGAAATGCGAGATAAATCACATGAGGCATTAGCGAAACAAGTGTGCCAACTTGCGGAGGAAGTGGCTCAAATGAGGGGAAGCATGGGAAAGCTTCCAAGTGACACCACGGTGAACCCTAAGCATCAAGGGTCGAGCTCGAAGAACACACGTGAGGTACCAATTAATAAAATAACTTTACGTAGTGGTCGAGTCGTAGATAATGGTGTCAAAACACCATTACCCCAGTTTGTTGAAGGGGTGGTGGAAGATGCTAGTGATGAAGAGTGTGAAGATGGTCAAACGGGTCAAAACAAAAATGATTCAAAAATTAATAATAACACACCCGTTGTGACCATCCCTGTCCCAAAGGCTAAGGAAAAGGGTGTGGAGGTTAATACCGCCCCTTATCCCAAAGCATTGAAGGGACCCGTGAAGAAGGTTGTAAACAAAAAAGGTCCACAACAAGAAGAGTTGTTAGAAGTTTTCAAACAAGTAAAAATTAATTTACCTCTTTTGGATGCAATTAAGCAAGTACCGTCTTATGCTAAATACTTGGAAGAATTATGTACCCAAAAACGAACTCACAAATTTCCAAAAAAAATAGATTTAACCGAAAATGTGAGTTCGATTCTTTCGGGTGAACTTCCACCTAAGCTCCAAGATCCAGGTGCACCTATCATTTCAATTCAAGTAGGTGATTTTAAAATCAACCGGGCACTTCTAGATCTTGGTGCAAGTGTGAGCATTCTACCGAGTAGTTTGTATGATCAATACGAATTTGGTCCACTTCAATCATCGAACACCACCGTGGTGTTAGCCGATTTGACACCTAAACTACCCCGCGGAATAGTCTCGGATGTGATAGTAAAAATCGAGGATTTTTACTATCCGGTGGACTTCTAGTGCTTGATTATGTGGCCAAGGATCCAACCAAACAACCTACAGTGATTTTAGGTCGACCGTTCCTAGCAACCGCCAATTCTCAAATTGATTGCAAAACGGGAACGGTTGACATGACATTTGGAAACCGAAGGTTGAGGTTGCATGTTTTTTCAGGATTGACGACTCCTTCAATCGACGATGAATGTTATATGGCAGAGATTGTTGACAGGTGTATACCTCTATGCAACACTGTTGTAGATGAGGAAAACACAATGGAGGATTGTTCTATGTTTGACAGGTCACATGTGGAGATGAATCGAAGCATAGACGAGGAGGTGAAGAGTTTGGAGGTGCTTTCGGTAAAAGAAGGGAAACCGATGTGTACGCACCAAGTGGAGACTTACCGTAAACCATTGACACAAAGTTGAAACCGTCATTGGTGGAGCCACCGGAAGTTGAGTTGAAGGTGTTGCCAAAGCATCTTAAGTATGCTTATGTTGGTGAAGGCAACACGCTCCCGGTCATTATTGCATCAAATTTGACAGAGGAGTAAGAGGAGAGATTGATGAAGGTGTTGGTCACCAATAGGGCGGCTATTGGGTGGACCATAGCGGATTTGAAGGGTATTAGTCCCTCAATAGTGATGCACAAGATCATCACTAACGACACCATAACACCCGCCCGTGATGCACAAAGAAGGTTGAATCCAAACATGCGGGAAGTTGTTAAAAAGGAGGTGCTAAAATGGCTTGATGTGGGTATTGTTTATCCCATCTCTGATAGCCAGTGGGTGAGTCCGACACAAACCGTCCCAAAGAAAGCAGGTATACAAGTCGTCAAAAATGACGCAGGTGAGGAGGTAGCTACCCGACCGGTAACCGGGTGGCGTATTTGTATTGATTATAGGAAGTTGAATACCGCAACTTCCAAAGATCATTTCCCCTTACCGTTCATTGACCAAATAGTGGAAAAATTAGCCGGACAAAATTTTTTATTGTTTCTTGGATGGATATTCCGGCTACAATCAAATTGCTATTCATCCGGAAGACCAACAAAAGACTACCTTTACGTGTCCGTATGGCACTTTCGCATTTAGGCGAATGCCATTTGGATTATGTAATGCCCCCGCCACCTTTCAAAGGTGTATGATGAGTATCTTTTCGGATATGGTGGGGGAGTCTTTGGAAATCTTCATGGATGATTTTTCCATTTTTGTGTCATCGTTAGAAACTTGCTTAGACCAATTAGAAAAAGTGTGGAAACGTTGTGTTGAAAAGAGCCATTTTATGGTTCAAGAGGGGATAGTGTTGGGACATGTGGTGTCAAGTCGTGGGATAGAGGTAGATCATGCAAAAATTAAAGTAATTTCTGCACTACCATATCCCACGAGTGTTAAAGGCATTAGGTCGTTCTTAGGACATGCGGGTTTTTATAGAAGGCTTATTAAGGGGTTTAGTGATATTTCGAAACCATTATCTAACCTTTTGTTAAAAGATATACCGTTTGTTTTTTATGAAAATTTTAAGAATGCCTTTAACGTGTTGAAACAAAAGTTGATTGAGGCCCCAATCTTGCAATCACCGAATTGGTCATTACCATTCGAAATTATGTGTGATGCAAGTGATTATGCGGTGGGGGCCGTGTTGGGTCAACGGGTAGACAAGAAACCGGTTGCCACATACTACGCAAGTAAGACTCTCTCGGATGCACAATTAAATTATACAACTACCGAGAAAGAGCTACTTGCGGTGGTGTATGCATTGGATAAATTTTGTGCTTATGTATGGGGTACTAAGGTCATTGTGTATTCTGACCATTTTGTAGTTAGGTATCTCATGGACAAGAAGGATGCAAAGTCGAGATTAATCCGATGGGTTCTCTTGCTACAATAATTTGACTTGGAGATTCGAGACAAGAAAGGAAGTGAGAATGTGGTTGCGGACCACTTGTCTCAATTGATAGTGGAGGAGGATTCTTCTCGTGTGGAGATTAACGAGAATTTCCCAGATGAGCAAATTTTGAAAGTTTCAACATTACCATGGTATCCTAATATTGTTAACTATTTGGTTACAGGTGACTTGCCAGCTCATTGGGATAGAAGGAAGAGGTTGCACTTCCTTTCTCAAATCAAGTACTACACATTGGAAGAACCGGACTTATTCAAGATATGTCTAGATCAAGTCGTTAGAAGATGCATACCCGACGAGGAGATTCCTAGTGTCTTGATGCACTTGCATTCATATGCTTGTGGGGGTCATTTCAGTGGTCACAAAACCGGGCACAAAGTGCTCAATAGCGTTCTTTATTGGCCGACTATTTTTAAGGACGCATTTAATTTCGCTAAAAACTGCGTCGAGTGTCAAAAACTAGGTGGTATTTCTAAAAGGGGTGAGATGCCCATGCAACCGATCCTTATTGTAGATATTTTTTATGTGCGGGGGATCGATTTCATGGGCCCATTCCCTAATTCGCATGGCAACTTATACATCTTGGTGGCGGTTGACTATGTATCCAAGTGGGTCGAAGCGATTGCCACCAAGATGAATGACCATACCGCAGTTTGCAACTTTGTACAAACAAATATAATTTCTAGATTTGGGATTCCCCGAGTGATCATTAGTGATGGGGGATCTCACTTCAAGAATTTTAACTTTGGCAAACTCTTGAAACAGTATGGTGTTGACCATCGAATTGCTGCTCCCCATCACCCACAAACAAGTGGTCAAGTGGAAGTCTCCAATAGGCAAATAAAGGAAATTTTGCAAAAGACCGTTCGACCGGACCGAAAGGATTGGTCGACGAAGTTAAATGATGCTTTGTGGGCTTATCGAACGGCTCATAAAACACCTATTGGAACTACACCATATCGCTTAGTTTATGGGCGAAACTGTCACTTAGTACATCATGCATGGTGGGCTATTAAAGAGGTAAATATGAAATACGATGATGTTGGTAAGGAGCGAAAGTTAAAGCTTTGCGAGTTGGAGGAGCTTCGGGAAGAAGCGTATGAGTGTGCCTCAAAGTATAAGGATAATACGAAGAGGGCACATGATGCGAAGTTGAAGCCGAAGGAGTTCGAAGTGGGTCAAAAGGTGTGGCTCTACAATTCACGGCTTAAATACTTTCCCGGAAAGCTTAAGAGTAAGTGGATGGGCCCGAACGTGATTACAAGGGTTGGGAAACTTGGAGATGTTACAATCGAGGACCCGAAAGATGGGTCGAAGCAAACGGTTAATGGGCACCGCCTCAAACCGTTCCTTGATGGTAACAAAGATAAAAAGGATGAGAATGTGGAGTTGGTAAACTTCGTGGTAAGTGTGCCAACCTATGAGGTCAACTAAAAGGACCGGTAACGAGTTTTGTATAGTTTTGTATATTGTGATTGTTTTAGTGTTTTAGTGTTAATCGTTTTTGTGTCATACTAACTCCCTTTGATTGTGTGAAGTCCGGACATTCCGAACGGGTCATGAGGACATAAGGTATGTTTTAAGACTTGTTTATGTGCATTGAGGAAAATACACGGCTTTTCGGGGGGTGGTAAGACCGTTAAACGGTTTCGTTTTTTAAATTTTAACTTATAAAAATTTACAAAAACATTTTTAATAATTTTTGGGATTTTTATTAGCATAGGGTCCTTTTTGTAAAAAGTATATATTTTTTCTCACATTTTTCATAAAAAAAAACATTAAAAATTGAAAAATAAAATTCATGGAAAACACAACCCGTCGGCGACGGGGTCTGATGCGTGCGAAGTGTTACTTATATTAGGTGTATATTTTAAGCCCTTTTTAACACTTATTTTAGCCAAGTTTTAAATTTATAAAACACGATATTTCACTAACACTAAACACACATATGGGCAAGTGCACCCATCGTTGAGTGTAGTATAGCGTTGGCAAGATACCGAGGTCGTCCAAGGACACAAGAGCTTTTAGTACCGGTTTATCCTCAACGTCTAACCAAAATAAAAGTTTTAGAAAAATGTTTTAAACTAAGAAAAATAAAACTAACTAAAATGCTGAAAATAAAAATAAAAGAAAAACAGATAGACAAGATGAATCACTTGGTTCCGACTCGTATCTAGTATAACCTTTGATTATTTCCGCACTTTTGCACATAATTAAGAGATTATCTTAGTTATTGTAGTAGGTCCCTCTTTTGAAGGTGACGTTACCCTCACCCCAGTAGTTTGAGTCAGCAGGGATACAATCCTAAAAGGGTGGATTATTGGAAGATAATGAATTAAGTTATTAATGCAGTATTGTGGTAGGCCCCGCTTTTGGCGGTGACGTTACCCTCGGCTAAGTAGTCTGAGTCAGCAGGGATACAGTCCTAAATAGCCGGGTTATAGTATTAATAGTAGTTAACTTATGAGGGGATCAAAGAGTTTGGACCCCCGCCATCCAATACCGTGAAGTATTGAAGGAGGTCCTACTAAATTTGACCCAGGTCCATTGCAGGACCTCTAAACGCTGAACAATGGCAAGACCTTTACCAAACCGTTCCCTTAACCCCCTACCAGGTAGCCAACATATCTCCATATAGACCGTGGAGATATGAATGGTGAAAATCCTTTATTTTATATAGACAGTAAAATAATGCCAAGACACCACGGACAAACGATAAGGAAAGATCACCTTCAACATAAGTAACTAGTTATTAAAGTCATTAATACAAAACCAAATAAAAAGTGCAAAAGATTAGAAATAAAAAGTATTATACTAGACACTTTGTCTTCACCAAGTGATGTAAGAGACTTAGGCAAACATGGCCTTGATTGTCAAGAACTCTTACGATCAATCTTGGATCCCGAGACGACTCACACACTCTATGATGGACAATGGATGATGGTGGTGGATGATGGTGTTGTGATGGTGGTGGGTGGTGGATGAAGTGTGAGAGAGGTGGTGTGCCAAGGGATGAGATGAAATGAATCCAAGCACTCCTATTTATAGGCTGAACAGAGAGCTGGACACGGCCCCGTGTCCGCTGGACACGGCCCCGTGTCCGTCTGACACTCTCTCTCCTCATTAATTGTAATTCGCAATTACAATAAATGCGCCTGATGTACTTTCGACACGCCCCCGTGTCCGCTGAGCACGGCCCCGTGATGGGCAATAGAAGCTTCTATAGGTTTGTCTTTTCTGCTGCTTCTTGGGCACGGCCCCGTGCTGGCTGAGCACGGGGCGTGTTCAGCCTTCTGTTTTCTCTATTTTGCTTTGGAAGGTGCCGTTGAGGGTTCGGGCAGTCCACTAATGTTCCTTTTCTTGTATTTATGTTGGATTTAGCTGTCTTTTTGCTTCTTTTGCGTTTTTGAGCTCATTTAATCCTGAAAATACAAAAGGAAGACAAAAACACTCTTTTTCCAATATTAGCACTAAAAAAGGGTTAGTTTTATGTCTCATTTGATGTAATTTATATGTTGCATTTTATACACATCAAATACCCCCACACTTGAACTTTTGCTTGTCCTCAAGCAAAACTCTTTAATATGTGGCTTACACTCCCAAATGGAATAGGTAGAAGAGAAGGTTTTGGGCTTGTCGTAGAGTGTCGGGATTTCCAAGATCTTTTTGGGTTTTATTTTTATTTATTTACACTCCTATTCGTAATGATTTATTTAGAACTGTTCATAAAAGAAATTACTTATTTGGGCATAACATGCCTTTTTAAAATTCTATTTATATACAAGTTCACATACCTCGCGGGGAAATCACTCACACTCGGCCGAAGGTGTATTTTTAGTGAATCACTCGAGAGCGGCACGGAACTTATTCCTACCATAGGCTTGCCAAGAAATCAATCCTCCTCCTTTTTAACTTTTATACCTTTGTAGATATCAAGAGGACTTTGTGGGTTAAGGGTTGGCTAGGGTTAAAGGTAGGTGGTTGGGTTAGTGGTTAGTAGAAAAAGGGCTAAAAGCGTAACAAGTGTCGGTTTTCGCATTTTTGCAACTTTTTATTTTGATGAAGCTTTTATTCAAACAAAGTTATTTTTGATTACTTTGTTTGTTTATTTTCTTTTTGCTTCATCATTATCACAAATATATATATATATATATATTTTTTTTTTTCACGAAGAACCGAACTTGTTACTAAAATAAAGGGTTAAAAAATGAAAAAGGTTTTGGTGGGTGAAAGGGTTTTTGTTTGGGTGATGAAACGAAAAGGTTTAGGCTCAAAGGGGCTAACTAGGGGGATTTTTGGGTAGGTGGTAAAAGAAAAAGAAAAATAATGGTGTAGAAATGAAAAAGGTTAGTCCTAATGCCTCTATCATTTACTTACTCGGGTTTAAGTTGATAAGGACCGGGAATGTATTGTCATGGCAAGTTCTAGAGTCGTAAGAACCAAGCGGCTATTCACACAAGAAACAAAAAATGAGCATTTAGTCAAATGATATGTAATTGTGTGCTCAATAAAGGCTCAAAACTCACTTTTGTGGGAATGGGTTTTTATGTGATCAAGTATATATAATCAAATTTTAAATAAGTTTGTCATGCCTTTTCATAATTTTCTTATGTTGGTTCTTTTTATCACTACGCTATCGTTTGTAAATTTGTAAAAATATAACCTTTTTGAGAACTTGAATTTCCCGAGTTAAACCTAGACAAGTAAAAAAATGAAATTTTTGAAAAAATTTGGGGTGATTGGCGGTTCCAATAGAGTTTTGTGTAAGACTTGTATTTAGGACTTGCAAAATTCAAGGTTTTAGCATCCCCCCCACACTTAAATTACACATTGTCCTCAATGTGTCCCAAAAATAAATTTTTAGGTTGATTAGATGTGCAAAATAGTGTTTAAAAAGCAAAAATTTGTGTTACTGGGCACTGAACACGGCCCCGTGTTATCCGGGCACGGCCCCGTGTTCAAGTGCCAGTAACAAAATTGAAATAAGAGAAACAGAAGTCTGGACACGGGAGCGTGTTGGGTCAAGCTTCCCTTATCATCCTTCACCATCCCGAGTGTGTTTTATTCCTGAAAATTAAAAACTAAACTAGAAAACATAAAGGTTAATCTAAACTAAACTACGGATAGTTCCGCGGAATGCCTCCGTGGTGCGCCACGTTTATAAAGGTCCTTGGCTAGACCCACCTTATCAGGTGGTTCTGGCTCATCTTCAATTAGGGGGTCGTCATTGCCGAATGGATATTTCATTGATCGCTCAAGATCGACACTCCTTTTAAATGCCCCTAATTGAAGAGGTAGATTGTTGAACTTCCGGTTTTTCAAAGCTTCGTGAGTTTTTACAAATGGTCGTCCCAACACTAGAGGAGCGTCATCGAGGATGACAAAGTCGGTTGGGATTACCATTTGATTTGTTTGAACCAAGACATCTTCAACTATACCGATTGATTTTATTACTTTCCGATTGGATAGAAAAATGGGTATTTGAAGTGGAGAAAAATCACTAATACTCAATTTTTCGAAAATGTAGTTAGGCATTATGTTAACACAAAGATCTTTATCGATTGTGACATTACTAATAAACGAATTTTGAAAGAAACATGGAACCGGTGTAATGTTAATTTCAAATGGGTCTTCTTTTATTAGCGAAGTTTGATCATTAGTTAACTTAACGCTTACCGTTTCGTCAATTTTAGTGTTAGTGTTTAACTCTTTTAAAAACTTAGCATGAGTGGGTACTAAACAATGATTTTCAAAAGAAGGTGACAAGAGATTAATTTCTTCAAAATTAGACTCTTCTTGAATTTTAACATTGTCGGACTCACCTATTTCGTTGTTTAACTCATGTGTCGGTTTTTCACTTATTTGTTCTTCCATTTTTACATTTTCAGTTATCTCTTCCTTTTTTAATTCTTCTCTTGCGCGGGACTCCTCTTCCCTTGCGCGAGCTTCTTTTATACATCGATCGATAACTCTAATGTGTTCTAATATCCTATCGGTCACTTCGGTTATAGAAAAAGAATCGGTATTTTCTAAGCTTGAATCCGGTTGTTCGATCCTTTGTTCCTCATAATACCCATATGAAGTAGATGGTTCGCACCATTGTTCTTCATTGTAAGTATATGATGGATAAGGGTCGTAATTTTGTTCTTCATAATACTCATATGAGTTGGGTTGTTCACGCCATGGTTCCTCATAATAAGCATACGAAGGTGGTGGCTCATATCTTGGTTCCTCAAAGTATGAGTATGAAGGCTCATACCTTGGTTCATCAAAATATGAGTATGAGGGAGGAGGTTCATACCTTTGGTCTTCATAGGATGTGTATGAAGTTGATGGCTCGTACCTGGGCTCCTCATAGTAGGTGTATGAATTGGATGGTTGATATGAGCGATTATTTTGAACCGATCGTGAGTTACGACAATTAGTGCAATAATTACCCCTATAATCATCCTCCTCATAGGTGTAGTTGTAACCTCCTGAGTATTGATCCATAAGAATCACTCAGCAGACCACAACCGAGTCTTGAGATCAGAAAACAAAAAGAAAAACGGAAACAGAGGCTGGACACGGCCCCGTGTTCAATGAGCACGGCCCCGTGTTCAGGATCTGTATCTGGGCGTTTTAATTAAAGTTACTGATTTTGTTGAGCACGGGGCGTGTTCAGTGAGCACGGCCCGTGTTCAAGCTTCTGTTACTGGGTGTTTTATGAAAAATATGCAGCACGGCCCCGTGTTCAGCGAGCACGGCCCGTGTTCAACCTACTGTAAATGCAAAACTAAACTAAAATGCAGAAAAATGTGGGCCCGTTTTGAAAAGATTTTGAAAAACTGATTAGGCCGTCGATTTTAAGCTTTCCTAAAATCCTTGTGTCCCCGGCAACGGCGCCAAAAACTTGATGCGTGCGAAGTGTTACTTATATTAGGTGTATATTTTAAGCCCTTTTTAACACTTATTTTAGCCAAGTTTTAAATTTATAAAACACGATATTTCACTAACACTAAACACACATATGGGCAAGTGCACCCATCGTTGAGTGTAGTATAGCGTTGGCAAGATACCGAGGTCGTCCAAGGACACAAGAGCTTTTAGTACCGGTTTATCCTCAACGTCTAACCAAAATAAAAGTTTTAGAAAAATGTTTTAAACTAAGAAAAATAAAACTAACTAAAATGCTGAAAATAAAAATAAAAGAAAAACAGATAGACAAGATGAATCACTTGGTTCCGACTCGTATCTAGTATAACCTTTGATTATTTCCGCACTTTTGCACATAATTAAGAGATTATCTTAGTTATTGTAGTAGGCCCCTCTTTTGAAGGTGACGTTACCCTCACCCCAGTAGTTTGAGTCAGCAGGGATACAATCCTAAAAGGGTGGATTATTGGAAGATAATGAATTAAGTTATTAATGCAGTATTGTGGTAGGCCCCGCTTTTGGCGGTGACGTTACCCTCGGCTAAGTAGTCTGAGTCAGCAGGGATACAGTCCTAAATAGCCGGGTTATAGTATTAATAGTAGTTAACTTATGAGGGGATCAAAGAGTTTGGACCCCCGCCATCCAATACCGTGAAGTATTGAAGGAGGTCCTACTAAATTTGACCCAGGTCCATTGCAGGACCTCTAAACGCTGAACAATGGCAAGACCTTTACCAAACCGTTCCCTTAACCCCCTACCAGGTAGCCAACATATCTCCATATAGACCGTGGAGATATGAATGGTGAAAATCCTTTATTTTATATAGACAGTAAAATAATGCCAAGACACCACGGACAAACGATAAGGAAAGATCACCTTCAACATAAGTAACTAGTTATTAAAGTCATTAATACAAAACCAAATAAAAAGTGCAAAAGATTAGAAATAAAAAGTATTATACTAGACACTTTGTCTTCACCAAGTGATGTAAGAGACTTAGGCAAACATGGCCTTGATTGTCAAGAACTCTTACGATCAATCTTGGATCCCGAGACGACTCACACACTCTATGATGGACAATGGATGATGGTGGTGGATGATGGTGTTGTGATGGTGGTGGGTGGTGGATGAAGTGTGAGAGAGGTGGTGTGCCAAGGGATGAGATGAAATGAATCCAAGCACTCCTATTTATAGGCTGAACAGAGAGCTGGACACGGCCCCGTGTCCGCTGGACACGGCCCCGTGTCCGTCTGACACTCTCTCTCCTCATTAATTGTAATTCGCAATTACAATAAATGCGCCTGCTGTACTTTCGACACGCCCCCGTGTCCGCTGAGCACGGCCCCGTGATGGGCAATAGAAGCTTCTATAGGTTTGTCTTTTCTGCTGCTTCTTGGGCACGGCCCCGTGCTGGCTGAGCACGGGGCGTGTTCAGCCTTCTGTTTTCTCTATTTTGCTTTGGAAGGTGCCGTTGAGGGTTCGGGCAGTCCACTAATGTTCCTTTTCTTGTATTTATGTTGGATTTAGCTGTCTTTTTGCTTCTTTTGCGTTTTTGAGCTCATTTAATCCTGAAAATACAAAAGGAAGACAAAAACACTCTTTTTCCAATATTAGCACTAAAAAAGGGTTAGTTTTATGTCTCATTTGATGTAATTTATATGTTGCATTTTATACACATCAGGGTCCTTGCTCGTCGGGGACGGGCTTTGCAATGGGTGCGTCGGGTAATTGTGACCGTAAGCAGGAAAATAGGGCGTCGCCCATTTTCGAATTTTTGGTGACCCGTCGGCGACGGGGCCCCACGCGACGGCGACGCACGTCGGATAAGCTGCCGACGCTGATTCGTTTTCCTTGTGTCTTGTTCGAACCAAAAGCCCTTTTAACTCATTTGAACCTCATAAAATCAAATCCACAACCACCCCTAGCCACATATTCACTCCCAAACTCATCATAACTTAAGAATCTTGCCATCTTCTCTCTCATACCTCACCTCTTCACTTCATCTTCTCCATTAAACCTTCAAGAACCCTAGAACTTCAACATTTCATAACTTCCTCAATTCTTCACCAATTCAAGCGATTCTTGAGTCCATTGTGTGTAGATTTTCAAGAGCAACAAAACCCCCCAAGACGGTTTTCACCAATTCTTGCTCGTTTGCAAGATTTCTGAATTTCAAGATTCCGGTTTTATTAGAAAAAGTGTTCTTCAAAGCTTTGATTTGCATCTTTTAACTTGTTCTTGACATTCTACTACATAAAGGTATGAACTTTACTTGATTTTTAGCCTTATTCTCCTATGGTATGTGAAATCTTCTGAAATTTTTGAACTTTTGTTTGAAGAATAGGTTGTTTAGCATAATGTAGGATGTTATAGTTAAAAATTGTATGTAAACTCTTGATTTGGTTTAGATTGAGCATGCAATAACCATAGTGAAGTAATTACACTTGTTATTTACATGATTGAACATGAACATGATGTTGAACTTTGTTGAAATCATATGAATTGTGAGTAAACATGAAAGATTAATTGTTAGATGATAAAATATGCGACTTTGGAAGTTTAAAAAGGCGATTTTGCATCTAGTTGTTAAGTGAAATTCAACGTCATATGTCATGTTCAAAGTTTGAGATTATTGTGGAGATTTGGGTTTATATTGATGGTTCCTTTGCTTTGTAATTGTAGTTATGGCCGGAGGTAGAAAGAAAGCAAAGACCGCGGGTCAAGGATCATCATCCGGGGTTGGTTCCTCCTCCGGATTGCTACCTAAAAAGTGGGAGCAACTGAGCTCCTTGGAAGAAGATGATGCGAGATTGTATTGGCAGGATTGGGCATGGGAAAAATTCCGGGATAGTCGAAGCGCTAATGTTTGGAATGAAGACATGAACAAAGCACTCTCGACATTCAATGATAAGCAGCTAGAAATTAAGTTGTGGAAATGGAAAATGGTTACGGGTGTGTCAACTTCGGTGCCGGATAGGGTTGTGGCAGAGAGGGCAGTTAATGTTGAGGAGTTGAGAGCAATTGGCATCACGCAAATGTTTGAACGCCTCGGTTGGGAAAGAGTTTTAGATTGGTGTGAAGACAACACCTCCCGGATTTACTTGTCGGAAGTGTGCGAGTGGCTTGCGTCTTTGAAGTTTCGAAACAAATATGGTCTCCCGGAACAGTGGAGATTAGTTGGTATTACAAGCAGGGGGAAATGACAATGCCATTTGAAACAATAAATTGCATCGCGCGATTCGATTCCCTTGGGGTGCAAGCATATGATTACCCAATGATGGAACATTTCTTCGATAATAAAGCAAATGACCATGATCCGGAGGGTATGATTGAGTCGGTATACCATACAATGACGGGGGAGTGGCTGCAAAGAGCCACTTAACAATTGAAGGGAAAATTATTCAAGACATTTCCCTTGAGAACGTTATGGTTCGGTTTGGAGATAGGGGGAAGTGAAGGCTCTTGATTGCAGAGTTATTCATGCCTTGGTGTATGGGAGACCAATTTTGTCTTGGAGGCACATCATTATGATGAACACTTGGATTACTCGGGAGTCATTCCACAGGAGGATGATTCCATATGTGCGCCTAATCAGTGCAATGATCCTCCAACAAAACTGTCTACCCCCCGAGTCACTTTGGGTGTCTAAGCCCGTAGAGGAGTTCAACTTGGCAACAATAAAAAGAAATTGGAAGATCCAAGTTCAACTCTTTGGTAGTAAGTATTCGGTAGTCGACGAGTTGGGTCACAAGTATGAATTCATTGACCCGAACGCACCTCAAGGGGCCGCGAAAGATGTTGAGATGGCGGATTAAGAGGACGAGGATGAACCCGCCAGTCCACGAGGACCAAAGCAAAGGTACATGCGACCACATCGAGAATTAAACGCGAATGTGGCAAGTTTTGTGAATTTTAGACAGGTACCTTCGTATCGGAATTTCAACCGCGGGCAGGAAGAGGTGTTTGATAACATCTCCGCAGGTATAGGAGAAGGTAGAGAGTATGAGGCGAGAAGGAAGAACTGGGAGCAGACACACCAAGCCTAGTTGCAGGCTCAATGGGATGCCGAAGCAGCCCACCGGGAAAGGGTGGAAAATTTTTGGAGGAGCAGCAGTTGTTCCAAGCTCTGCAAAGATCACACATGGAGCAGATAGAACAACAGCGGCAGCAAGAGGTGGCCCAAAGACGGGCGTGGGAGGAAAACGATGAGAGGCTCTGAATCGAGCAGAATACATTGGAAGCACGCCGATGGAGAGCTATGTACATCTCTAATGAATTGGCTATTAATAATGCCAAAGTCCTCCATGATCAGGAATGGCACCGGAGAGATTGGGAAGTCGGCCTCCCCTCCGCAGAACATGCGGGGTGGACCGACTACTCCAACCTCCCCATTCCTCGAGGCCCCTCCGCTCCATCACCTCATTGGCTGCCCGAGGCAGTGGGGTCTAGCTTCATCCCGCCACAGTTTTAGCCGCCAGCGGAAGGAGAGCCGGGTCCCCTTGACAACTACCGGGAGATGTTCGAGGCTCTTACCGGATACCCGTACCACCCAAACCCATCAGTCGACCCGAACGAGAGATACCAGCGGTGACGGTGAGGTATGTGTTTTGTTGTTGTTGTATATTATTTTTAGTTTATTTTTATTTCTTATGTATTTCATTTTTCCTAGTTAAATGAACGTTGTGGGTGTGTTCCCTATATAACCCTCACGAGACCTACTCGTCCTCCCAAGCTATTGGGGGGTTTAAAAGGGCTTGTTGCATAAGCTAAATGCAACCGTGATTCCTATGAAAGTGAGTTAGGATTGTTGTTGTTGTAAATTAATTTTCCACATAAATCAATGTAAAATAACGTATGGCTTGGTAATGCTTTCATAAAAGTGGTAGAACTAGGTAGCTAACAAATTTTAGTGGTTGTGAGAAGCATGCTTCTACACAAGGGTTAAGATTTGTAGGTACATTATGTTCGAGGGACGACCGTTTTCGTGAAGAGAAGAAGAACACATGAGCATCTAGCAAGAAAAATCTGGTGCATGCGTTTCCTTTTAACTTGATTCTTAGTTAGTAATAAGTGGATTATAATTGTATTTTAGTTTTCGGGGTGAAATTCTTGGGAAATTAGCCATGTCACATCCCTTGTGCGATTTAAAAACTCTAGTTCTTACACATTAAGGACAATATTTACCTCAAGTGTGGGGATGGGGGAGTAGTAAAAGTTTTTCGATTTTTTGACCCGACCCGTTCATTTAAACACTACACAGTGAGGACAATGTTTACCTCAAGTGTGGGGATGGGGGAAAATCTCAAAAAATTGTCAAAAATGTCTTGGTTCAAAAGCGCTCTTAAAAGCACAAGTAACTAAGTCAACAAGGGATCACACAACCCATTTGGTCTTTTGTCATGGTCAAGTTCGAATTAATAGCATGACGGGTATTTAGCGAGTGGTTATTTGGGAATAATCCGCCTAAGAAACTAGCACATCATGCATGTCACATACCATACCCTTTATATATGTGAGGTCTTGAGCCACTTTTACATCATAGAATTACATATTTATGTTTCTTTGGTTGAGTGGACCATTAGTCACGTATTGTAGAACTTGCGACTTTTGATACGTTTGAGACCATAGACCGAATACAAGCACAAGAATGATTAAGGCATTAGGTAAACTTTTTACTTTTACACCATCGATCTATCCTTACCCAAAATTTATCCCTTAGTAGCCAACTTTGAGCCTAATCCTTTCGTTTGACAACCCATTTAGCCCATAACCTTAAACCTTTTCTTTTAAACCCGTGTGATGGAAATTCGATTATAGGAGTTAAGCTTGTATAGTTGTGAATTATTTGTTTACAAAAAAAAATCAGAAAATGTTGCGAAAAAGAATAGAAAATCATTGAGAAAAGAACAAAAACATGTGTTTCTAGTTTGTGGAATA
Organism: Helianthus tuberosus; assembly: GCA_030545235.1. NCBI lineage: Eukaryota > Viridiplantae > Streptophyta > Magnoliopsida > Asterales > Asteraceae > Helianthus > Helianthus tuberosus. The sequence continues at coordinate 94,840,308 of CM060403.1, read as the reverse complement.
AAAGGCGAAGATTGTTTCCTTTTAATTTGATGTTGGTAGTTAGTAGTGTTTAAAATAGTTGTTTTGCAATAAAAATCGAATTTTCATCACCTTAGCCACTTTAAATATCCTATTCCCTACCCTAAGCCTAGCCCCGTTACAACCCTTACAAAGACCTTTTGACTTGTGCTTAGTATTTGTGATCAGTGGGGGAGAATGATTGAGTTGCAAGCTTATGCGGGTACGTGTTCTAATCGATTTGAGTGATTATTTCAAGAGCGCTAATGCATCAACTATTAGCCAATTTTAAACCGAGTGGAGAGAACATTGTGAGGGATGTGCATAATTTATTGGTTTCACGGGCGAGTTAATCTTGGATAACCATTTTTACATAATTAATCAATTATTGCTAGATATGTTGGAAATTGTATAAAAGTTTGATCTTGGGCATGACAATTGACCTTAACCTTCGTCTCTGGAATAGGGAGTGTATTCTTTGTTCGGCCCACGTGAAAGTGAAAGACAGATTTGCTTGAGGGCAAGCAAAAGACAAGTGTGGGGATGTGATACGTGGTCGAATAACGGTGCTCGTTAATGTTTAAGTTTGGGTTTTTACTTGACTATTAATTCCGAATAGCCTACTTTTAATTAGATTTGTGTTTTGCAGGTTTAATGAAGTTTAAGGTGCTTTTAGGAAGCTTTACGGGTTGCCGGGACGAAAAACGAACCACCGGGACGCGAACCGGGTCAATTGGGAGCAAGAATTGAGAAAAACGGAGAGTAGGAAATGCAAGGCTCGTCACCGACGCCCCCTAGGCTGTCGGCGACACGTATGGGAAAAGGCAGTCGGCAGCAGGAGCGCGTATCCAGGAAATTAAAGCGTCGGATGGATTTGCACTTTTGGGAGGGCGTCGCCGACGAATCCCCAGGCCGTCGGCAACGGCCCTTGGATTATTGAAACGCGAAATTCGATCTTGAGGTTGTTGGGAACGAATTAAACATATGTGGAAAACCTCAAAATTCGGGGGTTACACTTCAATTTGAGTTTGAAAACCTCTCTTGGAGCCACAATTCACCATGACTTGAATTCCCAATCCATCTCTAACATCATCAATCATCCGAATCAACCGAACAATCATCGAATTCATCATCATCTCCATCTTTTAAACCCTAACCATTCCACCATCCATTCAATTCCACCATTACCAAACCCTAATCACCATTCCATCATTCTCCAAGCTTCAATATGATCAATATCAAGCTTCCAACATCCGGTGATCAAGTCTTTTCGATCATGCACGGCTAATTTCTTGGAGGTTTCACCCCGGTGTAGACTTTTGTAAGATTTAGGGTTTATTATGTATTGATGTTTGATTTGTGACAACTTGAATTACATTTGAATCTTTAGACAATTGTCCTACGTTTGTATTGAATTTACGAATTGTCGAGTGAGTGATTAAATTTGACTTTGTGAAACGAATACACGTATTTATGCCTTGTCTTTTGATAGGAATTGCTATTCCAAGGTAACGAAGTGCATCAGGGTCCGTTGTCTATGACGTTGATAGCAATTGGCACCTAAGCTTTCTGATTGTTGACCCGTTAATGGATTAATTCGAGTAAATCAAATTAAAACGCATAGTAACCCTAGGTCTTGCATTTGTTGAAACTGGGTGTGAACCTTGTTATTCCATATTGTTTTGTTAATCCAGTTTCTTACAATTGTTAATCTTTAGTAGTTAATCAATCCAATCAATTTTGTTCAGTTTATTCAACATCTTTTCAATAATCAGAATTCATAAAAACAAGTTAGCAAGCTTCATAAATTGTGACACTCGTTTAAATTCAATCAAGTCCATTCGCAAACCACATACTCTTCGTGGTTCGACCCCTTACTACCACTAGCTATTTGTTAAGGGTAATTTGGGTATATAAATATTATCTTTGACCGGAGCGCGACACTCTGATCACCAGGCTGGACCCTGGTCTACCACGTGTCCGGATACACATCAAGGCTACCCGGTTGACTCACCTAAGCTAGATCCTAGTCTACGCCCTCGCGGGCCACATAAGATAAAGAGTGGGGGCTCGCGGGCCGGGAGCCGCCCTTCGATCCGGCTATATAAAGGGTCTCAGGCCTCATTTGAACGTCGCTCAATTCTAAAATTTCTCTCTCAACTTCTGTTAGTTAAATCTCTCGGGTATTATACCCCTAAAAAGTGAAGCTCTGCCTCGTTGTAAGTATTATAACCCCTGATCACGTATATGTTACCCTACCTGATTGATCTAGGGCTCCGTAACGCATGTCAAGGCTCCGCCTGACTCAGTCGTTGGAGTTCTGTCTCGTGTTACACCCGATTGATCTAGGACTCCGTAATGCATGTCAAGGCTCTGCCTGACTCAGTCATTGGAGTTCTGTCTGGAGTTGTACGGTTAATGTGATTTGGGTTATCTTACTAACACGTGTGCATTGTTTAATTTTAATAGATAATAACCAGGAGAATCACCAGGAAGCTATAGTAGTATCACCTAAGTCAACAATGTGAGTACATTATCTTTTTGTAAACTCTTTTTGTGAGTCATTCTCTTTTTATAAAAACCTCAAATGTTTTTAATTATAATTAACAGTGATTGAGTCTATGTATTCTACAATTACTGTCGGTATGTTGGGGGTTTTGTATACATCATTTGGAATCCGTTACTATTGGACAAAGAGTTAGCCAATGAGTAGCATGACCCACAAGTCAGGATTGACAATACTGAGTGAGTAACTGTGTAGATATAAACATTGTAATCGCTCTCAACATTGTGAAATTATAAAAGCTGTTTTGACTAAACTAGGATGCACGCGCCAGTATTTCTTGCTGATAAAACCTTTTTAAAACGTGTTTCAGGTAACTTAATGTGAAGCCAATAGAAGCCAGCTGGAGAGCACTGAAGGCTTAAAGTTGTGGCTATAAAAGTTACCAAATAAGAAAAAGGAGTTTATGTTTTTAATAATTAGGGTTTATCCCCACAAACGTATTGTCAAATGAAACTTGGGTTTTATCCCATTTGTTGTTAAAAAGTTTGGTGTTTAACTCTGATAAAAATATTTCCTAACTACGGTCCTTATGTATTCCGTTGTCAAATTAATAAACACCGATACCAATGGGTTTGAACTCGCGGCACCCGCTCCCGGGGTTAGGGGTCGGGGGCTGTGACAGAAGGTGGTATCAGAGCTACAGCCACTGGTTTAAGCCAATGAAGTGTTCCGCTGATATTTAAATTTTAAATAAATTGTGTTAGGAAATAACCTATGTGATTATGTGTAAGTATATATATTATTGTTTTGTGTTATTTGACAATTTGTTAGTTTACAGTATGAGTGAGCAAGGTATATCCGACGTTTATCGTCAATTAGCTAGTTCACCAAAAGATGAAGGAACCTCATTTCAGCCAAACCCCTCAGGATACTCAGCTGATACTGAGGAAGGGATATTTATCGTTAAGGCACAGTCTGAGGAACCATTCCCTCCCAAAAAGAGGATGGTTTAGTAGAGGAGCATATGAGAGGAGAAAGAGGATGAAGAAACTTCAACAACAGAGAGCAGTAGTAAGAGCAAATAGAGAATTGAATGCACAAACCTAGGAAGCAGTCAATAGGCCACCATGGGAAGAGGAACTTGATAGACAGTTAGCAGATTTCCATATGTTAGCTACTACAGCAGTAGACCCTAATCTGAACCAAAGAGCTGAACCACCATTGTTACCCTTATTTCTAGACCAACAAATGTTAGAACCCAACCAGGAAAACTAATTCCCGATACCTGCATTTGACCACAATGAGTTACCTAGAATCCCAACCCCAATCTCTTCAGAATATAATCCATGGTTAGATAATAATAGGTCGTATTCGGCACTATATACTCCCAAAGAACCAGTGCCACCCCACTATTAAACCCACCAATGAGTCGAGAATATGTACAGAAACTCCGTCAGTATGGCGAAAACTTAGTAGACGAAGGAAATAGAATTCGACAGAAAGGAGAGAAGCTAGTTTGAAAATATGATGAGAATGAGATGCAGTGTTGGATGAACGACGCCTAGAATAATATATGGACAAATGTGTAATATTGTATTTTGATAAAATATATATATGTATATATATATATATAGGTACCGGATCAGGAGAAAACGCCCAAAAGTGTAAGAACGGTGAAAACGTATACTGACCCAACACGTGGCGCGGTATATGATCAGGGCGTATGGACTTTTTTGTCATTTTATCTTCCGCTTTTCCAATTCGGTGTCACAAATTTTCCTCATTTTTGGTGTTTAAGATATTTTGGCATTAACCAGATTCAATAATTACATGCCGTTTTAATGGTTTCATTGTATTAATATTTTGGCGTTTCCAAATTGTAGGCCATTGGAACCCCAAGGGCCAGAATATCTCTCTGAATAGCTTCATCCATACTAAGTATGGCCAGTACTTTTTAGGATGATGCCCCATTGTTTGTTCTTAGATTCAATGGTGTTTAGATTCAATGTCATTTTAGACAAGATGGCCTATTGTTCTATTATTTTTTATATACATTTTGGCGTTTGTGGTATCTTGGAGTTTTACAAGCGGAAAATTATATTACAACCACAGGGGAAAAAATAGAAGCGAAAAAAATAAATTAAAAATCCTAATCGGATCTCTCTTCACAATCTTCACTGTCATCAGTCTCTCTCTTCTTTAATACTACAAGAACTGTCACCAAATATATGGCGTTTTATGTAAAACTTAACAAACCCATCGGTCTGATTATTTGTTTGTTCGTTTGTTTGAAGTGGCTTTTTGTGGATGTTTGGGGACATAGATCGATGACGTGTGGGTGGGTTTTTCGCTTTGCTCTTCAACTTTATCTCATCTTTATAATCATCCCACTTTTCAATGTCATTGATCTCTTCTCCTCATCCAAGCCTTCTTAGAGAACAAAGAACACAAAATGACATAAGACTGTCATCAGTATCTTTTTCTTGAAGATTTGTCCATCTCATGCAGCAAAATATTACTGAGTTACTCCCCCCACCTAACAATCCATTCGGTGAAACTTCACGAAGAACAATACTGAATATCCAAGAAAACATGTTAGCCATCTTTGATTTTTTTTTAATTTTTGGCGTTTTACAGTGAGTGGTATTTAAGAATATTGGCGTTTTTTTTTGTGTGATCAAATGGAAGTTGCTGAGAGGTATCATTTTATAGGATGTCTTTGGCGCGTAGGTTAGGCGGTGTATTATTATAATAAAGTATTCGTCGTTTCAGTTACTGTTTGTAATTACTGTTTTTGATAAGCTTTATCTCTGAAGTCTGTAACACGTCTGATCTTTCAAGTTTGGCGTTTTAGATTTTAATATAATAAATGTTTTTAATAATAAAGTTTCCGTCGCTTCAGTTTTACTGTTTTGTAGTTACTGTTTCTAGTTACTTTTTCGAGATTTTGGCGTTTTTTTTATTTTTAATGAGGTTTTATATAAAGATGGCACTTTGTTCTATTTTTCTTGTACCTTGGTTTTTATACTTCTTTTTGAGTTTTTATAATACTTGTCCAAAGTAATTTTATTATAGTTTGGGAGTTTTGGGGCGTTTTATGGCATGATGCCGTTTTCACAAGCATTTGTCTGTGTGGCGTTTTTATTATATATGGCGTTGTTATTATATAACAATCAACTGAAAAAGAAAATTAAAAATATATATATATATATATATATATATATATAAACAATTGATCTTCCAAATCTTCACTATCACTAGTCTCTTTCTTCTTTTTTGAATCATCTTAACTGGCTGTTTCGACTTTCGTATGATTCATTTTTTTTATTTTTTTATTTTTTTGAAGTAGCTTTTTTGTCATCGTTTGGAAGCACAAAGTGTGACATCAGCCTCTTTTTCTTGAAGATTTGTCCATCTCATGCAGCAAAATGTTATTGAGTTACACCCCTTAGCTAACAATCCATTCGGCGAAACTTCGCGTAGAACAATATTGAATATCCAAGGAACGATGTTTGATTTTTTAACTTTTTGGCGTTTTACCGAGAAAAAGAACGCCACTAAATAAAAGTGCCTTAAATCTCTAAATTTGGTCATGCTAAACACAATAATGTTTTGTTGTATGAGATGGACAACATTGTTAATCCTCAGTTAAGAAAGATGTCTAACAATGTTGTCCACCCCATACAACTAAACTTTATTGAGAACAAAACTCAATAATGTTTTTGTATGTTTTGACGTTATAAATTGGATGGAAGTTGAGGATAAAGTCAATAAGATTTTAATCAATGAAATGGACAATATCCTCACTTTAGGATTTTGTCCATTACATTGAGCGAAACCTTACCGACAACTAAACTGAATTTCAAAGAAACGTTTTGTTTTAGGGGATATTTGATGGTTGGGTTTTTTGGCGTTTCTAAGACGAATGGTATATATTAAATACGGCATTTTGGGTTTTGTGTGTTCAATGGAAGGTCTGAGATGTTGTATATATAGGATGTTTTTGGCGGTTGTTTTAGGCGGGACTTTATTATAATAAATGCTAGTAATTAAGTCCCGTCGTTTCAGTCACTGTTTGTTCAGCTTTATCGTTTAAACAAGTTTGGCGTTTTATATCTAATGGCGTTTAGACTAGGATAGTGTGTGCTATGTAGGTTAAGGCGGTAATTTAATGGCGTTTTATTCATGAGATGGTGTTTTGTGTAGAGAAGTCAAAAGACTTTTTTACCCTTAATGAAGCACGCAACACTAATAAAAGTGATGTTATTTACAAAAAATGTCACCGCGTCATCTAGTCCATAGATTGTTTTGATCTGACGATCCATAACCGTTCTCACACTTTTCACTGTTTTCTCTAAATCCTGACTCTATATATATATAACCAACTAAAATAAATAGACTAAAATAGATATAGACGCATAACTACTAGTGTGTTAGTTTTCAGTTGTAATACGTAATCGATGCATATATATATATATATAGGCCAGTTAACGTACAATACGGCTTAACGTAATCACGTACGACAGATAATTACGCACGTTCATTTGAAAATCACACACGTTATAAACTAAAAAACTCAAATCACGCATGATGAAAACATTAATCACGCACGTTATACACATAATCACGCACGTTGTCGTACGTGATGTACGTTAAGCCGTATTGTATTTTACACTTTTCCTATATATATATACAAAGAGTAAAGTCGCAATGTTCGACGTTTTTGATCAACCTGCTTGTGTGATTGTTGTATAAATGTCTGTATTAAATTTTATTCTGTGATATTGATACCTGATAAATGTTTACAATTCAGATGTCGAACGAAGTTAATTAGGAAAACCAGAATAATGCTAATAACGAGAACCAAGTGAATAATAGTGCCATCGAACATATAGTCGCACAAGGGATTAAAGATGCTATGCCTTATATTATCAAGACAGTTAAAGAAGTAGAAAATAATAAATTTGTAACTGGAAGTAAACGTCAACCCACTGAACCAAGTCATAGTGTGAACGAAAATCACCAACCCCTGATCCAAGCTCCAATTCCAAAAAGAAGAAGAACCATTTCTTATGGTTGTTCTTATAAAGAATTCTTGGCTTGCAAACCAATAGAATTCTCAGGCAATGAAGGAGCCATTGCAGCTTTACGTTGGATAGAAAAGACAGAAGCAGTCATAAAAATAAGTAAATGTGCAGATGAAGATAAGATTATGTTTGCTTCTAATCTTTTTAAGAATGCAGCCTTAGAATGGTGGAATACTATTCTCCAGTCTAGAGGAAGTGACAGAGTATAGAATAAGGAATGGATCAACTTTAAGGAAATGGTTGAAAGAAAATTATGTCCTCCTAATGAAAAAGAACAAATTGCCAATAAGTTCCTAAATCATAAAATGACTGCAATAGATTGCAAAGGTTACACTACCATATTCTTTGAATATGCTAGGATAGTGCCAACCTTAGCCTCACCTGAGCCAGTATTAATCTCCCGTTATATTTGGGGATTAATTAGTGAGATCAGACATGTAGTCAAGGCAGCTAGACCCAGACCATAGAAGAAGCGGTAGAACTAGCCAACACCCTGACTGATGAATTGGTATGCACACAAGAGGAGAACCAGAGAAAGAACCTAGCTCAAAAGCTTACCCAAGAATTTCGCTACGGTAATTCCAACCATGGGAAAGGTACAGGTTCTTCCTCTACACCCTACTGCAAGTATTGCAAAAGGAAGCACTCTGGAAGGTGCTCAACATACTGCAACTTTTGCAAAATGTCTGGACATAAAGAAGAAGACTGTAGGAGGAAACCTAATAATAGGCTATGCTTCAATTGTAGAGAAACTGGTCACATCAAACCGAACTGTCCGAAACTAGCTCTAGCAACAACCAGCAAAGCTAAGACAACTAAAGGACCCAAGAAGAATGCTTGAGCATTCGTTTTCACAACTGAGGAAGCAAAGATGATTCCTGATGTAATAGCCGGTACGTTTTTAGTTAATGATATATTTGCCAAAGTATTATTTGACTCTGGTGCAAACCAAAGTTTTATCAATACTTCTTTCTACCAACTTCTCGACCAACCATTAACTAAACTCCAACAAGACTGTTTGGTGGAAACAGAAAATGGAGATCCCATTAAGATAAGTGAAATCCTGCAGGGAGCAAGAATAAAAATTCTAAACCATAAGTTTTCTGCTAACCTTTACCCAATGAATCTAGCTCAACTCGATGTTGTATTAGGAATGGATTGGTTGGTAGCCAATCATGCCAGTATTTTGTGTGATCAAAAGTCGGTACAAGCATGGTTGTAAAAATCCCGACTAGTCTCCGATTAGTCGCCGATTAATCACTAATCGGGGGTTCACCGATTAATGGCCGATTAATAGCTAGGCAGTCAATGGCGGTCCTATTCTGGCTAAATTTTGGCTAGATGCCGGCCAAATTTTGACCAAACCATATAAATTCCTTCCAATTACTTAAAAAAATGGATTAATGAGGGGTTAAAACATGTCTACTTTAAAAAACTACACATAAAAATGTTTATGTATATATGTAACTAAAAATCACATATAAAAATCTCAATCCGATTAATTCCGATTAATCCCTATTAATCCCGATTAGTCGCTAGTCGGTACCCCACCGCCCGACTAGCGCCTAGCGACTCTTACAACACTGGGTACAAGTAAGTACCAAAGTGGTGAAAAGATCACAATTAAAGGAGACAAGCCAACTAGGTCAACAAAATTCATCTCTGTGATGAAAATTGCAAGTTATGAAAGGAAAGGAGGAATAGTGTATATGATCTCCATAATCATTAACATTAAAGGAAAAGAATTAAAAGATATTCCAGTAATATCTAAATTCTCAGACGTTTTTCCAGAAGAGTTACCTGGATTACCGCCAGATAGAGATGTTGAATTTAGAATTCACCTTATACCAGGAAGGGCACCAATTGCCAAGGCACCATATCGATTAGCACCAACAGAAATGCAGGAACTGAAGAAACAATCGGACGAACTTCTTGATAAGGGTTTTATACAATCTAGTTCATCACCGTGGGAGCACCAGTACTGTTTGTTAAAAAGAAGGACGGATCAGTGCGTATGTGCATTGATTACCGGGAATTGAACAAGGTTACGATTAAAAATTGGTACCCACTACCGAGAATCGATGATCTGTTCGATCAACTTCAAGGAGCTCGATTATTTTCAAAGATCGATTTACGTTCAGGATAACATCAACTGAAAGTACAGGAAGAGGACATTCCTAAAACTGCTTTCAGAACAAGGTACGGTCATTATGAATTTAGCGTCATGCCATTTGGTCTAACCAATGCCCCAGCCGAATTTATGGACATGATGAACAGGATATGTAAACCATACCTGGATAAATTCGTAATTGTCTTTATAGATGATATTCTAATTTACTCTAAGAGTAAAGAGAATCATGCAGAGCATCTGCATACACTTCTGACATTGTTGAGAAAAGAAAAGCTATATGCTAAATTCTCAAAATGTGAATTCTGGTTACAAGAAGTGCAATTCCTTGGACATTTGGTTAATCATGAAGGAATTCATGTGGATCCCACAAAGATCGAGGCGATTACTAATTGGAAAGTCCCTGAATCACCAACAGAAGTAAGAAGTTTTCTTGGACTGGCAAGATATTATAGACGGTTTATCCAAGATTTCTCTAAAATAGCCATTCCATTAACCAAACTGACCTGCAAATCAGTTAAGTTTGAATGGGGACCAAAACAGGAAGAAGCATTTAGAATTCTTAAGCAAAGGTTAACCAACGCACCCATACTCGCATTACCAGAAGGAACTGAAGACTTTATAGTCTATTGTGATGCGTCTAAGTTAGGATATGGATGTGTGTTGATGCAACATCAAAAGGTTATAGCCTATGCCTCTAGACAACTTAAGAAACATGAAGAGAATTACACAACCCATGATCTAGAATTATGAGCCATAGTTTTTGCCCTTAAGATTTTGAGGCACTATCTTTATGGTAATAAGTTTGTTGTCTTCACAGATCATAAGAGTTTAAGGTATATTTTTGGGCAAAAAGAATTAAATATGAGACAGAGACGATGGATGGAAATTCTTAGTGATTATGATTGTGATATTCAGTATCATGTAGGAAAAGCTAATGTAGTAGCTGATGTTTAAGTCAAAAGTATCATGAAAAGCCTAAACGAGTACGTTCTCTCAGGTTAAATCTACAAGTAGATTTAAATAAGCAAATTAGAGAGGTACAGATAACAACAATCAAAGACGATGCTGAAGGTCTACAAGGAATGATTAAAGAATTAGAAAAAGAAACAGATGGAATTTGGAGATTCCATAAGAAAAGAATATGGATACCTAAACAAGGAAACCTACGCCACACAATTTTAGAAGAAGCCCATAAGTCTAAGTATACGATACATCCCAGAAGTGATAAGATGTATCAAGATCTAAGAAAGAATTTCTGGTGGATAGGAATGAAAAATGATATAGCAAACTACGTAGCTAAATGTCTGACCTGTTCACAGGTTAAAGCTGAGAATCAGAAACCTTCAGGGTTATTACTGCAATTAGAGATGCCAATATGGAAATGGGAATTAATAACAATGGACTTTGTTACTAAATTACCCAAGACACGAAAAGATAATGATACAATTTGGGTGATTGTAGACAGATTGACCAAATCTGCTCATTTCTTACCAATGAAGGAAACTTTCAGTATGGAACAGTTAGCCAAGTTATATGTAAATAAAATAGTTTCATTACATTGAATACCTTTATCTATTGTATCTGATAGAGATACCCGTTTTACTTCTCATTTTTGGACTAGTTTCCAAAAAGCAATGGGAACCCGGTTAAATCTAAGCACAGCTTATCATCCACAAACGGATGGACAAAGCGAAAGGACAATTCAAACGATGGAAGATATGCTTAGAGCCTGTGTAATTGATTTTGGTGGAAATTAGGACGATCATTTACCATTAATAGAATTTGCCTACAATAACAGCTATCATACTAGCATTAATGTTGCACCGTTTGAAGCACTATATGGACGAAAGTGCCGAACTCCGGTATATTGTGCAGAGATTGGAGAAAAACAACTATCTGGACCAAAGATAGTACAAGAAACAACAGATAAGATTATTCAAGTCAAGGAAAGATTAAAAGCAGCACGAGATCGTCAAAAGAGTTATGCGGACAACCGACGAAAACCTTTGGAATTTCAAGTTGGAGATAAGGTATTGTTAGAAGTCTCTCCATGGAAAGGAGTAGTCAGATTCATTAAAAGAGGAAAGCTAAGCCCCAGGTATGTTGGACCTTTTGAGATTATTAGAAGAATAGGACCTGTAGCTTATCAGCTACAACTTCCAGATGAAATGGCAGGAATACATGATGTGTTTCATGTTTGTAATCTCAAAAATTGCTTAGCAGACGAATCGTTAGTGATACCTCTTAAGGACATAGAGGTAAATGAGAAACTTAAGTTTATAGAGAAACCCCTTCAGATTGAAGATAGAAAGATCAACAATCTCAAACACAAGGGATTAGTTTTAGTCAAAGTGAAATGTGATTCTAAGAGAGGACCAGAATACACTTGGGAACTCAAGTCAAAGATGCAAAGGAAATATCCACACCTGTTCCAGTAAGATCTCGAGGATGAGATTTAAATCAAGTTGGGGAGGATATATCAACCCTCCTAAAACCCCTCAACATAACGCTAAACGTTCCTATTATACCTCGTATACTCGTTAGCGGGCCTAAAATACCTTAATGTTTATAAAAATCAAATAAAAACAAATAATAGGGGTCCTCGCGGGGCGCGACCCCCTTGGATGTGCGAGTCGTGGGCCGCGACTAAGTGACACCAGGCCGGACCCAGGTCTACCACGTGTCCGGTTACGCATCAAGGCTACCCGGTTGACTGACCTAAGCTAGATCCTAGCCTACGCCCTCGCGGGCCACGTAAGATAAAGAGTGGGGGCTCGCGGGCCGCGAGCCGCCCTTTGATCCGGCTATATAAAGGGCCTCAGGCCTTATTTGAACGTCGCTCAATTCTAAAATTTCGCTCTCAACTTCTGTTAGTCAAATCTCTCGGGTATTATACCCCTAAAAAGCGAAGCTCTACCTCGTTGTAAGTATTATAACCCCTGATCACGTATCTGTTACCCTACCCGATTAATCTAGGGCTCCGTAACGCATGTCAAGGCTCTGCCTGACTCAGTCATTGGAGTTCTGTCTCGTGTTACACCCGATTGATCTAGGACTCCGTAATGCATGTCAAGGCTCTTCCTGACTTAGTCATTGGAGTTCTGTCTCAAGTTGTACGGTTAATGTGATTTGGGTTATCTTACTAACACGTGTGCATTGTTTAATTTTAATAGATAATAACCAGGAGAATCACCAGGAAGCTATAGTAGTATCACCTAAGTCAACAATGTGAGTACATTCTCTTTTTGTAAACTCTTTTTGTGAGTCATTCTCTTTTTGTAAATCTTTTTATAAAAACCTCAAATGTTTTCAATTATAATTAACAGTGATTGAGTCTATGTATTCTACAATTATTGTCGGTATGTTGGGGTTTTGTATACATTATTTGGAATCTGTTACTATTGAACAAAGAGTTAGCCAATGAGTAGCATGACCCACAAGTCAGGATTGACAGTACTGAATGAGTAACTGCGTAGATATAAACATTGTAATCGCTCTCAATACTGTGAAATTATAAAAGTTGTTTTGACTAAACTTGGATGCACTCGCCAGTATTTCTTGCTGATAAAACCTTTTTAAAACGCGTTTCAGGTAACTTAATGTGAAGCCAATAGAAGCCAGCCGGAGAGCACTGAAGGCTTAAAGTTGTCGCTATAAAAGTTACCAAATAAGAAAAAGGAGTTTATGTTTTTAATAATTAGGGTTTATCCCTACAAACGTATTGTCAAATGAAACTTGGGTTTTATCCCATTTGTTGTTATAAAAGTTTGGTGTTTAACTCTAATAAAAATATTTCCTAACTACGGTCCTGATGTATTCCGCTGCCAAATTAATAAACACCGATACCACTGGGTCTGAACTCGCGGCACCCGCTTCCGGGGTTAAGGGTCGGGGGCTGCAACACATTGTCAATTTTGGCTCCTAGTATATCACTACGTCAAAACTGGGCTACGACCACAACTTTCCCAAAACCGGCCTGCCACACATTGTGGCTAAAGGTCATTTATAATATTTAAAACACTTTTAGCCATATATTTTATTATTAAGATTTCAATAGAATTGGAATATAATAAACATATAGTTGTATATTGTAACACTTAATTAGGTTCATGTGTCCAAATGTTAACAACTGCTATGATATTGTTTTGAATTTTTTTTCATGGGACATCTCTTCTAAACCTTTAGTCACACGTTTTGTGACATTTGTGTGGTCAAATTTTACCAATTGCCATGATATGTTTTTTTTAATGTGTGGCTAAAAGTTTGAAATGGTCACGGTAAAAAAAAAATTGTATGGCTAAAGGTAATAAATGCACACGATTAAACCCTTCACCGCCATTTGCCATGATCATTAAATCCTTTCATATCACTGGTACATCAGCCTTGGTAAGTTGAACGTCTTAGGCCATGTGTAGTCATAACGCCCCTTTGTGGGCGTTATGCGACACGTGGCGCGCCACGTCAGCGTGGGGCGTTATGGGGCGTTATGCATTTTAAGTCCGTAGTCATAAAGCCCCCGTCTAATCATTACTCAATTATTAATTTCTAATTTTTTATAATTATTTTCTAACTTTATAAAATTAAAATTTATTTCATTAAATTAAAAAACATTACACTAAAATAAAAAAAAAAAACATTACACATAAAAAAAATGCAGGGACCAAAGTGTAAAACTTTAAAACAAAATAAGAGAAAAAAAAAATGCAGGGACCAAACTTTAAAAAAAAAATTACAGTAACAAAAAAAAAAAAAAAAATGCAGGGACCAAACTGTAAATTCTTTTCTTCCATTGTCTTCCTTCTTCTTCTTCTTCGATGTACCTGCAAAAAAAAACACAAACACAAACACAAACAAAAACACAAAAACAAACACAAACACAAACAAAAACACAAACACAAACACAAAAACAGAGCAGAAAAAAGAAAAAAAAAAAAAAATTCAAACACACACATACATACCGCCTTCTTCTCCGCGCTATACACATCACGCCGCCTCCATTTTTTCGATCGATCGCGCCCTCCGTGGCGGTGTGCCGGCGCTATGCCGGCGCTATGAGGGCATACCGCCCCTCACATGCCGCCCACTACGCAAGGCCTTAGTGCAAACTAGTAATGATGAAATTAGGGTAAGCATTAATGCCACAAAGTCTGGTATAAATAACCCACATTTCTGATCATCTTGAAATCAACCGGCCATTTCTCATTCTCACAAATCAGCTTATATTCATCCCCAAAATAAAAACCTAACAAAATTTTGTCAGAAAAACACAATTGCCGAACCAGTGGTTGTTGCTTGGTGGTATACTATGATGAAATTTTTACTTGCTAACGGACGGCAAAAGAAAAATGATATGCCACTCCGTCAGAAGTGTGCTAGTGAATTGTCAAGAAGCGATCTTGCGGAGATTGCACCAGTTAGGAAGACCACATGGAAGTGATTGTGAAAAACCTGACAAGCTCTTTTTTGTTCTCAACAAACGGTATAAATAAGTAATTAATCTTTTGGGAATATTTGTCGGCAGAATTCAAGGTGTTAGTGAGTTGGAGAAATGACCATGTGAAAGAACACGAGCTAGATTTCATGTGTTTTTCAAATGATCTCGGTTTTCCAAGGGAGTTGTTTGACCTTCCACTACTCAACCAATGTGAGACTCCATTTAGAGTCTTAAGAAGCTTGTGAAAGCTCAAGTTAATCAGATGGAAGAAGATGAAAATGATGAGGATGATGAACTATCGGAGAGAAGCTTGATGAACTATCGGAGAGAAGCTTGGGGGTACAATACGAAGAAGAAACAAATTTCATTGTTTAATTTCTCTCTATAATTCTCTATGATGATAGTAGTTGTGGTGAAACAATATGTTTTTTGTACCTAGGTTGTTTTGGGTATTGTTTTTATGTAGTTCAAAAATCACAGCCCACACAAGTTAGCTAAAAAAATCGGTCTAACTCCTTGACTCAAATATAGATGCAATCCAATATTAATTCATCTAAAGAGACTCGGCCCACATGTGTGAATACCTAGAAAACTATGGACCACTTTTGTGTTGCTTAACTAAAAAAGTTGGTCTAACTCCTTGACTCAAATGTAGATGCAACGCGATATTAATTCATCTAAAGAGACTTAGCCCACATGTGTGAATACCTACAAAACTATCGGCCCACTTTTGTGTTGAAGATAAATAACCACGGCCCATATTAAAGACTTGCAGCAAAAAAATCTGGCAGCCCACAATCAATTCAACAACATGCGATCCATAAACTCCTTTTCTAAATTTGTTATACAGGTCAAACTCTCTTTTCATTTTCTAAACTCCAAAATTTCTGTTATAAAAAAATGTCGTTCCTAATCAGATTTTGAATTCTTTCATAACATTTTGTTAAATGTCATTCCTAGTCAGATTTTGAATAAGCTAACCAATCAACCCAAACTGATTTAATATCATGGGCCCAAACTAGGCCTGGAAAACAAAACCCAAATGAGTTATTTTGGGTAATTTAAAAAACAAGACAAGTCATATTGGGCCAACCCACCCATTTTGCCACCCCTAGCACAAACACTTGTTTAATCAGCCCTCTTTTTGTCTCTACGGACCTAACACCAAGCCCTATCTCTTTTTCAATTAAACAGCCACAAACCTCCACTCTACCATTGTTTTTTGCAAACAAATACACAATCTAAAAAATACAAATTTGCACCTCCGATCAATATTTTTATAAGAGGTTTGGCGGTGTGGAATAATCATCCAAGGGCTTTAAGGTGTTATGACATGTCATATCAACATCATGTAGACATACAAAGCTTTAAAACCCCATGCTTAACTAGCATCGTATAGAATAAACCTCTTAAATCATTTTGTATATTCAAAAATAACAAAAATACTCCTAAATTATAAAATTTAAATTAAAGAATAAACCTGAATCATTTTTTTATATTCAAAAATACTCCTAATTTATAAAACTTAAATTAAATACAAAAATACAAACCAAGTTTTAAAAAAAACATGTAATCTAAAATTACATAAAAAACTACTAAAATAAAATTACAAACTATTAAAATAATATAAAAAACTAGTAAAATAAAAATTAATAAAAAACTAGTAGAAAAGTGGCAATGACAGCTATAAATGCTCTTAATGGAAAATATAGAATGCGGGTAAGAAAATACATAGTCCATTTTATGGTCATGCATTCTAATGCAATAGTTGTTGATATTTGCTGACCCTAAGAGAAACTTGGAGAAATGAGGTTCTTTTCCATGCATTTTATTTAAATTATCATCTCAATGTTAATCATATATATCATAATCCGTTTTTCCCATGGGAGGTCCTGCATCAGTGGTCGTCAGTTATAGTCGCAGAAGATTAGGTACATATACTATATGCTCATATAATATTTTTTGTTTTCGTGAGCTTTATATATATTAAACCTCATGTTAACAAGTGTTTATGAGACCGCTGAGTATTAGTGAGGGGATGTGTTACAAACCTGCTAATTCAAATCTGGATGGGCTGAATTTTAGGAGAGTCAAAGTCAAAAGGCTGAATTTAGGGGCTGAAGTTTAGGAAGTAACTCTTTTATTTTTCATTTAAGTATTTCATTTCATGTTCTAATTTGGAATGTCTTGTTTATTTGGATTATCTAGTGTTTTTGTATTGGAGATTAGCCCCTCTCGAATCGGGCCAACTATCTTATTATTTCAATAAATCAGCCTCTTGTTTTCGAGTATCTATCAATGGTTCCATCGCCGGGAAACTCGAAGAAGATGGTGAATACCCAGAGTAGCGAAAGTAGCGCATTAAACTCAGATCAGATTGCTTCTCAATTGGCTGTGATTGCAGCCAAACTTGATACCATAGTGTCGCAATTAAGGGGCGATATTACAGAACTCAAAAGCATGATGTTTGGAAAACCAACCAGCAGCCAAGCACCACCACCCGCACCATCTACACCTCACACTCTCCCTGATTTCAGCACCAAACACCATCCCAAAACTGGCCTTCGAACCCTCGCACCACCACCATGCCATGAACAGTCACCAACATCGCTACAAAGACCAACACCAAACCGGGCACCAGTACCAAACTCGTTAATTGCATCGTCTCCACCATTATCAAAACCAAATGTGGCGCACAATCGAAATATTTCATCTATGCGCCTCGCGACCAACTCATCAAGTTCACTACTCACCTTCAGGCCCAACCAAAGTATTAAATCTGTTCTTGTTTGGTACTTTCTTTTAAAATCCACGACACAGCAAAAAGCCTCATTGAAGACCATGTGTCCTTCTAGAAATGTTATAAAACTTGTTCATACATATCTAAGTTACGGTCTTTATGCTGTTTATTCTTTGCTAACCGGGTTCAGAGGACTCATGCGAAAGACTCCGAACGAAGGTGTAGCCGGATGGCGCGAGTGGCGCCCACCATGGCACATCGTAGAAATTGCAATACATGCTATGGTACGACTTGAATGGCGATCACGGGGGGACCATCCTTTGAAAGAAGCGACTCCAAAAAGTTATGGCTTGTTGGCGCATCAATTACCTTCTTTTTGACTTGAGGACAAGTTGATTTTTCGGGCCGGAAGTATTGTTACAAACTTGCTAATTCAAATCTGGATGGGCTGAATTTTAGGAGAGTCAAAGTCAAAAGGCTGAATTTAGGGGCTGAAGTTTAGGAAGTAACTCTTTTATTTTTCATTTAAGTATTTCATTTCATGTTCGCATTTGGAATGTCTTGTTTATTTGGATTATCAAGTGTTTTTGTATTGGAGATTAGCCCCTCTCGAATCAGGCCAACTATCTTATTATTTCAATAAACCAGCCTCTTGTTTTCGAGTATCTATCAGGATGCAGTATTTTGTTCCCCCAAATGCATGGCATTCTACGGTTAGTTAATTTGGTCTTTGTCTCTTTATGTGGAGATTAGGTTACTGTTCTTTGTCCACCCCCTTTAATAGTTAAAAACTAATTTCTTTTATAGTTTGCATATTTTAGGTAATTTTGAGCACAAAATGATGATAGGTTGAATGATTTCCTGGCAATGAGTATAAAAATTAAGATCATTTTGAACATACTAACACTAATTACGATCATTATGTATATGAAATTTGCCTGATGTATCTTACTTGATTTAAGAAAACTAAATAGTATGTACTCCATGTCTCCATGAAGAACTATTTTGAATGTTATAGAATTAAGGTTGAGGTCACTCATGGACTTTGAGCCTCACTTATACAAGATTTACTAGTTAATTGGTAATTGGATTAGGCTTGTGCATCATATTTAATTTTACATAATACTTTCTTTTTGTTTTTATGTTGTACTTTTTTTTTGAAAAGTAAACTTCATTCATAAACAGCCGGCCCAAATCGAGCCGACCAAGAAAAACAACAAGAAAATTACATATTTACAAAGGACACCCACTCCTCCCAAGAAATCCCTTTATGCTTAGATCTATTCGAAAACCATAAGAAACCTAGCGCCTTTATTTCACTAATAATCCTGCCAATCCTAACCGAACTATTAGAAAAAATCAGCTTGTTCATGGCACGCCAAAGGCTCCAACAAGTAATAATAATTAAACCTTGAACCGCCTCCTTCTTCTTGACCGATGCCGAGAGATCCTTGTGAAAGCATAGGAGATCCTTAGTAGAAAACTCATAGATGCCAGGAATCCTACACCACTGACTAACCACATTCCAAACTACCGAAGAAACATAACATGCCGTAAACAAGTGCTCGGCAGACTCGTCTGTGGAGGAACACAGCGGGCAACTCGGCTCTCCTTGAAGAATATTTCTCTTCCTTAACGCTACCTTAGTCGGGATTTTTTCCATTTCTGCTCTCCACATGTGGATGTTGCATTTATCGGGAACTCACGGACCTATCCAAATAGCACAAACGCTTCACGGATTTGACAGAAAAAATACCTTCACTATGAGGAGACCACCGCCACTTATCTTGTCTGTCAACGATCAGAACCGAATCGAGAAGGCTGCGAAGTTGCTGAAGATCCGATAACAACTCAGAATCAGACAAATCTGATTTACAGTGCCATAAAAACTCCGATCCCGATCCGATACTTATGACCCTATCGGCCACATAACATTTTTTCTCAGCCTCCATACGAAATAGACCAGGGAATTTCAACTTGAGCGGTTCATCAATGATCCAAATATCAAGCCAAAAATGAATACTTTCCCCGTTACCGACCACTCCCTGAATGTAATTCCTAAGAAAAGAGCCTCCAACTTTACTGTGAATAAGCACTTTAACAATGTTATTCCATACTCCTTTCAGCGATTTCTTAAACGGGAAGCCTTCCCATCCCACCCGGCTATAATGAAAAGCATCGATAATTTTTCTCCAGTAACAATTAACTTCGGTTTTATAACGCCAGCCCCATTTAGATAGAAGCGAAATATTTACTTCCGATAATTTGTTAAGACCCAAACCCCCATCCTTTTTATGATTCACCACCCGGTCCCAAGCGACCCAATGCGTCTTCCTTTCCTCTATAGAACCGCCCCATAAGAATTTTTTGACCATGGACTCCAAGTCGGAAATCACCTTCTTAGGAGCTTTGTATAGAGAAAAATAATAACAAGGGAAGCTCTCCATGACAGATTTTATTATAACAACCCTTCCACCAATAAATAACATGTTTGATTTCCATTTAGCCAATCGATTTCGAAAAATGTCATGCACAGGCTGCCAGTTGCTGATTCGATTCATATTCGCACCCACTTTAAGGCCAAGATATTTGAATGGAAGAACATCCGGTCTACATCCCACCTCGCTAGCCATTTCTTTGGTTTCCTCCAACCCCACCCCAATACCATATAGATTTGACTTTTCGATGTTAATTTTGAGACCCGAACACATAAAGAAGCACCGGAGCACTCTCACAATATTAACCACTTCAAACTTGGACCATTCACCCACAACAATAGAATCGTCCGCGTACAAGAGATGCGTAATTACCGGCCCATTATTAGGGGTAGCAATACCTTTAATCAAATCAGCATTTCTAGCACTATTGATCATACACAAAAAGGCCTCCATAACAACTAAGAAAAGAAACGGAGAGAGCGGATCTCCCTGTCTCATACCTTTCTCGCATCTGAACAGGAACGTAGGGGCTCCGTTGACAAGTACGGACGAAGAAGCCGACTTCAGAATTCCCAACACCCATTTACACCACAAATCAGGGAAGCCCATTTGAGAAAGAGTACTGATGACGAAGTTCCAATTAACGTTGTCATAGGCTTTTTCAAAATCAATCTTCAGAAAAAACGCTTTCAGTTTACTCTTTTTGATCCACGAAATGAGCTCGTTGATAATAAGGGGACCATCCAGAATGAATCTACCTTTTAAGAAAGCAGACTGAGAATCCGAAATAACACTCTCTAGGACCATCCTCATCCTATTTTCCATAACTTTAGAAATGACCTTGCTAATAACCCCGACCAATTTAATCGGTCTATAATTGTTCAACGTAACCGGGTCGGAAATTTTAGCAATAAGAGCAATAAACGACGCCCCGCAGCCATCATTGATCACACCGTGAGCATGGAACCACTCGAAGATTCTAACAAAATCCTCTTTGAAAATTTCCCAAAAATGCTTAATGAATCTGAAATTGAACCCATCTGGACCAGGAGACCGATCATCCCCACATTCAAAGACCGCATTTTTAATTTCAATTTTGGAGAAAGGCTCAACTAACATATGACTTTCTGCTTCGGAGATTTTTTTGATGTTATATCACAGTAGATTCGGCCTGTTCTTTATGTATTCTTTAAATTTCCCACGAAAGAATGAGAAAACCATCTTTTTGATCTTTGACGGTTTGGTACACCACTCACCATCAATATTGAAACCGTGAATGTTATTTACAGCCTTCCTTTTATTAACCAAAGCGTGAAAAAATTTAGTGTTCTCATCACCGTCAATAGCCCACTTCAAACGCCCTCTTTGATTGATGTCCGCTCTTTTTCTATTGTCGATATCTTGAATAATTTTCCTATTCTCCGACATTATCCATTCTTCTTCTTCTTCCGAGAGATCCCTCAATTCCATATCATCTTCCAATTTCTCCAGCTCCGAGAGAGCAACTTTTTCGCTTTCATTTTCTTTACACAAAAACTCATCCCTCCAAGACTTAAGAGCTGACCTGGTACGCGCCAGTTTAGACATAAGGAACGAGTCCGGAGGGTCGAAAACCTGCATCCCTTCAATAGCCGCTAAAACCGTTTCCTCGAACCCCAGTTTTTCGATCCACGAATTGAATACTCTAAAAGGACGCGGACCATAATTAAGATTAACCAACTCCATAATGATAGGGCAGTGATCAGAATAACGGTTTGATAATGCTCTGACACAAGCTGAAGGCCATTTGGAAAAAAAATCGGAGCACACCAAGAAGCGATCTAGTTTACTGAGCTTTTTACCATTTTCTCTTATACACGTGAACATCCTACCCTGCATCGGATATTCGTGCAAGCCATTATTAACAATAAAATTATTAATATTGTCGGCACAGACTTGTTTGAACTTCGAATGTTTCCTTTCGTCACTTGGTAGAACCGCGTTGAAATCCCCAACAACTATCCACTGCCTCAAAGACGAATCAATGACATTAGAGAGCTCTCCCCAAAGGTGTAACTTCGCCGACGAACTTTGAGGAGCATACACGTTAATTAAATTAATCGGCTCTCCGCTTCCCATCACCGAACCTTTAATCACAAGATAAAACCTCTCCTGAATCCAAGAGTCAACCTTAATGACTTTAGGATCCCATATCCAAAGAAGACCCCCTGACAACCCCTCTGAAGCCGAAAAAATAAAATCAAAGTTGTTGTTACCCCACAGTCTCGAGACCACAGAACTAGAGATAGAAGCAACCATAGTTTCTTGAATGGCAACCACACTAATCTTGTTTTTATTTTGTACTTAGTTTTTTTTTCCCTTTTGCAAACTCTTTGAGTTCTGTTTTGGATGAGCATGTACGAATTAAATAGAACGTTGATATTTTTGTCAAAAGTTATTTATTTAATACAAAAGATTGACTAATGAGCTTTAGCTCAACTAGTATTATAGGGGAAGCCATGTAGACATGGCTTATATTAAAATTACTAGGTTATAACCCGTGGTACCCACGGATCACTCTATTTTTAAGGATATTAATATTTTATTAATTTTATAACAATGGTCCGTTTTATAAAATTTGTGGGGATATGTATAATATGATTCAATGTTAATCGTATATAATGATATATGCAAACAATGTGATTTATGAATGGTAACAATTACCATATAATTTTCAACATATTACCAGATAATGTTCTACGTATGTAGAATGATTCAGACCAAGATGAAAGGATGATAGCCCGTGTAACCATTCTATGGATACATATTTGAAGCGATGAATTGATATAGCATTTAGGTTGGTTAAAATCTCAAATAGTAGCATTTCAAAAGGAACATAAAGGATTGTATGAAGGAATGAAACATATAATGGATTACTGAGTATAACATATAGATTAATAAACTAATTTATAAAAGTAAAATGAAAATGGGCTTGAAACATAAATTTAATTTAGACCATATCCATCGATTGAAATGGTGATTACTATTTAATATAATTAATTAATCCATTAAAATACTTGTGCAAATTTATTGCAAATATTACACTTTTTCAAAATGTTGAACCATCTATATCTTAGCAATAATATAAAGATGTGATTTTTATATTTTGAAATATTTAGTTACGAATAAGTCGATTGCAAACATAAAGTTACTTGTAGTCTTTAATTTATAACAAATATTTCAGTGACTTTTACAAAACATATTTTTCGAATTATTGAATTATTAATTAATAGATGACCGATTAGTTAGAGAATTGATTATTTAAAAAAATCAAATTATAAAAATGAAATCAAGATTCCATTAATAAACCAATATTACGGCTGACTAATTTATAATGAGTTAATTCAATTTTGAATTATAAAATACAAAATATATAAAGAATCCACATTAACATTTATAAATGAATTACCATATTTAATTTTGAATTGGCTTTTTTATGTTTCTTCAAATATGCTCAATTTGATCTTATATATAAATAATCTACATAGCATATTGAATTGTAGGTTTCAACTTTTTTACATAATGGTTTCTCTTCCTTTTGATATTCTACTTTTTGAGATTTTAATGAGGCTCAATGCTAGATCGATTGATCGCTGCAAATGTGTATGTAGAGAATGGCGTCACGGGCTATCATCATGAGAGTTTGTGTGGCTACACCTTAACTATGCTGAAAATTATCTGGTAATATATTATTGTTGTGTTTTAGTTATATTGAATTTAAAATACTTTTTATCAACATTGTTCTTATTAATTCAAAATTATTTACCTTTTATGAACGCAGGAAACTCTATGGGAGGATAGCCCGTCGTTGTATAAAATAGTTTATACAGAATATTTTCCTCCTGAAATGTATCGCAAAAGAATAGAAGATTACGATGAAATGAAGGAAGATAAAACGACTAAGAATAAAGAGAACATCAATGATGATGTGCAGAAGAATGAAAATGGCAAACACACTGTTAGTAAAGTGAATGATGTTGATGCTACATTGCCTACCTCTACTTCAAAACGTATGTTCTACATAGGAAACATACGTTTTTAATACTTTTGTCTTTATCACCAATGTTGCCTATGTAGAACATACGTTTTGAAGTAGATGTAGGCAATGTAGCATCAACATCATTCATTTCACTAACAGTGCGTTTGCCATTTTCATTCTTCTACACATCATCACTGATTTTCTCTTTATTCTTAGTCGTTTTATCTTCCTTCATTTCATCGTAATCTTCTATTCTTTTGCGATACATTTCAGGAGGAAAATATTCTGTATAAACTACTTTATACAACGACGGGCTATCCTCCCATAGAGTTTCCTGCGTTCATAAAAGGTAAATAATTTTTTTTCCCTTTTGCAAACTCTTTAAGTTCTGTTTTGGATGAGCATGTACGAATTAAATAGAACGTTGATATTTTTGTCAAAAGTTATTTATTTAATACAAAAGATTGACTAATGAGCTTTAGCTCAACTAGTATTATAGGGAAACCATTTAGACATGGCTTATATTAAAATTATTAATATAATCTTTTATCAAAATATTTTGTAGGTATGCATAATTGTAATCCTTACCTTAATAAAATTAATTAAATACAACATTTTAGCTAAATAAAATGGAAACCAGTCGAATATGTCAAACTAAAGTATTAAAAATGTCTAAAACCTTAAGACAATTCCTTTGTATGATTTTAATTATATATTAATCAATAATAATAAATTATTATTAGTATAAATAATTTCTTATATATTTGTAAAGTTGTGTTTAATAAACTTTAAATATTCAAACCTGTGAATATTCACGGGTGATAACCTAGTAACGATATATATAACAGCAATAAAAAAATGTCCCCATGTAAAATCATCAACCAACTTTAATATCCGAATATTATATAAAACCACTAGGCTAGAACCCCGTGTATTACACGGATTGAATAAATGTAATTTTATATATTAAATAATAAAAAAGTTATAGTTTTATGAACTCCGTATGTTGTATGGGTTAAATAAATGTAATTTTATATATCAAATAATAAAAAAAAGTTATATCTTTAAAAACCATGTGTGTTACACAGATTAAATAAATGTAATTTTGGATACTAAATACTAAAAACGTCGTATTTTTAAAAAACTCGTGTATAATCGGGTTGAATAAATCTACCAAATAATAAAAAATTACATGCTTAAAAACCCCGTATATTACACGTGTTGAATAGATCTAAAAAAGAGTTATATCTTTAAAAATCATGTGTATTATACAGATTAAACAAATGTGATTTTGTATATTAAATACTTAAAACGTCGTATCTTTAAAAAACCCGTGTATAGTCGGGTTGAAAAATCTACCAAATAATAAAAAAATTATATCCTTAAAAAACCCAGTGTATTACCCGTGTTGAATAAATCTAATTTTACATAGCAAATGATAAAAAGTTACATCTTTAAAAACTTTGCATACTACACGGGTTATATAAATGTAACTTTGTATAGTAAATAATAAAAAATATATATTTTTAAAAACCCCGTGTTTTACACGAGTTGAATAAATATAATTTTGTATACCAAATAATAAAAAAAAAAGTTATATTTTTAACAAATTAGGATAACATTTAATATTAATTTATTATTTATATATTTAATATAAGATAAGTATGAAAGAGAGGTATTTGTTTTAAAAATATATTAAATTAACAATTTAAATTTGAGGATAATATTTTATTAAAGTATGATAAGATTTAATATTAATTTATTATTTATTTATTTAGTTAATATAAGATAAGTATAGATTTGAGGATGCCTCCAATGAATGACACGTGTCCAAAAGTTGGTTTCTTTTATTATATTAGATAGATTTACACAATATCTGTAAAATTATATGTAAAAAAGTTTTGGGTCAAACCAGTAATTACGATTTTAAATAATTGTAAACTTAATCGATTGGGTCGGTTGGGATGACTGGATTGACCAAACCAACCAAAAATTCTAAAACCAAATAGGGATGGCAATGGATTAGGTTCGAGTTGGGTATTGGTAATCCCATACCCGGTTATAAAATTGTGTCCCATACCCGTCGGGTATTAGTCGGGTAATTACCCATCGGGTATCAGGTATACCCATTAGTTTGTTAAAAGATATACGTTGAGATTTCCAAATCCATTTTTTACTATTATAATTATTATATAATTTTATTTATACAACAACTATTATAAATTAAAAATGTATATTACATACATATAAGTTTTATTAGAGTGAATTGCAAAGATTGTCCTTTATCTTTATACCATTTTCAAGCGGTGTTCTTTATGTTTAAAATTGATGAGTTTTATACTTTATGTTTTAAAATCCTGCACGTTATGTCCTTTAGGCCTAACCTAGTTAATTGTTTCAGTTAAATCTGATCATGTGCCAACACATGAGGGTAACTTTGTCATTTCACCTTTAGGGATCAATTATATAAATAAATAACTTAAATAAATAATTCCATTTATCTCCCTGTGTACTTCATCTATCTCCCTCTGCACTTCAACCAGACCACCACCACAATCTCCTTTATCACCACAACCTGCTTCCACCTGTTTCGACCATAACCACCACCACAGCCTCCTTCCACCACCACCACCGCCACCCACCAACCCTCCACGATTGCAACGACACCATCACCACCCATCCACCTCCACTACCACAACCAAAATTTCATTGAAACAATCCCCCAAGTTTCAGATTCAATTCACAACAATTTGGGGATTAGATAAAAAAAACCTAACTCGCAAATCCCCTAGAACTAGGTTAAATCTAAACGTACCGATTAGATTTTCAAAGAACCGTTGCTGATGATTAACGAACTGATGTTGAACAGTTCTATTATGTTTCACCGAACAACTATTAATGATTAAAGAACTGATGTTGAACATATTCTAGGGTTTATAGGTCTTGGGTTTCATATGGTGGTGTTTTGTTTCTGGGTAAGGTGATCTGCGTCTGCTTTGATGGTGGTTGGTGGGGAAATGGTGGGCGGCTGTTGGTGGTAGTTTTTGATGGTTGATGGAGGCAGTTGTTGGTGGTGGTGGTGGATATGGGTAGAGAGATGTAGAGAGAGAGGGTAGATAAAAAGAGATTTAGGCATTTGTTTATGGAGTAGTGGTGGGCGGGAGTTGATGGTGGTTTTTGATGTTGATGGAGGCGGTTGTTGTTGTTGGTGGTGGAGGTGGAGAGGGGTAGAGAGAGAGAGAGAGATGTTCAAAGGGAGGGTAGAAACATTATATATATATATATATATATATATTATATATAGGGTGGGGTTCCTCTACAAAGTGTGTTTTTCCTACAAAGTGTAGGAAGTGATCTTAACCATTAGATAAGTGTGTTTGATGGTTGAGATTATATTGATGGCATTTTGGTAATATATTTGTCTTAAAAATAGGCTAATTTAATTGATTGAGGACAAATGTGTCATTTAATTCATTTTAAATAAGGAAATAACTATCATATCATAACTTCCCCATCATTTTCGCAAGTTTCTCTCTCTCTTTATATCTTCTCTCCTCGGAAGCTACTATGTTTTAAACCTCCACAGCTCCGAACCTGGTGTGTTTTATATTATGTATTTAAGACACTGATGTGTTTTATATTGTGTATTTAAGACCCTAGTATGTCTACATTGAATCAAGCATTGGCGTGTTTTATATTGTGTATTTCAGACACTGGTGTGTTTTATATCAGACGCTGGTGTGTTTTATGTGTAATGGGTGTGTTTAATTATGAAAACTGATACAACAAAATGTGAAGAGCCCAGAAACAGATAAAAGACAACGTCTAGAAAATTATAGATGTGTTTTATGTTTCGAAATTAACAAGGGGATGTGAAAACTGATATAACACAATGTGAAGAACAAGAAACTGGTAAAACACACCTTAAAGAAATAATGGAATGTGAATATGAATTTGCGGGTGGGGTTCCTCTACAAAGTGTGTTTTTCCTACAAAGTGTAGGAAGTGATCTTGACCATTAGATGAGTGTGTTTGATGGTTGAGATTATATTGATGGCATTTTGGTAATATATTTGTCTTAAAAATAGGCTAATTTAATTGATTGAGGACAAATGTGTCATTTAATTCATTTTAAATAAGGAAATAACTATCATATCATAACTTCCCCATCATTTTCGCAAGTTTCTCTCTCTCTTTATATCTTCTCTCCTCAGAAGCTACTATGTTTTAAACCTCCACAGCTCCGAACCTGGTGTGTTTTATATTATTTATTTAAGACACTGATGTGTTTTATATTGTGTATTTAAGACCCTGGTATGTCTACATTGAATCAAGCATTGGCGTGTTTTATATTGTGTATTTCAGACACTGGTGTGTTTTATATCAGACGCTGATGTGTTTTATGTGTAATGGGTGTGTTTAATTATGAAAACTGATACAACAAAATGTGAAGAGCCCAGAAACAGATAAAAGACAACGTCTAGAAAATTATAGATGTGTTTTATGTTTCGAAATTAACAAGGGGATGTGAAAACTGATATAACACAATGTGAAGAACAAGAAACTGATAAAACACACCTTAAAGAAATAATGGAATGTGAATATGAATTTGCGATCAGCATGATAAAAAATATTATAGTCGATTTTGAAATCAATGGAGATATGCAGTTTTCTAAAATAACTCATTAATTTGTTTAGGATAATAAATCTTCCATAATTAAAATAATTATCCAATTACCATTATACCCTTTTGTATAAAATAACTAAATGCCACATGTCTAAAGGAGATTGCTTCCTACACTTTGTAGGAAAAGTAGGCTTTGTAGCCAACTCCTACCCTATATATATATATATATATATATATATATATATATATATATTGAAACATTTTTATTTATGTTTTATTTGTTAAAACATTTTTATTAAATGGGTAAAAGACTAAAGTACCCTTTTGTGATCTGATTTAACCAGAAAAATAATTGGGTTAGGCCTAAAGGACATAACATGCAAAATTTTAAAACATAAAGTATAAAACTCATCAATTTTAAACACAAAGGACATCGACTGGAAAAGGGTATAAAGATAAAAGACAATATTTGCAATTGACTCGTTTGATTATGAATTAATAATAACTTTATAATACTTATTCCTTATATGTATATACTTTACAACATACAAAACATAAATATTATTATCAAATATATATACTAAAAGAAAATTTATTTTTGAGTTAACTTCTGTTTTGCTCCCTATGGTTTGCTCACTTTAACGGTTTTGTCCCAGTCATTTAAAAACGGTCATTTTCCTCCTTGATGTTTCGATCTTGTCGCCAGTTTGCTCCCCGGCTCTAACTCCATCCATATTGTATGTTAATTGGAAGGGTGTTTTGGTAATTTCAAGTATAACATGAGGGTACTTGGATCTTGTATGTTAACTTGAAATTACAAAAATACCCTTTCAATTAACATTATGAACATAAAATATAAATCACTGATAGACAAGGGTTAATGAAATATAAATATATATATATATATATATATATATATATATATGGAGGAGCTCATGCGAGAACCACCCTTATTGTGAGAACCGCGAGAACCAATGTGAACACAACCTAAAATAGCTAAAAAAAAACCTAACCCCCACCCCCCCCCCCCCCAAAAAAAAACCTAAACCCCCCTCCCCCACCCCCCAAAAACCTAACCCCCCCCCCCCCAAGCTAAAATGCTAAAAACTAAACCCCCAAAAAACCTAAAAAAAATCTAATTTTTTTTTTTTAATATTTTTTATGTTAAAATCGCTACTTTTAAAAGCCAAAAAAAAAAAAAAATTTTTTTAATTTTTTTTTTTTTTTTGCTTCGAAAAGTAGCGATTTTAATATAAAAAATATTAAAAAAAAATTGTGTGGTTTTTAGCTATTTTTAGGCATTTTTGGTTGTGTTCACATTGGTTCTCGCGGTTCTCGCAATAAGAGGTGGTTCTCGCATGATCTTCTCCCTATATATATATATATGTATATATATATATATGTATATATATATATATGTATATATATATATATAAATTCGGGTATATAGTTCGGGTAAACGGGTATGTGATTTCGGGTAATCAGGTCGGGTATCACCTAATCCTGTACCCGACCCATACCCGCGAAAATTTTAAAACTAATCCCATACACGGCCCAATACTCGTCGTGTATCGGGTATACCCGTCCCATCTGTGTCGGGTTTCGAGCATACCCGTCGGGCTCAGGTATTTTTGCCATCCGTAAAACCAAATGAGCACCTTTTTCTAAGAATATCTATATGAAACCTATTCAAAGTTTCATGAACACAACCGTAAGAAAAACGCTAGAACCAGTGGCGAAACTTGAAGGAAAAAATCTGTAGCGACCGGACTTTTAAAAATCCCAATCAGTGGGGAGCGGACTCTTAAAAATCCAACATCTTACATTAAAAAAAGAGTAAACTGCCATTTTGGTCCCTGTGGTTTGGGCATTTTTGCAATTTCAGTCCAAATCTCAAGTTTTTTAAATCTGGGTCCCTGTGGTTTCATTTTTGTTGCCATTTTAGTCAAAAATTCAAAAACCCCCTTTTTTGACTGTTGCAACCTGCTTATTTTATCTTTTTGTTCAGGGGCATTTTTATCCATCTCAATTTATCCAGATCAATCCTTGCTGTTCAGGGGAGAAACATAAAAATCAAAGCAAAGGCCAAGATCTGTGTGACTGAACAAAAATCCTTGTTGTTTCAGATAAAGAAGTGAACAGGAAGGAGAAACATTCAAAAACACGAGAAACATCTTCTAATTCCACACAATCGAACATCTATTCCAATCAATTCTAATCAAATTATATACAAATCCAATCAAAATCACTTCAATTATCCAGATCAATCCATAAACACAGCAAGCAATCACACCAGCAATCATACCTTGGCGTAAGCAGAATCCATCGAATTGGAGAGGCGAAGAAAAGCAGGTTCAGATCCAATCAATCCGTCATCGTTCTTCTTCTTCAGCACGAGACACCACCCCCACTGCCTGTCACCATCGTGTTTCTCCGCCAAATTAAAACCAGATCTGAACCATCCAACGCTTCGGCTAGGGTTTAGAGGGTCACACCTGTAAATCAATTGTGCAGTGGCAGGTTGTCACGGCCCCCGACCCACCCTGGACGGAATCGGGAGCCGCGAACAGCCAAGTGGTACCGGTGATTATTTTTGAAAAGTAGTGCAGCGGAAATTTCATCAGGACCGTGAGTTAGGAAAAATATCAGAGTTTAGAAAACACCGGATTTTATTTATTAAATAGATGGGATAAACCCATGTTTTACAAAGGTAGCTTTAATAAGGGATAAATCCAATAACATAAAACAATATTTCTTAATTTGATTTAATTAATAAAATAAGCCACTTCTTGAAGCCTTTCAGTGCCGTATCCATCTCTTACTCCAATCTACTGTAATTACCTGAAACATGTTTTAAAAAGGTTTTGTCAGCAGGAAATACTGGTGAGTTCATTCTTTTTGCTTAAAACGACTCGTTTGTTATAATCTACAGTATTAAGAGCGATTACAATGTTTCCTGATATCAACCAACTACCCACGATATTTGTCACTCGACCAACCATCGGTAACCTCTGAGTCCAATGGTGTCTGTGACTATGGTCATATCACTCATTGGCTAACCCGTTGTCCAATAGTGACGGTTATCAAGTAATGTATACAAAACCCCACATACCGGCTGTAATTTGGTGATTACAAAGACTTAATCCCTGTAATTATAACCTTGAAAATATTTAAGAATTTATAAAGTACTTTGATAAAAAGAGAATGACTCACATTATAAGCATGCAGATTTATACGGGCAGAGTTTAGCCTAGTGATTAGCCTTGATATTGTAGATTTATACAGGCAGAGCTTAGCCTATTGATTAGCCTTGTAACCTAGTGCACACGAACTAGGTAAGTAACTAATACAGCATTTACGATAACTCATGAGATTAAAACCCTCAAAACGAATGACAAAGTGCAATACTTAAACATCCATCGAATTAACGACGAATGACAAAGCATAACCCAAGTTTGAGCAGCACTTAAATATTCATCGGATAGTTTAAATCGATCGGACATTGAATCGTAGCAGCGATCGAGTTAATACCCGGTATCGGAGCAGAATTCGAGCTAGTGGGTGTTTGGTAGTAATCAGGTGTTATCTCGAAGTGTAAAACGAATTTTAACGTCGAACGAAAGTCAGAAATCAAGTCCCACACCCCTCTATTTATATCTGGAAAACGGCGCGGTCGCGCCACGCGACACCCTGCCGCGCCACGCGACGGGGACCCTTTTTGCATAGGGTAGCAACGTGTGTTTCTAGCCTAGCTGAGTCGACGGAACTAGAAAATTCGATTTAGACAGCAAGATATGTGGATAATCGTCAATAGGGAATACCCCCCCTCTGAGTTTTAGGGGCCCTGATCCTAATTCTGATTGTTCTGAAAATTTTAGGGTTTATGTAGGATTACTTAGGGGTCTTAACTAAGGTTTCCTTGTGAACAAAATATAATAATAAATAATAGTTTTGGTGAGAGTTGTTATGGTTTGGGACAAAAAGGAAATAAAATGGTGAGAAAAGAGAATGGACTCGCTTTGTAACTTTAGGGTTCAACTAGAAAGTCTCCTGGTAGAATATTGGGAATAACTTCTGAGTTATTTAAAAATATATAATGCACTCGTGGTAAGTATAGTACCCCTAATTCAACCTTGTCCCGATGTCCCAAGACCGAATCCCAACAACTTAGTCGGGCAGAGCCCTGACATACGTTATGAGGCTCAGATCAATCGGAAAGGGTAGCGGTGATAGGGAATTAAAATACATTAAAACGGGACATAGCATTTTTATTAAATAATAAAATATATATATTTGAATAGAAAAGAAGGGAAAGGCGACACAGGAGATGAGCACTTTGAATGCTCTAGGTTCTATATATATACTAAATGAAGATTCCCTTATTGGATGACACGTTTCATTTCAAATTGAGGAGTCTTTAAATTTTTATTATTATTTTATTTTAATTTTTAATATCTCGACACCTATCTTTCTTTTAATTGTTGCATTTCATGTGTAGTGTACACGTACACTTTCCATGCAAAGTTAGATTTATTTCTTTTATTATTTTATTTTAGATATTGATTTTAAATGAAAAAATATTATATATAAAGAATAGGGGACACGAAATTGAAAAGAGGAACATGAGAGGTTCCTTTAGGATTTCATTTGTTTTATTATTATTATTATTATTATTATTATTTTATTAATTTATATATTATAATTAATTCAATTGGTTTACTTCTTTGGCGCGTATAACTTATAAAATATGACATTTTATAAAATAATAAATATGTCATTTAGAACGAGAATATTTTTGTCTACATTTGGAACCAAGTTTCATTCAAAATAGAGTAGGTTAAAAATACAATGTATTTTTATAATTTAATTATTATACGGTTCCTAGGCCCGTCTAGGTACTTCATATTTCTAACAGTCGACTTACCCGTAATATACCTGTCTAATAATATAAGTTTTTATATACTTTTATTTTATTTAGAAAGGTCATCTATATACAGGCCAATTAATTAATATAATATTTCAACCAACTATATAAAATAGTGTTTAAAACTATTTAGGTTGAATATTTATATTAAAAATAAACTAGTTACTAGTTACTAGTGGTTAATAAATTTAACCAAATCCTATAATTCTTATATAAAAATAGGAATGTTACATTCTCCCCACCTTGTTTTAAATCTCGTCCTCGAGATTTGGGTTACTATATTTCTTTTAGATTTATGTCATATTTTAGTCAATAAAAACAATATTATGGTAGATGACACAGAATTAAAATATCAAATTTTGTAAATACTGATTGTACAATAAGTAGGATTCAATGGTTCAACTGAATTAGTTCAAGAAATTGATGACAATTGAATGAGATGAAATGATATAATTTTCAAGGTGACTAGGTTCAAACCAAAAGAAATAGATATTTAAAATGAATGTGAAGAACTTTTAGAATCAATAAAATTCTTTGTCAAAAGAAAGCTTACTTTGATTGGCAACTGAGGAAGACTTAGAATTGACATGTTCCAAATGAAATAAAAGCATGAAAATGATTTGTCAAATATTAAATTATGTTATGAGAAAATCAATGTGCTGAGATGAGTGAATTGCAAGGATACACGAAAAGACAATAGAGTTAGTGTATTTAATACATAATTGTATTAAGACTTTTTGCGTCCGTACCTTAAGCGATGATTGTGAGATAATAGATTACGTCTAGACGATAGTGAAATCCTATAATATTGTTATAACCATATTTAGATATGTTAAACTTTACTTAGTATTTTGTTCATTTATTAAATTTTCGGCTACCTTAAGACTAAAATTTTAATTGGCTTGTAAACATTAGTTTCAAACAATTAATATGAGTCTTCTGCGAATTTTATAATAAACTTAATATAGAAAGTCATATAAACTAAATCTGTGAAGGTAACAAATTTATTAAATTTATATATACGCACACTAAACCATATGTATAACTAAAAATATATATATGCAGAAAGTTATACTTAGGTATTTTATTCTTTTTAATAGAATAGTTAAAAATTAATATGTTAATAGTAACTATACGTATAAAGTAAATTTGAAAATCTAAACATAAGTTTATCAAAAATCAATTTTTTTTTTTAAGATTAGAACTTTAAAAGACAATAAGAATCCTTATAAACTTTTATGTGATACTATATTTATCTTATTTACTTTAGATAGTAATTTATGTGTATGGTTGTAAAATAATAATATTTTTATAATATATAAAGTAATTCTACTACACATGTAACTTTCATAAGCTGAATATAAGAAAATCAAAACAAATTTTAGTGTTATTATTATCCTTTTTAACATGAGCTACAAGTTTATACCAATACCGCAAGGTATCGTAATGATTTGAAATAGTTTAATAATTATGGTGTTTGAACAAATTTACCGTGTAATTAACTGAAAGCTTTTAATGAAAACTCTAGGGGTTTACGTCTCTGATCTGCATAACTCTTTTGTTGCTCTTGATACATAATATTTCTATAAGTATTTAATAGTTGTGGAATATTAAACAAGATGAACTATTACTTATAAGTATAAAATGTCTTGTCCATGAATACTTAGACAGTTATTTAGATAATTTTATTCGTCCCTCTAATTCTTGTATTGTTTTATGAAAATATGTCTTCTCCTTACAGTACAAAGTATATATATATATAATTATTTTTATATATAATTTAAAATTTGCTAAATAAGTATAATGACTTAATTTATATACATTAACTAGTCATTATCATGGTTGAATATTGGTTAGTGCTGCCTTGTTTAAGCATGGGTGATCAGTACATGCCTAACTAAGGCTAGGCTATCCAATATCTGCCCCTGACAATAACCCTAGTATCTAAATATAATACTAACACTACTACTATTATTACTAATAATAAAACTAATATTAAATAATAAAGAACTAAACATAAACTTAAATGAGAGTATACCTCAAACATAATTTATATATATATATAAAAGTATAAATTCTTCACCTCAATGGTTTAACAAGAATTTTTTAAATATAGTAATACTATATTGTAAATTAGGTATTTACTTATGTAAGTTTCCATATATAATCAATTAAAGTTATATAATGTTTTTCGATTGAAGATAATAAAGCAATAAGTATTACGAAAGGCTCGAGTGATGCTGTAAGAATTATTAAGAGATACACCGAATTATGATATGAATTTGTGTATCATTATCTTAGCACACGATTGTGTTAAGATTGCTGTTATAAGATAAACCAACAAAGCAGATTCAATATAAATAAATAAATTAAATCCGTATATGATATGTACAAACGAGATTAGTGCAAGCTTTAATTTTGTGATAACGTCATCACAAGGTGATCGTGATTAAAGAAATGATTTAATGAAGTCGAAGACCAAACAAGCATGTTGTAGTTCAAGAAAATTGAAGTGCTTGTTGGGATTATTTCGAATATGATGGCTTCAATTCATCATATGAAACTTTGAATTGAATACGTAATGCGAGCAAATTCAAATAGTTGAACTTGATTTAAACAAAACGATTTTTAATAAGAAAGTTTGGACATGGTCACAACGAAAACCATGTATGCCAAAGAAAATTAAGTTTTTCAAGAAATTCATTGACTTGATATCAAAGAGTAAATGATGCGGTTCACAATGCAAAGATCAAATATGACGAAACGATATTTGAGTTTTGATAAAACAACACATTAGAATGAAGCCCTCCAGTGGTCTTCATGAACCATATGCGCAACAAACAGTGCATGTGTAACGTGTGGATTTACCAAGAAATGAAATAGATCAATATTCGCTACTATGAAAGAAATCCTCATGGTATGATGATCATTAGGGGAAGTAGAAATGCAAAAGTCAACTTATTATATGCAGAAGTCAGAATTTCAATGAAAGAAATATAAGAACTTCTATTTGGAATTTCGAGTGA
Organism: Helianthus tuberosus; assembly: GCA_030545235.1. Lineage (NCBI taxonomy): Eukaryota > Viridiplantae > Streptophyta > Magnoliopsida > Asterales > Asteraceae > Helianthus > Helianthus tuberosus. The sequence goes on along the minus strand of CM060403.1, from coordinate 94,803,380 downwards.
TAACCGTTGTTAAGTGACATTACCAGGAAATGTCGAATAAATGAAATAGAGGATTTGCAAAGGTATGTGACTCCTTTTGCAGTGATAATAATTATGACTCTGATTAGACTGTGCACCGATGGTTGTGAAATCTTGTTACAACGTACCTCAGCGAGATTCATGTCGTTTGTAGGATCGCGTGGCAAAGTGCCGCTTTTTGATCAGTAGTTCTCCCACTGCTGGGATGAGCATTTTGCCTAATCATATTTTCAAAAGGTCTTGCCTCGAAAGTCATGTGTGATATACTTTGATGTCTGTGGACGTATAATTTAAGTTTCATGTGTTTTCTTGTGTACTAGCACAACTTTACATGTTTCTTACTTGCGTTAATAGTTTATGGTAACGCATTGAAAATTCTTATACTTTTGATGGTGTCCCAACTTAATGGGTTTCTATTGTTATTATTGTCGCTCGAGTTACGATGTAGATGATCAAACGAAATAATGTTTGATATCGATATATGTAAAAGATTCTTGATAAAGGAATCTAGATTTATTATTATTGACACATATGTTTGTGCTTTATCCTTAATTGACTTTTGGAATTTCTTATAGATATATATATATATCTATATAATCATATATTTCACATGCTGTAATATACATACCCTCTATAAGGTCAATGTATTTAACAGATTCATATTTCCAAAAACAAATCAGATGTCAGGTCATGATACTATTTAGGGAAATCTTGTCACTTGTTTGACATATTATATACCCCGTCTTATCCGGTTCGCGCCGGAGAGGTAACCCCAGTATATCCGGACAAGCTGGAGAGTCTGCTACACCATACCCAATCTTGTCGGAGAAAATTTTATATTTCCCATAAATAGTATTTTTAAAAGTGCCTATTTTATTAGGCTTTTATCCAGAATTAGGGAAATTTGTATTCCCGTAACATATCTTATTCTAGACCAATTAATATCACTAAGCAAGAATTAATAGCAATTAAGTGCTATCGCCTGTAATGTTCTAATTATCATTCTCAGGGCATACCAAAACTCATCACAAGTATTTAGCTTATCTTAAAGCTTATACTAAGGCATATTTTCTTAAGTTCAAGTCTAAATGCTATCATGTGTGCTACCAGTTAATAGCAATTTCCTAACTCTTTTATATAAACTTAGGTATTATTATTACAACACCTATTGGCTTAAAGCAGTGGCTCTGATACCACCTTCTGTCACGACCCCCGACCCACCCTGGACGGAATCGGGAGCCGCGAACAGCCAAGAGGTACCGGTGATTATTTTTGAAAAGTAGTGCAGCGGAAATTTCATCAGGACCGTGAGTTAGGAAAAATATCAGAGTTTAGAAAACACCGGATTTTATTTATTAAATAGATGGGATAAACCCATGTTTTACAAAGGTAGCTTTAATAAGGGATAAACCCAATTACATAAAACAATATTTCTTAATTTGATTTAATTAATAAAATAAGCCACTTCTTGAAGCCTTTCAGTGCCGTATCCATCTCTTACTCCAATCTACTGTAATTACCTGAAACATGTTTTAAAAAGAGTTTGTCAGCAGGAAATACTGGTGAGTTCATTCTTTTTGCTTAAAACGACTCGTTTGTTATAATCTACAGTATTAAGAGCGATTACAATGTTTCCTGATATCAACCAACTACCCACGATATTTGTCACTCGACCAACCATCGGTAACCTCTGAGTCCAATGGTGTCTGTGACTATGGTCATATCACTCATTGGCTAACCCGTTGTCCAATAGTGACGGTTATCAAGTAATGTATACAAAACCCCATATACCGGCTGTAATTTGGTGATTACAAAGACTTAATCCCTGTAATTATAACCTTGAAAATATTTAAGAATTTATAAAGTACTTTGATAAAAAGAGAATGACTCACATTATAAGCATGCAGATTTATACGGGCAGAGTTTAGCCTACTGATTAGCCTTGATATTGTAGATTTATACAGGCAGAGCTTAGCCTATTGATTAGCCTTGTAACCTAGTGCACACGAACTAGGTAAGTAACTAATACAGCATTTACGATAACTCACGAGATTAAAACCCTCACAACGAATGACAAAGTGCAATACTTAAACATCCATCGAATTAACGACGAATGACAAAGCATAACCCAAGTTTGAGCAGTACTTAAATATTCATCGGATAGTTTAAATCGATCGGACATTGAATCGTAGCAGCGATCGAGTTAATACCCGGTATCGGAGCAGAATTCGAGCTAGTGGGTGTTTGGTAGTAATCAGGTGTTATCTCGAAGTGTAAAACGAATTTTAACGTCGAACGAATGTCAGAAATCAAGTCCCACACCCCTCTATTTATATCTGGAAAACGGCGCGGTCGCGCCACGCGACGCCCTGTCGCGCCACGCGACGGGGACCCTTTTTGCATAGGGTAGCCACGTGTGTTTCTAGCCTAGCTGAGTCGACGGAACTAGAAAATTCGATTTAGACAGCAAGATATGTGGATAATCGTCAATAGGGAATACCCCCTCTGAGTTTTAGGGGCCCTGATCCTGATTGTTCTGAAAATTTTAGGGTTTATGTAGGATTACTTAGGGGTCTTAACTAAGGTTTCCTTGTGAACAAAATATAATAATAAATAATAGTTTTGGTGAGAGTTGTTATGGTTTGGGACAAAAAGGAAATAAAATGGTGAGAAAAGAGAATGGACTCGCTTTGTAACTTTAGGGTTCAACTAGAAAGTCTCCTGGTAGAATATTGGGAATAACTTCTGAGTTATTTAAAAATATATAATGCACTCGTGGTAAGTATAGTACCCCTAATTCAACCTTGTCCCGATGTCCCGAGACCGAATCCCAACAACTTAGTCGGGCAGAGCCCTGACATACGTTATGAGGCTCAGATCAATCGGAAAGGGTAGCGGTGATAGGGAATTAAAATACATTAAAACGGGACATAGCATTTTTATTAAATAATAAAATATATATATATGAATAGAAAAGAAGGGAAAGGCGACACAGGAGATGAGCACTTTGAATGCTCTAGGTTCTATATATATACTAAATGAAGATTCCCTTATTGGATGACACGTTTCATTTCAAATTGATGAGTCTTTAAATTTTTATTATTATTTTATTTTAATTCTTAATTTCTCGACACCTATCTTTCTTTTAATTGTTGCATTTCATGTGTAGTGTACACGTACACTTTCCATGCAAAGTTAGATTTATTTCTTTTATTATTTTATTATAGATATTGATTTTAAATGAAAAAATATTATATATAAAGAATAGGGGACACGAAATTGAAAAGGGGAACATGACAGGTTCCTTTAGGATTTCATTTGTTTTATTATTATTATTATTATTATTTTATTAATTTATATATTATAATTAATTCAATTGGTTTACTTCTTTGGCGCGTATAACTTCTAAAATATGACATTTTATAAAATAATAAATATGTCATTTAGAACGAGAATATTTTTGTCTACATTTGGAACCAAGTTTCATTAAAAATAGAGTAGGTTAAAAATACAACGTATTTTTATAATTTAATTATTATACGGTTCCTAGGCCCGTCTAGGTACTTCATATTTCTAACAGTCGACTTACCCGTAATATACCTGTCTAATAATATAAGTTTTTATATACTTTTATTTTATTTAGAAATGTCATCTATATACAGGCCAATTAATTAATATAATATTTCAACCAACTATATAAAATAGTGTTTAAAACTATTTAGGTTGAATATTTATATTAAAAATAAACTAGTTACTAGTTATTAGTGGTTAATAAATTTAACCAAATCCTATAATTCTTATATAAAAATAGGAATGTTACACAGGTCCACCATTAACGCATGCAAATCGAACGCATTGGGCTTCATTTGAAATTTTGGTGGCGGAGGCTTAGTAGACAGGTGGGCAGCGGCGGTGGAGAAGTAGGAGATTCGTTTGGGGAGGATGAGCTAGTTGGAGACCCGTTTGGAGAAGCAATTGGTGTCACCAGAAATTGACCGGAGAAGAAGATGGAAGGGTGGTCGGCTGATACTTTCTTGGTGGGTGGGAGGATGTTGGTATTTGATTTTTTTTTTCAGAGTTCCTTTGGAGACATGAATTGAAGAATCATGTGATCATTTACCATTGCCTTCATCCACAGCTTCACTTTTCATCAGAGATTACCCAACAGATTCGATAATGGAGGAAGATTATTTGGGGAAGATGAAGTTATGGGGAAGATAACCTGCTGACCAATTTGTTAGGGAATTAAATATAATTAATTTAATTATTAATATGTTATAATAAATTGAGATGGACCAAAATGCCCATGAACAAAAAGACAAAATAGGCAGGTTGCAACAGTAAAAAAAAGGGGGTTTCTGAATTTTGGACTAAAATGGCAACAAAAGTGAAACCACAGGGACCCAGATTTAAAAATTTTGAGATTTGGACTAAAGTGACAAAAGTGCTCAAACCACAGGGACCAAAATGGCAGTTTACTCTTAAAAAAATTAGGGAAATATTTAGTAAAATTAACACTAGAATGAGAAATCAATGGGGGCCGAGACATCCATATTTACACATCCATGAAGAAAAACAAGAGAAAGAAAATGAATATTGAAGCCCTTGTCAATTGTCATTTCGTCTAGAGTACTTGTTTTTTTTTTTCCTATTTGAATAATGCTTAAACCTAAATCCTTGATTAGATCGGTTTGTTTAGCCGGTATTATGGAATAAATTGTAGGCTCTAGAGGACTTGTTTTTTTTCCTATTTGAATAATGCTTAAACCTAAATCCTTGATTAGATCGGTTTGTTTAGCCGGTATTATGGAATAAATTGTAGGCTAAAACATTGCCATAAATAAACGGATTCCGGGACCGGCCCAGGTTGATGGCTGGGTAGACAGGCACACCCTTAAAAAAAATTAGTGTATTTTTTTTTTTTTTTCTTCAAAATCAATATAGATATAATAGATGCAAATTACAAATCATGGGTTGGTAGACGGGCAACAAGCTGCGCCGCCACCCCCTTTTGAATTGCAAATCCTACTCGGCTAAACACATAACTATGGCCTACAGACACTGTCGCATGCGCAAGTGCTGCCTTTTGAACCCGCTTCAAGAAACCGGACGCCACAGGGGCCAGACCACCAAAGGTATCGAACGCGAAAGGAAGGAAGGCATGTTGATTATCTATGCAGGCCTGCTCGTGCTTGGATATTTTCCCCGCCTCAGCCTTCCGCGTCGCTTGCCCTGAAACAAAACCACTGCCCCTGAAACCGGCAAGAGGCGACACCCCCGTGAGATCAATGGTTTTTTTAGGAAAAAAATAAGTTACTTTTTCTAACTGTATTTTTTAGGAAAAAAAATCGATTGCAGCTTTTAAAAATATGGTTGAACCCTTATCCGCATCCACAGAAAATAATTTCTGGGTCCACCACTAAATCGATTTGTCTCGATTTAGATGATTCAGACACTTTATGGTTTCTTATTAGCCTTAGACCTAGTGTAAAAACAACGGTGTTATGGTAGGTGACACCAGTGAAATGTTTGTGATGTGTTGGTATACTTTTAAACTATAACTATAGTTTTGAGTTTGAGTAGAAAATGAAAGTTTATTAGAGCTCAATACCTCCACCTGTAGATTTTCTTGTTCTTTTCTTATTATTAATGTTGGACTGTTTTATTTTATTTTTATTGGGCTGTTTTTGTTAAGTGTGAAAAACCTTAAAAGCCCATCTAGAACCATTACAGTACAGATGGCTTTTTCCTTAATCTTATTTCTTAATTTATAACTTTGTAGATTAGAATCTTCAATCATTAGGAGGAGTAACACATCTTTACACACCTTCACCTTAATGGGTGTGTCATTTTATAAAGATGCATTATTTTTTCGCATTGAAGTTTTATTATATTATATTTATTAATTATTAATATTAATATTATTTTTTTATAGCAACTACCATACTTCAATTTAAGTCGTTATTTTATCTAATAAACGTATTTGGGCATCGAAATTTAGATGTCTTAACCTTTTTCAACCTTGGTTAAAATTGAGTACTAAAATCAAGATAATAATTGTAAAAAAATCATATTATCTAGATTGTTAAAGTAGAAAAGGTTGTGGAACAATTTAAGTGATTCTAATCACATGTATTTCCTACCCTAAAATTTACACTACTATTGAAATTTTGATCACTCGTCTTGAAAAAAGTTTTTTTGGACATTGGATGAAAGACATCTATGACTCAATGCATGTATGAGTGACTAACAAGTAACAACCACATCATGGATATTACTTGTGTTTTATCATGATATCTAATTTCTTATAGGTGCTGCATTCAAATATCTCGAATGATACATGTCTACTTCTACTATCTAATAAATGAATATAAAGTTGAACACATGTCACCCTCATATTTTACATTACAAATTTCATCCCACCCAAATCCCTCCGTTATCCTAAATAAATAAAAGTTTTATAAAGTTAGAAAAAGTAACTTAATCTTATTTTAATATTGTTATTTTTACCCATTTATGACTTAGGAAATTAACAATAAGTTATAAAAACAAATCTAATTTATGACATACCAAGAAATTTGTATTTATTTACTTTAAAATAAGAGTAAATTATACTTTGTGTCCTTTATGTATAACATAAATTATGAAACATGCCCTTTAAAATAAAATTGTATTTAAAAGATATATAATAATACTAAAAAATATTATATACACACACTATTATATGTAATATAATACGCAATTTCATTCATATGAAAAAATATATATTTTTTATTGAAACTATCGTATGATAATAAAAATACGTTGGTTGTATAATTTGTTTTACATATTATATAATATATTGGTTCTATTAAACAATCACGTGTAATATACGAATCTATAACCTAGCATTTTTTAAAATAAGTACTTATTTTACTATAAATGTCAGTCATGAACAAAACTTGCAAATAACATATTATTATATCTATAGACAATTTATACACATTATTTACAACCTACGATCTCTATTGATTGCGTTTCACTATGAAATTGATTACTCACTAAAGTAGCAAGTTTATCAAAGATACCATAGAAAGAGAATACTAAATGATAATATACTTTGTGGTCCATAGTTCAAGGGTACTTTGCAGTACAAGCGGAGGGCGCCGCCAGTTTTTTGCGGTGTAAGAGTAGTTTGTAAGGCCAGGGGGTGTGGCTTCGCGCCACCCCGCCACATAAGCTCAATAGCGCCCTTTGTCGCCCCACCCCCACCCCCACCACGCCTCCGTTAAAGGGGGCGCCATCAATTGATTCCGCCAAAGGGTTAGCGCACGCGAGAGGATGAAATCAAGGGGCCCCACCTAAAGTCAACCAATCAGTTTTATAAGGGGCGTTATTCCACACCGTGTAAGTTAACAATAAAGCCCCCTGCTTATGTGTCGTCTACGTCCCTATAGCCCAAGGAATTTGCCATTATGAAGTGTGATTGGTTGGATCCCCCTTCCTGATCTTGCCGAAAGGAAGTCTAAATTGCTTAGACCTGATCCTTGAAGTAATAAGTTTTTATGCTTGAACCAAAAACTAACATCTTTTTTAGCGTTACATTTTATAAAAATACGACGTGATAATTACTTTTAATCCATGTTTCACTGTAAAGCTTATATATGTATAAAGCATTATGCTCGAGTGCGAATCTTAATATTTTGGCTAAGTTAGCAAACTTTTTGTAACAGCATATTATGGGTAAGAGTTTTGAAGATAAAAAAGAACTTAAAGAGCATCGATTTTGGTCCCATATTCTTGACAATAACATTCATCCAACCTATAATGCAAAGGATTTGATACAATTATCATATGGTGAAAGAACTGGTCATTATATAGCAAGCTGGCGTCATTCTCAAGTCCATGCATGGCGAGTCATCGATCCTTTTTAATTAACCGATAAGTATGAATAAAGTATTTTTAGTATTCCCTCGAATGTGGACATGTTGCCACACAAACCAACCATACCTTAGGGTGGGGGTCGGAGAAGGCTCGATAAGCCTGGCCCCGTCCGTTAACACCGCCTCCAGACCTGGTGAAATAAAAAAAAAACCCACTGAATTGGGAGTGGTCACCGATTATCTGTGAGGTTTTTGAACGGCCAACAAACTCAATCCCGAATATTATTTTTTTTTCATTTTCCATATATATTAGCTAATTTTTTTTAATTTTAAATATTTGATAATAAAGATTTTTTTTAAATTATTTATTTTGTATTAATTATTCTGAGACAGTTATTGTTCTAACGGCTATTTTTTCAAACGGTTACTATTCCAGCGACTATTTTTAAACATTTACTGTTCCAACATCCCACGACTATTTTTTTCAAACGGTTATTGTTCCAATGGCTATTTCTTCAAACAATTACTGTTCCAATGGCTAGTTTTCCAGTCCATACAAATAGAAAATATTTCGTGTTACATCCCACATTTGCACCTCTCACTTCACACATCACTGTAACTACCAAAACTAATTTGTAGAGATGGGTGGTGGTTATAATCCAAGTGTTGCAGCCGGATCGGCAAACCATAGGTGATCGTCTTGTCGACATTCTAACCCTCAACCTGCTCCATCAAACCATCTAGCTGTAGTATACTACCCACCACCGGTAGCGGTTTACCCACCACCTGCAACAGTCTACTGACCACCAGCAGTAGTCTACTCACTACTGGCAGCAGTGTACCTACCTCATGCAGCAAGGCCGCAACGACCCCCCCCCCCCCCCCCGGTCTAAATCCTCATCTTCTTTACCCTTCACCTCCACAGGATGATATTGGGATGGTTTCACATCTGAGAAGGCGAACTTAGTGTATGACTACACCATGGCATAACTCCAATTTGATCCTCTACAACTATGGGAGAGTCAAACAAACTTCAGTACAAACCCTCCACCTACAAACATTCATCCAACTCATGTCGTACCCAGCTGACCTGAAGGGTACGAAACTGACCCAGGTGAGGAATACCTATCACCGGTGTATGATAAACTATACCATCCATCTCCTGACTTCGGGTGATATTATTAAGACGCGAGGTTGGACGGTTGTGATAACGATCATAGCATGTCGTCTCCAGAGACCAACCTAGATGAATGAGATGAGATGTATTAGGGGCATTTAGGTGTTTAATTATGCTTGTGTAACTTATCAAAACTGTCATGATAATAAAGGTGCAATGCGTGTATATAAAGTTTTATTTTTTTTCAAGTTTATTAAGGTCAAAATAGGTTTAATTCTGGTTAAACAAGAAAATGTTTTTGTTTGGTTGAAAGCCAAAAACCAAACCGAATTCTTATTTGGTTTACAGTTTGGTTTGACCATTACCGAATTCAGTTCCGTTTTTCAATCCTGCCCAAATAAGCTTCCAACCCGAACCAAACAACTTGAAACTCGAATCGATGAACACCCCTATAATGTAACTTAAAATGTAATTATTGCTATTGTTAATGACAAACTCATTCTAGTAATAGGGGTTACTATATATTGAGAGCAACAAACTGAGGTGTCTTCTCTAAATAGGTGGCAAAATCGACCAGAAACTCTTGAGCCATCACTGTTCCATTTAAAACCCTAAGACCTCTCATCGCCAACCTCTAAAATCGTCGGTAACACCATCGGTGTCATCCGACACCGTCTTCTTCTTCACTGGTCATTACTACCACCGTTCCCAGTGTCTTCTTATTTGTTCCACTGTCTCAAGTATCTTCTGATCTGTCCCGTCGAGAAATAAAGTGGTTTGAACTTCTCGAACAAAACAAAATGACAACCGACAAAATGGGCTGCATAATCAATCTAAACAGAAGAGGAATCAACAACAATGGAAGAACCCTAAAATTGGAATTAGGTTCAAGTGAGGAGAAAATATCAAATTACTTGTGTCAAAGTTGTGGGTGAGAAGAATCGGTCGGTGGTAGAGATGGGATTAGGGTTTTCTCAAAGGAAAGTGGGAGATTCGGGGTTTTCTGAAACCGCCATAGATGCGATCAACAATAATGGAAGAACCCTAAAATTGGAATCAGGTTCAAGTGATATGATCGGATTTGAGATTTTGGGTTTTCCGAAATCGCCATAGCTACAGGAGAAAATACTAGGGTTTGTGAATATATGAAGCTGGATGAAAGAATAGGGGGAAAAAGCCTTGTGTCTTCCCCCCTAAACACAATAACTGTAGAGTAATAGTCTGCCATGTGGCAATAATTTGTGCAAGAGGTTGAGAAATGACCATAAATTGTTTTGTTTTATTATAATGTATAAATTTCATAAATTTATAATATAAGCTGGTCTTTTGTTTCTAATTTATTGTTATTTTAAATTTTTTAATATTTAAATATATTCTAATATTTTATTTCTCTTATAACTTTTAAACCATGATGTTTACCAAACTACGAATAAACCATTTTGGTTGTTTACTTATCTATGTTTCAATATAAATTTTACCTAAACTGAGATTTTTATCATAATGTACATGTCATCAAAGCACTATCATATGTCATTTCTTTTCTAGTGTTTTCCCTTTTACAATATTCGAAATATGATGTTTCATAGAATTCAGGATTTTTCATTTCGATGTGCATGTTTACATGCCGTTGAAACTAAGCCTTACATTTCATTGCCCCGCCGTAGCGTACGGGTTTACCCACAAGTTCATATGATTTCTAGTGCATGCTTCATTGTTCTTGTTAAGTTGTAGTTACTTTTTAAACAATGCAATCACTAGGTGACCTACAACACACTAAAAGCATATACAAGTTAGCTCGTTTTTAATTGAAGCCAACTAACCCAGATTGAATTCAAATTTCAACTCTTTAATAGATTTCAAATTGTGTCAATCTAACCCGTTTAGTTTTGAGCCCGAGTAGTTTTGAGCCGAGCTAAAGTCGGCTCAGCTCGCTTATTAATCGGTTCTAACCCTGATGCGTCAAGAATTTCACAAGTATTATTAAAAAGGTGATATTAAGACCTAAGATAAAAATCGGACATTCAATGTTTGCTTAAAATCTCATACTTTAAAATCAAAATAATCAAAGGCCCAGTTAATTACATGGAATAACTGGTTGGAATTTAACATGTCATGTTTAGGGTTGTAGTGTTTCCTTGAAACTGGTGTATGTAAAATGTTGTTAGCCAAGTTGTGGAATAAAGGAGTTTGTTGGCCTTTAAACTGCAATTTTACCCCCTGGGGTTATATGTGATTGGCACTCTTACCCCCTCCCAGAAAAATTTTGCTGTATTACCCCTCAACTATTGAAAAACTATGCAAGATTACCCCCCGGTGTTAAAAACTATTTAAAGTCAAGCTCACTTATTAACGGTCAAAGGGTATTATTGTCTTTTCCACTTGTTTTTGATAGCTTCCTCAAGAAAAGACCCTATATAATAACTTTCATTTCCACCTTACCCCCCCCCCCCCCAAGTATTCTCCCATTCCCATATCTTCCCATCGGCGGCGACAGCTCAGGCGAACTTCCCACCGGCGGCGACAGCTCAGGCGATCTCACAATAGCTCATAGAAAATGCTGATCTCCTCGACAATCAAAGAAATGTTGACCCACATGTCAGGTATAATCGAACAAAGGTTATTGAAACAGAGGAATCACAGTGTATGAATTGAAACAAGGGTTTTAAAATTTCATGATTGAAACAGGGGTTTGACAGGTATAATCGAACAAGGGTTTAATGTATCACAGGGGTTTAATGGATCACAAGGTTTAATGTATCACATGGGTTTTATAATAGTTGATTTTTTGTAACCTGTTTTTGCAGTTGACATGAGGATGCATGTAACAGTAAGAACGATTGTGTTCTCCATGGTGGTCAAAATGCGTGGCCGCCCTTTCCTGCACTTCCAGTTTCCCCCTCAGCAGGAAATGGTTGCCTAGTTATGATAATTGTATGGACTCTAATATATATTGTATTTATGTAGGCTAACTGTAGGATGTTTTGATATCATGTGTATGATAACTGTATAGATGGTTGCTGTAGGATGTTTTGATATCATGTGTATGATGTTTTGATAGCAGGAAATGGTTGCTAATCATGTTGTTTGCTGTTTGATCTACATTATAACTGTATGGTGTTCCTGTTTGATTGTGTTTTGATATTATGTTTGATGTGTATATACTGTTTGATGTTTGCTGTTTGATGTGCATTATAACTGGCATGCAACTGTGTTAAATTTTGATGATCACAGAGTTAAATTGTTAAATTTATATGATCACATGCAGCATGTTAGACATCTTTATAAGGTAAAAATGGTCCTTTTGGTCATTGGCAGCATGTTTAAGTTCTTTATAAGGTCAAAATGATCATTTATATCAATTGCAGCATGTTAGACTTCTTTATAAGATCAAAATGGTCCTTTTGGTCATTGGCAACATGTTTAAGTTCTTTATAAGGTCAAAATGACCATTTATATCATTGGCAGCATGTTTAACTTCTTTATAAGGTCAAAATGACCATTTATATCAATTGCAGCATGTTAGACTTCTTTATAAGGTCAAAATGAAAAATTTTGGTCATTGGCAGCATGTTTAACTTCTTTATAAGGTTAAAATTACCATTTATATCATGTGCAGCATGTTAGGCTTTTTTATAAGGTCAAAATGACCATTTTGGTCATTGGCAACATGTTTGACTAATTTATAAGGTCAAAATGACCATTTATATCATGTGCAGCAGGTTAGGCTTATTTAGAAGGTCAAAATGACCATTTTGGTCATTGGCATCATTTAACTTTGGTTGATATTATGTGTATTATAACTGTGGATCACAGTTGATCATAGTGGATCAATTTAGATGATCACAGTGGATCACAGGCATGCAACTATGTTAAAGTTAGATGATCACAGTGTTAAATTGTTAAAATTAGGCGGGAATGTATTCGTTTCTGCAGGCTTTGACTTTGCCTGGTCAAACATTTTAGGCGGGAATGGTTTCATTTTCTGCAGGGGGTAAGGTTGCCATGAAATTTTTAACACCGGGGGGTAATACGTTTTCTTACAACAAAGCATAAGGGGTAATATGAAATGTTAATATAGTCATTTAACACCGGGGGTAATACGTTTACTTACAACAAAGCATAGGAGGTAATAAGAAAGGGTAATATAGTCATTTAACATACCATTTAACAGAACTGTTAAGTTTTTTAACACCGGGGGATAATCTTGTATAGTTTTTCAATAGTTGAGGGGTAAGACAGCAAAATTTTCCTAGGAGGAGGTAAGATTGCCAATCTCATATAACCTCAGGAGATAAAATTACAGTTTACTCAAAAAAAATATTACTGAAACTTGAAATATCAAAACCCTACTTTTAGACGTTAACTACAAATCACCTTTTCATTTACTAAAATTTAATCCTCACAAATTCACAATCATCACATTATCTTGAAAACGTTTGCAATCCTCACAATCATCACATTATCTTGAAAGCGTTTGCGTTTGATTTGTATCTTGCAATTATTATGTTGTAAAAAATTCAAGTAAAACTTAAGAAATCACATTTTCTTACTATGCCAATTGCATGAATTATATTAATACTACAGAATATTAATATGTGTTAGTTCAAATAAAAATAAGAATTTCCGTGAGAAGCGAAAAGGAAAAGGGTGCGCAGGCATTTTGGTAAATATTAAAATTACGTTGTTTAGCAAATAACAATTCTACTACAATTTTATTGCACACAAATAAATTATTTATTTTAAAACAAAACTATTGTAGAGTAATTACAGTAATATTAATTATTCTAGAAAAAGTTAAATTAGCATAATAATTCAAATTTGTTGTAGTGTAATAATACTACAAAACAATGATACTAAAGTAGCCTAGTTATTTTTAGTATTCTGTTTTATAGTAGAGTAATTATAATTACACTAGTGAAATTTATCGTAACATATTCTAGTATGTACCAAATGTCACATTGTGTTTTTTGATTTGCTTCGTATAATTTCGCTTGAAAATAAAACTTAGTTGTAAGCGATCCCATCTCATAAAAATATGATAAAATTTCATATAATTGTTAAACACTAGTGCACCACTAACAATGGATCCATATGAAGTCATATTCAAAGTTTTGTTATGACACCCTAAGGAGTAAATGAACCCCTAAGATGCTTTCGAGGAATTCAGATAAAATTTTCCTGGATGATATAAGATGCCAAAATAGAAGTCATGTGTGGTATTTACGTACAAATGATAATCCCGTACGTATGAAATTAATCGATTTACCAAGGGATGCATGTATGAGATGATCATTTTACAACATTAAGATTGTTTTTCTGATAACTCATAGAACAATGATCATTTTACAACATTAAGTTTGTTATACTGATAACTCATAGAACAAATTTAAAACGTACTTTTTTTACCCATAACCTAACGGTCCAGTAATAATAATATGGTGTCTCTTCTTAAAAATGTAAGATTGTTGGTTCAAATCCTTGTAATGCAAAGTAAAGATGGAATTAAAATATTAAAAGAAATTTAATGTTAAAAAACAACATATTTTCTTTTGTCGATAGTTAAGGGGAGTGGGGGCAGATAGCTTTTCAACGCGTGATAGCCAAATTCAACGCGTGGAACAAACAAATCTTCCACCGCCATCACAAATGTTAATGCGTGATAGCAATGTTCCGTGATAATGTTAACGCGTTATGGGGTGTGAGTGATAAATGGATGTGAGTGGGTGTGAGGGTTTATTGTTGGGTGTTGTAAGTGATGACCATTGCCACTAAAAAAAGATGTGAGTGATGGAAAAATAGTTGATGACATGGCGGAACTTGATTGGATGTTTGTGAGTGATAGAATTTTTGCAAGTGATACCACCCCCACTCCCCTAATATTCTAAAATTTTGTACTTCTTCCATAAAATAAGTAAATTATTTACATAAATAATTATCAAGCTGATTTGTTTATATATATTTTTTTGATGCATTTTCGTTTATCTAGATATGTGTTGGTAATATAACCTAATATTTGGAACTACAATGATTTATTTTTTTGCTAAAACTTAACTATTAGAAAGGAGCTTGAAAATAAATGAAAAAACATTTTATAATTTTCTTAACTAAATAAATGTGGGTTTACTAATTTTATATATATCATAAAAGTTAAAGTTTGAAAGTGTATTTGCATAGTGTGGTGAACTAAAAAGGTAAAGAAACATGAGTTCTAATCTGTAAGGGATAGAACCAAAGAAGCAGTCTCGATGGGGGGTAAATCTTCTATTCTCTTCTTGATAGACAAAGCTAGCGATGATCTGCAAAACAATATCACCATGAGCTCGTACAAGAAGGATAGGTGTGAGGTTCTTCTCATAAACACCCTTGACGTGAGAATAAGTAATGTTCTTTCATGGAAGAAAGGAAACAAGTGTATGTTAATTGTGAGAGTGTGAGAAATCGGATACTTAAACATGTGGTTGAAGGTTGGTATTTATAACCGAAGGGTTTGATGAAGGAGATGGGTCGATGGACCTTGGGCCAGACGACGCCAACAAGGAATATCCTCTTGATCCCCACTGACACGACATATAGTATTTGCGGAGGTAGAGGGACGTTGGCACACGATGATTGGTGCCACGTCGCCTACCGAGTGTACTTGTTGTCAAGTCTGTCATCAGTTGTGGGTAGCAATCATGGAGCATTGAAGGGCGCACGTTGATTGGCTACACGTCGGTGTCCATTTGTACTGCTTGTCTCCTGCACGATTGTTCATCGTGAGAATTGGTTGGGCAGAGCCTGGCCCATGCTGATTGGTTAGAGGCTCCTACCACTTATACCAGTTGTACTTTTGTAAGCTGTTGTGGTTGCGCGTACGCGAATGGCTTTCGCGTAGGAATCTTGGAATAAACTAAGTGTTTGTAAATAAGTGTGGGTATAGTCATATGCACGCATGGCTTACGCGACATTTGGGACCATACCCCTTCAAGTCCCCAAGTCCAATGCTGCTCCCATGCGCGGATGGCAAGTGGGTGGAGCTATGGGCTAGATGAGTGTTTTCTTTCTGCTAAGGTTTTTGCGGGTTCGGACCCGCCTAAACGGTGTACACATAAAAAATTATGTAGACTATACAGGGAGATGCGCCTTCATTTGCACTTTGAATGCGTGTGTATGCTTGTCTATGGACGTAGGATGCACACGATGAAGATAATCGTTTTGAAGACATTGAAGTTTTGTTGTCGTTGGCGCATGACGCAAGGTAAATTGGTTCCTTGGAGGGGAAAGGACATGTCCGCGCATGTGTGGACAATTTTTTAAATTTTGAAAAAAGAAATCTTAGGTTTTCATTCACCTCTTTGTTATTAGCAAAAGCTATGATACATTTATCAGAACATAACTCTTTAAGAGTTTGAGGTGATATCTTAGAGGCAACTATTTCAACTTCATCCATCCTTTCTGCATGCTCCTGATCACCAACAGATGTTTGACCTGGGCTTTCAGCAGTTTCACCAACAATTCCTTCACCATCAGTTGTTTGAACTTGATCTTCTTCACCTGAGACATGTTCAAGAGCCATAAAACAGAAATTTGCATGTTCATCACAATCATTTACTATTAAAGCAAAATTTTCATCTATTATGTTTTTGGGTAATTAGTGCTTGAACATGGGCAATTGGTATCTCAACATACTGAACCTGAGGCACCTATGGTGCTTGAACATACTGCACTAGCACATGATTCATGTTTTGTTCAAAGTGGGTTGTGTTTTGCACATTTGGTCTAGGGGTATTTTGGGGATAAAACTGTTGTGGTGTATTAGGTTGAGGTCTTTAATTAGGATATGTAATCAATGGTGCAGAGTTGTTGGATTGATTCTTGCATTCTCTAGAAAAGTGACCTACCTATTACACTTGAAACATTTAATCTTACGTTTATCCAACCCCACTTTCGATCTCACACTCAATCATGGGTAAGTTCTACCAGTCCTTTTGTAAAAATTGTTAGCTATTAAACTAAGTAGGGCCACATGGTGTAATGTCTCCATCTCCTCTAGGTCAGTTGGGTCTATGTGTTTAAGATCATCAAGTACAAACAAAAGATTATCAGGGACATGACTATCATCGTTTGCTGCAAAAGCATAACTTGTGGAATGTTGATCAGAGTTGATTCCAGTTGATATGTCAATAAAATGATCAAAACTCTGATCATTTCCCACTCCAGCAGATGACCCTCTGTCACGGCCCCCGTCCTGGTGTGACCCGGTCCAGGAGCCGCGGGACAGAAACCCGTGGTATTTATTATTTGAGTTGACAGCGGAAGTTTAACAGGATCTTTTAAAACTTGAAATTTCCCAATTATTTTATTTCATAATTTGGTGCAAACCCCGTAATTTACAATAGAGGAATTTCACGAGGAAATTCCCTGTTTTACAAAACATGCTTATTTATTTTACTGAGCCACTACTTCAAGCTTGTTAGTGCTCCGTAGCACTTTTCCTTGATTCACAGTAAATCACCTGAAACATGTTTAAAAATATTTTATCAGCGGGGAAATACTGGCGAGTCATTCAGGTTAAACAAAACGACACATTAGTTATAAATTACAGCATAAGAGAGATTACAATGGCTGCTATCTTATTTTTATCTGCCGCCGTGTCACACCCTGGTGACGATGGTCATACCACTATTGGGTCCTTTCACGCACGTAGTGATGATTATCACTGTTAGGTTTGTTTACCTAACCGTGAGAAATTAGTAATGTGCACAATACCCCACTTGCCAGTGATTCAAGATAACCAAGACTTAATCCCTGTAATTATAACTCTTGAAAATAATTTGGGTATTGTAAAACATTGTTGATAAAAAAAAAGAATGACTCACATTGCAAGTTTAGTTGGGCAGAGTTTAGCCTACTGATTTAGCCTTGTAACCTAGGTAAATTACAATGCACACGAAACTAGGTCAGTAACTTAATACAACTTTTACGATAAACTCACGAAATCAAAACCCTCACGACGAATGACAAAGTATAGCCCAAATACGGGCAGCACTTAAACATCCAACGGATCGGTTTCAATCGATCGGACATTGTATCATAGCAGTGATCGAGTTAATACCCTGTATTCGTAGCAGCGTTTCCCTACTAGGAAATTTGAATTTGAGCAGTTTTCTTCGTTTTTGAATGAAGTTTTCGAGCACAGAAGCAAGTCCCATGCACAGGCAATTTATAGCAACATTTTAGGTTTTACGCGGCCCACGTAAACCTTAACTTGAATCTTACGCGGCCCGCGAGGGCCCCTAGTCTACGTGTAGGGATTGTGTGTCACCGGTAGGTCTGCCACGCGTACGACACGTGGCCTGGAACGCTTATCCGGTCAACTTCACTTTGACATGGCCCGCGTAAGCCTAAGCTTACGTTTTACGCGGCCCGTGTGAAACCAAATTTTCTTGTTTTCTTGGTTTTTCATGAGGATTAGGGTTTCAGGGGTCCGGGTTTTCACTTACGGGTCGTTTATGGACAATTTTGCAGGTCCTTACACCCTCCTGACTCAAGAGTGTTATGTTGCTGAACACATAACTTTCAGACACCTTTCCAGTTTCCTAGAGCTTCTTTTTCTGGGCAAGCTCCCTCACAAAGGTTAGGAGCTTTCCATGAAGATGAATCAGGCTCATGTCCTTGAAATCTGCAGATGTTCTCATCACTATAGCAATAATGTCCCATTTCTCAGGCAAAGATCTTAGAAATCGATTACTTAAAGTTGTTTTAGTAAATTCTTTATTAACCAACTCTAGTTCACTGATTAGACATGGAAATCGTTCAAACTCCTGATTCAGGGTCTCCCCTTTACATGAATGAAGGTTTCATATTATTGGTTGAGGATTTCTCGAGTGTTCTCAATAACATCCTCCGTTCCACCAAATTGTTCCTTCAGTGCATCCCACAACTCTTTGGCGTTGTTACAATCCAACAGGCCAGCATAGAAACTATTCGGCAAAGCCATAGCCACGATACTAAATGCTTTCGTATCCAGCTCAAATGTAAGATAATCTTACTCAGAGTAATTCTCCGGCTTCTTTGGCTCAAACACATTCACGGATATAGATTCATCCAGCAATCCATATTGCGTTCGTCGTATTTCCATACGAGTCGCTCTCCCACCTGTCTCATCCGTTCACTACTTTCTAAAATTTCCTCACCAAAAGTCCTAAGTTGTAACACCTCGAAAATTCATGTCCAATAATATAAAGACACGTGTCATGTAAGATAAACGTGTCATGAACCCAGATCAAGTTGAAGGATGTATGGTAGGATTTAAAGGTGTCGACATGTTAATAAATACCTCTGAGCGACCTATTCACAAATCCCAAACCTTAATATATTCCAAAAACATTCAACACATTCAAATATGGTTAAATTGATAATCTAAATTGGACTAAGAATATAGTTTTATGGTTCTTACGACAAGTTCCTTTAAAAAGCATCCAACACAAGAATCAAAGATGGAAATTGTCATGGCAACATTCAGAGACATGCAAAATCTGACTCCATGGTCCCTACACTGAAAAGGAAGCATAAGATTCGGAATTACAAAGTTGCATGGTCAAAACTTCAAAGTTTGCAAGTTTTTGTCTTCTGATGAACGGATACGGACCGCAAAGAGACCACCTTACGGTCCGTAAGGTGGCAGAACTGAACAAAGATAATAATTAAAAAGCGGATACGGACCGCAAGGACAAGGGCTTACGGCCCGCAAGACTGGTAACTGGGCATTTCAGACGAAGGTCGGTTACGGACCGCAAAGCCTAAAGCTTACGGTCCGTAAGACCGTCGCTGGCAGTAGAAAATGGACAGTTGCCTGTTCAGCTTGTTGCACCGCCTTATATAAGTCGTATTCAAAATCAGGGACTTGGCAACTGGTTTTGGCATCATAGGGACACCTGGGAACATCTTACAACATTTATAGACTTAGTTGGAGTGATCTCGTGACATCAAAGTCACTATATAAGGAGACCTCTTGTTGCAACATTTTCTTGTTCATTTGCAACTCACTTCAAGCTGGTCTCTGGAGCTCCCCTGGTCAGCAAGCAAGTTCCTTTAAGTTCCAAATCATACTTAGGACCTTTATAAGTGTCCTTAATCATCTTTAATTCAGTTTAGCTTAGTTAATTAGCTTAAAGTCAAACCGTCGTAATTAAGGTTTGACTTCGAGATTAATCAATAATTGTTCAGTAAAATCTCGAATTGAAAGTACCTATAAGTAGGTAATCATGTGGGTAATAAACCCTTAAAAGGGCGCCCTCTGATTCCCACTCTAACTAAGTCAATTGTCGGGTCAAACTTGATATTAAAAAGTCAACAGAAAGCTTAAATTCAAATTAATGCATAATTAGCAATGTAGAACCCATGCAACATGTTTTATCATTAATATAACTTGGTAATTAATGTAAGAACATGTCTAAACATGTTCAACCCGATAATTTTCAGTTTAAGCTCGGATTGGAACCGAAAGTCGCATAAGTGGACTTTTACTTTGACTTTCAGTTTTGACCCATTAGAGCATAGTTTAGGATTGCCTTAGAGATTTTTTAGGACCAAGTTACCTATAAGTATAACCCTCTGTGATTATACTACTTGGTTCATTAGTTATCCGATTCATATGCATACTTCCGTTAAATGCCTAAATGTTGACTATTATGCCCATATGACCTTAAAACAAGATTTTTGAAAATGTAAAAGAGTAGAAACCTTAGTTACTGATTTATAAACTTGTACCTAAGATTTGACATCAGTTTGAGGTCTAGATTAGGAGTTATGCTCATTAGCGTAAATGAAAAGCTTTTATTAATTAAACGGTGTAATTAGCGTATAGCCTATCTAAACCCGGTTTTTGATACCAAAATTTTTACCCACTGATATAGAATAATATTTTGGGATTTTTGGAGATTTTTATTTATTTTTAGGCTGAGCATAACTTAGAGTTCTAAGCTTGATTCGGTAATTGCCGGTTTTGCCCTTTTAGGCTATAAAATGAGTTTTACAAATTTTTTTGACTCCAAACCTTTTGCTACTGATTTTATATGATGAATAAAATATTTTGAGCCTTCTGGAATAATAAAAATATCAGCTTCCCTTTGAAAACCCGGAAATGGCTGCAAATCGCCTTTTTAAGCGTTTTTAACGCATAGTATGTATTAAAACTATTTTAAACATATAAGGTTTGATGCCTACTAATAATCTCAGTAAATTTATATATTTTTACAGTAAGCAAAGTTTTAAAACTCAGATTTCCAGTTTTGTCCTTTTAAGCCTAAGTGAAATTACCAAAATGCCCCTAAGGTGCAAAGTATGGTTTTAAATGATAAATTTCACATATATGTAATAACTTACTGTTATAACTTATTAAATTAAGTATCTTTACTGATTATATCAGACCCGTAACTCAGATTAATATTTAACCTCTTTTATAACCTTTAAAATGACTAAAATACCCCTACGGGGCATAATTTGAGTTTAAATTCATTTGGGGCATAATAGAAGATATCTTACTGATGTCACAACATATTTAAAGCATATTAACTTAGGAAACTTGTATATGACTCTTATGGTTACCCGTTACGCACTTTTCGCGTTCGGATCGGCTTATGTAGCTAGTTTGCACATATTAGCCGAAACGGGTCAAACCATATCGTTTTCTTCTCAAAATCCAGAATGTGTTCAGTTTACCCATATTAAACAAGTTTCCAAGCTTGTCGGGTCAAAATCACATTCTAAACCGGTCTTCTCTTTATCATGCGTTTGAACCGTGTCTTCCTTTTGGAAACTAACCGGTCTAAGTCTAAGCTTAATTAAAGACCCGTTAGGATTCTAATAGGTTATTAAAAACCTTCGTTCCAGATTAGGAGCCCAGTAAAAGCTACGCGCACTTGCTGTATTTGATTTATACTTTGCTCAGGTAAATACTCTTAACTTATTTTCCCTATACGGGCTTGGGATACGATATTATAATAATACCGCTTGGTCGGGTATGTAGTCATTTAAATCGGATTGTGATTAATGTATTTACATAAATCGTTTTATTCTGTATTATTTGGAGTATGGCCTTTGGGGGTTAAATGACCATGTCCCGGATATCCTTGGCATCATTCAAAGAAATGGCCACGACCTAAGCACGGGGTGTATGCGTACACCTGACAGATGCATTATGTAAAAACTGGTAATCCACTTTAAGGAAATAATCCTTGTGGGCATTATACATGTGGCGTGTCAGTTAATCTAGACTGGCCCTACCAACCGGCCCTGATGGACGACAAATAAGTAAAACTGTATACAAGATTATTTTTAAATAATTGTCTCAAGTTATAAAAGATATTTTTGCCGAAACGCATCCAAATCAATTTTCAAACTCTTTTCAAAATGAGTCAGTTAAGTTGTATTTACCAGTGTAAACTGACGTATTTTCCAAAAAGGCTAAGTGCAGGTACTATACGAAATAGGCTGGCTACTCCAGGCATCAATAATCAAGTCTCGCAAGCTCTAGATGTCGAAGTCTGTTGAACAGTTTTCCTTTTTATTTTGATCCGCCTGTGGATCTGTTTCAACTATTTTGTGATACTTAATATTACAATCTATTTAGTTGGAATGAATCTATCTTTTGCTTCCGCTGTGCATTTAAATATTGTGTTGTTTGACTATGATGATATCAACTACGTCACGATACTCCCCACCGGGCCCACCGGTAATACGTGGAAATTCGGGGTGTGACAGGTTGGTATCAGAGCCAACACTGAGTGAATTAAACACTAGCCTTTTGTGTTTAATCTCAGTTACGCAATTGCACATTCCTCAAATTTTCGAGTCTAGACAAAGAACATAGGACAAATCCTGATTTTGTTTTATTTTTGTCCTTTATATTTTGTTGTTACCTTGGTTTATGTTGACAGGTTTAAATATGCCGCCAAGATTCTTTAGGAGAATGGGAAAGGCACCTGTAACAGGCCACGACCAGGAGGCCGGGCCGTCCCAAAAACGAACCTCACCCGTCAACATGCGTACAAGTCCCCAGGGGGACTGGAGGGCTCATCTGCAGCCAGCGAGGCGGTCAGTCTCGTTAAGTTCATCACCTTCTTATCTTCATTCCTTTGGACCCCACTCAGAAAATGAGCCCGAAAACCCACAACCTTCATTTATCCCTCTCCAGAGGTCCAAATCTCGTCACTCCTTTGATAACCCATCACATATCTTCCGTTGCCGGTTCAACCCGGCAAACTACCTCGAGGAACCAGTGGGTGTTAACCCATTGGGGCCTGAAGATCACTTTTCAGGAGATCACGCCATGGATATGGATGAGGATACCGACCCCACTGAACCACCGACCGGTACCCCCACACATCCCATCCACTGAACCACCGACCGGTACCCCCACACATCCCATCGAAATTTCTGATGGGTCATCTTTTCAGGGATCACCCTACCGTGGTCCTGACAGCTACCAAACAAGATTCAACCAGTATGAATGGTACTTTACACCCTCTTACCATTCATCGCCTCACCAGCAGCAGCAGCAACAGGATCCTTCCGGGGATTCACGTTTCGTGGCAGTTACCCCGCCACCACCACCACCTCAGTAACAGCCTCCTGAGCCACCGAGGCGAAGGAGATCGAACGCACGGATGTCCGTGCGAGGAGGAGTGCGTATCAGCACCCCTCAACCATCGAGTGGCAGCCACTACCCGCCACTCCAAGAAGACCAGCAGATGGGGGGGACCTTCAAACCCCAACCCGGAAGTGAACTCTGCACCTGTCATGCCACCACCATTGGGTTTTGACAACCCAATTCCTACATTCGCTGGATCAGCAGCGTATAATCCCTTTGAGCAGCCGGCTCACACTAGCTTCAATTATGCTGAGGTCGACCCATACTTGGCAGCATGGAACTACAATGCTCTTAACCCCGAGGGGCCTTACGGAGCTCCCTGGGGAGTTGGATACCCAGCTTATGGATACCAACAACAGCCGCCTCTTCGACCTCCACATCAGCCGCAGCCGCAACCGCAGATACCTTGGTTTTCCCCACCAGAACGGGAGGAAATTCTCCTAAGGTTGGATCAGGTTGAGCGGGAAGTTCACAGAGATCGCAGGGAACGACAAGGCTTCTTTAAGGAATTGACGAGTTTAATAAAAGGAAAAAGCAAGAAGGACCATTGAATCCTTTAAATTGTTTGTTGTATTTCCTTATTTTTTTTCCAGCCCCTGCATGGGCATGCCTTTTTGTTTAACCCCTGCGAGGGTATGTCTTTTTGTATTCTGTCCCTGCGTGGGCATGTCTTTCTGTTGACCCCTGCGTGGGTATGTTTATTTGTTTAAGCCCCTGCGTGGGCATGTTATTTCAGTAGAAGTCCCGTTTAGGGCAAAATTGTACTTGTTAAATTTTTAATGGAATGGTTAGTTTAAATTTTCATTTTATTAATTATGTTCATAAACATAAAATGTGAAATAAATAAAATAACATTCCTACTAAAAGATCTACCATTATGATAAAATGGCAAAATCTAAAACGGACAAGACCTAGCCATATGTCACCTTAAGACAGGGCCAAGATGGTAGTTCCTCAATTAGAATCAGATCCATATTAACATCTCAATTTAGGATTTTTCTGCGTTAAATAGTAAAAAGAATCTTAAAGGTAAAACCTAGCCTAAATGTCATTGCAGACATGGCCAAGATGGTAAAACCTATTCAAAGGATTCAAAACCTTATTAACATCTGAAAGCATATTAACATGCTTGACAAATGTGATTCGATAAAATCACATAAGTCATTCTTAAATTGGGTTATTCCAATTTCCCTTATATAATCATCCCTTAAGGGTGAAGTGCCCACGGGCTATAATTAACGTCCTCTGGGACTAAAGACAGTGGTAGCCTACAACTCCCTGTCAAGAAAAGGTAATGAACTTTGATTCAAACCTTAATGCCTCGATTCTATAAAATCTGGGCTTATAAACTAAACTTGTCTACGTGACTAGGCCTTTGTGCCATTACTAACTTACAATTTAGGATTTATGATAAAGATCCTGAATAATTATATATTTAACAAATTAACTAAAATGGCTATTAAAACCATAGTTAATACATTGTCAAAAGCAATAAAACTGTATAAGCTTCTATATAAACCTTGCCTTAATTGATTTTATGTAGCAATTAAAGCTACATGACTAGGTCAGAGGAGGTAAACAGTCATCCGGTGGAAAACCATGAAAATACTAAGATACATGTGACCGGTGCGGAGCTGCAAGCATTAGTAGATAATGCTGTTACAAAAGCTATAGAGCGGAAATATAATGAATCCAGCGGGACTCGAAGTAGGACCCTATCCGTACCGCATTCCAAGCCTAAGACTCATTCAGAGGCTCACAGCAAGCCACCCTCCAAGAAAGATGAGCCAAAGAAAGATGATGATCGACATTCATCTAATCAAAACAGTGTCCCATCTAAAAGGATAGTGTTTGATGATAAACCACGTACCAAGTCCTGTACCTATAAGTACTTTGTTTCCTGCAAACCCCGGGATTTCACTGGGGAAAAAGGGGCAATTGATTGTATAACCTGGTTAGATGAAATGGACACAGTAGTTGACATCAGCGGATGTGCTGAAAAGGATGTAGTGAAGTATGTATCCCAATCGTTCAAGGGAGAGGCACTAGCATGGTGGAAGTCTCTCATTCAAGCTGCTGGGAAGATCCCGCTCTACAATTTGTCATGGGATCAGTTTGTTGCTCTCATTAAGGAGCATTATTGCCCGCAGCATGAGGTTGAAAGAATTGAATCAGATTTCTTATCGTTGGTGATGAAGAATTTAGATTGTCAAGCTTACCTCACCAGTTTCAATACCCTGTCTAGGCTGGTTCCGTATCTCGTAACCCCGGAACCCAAGAGGATTGCTCGCTTCATTGGGGGCTTAGCCCCAGAAATCAAAGCCAGTGTTAAGGCGTCCAGGCCTGCTACTTTTAGATCAACCACTGATCTATCTCTGTCCCTTACCTTGGACACGGTCAGGCTAAGATCCCTCAGGAATTCGGAAGAAGGCAAGAGAAAGCGTGAAGATGATAACTCACGAAGATCTGAAAAGAAGCATAAAGGTAACACTGACTTCAGGAAGAAGTCTGGATCCAACAAGGGTAGCCAATAAACTGAGGAAAAGCCAAAGTGCAAGACTTGCCAAAAACGCCACTTTGGAAAATGCAGACTTGAGTCCAAGTCTAAGTCAGGACCAACTGCATGTGGGTTATGCAAGTCCAAAGAGCACAAGACTGTTGATTGCAAGAAGATTAAAGATGCCACATGCTACAACTGCAATGAGAAAGGGCACATTAAAACCAATTGCCCTAAATATGCCAAGAAACCTGAAGAGGTCAAGAAGACTAATGCAAGGGTCTTCAGAATGGATGCACGAGAAGCCGTCCAGGACGACAATGTGATCACAGGTACCTTCCTCATAAATGATGTTTATGCAAGAGTGCTATTTGATTCAGGAGTTGATAAGTCGTTTGTAGATAATAAGTTCTGTAATTTGCTGAATTTACCTGTTAAAACCCTAAGTGTGAAATATGAGGTGGAATTAGCTGATGGTACCTTAGAAACCGCATCAACCATGTTAGATGGATGTTTCATATCCATTAGGAACCACTCTTTTCCATTGTCCCTACTTCCTTTGAAACTAGCTGGTTTTGACATAATTATAGGCATGGATTGGTTATCTCGTAACCAAGCCCAGATAGTGTGCAATAAGAAGCAAGTGGTGATCAAGACTCCGTCTGGTGAGCCAATTACCATTCAGGGAGATACCCAGTATGGACTGCCTGAGCAAGTGTGTATGCTCAAGGCATCTAGATGCTTGAAGAAGGGTTGTATCATTTACATGGCACAAGTGACTATTGATGAGCAGAAGCCCAAGATTGAAGATATTCCCGTCATTTCTGAGTACCCTAAAGTTTTTCCTGAAGAACTACCTGGTTTACCACCAGATAGGCAAGTAGAATTCAGAATTGACATCATCCCTGGAGCAGCACCTGTTGCAAGAGCACCTTACAAGTTGGCACCAACAGAAATGAAGGAACTAAGAACACAATTAGATGATTTGCTAGCCAAGGGTTTCATTAGACCTAGTTCGTCCCCTTGGGGAGCGCCAATCCTATTTGTCAAAAAGAAAGATGGATCGATGCGTCTGTGCATCGATTACCGTGAGCTTAATAAGGTCACTATCAAGAATAGGTATCCTTTGCCCAGGATCGATGATCTGTTCGATCAATTACAAGGGGCAAGCTACTTCTCTAAGATTGATTTGAGGTCAGGTTATCATCAATTGAAGGTTAAAGATGAAGATGTACACAAGACTGCATTTAGGACTCGTTATGGTCATTACGAGTTCCTAGTGATGCCTTTTGGGCTCACTAATGCACCTGCCGCGTTCATGGATCTCATGAATCGCGTCTGCAAGCCTTACTTGGATAAATTTGTCATCGTTTTCATCGACGACATTTTCATTTACTCGAAAAGCCAAGCTGACCATGAGAAGCATCTCCGTTGCATTCTTAAACTACTCCAACAAGAAAAGCTCTATGCCAAATTTTCAAAGTGTGAATTTTGGCTTCGAGAAGTCCAATTCCATGGACATGTTGTTAGTGAGCATGGTATCCAAGTGGATCCCGCTAAAATTGAAGCTATTGTGAACTGGCAAGAGCCCAAGACGCCTACGGAGATTCGCAGCTTTCTAGGACTGGCAGGATACTATAGGCGATTTATTGAAAACTTCTCAAGAATTGCAGCACCCCTGACTCTACTCACCCGCAAGAATAGCAAGTTTGACTGGGGGCCTAAGCAGCAAGAATCTTTTGATATTCTGAAGCAGAAATTGAGCAACGCTCCTGTATTGACGTTGCCTGATGGAATTGATGAATTTGTAGTATATTGTGATGCATCACACACCGGTATGGGATGTGTGCTTATGAAGAAAGGCAAAGTCATTGCCTATGCTTCACGACAGTTAAAAGTGCACGAGAAGAATTACACCACCCATGACTTGGAGTTGGGTGCAGTTGTATTTGCACTAAAACTATGGAGACATTACTTGTATGGAACCAAGTGTGTGATTTATTCAGATCACAAGAGCCTTCAACACTTGTTTAATCAGAAGGATTTAAACATGAGGCAACGACGTTGGATGGAAACTTTGAATGATTATGACTGTGAGATAAGATACCATCCAGGCAAGGCAAATGTGGTTGCTGATGCCTTAAGTAGAAAGGAAAGAGTGAAACCTATAAGAATCAATGCCAAGAGCATTGAGATAAAGAATAGTTTGAGTGAAAGGTTGTTAGCCGCGCAGAAGGAAGCTGTATTGGAAGCTAACTATCCTGATGAAAAGCTAGGAGTAACTGAAGAACAGTTATCCTATGGCAAGGACGGAATCCTGAGATTAAATGGACGAATTTGGGTTCCAGTTTTTGGAGGACTTCGGGATGTTATCCTCCTGGAAGCTCACAGTTCCAAGTATTCCGTTCATCCTGGAGCTGATAAGATGTACCAGGATCTAAAGGCAAACTATTGGTGGATAGGCTTGAAAAAGTCTATAGCTGCCTATGTAGCTAAATGTTTGACGTGTGCGCAAGTCAAAGCTGAACATCAGAAACCGTCAGGTTTGCTACAACAGCCTGAACTTCCCACATGGAAGTGGGAGATGGTGACAATGGATTTCATCACCAAGTTACCAAAGACAAAGAAAGGAAATGATACTATATGGGTGATAGTAGATAGACTGACTAAGTCAGCACATTTCCTACCCATTAAGGAGACTTATAGCTCCGACATGTTAGCCCAATTGTACGTAGATAAGATTGTATCTCTGCACGGCGAACCAGTGTCAATAATCTCTGACAGAGATACCAGATACACATCACATTTTTGGAAAAGTTTCCAACAATCTTTGGGCACGCGCTTAAATTTTAGTACGGCTTACCATCCTCAGACGGATGGGCAGAGTGAGCGTACCATCCAAACTTTGGAAGACATGCTTCGTGCAAGTGTGATTGATTTAGGTGGTAGTTGGGATAGCCACCTGTCATTGATCGAGTTCTCCTATAACAATAGCTATCATACCAGCATTCAGGCTGCGCCTTTTGAGGCATTATATGGTAGGAAATGCAGAACGCCTATTTACTGGGCGGAAGTAGGAGAAGTTCAGTTATCAGGACCTGACATAGTCTTTGAAACAACGGACAAGATTGTCCAGATTCGTGACCGCCTGAAAGCTGCCAGGGATAGACAGAAAAGTTATGCTAATAAAAGGTGAAAACCTCTAAAGTTCGAGGTTGGTGATAAAGTTTTGCTTAAAGTATCACCCTGGAAAGGGGTGATGCGATTTGGTAAGAAAGGTAAGTTAAGCCCAAGGTATATAGGACCATTCGAGATTATCGAATGTGTAGGGTCAGTGGCTTATAAGTTGAACTTGCCTGAAGAGCTCAGTGGTATTCACAATGTATTCCACATCTGCAATCTAAAGAAATGTCTAGCAGATGAATCGCTAGTCATACCACATACAGATGTGCACATAGATGAGAGATTGAAATTTGTGGAAAAACCTTTGTCGATTGAGGATCGACGGGTTAAGAAGCTTCAGAGGAAGCATGTACCTATCGTAAAGGTTAAATGGGATGCACGTAGAGGTCCCGAATACACATGGGAGGTAGAATCCGCAATGAAAGAAAAGTACCCTCATTTGTTCCAGTAAATCTCGAGGTCGAGATTCCTTTTAAGGGGGTGAGGATGTAACACCTCGAAAATTCATGTCCAATAATATAAAGACACGTGTCATGTAAGATAAACGTGTCATGAACCCAGATCAAGTTGAAGGATGTATGGTAGGATTTAAAGGTGTCGACATGTTAATAAATACCTCTGAGCGACCTATTCATAAATCCCAAACCTTAATATATTCCAAAAACATTTAACACATTCAAATCTGGTTAAATTGATAATCTAAATTGGACTAAGAATATAGTTTTATGGTTCTTACGACAAGTTCCTTTAAAAAGCATCCAACACAAGAATCCAAGATGGAAATTGTGCATGGCAACATTCAGAGACATGCAAAGTCTGACTCCATGGTCCCTACACTGAAAAGGAAGCATAAGATTCGGAATTACAAAGTTGCATGGTCAAAACTTCAAAGTTTGCAAGTTTTTGACTTCTGATGAACGGATACGGACCGTAAAGAGACCACCTTACGGTCCGTAAGGTGGCGGAACTGAACAAAGATAATAATTAAAAAGCGGATACGGACAGCAAGGACAAGGGCTTACGGCCCGCAAGACTGGTAACTGGGCATTTCAGACGAAGGTCAGTTACGGACCGCAAAGCCTAAAGCTTACGGTCCGTAAGAGGTGCTTACGGTCCGCAAGGGTTACTTCTTACGGTCCGTAAGACCGTCGCTGGCAGCAGAAAATGGACAGTTGCCTGTTCAGCCTGTTGCACCGCCTTATATAAGTGGTATTCGAAATTAGGGACTTGGCAACTAGTTTTGGCATCATAGGGACACCTGGGAACATCTTACAACATTTATAGACTTAGTTGGAGTGATCTTGTGACATCAAAGTCACTATATAAGGAGACCTCTTGTTGCAACATTTTCTTGTTCATTTGCAACTCACTTCAAGCTTGTCTCTGGAGCTCCCCTGGTCAGTAAGCAAGTTCCTTTAAGTTCCAAATCATACTTAGGACCTTTGTAAGTGTCCTTAATCATCTTTAATTCAGTTTAGCTTAGTTAATTAGCTTAAAGTCAAACCGTCGTAATTAAGGTTTGACTTCGAGATTAATCAATAATTGTTTAGTCAAATCTCGAATTGAAAGTACCTATAAGTAGGTAATCATGTGGGTAATAAACCCTTAAAAGGGCGCCCTCTGATTCCCACTCTAACTAGGTCAATTGTCGGGTCAAACTTGATATTAAAAAGTCAACAGAAAGCTTAATTTCAAATTAATGCATAATTAGCAATGTAGAACCCATGCAACCTGTTTTATCATTAATATAACTTGGTAATTAATGTAAGAACATGTCTAAACATGTTCCACCCGACAATTTTCAATTTAAGCTCGGATTGGAACCGAAAGTCGCATAAGTGGACTTTTACTTTGACTTTCAGTTCTGACCCATTAGAGCATAGTTTAGGATTGCCTTAGAGCTTTTTTAGGACCAAGTTACATATAAGTATAACCCTCTGTGATTATACTACTTGGTTCATTAGTTATCCGATTCATATGCATACTTCCGTTAAATGCCTAAATGTTGACTATTATGCCCATATGACCTTAAAACAAGATTTTTGAAAATGTAAAAGAGTAGAAACCTTAGTTACTGATTTATAAACTTGTCCCTAAGATTTGACATTAGTTTGAGGTCTAGATTAGGAGTTATGCTCATTAGCGTAAATGAAAAGCTTTTATTAATTAAACGGTGTAATTAGCGTATAGCCTATCTAAGCCCGGTTTTTGATACCAAAATTTTTACCCACTGATATAGAATAATATTTTGGGATTTTTGGAGATTTTTATTTATTTTTAGGCTGAGCATAACTTAGAGTTCTAAGCTTGATTCGGTAATTGCCGGTTTTGCCCTTTTAGGCTATAAAATGAGTTTTACAAATCTTTTTGACCCCAAACCTTTTGCTACTGATTTTATATGATGAATAAAATATTTTGAGCCTTCTGGAATAATAAAAATATCAGCTTCCCTTTGAAAACCGGGAAATGGCTCCAAATCGCCTTTTTAAGCGTTTTTAACGCATAGTATGTATTAAAACTATTTTAAACATATAAGGTTTGATGCCTACTAATAATCTCAGTAAATTTTTATATTTTTACAGTAAGCAAAGTTTTAAAACTCAGATTTCCAGTTTTGTCCTTTAAGCCTAAGTGAAATTACCAAAATGCCCCTAAGGTGCATAGTATGGTTTTAAATGATAAATTTCACATATATGTAATAACTTACTGTTATAACTTATTAAATTAAGTATCTTTACTGATTATATCAGACCCGTAACTCAGATTAATATTTAAACTCTTTTATAACCTTTAAAATGACTAAAATACCCCTACGGGGCATAATTTGAGTTTAAATTCATTTGGGGCATAATAGAAGATATCTTACTGACGTCACAACATATTTAAAGCATATTAACTTAGGAAACTTGTATATGACTCTTATGGTTACCCGTTACGCACTTTTCGCGTTCGGATCGGCTTATGTAGCTAGTTTGCACATATTAGCCGAAACGGGTAAAACCATATCGTTTTCATCTCAAAATCCAGAATGTGTTCAGTTTACCCATATTAAACAAGTGTCCAAGCTTGTCGGGTCAAAATAACATTCTAAACCGGTCTTCGCTTTATCATGCGTTTGAACCGTGTCTTCCTTTTGGAAACTAACTGGTCTAAGTCTAAGCTTAATTAAAGACCCGTTAGGATTCTAATAGGTTATTAAAAACCTTCATTCCAGATTAGGAGCCCAGTAAAAGCTACGCGTACTTGCTGTATTTGATTTATACTTTGCTCAGGTAAATACTCTTAACTTATTTTCCCTATACGGGCTTGGGATACGATATTATAATAATACCGCTTGGTCGGGTATGTAGTCATTTAAATCGGATTGTGATTAATGTATTTACATAACTCGTTTTATTCTGTATTATTTGGAGTATGGCCTTTGGGGGTTAAATGACCATGTCCCGGATATCCTTGGCATCATTCAAAGAAATGGCCACGACCTAAGCACGGGGTGTAGGCGTACACCTGACAGATGTATTATGTAAAAACTGGCAATCCACTTTAAGGAAATAATCCTTGTGAGCATTATACCTGTGGCGTGTCAGTTAATCTAGACCAGCCCTACCAACCGGCCCTGATGGACGACAAATAAGTAAAACTGTATACAAGATTATTTTTAAATAATTGTCCCAAGTTATAAAAGATATTTTTGCCGAAGTGCATCCAAATCAATTTTCAAACTCTTTTCAAAATGAGTCAGTTAAGTTGTATTTACCAGTGTAAACTGACGTATTTTCCAAAAAGGCTAAGTGCAGGTACTATACGAAATAGGCTGGCTACTCCAGGCATCAATAATCAAGTCTCGCAAGCTCTAGATGTCGAAGTCTGTTGAACAATTTTCCTTTTTATTTTGATCCGCCTGTGGATCTGTTTCAACTATTTTGTGATACTTAATATTAAAATCTATTTAGTTGGAATGAATCTATCTTTTGCTTCCGTTGTGCATTTAAATATTGTGTTGTTTGACTATGATGATATCAACTACGTCACGATACTCCCCACCGGGCCCACTGGTAATACGTGGAAATTCGGGGTGTGACATAAGTTCTTGTACGTTTTCTGCACTCATTGGGGGTGCAGGTTCTAGGACTGGGTTCGGAATCTGGGGTGCGGGTTCTTGGTATGGGGGTGTAGGTGCCTGGAATCGGTAAGGATCTTCTAAGATCTCCCTAATATATTCATCGTGGTAATAGGGATCTAAAGGGTCCATACCTGGATAGGCTCCTAAGTTCTGCATGGGTGTGTCTTCATGTATCGGGTAGCGTTGTACATAGTCCCTAATTTCATCCCACCAGGGGTCGTAACCCTAGGTATTTCCTCCGGGTTGAAGTCATGCATCTCTACTTGATTTTCAGGGTTTTCTATCTCCATGGGTTGGTCAGGGATTGGTGGTTGTGGTTGGGGTGCTATTATTTGCTCCAGATTTGGGTCAACTACAGTGGTGGCTAGGATGTGAATATTGGCTATACCCCTATTTATCATGTCCTGGGCATAGGCATCTGTCTCTCTCTTGGCTGCGGCTAGTACTCTCTGGTCTTGTAACTTTTTCATACGTTTTCTACGCTCGTGTGCCCCTCGACTGAACCATCCCCTCTTTTTCTGAGGAAATGGCTCTTTTGACTGAGCCTTAAACACAAAGATTCCTTCTTCCGTATCAGCAGAGTACCCTGAAAGGGCAGGTTGAGAAGAGGAGGTGCCTTCGCTTCTAGGCGAACCAGACAATTGACGATACGCGTCAGATGGTCCTTGGTCGCTCATACTGTAAACTAACAGATAGTCAAATAACACATAATAATTAAATACAGTTATGCACGTATTTCCGTAATTTATTTCCTAACACTTTACATTTTGATGTCAGCAGAACACCTCTGTGGCTGAATCAGTGGCTTAGCTCTGATACCACCTTCTGTCGCAACCCCCGATCCCTAATCCCTGGGAACGGGCGGCCGCGAGCCAGTTTTGGTGGTATCGCGTATTGTCTAATTTGGCAGCGGAAAGTTTCATCAGGACCGTAGTTAGGAAATATTTGATCAGTGTAAGATACCATATTTTCATAATATTAAACATATGGGATAAACCCAAGTTCATAGTACACACGTTTTCATAGGAATAAATCCTATTTTATTTAATAAAAACATATATTTTATTTTAGGTAACTTTATTGCCACTTTTCCAAGCCTTCAGTGCTGTCCAGCTGGCTTCTATTTGGCTTTCACAGTTTGTTACCTGAAACGCGTTTTAAAATCATTTGTCAGTGGGAAATACTGGTGGGTGAATCCCAGTTTAATCAAGTTTAAATAAAATCCCATTGTACAGTATTGAGGGCGATCCTGCAATTATATTTGTTTCCAAGACATCACAATTAACATCCATGGTACTGTCGAACCCGACTTGTGGAAATGTTACTCCTTGACCAGGTGGTAACAAATTTTGTATACAAAGCCCCAACATACTCATGATAATTGTATTCTTACAAATACTCAATCACTATTTAATATATAATTAATTAAATGAGGTTTTGTAAAAACAGTTAACAAAAAGCGGATCAACTCACATTGCTGTCTTAGATTTTCCGTAAGGGTTTCCTGGTGATAATCTAAAATTTACACAAATATACACGCGTTAGTATAATAACCCATTTTAACATTAGTAATACCCTCCCCGAGACGGCATTCCAACGACTACGTCGGGCAGAACCACGACAGCCGTTACGGAACCCTAGATCAATCGGGCAGCGTATCTAATACGTATCCAGGGGTTATAATACTTACAACGGAGTAGAACCTCCCTATTTAGGGGGGTATAATACCCGATTATATTGCCTAATATTCAGAAATTGAGAGAAAGAAACGATTTTGAACGAATTCAAATGAAATCCGATGGCCTGCTTATATAGTTGCTGAGTCTGGTTCTCTCACGGCCCGCGTAAAACAAGACAGGGGCTTACGCGGCCCGCGTCAATCCCAGGTTAAACTTATAGCTGATCCGGGTCAGCACTAGACTCGCCACGATGATGACACGTTTCATCACCGGGCTGCGCCATCTTTCCGATCTTACGCGGCCCGCGTTAACTAACGGGGGTCTTACGCGGCCCGCCTAAACTTAAAAATTAAAGAAATCAGGTTTTAACCTTTAAACCGCCCGCGTAAGGGTTGGGGTGGGGTCTACGCGGCCCGCCTCAACTCAATAATCAGATTATTAATTATTTTTATTAATATTTAGGGTATTCGGAACCCGTCTTCACGTATGGGGTGTATTTTGGGACATATTGGGATATTTTAAAATATATTAGGGTGTCGGAAATATTATGAGGGTGTCGGTTTTTTGAGGATTGTTACATGTATCGTAGCAGTGATCGAGTTAATACCCTGTATTCGTAGCAGCGTTTCCCTACTAGGAAATTCGAATTTGAGCAGTTTTCTTCGTTTTTGAATGAAGTTTTCGAGCAGAGAAGCAAGTCCCATGCACAGGCAATTTATAGCAACATTTTAGGTTTTACGCGGCCTGCGTAAACCTTAACTTGAATCTTACGCGGCCCGCGAGGGCCCCTAGTCTACGTGTAGGGCTTGTGTGTCACCGGTAGGTCTGCCACGCGTACGACACGTGGCCTGGAATGCTTATCCGGTCAACTTCACTTTGACGCGGCCCGCGTAAGCCTAAGCTTACGTTTTACACGGCCCGCGTGAAACCAAATTTTCTTGTTTTCTTGGTTTTTCATGAGGATTAGGGTTTCAGGGGTCCGGGTTTTCACTTACGGGTCGTTTATGGACAATTTTGCAGGTCCTTACATCCTCCCCACCTTATTTAAAATCTCGTCCTCGAGATTTACCGAAATAAGTGAGGATACTTTCGCTTCATTTCCGATTCCAGCTCCCAGGTATACTCGGGTCCTCTTTTTGAATCCCACTTGACTTTGACAAGTACCAATCTTTTGTGTTTAAGGAATTTAATCTTTCCGTCTTCTATCTGAAGTGGTTTCTCTACGAACTTTAACTTTTCATTCACCTGTATGTCTTGAAGAGGGACTACTAGTGATTCATCCGGTAGACATTTCTTGAGGTTAGATACATGAAATACGTCATGTACCCCGGCTAACTCTTCTAGTAGTTGTAAGTGATAGGCAACTGGTCCTATGCGTTGGATTACTGGGAATGGTCCTATGTACCTTGGACTTAGCTTTCCTTTCTTACCAAACCGAACCACTCCTTTCCAAGGAGAAACTTTTAAGAGTACCCTGTCTCCAACTTGAAATTCTAGTGGCTTGCGTCGATTGTCTGCATAACTCTTCTGGCGATCTCGAGCCGTTTTTAGTCTTTCCTTAATTTGAGTGATCTTGTCGGTGGTTTCTTGTACGATTTCAGGACCTGATAATTGGCTTTCTCCTATTTCTGCCCAACAAACTGGAGTTCTACACATTCGTCCATACAGTGCTTCGAACGGGGCAGCTTCGATGCTTGAATGATAACTATTGTTATAGGAGAATTCAATTAAAGGTAAATGGTTGTCTCAGTTTCCTCCAAAATCTATCACACATGCCCTGAGCATGTCTTCCTGGGTTTGGATCGTCCTTTCACTTTGTCCGTCTGTTTGGGGATGGTATGCAGTACTTAAATTTAGTCGAGTTCCCATTGCTTCCTGGAAACTGGTCCAGAAATGGGAAGTGAAACGACTATCCCTGTCCGATACAATGGAGAGTGGGACTCCATGTAAGGATACTACCTCGTCTACATACAATTTTGCTAATCTTTCCAGGCTAAAGGTTTCCTTCATGGGTAGAAAATGAGCTGATTTGGTTAATCGATCCACAATTACCCAAATCGCGTCATTACCCTTTCTGGTTTTGGGTAACTTAGTAACATAGTCCATGGTTATTAGTTCCCATTTCCATACAAGCATTTCTAATTGTTGTAGTAGGCCTGAGGGTTTCTGGTGTTCCGCCTTAACTTGCGAACAAGTTAGGCACTTAGAGACGTATCTAGCAATATTCTTTTTCATTCCTATCCACCAGAAGTTATTTCTTAAATCTTGGTACATCTTATTATTACCAGGATGCATGGTATACCTAGATTTATGGGCTTCCTCTAAAATTTTATCTCTTAAATTTCCTTGCTTGGGTACCCAAATTCTTTTCTTGTGGAATCTCCAAATTCCATCATTTCCTTGTTCTAATTCTTTTATTCTTCCCTTCATTCCTTCAGCATCATCCTGGATTGCTGTTTCTTGAATGTGTTTCAGTTGTTCCATTAAATCTAACTGTAGATTTAATCTAAGAGCACGAACTCGCTTTTGCTTTTCATGATACTTACGACTTAGGGCATCTGCGACTACATTTGTTTTTCCTTCGTGATATTGAATATCACAGTCGTAATCACTTAGAATTTCCATCCATCTTCTTTGCCTCATATTTAATTCCTTTTGCCCAAATATGTATCTTAAACTCTTATGATCTGTATAGACTGTAAACTTACTGCCATACAGATAGTGTCTCCAAATCTTAAGGGCAAAAATTATTGCTCCCAATTCTAAGTCGTGTGTCGTATAATTTTCTTCATGCTTTTTCAATTGTCTTGAAGCATACGCAATTACCTTTTTGCGTTGCATCAGCACACATCCTAATCCTAGCTTAGAAGCATCACAGTAAACTTCAAAATCTTCTGTCCCTTCTGGTAAGGCAAGAATTGGGGCGTTTGTTAACCTTTGCTTTAAAATCTTAAAAGCCTCTTCTTGTCTAAATCCCCATTCAAACTTCACTGCTTTACAGGTTACCTTAGTTAATGGTACAACTATTTTGGAAAAATCCTTAATAAATCTTCTATAGTATCCGGCTAACCCTAGAAAACTTCTAACTTCCATAGCTGATTGCGGGACCTTCCATTTGGTGATTGCTTCTATTTTGGAAGGATCTACGTGAATACCTTCGTGATTCACCATGTGTCCTAAAAATTGTACCTCTTGTAGCCAAAATTCACACTTCGAGAATTTGGCGTAAAGCTTCTCTTTTCTTAACAAAGTTAAGAGTGCATGTAGGTGCTCACAATGCTCATCTTGACTTTTGGAATAAATAAGTATATCGTCGATAAAGACAATTACAAATTTATCCAAGTACGGTTTACAGATATCATGTCCATGAATGCTGCAGGAGCATTTGTTAATCCAAAGGGCATGACTGTAAACTCGTAATGACCATACCTAGTTCTGAAAGCAGTTTTAGGTATGTCTTCTTCTTGTACTTTCAACTGATGGTATCCGGAGCGTAAATCTATCTTAGAAAAATATCTAGCTCCCTGAAGTTGATCGAAAAGATCATCAATCCTAGGTAATGGGTATCGATTCTTAATTGTAACCTTATTCAATTCCCTATAATCGATACACATCCGCATCGAACCATCTTTCTTCTTTACGAACAACACTGGTGCTCCCCAAGGGGATGAACTAGGTTGTATGAATCCTTTACTGAGCAATTCATCTAATTGCTTTTTCAATTCTAACATTTCGGTGGGTGCTAACCGATAAGGTGCCTTAGCTATCGGTGTAGTTCCAGGAATTAGATGAATTCTAAATTCTACTTCCCTATCGGGTGGTAATCCAGGTAGTTCTTCTGGGAATACATCTGAGTATTCTGATACTACTGGAATTTCCTTAAGTTCCTTACCTTTAGTGTTAATGATTACTGAAATCATATACACTATTCCTTGTTTTCTTGAATAACTAGCAACTTTCATTACAGAAATGAACTTTATTGGCTTACGTGGCTTGTCTCCTGTAATCATTACTACTTCTCCTGTGGGTGCATGAATTTCTATGGAATTCTTATCACATAGAATTCGAGCATGGTTGGCTACTAACCAATCCATTCCTAACACGACATCGAATCCGGCTAAATTCATAGGTAACAGGTTTGTAGAAAATTTATGGCCTAAGAGTTCTATCTTTTCTTCTTGCAAGACCTTATCTATGTTAACAGAATTTCCATCTACCGTTTCTACAGTAAAAACTTGTCTAAGTTTGTTTAAGGGTAGTTTAAGAGCTTGGCATAATGAAGTATTTATAAAACTTTGGTTTGCACCAGAGTCAAATAATACTTTTGCGTAAACGTCGTGAACTAGGAACGTACCAGCAATCACATCTGGGATGAGTTCTGCTTCTTGGGTAGTCAACTGGAATGCTCTTGTATTCTTTTTTGGTAGTTCCTTCTGCAGGTTTGGCTTTGTTGTCAGCTGGTTTGACCAATTTGGGGCAGTCTGGTCTAAGATGTCCAGCTTCTCCACAGTTGAAGCAAATTGTTGATTTCTTCCTCCTGCAATCTTCTTCTTGATGCCCTGGAATTTTGCAGAAATTGCAATATCCTTTGCATTTTCCAAAATGCTTTCTTTTAGAAGTACTGCAAAATGGAGCAGTGGACGATTGCCCGGTTCCCTTTTTCTTGAAATTACTATTATTACCCACATGGAATCCTTGGGTAATCTTTTGGGCCACTTCCTTTTTCCGGTTTTCTTCTCTTGTGCGTACCAGTCCGTCGGTCAAGGTGTTGGCTAATTCTACTGCATCATCAATTGTGCGGGGTCTCGCAGCTTTGACGATATCATGAATCTCGCTAATTAAACCCCAAATATAGCGAGAAATAAGTACCAGTTCTGGCGAAGCCAGGGTAGGTACAATTCTAGCATACTCGAAGAATGTCGAAGTATACCCTCGACAATCAACATCCACCATCCGGTGGTTTAGGAACTTATTTGTCATTTGTTCCTTTTCATATTCGGGACATAATTTTCTTTCTACTAGTCTCTTAAATTCTTCCTAATTCATGGCATAAGCCACATCGCTTCCCTTGGCTTGTAGTATCGTATTCCACCATTCTAGTGCCCCTTCTTTAAAAAGATGTGACGCGTACATGACCTTGTCTTCCTCGGCACATTTACTTATTTTAATTACTGCTTCGGTTTTCTCTAACCAACGCAGTGCAGCAGTTGCCCCTTCATTGCCTGCAAATTCGATTGGTTTACAGGCAAGGAATTCCTTGTAAGTGCAACCAGGCGTTGCAGCTTTCATTTTCTTAAGAAATGGGGCTTGCATCACATCATTATCATTATTATTAATGTTGCCGCCTCCATTTACACTATTACTGAAATTGTCGCCGTGAGTACGTTTGTTGGGAGTAGTTGGTTTAGGTTCAACTGGATTTCGGGCAGCAGCAAGGATTGCTGGAATAGCATTTGCTATTCCCAGGGCAACGATGTTTTCTATATCTTGCCTATTAAGAAATTGATCTTCATGGTTTTGTTCGGATTGATTAACTTCGTTAACTGGCTCTCCATCTGATAATTATCAATATATAAATTATTTGCACAAAATAAATTAAATAATAACTAGTCACAATAAAATAATCACACATAAT
Source organism: Helianthus tuberosus (assembly GCA_030545235.1). Lineage (NCBI taxonomy): Eukaryota > Viridiplantae > Streptophyta > Magnoliopsida > Asterales > Asteraceae > Helianthus > Helianthus tuberosus. Next base: position 94,762,634 of record CM060403.1, on the reverse strand, counting down.
CATGTCAATACATATGGCCAAAATTGTCGACTTTGCGACGTTGATATTTTTATATATTAGTATGCATCCATACACACCAGTTATATTACAAAAGTTTTATTTTAAGTTATTTTACATGATTATATTTTGATTAATATTTATTATTATTTTATTATTATTAAACACATAATCACACAACCACATACGATCCCCGTCAGCTGGCATTTCAGAAACGACGTTCCCTCTCGACGTATTTCCATGATATCCTCTCCCCCACTTCCCGGATTCTGTTTCCTGCGTCCACCAGCACCTCGCCATAGTGGCGGAGTTCAGCCAAGTTTTCAGTGTTCATTGGTGGGTTTGGTGCAGGCTCTGGGTCAAACTGGGGGAAAAAGGTGTCAGGGTTATTCAAGAGATTCTGAAATTGCCAATCACTTGTCCACCATTCCTCCAGCTCTCCGGGCAGAAGTTGGTGGTTGACAGTGGGATCTGGGATAGCAGGTTCTAAGTTAACTGGAAGTTGTGATTCGGCGGGGTAATTGAAGAGGTCTTCATTGGCAGGTCCAATGAGGTCACAATTTTCCAGTTTGCAGTCCAGCTCCTCCCACGGTGGCATTTCCTGGGCTTGTCCTGAAGTTTCCCCTATCTCTTTTCCTTTGCCCTTATCATTTGGGTTCTCAGTCTTTTTAACCCTCTGCGCGGCTGGCTTCTTCCTCCTTGCGCGTCTCCAGCCTACGATTCTCCTTCTCTTCTTCGACTTGGGTTTCTCCTGAGGTTGGGCTTGGAATTCCATAGGTTTCTCAGTGTCGGCCCAATAACTGGAAAAGCCCTCGAAAACTTCCATGTCAGTAGGATAGATAGTGAGATTCTGAAGAGCTTCAGACAACTCATTCATGCTGTTAGCACACATGAAGAAACATACACACAGTTCTAAGTTAAAATTTCATTTATCAACTTAAATTCACAGAATGGCAATCAGAAAATTAAGTATTTCTAAATACTTAATTGGCTTAAATCAGTGGCTCTGATACCACCTTTTTCTGTCACGGCCCCCGTCCTGGTGTGACCCGGTCCAGGAGCCGCGGGACAGAAACCCGTGGTATTTATTATTTGAGTTGACAGCGGAAGTTTAACAGGATCTTTTAAAACATGAAATTTCCCAATTATTTTATTTCATAATTTGGTGCAAACCCCGTAATTTACAATAGAGGAATTTCACGAGGAAATTCCCTGTTTTACAAAACATGCTTATTTATTTTATTGAGCGACTACTTCAAGCTTGTTAGTGCTCCGTGGCACTTTTCCTTGATTCACAGTAAATCACCTGAAACATGTTTAAAAATATTTTATCAGCGGGGAAATACTGGCGAGTCATTCAGGTTAAACAAAATGACACATTAGTTATAAATTACAGCATAAGAGCGATTACAATGGCTGCTATCTTATTTTTATCTGGCGCCGTGTCACACCCTGGTGACGATGGTCATACCACTATTGGGTCCTTTCACCCAAGTAGTGATGATTATCACTGTTAGGTTTGTTTACCTAACCGTGAGAAATTAGTAATGTGCACAATACCCCACTTGCCAGTGATTCAAGATAACCAAGACTTAATCCCTTTAATTATAACTCTTGAAAATAATTGGGGTATTGTAAAACATTGTTGATAAAAAAAAAGAGAATGACTCACATTGCAAGTTTAGTTGGGCATAGTTTAGCCTACTGATTTAGCCTTGTAACCTAGGTAAATAACAATGCACATGAAACTAGGTCAGTAACTTAATACAACTTTTACGATAAACTCACGAAATCAAAACCCTCACGACGAATGACAAAGTATAGCCCAAATACGGGCAGCACTTAAACATCCATCGGATCGGTTTCAATCGATCAGACATTGTATCGTAGAAGTGATCGAGTTAATACACTGTATTCGTAGCAGCGTTTCCCTACTAGGAAATTCGAATTTGAGCAGTTTTCTTCGTTTTTGAATGAAGTTTTCGAGCACAGAAGCAAGTCCCATGCACAGGCAATTTATAGCAACATTTTAGGTTTTACGCGGCCCGCGTAAACCTTAACTTGAATCTTACGCGGCCCACGAGGGCCCCTAGTCTACGTGTAGGGCTTGTGTGTCACCGGTAGGTCTGCCACGAGTATGACACGTGGCCTGGAACGCTTATCCGGTCAACTTCACTTTGACGCGGCCCGCGTAAGCCTAAGCTTACGTTTTACGCGGCCCATGTGAAACCAAATTTTCTTGTTTTCTTGGTTTTTCATGAGGATTAGGGTTTCAGGGGTCCGGGTTTTCACTTACGGGTCATTTATGGACAATTTTGCAGGTCCTTACACCCTCCTGACTCAAGAGTGTTATGTTGCTGAACACATAACTTTCAGACACCTTTCCAGTTTCCTAGAGCTTCTTTTTCTGGGCAAGCTCCCTCACAAAGGTTAGGATCTTTCCATGAAGATGAATCAGGCTCATGTCCTTGAAATCTGCAGATGTTCTCATCACTATAGCAATAATGTCCCATTTCTCAGGCAAAGATCTTAGAAATCGATTACTTAAAGTTGTTTTAGTAAATTCTTTATTAACCAACTCTAGTTCACTGATTAGACATGGAAATCGTTCAAACTCCTGAGTCAGGGTCTCCCCTTGACATGGATGAAGGTTTCATATTATTGGTTAAGGATTTCTCGAGTGTTCTCAATAACCTCCTCCATTCCACCAAATTGTTCCTTCAGTGCGTCCCATAACTCTTTGGCGTTGTTACAATGCAACATGCCAGCATATAAACTATTCGGCAAAGCCATAGCCACGATACTAAAGGCTTCCGCATCCAGCTCAAATATAAGATAATCTTACTCAGAGTAATTCTCCGGCTTCTTTGGCTCAAACACATTTGGGTTCTCGGCACTAGGTACCATTGGAATAGGGGGTCCGAATACAACGGACTTCTAACACCCTGTATTTTGCTGAGCGAGTATATGACCCATCCTACGTTGCCAGATGTTAAATTCTGATCTGACACGGGTTGGGGGTTTATTACTGAAGCCGGTATTGTGGGGATCTCTTTGTACCATTTTCTTTTGTTCTTTTTAGAGAAAAACAGAGTCTGTGATAGACACTATTGAGTTCTTCACTTTTCAACTCTGAGCTACGAGCAGTATTGGATCTTTGTTGAGCTAATCTTTTTATGTTAAACTGATTGTGAAATCAAGTTTAACGTGACCAAGCTCTGATACCAATTGTTAAGTCTGAGTTCACAATGGTTAGTGAAAAACTATCAATTAAGCTCAAAACAATTTTGTATTGCTATAAAAATAAGTATTCAAAATGAGAAGTCATCATTAACAATTGTTTTACATTGATTCAAATGTTTTACGAAAGATTGATGTTACAGACTCCCCTTCAAACTGATCATTATAACAAAGACTGTTCGTACAAAAGAAAATGTGATTTGTAGTGATAATTAGCTTTCTAACATGTGAGATCTATTTATACTAAGTACGAAAGCTCTATTTGTTATTGGCTGACATCACCCTGATAGTGACATCTGACATTCCTAATAAAAAAGATTCCACAGATGTTGCAAACATCTATGCAAATCTAACATCTGATCTAACTATGGTAAACACTGATAATACAAGTACTGTTACATTGGGAAACATCTGTTTGAACTATCTTCTGTTGCTTTGATCCAAACATCTGTTTGGCCAGAAAGATGTTTGGTTTTATTCATTAGACCTTTGGCTTCAACAGACTTTAGCCTTCAACAGGCCTTGTTTCTTCTTGTATAGTGCTTCCAAGGCTTTAATCAGAAGTTTGCTTGTCTTCAACAGATGCTCTGATTTAGGTGTTCAAGATTCACTATCTTTGGGGAAAATCTGGTTCAAGCTTCTGTTTATTTCTTAATCACTTGATCATGTTTTGGCTTTTCAATATCATCTATTTTTTTGTAGGTCCAACAAATATGATTACTTTGTTTTCCAGTTTTTTTTTTCATAAAGGGATTTTTCGACTCCCCATCATAATTTTTTTACGAGATTCTCTTGTTTTACGGCTTTCATATATCTCAACTGAACCGTATGGGTATGGTACGAATTCGGCATTTCAAGTTCTACTGCTGATTACAGGATGTAGATCCGTCTATTTCAAAGTTTCGTGGTATTTACCAGCTTTCCAATAACAAGAATTTTATTCCTTTGGTTAGTGCGAGGGCACGAAGAAGATACTGCCCCCTCCCAAAAAAAGTTTTCATGACTAGAAAGGTAAGTTCATCTTTATTAAGGATGCTACGATACCGATAGATATGAGGTTCAGGGAATGGGCGGAGATAGACAAAGAGACTCAGTCAATCCCTAAGGGTGAGGCGTGGTATGAGAACATGCACCCTTATCCTGGAAATCCTTTGGTGAAAAAGCGCTTGTTGCAGTGGCCGTGAGTAGTCTGTGGAAACCACATAGAAAACACGTGCATGTATACCTTGACAATGGAGCTGCTGAGTTGCATTCTTTATTTGCTGTTGTGTTGCAATTATTGTGTTATTTCTATTTGGTTTATACGCGTAGAGACTCCTGTGTACAACGTGTTTCTCGCAGGCGTGACTGGTGCTTTGGGAGTGAAGGAATTGCATGCTGGTGAAACATCTTGGTTTGAGCAAATTTTTGTGAACTCGATGTTTCCTTCTAAAGATAAGCTGAACGAGCCTCTGCCGGATGGGCCAAGTAAGCATATTCCAAATCCGTGTCCTTATAGAGTTGTGACTCCAGCTGGGGAGGAAGTTATGGTCTCCTTCTGCGAGGAGTCAGTGGCTTCTTTTGATCAAGGACTGGTGTGGGCCCGGATTTTACCACCAAGGCTGAGAAGGATCCATGCAAAAGAGCGCTACTGGTGGTTCAAAGAAGATTGAGATTACTACCACTGTTTTTTATGCGAGTTCTAGAAAGGTAACCCACTCGCCATAAAAGCTACCCTCGATGACCAAGTAATTATTTTTGATACACTTGTTGGACTTGATGGTGCAAGTGGAAATAAGAATGAGCAGACTGAATCTAGCACGGGTAAGGGGAGTCTGCCTACGAAAGATACTCATGCCGGTGCGACCCCACATCTGCTCCCATGCATCTAGATCAAAGCCTTGCCAGAGAGTTGGAGCGCAAGCCGGCTGTTAAGAACAAACAATTGGAAAGCCACAACGAACCGCCAGTTATGAAGAAAAGAGTGGCTTTCGAGTCCGTTCCCATCATAGTGACGAACCACCAGTTGTCTACGGGTATGTGCGGCCATGCTTCTTGATACTTCTGCATTTGTTTCTTTACCTACGTGTGTTAAGTATTATTTTGTGTTAACAGGTTCAGCCCCCCCCCCCAGCTGAAGTTTACAATTATTAACTAGAAGGAGATGCCATCAAAAGTTGCTTCTTCCTCATCCACTTCGGCAAGTGGTGTACCTCCTCTCGTCCAACACAAATATAAACATATTGAAACGGAGGAGCAGGGGTCGGGTGTTGTGGAGAGGGGGAGTCTGAAGAAAGCTTAGATGAGCAAAGGCATGCATGGAAATAGTGTAGAAGGTGTTGATCCGGGTAAAGGTGTGCAAGAACAAATTGTGAAAACCGTTGGCGAACCAATTTTTAAAGCTTTCGCCCAGACGTATTTGTAATTATAGGTGGTTTTAGCCATGTCTCCCTCAAGGGAGATAAAGAGTAAGAAGAAGATCACCCATCGTTGATTAGTCACACCACGCGAAGGGAAACCACTAGGCAATCTTCCCAGGCCGCGGGTGCTAGTGGTAGTTATGTACATGATGAAGAGGTTGAGCCCCATCCTATTCTCCCGCATGAAACGAAGGCGATGTATTATTATCACACTTATATTGAGCGCCAGGCGGGTGATGTGTAGCGTCCCCCGTGGTTATTAAAACAGGGTGATACCTTTGGTACTGCTACTACCTATCGTGAATTCTTGTTAGGCGCAATTTTTCCTGCAGAAGTTTCGCTCCAAAGGACTCATTCCCACGAAAACTTATACTGCCAGCATGTCTTTGCCATGACTAACTCCATGTTGACTAGGAACCAAATTACATGCGAGTGGCGCACAATTCATATAGAGAATGATGCCTTTGCTGCTTCATCTTCCTAGCTCCAAGCCGATATATAGAAATTTGTTGGTATACACGCTCAACTTGCGAAGACGCAAGCCGAGTTTGCGCAAGGAAAAAGAATTGTTGAATGGGCAGTGATCAGAGCTAACAAAAGGGCTAATAAGGCAGTCGCAGAGCTAGCTAATGTGCGCAAGAAGTGGTCTGAAGCATGTAAGAAAGACAACTGAACTTTGTATGTAGCTCGTGAAGAGAATATGAATTTCAAAGCGGTGAATGAAACGTTTTAAAAACAGAATGCTGAGTTACAGGAGTGCTCGATGAGGCTAAATCACATCTCGAGCAATCCGAACCAAAAGACGTTGAGGCATCTGCACTCTTGTTCGAGACAAATGTGGAGGTTGAGAAGCTTCATCATGATCTGGTCGAATACTTAGAGGTTATGCGCCATTGTGCTAGGCTTACCAACGATTTACAAACCAAAGATATCGAGATTGTTGAGCTGAAGCGGCGGTTGATAGAGAGCCAAGAAAAATGTGATTCTTTGGAGATCAATGAGGGTGAGCAGAGAGTTCGCACTGATTCAGTTGAAGAAAGATGAGATACTACTAAATTTGAGCTAGACATTGCTAAGAAAGCTCGCGTGGATGTTGAGGCTTTGCTGGAAGTGTTGATGAATGACAACTTCTGGTTACGCTAATATGGAATTGTGCATGTAAGTAGTTTGCTCTTCAACCTTTATGGTTTTCTTTATTATTTATCTTGTGTTTAATTCCTTTTCATTAATGCGTAGGTTGCCAATTCGGAGCTCAATGTTGTTGAATTGGATACTGCAGTTGCGACGTTGACTCTTACCATGCATCGGAATGGTCTCCATGAAGGTTTCCAGGAGTGTGTGGCGCATGTTGTGGAGGCTTTGGATGCGGAATGGATTGATCAGTACTCGTAGATGCATGTTATCAACCATCAAGATGCATTAGATGTGGCACAAACTGCTTATGATCACATGCGTCTCCTTGTCATAGACCTTGTTGTTGAAGCTTTACAACATGATGAATTCGTTACACGATTGAAAGTGCTATTCGAATCACCAACCAAGGTGGCACGTGTGGTAGGGGTGAAGGTACCTTCGGAGTTTTAGAAGGAAGTCGGCATGCGTGCTGTGTATAGGCTGTTAGCCCTTGTAATAGTTGATCTAGGCTTGAAAACAAGTTCCACCCTACCGCTACCTCTGCTGGAGCAGGAGATAAACAAGTTTCACCTAACCCGGCATGCGTTCCGTAGATTGGCCCTTGCGGGCGTGAACAAGTTCCAACCTCTCGCAACCTCTGTTAGTTGCACGAGTTCAAACATGTTATATGACTTGTACACGCGTATTTTTTAGCCTTTAAACGGCGTATGTATATATTATTACTATTGTGAATGTGTATAAATTGTTGGGTCTACAATATTTGCGTGTGTATGACCGCTTTGTGCTTGTATCACGAAAAAGAATTGGCTCAAATTCATTGTAGGACGATGGGGTCGATACCCAAGCCTGCGTAGAAGACTTGCCTTTTGAAAGGACCTCATGTCTAGTATAACAAACAATCTGGCTATGCGTATGGAGCTGCAGCATGCCTGGAAGATCGCAGGTGTAAATGAACTTGTTTTACCAATATGCTTTTGCGTATACCCAAAGTGGTGCGCGCATTTGTAGCACACTTTATATGTATGTAGGCATGAAAAATAATGTAAAGGACGCTTTTTTTAGTAAAGAGATTTGGTGAATTGACTTGATTACAATAGATTGTGCCCTGGCATGTAACATTTTCTTAATTGCGTGGCATTCCCCATGCGATGAATGATTGTGCCATCTAACTTTTAAAGTTTGTATGCGCCTCTGCTAAGGACCTCATGTATGACGTAAGGTCCTTCTCATTTTATGGTAAGCTTACCTGGGTGTTATGCGTTAGAGGCTTCATTTTCGAGGAAGACGTAGTCTCCCACATTGAAAGTGCATATGTGCACTCTCGCATTATAGTATTTTTCCACATTAAACTTATACTTAGCTTCGTTTATGGCCGCATTCTCGTGACTTTCTTCCAAGAGGTCTAAGTCTAGACGGCGTTCGGCCTCATTACTGATGGAGTTGATGGAAAGCAATCATGGTGAAGGGAGTCCGATTTCAGCGAGAATCACCACCTAAGAGCCATAGCTTAGGCTGAAGGGTGTCTCGCTGTTACTTTTCTTAGGTAGGGTGCGATAAGCCCACATGATGCTTGGTAACTCATCAACCCACCCTCTTCGCTTAGTCCCAAGTCTTGCTTTGATTCCATCAATGACAATGCAGTTAATGCGCTCAACCTGCCATTCCCTTATGGGTGTGCTACAGATGTAAAGATGTGCTCGATGTGCAAGTCGGCTAGCCACTTCTGCAAACCTTCATGTGTGAAGTTGGTGCCATTATCTGTGACGATGCTCATTGGGAGGCCAAATGAACTTCTTGACCACCACAACGGTTATGGATGCAAGTGCCTTCGCATCGACCTACTTCTTAAAATAGTCGACGACGATGATGATGAACTTTACCACACCAGGAGTATCTGGAAACGGTTCCATGAGATTAGTAGTGTAAGTCCCGATTAACCGGATCTTTCAATGATATCAAACAATCACCAAGTTTGTGCGGAATCCAAACTTGGTGAGATTCAAGAAAAACAGAAAGTATGAAAACGAAGAACAATACCGAATCACTTTTAACACTTGCACACGATTCTATTACTTGAAAAGCAAAACAGTCTAGTACAAGTATTCTTCACCAAATCGCCTCTCTCTCTAGCAATCTAGAAGTTGTAACAATGAAGGTCAAAACACTAAAACAAGTTAGAAACTTGTTTATATACATAGACAAGCCCACTTCCCTACATGGGCTCCCCTTGGGCCTGCTTGGCCCACATGGCCTAAAGCTTGGCCCAAGTGACCTATAAAGGTCCACAACCTAATATAAACTAACTCGGTAAGGCCCAGTTTATAACCATAGCCCGTTGTGTTAATTTGATGCGTCAGTCTCACACTTTAGGGCCTAACAATCTCCCCCTAGACCGATGCCATCAAATTGTCTTCATAACATGAATTCAGCAACGTCTTCAACGAAGTGTATGGTCGTCGCTATGCTGCAGATGTTGTGGAAGCACTCGACTTCTGAACTCTCAGCACTGGGTCTCTTTCTTCAGCTCTTGTGGTTAGCTTCATATCAGGATCTCGATCAGTATCTTCTTGAAAGTCTTTGTTAAAAAGAATGTGAGAGGAGGATTCTCAGCAGCTCTTTTCTTCTTCAATCTTTGTCTTTCAAGCAGGTTCACGGTACTTCTTCAAATGCACTTTCATTGTCAGACGACGTTTCGTATCCGGTTCTTCTGACTCAGGTATATCTTGTTGTGGTGCTGCTTCAGGCTTCTTCAGCAACTAACAGCATCTCAGTCTTCATCAACCCCTGTTCTTGATTGAAATCAAGTTCTGCACATGCTCACAAACTCATAAGCAAACATTTCTTATGCAACAGAGGAACGTACCACATGAACACTAGGTACATCCAAGTATTTGTACTCAGATTTCACAATTTAAATTCTTTCAACTTTTTATGATCAGTCAAATCTTCAAGAACGGTTATATTTTTAATTTTTAAGAAAATAAATAAACACACTATTTTTGGATTTTTGGTGTTATAGAAAAACAAGACACTATTTTTGTATTTTTCAAATTTTTTATTTTTAATTTAAGAACTAAAAACAAATAAAAACTCAAAATATAAACAACTACCATTATATACAATTACAATTGCAATGGGATCAAAATTCGTTCTCGAGCAGACTAAGGAACACTTTTCAGTACGAGCCTAATCAAACTGGTCTATGCGATTGCCAATATGTTTGTCCACTTAAACTTTAACGCTCAACTTTCAATTTTTCAACTTCGTGATATGCTTTAGGTAATATTATACTATTATACCCGTGTGTCCCATTCCAAGGCATACCCCCGCAATCAAGGTAAGCACAACGATTCATCGTAGCAGGTGAGTATACTGATGTCATCCTTTAAGATATCCTGACTGTGTCTAGGTCTGCATATAATCTGTTTTATCATGTTTTGATTTCTTAACAATGAACACCCAAATAAATACTAATCAAATCCTGGAAATATAAACAGCACACTCTATCATGCAAGTATCTTCCCTACCACATATTTCACAAGTCCAATCCAGATTTCTGAAATCTTAACTGGGAATATGTTGAGAAGAGAACAGAATAGATCTTTTGCAGAGATGGTATAATATACAGATCAAATGAGTTTTTCTCAGTTTGATATAGGTTTCTTGGGTTTCTTTTGGGCACTTGAGGGCCTCTTTCGGGTGTATTAGATCTATAGCGCGACAACGTACAGCTAGGTCAGCATGTATCTGGATGCAACAGAAGCTGTCATTGCCTAGCACCTCTAGGTCAGCATATATCTGGATGCAGCAGAGGAGGTACACGACTTTTTCAGAGAAGATTTCAGAATCAGATCAAAATTGTGTGTATCGGGACAACATACAGATATTCAAATAGAAATGAGCTAATTCCAAGTGACTTTCTTTCCTGGGGTCATGTACAATTTTAGTTCTGAACAGAAGGACAGCCAAGATATCCCCGGATGATTCAACAATATAAAGACCCGAAACCTCAGATGTTGGCTATCTATCAACGCAAGATTTAAGACCATAAAATCATACGCCATTGGTATGTTACCCACATGGTACATAGTTCGTTATGTTTATATCACTTAGTATCTTTTATCATTTTGAGCGTCAAGTCTATCGACATATCGCAGTAGATCCTAGTCTTTTCAGCTATGGCACCTTACATGTGTTAGTCAAACCCTTTAACATAAACATTTATTTCACTTCCCATATCATGCAATTTCTCTTTTTGGCTTTTTCATTTTTCAAATGTTTTTGTATTTTTCTCATTTTCTCCCCCTAAAACAATACATATTTACAGCAAACTCTTTTTGTATTTTCTGAGTTTTCTCCCCCAAAACTCTATATCTATCTATATGTTCCTCTCCCCCCCTAAATTTGTGCATAAATCTTGTATTTTTGCGCAAATTTACCATTTACTAGAGAAAGGACACTTTATATACAAAGTAATGAACTAGAAAAGAGAAAAAAAAATATTTTTGCTTAACCGTTCTGTCATCAGATTGAAGACTAATCAATATTCAAATCAAAGTACTGAATTTAAACGGTACCTTTTGCTGATCATTACCTTACTTCTGTTATCTCCTCCAAGGAAACATATCATCTGTAAAAAAAAAAATTGAACTTTTTGCAACAGTGAAATGTTACCCGTTTTTATCTCTGGAACAACTGCTATCAACATTCCAGAGATTGTCAACAGCTCCTCCTTAGTTGTTCCTGAAAAATAAGGAGATTAGTAAGACATGGGTACCCAGGCCATCGTGGTCCCGGGTTTACCTGAAGCATCGAAATAAGACACTTCTTTCAAACACAAGTCCCCTTTAATTTCAAAGATTGGAGACGTTGCTGCTTTAGATTTGGGTTTCCAAATCTGTTTCGGTTTAACAAACATGTTTGTTACCGTCGGTTGAGCAACTTTAACTGTTTCAGGTTTGTTAGTTTTAGAAAAACATTTTTGTTCCTGAGCAGCCTTCCGTTTGTTTTTAGCAACATTCCAATCCCCATCAGAAGGTTTAACCTTGGGATTCACATTCTTCATTGCCTTAGGTGAAGATACCTTCATTGGCTTAGAATGATTGTTATCCTTTGATGTAACCCTCTGATTTTGCATATAGTAGGGTACGTAGGGACGCCTTGTGCAGTTTCTAGCAATATGACCCGCAATGCCACAGTTGTAGCAAGTTTGTCTTTTCATCGAAAAGACGTTTTGAGCAGCTTGATTCGCTCTAGCAGGTCCTGAAGGACAAACCGGTCCTTTTTGTGTTGGATGCGCCTGCACTTTACTTTCAGACGAAGACGAATTTGGGTGCTTATATTTGCTGTTTGCAGAACTCTTGTTGCTATGAGCATCATTCTTCGTCTTTTCTTCCTGATTGGATCTTTCATTCACCTTGTCACGAGCCTTATGAGATCGTGATTGCACTTGATGAGCAGACTTCGTATAGCCCTGACTTTGATCTGCTCGATTTGGCTCATTTCGCTTGTTGTGAACCGGCTCACAAACATCAGCACAAGAGTGAGTGTTGGCTTTTTGTTGCACTTTTGGACGATGAACACAATTTCTAGCAATGTGTCCAGGAATTCCACAGTTGAAACATGTTTGTCGCTTCAATGTATGGAGATTCGAAGAGCTAGCAGCAGTAGCTGATCTGATTGGTTTAGATGAATGAGCTTGCTTTGATTGCTTTGCATGTGTTCCATGTGCCTTTTCTGAGTTCTTATGTACCTGTTGATCAGAACTAGCACAAGTATGAGATTCAGACGGATGATGTTTTTCGTCTTTTACAATTTTATCATGATCATTTTGAACAGACGATTTAGTTTCTGTTTTAACTTTAATTTCAGAAACATTTGTCTGTGACTGTTCATTTATTTCAACTCCTTTTTCTTCTTTTACAAAATCAGGTTCAGTTTTAATTTCAGAAGATGAAGTTTCATCAACACGTGTTTCGTCAACACATGTATCATGTGAATCTACTTGAGGTCTGCTTTCAGTCACGGTTTCCAATGTGGTCCCACTAGATTCAACATTAGGGACGTCCACTGAGGCCGATTCAGAAGAAGAATCAGGACATTCTTGATTTTCTTGGGAAGAAGTTTCAGTGGTTTTGTTAGGATCAGAGGCTCTCATGATTGTGCTTGTTTGTATAATTTGAACAAATCAAATAGAAATAATCAGAGTTTAAGTGCAGCGGAAAATGACTAACAAACTTTGTAAGCACAATCAAAGGAGAAAATAGTGTTGATAAACACATGATTTGCATCAGTCGAAAGATTATACAGTAAATCAAAAGATTACAAGCATGCTTACAAACTAAACTCCCCCTCAGCCTGATACTTCATGGTTGATTGCACAAGATGAAAGGATTAGACATGAGGAGAAGAACTCGCTCAGTCAATCAAATGTAACACTACAGAGTACTGCTCCATTTATAGGCAAACCAAACCACTGAGGCATCTCAGCTGACGTCACCATGAAAGCGACATCTAACAACCTAACAACATGTAACCACTGACTCCTACAACTACTGATGTCTAAACAACTGATTACAAGTAAAATACAAAACTTAATTAAACTACTGCTTTCTTTTTCCATCAGTGCTTTCCTCAAGGTTGATCAATCCTTGAGTGGGCAGTACTTTAGCATCAGTAGATTGAACCAGCAGTGTTTACTTCTTAACAGTCTTTAGGGCTTCATCAGCAGTTTGAAGGACAGCAGCTGTTGTATACGGACAGTGGATAGAGGATATCAGATGTTATAGACACTTTCAAGGGGAAAGTCTAGTGCAAACAGCTGATTATGATGAATCCACTGTTGTGAACCAGTTTTGGCTTTACATCATCTGTTCCTCTGTAGGGTTCAATCCCAACAATCTCCCCTGGAACAGATGATGCCAAAACCCTTCATTATTCTGGATTTTTATTTACTCATCACAAGTTCCCTAACTTGTCCTTTGAATTGTAATTCAAAGCCAATGGAACTTGTATCATCCTCATCCCTGCACAGTGTAAGCTCAAGGAGATCTTGTAAATCTTCAACACCCAGGCCAAGTGCTATTTCCCTTGATATATGCTTCACTTCACCATTGGATCTGAGCAGAGTCAATACATGGGTCTTTTGATCAGACATCCATTTTAGTATTTTTGAACCCAATGGGTTTCACCAGTGTGCATTCATCTATTCAGGAAAAGGTTTTGATTCCGATGAATGAACTTCAAAGAGAACCATGTTTGCAATCAACTGACAATAAAATGGTTCCTAACAGTGGTCAAAATGTATTCAAAATTTCAAACCACTGACCATTTTTTAACTTGAGAATGATATGATTATGTACTCTATTGAAGTTTCACCAGATCCTTTTTGATGCTGCTCTCAGAAAATCCTTTAATTTTTTTTATATAAAGGATTTTCTCGAATAACCAGGATATATTGTTCATTTTTTTCTGGAACAATATATCTGAAACTTTTGCTTGTTTTTGTTGGCAATAGTCTCAGTTCCTGTCAGGATATAGTACCTTATTTTTGTTGGTATTATTGTCCTCATAAATGGGTCAAAAGGAAATGGTACATTTGTCAAGATCATGTCATACTCAGGTTTGTTCCTAAACTTTTATCAAAGGTTGATTGCTAATTGTGTTTAAACTACTGGGGCATCTCATGTTTTAATTTGGATATCTAACAAAAATGAGTGCCTTAGCAAAAAGTCTACATCATCTGGGGTACTAAACCACTGTCTTTCAAATTGACATGTGGCAAAAACCTTGAATGGAAATTCTCAAAACTGTTGCTGAAATACTTGTCCTTCAAATCTGTACCATTCACCCTAATCACTGTTTTGTTCAATCATCTGATCACTAAATACTATCCACTGCTGAAAGTCAACCACTGACTCTTCATTTTGCTTGGCAAGCACTGATGGTCAAAATCAGTGTCATATCCACTGATATGCTATCCACTGATAGTAAAAATCTTCCCCTGTTGTCACATTATTACCGTTGTAACCACTGATGCTTGATTCATCAGTGGCTCTTAAAACAACTGTTCTCCACCCTTCATCCATTTCATCAGTGTGTGACACGTGGTCAGTTTTTAGCCTTTAGATCAAAATAACCGCTGCCACATCAGCTATTACTTTTTCCCTAAATAAAACCCTGCCCTAAACCCCCAAACAGGGTTTTAAACTGTCGAATTGAATTTCAAAAGTTCTCTTCTCAAAGCAGTTTCCAACTTTTCTTTCCAAAATCACTCTCCGATTCTTCTTCATCAAAATGACGAAGTCAAAATCAAAATCAAAATCTAAACCAAAATCACCATCATCTTCAAAAGAGGTCGCTCAAACGGCCGAAGAATCCATCGAGATACCATACAAATCTCCTCATAATTATCTGGGTTTACTCACAAAACCTACCGATAACCACACCTTCGACTCCATCATTGATACATTATCTGCATCAAAGTACAAAACTTTGTTGACCGCAGATGCTCCCATTTATCTACAAACCCAAAGAGAGTTTTGGAAAAAGGCAACACTTGAAAAACAAGATGACAAAGCCATAGCCATTAACTCCTCGATACAGGGTAAAGTGATTCAAATCACTCCGCAATCAATTTCAGAAGTCTTCAAACTCGATGATCAGAAAGGTAAAACTTCTTTTGACAAAAACGAGTTAAAAGCTGATTTTCTGAAACGGGGATATGCAGAACAATCAAAGGTAGATACCTTACAAAAAGGGTATTTTCCATCTGCACCTAGGTTTTTATTTCACACACTTTTAAGTTGTGTTTCAAATAAAACAACATCTTTTAACGAAATACCATTGAAGATTCAATGCCTGGGCTATGCTATTTTAAACAATAAAGATTACAAGCATGCTTACAAACTAAACTCCCCCTCAGCCTGATACTTCATGGTTGATTGCACAAGATGAAAGGATTAGACATGAGGAGAAGAACTCGCTCAGTCAATCAAATGTAACAGTACAGAGTACTGCTCCATTTATAGGCAAACCAAACCACTGAGGCATCTCAGCTGACGTCACCATGAAAGCGACGTCTAACAACCTAACAACCTGTAACCACTGACTCCTACAACTACTGATGTCTAAACAACTGATTACAAGTAAAATACAAAACTTAATTAAACTACTGTTTTCTTCTTCCATCAGTGCTTTCCTCAAGGTTGATCAATCCTTGAGTGGGCAGTACTTTAGCATCAGTAGATTGAACCAGCAGTGTTTACTTCTTAACAGTCTTTAGGGCTTCATCAGCAGTTTGAAGGACAGCAGCTGTTGTATACGGACAGTGGATAGAGGATATCAGATGTTATAGACACTTTCAAGGGGAAAGTCTAGTGCAAACAGCTGATTATGATGAATCCACTGTTGTGAACCAGTTTTGGCTTTACATCATCTGTTCCTCTGTAGGGTTCAATCCCAACAATCTCCCCTTGGAACAGATGATGCCAAAACCCTTCATTATTCTGGATTTTTATTTACTCATCACAAGTTCCCTAACTTGTCCTTTGAATTGTAATTCAAAGCCAATGGAACTTGTATCATCCTCATCCCTGCACAGTGTAAGCTCAAGGAGATCTTGTAAATCTTCAACACCCAGGCCAAGTGCTATTTCCCTTGATATATGCTTCACTTCACCATTGGATCTGAGCAGAGTCAATACATGGGTCTTTTGATCAGACATCCATTTTAGTATTTTTGAACCCAATGGGTTTCTTGGGAGAGGTTTATTTGAATGATGAGTTTGGAGATGGTGGCCTGGTGATAACAACTTTGAGCAGTGTCTTAAGATTTTGCTGTTTCATGTGATTCTGCTCTAAGTGTCTGAAGGACAATCTTCATGATATATTCTTCTCAAGCTTGGTCTTCTTTTGATATTTCTTCATCCATCTGCTTTGTTTCCTTCTTTGATGAAGGATGACAGAAGGTGGTGTTTGTGGTGGTGGTGATGTTTTAGATGTGGCAGTGGTTGATGTAATGGGGATGGCAGTGGTTGTGGTTGTGGTGTGTGTTGATGTGGTATTGGTGGTACTTATTTGGGTGACAGAAGTTGTTCATGGTGGAGGTGTAAGTGATTTTGTGGGAACAGAAATTGTAGTTGAACTAGTAACTGGCTTAGTTTTAGAAGCTGTGGTGGTTGATTGCCTTGTTTTTCTAACAGGACTATTCTTTAATGAAGTACCAACCTCTTCTTTTTCTTTTTGCAGAACTATCTTTTTCTCAACCAAAGCTCTGCTCTCATCCCTTACCCTTTTAATATCAGCAGTGGTTTTGAGACCAGCTGAATTAACTTGACTTTGAACGATCCTCATTTGTGTATCTTCATCATCTGCTTGAATTTTCAGGGTTTCATCACCTCCCTTTTCCTTTTCTTTGACAGATGTTTCAGCAGAAGTTACTGAAAGATTTTCCTCAGAGTCATTTTTCTCCCCCTTTTTGGCATCATCAACTCTTTCGAAGATAGTGCAGGGGTTGAAACAAATTCCACAGCTCATCTGGAGTAGGAGCAGATGATGGAGTAGCTGTTGGAGGTGGTGCAGCAGTGGATGGTACCCTTTGTGCTTTCAACAACTGTTGCAGCATGTCTTTGATTTCTGCAACAGATGTATCCAGTTTATCAATTCTAGCCGTAAATTCCTGGTACATTAAACCATCACCCAACTTAATGGGGTCATCTGATTTCCCACTAGCAGTGGTTGTAACAGTGGTTGATTGAGGATGTCTATCCAAAAAATCATCCACTGTTGCCCCTTTGTCTTGGTACTGGGGACTTCTTTCTTCATAATGAGAAACACTTTTTAGTGAACCAGTGAAGACTGGATACACAAGAGTTCCTAGTGAAGAAATTGCCTTCAAGGAAGTCTTATTGATGAAACTACTGTCCAAGTGCAAACCAGTGGGTTCAGCACTTGTAGTAGCTGCTTCACTTGAACTACCACCAAGAGTTACTTGTAACTCAAGGGGTGTAACCTCCTCAGTTGTTGCTGGGATAGCAGAGGTATAAGCATCAGACTCAGTCACTTGTTGGAGTGTACTCTCAGTGATAGGTGGTTGAGAGGAACTGATTTATGTCTAAGTTATATCCAAAGCATGCAACAAGGTCATTATTTATGGTGGTATTTGTGAAGTGATGATGGGAGTTGAAAGTGAAATTTGCCCCGGGCAGTGGGCTGTGGATGATGGAATCAAGTGATTCCAGAGCATCATAATTCGGTGTCCCTGTTTTTTACAACCTGTTCTTTTTAAGAAGAAGCAGGAGGAGTTTGAGGCATGGGTTGAGACCTTTCTACCATTTGCTGTGAGGAAGTAGCAGCAATGGTTTCTAGTGACTTTTGTGTTGTCACTGGCAGTTGCTCTGGGATCTCATCTTCCAGAGTTGCCTTTATTGCAGGTTTGGGGGGGGGGGGATTTTGAATTTTCTTTTGTTTTGGTCTTTTGGTGGATTTAGGTGTGGGTTTCACAGCAGTTGTGTTACTGCTGTGATCACCTTGAGCAGTGGGCTCAGCAGCAGGTGCCTGAGGAGCAGTGGTAGCTGCTAAAGTCTGCTCAAGAACCTCTGCTTTTGTTTTGGAATTTTTTTTTTTTTTTTTGATGGCCTTGTAAATGTTTCAGGTGTAAGGCCATTTATTTGAAAAAAATGATCATGGCATCTGATGCACACAACTGTTGAACAACATCTGTCCACGTGTAGCCTCCGTTGTAAATCAGTGTTTTGCACAAGCAGAAGATACACTTTGGCAGTGGATAGATTTTACTATTTAACAGAGTTTTAATGCCATCAGTGCTTTGAACAAACTTTGAGAATTTATTGAAAATTTCAATTTTAAACTATTTTTAAGGTTATATTTTTTTTTCTAAAAACATTTTTATGCTATTTACACATGGAACACAAGAAAGCTTGCTTTAATCCATGTTTAGCACTCCAATCATAGGGATCAAGTTTTTAACAGTAGATGAATCCAATTCTTTAAGTTTGTACATCTACCAACTGATCTTTGGGATGGACATGTTAAAGATGAAATCAAACCTTTTTATAGCAATCCCTCACAAAGTGATGTCTGATATTCAATGATGGTGAATTAATGAGATATTGAACTTTTGATGATATATTTCAGCTACTTGACTGCCCTACATAAAAACAATCTTTTGAGCAACTATACCAAAATTCAATAACATATTTTGAAGTTACAAACAGTTGGACTTTTCAGCAACAGCAGCAGCATCATAATATTCTTCAAGCAGTGGTTGGAAATATCTGCTGCATGTGCACAGTAAAAAACACCTTGAAGTTTGTACTTGTTTGAGTGTGATAAATCTTGACAACCATGCTTCAACATATGCAATGTTCTTTGAGGACCCACTGTTTGCCAAAAAGAACATCATCCTCTGGCTGTGGAACAAGTTCTCAAACTTGTTTTTCCCTGAACTGTTGAAGCTCCTCTTCCTTGTCAATTACCCAACTTTATGTCTTTAAGTGCCCCAAAGGTACATGACATGTTGATGGAATGGTAGATAGTCAAGAAGAAGACAATGGTTTTGGGATAAACCTTTTATAAGAATCCCTTTCAATTGATGTTGTCAAGAGAATGGAAGCATGAATGAATTTTAAAATGGCATTGGTGTTCAAAAGGTGAGGCTGCAGATGTGAGTCATCTGAGCTAACAACTGTTGGTGACTTTAATGATCCAACAGCTGTTTGAAGGAGAAAGTGGAGGAATAAAAGGAATTGGTGATAACCAGTGTTGATTTTTATCCACTGTTAGTAGATTTTTATCAACAGTGGTTGTGGACATGGAAATAGAGGTGAAGGGCTACTTTGGTCAAGCAATTGTTGAGGTAGCAGTCAAGTGATTTCTATCCATTTTTTATGGACTTCTATCATCAACTCTTGGTGGATCAGTGGGTGAGCTTTACCAGCTATTTTGTACATCTACTGCTCAGATGAAGTAAATGATTTTGTCCTGTGATATCACAGTATCATGTACAACATCTTTTGATGGTGATAATGAGATATCTGCAAAGTAACACTCTTGACAAAACACATTTTAGATGCATATTATCAAGATTAACACATTAGCAGATTTTTACAGGGATTTGTATTCAAGGTTTTACCACTTATCTATTTCCTGTTTTAAACATTTTATAACTTTTGACAGTAGTTGAGTATCCCAGATGAGGACAACCTTTTCACTTAGACTACACATTTTGTGTTCTAATCCTTAGAATAAAACATGAGTAGTCAAGAATTTTAAGGTCTGTTAGCAATCAATTCTTGATCTGTTGTTAAAATAAACTTGAGTTTGACATGACCTTGACCCATGTACCATTTCCTTTTGATCTATTTTCAAGGATAGTATTACCACAAAAAAATAAGGGTTTTACATCCTGACAGGAGATTGAAACTTTTACTATCTAAAACAAGTAAGAGTTCAAAATATATTATTCTTAAGAAAAATAAAGAACGACATATCCTGTTTTATTTGAGAAAAACCTTTTCAAGGAAAAATAATTAAAGGTTTTTCTGAAAACAACATTAAAAGGATTTGGTATATTTTCAATTATACCTTGTTATATGATCATAATCACATCATTCTCAAGTTTAGGAGAATGGTTAGTGGTTTGAAAACTTAATAACCACTGTTTGTGACCATTTCCTTGTCAGTTGATTGCAAATGTGAGGAAACATGTTCACAAAGGTTTTGAAAGTCCTTTTATAGAACTTATTACCATGTGATGATTTTGAAAAATTTTGTCTAGTCCTCTTTGTAAGTTTGATCACCGGTGATACTTTTGTTACCTGAATTTCCCTGAGTCAGTGAATGCACACAGTTGCATGATGACCATTTTTAACCCATATTTTGGATTCTTAAGTGTTTTATATTTATACTCGCTTCTTTTGACTTCAAAAGTTTTTGAGATAAACACACTTAAGAGGTTTTGTGATTTTTCTTCTTCCCTTTTTGCCCTTTCCAATGATAAGTTTTCAAATACTTACTGGAAGGTTCTAAGGGAGGAATACTTTGATTCCAGAATCATTTTAGGGCAACGTTTTTAAGAGATTTGGTCATTTTTGCAAATGCGTATGCCAAATCTCACATTACTCATGATCTGAACATTTTTGACTTGCTAATTTTCTTAATGTATTCTTAACAAAGTTGATTTTGGTCCTTTTGAAGGATTCTCAACCTGTTTTTCAATACAAAAGATCTAACTGACTAAGGTTTTAATTTCCCTCTTTTTGAGTAAACAAAAACACTAATGTTTTTATGAACATAGGTTTTTGTTGACCTGAGGTTCATACTTTAGCAGCGAACATGATGGAAACAGCAAAAAAATCATAACAACAATTGAAATCAATTTTCGTAATAATTTTACCATAGTTATCAGGTATATTTTCAGATCTGAAAACTATAGGTAATTTATGCATGACGTCACTTGTTATATGAAATTTGTGTGTCCTATGACATCTTGGTTGTTTTACAGAGTTTTTGAATAGCCACTTTGAGCATGACTTAATCGTTACTCTGTTTTTCAACGGAATACAATCCACCTCAGTATCAACGAATTTTGAGCTGAACTGTTATGTCAAATTGACTGTTAGATCGAATTTGACGGTCCAGGCTGTGATACCAATTGTTAGGATCGGAGGCTCTCATGATTGTGCTTGTTTGTATAATTTGAACAAATCAAATAGAAATAATCAGAGTTTAAGTGCAGCGGAAAATGACTAACAAACTTTGTAAGCACAATCAAAGGAGAAAATAGTGTTGATAAACACATGATTTGCATCAATCGAAAGATTATACAGTAAATCAAAAGATTACAAGCATGCTTACAAACTAAACTCCCCCTCAGCCTGATACTTCATGGTTGATTGCACAAGATGAAAGGATTAGACATGAGGAGAAGAACTCGCTCAGTCAATCAAATGTAACACTACAGAGTACTGCTCCATTTATAGGCAAACCAAACCACTGAGGCATCTCAGCTGACGTCACCATGAAAGCGACGTCTAACAACCTAACAACCTGTAACCACTGACTCCTACAACTACTGATGTCTAAACAACTGATTACAAGTAAAATACAAAACTTAATTAAACTACTGCTTTCTTCTTCCATCAGTGCTTTCCTCAAGGTTGATCAATCCTTGAGTGGGCAGTACTTTAGCATCAGTAGATTGAACCAGCAGTGTTTACTTCTTAACAGTCTTTAGGGCTTCATCAGCAGTTTGAAGGACAGCAGCTGTTGTATACGGACAGTGGATAGAGGATATCAGATGTTATAGACACTTTCAAGGGGAAAGTCTAGTGCAAACAGCTGATTATGATGAATCCACTGTTGTGAACCAGTTTTGGCTTTACATCATCTGTTCCTCTGTAGGGTTCAATCCCAATAGGTTTCACTGAATGTATCCTGAGGGACCTCACCTGTAACGCTATCATCACCTGAAGAATTAGAAACATCACAATCACGTGCATTAACTGAAAAACAATCATCAGTTTTGCCCCAAACATCAGGCTCACTTGACGAAACATAAGCAGAAAACGATTCAAACAAAGATCTACTAAAAGCAATATCAGATTCAGTTTGTTCAAAATAATTTTCAGAAATATTAGAATGAACAACTGGTTCACTCCCAAGAACATCTCCACACTTTACTTCAGATACTCTATCTGCACATGAAGACGAAGCGTTAGGATCAATCGAGCCTTTAGAAATAAAATTTATTGGAGCCGACTTCTGTTTCTCAATTGGCCTGTCATTAAATGATGATTTATTGTTTTTGGGACCATAAGTCATTTTACTTTCATTCATCATCTCCTCCTCAGTCATGGGTAAATAAGTATAATTGTCATTATAGGGAGGAGGAGCCTGATTAAAACCCAAACCACGCCCTTTCTTTTCCTTGTATGCGAGCTGTTGATCACACAAGTTTTTGACTAATTTGCTGGAAGAATCAAATTTCTTAATATTAAGCTCATTTATTTTATATCTATCTCTGATATCTTCCAGTTCCTTAGTCACAGCGCACAGTTTCTCCTGAACATAGAAGAGTTGAGTTGATTTTACACTTACATCATCCTTGAGTTTGACGATGTCTTTTCGCTGAGCTTCAATCTTTTCTTTATAAAGTTTTTCGTTTTTTGATAAAGTAAAGTTTTTATTTTTATGTCGTTGTAGTCTTGAATCAACTCAGCGTTGTGTAACCGATATCCCTCATTTCTTTCTCTACACTCAGGAGTGCAAAAAACAGAAAGTATCTCTTCACGATCACGAGTAACTTCTTGAGCCAGGGGTTTGTTAAACATAAATACTGAATTTTGTGTGGATGAGCAAATAGCAGCAGATGTGTTGCCTTGAGTAGACTGCTTGTCAGCATTGTCATATGATTTGATGAGTGAGATTAGCTCATCTGACTTCATTTTGTAACAGTCGCAGTCGGTTGTCCCTAATATCTGATTAACATTGCGAAACCAACTACAGTTCTCCTGATCTGGAATCCCTTTTATAGCATCCAGAAGCTTTCTGTTGCTCATGCGAGTAGACACCACCATCTCTGCTTTCTCCATTTTAGAGAGCAGTTCAGCAAATCGGCCTGTAAGTGCTTCTATAGATTCACCATATGAGTAAGTGAATCCTTGGAGTTCCTGCTCAAGCAACTCTCTCTTAGAAGACATTTTTTTTTAAATGAGATCCCCAAAAATGTGCGCTTTTAACTATTTCCTCAACGCAAGCCCAAAGCGAGAACCTGTGTACTCACTAACTCAAACCCTTTGCACGTAATCAAACCAGCTTCTTGTATCGCACCTCGAAACCTGTCAGACCGTTATCACAAAACCAACAAAACAATTTTTATTTTATTTTATATTTTTTTTAATTTTTTTTAAAGATTTTTAAGTTACTTTAATAAATTTAAAAAATATAAAGGTTTATTATTATTATTATTATTAACTATTATTATTATTATAAATAATGATTATGTAATGATTGCTTTATGATTATTATATTATAAAATAAAACCTAAACGACAAAATTCACGTCTAGCTGTCTTCCTCTTCGTTTTGTATAATTACACAACACAACAGTGGCTGTCGATGATGATGAATGGCGGGTGTAAACTCGAACGGTAATCGTGGTTGGACGGTTTCACGATTGTCACCGGAGAAGATGGTGGAGGTGGTTGTCACTGGTCGATGATGGTGTTGCAGGTGATTACCGGAATGAGGTTGATGGTTATGGATGGTTCGGTTTACCGAAAATAGTGGTGACGATGATGATTCGGCTGTGGTGAAGATGATCGGTGTTGGGTGGTGTTCAGTGATTCGAGAGGATGGTGTACGGTGAAGGAAGTGACGATGGTGATGGCAGTTGCAGGTATTGGCTATGAAGATGATGAATGATGTTCAATGAACGATGATTGCGATTCGAAACAACAAATAACTTGAAATCGAAACCGTGCCTCGGAACCGTGGTTGCGACTCGAAAATGAATGACTCGAGACCTCAGTCGAAACAATAGTTGCGACTCAAGACCTTGAAACCGTGAAGAGTCGAGACCGTTTGAAAAATGTGAAGTGGAAACCGTGATTGCGACTCGAGACGATGAAGCTTGCAACTCGAGACTGTGATGATGATGAAGAGTCGAGACTGTGATGAGTCGAAACCGTAGAGATGGAACTCGAGACCTGGGTGAAGATGAGTCGAGACTGCTGTGAAGATGATGTGGAACTGTGGAGATAGCGACTGGAGTTGAAATGACATGAAACAGCAAAGTACTCCGAAAGATTATCAAAATCACAAAAGTTATTAAAATAGAATATGGAAGGTTTCAATCAGTCAACAACTTTCCTCCGAAAACTTTGTAAATTTTAAAATTCAAGATATTTTCAGAAAAGTAAAAAGATTATGTTTAATCTTTTAACAACCTTTTCAAAAATCAAAGTACCAAAATATGTTGATTTTTATAAAATTTCAATGAATGCAACCAAGAACACGAAGAACGCGATGAACATCAAACCAAAAAACAACGAATATCTTGAATATTTGATATCAAACCGAGCCTAGAAACAGGTTCCAATGGCTCTGATACCACTTGTAAGTCCCGATTAACCGGATCTTTCAATGATATCAAACAATCACCAAGTTTGTGCGGAATCCAAACTTGGTGAGATTCAAGAAAAACAGAAAGTATGAAAACGAAGAACAATACCGAATCACTTTTAACACTTGCACATGATTCTATTACTTGAAAAGCAAAACAGTCTACTACAAGTGTTCTTCATCAAATCGCCTCTCTCTCTAGCAATCTAGAAGTTGTAACAATGAAGGTCAAAACACTAAAACAAGTTAGAAACTTGTTTATATACATAGACAAGCCCACTTCCCTACATGGGCTCCCCTTGGGCCTGTTTGGCCCACATGGCCTAAAGCTTGGCCCAAGTGACCTATAAAGGTCCACAACCTAATATAAACTAACTCGGTAAGGCCCAGTTTATAACCATAGCCGTTGTGTTAATTTGATGCGTCAGTCTCACACTTTAGGGCCTAACAAGTAGCCCATTTTTGGAAAGTCCAGGCCGTTGTTACCAGGTCTAGTTCATTCTTTGGGCACAGCATGTTGGGCACACGTCTTTGGCATGAGTCACACTTGCCCAACTACCTGACAGGGTCTAAATGAACCCCTCGCCAGTAAAACCGGTGTTCATCCCCTAGGCTACCCCCATGCGTGGTCCTGCCTGAATGTCGCATATACCCTCATGAATTTCATGTATGAGGTAGTTGGAATCCTTGGAATCCACATAGAGTAATAGCGGGCCCATAAAAGATCTTCTATACAATATCCCGTTTGACAACTGGTATTGCACAACTTTATGTTGAATCTTTTTTGCTTTTGCTTTGTTTTGAGGGAGGATTCGGTTCACAAGTAAGTGATGATTGGTGTCATCCATGATGGTAAACCCATTTGGATCACGTTCACCTTGCGTAAGGAACATATGGACTCTTCCGGACCTCTATGCGGACGTCCTTGGCTAGATGTTGAAAACTTGTTGATGCTAATTTGCTTAGGGCATCCGTAGGTTTGTTTTAACTTCGGTTGACGTGTGCTATCTTGAAAAATTAAAAACGTTAGATAAGCTCATTTGCTTGTGCAAGGTATTATGACATGGTTTCACCCTTTGCGCGATAAAAATCGCTAATCTGACCCACAACTAGAAGTGAGTCGAACTGTGCTTTTAGGTTGTGGACACCCATTTTGAGCATCAGCCGAAGTCCAGCGATGAAAGCTTAGTATTCTGCCTCGTTGTGGGTGCGTTTGAAATCGAGGCGGATGACCTATGTAAATTCCTACTTGTCGGGGTTTACGAGGCACAACCCTTTTCCTGAACCATCCTTGTTTGAGGCTCTGTCAGTGTAAAGGTTCCATACATCCGTCGGAGGTGGTGTAGGAGTTGGTTCTTGTGTGACTTCACATTCTTAGATTCTTTCCTTGGGCACTTCAGTTACAAAACCGGCTAGCACCTGTCCCTTTATGGTGGAACTGGGTTTATAGAATAGGTTTTGTCCCCCTAATTCTATAGCCCATTTGGTTAGGCAGACCGATATCTCTGGTTAGGCTAGGATGTGACCAATCTTAAAATTCGTGAGGACATTGATAACATGCCCGGTGAAGTATCGGCGTAAGCGCCTAGATGTGTACACAAGTGCGAGCACAAGCTTTTCCATTATGGAGTAGCGAGTCTCGGGATCAGTGAGCACTCTGCTAAGGTAGTAAATCGGTGTCTGAACCCCTTCCTTGTCAACAAGGAGTACTACGTCTACTTCTATATCTGAGGCAGATAGGTAGAGAGTCAGTGGCTCCTTCTCACGCAACACGGTAAGGGTCGAGCATTTGATCAAGCACTGCTTCATCTCTTTAAATGCACGTTCCGCTTCTGGTGTCCACCTGAATTAGATGTTCATGAGGCAATTGTGGAGGGTGCTAATTAATAGGAATGACATGGAGGCGTGATTGGCTAGAAAGCTATTCAGCGCAGCCATACGTCCCGCTAGGTTTGCATTACCTTGATTGTGGAAGGAGGGGGCATGTGCTCAATTGCTTGGACATTTCCAAGTTAACCCAGAATCCTTCCTTTGTAACGATGGAGCATAAGAATTTACCCTCCTCCATTCCAAAACAACATTTGGTTGGGTTAAACTTCGTTAATACGACGGAGGGTCTTAAAAGTTTTCTCAATGTCTTTGTGTCACACCCCAACTAGTAGCGGAAACAAAAGGGATGTAACAGACATCTCTGGTATGAGCGCAATGTTTATAAAGATACTATATTAAACACTGAACTGTACATCATGTTACATTGTTGTTTACACACCATGAGTATGTTACAACTACATGTTCCCACAAACAGCTTTATTCTTATATCAGATATGCTTCTATGTGCGTAACTATCCGAAAAGCAAAACTTGTGAAGCAAACACATGTATTACTCAAGTTCCTATTTACCTGAAAAGCATGATTAAAAAGGAACGATCAACTACAAATAGTTGGTGAGATTCGCATGTTTTGTTGGTCTCTTTAGGCACTAGCCCACAAATAAAGTTTTGGACATGTGATGTAATTATACTAAGTTCACAACTGAAGCCTCGACGTGTATCCAAATCACCGTGGACAACACCAACCATAATAAAAAATAACAATACCCCATGTAGCTATGCCTAACACAACATAGCCTGTACAGTGAATATGTGCAACCGCATTTTCTCTGGTGGCACATGTAGGACCGGTTTGTCGTCATGTAATCTTGATAAACTTGAAAAACAATACGTATGATATCCATGTATCTTGTAAACTGTGCGGAATACAAATTACAAGGTAGAATACACAAGGATTTCCAAATATCTCAAATTATTTAAATTTTGGAAGCATAACGAGGTCTTTACACAATGTTTGAATAAGCTCCAAAATCACACGTTCCTAAAAGTTATGAGCTCATGCACAGGTACCAACATATATATAGGCGTTGGTGGTAGGCGCGTAGGACTCCTATGCTGTATGTCCTCATACAAGCGTATGACTCATGTGCGCATGTGAGTCCATTACAATCAAAGTTAAACATTAAACTCAAACACGATACACTACCTATAAATAAAACAGACTCTAACTCAGACGTAGGCAATAGACATTATGTATCAATTGAATCCCCTTGGATGATGCTGCAGTCTTGTCTTGGTCTTCAGAATCCTTTAATCTTTCATCCCCAAAACCTGCTTCCTGTGCTCCCTCCGATGCTCCTTGAAGCTTTTCTTCGGTCGATGATCGGTGAGTGGCAGTTTCATGTATTTATACCTTAAAATCGATGCTTTCTTCATTTTTTCAACAATCTTTTCCAATCTCCTCATCTCTTTCTCATCTTGCTTCTTTTCTAGGTTTCTCAAGTTACTAGGCCACATTCTCCAAGAATGAATGTGGTAAGCAAAACATATTCGAATAACACTCCGAAATTGCATTACTTGTTCTTGATCAATGCTAGCAAAGAAGATCTTGCTGAAGAATAATATCTCGATGTCTTTGTTAGATAAGTTCACCAAACAAATAGGATTATAAACCCTGATAGTTCTCCAATCCTTCTCACCTTCACATAGCACGATTACTGCCTCCCCTGTCTTTTCATCATAATACCACCACCTTGAAAACTAATGAAAATCCTACTCCATCTCATGAAATGGTATTACATGTAGCACCTTTGGCCTCTTGTACTTTAATGTGACAACAAATTTTCTGATTTTTGGATCTATCTCGTTTTAAATACTATGTGTTTTGGCTCTTGAGGTTTCTAATGCTTGAATCCAGTTCTAGCTTCTCTTTTTATGAGTCTAAGGACATGCTGATTATATTGATTGAGCTCGTAGTTGATCATCTTGATTCTACACAACTCCTTAACATCCCACCCGGGTAATGATTTGATGTCGTTGATAATCCTGAAATATTGTACCTCGTATTCTCTTCTAATTGCAATCTTCTTCAACTTGGGTATCCAGCTCCAGCTGATTATATCACCCATAGAGATATCCTTATGTTCTTTGAAGAACTTTAGCGATCGTAGAAACTTCCTTTCATCTTTTAATTCTTTAAACCATCTGACCCGTTGAACAATCGTTTCAGCATTGCTTATATGAGGAATATTTCCTTGACGTTCTTTAACTTTTCTTTTCAGCACCCCTTCAAATAGTGTAAAGGTGAGCATACAAGTTTAATAAATTCCATACATTAAAATAAAGTCCATACACATAGTGTAAAGGTGAGCATACAAGTTTAATAGCATATAGTAGCGAAAGCGATTTACGCATAACCAACATGTAACACGTAGAAATGTGAAGCGAGTAAGCTATCGACAGTGAAATATGCACAGAAATGACTGCGAGTTGTAGAATGCGCAACACATATCACCACTGTGACGTGTGAAGAAATACCCTTAACAACCTCTGTCCATGACAGGTGCTGAGTCCAAACTATAGTACTATCGTTGCTAAGGTGTTAGACAACAATCACTGTGCAAACATAACATACAAGAATTCATCGAATAACACGTATAACATGCAAGAGCAGTTAGCGTATAAAAAGTGTTTGCGTTGTGTGATCGATGTGATTTGATATAGGTAACGTGTTTAACACCCAAAAGTGCGTAAAGCAAAAAGGGATCGAGTATACTCACAGTTCGTGTTTACTAAATAAACACAAGCTTGGATTGAAGGGAGCGCTGTAGAGATTAGCCTGATCAGAGAACGAGAGTATAAGCGTTGAACAGTGTGTTAAACGGCGTGTCGGCGAGGTGAGTGACGAAGGGCGATCCGATCGGATGACCGTCCGGACGGATGACCATTCGGTCGGAGGGTCATTCGGTGGAATGAGAGTCTTTGTGTAATGTTTTAAACTTTGAAGTTTTCGTTGTAGCATTTTAAAAAAGTGAGAAGTATCTCTATGTGTCTAGTCATCCGGTCGGATGGTCATCCGGACGGGTGACCGTTCGATCGGATGGTGATTCGTTTGGACTGATACTCTTTGAAGTTTTGGAAAATTATTTAAGTGCTGAACATACAAGTCAGCTGGTCGAATAGTCGTTCGATTGGATGGTGGTCCGATCAGACGGCGATCCGATTGAGTAACCTGTTTCGTTTGAAGAACTTGTAAAATCTGTTAAGTTAAAAGTTTTGCGGTTTAACCGAGACGGCATGATGACGTGTTAAACAATGGAAACCACACCAAGTTTAGGACATCCGCTCGGACGGGAATCACCCCATTTGGTCAGACTTAACTGTTCAAGATGAAGTTTCATGTTCAACCCGTGAATCGGTCGTCTCTTTGATAGTAATCTGTTCTCAAACCGGAACTTCACTATAGAATGAGTTGAAGGTCCGAACGAGCTCATATTCTATCGGGTTTAAGTAAAAAGTGAAAGATGTTGAAGAAAAATGGGAAATCAGTTGGAAAATGTTTAGATTTAGGTGAAATCAGTGTTTAAACATGTAGAAATCCTTTTGATCTGAACCGTTCTTGGTGGAATGAGGTCACACTTTGGTGTTCATGAAAACCCATGATGACATCACCCTAGAACAGGACCGAATCAGATGATTTCTTGGTGAAAATGTGAGATTTGATGGTGAAAATGATGAGAAATTGTGTAATGAAGATGAAAGTACAAGATTTAGAGTGAAAACTTACAAGAATCGCGAGGAATCGAGAGAAAAGAGGCTGAGAGTGTGCTAGGTCGGGGGGAGCTGTCACATCAATGAACAGTTGATGTGACAGGTGGGGTATTTATAGTGAGAGGTGAGAAAGGCGGTGCAAAGGAAACGGGTCGGGCGGCCTTTCGATCGGATGGCCATCCGATCGGATGGTCATCTGATCGGATGACCATTCGATCGAATGGTTGTTCGATCGGACGGCGCGTGCGGGTTAGTTTCCGACTTTCATTTCGTGCGTTGAGCGTTGCATTGCGTTTAAGCGAGTTGCGAGTAAGCTATTCGATAGTATTGAACAATAGTTACACAAATAACATAACTCCTAAAATACATAAAAGTGAACCTCAGTTTCGAGTCCGCGATGAGATTGCGTTGTAATAGAGTTGCGTTTGCGAA
This sequence comes from Helianthus tuberosus, assembly GCA_030545235.1. Lineage (NCBI taxonomy): Eukaryota > Viridiplantae > Streptophyta > Magnoliopsida > Asterales > Asteraceae > Helianthus > Helianthus tuberosus. The sequence goes on along the minus strand of CM060403.1, from coordinate 94,731,690 downwards.
TAATCACCTCAAACACATATAAACATGCACAAGTAAAGCACATAATAACACACACACATAGAACAATACCAATAACTGCGATTCGAGTTGCGATGCGATAGCGATGTGGTAGCCGTTTAAGTAGATTAGCGTTTAATTACGTTTATCGCATTGTTACTTCACATATTAAATAAATCGTAAAGAAATAACGTTAACTAAAGTATCGATTTTTGGGTTTAAGAGTACAAGCAATAATTAAGTCAGAAATGACATATCTGAATAGCAATCTTTTCTTCCTTTGACTTTGACTTTGACTTGTACTTTGACTTCAAAAGTCGGGTTGTTATAGTAGGCCCCTCATCCAAGGCAGCGTTACCCTCAACCTAGTGGTTTGAGTCAGCAAAGATACAATCCCACTTGGTTGGATTATTGAAAGATAATTAAGTAAGTTATTAATGAAAAAGGTGGTGGACCCCCTTCCGAGGCGGCGATCACCCTCAACCCGTTGGTTTAAGTCAGTAGGGATACAGTCCTCGCCGGGTTGGTTTAATGTTTTAATAAAAGTTTAAGAATACGGGATTCAAGCTTTTTGCACCTCTCCCATGGTGGGTAATGCCCGCTCCGACTCGTGAGGTGTTACTGGGCTTGAACCAGGTTCTCGCAGGATTTATACACTCAACGAGACATAGAATTACCCAAACCACCATTCTAACCCCCTTCCAGGCAATTAACATGCTTTATATAGACCGTAAAGACATGAATATATTGAATCAACGAACATATGAAGAATGATTGAGTAAATTCGCCTTCAATATAAAAAAAACTATTTATTAACGTCATTAATACATACCCAATTAAAAAGGAGCCAAAGATTGGAAATCATAAAAGAAATACATAAAAGAAAAGTCTTCACCAAGTGATGTAAGAATTTAGCCAAGAATGGTCTTTGTTTAACAAAGATTCTTACGATCAATCGTGGATCCCGAGACTACACACACACTCTAAAGATGGAAAAATGTATGATGGTGTTGTAGTGGTGGTGGAGTGGTGGCAAGTGAGAGAGAAGTGGTTTGCCAAGGGATGAGTTGAAGTGGAACCAAGCATTCCTATTTATAGCTATAAACAGAAGCTTCAGCACGGCCCGTGCCCGCCTGGCACGACCCCGTGCCCATCTCTCTCTCATCCTCATTAACTGCTTGTCAGATATTTGTACTAACATGGCTCCATGTGTCAACGGCATGGCCCGTGGCCAAAGTACTTGATGTACTATCGTAGATTCTGCAAATCTTTGAGTAATCACGCCCCGTGTTGGCTTAGCACGGCCCCGTGTTAGCTGCCATTTTTGTCTTTTGTAGTTGTCTTTTTCTCCTGCCCAGTATCCATCTTTGGACACGGCCCGTGTCAGGTGGACACGGCCCCGTGCCGGCCTTCTGTTCTTCTTATTTTGAGGTTTGGACGTGAGTTGGGGCTTGGCGATATGCGGTAATTCCTTCTTCTTTGCATTTATGTTCAATTTTGTTGTCTTTTTGCTCTTTTTGCAAATTTAAGCTCTTTTATCCCTGAAAATATAAAAGGAACAAAAAAACGATCTTTTTCCAACGTTAGTACTAAAAAGGGTTGCTTTTACGCCGTATTTGAAATAATTTATGTTAGGGATGGATTTTCACAACTTATGGATCACGGATCCTCAGTTCAGCTTGAATTAAGGATCGTCAGAAGATGTTGCAGTACTAAGGATCCAGGATCCTCATTATTATCCTAACACTAACAGCTGTTTCCATCATTTTTGAACTTGTTTTGCAGGTGTATCCGAATAGGACTTGGTCCAACCGAGATTCTAGGGGAATATGCTTTATGATTCTGCATGTGCATGAGCTCTTCGACCATTATGGTGATCGTGGGGGACTTGCACCTTTTGCGGATAGTTAGTTAGGCTAACTATTATTAACAACACAACTGCACTACACTCGAGCTCTCAAGAACTCTCTGCGATTACACACTTTTGCACACTAGTAATCCTTGTACCAAGCTTGTTATCATCCCGATTTGTAAACATTGTTTGTTTAATATAGTTTGTGATCGGTAGTTTCCATCACCCGACGTTTTTTATGCCGGAGATCATTCATTGATCAAGGGCTTTTTCCTCGTATAAATCCTTGTTTTCATCACTCATTTCATTCATTCATTATTCATATATTTGATCATTTAACTAAGCATCACACCTCACAAAATCAGATTTGGTTGCATTATCCTTGTGTGATTTTTGACCAAAACAGTTTGGCGTCCACCGTGGGGCAATCGGTGCTTCATTCTTGAGAAATTTTGTTCATTTCATTCATTTCTATTCATCACCTTCAACTACATGGCTTCTCACGCGAAGAACACTTCAAGCTCCATGCCAGCGATCACCTCTTCACAGGGCATTCCACCTTTGCCTTCTGTTCCTTTTGGATCCCAAAAGAATGCTGAGAACGCTGCAAAGAAGCCAACCCCCGTTTTCTCAAAAGCAACTACTGTTGTTTCTTTTAGTCCTACTAACAATGATCTTTATTCTTTGATTTTGAAGATGAAGGATTACATGCAACAGCAGGACAGAACTAATGACAGGATCCTTCGAGAAATTGATGAAATCAAAAAATTGAAGAGATCAGCGGAGGATCACTCTCCATTGCTGCCTGGATCACTGGATTTCGGCACTCCGACAGCAACTTTCCAGCATTCCACAGCATCAGGTGTCCAGTACCAGGGTGGATCATCGAGTATGCGTTATGGATCATCGGCAATGACTCAGGCTCAAGGATCCTACTTCCAGCCTTCAGGATCCTCTCTTCAGCCTCAAGGATCCTTCCCTAGTTCAGGAGGATACATGGGGACGCAGACAGTTCAAGGATCCTCATCTCAGGTTCAGGGTTCCTCATCTCAGGCTCACGGATCCATGGATTATCCTCCAAGACCCCCAGCTTCGGTGTATCAAGGATCCAACATCTTTCAGGATCAAGGATCCTTAAGGAGTGTACAACCCAGAAGTTCAGAGATTCACCTGGGAGACTTCATACCTATGCAGACTGTTGCTTCATCTGGTCCCTCAATCATGCCAGAATCGCACCAATATGGATTCATATCAGGAATCCCAACCTTGAATCCATCAGGAAGTAACACTTTGAATAATTCTTATAATGCTAACCATGGCTTTATGCAGGATACAAGAATCAACCAAGCTATGGCTAGGGAATTGCAAAAACTCAAGGATATGATATCCAGCGTTCCAGGAGTGGTTAAGCCCATTCCTGAAATTCCAGATGGGAGTCACAGGATATCTCATTTTGCACCACCTATTTGTGATGCAGAGATACCAAAGAGGTTTCAAACACCAAACATGAAGCTGTATGATAGCTCAACTGATCCAGAAGAGCATGTAGCTCAGTACAGGGAGAGAATGGAGATCAATCCCATTCCTGAAAGGTTGAAAGAAGCATGTCTATGCAAGGGTTTCGGATCCACATTAACAGGATCAGCTCTCAAATGGATGCTAAGTCTTCCCCCTTACTCTATTACTTCATTTGCTAACCTAGTTAACTTGTTTAATAGCCAATTTTCATGCAGTAGGAGATTTGAACGATTAGCTAGTGATCTATATAGGGTAACACAAGGTCAAAATGAATCACTTAGAGATTATATAACTAAATTCAATAGAGAATCCTTAGAGATTCCAAATTTGGATATTGCTACAACTGTAGAAGCTTTCAAAATGGGTTTACTTAAGGATTCACAATTCTATGATGATCTTGTCATGACCCCTTGCAGGAATCTTGATGAAGTAAGAACCAGGGCCCCTTAGATTCATCCGTTTAGAGGATGATAAAAGGATCCAAGAGAGACTGTCAGGATCCTCTAAGCAGGAAAAGCAAGGATATCCTATTTCAGGAACAACAAATCCAAATCTTACAACAAGTCTGATAATCAAAATGTGCATGCAGTGGAGCAAGAAAAGGATGATGAAGATTATCCACCCATTTCTGAATATTGCTTTGTTGTTGATAATAATGAACTAATCCTTACAAACACTCAAACACTCACAACACACTTACACTTGTATTCCTCGTACATCCCGTGTCACCCTTTACTTTTCAGCTCATTGTTTGATTGTAGATACAGCTCGATATCCTGAGCCGTATCCTGAAAACTGTTTTTGCAAACAACTAAATTAGCATATTTTTATACACATTCTTAGCACACTACCTCACTTAACTAATTTGATCACTTAATTGCTTCGGTAATCTTTGACCAAAACATTAGGTGAGAAAGCAAGATGGCCCAGAAAGAGTGATAAGCCAGCTGCTACAAAAGATAAATCGAAATGGTGTGCCTATCATGAAGATTTCGGTCATCTCACTGATGATTGCATAGCACTCAGGAAAGAGATTGGTTACATGTTAAGCAAAGGACATTTGAAGCAGCTATTTGGAAGTAAAAAGTCAAGGATCCAGGATCCTGAAAAGATTCCAGAAAGAGCTCCTGCTCCTCCGGCTGATGCACAAATTATCAACTTCATTTCTGGTGGATTAGAGATATGTGGCACTTCCTTTTAAGCAGCCAAGAGGCATGCTAAAGAGACAAAAATGGAGAATGGGGATAGGCCTATTCGAACCTCAATCCTTACACAGGAGAAAATTATATCCTTTGATGAGGATGATCGTGTGGATATTCAGGATCCTCATCATGATGGTCTTGTTATTACATTGTTTATTTCTAACCATTTTGTTCGCAGGATTCTCATAGATGGAGGAAGCTCAGTGAACATCATCCAACTGGATGTCCTCAAGAAGATGAATATCCCTGAATCAGAAATCATTCAAAGATCATCGGTTCTTGTAGGATTCAGTGGAGAAACCAAGAACACATTGGGGGACATTAAACTTCCCATTTACATAGAGGGAGTTAATTCATTTCAGAAATTTTGTGTCATAGATTGCTTATCTTGTTCCAATGTTATTCTTGGCAGGCCATGGATACATGACATGAAAGCAGTCCCATCTACATATCATCAGTGTGTGAACTCCCTACTCCATGGGGTGTGGTGAAGATAGAAAGTGACCAACAAGAAGCTAAAAATTGTTATACTTCATCAATGAAGCCAGCCTCAAGACCTAGGGAGCAATAGCAATTAAAGTATCCTCCAAGAGATGTCCTGGAGGCAAGAGAACAAGATGTGAAAGATATCCTGATGGATCCTCAGGATCCTGAATCCAAAGTTTTCATAGGATCCGGGATCCTCGACAATGTTGAACAGGATCTAGTATCCTTCCTAAAGAGGAGAAAAGCTACCTTTGCCTGGAAGCATGAGGACATGACAGGTATTTCTAAAGATATTATTACTCATAAACTTGGCATTGACAGGTCATTCAAACCCATACATCAAAAGAGGAGAAAGTTTGCAACTGAAAGGAATGCCATCATCCAGGAGGAGGTAGATAAGCTGCTCAGAGAAGGTATGATTAGAGAGGTTAAGTATCCAAGGTGGTTAGCCAATGTGGTTGTTGTTCAAAAGAAAAATGGAAAGTGGAGGGTATGTGTCGATTTCACTGATTTAAACAAGGCATGTCCCAAGGATCCTTTCCCATTACCGCACATTGACTCCATGGTGGATGCTACCGCGGGTCATGAGTTGTTAACTTTCATGGATGCTTCATCTGGATTTCAGCAAATTCAGATGGAACCATCTGATCAAGAGGATACAGCCTTTATGACCCCTACTGGTATCTATTGTTATATTGCTATGCCATTTGGACTAAGAAATGCAGGTGCTACCTACCAAAGGCTAGTTAATATGATGTTTAAAGAACAAATTGGACACACGATGGAAGTCTATATAGATGACATGGTGGTTAAGTCCAAGAGAGCTGAGGATCACCTTAGAGATTTGGAAGAAGCATTTGATATCCTTGATAAATTTAACATGAAATTGAATCCTTCCAAGTGCCACTTTAGTGTAAAAGCTGGCAAGTTCCTAGGTTATACGGTGACAGAAAGGGGGATAGAGGCAAGTCCAGAGCAAATCAAGGCGATTGTGAACATCAAGTCTCCTGCCAATGCCAAGGATGTGCAAAGATTGACAGGAAGGATCACAGCCTTGAACAGGTTCATCTCAAAGTCATCAGAGAAATGCAAGGAATTCTATGACATTCTGAGGAAGAACAAGAAATTTGAATGGACTGAAAAGCATGAGAATGCTCTCAAGGCCCTTAAGGATTACCTATCCTCAGCTCCAGCCTTAATGAAACCAGAAAAAGGGGATATATTATCCTTATATTTGGCAGTCTCTTCTAAGGCAGTAAGTGCAGTCCTTGTTAAGGATCATGAAGGTACTCAGCATCCTGTGTATTATGTAAGTAAAAGTTTGCTTGATGCTGAATCCAGGTATTCTCATTTAGAAAAACTTATCCTTCCTTTAATTATGGCATCTACTAAATTACGCCATTATTTTGAAACTCATGCTATTATTGTTAAGACTAACTTTACGATTAAGAATGTTCTCAGGAAACCTGAAATGTCAGGAAGGATGGAAAAATGGGCAGTAAAGCTTAGTGCTTATGATATCAGATATGAACCAAGAATTGCCATCAAATCCCAAGCCTTGGCTGACTTTGTGGCTGATTTTAGTAGTGATCTACAAAGGGAAGCTGAATTGGAAGTTCAACAACTTGAAGAGACTAAGGATCATTGGATACTCTTCATAGATGGGGCTTCAAATATCAAAGGAACTGGACTATGAATACTACTAAAATCTCCACAGGGGGACATAATACCCCACTCAATTGCTTGTGAGTTTCAAACTACTAATAATGAGGCTGAGTATGAAGCCTTAATAGCTGGTTTGCAAATCGCCAAGCACATGAGGATCAGGTATCTTGAGGTACATGTAGATTCATTGTTAATTACTAATCACTTTAATGGTTCTTAGGCTGTTAAAGGTGAAAGGCTAATTAAATATCTAGAGATAGTCAAGAAATTGGTGTTATGGGTGGTTTTCTGCTCACGTATCCTGAATAATATTCTGACTGTGTTTCTTTTGTTTATGATCAGGATACCGGATCAGGATATTGGTAACATCCTGATATAGTATCCTGGTAGTGACTAATTAATTCATGTGCAGATTAATGGTGCAAGTATATAACGTTCAAGTGGACTTCTTCTCCCAAGGACTCGGGTAAATCTGTTAGAATATGGACGTTGAAGCCGGAAGACGTGGACTACAACGTTCACAAAGGGAATATTCGTTATATCCCGGATTTGTAGGCTAGTTAGTTAGTTTTACTTTACTATAAATAGGATTGATCAGATCAGATAAGGACACACACAATCTCTCGAACTCTCTTTCTCTCTAGCTGCAAACACTCACAACACACTTACACTTGTATTCAACTCGCATTGTAACACTTAGTTGATCCGCATCATATCCTGCACTGTATCCTGATATTTGAAGGAATAAGAAGAACAAGGCAGCTGCGATTGTCAGCTCCCGAGGTTTTGTGCCGGCGATCTAGATTGACCAAGGGCTTTCCTCGTACATCCCGTGTCACCCTTTACTTTTCAGCTCATTGTTTGATTGTAGATACAGCTCGATATCCTGAGCCGTATCCTGAAAACTGTTTTTGCAAACAACTAAATTAGCATATTTTTGATACACATTCTTAGCACACTACCTCACTTAACTAATTTGATCACTTAATTGCTTCGGTAATTTTTGACCAAAACAATTGGCAGACACTTTTGCTTCTTTTAGTTTGACACAGGTACCCAGGGAAGAAAATGCAGAAGCTAATGCTTTAGCCAACCTTGGATCATCATTGAAGATTCCAGAGGATATTAAAATTCCCATCATCCACATCTTGGCTCCTGCTATTGAGGATCACGCAGCTATGGAAGTAGTGGAGGACTCTGCAATCATACCTAGTGATGGTGCACAGTCACATTCAGGATCCTGGATCCTTCCAATCATGAGATATATACAACATGGAGAGATTCCTATAGGAGAAAATCTTAGAGCTTTCAAAGTCAAGGTATCTCAATTTACAATACTAAATAACATGTTATATAAACGATCTCTTGCAGGTCCATATCTAAGGTGCATTGAGGATCATGAAATCCAAGAAGTTCTAAAGGATTTTCATGAAGGAGATTGTGGAAACCACACTGGGGGCAGAGCACTGTTCTCAAGGATCCTTAGAACAGGATACTATTGGCCTACCATGAAGAAGGATGCTGCGGATTATGCGAAGAAATGTGATGCTTGTCAGAGACATAGCAATATCCTTCATCAACCAGCGGAGCTCCTACATCCTATATCTTCTTCTTAGCCATTCATGAGATGGGGAATGGATATAGTTGGCAAACTTCCCAAAGCACCAGGAGGAAAAGTGTTCCTGCTTGCTGTTAGGGGAGGATTTTCTAACAATTAGTGATCCTTATTCGTTATCCTAACTGGTGATCCTTACTTCTGTGACAGGTGGTGATCCTCAGAAGAGCTTCAGGATCAGGATCATGGATCACTTTAAGGATCCTCGTACTGACGATTGTTTATTTATGTATTGTACTATATCGCAGGTATAACGAGCTTGACCAAGTCTTGGCGACATTCCTGGAGAATATTCCTAAACTATTCTGCACGTGCTTGACCAAAAATAGACGTTATGGAGAACGTGGAGGCTTGGCACGAAAGTCGGATAGTTAGTTTAGGTGGTTATTTCTATTTTAAAAAGGGAGTAACGAGCTAGTAGAAAACACTTAGTCATTTCTCAGTTACACACACTCGTACAAACGCTCATACAAGCTCTCGTTCAAACACTTAGCAATTTCATACACTTTTTACACATTTCACCGTAGTGATCCTTGTACCTAGCTCGTTACTATCCGAAGTGGTAAACATTAATTCATTTATTTGAGCTTGGTGATCGGTAGTTTCCATCACCCGGGGTTTTTTGTGCCGGAGATCAACTCTTGATCAAGGGCTTTTTCCCCGTATAAATCCTTGTGTTGTTTGTGCAATTTACATTGAAGTGATCTTCATCGCTGTTACACATTTTGAGCATCATTCCCCGTAACAAAGAGTTTGGTTGCACTATCCTCAACAGATTTTTTGACCAAAACAGTTTGGCGCCCACCGTGGGGCAATTGGTGCTTTGTCCTTAGAAGAATTCGCATTTTTGTGCTCATTCCGGTTCACTACAACCAAGCAAATGGCTTCCTCAGCGAAGAATACTTCAAACTTGATGCCTTCATTTACTTCTTCACAAGGCGTCCCTCCTTTGCCTCCACCACCTTCTGGATCCCAGAAGAATACCGAGAATGCCGCGAAGAAACCAACTCCCATTTTCTCAAAACCACCTACTTCTTCTGTTTCAACTAATCCTACTACTAATGATCTCTATGCCTTGATTTTGCAGATGAGGAATCATGCACAAGAGCAGGATAAGACCAACGAAAGGATCCTCCGGGAGATTGACGAAATTAAGAAACAGAAGAAAACGGCGGAGGATCGTTCCCCATTGATGCCCAGATCTTTGAATTTTGATACTCCGGTGATTACTTCTCAGCCATCAGTGGTCCCAGACATCCAATATGTGGGTGGACCAAAAGGAGTGCACTACGGAACAACAACAATGACCCAGGCATCAGGTTCATATTTCCAGCCAGCGGGATCCTATCCTCAGCATATGGGATCCCTCACGAGTTCAGGAGGATATTCAGGAATGCAGCAGTTTCAAGGATGTTCCTTCGTTCCAGGATCATCCCAGGTTCAAGGATCTTCCTTCGTTCCAGGATCATCCCAGGTTCAAGGATCCTCCTTCGTTCCAGGATCATCCCAGGTTCAAGGATCCTCCTTCGTTCCAGGATCATCCCAGGTTCAAGGATCCTCCTTCGTTCCAGGATCATCCCAGGTTCAAGGATCCTCCTTCATTCCAGGATCATCCCAGTTTCAGGGATCCTTCCAGATGCCAGGATCCTTGAGGAGTTTGCAGACAGGAAGTTCAGATGTTCATCAGGGAGATTTTATTCCAATGCAGACCAACGCTTCTACTGGTCCATCGATCATTCCAGAGCCTCAACAATATGGATTAACATCCATTCTTCCTAACTTGAATCCAATGGGAGGTAACACTTTTAATAATTCTCATACTACTAACCATGGTCTTATGCAGGATCCAGGTATCAATCATGCCATGGCCAGAGAATTGCAAAAGCTAAAGGATATGATATCAAGTGTTCCGGGAGTGGTCAAACCTATCCCAGAGATCGCAGATGGGAGCCATAAGATATCTCGTTTTGCACCACCAATCTGTGATGCTGAGATACCCAAGAGGTTCCATGTGCCTACAATGAAACTGTATGATGGCTCAACGGATCCTGAAGAACACATAGCACAATACAGGGAGAGGATGGAGATCAATCCAATCCCAGAAAGGTTAAAGGAAGCATGCCTGTGCAAAGGATTCGGATCCACTCTTACTAGATCAGCTCTCAAATGGCTGCTAAGTCTTCCTCCCTATTCTATTACCTCATTTGCTAATCTAGTTAATCTATTTAATAATCAGTTTTCTTGTAGTAGGAAATTTGAACGATTAACTAGTGATTTATATAGGATAACCCAGGGTCATAATGAATCATTAAGGGATTACATTACCAAATTCAGTAAAGAATCCTTAGACATTCCCAACTTAGATATAGCTACGGCTGTTGAGGCCTTCAAAATGGGATTGCTTAGGGATTCGTTATTTTATGATGATCTTGTTATGACACCATGCAGGAACTTAGATGAGGTAAGAACCCGAGCACTTAGGTTCATTCGGCTAGAGGATGATAAGAGGATCCAGGAGAGGTTAGCAGGATCCTCAAAGCAGGATAAGCAAGGATCCTCATTCAGGAATAACAAATTCAGATCCTACAGCAGATCTGATAATCAGAATGTGCATGCTATTGATCAGGAAGAGGATGATGAGGATTATCCTCCAATCTCTGAATATTGTTTTTCTGTTGACAGCAATGAACTAATCCTTGCGATGCAGGGTTTAGGTGATAAAGCGAGATGGCCCAGAAAAAATGATAGGCCAGCTGCAACTAAGGATAAATCAAAATGGTGTGCATACCATGAAGATTTTGGGCATCTCATAGAAGAATGCATTGCATTAAGAAAGGAAATTGGATACTTGTTGAGCAAAGGGCATCTAAAAGAGTTGTTGGGAAGAAAAAAGTCAAGGACTCAGGATCCTGAAAGGATCCCTGAGAAGGCTCCAGCTCCTCCAGCAGATGCACAAGTGATAAACTTTATTTCTGGAGGATCCGACATTTGTGGCACATCCTTCTCAGCAGCTAAAAGGCATGCAAAGGAAACTAAAATGGATAATGGAGAAAGACCAGTTCGAACATCAAGTGTCTCCGAAGGAAAAGTCATAAACTTTGATGAAGAGGATCATGTTGATATCCAGGATCCTCATCACGATGGTTTAGTTATTACTCTTTTTATATCTAACCATTTTGTCCACAGGATCCTTATAGACGGAGGAAGTTCAGTAAACATTATCCAGCTTGATGTTCTAAAGAAGATGGGTATTCCTGAATCAGAAATCATACCAAGATCCTCCGTGCTCGTGGGATTTAGTGGCGAAACTAAGAACACCCTGGGGGACATTAAACTCCCAATATATATTGAAGGCTTACACTCTTATCAAAAATTTTGTGTTATTGACTGTTTATCTTGTTGTAATGTTATCCTTGGCAGGCCCTGGATACACGATATGAAAGCAGTCCCATCTACTTACCATCAATGTGTGAAGCTCCCTAGTCCTTGGGGAATAGTAAAGATTGATAGTGATCAGCAGGAAGCTAAGAATTGCTACACTTCATCGATGAAACCAGCCTCGAAGTCAAGGGAGCAATAGCAATCAAGGTATCCTCCAAGGAATGTCTTGGAGGCCAGAGAGCAGGATGTGGTAGAAATCCTCATGGATCCCGATGATCCTGAATCCAAAATCTATATCGGATCAGGGATCCTTGGCGAAATGAAAGAAGACCTCGTATCCTTCCTCAAAAGGAGAAAGACTACCTTTGCATGGAAACACGAAGACATGACTGGTATATCCAAAGATGTTATCACCCATAAACTCGGCATTGACAGATCCTTCAAACCAATCCATCAAAGGAGAAGGAAGTTTGCACCGGAAAGGAATGCCATTATCCAAGAAGAGGTAGAGAAATTGCTCCGGGCAGGTATGATTAGAGAGGTCAAGTATCCAAGATGGTTGGCCAATGTGGTTGTTGTTCAAAAGAAAAACGGAAAGTGGAGGGTATGTGTCGACTTTACCGATTTAAATAAGGCATGTCCCAAGGATCCTTTCCCTTTACCCCACATTGACTCCATGGTGGATGCGACTGCGGGTCATGAACTGTTAACTTTTATGGATGCTTCATCTGGATTTCAACAAATCCAAATGGAACCATCCGACCAAGAGGATACAGCCTTCATGACTCCAACTGGTATATATTGCTATATTGCTATGCCGTTCGGATTGAGAAATGCAGGTGCAACGTACCAAAGGCTGGTGAATATGATGTTCAAGGATCAGATCGCACAAACTATGGAGGTTTACATAGATGATATGGTGGTAAAATCCATAAGAGCTGAGGATCACCTAAAGGATTTGGAGGAAGCATTTGATATCCTTGACAAATATAATATGAAGCTTAATCCTTCAAAATGTCATTTTGGTGTTAAAGCAGGTAAATTCTTAGGATACATGGTGACTAAGAGAGGCATTGAAGCTAGCCCGGAACAAATCAAAGCAATAGTGAACATCAAATCTCCGGCCAATGCTAAGGATGTTCAAAGGCTAACAGGCAGGATAGCAACTTTGAACAGATTTATATCCAAATCCTAGGAGAAGTGCAAAGAATTCTATGATATCCTAAGGAAGAACAAGAAATTTGAGTGGACCGAGAAGCATGAAAATGCTTTGAGAGCCCTCAAAGATTACTTATCCTCAGCCCCATCCTTGATGAAACCAGAAAAAGGCGATGTGTTATCCTTGTATCTTGCAGTATCCTCAAAAGCAGTAAGTGCGGTCCTTGTTAAGGATCATGAAGGTACACAACATCCTGTCTATTATGTAAGTAAAAGTTTACTTGACGCCGAATCCAGGTATTCACACCTTGAAAAACTTATTCTTGCATTAATAATGGCATCTACTAAGCTAAGACATTATTTTGAGACTCATGTTATTATTGTTAAAACTAATTTTCCAATTAAGAATGTCCTCAGGAAACCAGAGATGTCAGGAAGGATGGCTAAGTGGGCAGTGAAGCTGAGTGCATATGATATAAGATATGAGCCTAGGACAGCCATCAAATCCCAAGCATTAGCTGACTTTGTGGCTGATTTCAGTAGTGATTTACAAGAAGAAGCTGAGTTAGAAGTCCAGCAGCTAGAGGAGACCAAGGATCCTTGGATACTCCACACTGATGGATCCTCAAATGTCAAAGGCACAGGGCTTGGAATACTACTAAAATCGCCACAGGGGGACATAATACCCCACTCTATAGCTTGTGAGTTCCAAACCACTAATAATGAGGCTGAATATGAAGCCTTAATTGCTGGTTTGCAAATTGCAAAGCATATGGGGATCAGGTATCTTGAGGTACATGTAGATTCATTGTTAATTACAAACCACTTTAATGGATCCTACGCTGTTAAAGGTGAAAAACTAACCAAATATTTGGAGATAGTCAAAAGTTTGGCACTCTCTTTTGTTTCCTTTAGTTTGTCACAGGTACCTAGGGAAGAAAATACAGAAGCTGATGCATTGGCTAACTTAGGATCATCCTTGAAGATCCCGGAGGATATCAAGATTCCTATTATCCATATCCTGACCCCGGCTATCGAGGATCACGAGGCTATGGAGATAGGAAATGATTCTGCAATTATCCCTTGTGAGGGTACTCAATCCCATTCAGGATCAGGATCATGGATCTCGCCAATTATGAGATACTTACAACATGGAGAGATTCCTACAGGAGAAAACCCTAGGGCTTTCAAATCTAAGGTATCTCAATTCACAATTATGAATAATATGTTGTATAAACGATCTCTTGCAGGACCATACTTGAGATGCATTGAGGATCCTGAAGTTCAAGAAGTTTTAAAAGACTTCCATGAAGGAGATTGTGGAAACCACACTGGGGGCAGGGCATTATTCTCAAGGATCCTGAGGACAGGATACTACTGGCCAACCATGAAGAAAGATGCTGTGGAGTATGCCAGAAGATGTGATCCTTGCCAGAGACACAGCAATATCCTTCATCAACCAGCTGAATTATTGCATCCTATATCCTCCTCTTGGCCATTTATGAGATGGGGTATGGATATAGTTGGTAAGCTCCCTAAGGCACCTGGTGGAAAAGTATTCATCCTTGCTATGACTGATTACTTCTCCAAGTGGATAGAGGCTGAAGCTTTTGCCCAAGTCAGAGAAAAGGAAGTTATATCCTTCATTAAAAGAAATATTATAACTAGATTTGGTATCCCTTCTGAGATTATATGTGATAATGGTTCCCAATTTATTGGGAGCAGAACCACTAACTTTTGTGACAGCTGGGGGATTAGGATGATAACATCAACACCAGTCCACCCACAAGCTAATGGTCAGGCAGAATCGTCTAACAAGATCATCATCAACAATTTGAAGAAGAAGCTTGGATCCAAGAAAGGGAAGTGGGCAGAAGAACTACCCTATGTGCTCTGGGCTGATAGGACAACCCCTAAGAATGCTACTGGTCAAACGCCATTCTCTTTGGTATTTGGGGCAGAATCGGTGATCCCAACAGAAATGGTGGTTCCAACTGCTAGAACAAGTACCCGTGATCCTGAGGAGAATGATAAGAACTTGGCTCAAGACCTGGATACTATTGAAGAAATCAGGGATATGGCTAGGATAAGGATGGCCAGTTATCAGCAAAGGATGGCTGGTGCTTACAACAAGAATGTCAGGATCAGGAGGTTTCAAGTTGGAGATATGGTATTAAGGAAAGCATTCCAAAATACCACCAATCCTGCTGATGGGAAGTTGGCTCCAAAGTGGGAAGGCCCTTATTTGATTGAAGCTGAAGCAGGAAAGGGGGCATATAGATTGCTAACCATGGAATGTGATTTGCTACCAAGAGCTTGGAATGCTGTCCACTTGAAGAAATATTTCATGTGACCAGGATCCTCATGGCAGAGGTGATCCTAGCGAAAGGGATATCCTTAAAGGATCCTCAAAGTATCGGTGATCCTTACTTAGGTAATATCCTAAACTTGAGCTATTTTATTTCATTATTTTCTCTTATAAGGATAAGGATCATGTATCCTTTATCCATCTCTCACGTGAGTTCAAGTTTTGAAAGTTCAGGTATCCATAGCATAATGTTGGTTAACCGCAGAAGCAATCCATCCTTTGGGTTTAACCCCAGTTATTCGGGCTTGTCCCCAGATTCCGCCTGAAGCGCACGATGATCCTGGTGTAGTTCAAGGCTTTGGGACCAGTACTCGTTCTAGGGGGTGATAATTCCATTGTTCTGGCTATGCTTAGGATCCTACGTATAATGGTAGACGTACCATACATCCGTTCATAAGGTTTCTAACGTTTTCACGTTAGCTAAGGTTTCTAACGTTTTCACGTTAGCTAAGGTTTTGGCATCTTCATGTCACTAAGTTTGGATAGTCGCCAGTTAGGGCCATACTCCAGTTTACACACGACCTTTGGGCTTGTCCCCAGTTATCCTTGGGCTTGTCCCCAGTTATCCTTGGGCTTGTCCCCAGTTATCCTTGGGCTTGTCCCCAGTTGCTAACTCCTTTCTTATATTGGCTTATTCCCAAGTTATGCTCTATTTCAGGCCCTTGAAGATAGGCGGCGAGGGATCCTTGATCCTTATTTCACTCTAAGGTTTATCTTATAGTTATCCTTATTATGGTTAGGATTCTAACTTGGATCCTCAGGTATGATCCTTAACTCTTTTGATTTTATTCATTATTCTTTTAAATAACCCTTATACTTGACAACTGAACTTGTGTTTCTTAAACCATAACACTTTTTAGAACCTATCGTTTATGGGATATGTGATCCTTGATCATATCCTAAACTTTTTGGATATCTTTTCTAATTTTTCAAGGCTTGATAAGTATAAACAGATTGAACATTATAACAGTTGGAAAGTAAGATATTAAAAAGGATAACAACACATGATAAGCGACAAAAGGTTAAGTTTTTATTTATTAACATAAGGCTAACCCTTTAAAGGTTGTCAAAATTACCTACCCGAGCATCTACCAGCAAAACGTGGCCCGTCCGCTGGGGTAGGTAAAGGGTGTCCATGATAATGAGTTCAAAGGTAGTGCAGGAATATAGAGGCGGCAGGATCACAATGGCTTCATCCCCCAAACAGAGGATCCCTCCACCAATTGCAATCCTGCCTATTGTCCAAAGGATCATACATGACCTTTAATCCTAAAAACCTATTGTTTAGTACAACCCATCATTGTTCGACAAAAAACACCATCACCAAAACAAACTATCAAACTTAAAAAATTGGGCTCTGGCTACGTCTAGAAATGTCCATCATTGCCCAATCAAGCAGCCTAAACCTTCGCTGCATCAACACTTCCGGCTCCACTTGCTTCACCAGCTTCATCCTTGCTACCAGCCTCGATTGTCAAGATCTCTCCAGCCTCCTCTTCATCACCTAATTCAGCCAGCCTTGCCTTCCATTCTTCAGTTTCCCAGCTACTTTTGTCAAAGGCAGGATCCTGAGCTTCCAAGGCCATTTGAAGCTTGGTTTTGTACATTGCTATGGCGGCAGAAACTTTAGCATCATCTGTGATCTCCTGCCTTTCATAGTCAAAATTAACCAGTACCTTAGCCATCTTCTGTTTGGTATCCTGGAGTTCCTTCTGAAGATCAGCAAGTGCAAGATCCTTGAGCACAGCAACCTGCTGGAGGTCGGCAATCTTCTTATCTTGATCCTCAACATGGCCGACGTAATCCTCGATCTCAGCGAATTTCTGTAAAGAGGATAAAGGATAAGGTTAGAATTAAGTGATCCTCAGGTCAGTAGGATATATCAGCAGGATATATCAGCAGGATATGTCAACAGAATATATGAGCAAAGACAGTGATCCTCACATCATTAAAGTACTCAAGGAATTGGTGGCGAATTAGAGGCAGACCCTGCAAATCCTCAGCCTCGGAGGCCTTTCTCCTCTTGATTCCCTTTCCTTTAAGGGGTGCCTTGGGGATTGAAGCTGTCGGGCTGGCAGGAACCTTTCTTTTGGAGGATTTGACAGTGGTGAGATCGGTGACACTGAACCTTGAAGCAGCTTTGGTAGATTTTCCAGCACCTATACAACCAAAACAAGATAAGTATCTTTTCTTAATATACATTTAACTATTTATTTAAATTTTAAACAAGGATACTTACTTGACATTGTGACAGAGCCTGAGGATACCTCCTGTGAGTCTTGGGTTATTGTCTTAAAAGTTCTAGTTTCAGGGTCGAGTCCCCAGAAAGCAGCAAGTCTTTCCCTGGTGGTGGGTGTTGTGATGAGATGTGAAACAGAGATGGCTGCATGACACAAGATAAAGAAGGGGTTAGTGATCCTATTACAAAAACATGACCATCTGGTGATCCTTCCCAGGATCCTCCGGCCTACCATGGGTGGACCATGTTCTTGGTAAATGCTCTCCATCTGAAATGGTGTCCCTTCTTACAAAGAAGAAGCGACGTTTCCAATCTTTGTCGTTTTTGGTGACTTTGAGAAGAGGATGATCTGCACTGGGTTTTCGTTTGAGCAAATAACGGTGGGATCCAAAGGTAGTAAGATCATACAGTTCCGCCAGTTCTGACATTCCTAAATCAACGCCTTCCTACTCGATGATCCTCTCTAGGGTGTATAAAACCCTCCAAATCATCGGCATGGCTTGAATGTAAGATATGCCGGTAAGGGAAAAGAAGGATTGTGTGAATTCCGGGAAAGGATAGGTGTACCCTATAGCAAATGGAGTAACTGGAAAGGCAACCCAAGTTTCTGAAACATAGTCGCTCTGGGCAGTTGGATCGAAGGGTTTGAAAAAGACATTCGCCGGAAAACGGTGACGGATGTTATCTATTTGTGCATCGTTAAAGCAACACCTCTCGTTCACTGAGTCCTTGATGATCTTCTGACTCTTCAAAGGACTATCCTTTTTGTGATCCTTGGCCGGGGAACTTCGAAGCAACATTTTCGAAGTGATGAAGATAAAGAAAGAAAAACAGAGTAAGAAAGGAAGAAAGAGGAGAAAGAGATACCTGATTGATCTTCAACTGAGATTATAAAGGGAGTTTCTTTCGAATTTGAATGCATAATGATCCTATCTATATCTCTATTTATAATTATGATTCTGCAGGATTGTCACTTCCGTGACATCATCATCGCAACGGCTAGTTCTATTTTAATGGCTATATATCCGTTAGTTTGTTACGGATAAGATCAAGAAAACATAACTCGCTAATTTTACAATTTCACTCCTTATATTTTGGGGGCAATTGTTAGGGGAGGATTTTTTAACAATTAGTGATCCTTATTCGTTATCCTAACTGGTGATCCTTACTTCTGTGACAGGTGGTGATCCTCAGAAGAGCTTCAGGATCAGGATCATGGATCACTTTAAGGATCCTCGTACTGACGATTGTTTATTTATGTATTGTACTATCTCGCAGGTATAACGAGCTTGACCAAGTCTTGGCGACATTCCTGGAGAATATTCCTAAACTATTCTGCACGTGCTTGACCAAAAATAGACGTTATGGAGAACGTGGAGGCTTGGCACGAAAGTCGGATAGTTAGTTTAGGTGGTTATTTCTATTTTAAAAAGGGAGTAACGAGCTAGTAGAAAACACTTAGTCATTTCTCAGTTACACACACTCGTACAAACGCTCATACAAGCTCTCGTTCAAACACTTAGCAATTTCATACACTTTTTACACATTTCACCGTAGTGATCCTTGTACCTAGCTCGTTACTATCCGAAGTTGTAAACATTAATTCATTTATTTGAGCTTGGTGATCGGTAGTTTCCATCACCCGGGGTTTTTTGTGCCGGAGATCAACTCTTGATCAAGGGCTTTTTCCCCGTATAAATCCTTGTGTTGTTTGTGCAATTTACATTGAAGTGATCTTCATCGCTGTTACACATTTTGAGCATCATTCCCCGTAACAAAGAGTTTGGTTGCACTATCCTCAACAGATTTTTTGACCAAAACACTTGCTATGACTGGTTACTTTTCCAAATGGATAGAAGCTGAAGCCTGTGCTCAAGTCAGAGAAAAAGAAGTGATATCCTTTATTAAAAGAAACATTATTACTAGATTTGGCATTCCTTCTGAAATTGTTTGTGATAAGTGATATCATCATCAACAACTTGAAGAAGAAGCTTGGATCCAAAAAGGGAAAATGGGCAGAAGAGCTACCTTATGTGTTATGGGCTGATAGAACAACTCCCAAGAATGCTACTGGCTAGACTCCATTTTCTTTAGTGTTTGGAGCTCAATCTGTGATCCCTACAGAGATGGTAGTTCCTACTGTAAGAACAAGCATCCGTGATCCTGAAGGAAATGCTGAAAACTTGGTTCAAGATTTGGATACCATAGAAGAACTCAGGGATTTGGCAAGGATAAGATTGGCTAGTTATCAACAAAGGATGGCTAGAGCTTATAACAAGAATGTCAGGATCAGAAAGTTTCAGGTTGGTGACATGGTGTTGAGGAAAGCATTCCAAAATACCACAAATCCTACTGATGGCAAGTTAGCACCAAAGTGGGAAGGCCCCTATCTTATTGAAGCTGAGGCAGGAAAGGGGGCATACCGTTTATTAATAATGGAAAGTGATTTGTTACCAAGAGCTTGGAATGTTGTCCATTTGAAGAGATACTTCATGTAAGAAGGATCCTGGATCCTTTATCATTCTCATATCTAGTATACATCAAGGATCCTTAGATGATATATGATCCACATTCTGGTAATAATTTGATTTTAATTTATCTATTCTTTTAATTTATTTAATTATAAGGAGAAGGATCCAAGATCCTTTATCCTTCTTAACTAAATTCTAAGTTTTGCAGAAGTTGGTGCATCATTGACAAAGGATCATGTATCCACAGAAAATCTCCTAAGTTTTGGGCTTGTCCCTAGTTTTTGGGCTTGTCCCCAGTTTAAGGTATCTACTAACTTCTACGAATCAGGTTCTTACACCTTCGCCAGTTGCGCACGATTATCCTAATGCAGTTAAAGGCAATGGGACCAGTACTCGCTTTAGGGGCTGACAATTTCATTGTACTGGCTGTATTTAGGATCCTAAGTATAATGGTAGACATACCGTACATCTGTTCCTAAGGTTTCTAACGTTTTCACGTTAGCTAAGGTTTTAGCATCTTCAAGTCACTAAGTTTGGATAGTCGCCAGTATGGGCCATACTCCAGTATACACAAGATCCTTTGGGCTTGTCCCCAGTTTTTGGGCTTGTCCCCAGTTTATTGGGCTTGTCCCCAGATTGTTAGGCTTGTCCCCAGATACTAACATCTTCTTTACAATTGGCTCAGTCCCAAGTTATATCCTATTTCATGTTTCCAAAGCTAAACAGTTAAGGATCCTGGATCCTAACTTTATACAAGGGTTTGTCTTTTGGTTATCACAATTGTAAGTGTCAAGGATATAGGATCCTAACTTGGATTCTCTGGTATGATCCTTATTTACTTTAACTTTATTCTTGGTTTATCAGTGTTACCCTTATTCTTTGACAACAGGATATATGATCCTTAAATTGTCTCACTTTTCAAACCTTTTGATTATAAGATATTTGATCCTTGACCATATCCTAAACTTTTTGACATAAACTGATTTTTATACTTTCAATAATAACTTGTAAGTTCAAGAAATTGTACAATAACAATTGAAAGTTAAGTATATGTAAAATAAACAACACAAAGATTGTCAAAAGGTTAAAGTTTTATTTATTTATCATAGTTAACCCTTTTAAAGGTTGTCAAAATTGCCTACCCAAACATCTACCAGCAATACGTGGCCCGTCCGCTTGGGTAGGCAAAGGGTGTCCATGTTCATAAGGTTCATTGAGTGCAGGAACTCAAAAGGCGAGTGGCATCAAAGGCTTCATCCTCCACAAATAGAAGGACCCATCCACCTTTGCTACCCCCCATTGTCCAGAGGATCAGTGATCCTTAAACCTAAAAACTATTGTTCACCATACAGACCATTGTTCAAAACATCATAACCAAAAAACTACCAAATCATAAAAAATGGGCTCCGGCCACGTCTAGAAATTTCCATCATCGCCCATTTGTGCAGCCTAAACCTTCGCTGCATCCTCCACCTTCTTCTCATCACCTTGACCACTGCCTCCAGCCGCTGCATCCTCAGGATCCTTCGCTTTTCTGCCACCACCTTCGAGAGCCAGCACCTCCTCAGGTTCATCTTCGTCCCCAAGCTCTACAAGCCTTTGCTTCCAAGCCTCCACATCCCAGCTGGACCTATCAAAGGCAGGATCAGCAGCCTCCTTGGCCATCTGGAGTTTGATCTTCAGCATCATGACAGCAGTAGAGTGTTTGGCCCCTTCCATGACCTCAATCCTCTCCCTTTGGGCTGTCATTTCAGCAACAAGAAGCTCCTTCCGCAGTGCCTTCTGTTCATTCTCAAGTAGGGAGATCTTTTTATCCTTAGCAACTGCGATGGCCTGGAGGTCAAGGCACTTTTGTTCAGCTTCAGCCACATGTTGGTCAATGAGGATCTGGACTTCAACGAATTTCTGCAATAGAGGATTTGAGTGTTCAGGATCCTGTATCCTCAAAAGAGAGGCAAAATTTTAGGATATGAAATCCTTACCTCGGAGACGTATTCTTGAACCTGGTGTTCCATCAGGGGCAGGCCTTCAGCGGGTTCAGCAGTCTTCTTCCTTTTGGTCCCTTTACCCCTGGTGCTGACTCCTTTGCTCTCAGGAATGCTTTGGCTTGCAGACAGCTCCTTTTTGAGAGACCTAGGGGAGGCATATTCCTGGATGTCAGTCACACTGAACCTGGAAGCAGACTTTGAGGATTTTCCAGCGCCTACAAACATAATTCACAGATAAGTACTCATACCTTATATTCATTTAAACATTTATTTACATAAAAATATGGATACTTACTTGACATTGTGTAGGAACCAGAGGAGATTTCTTGAGAATCCTTTACTTTGGCTTGAAATGTTCTTGTAGCAGGGTCGAGCTTCCAGAAAGCAGCAATCCTCTCTTTTGTAACAGGAGATTCTTGGATGCTAGAGAATGAGATAGCTGCACAACAAAAACAAAAGAAGGATCAGTTATCCTTAGCAGAAAAGAAGAATCCTACCGTGGTTCTGGTCCAAGGATCCCGTATCCTACCTGGGTGATCCATTTCTTGGGTAGATGATTCCCATTTGGGATGGAGTCCTTTCTTACAAAGAAGAACTGGTTCCTCCAGTTGGAATCATTCTTGGTGGTTTTCAGAATTGGGTGTGCTTGACCAGGTTTGTGCTTAAGAAGAAAACGATGAGAACCATGGCTGACAAGATTATACAACTGGCTCAACTCAGACAAGCCTATATCAATCCCTTCCTGTTCAATGATGTTTTCAAGAGTGTACAAGACTCTCCACACCATCGGCATGGCTTGGACATAGCACAAACCTGTGAGTGTGAAAAAGCTTTGGGTTAGGAAAGGGAAAGGATATGTGAAGCCGATCTGGAAAGGGCTTGCAGGGAAAGTGATCCAGGCCTCAGAAACGCAGTCACTCTTCATCGAAGAGTCAAAGGACCTAAAAATGGTTCCTTCCGGGAAACAGTGACGTAACCGATCAATCTCAAGATCGGTGAAGCGACAGAGTTCCAATGAAGGGTTTTTAGTTATGCCCTGACTCTTCGGAGGGCTCTCCTTTTCGGGATCCTTAGCAGGAGAGGATCGAAGATTCATCTTGGCCATGGGTAAACGAAGAACAGAGCACCGGAAAGAAAAGATTTAGAGAGAAGGAAAGAAGAGATACCTGACGAAGTCTTCGAATGAGGATTTAAAGGGGAAGGGTCTCGAATTTAAATGCATTTTTCATCCTTATCTCTAATCCTATATATAATGATGATTGTTGCAGGAAGTCTTATTGCTGATGTCATCCTCGCAATGGCTAGTCCTATTGTAACGGCTAGTTTTTTGCTAACCACTCGTTCGGAATCAAGCAGAAAATATGACTCATTCAGTTGCATTTAATTCCTCATATTTTGGGGGAAATTGTTAGGGATGGATTTTCACAGCTTATGGATCACGGATCCTCAGTTCAGCTTGAATTAAGGATCCCAGAAGATGTTGCAGTACTAAGGGTCCAGGATCCTTATTATTATCCTAACACTAACAGTTGTTTCCATCATTTTTGAACTTGTTTTGTAGGTGTATTCGAATAGGACTTGGTCCAACCGAGATTCTAGGGGAATATGCTTTATGATTCTACACGTGCATGAGCTCTTCGACCGTTATGGTGATCGTGGGGGACTTGCACCTTTTTGCGGATAGTTAGTTAGGCTAGATATTTCTATTTTTAATGGGGATACAAGCTTGAATTGGACATTATTATTAACAACACAACTGCACTACACTCGAGCTCTCAAGAACTCTCTACGATTACACACTTTTGCACACTAGTGATCCTTGTACCAAGCTTGTTATCATCCCGATTTATAAACATTGTTTGTTTAATATAGTTGGTGATCGGTAGTTTCCATCACCCGAGGCTTTTTGTGCCGGAGATCATTCATTGATCAAGGGCTTTTTCCTTGTATAAATCCTTGTGTTCATCACTCATTCCATTCATTCATTATTCATATATTTGATCATTTAACTAAGCCTCACACCTCACAAAATCAGATTTGGTTGCATTATCCTTGTGTGATTTTTGACCAAAACAATTTATATGTTGTATTTTGATAACATCAAATACCCCCACACTTGAATCTTTGCTTGTCCTCAAGCAAAACTCTATTATGTGGCTTACACACCTAAACGGAATAGGTAGAAGAGAAGGTTTTTGGGTCTTATCTTTAGAGTGTCGGGTATCCAAGTTTTAAATATATTTTGTTTTTATTTTATTTACAATCTTATTCATCATGATTTATTTAAAACTTAATTTATGAAAAATTATTTACTTTGGGCATAATATGCCTTTATAAAATTCCATTTAGTTATATACAATTTTACACACCTCACAAGTATTCACTCAACACTCGGCCAATATTAAGTGAAACGCTCGTGCCCGAATTGGAACTTATTCCTACCATAGGCTTGAAAATTGATCAAACCTCCTCCTTTTGACGTTAAATCCTTATAAATACCAAGAGGACTTTGAAGGGTAGGTGGTGGTTCAGGTTTGGTAAGTTTTATTCAAGAAAATGGGTAAAAACGTAAACTATTGGGCTTTCTATTGCTTTTTGGCTTAGCAAAAAATACTTTGGCATATTTTTTGGATTTTACAGATTTTTTTTGTGCCAAAGTTGAAACTGAGCCGAAATCGTAACTTCATAACCGATAAGTTTACAAAAATGAAAGATGAAAAATGAAAAGATAAATTTTTGTGGGTTTGAAACGAAAAAGGTTTTTAAGGTTCAAAAGGTTTAACTAGGGAGTGTTTTTGTAAAAAGCAAAGAAAATAAAGGTTTTGTTTAAGAAATGGGTTTATCCTAATGCCTCTATCATTTACTTACTTAGATTTTTGTCGGTAAGGATTTGGGACGTATCGGGTTCTCAAGTTCTAGATTCGGGAGAACCAAACGGGCTATTTACACAAGAAACGAAAATTGAGCAATTAGTAAAGATGTATATTTTATGCTCGGTAATGGCTCAAAACTCACTTTTATGGGAAAAAGGGTCATCGTGTAAAAACGTATATATAATCAAATTTTACAAAGATTTATCATGCCCGTTTTCGTAATTTTTCTAAATTGGTTCTTTTTATCATGACGCTATCGGTTGTAAATTTGTAAAAACATAATTTTTAGAACTTGTTTACCCAACTAAACTTAAGATAAGTGAAAAAAAATGAAAAGAATTTTTTTGAAAAAGTTTGGGGTGTTTAGTGGTTCCAATGTGAGTTTTGTGTAAGGCTTGTTTTAGGACAAACGATTCAAGGGTTTTTATTATCCTCCCCCCACCCTTAAATTATACATTGTCCTCAATGTGTCCCAAAAAGGATTTATTTTGGAAAATGTGTAAAAAGTATGAAAATAACAAAAATTTTTGGTTACTGGCACTTGCAGCACGGCCCTGTGCTATGGGGACACGGCCCCGTGTCCAAAGTGCAAGTAACAATTGAAATCAGAAGACTTACAGTGGGGTGGCCACGGGGGCGTGCTGGGTGAGCATGGCCCGTGCCACCTTCTGGATAAGAATTTTTTGACACCAGCAAGACTGGCACGGGGGCGTGCTAAGTGAGGACGGCCCCGTGCTGCAGCCACTGTTTTGCAGAAAATGAGTTAGGAGGCTTCTGTTTTACATGCATGGGTTTCATTTCATCATCCATTTTGTGTTTCCATTTTCTCTAACACATTTATTTGAAGTACCATCATCCAAACATCCATTTTTTTCATTAAAAAGACACATTACATAGAAAAGAAAAATTACAAACCTACATTAACTAAAGCTAGATAGATAAAATCTTGGAAATTCCTTTTCGAGATCGATTTTAACAACCTAAAAGCTACATTCCTAGATTTATGAATGTTGGAAGATGGGGGACTAATAGCTTTTATCGGAAATACCCAAGCTAGAGGTCGTTGAGCATTTCTTCAATCTCCCTTGGTAGGAAGATAAAGGGCTCTTCTTTCGCCTCATCTTGAGCGGGTGTGGGGTTGATCAGGACCTCAAAAGTGGCGTCAATAGGAGGAGGTTCCGGATTCTCCACATCCCAACCCGTAGGTTGTATGATCTCGTTGGCTAGGTTCCAATCTTCTTGTGGGAAGATTGGCTCCATGGGAGGTAATGCCAAGATATTCAACCTTTGATGCAAAAGGTTGATTTCTCTAAAGCAATCCTCCAGCCCCATGGTAAGGTAGTTCACTCGGTCAAAGAGAACTTCCTCTACCAATGTCATTTCATGAAGGCTTTCCCTTAAGGCACTCACATATCATACGAGAGTGGCCTCAATAAAGAGCCTTCTTCCACTGCTATGACTTCTGGATCTTGTCGACGATGTTCCACTCTATTGGCTCGCCATCTTCAGAGAAAATGACCAATCCCTAGAAAGAAATGAAATATCAGAACATTCAGCACGGCCCCGTGCCAGCCTGGCACAGCCCCGTGCTGCTCCATCTGCTTAAGATTTTTAGCTCTAAAAATTTTATTTTAAGTTAGTTTTGACTTATTTTTTATTTTCTGAACGTAAATAACTTAAAATAATGTTATACTAATGTGAATTTGCAAAACCTTGAGCTAAAAATCAAGAGTATGAGCCTCCTATTGAAACCTTTGAAGCTTGAAGCTTCAAGCTTCAATGGAGTTCATGGAGGATGAAGAAGAGGAAATGTACAAAAGAGGAAAAGCCAAGAAGGTTGAATGAGAACTTTTTAAGAACATGCCTCTTCAGGTATGTGTGAAGAATCTCAGAGATCTTGCCTTTTGAGAATGGTTCTAAACATTCTCCCAAAGGCTGACTTTACAGACAATAACAACACGCGAGCACGGCCCCGTGCCTGGGCAGCACGGCCCCATGCCGGATTCATGTGTCAGAGAATGTTGTCCATTAGTTGAACACGGCCTACGTCACTATTGACACGGCCCCGTGTCGAAAAAATACGAGTGGCACGGCCCCGTGTTAATTCGACACGCCCCATGTTTCTGGAAGAAAGTGGGCATGGCCCCGTGTCAGAGTTTTTATTTTTTTACCTAATTATTTTAAGGAATTATCCGATGTCGGGTGGTTCCTTACTGGCTGGAACAACACCGTACTGTCGGATATACCGCAAACTTAGGCGAGGGATAGAAAACACAAGAGGTTGTCGGAAAGGTAGAATAGTTCTTTAAAAATGGAAAAAATGGGGTTTTTCCTTATTTACCTTTTCCGGGCTCTTGTTAAAGAAGGTGTGAGTCGATTCGCTCTTGTCCATGTTGTTAGTGTGAGATTCATACTCGGTAAGGGGAGCTGTCATGGCTAAATCGATACAGGGACGACTGTCACTTTCATTTTCGCGATCGTCCATGGTAGAGGTTTGGTTGACCTCGGTGTTGTCTTGTGCGCCTACTTTTTCCTCCATCGGTTCTCCTTCTGATGGAATCTTTGATGAATTTTGTGCCTTCAAGTAAGCTTCTATCACTCGGATACTTTGGATGATCCTCTTTTCTATTTCACCTATGGGCTCTAGGTTGTCTAGAAAAGAGGATCGATGGAGTTCAGGCGTAGGGATTTCTTCATTATTTCCACTCCCGCTTGTTTCGGGGGTTTTGTTACAAGAAAACGATGGGGATAAATAGTGGGGAGTGAAGTTTAGAATGCCACATTCTGCTTCTTCATGATCCTCCCTACAAAAATCGCACCATAACCCATAGGAGTGGCGGGGATAGAAGTAGTCAAAGAAATCCATTTTGTGTTTTTTTTAGACCGTCGGGATCAGGCGGCCACTATTTTCTTACAAATAGTGAGTTTGGCATGGCCACATGTTGGAACAACACGGCCTCGTGCTGCACTCTGTATCTGGGAGAAAATAATTTTAAGGTTCTGGAGAGTTGACACGGCCCCGTGTCAAATCTGCAGAAAGAGGAAAAATAAAAGAAAAAGAAGAAAAACCTAAAAAGAAAAGATTAGGCCGTCAATTTTAAGCTTTCCTGAAATTCCTGTGCCCCCGGAAACGGCGCCAAAAACTTGGCGTGTGTCGGTGTGAGTGTATTTTTTTAGTTATTTTTAGCTCGTTTTACTCGCCGATTTTAAGTTTTAAATTTATAAAACACGATATTCTACTATCACTCTACACACATGCTTAGGGCAAGTATACCCATCGCGGACGTAGTACAGTGACGGCAAGATACCGAGGTCGTCCAAGGACACAAGAGCTTTTAGTACCGGCTTATCGTCAACGTCTAATCGAACCAACTTTTAAGAAAAGATTTTTTTGAAACTAATAAAAAGATAAAAACAGAAGATAAAAATAAAATAAAAATGATAGACAAGAGAGAATCACTTGGATCCAACTTATCTTTCATGTACCCTTTTGATAATTTCCGCACTTTGAGTATTTTAAGAGATTATCTTAGTTATAGTAGTAGGCCCCTCTTCCAAGGCGACATTACCCTTAACCTAGTGGTTTGAGTCAGCAAGGATATAATCCCACTAGGTTGGATTATTGAAAGATAATTAAGTAAGTTATTAATGCAAAATGTGGGGGACCCCCCTTCCCAGGCGGCGATCACCCTCAACCCATTGGTCTGAGTCAGCAAGGATACAGTCCTCGCGGGGTTGGTTTAATGTTTTAATAAAAATTTAAGAATAATGGATTCAAGGTTTTTACTCCTCTCCCGTGGTGGGTAATGCTCGCTCCAACTTGTGAGGTGTTACTGTGCTTGAACCAGGTTCTCACAGGATCTATACACTGAACGAGACATAGAATTACCCAAACCACCCTTCTAACCCCCTTCCAGGAAATTAACATGCTTTATATGGACCGTAAAGACATAAATATGTTGAATCAATGAACATATGAAGAATGATTGAGTAAATTCGCCTTCAATATAAAAAAAACTATTTATTAATGTCATTAATACATACCCAATTAAAAAGAAGCCAAAGATTGGAAATCATAAAAGAAATACATAGAAGAAAAGTCTTCACCAAGTGATGTAAGAATTTAGCCAAGCATGGCTTTTGTTTGACAAAGATTCTTACAATCAATCTTGGATCCTGAGACTACACACACACTCTAAAGATGAAAAAACGGATGATGATGGTGGTGGATGATGGTGTTGTAGTGGTGGTGGAGTGGTTGCAAGTGAGAGAGAAGTGGTTTGCCAAGAGATGAGTTGAAGTGGAACCAAGCACTCTTATTTATAGCTGTAAACAAAAGCTCAGCACGGCATGTGCCCGCCTGGAACGGCCATGTGCCCATCTCTCTCTCTCATCCTCATTAACTGCTTGTTAGATATTTGTACTAACACGGCCCCGTGTGTCAACGGCACGGCCCGTGGCCAAAGTACCTGCTATATTATCGCAGATTCTGCAAATCTTTGAGTTGACCACGCCCCATGTTGGCTTAGCATGGCCACGTGTTGGCTTAGCACGGCCACGTGTTGGCTGCCATTTTTGTCTTTTACAGTTGTCTTTTTCTCCTGCCTAGTATCAATCTTTGGTCACAGCCCGTGTCAGGTGGACACGGCCCCGTGTCTGCCTTATGTTCTTGTTATTTTGAGGTTTGGATGTGAGTTGGGGCTTGCGATCCGCGGCAATTCCTTCTTCTTTGCATTTATGTTGGATTTTGCTGTCTTTTTGCTCTTTTTGCAAATTTAAGCTCTTTTATCCCTGAAAATATAAAAGGAACGAAAACACGAGTTTTTTCCAACATTAGTACTAAAAAAGGGTTGCTTTTACGCCGTATTTGACATAATTTATATGTTGTATTTTGATCACATCAAGCTCTTGACATAAGACTTCAGGATTTGATTCAGGATCCCGTAGGCTTGATCTAGCTGTAGGAATCACCATTTCTATTAGGATCACTGCTTCTGCCCCAAACACCAAAGAGAATGGGGTTTGCCCAGTAGCATTCTTCACTGTTGTTCTATCAGCCCATAGGACAAATGGTAGTTCCTCCGCCAATTTTCCTTTTTTGGCACCTAACCTCTTCTTTAAATTGTTGACAATTATCTTGTTTAAGGATTCTGCTTGTCTATTAGCTTGAGGATGCACTGGTGTCGATGTAATCATTTTGATTGCCCAACTTTTGCAAAAATCCTTAGTTCTTTTGCTGATGAATTGAGATCCATTATCAGAAATTATCTCGGCTGGTATCCCGAACCTTGTCAAGATATTCCTCTTTATGAAGGATACCACTTCTTGATATCTAACTTAGACAAAGGCTTCTGCTTCAACCCACTTGGAGAAATAATCCGTCATTGCTAACATGAAAACCTTTCCTCCTGGAGCCTTCAAAAGTTTTCCCACTATATCCATACCCCATTTCATAAATGGCCAAGGGGATATCACTTGAAGCTCTTTATTTAATAATTAGAAATAAAAACCAACTAAAATTTGGTGAAGTTGCTGACAAAGGATTTTTCCTAGGTTATGTAGATGGTGCACCAAATAAGAGAGTTTTTAATAAAACTATTGGTAAAATTGAAACGGTTTTTAATGTTGAAATTATAATATTCACCCAAACAGTCCAGCCCAGGTCCAGCAAAGCTATATGATTATGATCTATTCTTTGAGTCGTTTAAAATTCCTGAGTTTTCCGATGCAAGTGATGTGGAGATAATTCATAGCTTGACTAGGGATGGAGATGAGAGTACTTTTGGTCCGAGATCAAGTATTCCAATTGCAAATGTGCCAGCAACTTCCTCAAATGCAAATTAAGAAGTAGCAGATTCGAGTGATAGTGAGTCTGAACCTCTTGAGTGGGAGGAATTTACAAATCCGTTTGCTAATCAAAATAGTCAGGGGGAGATTGGATCAAATCTAAAGACTAACTTGGAAGTTGATGCCATTGCAACTACACGAGCAAACATAGATCATCCAGTTGACAACATTATAGGTGATCCGAATGCAGGTGTACAGACAAGGAGAAATATAGCAGAAGGTTCATGCTTGCTTACTACGATTGAGAAGACTGGTATTATCAATGAGTGCTTGTATAGTTGTTTTATTTCTCAAGAGGAGCCTAAAAAACATTCATATGGCTCTGAAGGATAATTCATGGGTAGAAGCTATGCAGGAGGAATTAGCTTAGTTTGAGAAGTTGAAAGTTTGGGAGTTAGTTGATTTACCAGAATGAGAGAAAGAAATTGGCACCAAGTGGGTGTTCAAGTGTAAGAAAGATGACCGAGAGATCGTGATAAGGAACCAAGCTCGGTTAGTGGTAAAGGGGTTCAATCAGCAAGAGGGGATTGACTATAATGAAGTGTTTGCACCAGTTGCAAGGTTGGAAGCAATTCAAATGTTTCTAGCGTTTGCATCTTTTAAGGGATTCAAAGTTTATCAGGATGACGTGAAGAGTGCATTTCTTTACGGGAAAGTTAAAGAACTGGTATATGTCTCACAGCCAGATGGGTTTACTGATCCAAACTATCCAGATTGGGTGTACAGATTGGATAAGGCACTGTATGGATTACATCAAGCACCCAGGGCGTGGTACGTAATACGATTATAACGGGACCTTAAATCAGTAGCATACTAGTCTAATTCGGTTCATAATCGAAAGTCAAAACAGAAGTCAAACTTCGCGACTTTCGGTTGCGAACCGACCCTAAAACTGGAATTGACGAGCTAAACATGTTTACACATGTTCTAATAATTCTTACCAAGTTGTTTAAGTGTTAAAACCTATTTTAAAACATGTATAAAATCAGTTTATGAATATTTCAAAAACTGACCCGTTGACTTTTTAAAACATTAATATGTTGACTCGTCAATTGACCAAGCAAACGTGATTCTTTGAAGGTGCCCTTTTCAGGGATTAACACCTACCTAATTACGATCACGTAGCCATGTTCGTTGCGAACAATGGCTGGACCATTAAGGTCTAAATTGAAAGTCAAAGCGTTTATCGAAAACTCTTGACTTTCAGCTTTATTAAGCCTAATAAATGAATAAGCCATGAAAGGAACACTTACAAGTGGTCCTAGGGACTGAATAAAACTCAAAGGGATGCTCCCAATTGCTCAGGAACTTCTAGATATGAGTGTAGAAAGATTTATGAGAAATTGTGCAAGTTTTGAAGTGAAAAGTGATGGCTATTTATACTTGTCTTGGAGTTGTAGGATCATGACAAGTGTCTAGGGTGTTTTGCAAGGATTGAACATGATCAAAACGATTGTCTAGATCAGATTTCATATTTGGAGAACACACATCTTGGGCTACAAGCATAAAAGAATATAAAAAATAATCAAATGTGCAACCAACTGTTGCTGGAAATCATCGTTCTGCCCAGATGTGGCTGCGGCATGGCGCGACCAGAAAGGTCATGGGCCGTCGCGTGACGCCACCACCTCATACAAGTTTCATAGTTTGACAGCTTTAGTCCTTTCACAAGATTTGTTGAGTTTTGACGATTTTAACCCCTTATAACCCACTTTCTAGGTTGCGTAAAGGTGTTAAGGCATAAGTAACTTGGTTTATGACTGAAAATGCCATGGATGTTGGTTCGTTCGGTCATACGGTCGCGTTTTTCGCTTAATTACGACGAACGCGAAAACGACCCAAATTGCGCAACGAATGATATTTTTGCATTCTTATTAATAAAATACAAGATATTAGGTATACCCAGGGTATGACCGAGCATCAAATGTTCCGGGTTTGTTAAAAGGTCACCCAGAGGTAAGAATTAACATGTTGACGCTTTTAACCCTTCGTCACACAAACTTTCAAACAATTACGCAAACGGCTCCTCTCGTCCAATAGTGGCTCATTTGAGAATACGGACACCATATAAGGTCACTCAGAGGCATAGTTTCAGCATGTTGACAATTTTAGTCCCTCCACATTCATAGTTTTCATTTTTGACAAAAAAAATAGTCCCTCTTAGCAAACTTTTGGGCACAATTAAGATTAAGGACACTTGTCAATACATTATTGGACACGATTTTACGAGGTGTTACATTATTGCATACACTAATTCAGATTTTGGAGGGTGTAAATCTACCAGAAAATCTACCACAGGTGGTTGTCAGTTCTTAGGGGGAAGACTTGTGTCATGGCAGTGCAAGAAACAAGCTTGTGCGTTTACGTCTTCGTGTGAAGCTGAATACATTGTTGCAGGTAGCTGCTGCTCTCAGGTTCTGTGGATACAACAGCAGATGCGCGATTACGGTTTGAATTTCACTCGCACCCCTATTATGATAGACAATAATGCCATAATTTCCATAACAAATAATCCGGTAAAACATAGTTGCACAAAACATAATGACATTCGTCATCATTTTATACGGGATTGTGTTGAAAAGAAAATGATTGACAGGGCTCGATCTGGACATCTAGTAGATCTTTACACAAAAGCTTTTGACAGGGCTCGATCTGGACATCTAGTCTAAATCAACGGGATGAGAAATCCTGAATAACTAGTTTTTCATAAAAAAATTGTAAATAGTTTATTGCTTTATTTTTAAAAAAATCAAAAATTTAAAAATAGAAAACCATAAAAATAAAAAATAATAATAAAATCAATAATGAGTTATCACTGTGTGAAAAAGAAGAGATTATAGTACATCGGCAAGTTAGACTATCACACTGAAACTGAAATTAAATTGCTTAAGTGTGATAGCAGCTTCATCATATGATGTACCCGTAGGAAAGAAACATGAAATAATCAACTTGCCATGGTGAGATAAGCATAACAAATTGTGTATAGGTGGGTAACATATCAGTGGCGTATGGTTTTATAACCTTAAATCTTGCGTTGATAGATTGCCAAATTCTGAGGTTTTAGGTCTTTATACTGTTATTTCATCCGGGGATATCAGGTTTGTCCTTCTGCTGTATCCAGATATATGCTGACCTAGGCACAACCATGGTATCTTAAAAGAGCTAAAAATGCCAAAACCAAGAAATTGAAGAAGCTCTCACAGAGAGTCATTCAAATGTGCAAAATGCATATGTCGTACCAAATTTGGTATTTGCCTTACCCTCATTGGATATTGGTCTCTTTGCTGTACGGAAGTACTGACCTGATCACCAATTATCTAACGTTGTAAAACAAAATGGATGAACTCGGTATACTCACCTACTACGATGAATTTTTGTGCATACCTTGATCGCGGGGGTATGTCTTGAAGTGGCACACACTAGTACATCAGTATAATATAAACTTAATCATATCACAAGGTAAAGGTACTTGAAATGTTCATGTGTTTTGTTTAAGTAGATAACCAATACTGGTAATCATCTTGAACTGCTTTTCACAAAAGTTAAAAGAAATATTAACCGCATGTGTGAAACAGTTTGAGTTGGCTGATATGATCTTCTTGCACATGATTCTCACAAAAACAGAGTGTTTATTTTCATTGTTATTTATTTTCTTTCAGAAAAATATAAAAATCCAAAAAGATTTTCTTTTTCTTTAAAATTGTTAACGTATGAAAAATGGTTGTTCAGGGAGGAATTGTTACCGATAGGGGGAGCTGGTGTTAGAATTTGAATTCTAAATTTTTTTTCTCATTGTCGGTTCTAGTGTGTTGGAAAAAGTTTTGAGAGTTTGGTGTTGAGTTGAAAAATTACTTAATCTGTAATACAGTTTTCATATCTCTTGATTAATAATAATTTGTTAACTTGTGTTGAAAAATTCTTATGGTTTCTCGAGATGTTTGTCTTGTATACAGATAGTTGCAATTTGTTCCTGTGAAGTAAAGTGGTGAGTTGCTATGAAGTTTCGTGAAGAGGAGTCTGATTGGATGCATGGTAGAAACCTTCTTTCTACATTGCTGACAAAGTTTGAAGAGTTTGAAGATTGCAATGCAAATGCTAAAGAATGCTAACGTTTTTGAAGATTTGGTAATTGGATGCATCAGCTTAGGGGGGTCTGTTGCTGACAGAAGCTATTGAAGCTGAAGCTATCCAAAGACCAAAGACTATGAAAAGATTACATGAAGAATGCAAGATGACTGGAGACAAAGTTGTTTTATGAAGCTATTGTCAAGAGGGAGTATGTTGGTACATGTTTGTGACAACATCTTTTAGATTTGGGTCTTTGGATATCTTTTAATTAGTGCAACGATAAATGGTTAGCGGGTTTAGCTATATATTAGTTAATTATTAGTGATTAGGCCAAAACCCGTATTGGGGGTGTAGGGGGCGAATTGGGCCTTGCCCAATTTGAAGTCCATGTTATGGAAACCCTAACCCATGTTGCAAACTTGTGTTATATAAACAAAGGGCTTTGCATTAGGTTAGGGTTAAGCACTTGAAATCAGATTACAGAGAGTTTAGAGAGAGAAAATTCGTGACAGAGAGTGGGACGAATTTGTTGAGTTCTAGGATCTTAGGATGATTGTTAAACTGCTAGTTTGAATAATCAATAAAGATTAGTTTGTTCGGTTTTAGTTTTATCTGCTTCTACACCTTTCTGTTATAATCTGATCTAGAGGATTCCGCACTCTAGATTAGAAAGACAATTCTGTTAAGATCAATAGGACTAAAGGGACCTGCACAAAGGCGTTGGCTAGAAACAGTAAAGGATTATGATGGTGCAATACATTATCAACGGGAAGAGCTAATGTAGTAGCAAATGCGCTAAGCTGAAAAGAGGGATATACTCCCATTCGTGTGCGGTCGATGCAACTTGTGGTAACCTCGGGTTTACTTGAAAGGATCCGAGAGTCACAAATTGAAGCGGTGAAAGAAGAGAACTGGAAAAGGAACGAATAATAGGCAAAGTAAAAGATATTATAGATAGCGATAACGGGTTAAAAACTCGGTTCGGTAGAATATGGGTTCCAAACACGTGTGGTGTTAAAGACCTCCTTCTTGACGAAGCACATAAGTCGCATTATTCGATTCACCCGGGGGCGACCAAGACGTATCGAGACTTGAAACAGAATTATTGGTGGCCTGGGATGAAAAGAGATGTGACAAAGTATGTTGAAAGATGTTTAACTTGTTTACAAGTAAAAGCGGAGCATCAAAAGCCTTATGGAAAGCTACAACCGCTAGATATACCGGTTTGAAAATGGGAACATGTTACTATAGACCTATTAACCAAATTACCAAGAACGGCTTGTGGGTTCGACGCCATTTGGGTAGTCGTGGATAGACTAACAAAAAGCTCTCATTTTATTCCTATTCGTGAGACTTATACTTCTGAAAAGATGTCAGAAGTATACGCGAATGAGATCGTAGCGCATCATGGAGTGCGGGTATCCATCGTATCCGATAGAGATACTTGGTTCACTTCAAATTTCTAGCGCGACTTCCAAGAGCAAATGGGTACCAAGCTGTTTATTAGTACGGCATATCACCCACAAACTGATGGATAAAGCGAGCGAACAATTCAAACACTGGAAGATATTCTTCGGACATGTATTATCGACTTTGGCGGTAGTTGGGATGCTTACTTACCGTTAGTCAAATTTTCTTACAATAACAGTTACCATTCGAGCATTGGTATGGCGCCATATGAGATGCTTTATAGCCGAAAATGCCGAACCCTGGTATGTTGGGGTGAGGTGGGTCCGAGGGAACTCGCCCATAAGGATGTGATAAATGCCACGAACAAAAAATTGATATGGTATGAGCTCATTTAAAAGTGACGCAAGACCTGCAAAAGTCATACGCAGATAAAAGACGAAGACCCATAGAGTTTCAAGTTGGGGATAAAGTGATGTTGAAGGTATCTTCTTGGAAAGGAAGCATCTGTTCCAGAAAAAGAGGAAAGTTAAGCCCCCGATTCATTGGGCCTTTCAAAACAATTGATAAAGTGGGTAAGGTAGTATACCGTTTGTAATTGCCTAAAGAATTAAATGGTATACACAACACTTTCCATGTCTCTTATTTCCGAAAGTGTTTGGCCGATGAAACGACCTACGTTCTTTACGACGACATAGAAGTGGATGATAAACTTAATTACGTGGCAAAGCCTATTGAAATTCTTGATCGAAAAGTCAAAGGCTTAAGAAATAAGGAAATTGACCAAGTTAAGGTCAAATGGGAGCATCGGAAGGGATCGGACACCACTTGGGAATCCGAGGAAGAAATGAGATGACCCTACACTTCACTCTTTGGTACGTATATGCGTTTCAGGGACGAAACCCTTTTTAAAGGGGTGGACTTGTAACACTCCAAAAATATTAGATTATTATATATATATATATATATATATATATATAGGATAGGAGTTGGCCAGAAAGTCCAAATTTCCTAAAAAGTTTAAAAAGTCATAAAACACCATAATGTCAACCATAAAACACACCAAAAACCCACAAATAATATGATGAAGATTACTAAAACATCATGTATGTGGGTTTTGTGTTGTGTTTTAGATGTTAAGGCTCTGATTGTGGAATGACAAATATTATTGTGTTTTATGTTGTTTAGCATTGTGTGTTTTATATTCATAGTTCTACGATGGTGTGTTTGAAGTTTTTATGGACTATTAGAGTTTGAATATGTTGTTTTAGTAGTATTCATTCTATTATTTGTGAGTTTTAGGTGTGTTTTATGCCTGAAAT
The DNA here is from genome assembly GCA_030545235.1 of Helianthus tuberosus. Lineage (NCBI taxonomy): Eukaryota > Viridiplantae > Streptophyta > Magnoliopsida > Asterales > Asteraceae > Helianthus > Helianthus tuberosus. Next base: position 94,694,233 of record CM060403.1, on the reverse strand, counting down.
TATTGTGTTTTATGACTTTTTACACTTTTTAGGAAAAACACACTTTCCGTAGGATCCCCACTCTATATATATAACACCCCAAAAAATATTAGATTATATACATATATATATATATAAATGAAAATAAAATGAAAGAATGGATTCTAGCCCTTTTTTAATTAAAAGACCAAACATGAAGGGTTTAAGTTGACAAAAAGGAAAAACTTTGGTTTTAAAACTCTGAAACAAAAATTACACACACATGCGTGTGTTGAAGTCGATCAGGGGAAAAGGCCAGGAGGAGAAAACCTTCACTTGACCTAAATCATCAAATTGAAAGGCAATTGGGGCTAGAATTCATGCATGTGTGTAGATTATAGATCATCCATATGAGATTAACATAAGGTATGTAACAAATTTCGTTTTGAATGATGGTTGTTATGTAAAGAACTTGGGAAATTGAGTTCATGGTGAAATTGATGATAATGTGACTTAGAGAAAGTGTTGTACGAACCTAAGGGCCTTAAACTTAGCTGAAATTATACATAATTAAGAAAGAAACAAGTGTTATGATGTTATGTATATATTTGAATAAGTGGGTTTTGATGAATAGTTTGAACCTATGAAATCTAGGAGGTTAATGTTGGGTGTATGAACTCATAATAAATAGAAATTTGATATAAAAGCGTTTATATTGAACATGTCTACTTGTTTAGTAGGGATTATATGGTTAGAGATTTACATAACTTGAGTGACATAACTAGTTATAAGTTATGCACACAAGGTGTTCGATAAAATGCTTAAATGAGACATCCATTTCTAATAATTAATCAACTAATGTTGATATGAACTTATGGCTGAAACTTTGGCAAGTGTATATGCCATGAGTATGGAAAATGAGGTTTTAATATTATTGGGTTGCACATTATAGGTATCTCGGGTGAAGCTTCGGGAAGTCAAGCTGAGGCGAACGCACGACTAAAGGAAAAGCTTTAAGGTACATGGCATATTGCATCGTATTGCGTTGATATGTTAATTGTGTTTGATTTATTAATTTTACGATATTCGTAGAGTTTGGTTGTTTGAAAGTGATGGATTTCACATAAACTTCCAAACGGGTCATAATAAGAAATGATATTGAGTTTGGTTGTTTGAAAGTGATGGATTTCACATAAACTTCAAAACGGGTCAAAATAAAGAAGTTAATAATGAGGTTGGTTTATTCCAAGTGATTGATTTCATACGAATAACCAAACAGTTCAAAATGAAGTCTTAACTCCTACCGGTATGGGTGCTCGAATAATGACTTAGATATAAACCCGGTTGATGGGTACAATTACGAATATAAGCGTAAACCGGGTATCGGGAATGTGAGCTATAAATTTAAGGACTCGAGTAATGAGTTACAATTATAAGATGGTGAATTCGTGAAGGAATTCAGAATAGTTAATGTAACGACTCTCCTAGGACCCTTAAGGTAACCCTAAACGCTCCTAAATACACCCGAGTGTGAGAAACGGACCCGGAATACCTTCGTGCTTGGAGAAATCAAGAAAAACAAGATTTTTGGTTCGCTCGCGGGCCGCGTAAGAGTTAAGACAAGCTTACTCGGGCCGCGACAGCAATGCAAACTACCGGATAACGATCAAGGCCACGTGGCATGACACGTGTCGAAACCTCTGATGACTCAGCCGACCTAGACTTCTTCGCGGGCCGCGTAGATGTTCCTTCGAGTTTACGCGGGCCGCGACACGCCCCATTTCTAGCCCTATAAATAAGGAGTTCGAGTTCAGTTGAAAGTCGCTCAATTCTTTTCTTCTTTTAGCTTCTATTATAGCAAAGTAATAGCTCGGGTATTATACTCTAAAACCCGAAACTCTACTCGTTGTCAGGGTAATAAATCTAATCACGGACACGGTACTATATCCGATTGATTGAAACTGATCCAACGGATGTTTAAGTGCTGCATGTATACGGCTATACTTTGTCATTCGTTGTGAGTTTTGATCTCGTGATTATCGTTAAAGTTGAATTGAGTAATACACTAATACGAGTTCCATTGTAGCTAGAAATTAGAACTTGTAACCAGGGAACTACTAAGCTAGAATACTTAGCGATTAAGTAAACTTAGTAGTTAAGATAACTTAGTGGTTAAGAAACCTTAATAGATAAGTTAAACTTAATCAGCTAAGTAAGATTAATTAATCAGTTAAGTATGATTAATTAAGTTAAGTATGATTAATTAATCAGTTAAGCAAGATTAATTAAGCTAAGCGAGATTAATTAAGCTAAGCGAGATTAATTAAGCTAAGCGAGATTAATTAAGCTAAGCGAGATTAATTAAGCTAAGCGAGATTAATTAAGCTAAGCGAGATTAATTAAGCTAAGCGAAATTAATTAAGCTAAGTAAGATTAATTAAGTAAATAAATTAAACACCTAAATAGATATACATGAAAATAAATATATATGAGATAGATAATATCAAAGGAATGTGCAAGGAAGGTATAAGAAGATATATATATGGGTAGGAAGCTTCCTAGAAAATGTATAGGTAACTTCCTAAAAAAAGCTATATGAAATTTCCTAGAAATTTCATATTTCCTACCTATAAATAGGAAGCTTAGGATTCATTTTTCTTTTCTCATTTCTTCTATTCTTCTCTCTCTATACGTTGGTGTTCTAACCAATAATCGCCGACGTGATATTCTGTCCGATCGATTCGGGAACCAACTAACGAATGCCAAAGACTATACTTTGTGAATTTCATTAAGATTCTGAAACGGATGCCAAAGCGCTGTCTAAACAAAGACTATCCTTTGTGAATTTCGTTAAGATTCTGAAACGGATGCCAAAGCACTGTCTATACAAAGACTATACTTTGTAAATTTCGTTAAGGTCCTGATCTCGTGACCATCGTTAGGTTTGATATGGTTTTACACTAAAACGTATTCCACTCTGTTAAACCATATGTTTAACTATCAGAAAACTCCAAACTATACACTTACAATCAAACAAGATGCTTAATCATTAGAAGATTCAGAACTGTAAAGTAGATGCTTGTTTAATCAAGACTATATGCTAACAAGGTGAGTCATTCTCTTTTTCTCAAAAATGTTTTACAATACCCAAATGTTTTCTAGTTATATATTACAGGGATTAAGTCTTGGTTATCTTGAATCACTAGCAAGTGGGGTATTGTGCACATTACTAATTTCTCATAGTTAGGTTCACCAACCTAACAGTGATAATCATCACTACTTGGGTGAAAGGACCCAATAGTGGTATGACCATCGACACCAGGGTGTGACACGGCGCCAGATAACAATAAGATAGTAGCCATTGTAATTGCTCTTATGCTGTAATCTATAACAATGTGTCATGTTTGTACAAACTGAATGAACTCACCAGTATTTCCTGCTGACCAAATGTTTTTAAAACGCGTTTCAGGTAATTACAGTAGATCGGAATAAGAGTTGGATACGGCACCAAAAGGCTTACAGAAGTGGCTTAATTTATCAATTAAATTAAATTAAGAAAAGTTGTTTTATGTATTCGGGTTTATCCCATATTAAATCTACCTTTCAAAACATGGTTTTATCCCATCTATTTAATAAATAAAATCCGGTGTTTTCTAAACTCTGATATTTTTCCTAACTCACGGTCCTGATGAAATTTCCGCTGCACTACTTTTCTAAATAACCACCGGTACCACTGAACTAGTTCGCGGCTCCCGATTCTGTCCAGGGTGGGGTCGTGACAGAAGTGGTATCAGAGCCACTTGTTTAAGCAATTAGGTGTTGTAATAAAATACCTAAGTTTAAACAAAGAGTTAGGAACTTGATATTTTCTGGTAGCACTCAGGATAGTATTTAGACTTGAACTTAGGAAAGATGCCTTAATATGAGCTTCAAGATGAGCTAATTACTTGTATTAGTATAATGTGATAGATATTGGTATGCCGTAAGAATAATGATTAGAACATTGCAAAGTATGATAAATAAGCAATAACGCTTAATTGCTGTTAATTCTTGTTTATTGATACTACTTGGTCTAGAATAAGATATGTTATGGGAATACAAATTTCCTTGATTCGGGATGAAAGCCTTAATAAAAGAGGCACTTTTAAAATCTTGAAAAAATACTATTTATGGGAAACATAATAATTACCTCTCCGGCGAGAATCGGGCAAGATGAGGTTACCTCTCAGGCTAGAACCGGGTAAGAAGGAGTATAATATGTCAAACAAGTGACAAAATTCCCTAAATAGTACCATGACCTGATGTCTGACTTGTTTTTGGAAAAATCAATATGTTAAATACATTGACCTTATGAATGGTATGTATGATTATATAGATATGTATATCTATAAGGAATTCCAAAAGCCATAACGATTGACAATTTAAAATAAATCACGAACATAAGTGTCAATAATAATTCTAGATTTCTTTATCAGGAATCTCTTGCATATATTTATAATTCCGATATCAAACATTATTTCGTTTGATCATCTACCTCGTAACTCGTGCGACAATATAAATAATTGAAACCCTTTAAGTTGGGACGCCATCAAAAGTATAAGAATTTCCAATGCGTTACCTTAAACTATTAACGCAAGTAAGAAGCATGTAAAGTTGTGCTAGTGCACAAGAAAACACATGAAACTTAAATTATACGTCCACATACGTCGAAGTATATCACACACGACTTTCAAGGCAAGACCTTTGGAAAATATAATTGGGCATGACGACACCAATGCGAATCCCGTCAGTGGAAGAACTACTAATCAAAAAGTAGCACTTGGCCACGTGATCCTACAAACAACATGAATCTTGCTGAGGTACGATAGAACAAGATTTCAAAACAATCGGTGCATAGTCTAATCCAATTCTTGACGCTGCAAAAGAAGTCACATACCTTTACAATCCCCCTATTTCATTTTATTCGACATTCCCTGGTAATGTCACTTAACAACGGTTATCACACAAAATTTCCAGATAAAATTCTTAAATTCCTTTTGTTAAAATTCAGACCTCTGCACATAGTAAATAGACTTTTGCATTTCTACTCTCCTAATGGTCATCATGAGGATTTCTTTCATAATCGCGAATATTTAATTGGTTGTTTCATTTCTTGGTAAATCCACACATGCACTGTTTGTTGCGCATGTGGTTAGTTTGAATTATGAAGACCATGGGAGGGCTTCATTCCAATTTGTTGCTTTATTAAAACTCAAATATCGTTCCGCTATACTTGATCTTTGCATTGTAAACCGCGTTTTTTTTTTTGCAAAACAATGACTCTTTGATATCGAATCGTTGAATTTCTTGGAAAACTCGATTTTCTTTTGAATGGCATACATGGTTTTTGTTGTGACCATGTCAGAACTTTCTTATTAATACATGAACTCGTTGTGTTTAAACCAAGTTCCATTGTTTGAACTTGCTCGCAATACGTATTCAATTCAAGGTCCCGTATGATAGATTAAGGTGATCATATTCGAATTAATCCCAACAAGCCCTTCAATTACTTTGAACCATAACAGGCTTGTTTGGTCTTCGACTTCATCAAATCGTTTCTTTGATCACGATCACCTTGTGCTGATGTTTTCACAAAATTGAAGCTTGCCCTAATCTCGTTTGCACACATCATATACGGATTTAATTATTTATTTATTTATATTGAATCCGCTTTGTTGGTTTATCCTATAAAAGCAATCTTAACACAATCGTGTGCTAAGATAATGATACACAAATTCATGTCATATTTCAGTATATCTCTTAATGGTTCTTACAGCATCAATCGAGCCTTTCGTGATATTTATTGCTTTATCATCTTCAATCGAAAAACATTATTCAATTGTTTCAATTTCAATCGAAAATCCTACTAGATTTGTTTAAAACAAACATTCGGACTTACTTCATTTAATTTAAAACACGGTGAACTCGTCCAGTCACCGCTATTATTATTTCGATCACTACGACACCTTGTGGCGTCGGTATAGACTTGTAGCTTGAGCTAATCTATATATATACCTTTCGCTTAACTCATCCTTGAAAGTGGTCTTAATACAACTATGTGTTAAGACAATGATACACTAAACTCTGTTGTATATCGGTGTATCCTTGTAATCCGATAAATGTCAACCCAATGATTTTTCTCATATCATAATTCAATAGTTGACAAATCATTTTCGTACTTCTATTTCATTCGAGCTTGTTGATTCTGAGACTTCCTCAGTTGACAATCAAAGTAAGTTTTCTGTTGACAGTGAATTCTATTTCTAAAAATCATTCACAACTTGTAAACATTCACATCTATTGATCATATATCTTTTTAACTTAAACCTAATCACCTTGGAAACTATATCATTTCATCTCATTCATTTGACATCGACTTCTTGAACTAATTCGGTTGAACCATTGAGCCCTATTTATTGTAAAACACGTATTCATCTTAAAACTATTCTTATTGACTAAGACGTGACATAACTCTAAAAGAGATATCATAGCCTAAATCTCAAGGACGAGATTTAAAACAAGGTGGGGAGGATGTAACGACTCTCCTAGGACCCTTAAGGTAACCCTAAACACTCCTAAATACACCCCGAGTGTGAGAAACGGACCCGAAATACCTTTGTGCTTGGAGAAATCAAGAAAAACAAGATTTTTGGTTCGCTCGCGGGCCGCGTAAGAGTTAAACCAAGCTTACGCGGGCCGCGACAGCAATGCAAACTACCGGATAACGATCAAGGCCACGTGGCATGACACGTGTCGAAACCTCTGATGACTCAGCCAACCTAGCCTTCCTCGCGGGCCGCGTAGATGTTCCTTCGAGTTTACGCGGGCCGCGACACGCCCCATTTCCAGCCCTATAAATAAGGAGTTCGAGTTCAGTTGAAAGTCGCTCAATTCTTTTCTTCTTTTAGCTTCTATTATAGCAAAGTAATAGCTCGGGTATTATACTCTAAAACCCAAAACTCTGCTCGTTATCAGGGTAATAACTCTAATCACGGACACGGTACTATATCCGATTGATTGAAACTGATCCAACGGATGTTTAAGTGCTGCCTGTATACGGCTATACTTTGTCATTCGTTGTGAGTTTTGATCTCGTGATTATCGTTAAAGTTGAATTGAGTAATACACTAATACGAGTTCCATTGTAGCTAGAAATTAGAACTTGTAACCAGGGAACTACTAAGCTAGAATACTTAGCGATTAAGTAAACTTAGTAGTTAAGATAACTTAGCGGTTAAGAAACCTTAATAGATAAGTTAAACTTAATCAGCTAAGTAAGATTAATTAATCAGTTAAGTATGATTAATTAATCAGTTAAGCAAGATTAATTAAGGTAAGCGAGATTAATTAAGCTAATCAAGATTAATTAAGCTAAGCGAGATTAATTAAGCTAAGCGAGATTAATTAAGCTAAGCGAGATTAATTAAGCTAAGCGAAATTAATTAAGCTAAGTAAGATTAATTAAGTAAGTAAATTAAACACCTAAATAGATATACATGAAAATAAATATATATGAGATAGATAATATCAAAGGAAGGTGCAAGGAAGGTATAAGAAGATATATATATGGGTAGGAAGCTTCCTAGAAAATGTATAGGTAACTTCCTAGAAAAGCTATATGAAATTTCCTAGAAATTTCATATTTCCTACCTATAAATAGGAAGCTTAGGATTCATTTTTCTTTGCTCATTTCTTCTATTCTTCTCTCTCTATACGTTGGTGTTCTAACCAATAATCACCGATGCGATATTTTGTCCGATCGATTCGGGAACCAACTAACGAATGCCAAAGACTATATTTGTGAATTTCGTTAAGATTCTGAAACGGATGCCAAAGCGCTGTCTAAACAAAGACTATCCTTTGTGAATTTCGTTAAGATTCTGAAACGGATGCCAAAGCACTGTCTATAAAAAGACTATACTTTGTGAATTTCGTTAAGGTCCTGATCTCGTGACCATCGTTAGGTTTGATATGGTTTTACACTAAAACGTATTCCACTCTGTTAAACCATATGTTTAACTATCAGAAAACTCCAAACTATACACTTACAATCAAACAAGATGCTTAATCATTAGAAGATTCAGAACTGTAAAGTAGATGCTTGTTTAATCAAGACTATATGCTAACAAGGTGAGTCATTCTCTTTTTCTCAAAAATGTTTTACAATAACCAAATGTTTTCTAGTTATATATTACAGGGATTAAGTATTGGTTATCTTGAATCACTGGCAAGTGGGGTATTGTGCACATTACTAATTTCTCACGGTTAGGTTCACCAACCTAACAGTGATAATCATCACTACTTGGATGAAAGGACCCAATAGTGGTATGACCATCGTCACCAGGGTGTGACACGGCGCTAGATAACAATAAGATAGTAGCCATTGTAATCGCTCTTATGCTGTAATCTATAACAATGTGTCATGTTTGTACAAACTGAATGAACTCACCAATATTTCCTGCTGACCAAATGTTTTCAAAACGCGTTTCAGGTAATTACAGTAGATCGGAATAAGAGTTGGATACGGCACCAAAAGGCTTACAGAAGTGGCTTAATTTATCAATTAAATTAAATTAAGAAAAGTTGTTTTATGTATTCGGGTTTATCCCATATTAAAGCTACCTTTCAAAACATGGTTTTATCCCATCTATTTAATAAATAAAATCCGGTGTTTTCTAAACTCTGATATTTTTCATAACTCACGGTCCTGATGAAATTTCTGCTGCACTACTTTTCTAAATAACCACCGGTACCACTGAACTGGTTCGCGGCTCCCGATTCCGTCCAGGGTGGGGTCGGGGGTCGTGACAGTTAAGTTCAACCATATTATACGGTTGAACGGGTGGAGTAAGTGTGAATGCATACCGAATGCCAGATGCGCAACAGACAAGGAAAGTAACCCGAGTGACGGGGTATATTCATTAAAATGACATTCATGCAAAAATGATGTGGTTTCATAAGCTTGTTTGCCCAAATATGCAAACGGGTCATATAACATCATAAATAAATTCTAACTCGAAAGCGTAAAGGATAAGAAATGATAAATCCGGATAGTGGATTTTGATTCTAAATTGTGGGGAATTAAATTACGATCGTGTAGGAACAAATAGGAGTTCAAACGGATAAGCAAGTAAAAAGTTATGAACGTTTTAGTTTAAAAGGGGCAAAATAGGAAATAGTAAAACAACAGACTTCAACCGTATGAACGTTTTAGTTTAAAAAGGGCAAAATAGGAAATAGTAAAACAACAGACTTCAACTGTAACCTACGGTTGGGAACTATAGGATCCGGTAGACAAAGAAACGCCAACAGATTGCAACTGTAACCTACGGTTGGATACCGTAGGCTAGGGTAGGGCCCTACTGCCCAGTTCATTATATGTGCACCGTAAGGTACGGTTCTTAAACCGTAGCTTACGGCGGGAATTCTAAATTTTTTTTTTATTTTTTGTTCCTTTGAATATTTTAGTGTTATCAAATCACTGTTTAACGCTATATATCTAACATTTAAGATTGTTAAATGTTACCTAGGTTATCTCTATGAGCAAACGGATGAGATCAAGCTATGGAAGAACCGAACACAAGTAAAGATCAAGCTTCCGTGTTGTTTAGTCGTTTTGCTAATCTAAACATTGTAAATCAGTAGAAAATGTTCTTTTGAATACTTATGAACTTTTAAATAACTTCGAATTATGTTTTTAGTTTTGGTATTAGCATTATATATTTATATATATTAAGTATGGGTCTTACAGTGACGTAGTTATAATGGGCAAGTGGGGAGCAAATTACATCAGAAACATTGTTCGGATAATGAGGAGGTTTTACCTTATTCTGGGTTGAAACTTAGTTATAAAAAGACGAACCTGTTCGGGATTGGTTTTGACGCCTATATGGTGAATATTATTAACTATAAGGTGAGCTTTTTTCCGTGTAAGTATCTCGGTTTGACTGTGGGAGTGAGTATTAATCAAACAAGATATTGGAAGCCAGTAGTGGACACTATGAAGGCCAGACTGACTAATTGGAAAACAACAACCCCTTCCATTGGCGGGAGAGTAACACTATTGAAATCAGGGTTGGACAACCTACCGCTTTATTATATCTATTTGTACAAGGCTCCCAATGGAGTTTTGGAGAGAGCTGAAGCGTTAAGAAGGAGATTTTTTTGGGGCGGGTCTGAAGAGAAAAATAAAACCAGTTAGGTGTGCTCGGAGAGAGTGAGCGGGCTTAAAGAAAAAGGTGTGTTGGGGTTAGGGTCACCCCGGGATATGAATATTAGTCTATTGATGGAGTGGTGGCAACGATTCAAACATGAATCCGACAGTATCTGGAAAAAGGTGGTGATTGCCATCCACACCTCAACCGTAGGGACGGAATTATTTACGGATTAAGGATGGAATATCTGGGTCTTGGAGCACAATTATGAAAGCTGAAAAGGAGTTCAACAGTTGTAACGTGAATCTAACCTGGCTAATTAAAGGGTAAGTTGGGTCTGGGCTTTCTGTCCGCCTCTGATGGACGTCTTATCAGCCTTGTTTATCTTAGAAGCTGATAAGAACGCTACTGTGGCAGCAAGATTATCGAGCGACAATCAGCTTGCAGTGGGATTGTGGGAGTGGAAACAACAACTGGTGACAAATGTAGAGCGACATGGGCTTGAACATTGCAATGAAATTACAAAAGGGATTCGGTCAGCTCATGTACCAGATAGGTGGGGATAGGGGCAGATGCTACGGGGGTGTTTTCAGTAAATTCATGCAGGAAAATTACGTCTTGTTTCGTCGTTCCATACCCGTTTGATTGGGTTAATTTGGTCCCGAAAAAAGTCAATATTTTCGGTTGGCGGGCAGAACATGATCGGTTGCCGACACTGGTTGCATTATAGAAACGACAAATATTTCAGGGCTCGATGAGATGTAGGCTGTGCGGGGAAAATGATAAAACAACTAACCACCTATTCACATCGTGTTATGTCGCTACAACTATATGGAATCGGGTTAGTACTTGGTGCAAGATCCAACATATTAATGCCTTTTCTTTTAAAGGTATGCTAGAGATACACAAGCGCTTAGGAGCTGCAGGTTTCAAGCAACACACTATACAAGTAGTTATCTTGGTTGTGTGTTGGGTAATCTGAAGAACCAGAAATGAGCTAATTCTTGCAGGAAAAAGAGTAGTTACATATCGGGTTTTGGTGAGATTCAAAACACCGCATACTTATGGGTTCTAAACCGGTTGAAGAACCGTACTGTGGATTAGGGTGAATGGGTGTCTTTTTCTTTGTAATATGTTAATGTTTAGTTAGAATTATGGGTTAGTGAACTGGGAGATGGGTGGTTTCGGTAGCTCCTGGCTAGTGGAACTGGTTTGTAACTTAAACTTTTTTTGATGATTAGTAATACTTTGCCATTAAATTTTTTTTTTACCTCAAATTAATCATCTCAATACCCCATAAGATGTAAATGTTTTGTTTCTCTCCAACCTCCACATTTGATTTATTTTAATTTTTGGATATAAATTTCTTTGAGAATTTTACCAAAATAGCCAAGACATTTGTCAACTTACCAAAATAGCCTTGTCATGAGTCCTTGGAAGGACCGTCACTAATCCCAAGGCGGCTGATGCCTCTTCTTGTTCCTTTTTTGCGTCTGCCACTCTCCAATCGACACGTGTAGCAATGATTGATTACATCCAGAGTGACGCATGCGAAGCCTCTCATAAGAGGCAAGGTATCCGGCTTGCGTCGGGCTTCCAGCAGCCGCCTAAAAACTCAGCAGACGCATCACATGAGTCGGCGACGCATCCTTCGCGTTTTTGTCAGACCCTTTGTAAGCTTTTGCCAGACGCATCACATCAGTCGCTGTCACAAAAAAACTCAGCATGCGTCTGTACAAGACCCGTCGGATGAGTCCGTAACGCAACAAAAAGTCAGTTTTTCAGACGCATCACATGAGTCGGCGACGCATCCTTCGCGTTAGCTTTGCCAGACGCATCACATCAGTCGCTGTCACAAATCTTTTGGAAGATCTTGAAGTATTTGCGACGCTTACCATGCGTCGCTAACGCATCCAAGTTAAAAAAATTTTAAAATGTTGACTTACCGGTTTATTAAATTCATGGGGACCCATCTTTAAAAGTTATCTTAAAGTTTTACTACTGAGTGAATTTTACTTTACTTTGAACGGTTACTTTCGTGTATTATGGCGGTTAGATTTGTGGTTTACACCGGTGGCAAGTGGGAAATCGTTGACGGTAGGCGTGAGTACGTAGTGAAAGCTGATTCTCTTATACGTGGGTTTGAAACTCCTACCAAAATTTCGTATCATACCTTTTTTTAAAAATGTGTGTGACTTTTGTGGTTTTTGAAATATCACACGGTTATCCTACAAGATGTCTGATTATTCTGAACCTATAGATATTATAGATGATTCAGATCTTTTATTTTTTTTCAATCTGAGGGAAAATAATCCGTATGAACTTTTTAAACTATACGTGGTGCAAGAAGTTGGTGTGGGTTCTTCTTCTTGTGCTCCTACGTTTGAATATAAATGCCCTGATTTAAATGATTGTGTTTTTTCAAACGATGAAATTAATGCCAGCGATAAACTAGAATTTAATGATAATAAAGATAAATGTCGATTTTATGAAGGCTACACCTTTCGTAACAAGCAGGAAATGAAAATCGAACTAGGAAAGATGTGCTTATCCGAATCTTTTTCGTATAAAGTAGACAGGTCATCAAAGACTCGTTATGAAGTATCATGTGTTGTCGAAAATTGTGAGTGGAGTTTCAAATCCGCTAGTCGGCAATCTTGTGATGTTTTCTACGTTAAATCTTTTAACAACAAACATAGGTGTTCTAAGACGTAGACACATCCACACATGCGTCAGGCTAACCCAATGGTTGTGGGTAGCATGTTAAAAGAACAATTTCAAAACTCTGGTCGAATTTACCACTGCCCCGAAATAGTCAAAGATCTTAGAATAAAAGAAGGAGTCAATATAACTTATATGCAAGCGTGGCGAGGAAAAAACAATGCATTACAACTTTTGCATGGAAATTCAGCAAGTTCTTTTGCTGAACTTCCTATTTACTGCTACAATTTGGAGAAGGCTAATCCAGGAACAGTGACGCACATATTGACTGATTCGGAGGATCGTTTTGAAATGGTATTTGTCGCCCTAGGTGCGGCGGTAAGTGAAGCATTAAATTTTCTAGTAATAACCGAACTAAAATGTTAATTTTATTCTATCTAACAAATTGTTAATGTTAATAAAATGTTAATTTTCATCTATCTAACAAATTGTTAATGTTAAAATTTATTGATGTTAATTTTCATCTATCTAATAAAATGTTAATTTTCATCTATCTAACAAAATGTTAATGTTAATATTTATTGATGTTAATTTTCATCTATCTAATAAAAATTAAATCAAAATATACAATAATATATATATATATATATAAATATATAAATCAAAAGGCAACAGCTAAAATGAAAATGAAAAAATCTAAATATCAAAAGGCAAAAGCTAAGCCAGCCACAAGCCAGCCGCGAGCCAGACACAAGCCAGCCAGCCACAACGGGACGAGTCACCGACAGACGCATGCGGCTGGGATGCGTTGGCTGCCACCGCATGATGAAGAGAAGTCCACGTGTCAATTTGTAGTTGGTAGACGCATGAGGAGGAATGGGAGGCCTGACAAGGACGCATGACAAGGCTACACGTGTCGATTGGTGAGTGGCAGACGCAAAAAAGGAACAAGAAGAGGCATCAGCCGCCTTGGGATTAGAGACGGTCCTTCCAAGGACTCATGACAAGGCTATTTTGGTAAGTTGACAAATGTCTTGGCTATTTTGGTAAAATTCTCAATTTCTTTTATGTCATGCTCTAAGACCCACTGTTGTGGGGCGGTATAAGCCAAACATGGCGCCCTATGGCGCCGGGAACACCGGGACAGGAGGCGCCATCGGAGGAAAGAAGCATGGGAGCGCTATGCATTTCGCGGCGTTATGTGGATTTGAAGTTTGAATTTTTATTGTTTTTTTTTTTTATTTTCTGGTTTTCCCCTCACTCACAAACATATATACATACAAATGTTTGTAATGCTCTGTTTCTGTTTTGTTGCAGGTATCGAAGAAGGAAGAAGGGTTTATACATAATTGGTCCCTGCAAATCGGAGAAGAAGACAAATTGGTCCCTGCAAGTCTGCCGGAAAATCGGCCGGAAAGCTGCCGGAATATCGAAGAAGAAGACAGGAGGCAATTTGATTTTGAAATTTTTTGGTTTATACACATTTAGTCCCTGCATTTTCTTAAATATCTAAAATTTGTTTTTAAAACTTGGTTTTTAAAATTGGTTTTTAACATATTTGGTCCCTGCAATTGTGAAAACTTATTTTATTTAATGTTTTTTTATTTAACATTAAAGGGTTTTAATTTAAAAAAGATAGAAATTAATTAAAAAAACTAAAAATTAATTAATTGAGTAATGATGACAAAGGGGCTTTACGACTACGGCCTCAAGTTGCATAACGTCCCATAAAGCCCCGTGATGACATGGTGTGCCACATATCGCATAACGCCCACAAATGGGTCTTATGACTACGGATGGTCTAAGTGGGATTTGAACTCAAAATCTCTTCTTTCAAGGTGTTCAAATATTTTTTTCTTTTACTAGTGGACCACCAGCTAATTGAAACACCAACATTTCATGAATCGTGAAACTTAGTAGCTCGTGATGTAGAGTTGTCCAAATACATATACATATACATATTAATTACAAAAGTAATAAAGCAATGAAATAAGGACAAATAGTAGCTCGTGATGTAGAGTTGTCCAAATATTTATTAATTACAAAAGTAATAAAGCAATGAAATAAGGACAAAGAAAATAATTAACGGCTTCCAAAAAATTAGATAATCCATATCTTCGATAAAGTTATCTATACTATATAATAAAAGAAACCAACTTTAGGACACTTGTCATTATTCTAGACCATCTATCCTTATAATTATTATTTAATTTAAATTATTAAATTTAAGATATGTTTCAAACATTTTTACGGATAAAGTTCCATAAAATATCTTATTATTTATTTATATTACTTATTGGTTCTTTATAATACTTATCTTTAAAGATAGTAATTTTTATTTAAATTTAATACTTATGGGTATTCAACATAATATATATCCAACATCGGAACACTATAAATTTCTTTTAATAAATAAGAATGAAAAATATATTAAAATATTTTTAATTAAGTAAGTTTTGAGATCACAAATATCTTTATACTAAGCAACATAGTATATATCCAACATCGGAACATTATAAGTTTTTTTAAATAAATAAGAATATTTTATTTTATTTTTTCTCTTATCTCTTATTAATTTAATATTTCTTTATTTAAACTATTTCTTTTGTGTTTCTGCTTATTTATAACTATTTATATTTCATTGATTCAACCAAGTGTAACAAACAAATTTCCAACCTATTAATAAATAAAAAAAACAAAGTAAATGTTATAACTTATGTAATACACAAGTTTCTAACCTAATAATAATAAATAAAAAAAAGTTAAATGTTATAAAAAGTATATAATACATCAAAGTTCATTTTTTTTTTCAAAAACATATATTAACGAGTGTTTGTATTAACCAATTATATTATATGTATTCACCCCGTATAATACACGTGTTTATCCAATCCGTGCAATGCACGAGTTTTTAAAGATGTAACTTTTTTTATTATTTAGTATATAAAATTATATTTATTCAACCCGTGTAATACACGGGGGTTCTAACCTAGTTTAGCTAATATTATAATAGTTCTGTTTGGACTTTTTTTTTAACTAAATTAACACTATCATACTTAAAATCTTGACAAAAATAATAAATATATAAATCGATACACACATATATATATAACTTTTAATGTTCATGTAATATATATTGATGCTTTAATCGTGAATTTTAAAATGATTACTTTTTTTTTTTTTTTTTTTTTTGGACGGCGACTTTCACAACAAACGGCGAGGCCGCTACTACCGATAAATCGGTAGCTGACCACCACCCCACTCAGCCAAGACTATGTTGTCTTAACCGGGCCCACGCTTGGCGAGTGTGGCTTGGCGTCCCCCGAGAAACTTCACCACCCCACATCCGTATAGGTGTGGGTTTGCCCAGCCGAAGGCTCAAGCGCGGTTACTCGAAAACTCGGTCGCTCCTCGGGTTCGAACCGGTGACCTTTCAGTCCCCAAGCTCTCCCCTTCATTGTTGCTGGCCACTGGGCTAGAGCCATAATCCTATAATTATCTTTCTCTTTCTCTTTCTCTTTCTCTTTCATTACATCAATTAAATTATCATAAATTAAAATTACATGTATACATACTAGAGGGGTCTTTGCGTAAGCGATATTAATAATCACATAACATGTTAAAATTCTTTAAACTGAAATAGAAAAAAACTATAACAATCACATAATTAAATTAAAGAGAGGAAAAAATTCGTTTTTATGACGTAATTAAACAAAAAAAAAAACAATTAACGTACGAAAAGTTATGTTGTTAAAAAATTGCTTGTGTTACTGGTTTTAAAAATCAACAATATATTTTAAAGAATTGTATCATATGTTTTTAAGAGTTGCAATTACTTAAATTATTAAAGTATAAAACAATATATATATAACGGTCAGGATTTAGGGAAAACGGTGAAAAGTGTGAGAATAGTGAGAACGGTTATGCATCGTCAGATCAAAACAATCTATGGACTAGATTGGCGCAGTGGCATTATCGTAAATAACATCAGTTTTATTACTAGAACGTGTTTCGTTAAGGGTAAAAAGGTCTTTAGACTTCTCTACCCAAAACGCCAAACTCATGAATAAAACGCCATTACATTCCCGCCTTAAAAATACAAAGAACACATCATCCTAATCTAAACGCCATTAAATATAAAACGCCAAACTTTGTTTTTAAACGATAAAACAGATCAAACAGTAACTGAAACGACTGAACTTAATTACTACCATTTATTATAATAAAATCCCGCCAAAAACATTCTATATAAACAACATCTCAGGCCTTCCATTAAACACACCAAACCCAAAACGTCATATTTTACTATATACCATTCATCTTAGAAACGCCAAAAAACCGAAACATCAAACACACCAAACCAAAAAGTCATATTTTACTATATACCAATCATCTTAGAAAACACCAAAAAATCCAAACATCAAAGATTCCAATCGACGTTTCTTTTAGATACACTAGTTTCTCAGTAAAACGCCAAAAATGGCAAACATCGTTTCTTATATATTCAATATTGTTCTACGCGAAGTTTCGCATAATGTATTATTAGCTGAGTGGGGTAACTCAATAACATTTTGCTGCATGAGATGGACAAATCTTCAAGAAAATGATGCTGATGTCAGACTTATGTCATTTTCTGTGCTTTATTCTTGATGAATATTTGAATGGCATGAAGAGACGGATGACACTTGATGTGCGGTAAGTGTCGTATATATTAGGTGTATATTTTAAGCCCTTTTTAACACTTATTTTAGCCAAGTTTTAAATTTATAAAACACGATATTTTACTAACACTAAACACACATATGGGCAAGTGCACCCATCGTTGAGCGTAGTATAGCGTTGGTAAGATACCGAGGTCGTCCAAGGACACAAGAGCTTTTAATACCGTTTATCCTCAACGTCTAACCAAAATAAAAAGTTTAGAAAAATGTTTTGAACTAAGAAAAATAAAAACTAACTAAAATGCTGAAAAATAAAAATAAAAGAAAAACAGATAGACAAGATGAATCACTTGGTTCCGACTCGTATCTAGTATAACCTTTGATTATTTCCGCACTTTTGCACATAATTAAGAGATTATCTTAGTTATTGTAGTAGGCCCCTCTTTTGAAGGTGACGTTACCCTCACCCCAGTAGTTTGAGTCAGCAAGGATACAATCCTAAAAGGGTGGATTATTGGAAGATAATGAATTAAGTTATTAATGCAGTATTGTGGTAGGCCCCGCTTTTGGCGGTGACGTTACCCTCGGCTAAGTAGTCTGAGTCAGCAGGGATACAGTCCTAAATAGCCGGGTTATAGTATTAATAGTAGTTAACTTATGAGGGGGTCAAAGAGTTTGGACCCCCGCCATCCAATACCGTGAAGCATTGAAGGAGGTCCTACTAAATTTGACCCAGGTCCATTGCAGGACCTCTAAACGCTGAACAATGGCAAGACCTTTACCAAACCGTTCCCTTAACCCCCGACCAGGTAGCCAACATACCTCCATATAGACCGTGGAGATATGAATGCTGAAAATCCTTTATTTTATATAGACAGTAAAATAATGCCAAGACACCACGGACAAACGATAAGGAAAGATCACCTTCAACATAAGTAAGTAGTTATTAAAGTCATTAATACAAAACCAAATAAAAAGTGCAAAAGATTAGAAATAAAAAGTATTATACTAGACACTTTGTCTTCACCAAGTGATGTAAGAGACTTAGGCAAACATGGCCTTGATTGTCAAGAACTCTTACGATCAATCTTGGATCCCGAGACGACTCACACACTCTACGATGGACAATGGATGATGGTGGTGGATGATGGTGTTGTGATGGTGGTGGGTGGTGGATGAAGTGTGAGAGAGGTGGTGTGCCAAGGGATGAGTTGAAATGAATCCAAGCACTCCTATTTATAGGCTGAACAGAGAGCTGGGCACGGCCCCGTGTCCGCTGGGCACGGCCCCGTGCCCGTCTGACACTCTCTCTCCTCATTAATTGTAATTCGCAATTACAATAAATGCGCCTGCTGTACTTTCGACACGCCCCCGTGTCCGCTGGGCACGGCCCATGGTGGGCAATAGAAGCTTCTATAGGTTTGTCTTTTCTGCTGCTTCTTGGGCACGGCCCCGTGCTGGCTGAGCACGGGGCGTGTTCAGTCCTCTGACTTCTCTAATTTGCTTTGGAAGGTGCCGTTGAGGGGTCGGGCAGTCCACTAATGTTCCTTTCCTTGTATTTATGTTGAATTTAGCTGTCTTTTTGCTTCTTTTGTGTTTTTGAGCTCATTTAATCCTGAAAATACAAAAGGAAGACAAAAACACTCTTTTTCCAATATTAGTACTTAAAAAGGGTTAGTTTTATGCCTTGTTTGATGTAATTTATATGTTGCATTTTGCACACATCAAATACCCCCACACTTGAACTTTTGCTTGTCCTCAAGCAAAACTCCTTAATATGTGGCTTACACTCCCAAATGGAATGGGTAGAAGAGAAGGTTTTGGGCTTGTCGTAGAGTGTCGGGATATCCAAGATCTTTTTGGGTTTTATTTTTATCTATTTACAATCCTATTCGTAATGATTTATTTAGAACGTTTCATAGGAGAAATTACTTATTTGGGCATAGCATGCCTTTTTAAAATTCCATTTATATACAAGTTCACATACCTCACGGGAGAAATCACTCACACTCGGCCGAAGGTGTATTTTTAGTGAATCACTCGAGAGCGGCATGGAACTTATTCCTACCATAGGCTTGCCAAGCAATCAATCCTCCTCCGTTTTAACTTTTATACCTTTGTAAATATCAAGAGGACTTTGTGGGTTAAGGGTTAGGCTTGGGTTAAAGGTAGGTGGTTGGGTTAGTGGTTAGTAGAAAAAGGGCGAAAAGCGTAACAAGTGTCGGTTTTCGTAAGACTTTCTATTTTTGTAACTCTTATTTTGATGAAGCTATTATTCAAACAAAGTTATATTTGATGAACTTGTTTGTTTATTTTCTTTTTGCTTCATCATCAACATACTTTTTTTTTTCTTTTTTTTTTCACCTTACGAAAAACCGAACTTGTTACTAAAACAAAAGGTTAAAAATAAAAAAGGTTTTGGTGGGTAAAAGGGTTTTGTTTTGGGTGATGAAATGAAAAGGTTTAGGCTCAAAGGGGCTAACTAGGGGGATTTTTGGGTAGGTGGTAAAAGAAAAAGAAAAATAATGGTGTAGAAGTAAAAAAAAAAAAAAAAGGGTTAGTCCTAATGCCTCCATCATTTACTTACTCGGGTTTAAGTTGATAAGGACCGGGAATGTATCGTCATGGCAAGTTCTAGAGTCGTAAGAACCAAGCGGCTATTCACACAAGAAACGAAAAATGAGCATTTAGTCTAATGATATGTAATTGTATGCTCAATAAAGGCTCAAAACTCACTTTTTGTGGGAATGGGTTTTTATGTGATCAAGTATATATAATCAAATTTTAACTAAGTTTTTCATGCCTTTTCATAATTTTCTTATGTTGGTTCTTTTTATCACTACGCTATCGGTTGTAAATTTGCAAAAATATAACCTTTTTGAGAACTTGAATTTCCCGAGTTAAACCTAGACAAGTAAAAAAAAATGAAATTTTTGAAAAAATTTGGGGTGATTAGCGGTTCCAATAGAGTTTTGTGTAAGGCTTGTATTTAGGACTTGCAAAATTCAAGGTTTTAGCATCCCCCCCACACTTAAATTACACATTGTCCTCAATGTGTCCCAAAAATAAATTTTTAGGTTGATTAGATGTGTAAAATAGTGTTAAAAAGCAAAAATTTTGTGTTACTGGGCACGGAACACGGCCCCGTGTTGTCCGGGCACGGCCCCGTGTTCAAGTGCCAGTAACAAAATTAAAATAAGAGAAACAGAAGTCTGGACACGGGGGCGTGTTGGGTGAACACGGTCCGTGTCCAGTTACCTGAACTGGGCGTTTTTCTGCAGGGGTTCAGCACGGGGCCGTGTTGGTTGGGCACGGCCCGTGTTGAACCTTCTGAAATGGAGAGAATTGTCGGGTTGCCTCGTTCTTGTGCATGATGTCATTTTTCTCGTTCCCCTTTTCATCCTTTACCACCATGAGTGTGTTTTATTCATTACAAACCATCCAAACCTTAAAACCATCATTTCATTTCATCATAGAGAGAACTTACATAGTCCTAAATTAACTAGATAAAATAATAAACCATGGAGTCCTAGCCTTTACTTTATTTTAATTAGCAAAATTTCCAAGAAGTAACTAATCTTGGTTAAACAAGGCCTTTTTGAACTCCTTCTTCCGAGTGCGGTCTTCCTCAAATGTCGGGGAGCCATTCTTCCACCTCCCTTGGAAGGAGAAAAGAAGGCTCATTGGCATTAGTTTGAGGAGTTTCAACTTCCACCGGGATCTCTTGTTGGTGTTCCACGGGAGGTTCCGCCGGAAAGTCTTCCCACCCGGTAGGGTTGTTGATTCCGAGTGCCAGGTTCCAATCCTGCTGAGGAAGGACTGGTTCCATTGGAGGTGCTACAAGAATATTTAACCTCTGGTGCAAGAGGTTAATTTCTTGGAAGCTGCTTTCAAGTCCCATCGTAAGATCGTTAATACGGTCGATTAGGACCTCCTCTACTGAAGTCATTTCGTCGAGAGCCTCCCTTAATGCTATCACATAGTGCACAAGTGTAGCTTCAATGGAGGGTCTTCTTCCTCTTCGGCTGTTTGACGAATGCACAGAAGATGTTTCGCTGTTTTCACTCGACATTCTACGAAAAATAAACTGAAAAAGTTTATTTAATGAAACAGTTACCGGACACGGCCCCGTGCTCAATGAGCACGGCCCCGTGTTCATCTTTCTGCAGAATTTTGGAGTAAGGAAACTTGGATTTTTAAGTTATTTTCTGAACTTGTGGGGACTTTTTAGTTTCTAATAACTTAAAACAATGTTACATAACATGTTTTTACCAAGATTCCTTGAACAAAACTCATTAATCCTTACCACAAAGTTTGAAGAATTCAAACTTTTAATGGTAGTTCTTTTGAAGAAAGATGGAGAAGAAGGAAATGGCTAAAAGAGGAAAGGACAAGATGGGTTGTTGGAACCTTCTTTTAGACTTACCTAGGATAGTTTGAGAGAAGATTCCTGCAAATCTCTGCCCCAAGTTGGTCCAAATGTGCAGAACTCTTGGTTGCATTTATAGAAAATGACAGCATCCTGGACACGGCCCCGTGCCCAGTGGACACGGCCCCGTGTGCAGGTGGAGTTCTGACACAGTTTGTCCGTATTCTGACGTACTGATCAGAATGGAATCTTTTGATGGACACGGGGGCGTGCTGGCTGGACACGGCCCCGTGTCGAGGGACTGTTTTATGAAGTTGTCTAGTTTTTTTTTTAAGGAACTTGTTAGTATCGGGTGGCTCCTGACTGGTTGGAACAACCCCAAAGTGCCTAAGATACCTTAATTGTCCTAGACTAAGGCGAGAACGCAAGAGGTTGTCGGTGAGGGTAATTCCTATTTTCATTCTAGGTGGACAAGTCCAACCCTTTCCCGGGCTCTCGTTAAAGAAGGTGTATGCCGAATCGCTCAGGTCTATGTATGCACCGAACGAGGTCGATGGAGAGTCCTTCACGGCACAATCGACACAGGGACGACTATCGTCCAAGTCTTTGCTAGGTACGAAGGTATTTTCGGGAGCAACGAGGTTGTCGGAATGCGGATCCAGCATTTCGTCATGGTCATTTTCTTGGGGTGGATCAATAAAATCCTTCCTAAGCTCTTTTAACCAATTCAGAACTAGCTTTTCTAGTTGAAATAACTCATCAAGGAGCATTTCCCCTAGAATATCTGGCTGGGCGCATTCGAGGGAGAAATAGTGCTTATTTTTACTTTCGCCCCTCTTTTGGTTGTAAGAAGTCGATGGGTCCATGTAGTGGGGCCTATAATTTAGAAAGTAGCATTTTACTTCTTCATGTTTGCCACCACATAATTGACACCACGTACCATAAGAGTGCCGAAAGTAAAAACAATTACTATCACTCATGTTTATGTCAGAAATTACCAACCGCCGGGATCTCACGGTTCTGTTTTCAGTAACTGAAACTTGGGCACGGGGGCGTGTTGAGTGGGCACGGCCCCGTGTTCAGCTTACTGTCTGACGTAAAACAGAATTGCCAGTTCCAATGATTGAGCACGGGGGCGTGTTCAGCGGGCACGGCCCGTGCTGAGCTCTGCAGAAGCTGAAAAACTAAGAAAATCCTAAAAAATTAAAAAGAAAAATAAAAGATGATTAGGTCGTTGATTCCTAACTTTCTTAAAATCCTTGTGTCCCCGGCAACGGCGCCAAAAACTTGATGTGCGGTAAGTGTCGTATATATTAGGTGTATATTTTAAGCCCTTTTTAACACTTATTTTAGCCAAGTTTTAAATTTATAAAACACAATATTTTACTAACACTAAACACACATATGGGCAAGTGCACCCATCGTTGAGCGTAGTATAGCGTTGGTAAGATACCGAGGTCGTCCAAGGACACAAGAGCTTTTAATACCGGTTTATCCTCAACGTCTAACCAAAATAAAAAGTTTAGAAAAATGTTTTGAACTAAGAAAAATAAAAACTAACTAAAATGCTGAAAAATAAAAATAAAAGAAAAACAGATAGACAAGATGAATCACTTGGTTCCGACTCGTATCTAGTATAACCTTTGATTATTTCCGCACTTTTGCACATAATTAAGAGATTATCTTAGTTATTGTAGTAGGCCCCTCTTTTGAAGGTGACGTTACCCTCACCCCAGTAGTTTGAGTCAGCAAGGATACAATCCTAAAAGGGTGGATTATTGGAAGATAATGAATTAAGTTATTAATGCAGTATTGTGGTAGGCCCCGCTTTTGGCGGTGACGTTACCCTCGGCTAAGTAGTCTGAGTCAGCAGGGATACAGTCCTAAATAGCCGGGTTATAGTATTAATAGTAGTTAACTTATGAGGGGGTCAAAGAGTTTGGACCCCCGCCATCCAATACCGTGAAGCATTGAAGGAGGTCCTACTAAATTTGACCCAGGTCCATTGCAGGACCTCTAAACGCTGAACAATGGCAAGACCTTTACCAAACCGTTCCCTTAACCCCCGACCAGGTAGCCAACATACCTCCATATAGACCGTGGAGATATGAATGGTGAAAATCCTTTATTTTATATAGACAGTAAAATAATGCCAAGACACCACGGACAAACGATAAGGAAAGATCACCTTCAACATAAGTAACTAGTTATTAAAGTCATTAATACAAAACCAAATAAAAAGTGCAAAAGATTAGAAATAAAAAGTACTATACTAGACACTTTGTCTTCACCAAGTGATGTAAGAGACTTAGGCAAACATGGCCTTGATTGTCAAGAACTCTTACGATCAATCTTGGATCCCGAGACGACTCACACACTCTACGATGGACAATGGATGATGGTGTTGTGATGGTGGTGGGTGGTGGATGAAGTGTGAGAGAGGTGGTGTGCCAAGGGATGAGTTGAAATGAATCCAAGCACTCCTATTTATAGGCTGAACAGAGAGCTGGGCACGGCCCCGTGTCCGCTGGGCACGGCCCCGTGCCCGTCTGACACTCTCTCTCCTCGTTAATTGTAATTCGCAATTACAATAAATGCGCCTGCTGTACTTTCGACACGCCCCCGTGTCCGCTGGGCACGGCCCGTGGTGGGCAATAGAAGCTTCTATAGGTTTGTCTTTTCTGCTGCTTCTTGGGCACGGCCCCGTGCTGGCTGAGCACGGGGCGTGTTCAGTCCTCTGACTTCTCTAATTTGCTTTGGAAGGTGCCGTTGAGGGGTCGGGCAGTCCACTAATGTTCCTTTCCTTGTATTTATGTTGGATTTAGCTGTCTTTTTGCTTCTTTTGTGTTTTTGAGCTCATTTAATCCTGAAAATACAAAAGGAAGACAAAAACACTCTTTTTCCAATATTAGTACTTAAAAAGGGTTAGTTTTATGCCTTGTTTGATGTAATTTATATGTTGCATTTTGCACACATCAACACTGATGAGTGGGTTGAAGATAAAGATAAACCTCAAACAAAAAACTCACGTCATTTTGTGCTTCCAACCAGCCACAAAAAAAGCTACTTCAACAACAAAAAAACAAAATGAATCATACCAAAGTCAAACCGCCAATGAAGATGTTTCAAAGAAAAAAAGAGACCGGTGACAGTGAAGATTTGGAAGATGAATTGTTTCTATTTTTTTTCAGTTGTTTGTTATATATTTTTCAGCTAAGAACAAAATACATTATTTCTCAAAAATATATATATATATATATATATATATAATAAAACGCCACACAGACAAATGCTTGTGAAACGTTATCATGCCATAAAACGCCCAAAAAACTCCCAAACTATAATAAAATTACTTTGGACAAGTATTATTAAAAACTCAAAAAAAAAAAAAGTATAAAACAAGGTACAAGAGAATAGAACAAAGTGTCATCTTTATCTAAACCACATTAAAAATACAAAACGGCAAAATCTCGAAAAGGTAACTACAAACATTAAAATGAAACGATAAACAGATGAAGTTGAACAAACTGTAACTACAAAACAGTAAATTGAACCGACGGAAATCTTATTAATAACATTTATTATATTAAAAGTCACTCCATCGGAAAATGAAATTTTTTATCTTTTCAAAACGCCATAATTACCTGTTGAATTTATTTATCTTTCCAAAATGTCATAATTACCTAACACTTTATAGACTGCATCCTACATGCGCCAGAAAAAAAATCATTATAAAAGTAGAACATGTAAATAGGCCTGTAAACGAACCGAACGTTCATGAACTGTTCATGAACTTGTTCGGCAGGAAGTTCGTTTATTTAATAAACAAACAAACACGAACAAAAAAATTTGTTCGTTTAATTAAATGAACGAACATGAACACACCTTGTGTTCGTTCATTTATGTTCGTGAACATTCTTTTATGTTCGTAAACGTTCTTTTATGTTCTTTTAAATTTTAGTAAATACATGAATAGTTATATTTATATAAATATTAGGTTTTCTAACTACTTATATAAATATAACTAATTAGTATATCTATGAACCCTTGTTTAGATGTGTTTTCGGATGAAATGTAATACATTAGACTTGTTTCTTCAATCATGTTAATTTATGTTTATTTAAATATGTTCAGTTAAATTTTTTTATGTTCGTTTGTGTTCGTTTATGCTCGTGAACTGTTCGTTTAGGCTTTAAATGAACGAACATAAACGAACACGAACATGCCCGATTTCTTAATGAACGAACACGAACAAAAAATTGTGTTTGATTATATGTCCGTGTTCGTGTTCGGTTAAAATTAAATGAACGAACACGAACATGCCTATGTTCGTGTTCGTTCGGTTCGTTTACAGGCCTACATGTAAACACAACTTAAACAATCTACACATTATCTAAAAACACCACAAAAACAATATCTATTTGACACAAAACGATTAATTCAACGATACAGATCTAAAAAAAACCAGTAAAACGGCAGGTAGTTATTGAATCTAACTAAACGCCAAAAAAATCTTAGACGCCAAAAATGAATCAGTATTATGACACACGCATTTGGGAAAAAGAAGATTAAAAAGACAAAAAAGCCCCTCGAACCCTGATTATACCCGCACCACGTGTTCCATCAGGATGCGTTCTCACCGTTCTCACACTTCAGGGCGTTTTCTCCTGATCTGGTTTCTCTCTCTCTATATATATATATATGTGTGTGTGTGTGTGTGTGTGTGTGTGTGTGTGTGTGTGTGTATTGGGAGCCGCTAAAATGAAAACCATCCCCAGTTGCGAGAACCGTGAGAACCACTCTCAACCAATTAGATTTTGCCACCATAAAGGTTATTTTGGTCATTTACCCCAAATGTCATATATGTCCTCTCTCTTCATTTAAAGCAACCAGCTTTTTTAAAATATGTCTCATCTTTCTCTCTTTTAAATTAAAAACCCTCTCTCTTCCAATTTCATATCTGATGAAGAAGAACCTTTGTTTCTCTTGTTCTCTCTTCTTTCAAAATCCTCACTGGTGAAGAAGAATCAAATCTTCATCATCTTCATCTAATTACAGGCGACCCCCTCCTTCTCCGGTGACCCCCTCCTTCTCCGGCGACCCCCTCCTTCTCCGGCGACCCTCTGTCTTTCTCCATGGCTGTAGTTCAAGCTAATAATTTATTAGAGGATCAGAGCCAACTTGAAAGGCGGTGTAGTGGGTTTTTTTTAGGGTTTTTCTAGCGGTTTTCTTCTGGTGGTGGGTGGGGGGTGGCCCGACGGTGTTGGCGGTGCTGGTGTTGGAGGCAGTGGCTGTGTGAGCGGTGGTGGATGAATCCTCATCGGTTGTTTTACGGCTGATGATGTTGCTGTGTTTGTTTGGTAAGTGTTTGTTGGTGCTTTTGAAAGTTTTGAATCCGAAAACAACTGTTTTGAGTTTCTTGGGGGGTTTCTTGTTTTTTGTGGGTTTGATCTGTTGTAAAAAATGGGGGTTTCTTGATTTTTTTGTGGGTTTGATATGTTGTAAAAAAATGGGGGTTTCTTGATTTTAGTATGATTTTTTTATGTTTGGTATGGATTTGAAGGATTTTGGGAGTCTTTTTTCGTAGATTGAATAGTGAACTATGTGGGTTTTGATCTGTTGGATTTGGGCCGGTGATGATGCAAAAAAAATGTATATTTTGATGACGATTGCGCGGCAAGGATGGTGGATGGTAGGTTTTTGAACCTGCGACCCCACTTTGCAGCCTTTGATTATCGGAAAATCTGTGCCAAACCCCGTTTTTTTTCAAGAATCCACACATGTTTTGATTTTTGTTGTTGGTTTTTTATTTTTTTTTCCCAGTCGATGATGATAACAATCTATCTGAGACACCTACCGAGTTGCGATTTCTGGGTGCGTTCGTTTTGTGTAAAAAAGTTTTTGTAAAAAAAAAGTTAAAACCGTAAACTTTTTAACGGAAAACGTAAAACGTAAAGTTTTTAACGTAAAACGTAATTTTTTTAACGTAAAACATAAACTTTTTAACGTAAAACGTAAACTTTTTAACGTAAAACGTAAACTTTTTAACGTAAAACGTAAACTTTTTTAACGCAAAACGTAAAACGTAAACTTTTTAACGTAAAAATAAAATCGTTTTGGTTTAAAAATCTGGATCTAAAATGGTTTTTAATAAAAAATTATGGTTTAAAAAAACAAGTAATATAATAATACAAAAAAATAATAAAAAAACAATAAAGACAAAAAGACAAAAAAGAGTAAATTTACTAAACTAACCTATTGGATTAAAATATTAAAGACATAATAAAACAAAAATTATTTAATATTAGTTTTAATTACTTTTAATCTCATCCATCCATTTTGAAGATCTAATGGTTGAAAAGTAGTTCTCTCGGTTCTTACAACTGGGGGTGGTTTTCATTTTAGCGGGACCCCTATATATATATATGTATATAGGACAAAGATCCGTTAGGAACCACCCCTTATTGCGAGAACCGCGAGAACCAATGTGAACACAACAAAAAATACCTAAAAATAGCTAAAAAACACAAATTTTTTTTTTTTTTTTTAATTTTTTTTTTTAAAATCGCTACTTTTAGTAGGAAAAAAAAAATTTTAATTTTTTTTTTTTTTTTTAATTTTTTTTTTTTTTTTTGCTTCTAAAAGTAGCGATTTTAACTTAAAAAATAGTAAAAAAAAAAAAAAAAATTTTAAGATTTTTTTTTTGATTTTTTTAGGTTTTTTGGGGGTTTAGTTTTTAGCTTTTTAGCTGGGGTGGGGGGTTTAGGTTTTTGGGGTGGGGGGGGGGGGGGGGGGGGGGGGGGGGGTTGGGGGGGGGTTAGGTTTTTTTTTTAGGTTTTTTGGGGGGTTTAGTTTTTAGCATTTAGCTTGGGGGGGGGGGGTGGGGGATAGGTTTTTTTTTAGGTTTTTTTAGCTATTTTAGGTTGTGTTCACATTGGTTCTCGCGGTTCTCGCAATAAAGGTGGTTCTCGCACGAACCTTACCCTATGTATATATATATATATATAGGGAGGGGCTCATGCGAGAACTTCATTTATTGTGAGAACCATGAGAACCAATGTGAACACAACCTAAAATAGCTAAAAAAAACCTAAAAAAAACCTAACCCCCCCCCCCTCCCAAGCTAAATGCTAAAAACTAAAACCCCCAAAAAACCTAAAAAAAACCTAACCCCCCCAAAAACCTAAACCCCCCTCCCCCACCCCCCAAAAACCTAACCCCCCCCCCCCCCAAGCTAAAATGCTAAAAACTAAACCCTCAAAAAAACCTAAAAAAATATAAAAAAAATCTAAATTTTTTTTTTTGATTTTTTTAATATTTTTTATGTTAAAATCGCTACTTTTCGAATCCAAAAAATTTTTTTTTTTTTTAAATTTTTTTTTTTTTTTTTTTTTTGCTTCGAAAAGTAGCGATTTTAACATAAAAAATATTAAAAAAATCAAAAAAAAAAAATTTGTGTGATTTTTAGCTATTTTTAGGCATTTTTGGTTGTGTTCACATTGGTTCTCCCGGTTCTCGCAATAAGAGGTGGTTCTCGCATGATCTTCTCCCTATATATATATATATATGATTAGATTCAAACGTGAACAAAATCCCAAGAGTGAACTGCGTGAACTGATCTGGACCCTTGATTTTGTAGATGATAGATCTTAGATCAATGGCACAATTGTAATTAAAGGTATAATAAATTTAATTTAAATTTTAATCTAAAGGGTAAAATAGGAAACTTTCATATTAAACATATGGAAACTAATCAATACGTTTGTCATTTGTAATCCCCTAAAAGTCTCTCTAATGAAATCACAAAGACAGGGCATGTGTTCGATGATGATCCAGTTAGTTTTCCGGTGATAATATTTGAATGATCCGGCTGGTTGTTAAGGTTCGGGGTTAATATCTTCGGTCTGCGGAGGTGAGTTCAACACCAGATGAACGGCGGAAATGGCGTCATAGTGTTCAGATCCGGCGATGGTCTTCAGATCTAACGGTGGCGGTTATGACGATTTTGACTTTTGAAGAAGACATGACGACAACAAGGTGGTTCAAAGCTTAGCCGGAGTTCGTCCTGCAGCGGCAATCATCGATTCATCAATCTGGTTTTTGTTTAGGTTGAAAGAAGAACAAAAATTGAACGGAGAAAAGACAAATGGTTATTATTTACAAAATTTGAGTATGATGTTGTCCTTTCTTTATTTTTAGACACAGAGAAATGACAATACCATGACAACCTTTATTAAATTATATTATAGTTCCATATCTTATTTTTTCCATAAATCGAAGCAAGACTCTTTTTTTTCTTCTTTAGGCTTTCGAGATTTTTTTTTTCAAATGGCTATTCATACTTCCGGTGACTTATTGAAGGTATGATTCTTAGTGTTAATCGTTTTTTTTTTTTTGCGATGTTTGGTTGTTCATTGACTGTACACATATGTATTGTAGCAGGTTTTGTGATATCTCAGAAGGTTTTGCTCTGTTTTTAATGCGATGTACACATGTGTATAGATTCTGTTTTTTGTGATATCTCAGTTTTTTTTTTGTGTATTGAATGTGTAAAGTTGTTGATGTACACTTGTGAATTATGCAAAGTATTAGTTGCTGAGTTTTTTGTTTAATTCGTTGATTTTGCTCTGTTTTTAACGCGATGTACACATGTGTATTCTGATTTTGCTCTGTTTTTAATGCGATGTACACATGTGTATTCTGATTTTGCTCTAATTATAACCCAATGTACACATGTGTATAGCGTCTGCTTTTGTGATATCTCATATTTTTTTGTGTATTGAATGTGTAAAGTTGTTGATGTACACTTGTGAATTATGCAAAGTATTAGTTGCTGAGTTTTTTGTGCTATTATAGGAGATTTCGTTAACGAGAAAAGTGGAGATGGAAGGTCGATAAGGATGATTCACGTATGAGGTCGATAAGGATGATTCTGCATACAACGTGGCGAATAGTTGTAAAAGATTATGTTTTTTGTTTTTTCGATTATGTTGGGTTTATTGTTTTTACGAAACTGGAACTTGTAATTATATGTTTTTTTGTTTGGTTTGGAAAACATTATGGAACTTGTAATTTGTTAAATATAAAATAGTTTTACAGGTATTGTTTCTATGTATGTATTATGTAGCTAATTACACATATGTACGATGCTGAGTACACATGTGTACTGTTCTATTTATATCAAAGTACACATGTGTATACCGTTGAAATATTAAGGTTACGTGGATCTTAAAAATCAAAATTTGAATTCTGTTGATGAAATCTGAAATAAAAATTAAAATTGAAATCTGGTGATTTGTTGTTTGTTTTGATAATTATCTATCTATTATACTAAAAGAATTCTCCTTAGCCACATGGCCTATTCTTAGCCAATCAATTGGGTGATGTGGACACTCTCTTTGGCCAGAGAATTCATCTTAGGCGCCAATCTCTTTTCCAGTATTCTCCTTCTCACATACGTTTCTTCACCCCGCCTCTCTCTTCAATCAAATACATCTTTCCTTTTTCCTGATTGCTTTCCCGTTTCATAGTACAGAAACCCTAGGTTTCTTCCTCTGCAGCTTTGTTGTTGGTATTGGTACCCTAGGTTTCTTCCTCTGCGGCTTTGTTGTCGATTTGAAGGTCATCGCTCTCAATCAATCCTCTGGGTCGTTTGTTTCATCTATTGCTTCAGCACTGATGTCATCGCACCATCAAATTTCTTCTTTTTCAGCACAGATCGCCCGCCACCACTTATTTCCTTCTGAATTGACTCTACAGGTTCGTAACTTTGATTTCTTCTTTCCGCCGATTTACTTAGGGTTTTTCTTCATATTATTTATCATCGTTTTTATTAAAATTTGTGGTTTTAACTGATGTTTTGTTTTCAGCAGGAGGAACCTTATGGTGTGATATGATGAATCAAGGAGGAGTTTCAGACACCAGAACCACACTGGACCAGAAAGTTTCACTTGAGGTTGGTATTAACCTCTGTTTAATGCTTTTTAAATGATAATTTGCGATATCATTTGATGTTACTCATTGGTGGTTGATTGTTAGGGCTTACACTATTATGTGTTGGTTATTATTGGTTCAATGGTTAGGTGGCAAGAAAAGGAATTACTAAATTCCCATGAGTGATTTCAAGAATACGTTTGTTTATACACAACACAATATAGTGCTTACTCTTCTGTTCTACATGTATGCATATATCAAATTATGTGATGTATGTCAGATTTGAAAGTAATTCTAGGGGTTCTGTTGAAAATAGCAAATGTTGATAGTATTTTGTTTAATTGAAATATGTGTTTTTGCACTCCAGGTGTTTGATAAATAACATTGCCTCTCTCGCCATGGTTCTAGACAAGTAATTCCCCTTCCCTCCCCTTCTCATACATGCAGGTACGCACCAGTTTAATCTTTAATTATATTTATTTTCACTAATTATTACCTTTGAAACATGAATATAAGGCTGAAGATGACCATATTAATATTTGTGAAGCTTATGTGTTGATTTTTTTTTTAAATAAAATTAAGAAAAAGATGTGTTAGTGGTATAAAGTTATGATTATATTGTAAGGATTAATCTTGGCGGGCTCAACAAACGGGCCACTTGATACAGTTATGCAGCTGGGCCGGCTCAAACGGGTCAGCCACAGTTTGTTTATTAAGTCACGTTTTATTAGAAAAGTAGTGGATCTTGAGTAATGGGTCACTAATTTGCTTTTTAGTAGGGGATAATTTGTCAAATAAGTACTGGGAAAAAAAACAATTGTATGATACATGGGTGTGTCATATTGCTTACAAAGTTACAATTCCTGTTTTTTCATTAGCATCCTTTCAATTTCTTTTACATTACTGGGTTTATGTGTTTGTTTTGTTGTTGGTAAATGTCATGCTTTAATCCCAAATGATGATTTATGTCCTATCAATATGGATTGTTACACATCATTGTTATTTTGCAATTTGTTTCTCCACCATCTACATACTACTGATTGTAGTTTTTTCGAGTTCATTATATTAGAAAAAAATATATTTGTCACAGGTTGCTTTCCTTTGTTATTATCGTTACTACACACCTATAAATATGTGATCAATAATATACGATATTTACGGGTTTTGTTCTTCTATAAAACGGTAAACAATCTTCCATTGCTCATATTATTTTGTTACAGAATTTAATGATACTTGAAAGTTAATTTAATATGCTATGTGGCAATAATTTTCGTATTATTTTTTTTTCTTGGTGAAATATGGCAGGGGACTGGTGGGCATGCAGAAACCTCCAAGAGTTGACTGAAGGTTGCTCATCCTTTGGTGATAATTTTGACCCGTTTACTTTTAATGGGTCGATTAGGCATATATTTGGAAAAAAAAACTTTCTTTTTAGTCTCAAGAAGACAACCATATCAGGCAAGTCCTGATAACAATGAGAGTTTGAAGTTTAGGTGGCTGAGCTGCATTAACACTCATCATTAACACTAAATCTGTAAGTTAGTTAGTAATTTTTGTTTTAATTAAGTTGTGTTGTATATGTTTTTTTTGCTTTACCTAAAAATAAGCATTTGAGGTTGCAAAATATTGTTTTTTGCAAGTGGTTTGTGTCAAAATGGGTAATGTTAGTGCTGGTCCAAATGTGTCAGATCCAAACCGTCTTTACAATTTTGACCCGTTTTCTTTTTTTGGTTAAATAATTTAACTCGGCCCATTTGACCCCTTAGTGATTAAACATAACCAGTTGTTTTTTTTTTTATGTGTCAAATTAGGTAGATTTGAAATTAAACAAAGGAAATCACCAACCAGTCTAGCCGGTATGCGTCATACCACGGGAAAATTCATTGACATTAACATCTTTGATCTTTTCTGTCCTTAAATCTTGGTAAATTTCTTTCACATCTTCATAGAAACTTCTAAATCGGTAAGCTGGAACTAATCGTGAACAACCACCACCATTATTAGCATCTCATTTGCTTTTCACTTCTTATTTACGCAGCCACTCCATAAAATTGTGAGTCTATAACTGCTATAATCTTTTGGATTGCAAGAGTCAACCCTATCAATTTAGGTTTCTGGCGATACATTCAGGGAGGGAGATACGGTAAATATGCCTCCAAAGGTAGAGTATTATCGGTCACAGCGAATCTAATCGGTTCCAACCGAACAGTGGTGTAAATCAAATGTTGCATTCTTTTGATTATATCACAAATTTATTATTTTTGTTTCCGCGTGGTGTTTGCGTCATATCCTTTATACAACCCGTGTAACACACGGGAACTTAAGCTATAGTGCCACGTGTATGTGTGTTTTTGTAGTCAAGTGGGTTCTCTACATGTTTCGCATCGACGACTGTCTGTTTATACACACCTTCAAAAAACTTTTGCCTACTTTATTTTTTTCTAGATTGATGTTTTATCTAATAGGTTTCAGTAGAATAATGTGATGATTGGATCTTTGTTGTTTAATATTCTTGATTCTTCTATTACATCTTCATCCCTGTTTGTTTCCATAGGTTTTATTCCTTTTTTTCTTGAAAGTTGCAGGCGATGATTTTTGGACATTTAAAATAAAGTTTCCATATCTTTTTTTCCATAGGCTAATATACCTCTAAAACTATTTTACCATTTTACCCTCACTTCTTTTTCTGTTTGGAGCGTGGGTGGGTGGGTCATGGGCTGGTGTGTGTGGGTTAGGGCTGGTTGGGTTGGATTTGGTGAGGATGATTGGGCTTTGGGATGCTTGCAAACTGGTTGTTCAAGGCTCATGCTCTTATGTCATTGGATCTCACATGCTCTCAAAACATCGAGAGCTGGTGGCATCAAGCTAGATTTGATTGCACCGATTGGCAATATCGTTTGCTTATGCAGCTGAACAGTCAGGTACTCTACCTAAATGAGCCCATTGGCGCAGCTATTCTAACTCTAAAAAATTGGATCAGTTGGGTCAAGGCCCAATGTGTGTTATATATGGGCTGGATTTACTTATCTCTGATGAAGGCCCGGTCTTGGGTTAGATGCTGTGTGAAGGAGCGTTTGAAGGTCTGGGCTAAACAGAATAAAAAGGGTCTGGCTAATGTGTTGCTGTTGAAGGCCGAGGCTCAGGTTTGCTCCTTGGGATGTTATCTTTTGGGTTGGGGGTATTGGCTGCCCATTAAATATATGAACATCAAAAAGTTATATGTTGGTTTTCACATAACATAGATTAACGGATTAGCACCGGATATTAAAAAAATTAAAAAGTAAAAAGAAAATAGTTGCAGGCGATGGTTTTGTTCCTTTTTTTCCTTTGTTTCCATACGTGTTTTTCAAAAAGGTTTTGTTTTTTATACAAAGTTTCGAGTGTTTTTTTAAAAGATTTTGTTTTTTATATAAATTTTCGAGTGTTATTGACGACTCTCATAACTCAGATATCGTTTATATACTATGTTAAAGAACAAAGTGAATGTGTATGTGTTGTTTAAAAGGTTTTGTTTTTTATAGTAAGCCTTGAGTGCTATTGACGACTCTCACACATGTTCTGGTGGCACTACAAAAGTCCATACAGAGTTCATGATCCAAAAAAGCCATGGCTAATTTGCAAGGTGGACTAGTAAGTACTTCTGACTCTATTTATTTTAAATCTTTAATAAAAAATAAAAAAAAACTCATTTTATAGTTTGTATAGAGAGGATAAAGATATAATCTTTATAAGTTATAACTGTTTTTTTGTGATGAATGAAATGCAGGGTGGTTCAAGGGTTGGAATAGGAAACTTTGGTGAGGTGGGGCCATTGGATCGTAACCCAAGAAACTTCACATGGCTCAGAAAGGCAAATCTTTTATTTGTGGTATGAAATGTGTAGCAAATTTACAAGATTTATAATTTATAAATGAATATAAAGTACTAAACTTTTTAATAATTTTGTGGGAAATTAGGATAATCCAGTTGGGACAGGATACAGTTCTGTGAAGGATGAAAAGTTATTGGTGAAAACTGATGAAGAAGCTGCTAGGGATTTAACTACATTGTTGATTAAATTATTTAACATAAATAAAAGCCTACTAAATTTTTTTTTCATATTTATTCTATGATAGGTACGGTGTTATTAGATGGCATGATATAATTGAAGCTGAATATATTTCGTTAGCACAAGTATATACTTCATATGTGTTTTGCTTCATGATCTTTAAACTTTGTCAAAAAAAAAAAAAAACACTATATCCACCAATTCATTTATATATATTTGAGGTCGTAATTTCGACTATATTCGTTAGCTGAATATATTTCTTTAAACATTTTGCAAGTTAGTTATTTTCCACTTACAAAGCTAAAATAGTAATATATGTTTTTTATTTATATTTATTTAGTCTTAAGTACTAGCGTTTTGCATATATCAAACTATTGTGTTTCAGTAATTATGTTGCGTGTCTTGATGAGTTCGCGGTGATACCAAAATGGGCTAATGGGGTGTCAAGATTCCATTGAAATAAAAAACAATCGTTTGATATATGCATTTCTACTTAGAATATATATAAATGTTACATTTATCACTTCTTAACCGGTCAGAAAACGGATCAAATTTTTCTTTGAATAATCTTGATGAAACCTCTTTTTTTTATATAGTACACAACTCATTGTGCATCAACGTTTGTCAATCTATAGCCAAACTCTATTGTTTTTCTAGAAGTTTTTAAAGTAAGTTTCGGTCTCAAATTATAGTATAGATACCGAAAAAAATCTTTCATTAAAAGATTTATGAAAACACCGTTAAATAATATTTTTTTTTTGAGGCCACCCGTGTAACACACGGGGTCTTAAGCTAGTCTTATTAATAAATAAAACATAATGTGGATAATGAATTTAAATTAGGAAATATGTAACTTAATTGTAACGCCCTAACACGTTTTAACCAAAAGTCGCAGCGGAAATACGAACTTAAAAATTTTCTTTCATTATATTCATTCTAACATACTTAGAAATACATTAAATCACTCTTTTACATTAAATACATTAATGCTTTCTATAAATTTATAAAATCTGACATACTTATATTAAATTACGTGACCATGCACCCACACGTACAATCCATGTCTTGACTCGATCTTCAACTTTTTACACTCCATGATGAGAATCCACAGTTCTGTACAACCTGCAGACACCACGTACAATCACATCATTAGCAACCGGTGTCATCATATATAAAATTTAAACATGCATAATTAGGCGTCAACATATCATGCTTTCGCTTATGTTAGTCCATTCATCCATCCATTTAAACCACCCGCATTGGATTTCGGTGTCTACCTTCAACTTCCATCACTAGTATACCTGCATTCCCATTTCATTCTCAATAGGAAAACGGTTAGCATCATTAGATTTCATTCATACGAACATATCCATGTATACGCATAACAAGTCTCATTCATTTGTACATATAACTAAATTCTAATTCATGCATACATACCCTTTCTATTTGTACATGTACCTACAACTTACATTCTATACAATATTACTTACAAGTCCTAAACACACACGTCTATACATGTAATTCGTATACACATAATTCTCCATACTTACGAGTTTATAGTCATACTCTCCTATGAGTCCCAATTACTTACTTACAAACTAACCCATACCTACGCGTATAACTACTTATTTCATCTTTATGCATAATACCATCATGTAAGCTTCTTTCTTACCTATACTTAATAGAAACTATTTCTTAACCACTTTCGACTCATTTACCGTAAACTTACCTTATTACTTCCATTGTTTCATACTTTCTCACATGATTCACAATAATCATTATACTACAATACATTTTACATCTAAAGTGTAAGTTCGGGATTCACTTACCTCGTGCGTCCGAGTCCAAGCATAGCTTCCGTGTTTATCCTTGGCCCGTTGCCCTTCCATGCTTGTGTCCATGTTAATATGACTCCTATCCGTACATGTCATCACATTCATCATAACATGATTAGCATACATGAGCATACATACCCTTTAATGAAGGTTTCTTGCCATATCATCTTATCAAACTAATTTCCCACTTGTAATCCATTCAAAACACATTCCTTACACAAATCTATTATCTAATACATCATCATCACATTCTACATACATTTATTTATTATTAGCATACAGTCTCACCTATCATTTTCTCCTAAGCATTTCATCAAACACTTGGTGTGCGTATCATTAACAAAGCATAAGGTACAAGTGTTTTATTCATATTTTCCCTAGTAGCCTTCACAACTCTTTTTATCAATCAAAATCACATCATAAAATCATCCTATAACATGGTAATTCATCAATTATCTTCACACTCAAACTTTCATCTATCACAACTACTCAATTTATAGAATTGCAAGATCACCACATCACTAGGTTAAATGGGTTCTACTTCAAACTTTCAATATAAACGAATTCAGGCATAGAACATCTTCCAAATGATAATTCTAAAGCATATACAAGCTTAATTTCATACTAATTCACAGATTGATCAAAACCCATAATCACTAAATAGCATCAATTCACAAAATCTGACTTACCCTATGTAGGAAACTCTTAGATAGTTGAGAATTCGCTCACATGCATTCGAATTAAAAACTCATAATCACTAAATAGCATCAATTCACAGATTGATCCTGGTCGTTCCCCCTGCGTCGCCCCCACACTCCACCCATATAAAATCCTTTAATTTCTTATTTATTTGCTAATTTTACACATTCAGTCCCTTGGGATTAATCATGTTATAATTCTAGTACAATTTTACTAACATTCTAAACTTCCTTGCTTATTATAACCTAATAAGTTTTATTTAAAACCTTTAAACATTCAAATAATCTAATATTAGATTTTGGGGTGTTACATTAATTCAATTATTAAAATAATGATTTAAATCTAATTTTTTATATAATTACAATCCTACCCTTAACAACTAAAAAGGAAATCAAGGGTCCAGATCTGTTCACGCAGTTCACTCTTGGGAGGTTGTTCACGCTGGAACCCTACCCTATATATATATATAAGGTTAGGTTCATAGGGGAAGGTTCATTTGAGAGAAATTTAATGTGAGAAGAAAATGAAAAAAGTGCATAATGGTAAAACATTAAATAGTTTATAACTCCTCCCATTAATTATATTATCTCTTATTAATAAAGCAAAACAACATTTTATCCTGCACATTTCAAAATTTATCCTGCATATATCTTACACTTACTGAAATTTACCCTACACATATCTAAATTTATCATACACATTTAAGAATTTATCCTACACATGTCGAAAATTGTTTTTCACCCTAAATTATTTTATCTTGAAAGAGTATATTTAAAAGTGAGTTACAAGTTTAATTAGTTAGCTAATTAATTACAATAAGAAATTTACCTATATGCCCTTATTAATAACATAACATTAAATACACATATTAAATGAAGTAAAATGGAGCATTTCTATTGGTTTAAAACTTATTCTTTTTATTCTTACAAAATTTTTCTTCTCATTTGAACCTTCTACTAGGTTCATAAGTGAACAACCCCTTTGATTGTGAACACTAGTGAACTAATCCTAGCCCTTGATTATTAATACGCAAGTGTAAATCAATGGCTAGGATTTGATGATGAAAATACACTAGTGTATTTTACGATTTGATGATGTAAATCAATGGTCAGGATTTATTCACTCAATTTACAAATACACTAGTGTTCACTCTAGAACCTCACCCTATATATATATATATACACACACACCTCCCGAGAGTGAACTGTGTGAACTCATCCGGACCCTTGATTTCCTTTTTAGTTGTTAAGGGTAGGATTGTAATTTTATAAAAAAAAAATAGATTTAAATCATTATCTTAATAATTGAAATCAGTTACATATTTCCTATTTTAATTCCTTATCCATAATATCTTTCCTATTTTAAATTCATTATCCACAATATCTTTTATTTCAATTTTATTTTTCAGATTTCATCACCAGAATTCAAATTTTGATTTTTAAGATCCACGTAACCTTCATATTTCAACGGTATACACATGTGTACTTGGATATAAATAGAACAGTACGTATGTGTACTCAGCATCGTACATTTGTGTACAGTAATTCACAAAGTGTACATCAAACATTCAATACAAAAAAAAAAATTCTGAGATATCACAAAAAACAGACGATATCACATGTGTACATCGCATTAAAAACAGGGCAAAATCAGAATACACATGTGTACATCGCATTTAAACAGAGCAAGGATAATGAATTTAAAATAGGAAAGATATTATGGATAAGAAATTAAAATGGGAAATATGTAACTGATTTCAATTATTAAGATAATGATTTAAATATAATTTTTTTATAGAATTACTTTCCAATTTAATTTATGAGAGAGAACATGATTTATGCAATCAATTTAAGATGAAAATTACACATATACCTTTTTTGTATTTAATTAAATGGAAAAAATTAACCACATAATTACCACCATGTCACTCATCTAAATCTCAAGATCATAGAAATTAAGGGCCAAGATGAGTTCACACAGTTCACAACTAAGGGGGGTGTTCACTCTTGAACCTAATCCTATATATATATATGGTTAGGGTAAAATGAAAACTTATACAAGTTGTGAGAACTTAGAGAACTCAGCCTTACGAAAGATTTTTTCTAATTTTTTTTGCCAAAAATCCTTAAAAAAATTAACTTTTCAAAAAAAAAAAAAAAAAACAAGTCGTAATGCTGTAAAAAGTGATGTCATGCTTATATCATCAACTTTTTACAGCTGTTGTATGGGTCCGAAAAACACAACTTCACAACTTTTAATTTTTTTTTTACGACAGTCTTTTCTAACATTTTAATTTATGGGTGTGAAAAAATGGGGCAAACTCGCACGGGAAGTTCGAGTTCTCTAAGTTCTCACAACTCACAAGGGTTTTCCCTTAATCTTGATCCTATGTATATATAGATTTTCTTGTTTAAACTTTAATAATTACGTAAACACAAACACATATATATAGATTTTCTTGTTTAATAAATGATTATTTAACTATTTTTCTTCTATTACATCATGCCAACACTACCATATTATGACATTAATAATTGAGTAAATTAGTGTTTTGGCCCATGTGGTTTAGCCAGTTTAACGCTTTCTACACAAAAATAAATATTTTAATATATCAGACCCCGAGGTTGCATTTTATAACGATTTTGGCCCCTGACACTAACTTTATTACTTTTTTGTAGTTAAGTGTAAGGGTAATTAGGTCATTATATACCTTAGGGGTTGTTTTTTATAATTACAAAGTTCTTTTAATATTTAAGAGATTATTAATACAATTAATCAAGTTTTTTTTATTATTTCTTTATTTTCACGATAATTATTTAATAAAATATGTTCTATATATACGAATACATATGTTTTTTCATTAAGCGTTTGTTTTTTATAAACGTCCTTTTTAAAATCATGTGTTTTTTAACCTTTTTTAAACCGTATATCGTTTGTAAAATTATTTTCTCTTAAACCGTTTGTTTATGAAAATCTTTTTTTAAGTTGTTTGTCTTTTAAAGTTTTTTATAAAATAATTTAAAGTAATGTTTTCTGTTTTATTTACATTTTTTGTAAAATTAAATGGATTTGAAGTTTATTATTTTTAAAGTTTGAGTTTATATATAACAATATGCTAGAAAAATAAACTTTTTAACTTAATCTAAATAATAAACCAAGTTAAGATTTATAAAAATAACCAAAACAAATTTCTGATCTAGCTAGGAATATAACAGTTTTGTAAGTTGAAATAAATATGAGGCTTTTGTTTTGAATGATAAAACAAATAAATAACTTGTAATATCTGTACCAGTATACGATGTTACGTACAAGAATTGATCATCAGCGTCTTGTATGCCGATGCGGCTCCGATCAGTTGTAGAGACGAAATTGACGGTGAAATTGTGTGGGAATCAGGTCGCATTGGGTCAAGAGGCGTATGTTCATACTCGAATTGAAGATATAACAGATCGAGGGGATGATCGGAATTTCGGAGTTAAACGGGTTAGCGGATAATCATAATTTGCAGTTTATACATGACACAAACGAGTTGTTAGTTTGGATTATGATGGAAATAAACATTAACGAAAAAACAAGTTAAACAGACTATTTTTACGGATCCGATATGGCCGGAATTTGTCGACTTTACCGGAGAAGACCTCCTAAATGGCGGGCTTTCTATTTTGTTATTTAACACATATAGTCCCTACGATTTCTAAGTTTTACAAAATGATCAAAAGCTTTAATTATTAAAGGGCATTTTAGTCATTTTAGAAAGACTTAACCAAGAAAATTAACAAGGTTTGGCCTTAGTACTCAACATTGTGACAATGTTTAGCCTTAGTACTCAATATTGTGACAAATTAGAACGTTAATACCTGATTTGGCAACAAAAAACTATTAGTACCCGACATTGAAATTTGGCAGAAACCACAAGGACCAACGGTGTAATTTTTCCTAAATAATATTTAGTAGGAGAGTTATCTATAATTAATTGAAAGGGATTAAACTAAATATAGTTAGGTTAAACTAAATAATATTTAGTAGAAGTGTTATCTACAAATAATAATTAACAATAAGAGATTATATTTAGTAGAAGAGTTATCTATAATTAGTGAGAAGATATTAAACTAAATAATAATTATCCATAAGAGATTAAACTGAATAATAT
This sequence comes from Helianthus tuberosus, assembly GCA_030545235.1. NCBI lineage: Eukaryota > Viridiplantae > Streptophyta > Magnoliopsida > Asterales > Asteraceae > Helianthus > Helianthus tuberosus. Next base: position 94,651,726 of record CM060403.1, on the reverse strand, counting down.
TTAGTTGGAAGGTTATCTATAAATAATAATTATCCATAACATATTGAGAAAATCAAAAGATACATGACCTAATATGATGATAAGTATCCATGAATGGTTTCTTTTATTATATTAAAAATTGTACAATGAAGATAATATGATATAGTAAATCAAATAAATAATATTATAAATGAGAAGTACATTAAATTTAAACTTAATAATAAGAGTTAAATGTCATTTTAGTCCTTGTGGTTTGGGCCATTTTGCCAGTTTAGTCCAAATATTTTATTTTTAACATCTGGATCCAAAAAGGTTTCGTCGTTGCCATTTTGGTCCAACTGACTTAACCACATGCATGCTTCTCAGTTACTTAAGAGGTATTTTTGTCATTTCATATTTTTTAAAATTTCACTTTATTTTTATGGTTGTTAAAACCATTTCTTTGTTATATAAAACAAATTATCAATAAATATAACAAATACACAGATCCACAATTTTCACCACCATCTGAGATTCACCAAGTCTCACAGCCATCGACCACCACCATCTTATAACAACACCGTTCACCCACCGTTAACCACCATCTCATAACACCACCGTTCACCAACATCAAAATCAGACCCAAATTCAAACCAAATATCAAAATCAGACCCAAAATCAAACCACTGCTGCTCTTGGATGCCCTTAGTCGTCGAAAAACCATCGAAGTCTTAGGGTTCTTAGTCTGTCACCACCGGCACCACTAGATCGTTTCTCGGAACTCACCAGAACAACCACAATCGCTGAAAAAATTGCTCAGCTATTTCCAACCCAGTTAACACAACCACCAAACCACTGCCACCTATCTCCGCCCCTCACCAACCTCCATGCCCCACCGTCACCAACCACCACAACACCAAACCCTAACCCTCTTCCTTTTTCTATTTGTTACCACCCAACACCAACACCAACACCTCACCATTATCACCACCACACCATTGCCACCCATCTCCACCCCTCTGAAAAACAACCACCATAATAACCACTTATCTCCACCTCTCTGAAACACAACCACCACAGCACTACCACCCATATCCGCCCCTCACCAACCACCATTCACCACCACAACCATCGTGCCCCACCGTCATCAACCACCACAACACCAACACCACCGTCTCGCTAATCAAAAGAGAACCGAGAAAAGAAAGAGAGAAATAGAAATAGAGAGAACCGTTTACCACCACCATTATCTTTCCGATCTGTTCCGATCTGGCAGTTTCGAAGAGAGAGAGACACCTAGCTGCCGCCCTTGTTGTCTTCCTGAATTGTTCTGGTGGTTCCGATCTGTTCCGATTTGTTGTTTTACTGAATTGTTCCGGCAGGGGTGGTAGTGGTGGAGGTGTACCGACGGTCGGTAAAGGTGGAGGTGGAGGTTGAAATGGAGGTGATGGTGTTAGATAGCTATATCAGAGAGGGGTAGAAGGGGGAGGGTGGGTGTTGGGTTTTATAACCAGATATATGGTTTTATATAAAAACCCAAAAAGAGTTAAAAGAATAAAAATAAACCTTTAATTAACATAATAGACAAAATGACAAAAATACCCTTGAGTAACTGAGAAGCATGGATGGGGTTAAGTCAGTTGGACCAAAATGGCAACAACGAAACCTTTTTGGATCCAAATGTTAAAAATGAAACCTTTGTACTAAACTAGCAAAATGGCCCAAACCACAGGGACTAAAATGACATTTAACTCTAATAATAATTATCTATAATTAAATAGAAGGGATTAAACTAAATAATATTTAGTAGGAGAGATATCTATAATTATTAGAAGAGATTAAACTAAATATAATTAGATTAACTTTAAATAAGTAGAAGAGATTAAACTAAATAATATTTAGTAGAAGAGTTATCTATAACTAATTGGAAGAGATTAAACTAAATATAATTAGATTAAACTTAATAATATTTAGTATGAGTGTTATTTGCAAATAATAATTATCCATAAGAGATCATATTTAGTAGGAGAATTATCTATAATTAATGAGAAGATATTAAACTAAATAATAATTATTCATAAGAGATTAAACTAAATAATATTTAGTAGGAGAGTTATCTATAAATAATAATTATCCATAACCGATTGAGAAAATTAAAAGATACATAACCTAATATAATGACAAGTGTCCCATGAATGGTTTCTTTTATTATATAGTATAGATATATATTATTTAACTATTTTTTCTATTACACCATGCCAACACTACCATATTATGACATTAATATTTGAGTAAATTACTGTTTTGGCCTTTGTGGTTTAGCCGGTTTAACCCTTTTAGCCTAAAAATGAATATTTTAACATATCAAACCCTGAGGTTGCATTTTATAAAGGTTTTGGCTCCTGGCACCAATTTTGTTACTTTTTTGTAGTTAAGTGTAAGGGTAATTATGTCATTATATATCTTAGGGGCTGTTTTTTACAATTACAAAGTTTTTTTTTAATATTTAAGATATTATTAATGCAATTAATCAAGTTTTTTTTTTATTATTTTGTTATTTTCGAGATCATTATTTAATAAAATATGTTTTATATATACGAAAAAATATGTTTTTTCATTAAGCGTTTGGTTTTTATTGTCACGGCCCCCGACCCGGTTTTACCCGTTTCAGGAGCCGCGGGACAGAAATCCCGTGGTATTTATTTAATTAATTTGACAGCGGAAGTTTTCTTCAGGATCTTTTAAAAACTGCAAATTTCCCGATTATTTTATTTCACAATTCGGGATAAAACCCCGATAATTTACAATAATATGATTTCACGGAGAAATCTTTATTTTACAAAACATGTTTCTTTATTTTATACTGAGCCACTTCCTTAAGCGTGTAGTGCTACGCGACACTTTTCCTGGATCACAACAGATCACCTGAAACATGTTTGAAAAAGGTTTTGTCAGCGGGAAATACTGAGTGAATCATTCTATTTTACTAAAACGACTCATTTGTTATAATTCACAGTATTAAGAGCGATTACAATGTTTCAATTATCAACCAACTACCCTCGGTATTTGTCACTCGACTCGTTTCTGTGACTATGGTCATATCACCCATTGGCTAACTCGTTGTCCAATGGTGAAGATTATCAAGTAATGTATACAAAACCCCACATATCGGCTGTAATATGGAGATTACAAAGACTTAATCCCTGTAATTATAACTTTTGAAAACAAACATGATTTTGAAAGTAATTTGGTAAAAAGAGAATGACTCACATTGCAGATTTAATTTGAGCAGAGCCTAGCCTACTGATTAGCCTTTTAACCTAAATTTAATAACATGCACACAACCCGGTTAGTAACTTAATACAGCATTTACGATAACTCACGAGATTAAAACCTTCACAACGAATGACAAAGTGCGATACTTAAACATCCATTGATTTAACAACGAATGACAAAGCATAAACCCTAATGTGGGCAGCACTTAAACATCCATTGGATAGTTTAATCGATCGGACATTGAATCGTAGCAGCGATCGAGTTATTACCCTGTTTGCGGCAGCAATTCGTGAATCGTGTGTGTTGTGGGACTGTTTACGCTATAACTCAGTGTACGTAATGAGATTTTACGTCGTTTTAACTCCAGAATTCAAGTCCCAATGCCTGCTATTTATACACAAAATTTGACAGGCTTACGGACCGTAAGCCTCATCCCTTACGGTCCGGTCCGTAAGGGACACGAATTCACCCTAGGGTAGCCACGTCCTTGACTAGCCTTGCTGACTTGACTGATTCAAAAAAATTAATTTTGACAGCGTTTTATGTAGATAATCGTAACTAGGGTTTACCCCCCCTGAGTTTTAGGGGCCCTGATCCTGATTCTGATGATTCTGAAAATTTTAGGGTTTGTGCAGAATCACTTGGGTGTCTCAATTAGGGTTTCCTATTGGATAAAATAATAAAATAAATAGGACTTTTGATGAGAGTTGTTACATCCTCCCCACCTTAATAAAAATCTCGTCCTCGAGATTTACTGGAATAATTGAGGATACTTTCACTTCATTTCTGATTCCAGTTCCCAAGTGTATTCGGGTCCTCTCTTTGAATCCCACTTTACTTTAACTAGCACTAGTCATTTGTGCTTGAGAAACTTCACTTTTCTGTCTTCTATCTGAAGAGGTTTCTCTACAAATTTTAATTTTTCGTTTACCTCTATATCTTGGAGAGGTACTACCAAAGATTCGTCTGATAGACATTTCTTGAGGTTGGATACATGAAATACATCATGTACTCCAGCTAACTCCTCTGGTAGTTGTAAACGATAAGCAACTGGTCCTATACATTGGATCACTGAAAATGGTCCTACGTACCTTGGACTTAGCTTTCCTTTCTTACCGAATCGTACTACTCCTTTCCAAGGAGAAACTTTCAATAGTACTTTGTCACCAACTTGGAACTCCAATGGCTTCCTTCTATTGTCTGCATAACTCTTTTGACGATCCCGAGCTGACTTTAGTCTTTCCTTGATTTGATTAATTTTGTCTGTAGTTTCTTGCACAATTTCCGGACCTGATAATTGACTTTCTCTTATTTCTGCCCAACAAACTGGAGTTCTACACTTTCGTCCGTATAGTGCTTCAAATGGGGCAGTTTCGATGCTTGAATGATAACTATTGTTATAGGAGAATTCAATTAAAGGTAAATGATCATCCCAGTTTCCACCAAAATCTATTACACATGCTCTGAGCATGTCTTCTAGAGTTTGGATTGTCCTTTCACTTTGTCCGTCTGTCTGAGGATGATATGACGTGCTTAAATTTAGTCGAGTTCCCATAGCTTCTTCGAAACTTTTCCAGAAATGAGAAGTGAAACGACTATCCCTATCTGAAACAATGGAGAGTGGAACTCCATGTAAAGATACGACTTCATCTACATACAACTTTGCCAATCTTTCCATGCTAAAAGTTTCTTTCATTGGCAGAAAGTGAGCAGATTTGGTTAATCGATCCACAATTACCCAAATCGCATCATTACCTTTTCTGGTTTTTGGTAACTTAGTAACAAAATCCATTGTTATGAGTTCCCATTTCCATACAGGCATTTCTAATTGTTGTAGTAGACCTGAAGGTTTCTGGTGTTCTGCCTTAACTTGTGAACAAGTAAGACACTTAGAAACATATCTAGTTATATCCTTTTTCATTCCTATCCACCAAAAGTTATTTCTTAAATCTTGGTACATTTTGTTGTTTCCAGGGTGCATGGTATACCTAGATTTATGGGTTTCTTCTAAAATCTTATTTCTTAATTCTCCTTGCTTAGGTACCCAAATTCTTCTTTTGTGGAATTTCCAAATTCCATCAGCTCCTTGTTCTAATTCTTTTACTCTTCCTTTCATTCCTTCAGCATCATCCTTTATGGCTGTTTCTTGAACATTCTTTATTTGTTCCATTAAATCTAACTGTAGATTTAACCTAAGAGCACGAACTCGTCGTTGTTTTTTCATGGTACTTACGACTTAAGGCATCTGCAACTACATTTGCCTTTCCTTCATGATATTGAATATCACAGTCGTAGTCACTTAGGATTTCCATCCATCTCCTTTGCCTCATGTTTAACTCTTTTTGCCCAAATATATATCTTAAACTTTTGTGATCTGTATAGACAGTAAACTTACTTCCATACAGATAATGTCTCCAAATTTTAAGGGCAAAAATTACAGCTCCTAATTCTAAATCATGAGTTGTATAATTTTCTTCGTGCTTTTTCAATTGCCTTGATGCATACGCAATTACCTTCTTGCGTTGCATCAGCACACATCCAAATCCTAGTTTTGAAGCATCACAGTAAACTTCAAAATCTTCAGTTCCTTCTGGTAAGGCTAAAATTGGGGCATTTGTTAACTTATTTTTTAAAATCTTAAAAGCTTCTTCTTGTTTAGGTCCCCATTCAAACTTAATTGCTTTACAGGTTAGCTTAGTTAATGGTACAGCTATCTTGGAAAAATCCTTAATAAACCGTCTATAATATCCAGCTAAACCTATAAAACTTCTAATTTCCATTGCGGATTGCGGAACCTTCCATTTGGTAATTGCCTCTATCTTAGCAGGATCAACATGAATACCTTCATGATTTACCATGTGTCCTAAAAATTGCACTTCTTGCAACCAAAATTCACACTTCGAGAATTTGGCGTACAACTTTTCATTTCTTAACAAAGTTAAGAGTGAATGCAAATGCTGACAATGTTCATCCTGACTTTTGGAATAAATAAGTATATCGTCTATGAAAACAATTACAAATTTATCCAAGTACGGTTTACAGATCCTATTCATCATGTCCATGAATGCTGCAGGTGCATTCGTTAATCCGAAGGGCATGACTGTAAACTCGTAATGACCATACCTAGTTCTGAAAGCAGTTTTAGGTATGTCTTCTTCTTGTACTTTCAATTGATGATATCCAGAGCATAAATCTATCTTAGAAAAATATCTAGCTCCTTGAAGTTGATCGAAAAGATCATCAATCCTAGGTAATGGGTATCGATTCTTAATTGTAACCTTATTCAATTCTCTGTAATCAATACACATTCTCATCGAACCATCCTTTTTCTTTACAAACAACACTGGTGCTCCCCAAGGGGATGAACTAGGTTGTATGAAACCTTTACTTAGTAATTCATCTAATTGCTTTTTCAGTTCTAACATTTCTGTGGGTGCTAACCGATAAGGTGCCTTAGCTATCGGTGTAGTTTCTGGAATTAGATGAATCCTAAATTCTACTTCCCTATCAGGTGGTAATCCTGGTAATTCTTCTGGAAATACATCTGAGTATTCTGAGACTACAGGAATTTCCTTAAGTTCCTTACCCTTAGTGCTAATGATTACTGAAATCATATATACTATTCCTTGCTTTCGTTCATAACTAGCAACTTTCATTACTGATATGAACTTCATGGGCTTACGTGGTTTATCTCCTGTAATCATAATTACTTCTCCAGTAGGTGCCTGAATTTCTATGGAATTCTTATCACAAAGAATTCGAGCATGGTTGGCTACTAACCAATCCATTCCTAACACAACATCAAATTCTGCTAATTTCATAGGTAATAGGTTTGCACAGAATTTATGACCTGAGAGTTCTATATTTTCTTTTTGCAAAACTTTATCTATGCTAACAGAATTTCCATCTGCCGTTTCGACTGTAAAAATCTGCCTAAGGTTGGTTAAGGGTAAATTAAGAGCTTGGCAGAATGAAGTATTAATAAAACTTTGGTTTGCACCAGAGTCAAATAATACTTTTGCATAAATGTTGTGAACTAAGAACGTACCGGCTATCACATCAGGAATCATCTCGGCTTCCTGAGTAGTTAACTGAAAGGCTCAAACATTCTTCTTAGTAGTTCCGTCGGCTGTCTTGGCTTTGTTGTCTGCTGGTTTGACCAATTTAGGACATTCTGGTTTAAAATGTCCCTTTTCTCCACAGTTATAGCAGATTATGGTTTTCTTTCTGCAGTTTTCTTCACGATGTCCTACCATTTTACAAAAATTGCAAGTTACACTACATTTTCCATAATGTTTCTTTTTGCAATTCTTGCAGAATGGCAGAGTTGAGGATTGTCCCGTTCCTCTTATCCTGAAACTGCTGTTATTACCCGTACGAAATCCTTGGGTAATTTTCTGAGCCAGTTCCTTCTTCCTGTTTTCATCTCTTGTGCGTACCAGTTCGTCAGTTAGGGTGTTAGCTAATTCCACTGCATCGTCAATAGTACGAGGTCTCGCAGCTTTAACGATGTTACGGATTTCGCTAATTAATCCCCAAATATAGCGAGAAATGAGTACTGGTTCTGGCGAAGCCAGTGTTGGTACCACTCTTGCATATTCGAAGAATGTCGAAGTATAACCTCGACAATCTACATCCATCATCCGGTGGTTCAGGAACTTATTTGCCATTTGATCTTTTTCGTACTCGGGACATAATTTTCTTTCTACAAGACTCTTAAATTCTTCCCAGTTCATGGCATAAGCCACATTTCTTCCTTTTGCTTGTAACACAGTGTTCCACCATTCTAGCGCTCCTTCCTTAAAAAGGTTTGATGCGTACATGACCTGATCATCCTGGGCACATTTACTTATTGTAATTACGGCTTCGGTTTTCTCTAACCAACGTAGTGCCGCAGTTGCTCCTTCATTGCCTGCAAACTCAACGGGTTTACAAGCAAGAAATTCTTTGTAAGTGCAACCAGGCGTTGCAGCTTTCATTTTCTTAGGGAGCGGAGCCTGCCGTGGATTATTATCATGGTTATTACCGCCTCCGTTTATGCTATTACTGAAGTTATCTTCAGAAATACGTTTACTCGAAATGATTTGTTGAGGTTCAGCAGGTTTCTGGACAGCAACAACTATTGCCGGAATAGCATTGGCTATCCCTTGAGCAACGATATTTTCTAAATCTTGCCTAGTCATATATTGATCCACCGGGTGTTGTTCAGATTGATTAACCTCATTTACTGGTTCATTATTAGCGTTTTCCATCTGATAATTAATATATATAATTTATTAATATCAAATAAATAACTATTATACACAAAACAATCATACAATTTCAAATACACACATATAGTCAAAACTATTGAGTTCTCGATTTCCATTTTTATATTTAATAGTATGCATCAATACACACCATTATCTTACAAAGTTTTATTTTAGGTTATTTCACAAACTATAATCTACTTATTTATTTTACAACCATAGTTTCACATTCTCACACCACACTATCCCTTGTCAGTTGTTATCTTAGTAACGACGTTCCCTTTCGTCGTATTTCCAGGAGATCTGTTCTCCTACTTCCCTGATCCTATTTCCGGCATCCACCAGTTTTTCGCCAAAGTGGCGGAGTTCAGCTAAATTCTCATTGCTCATGGGTGGATTTGGTATTGGTTCAGGGTCAAACCGAGGAAGAAAGGAATAAGGACTGTTAAGGAGATTTTGGAACTGCGAATCATTCGTCCACCACTCGTCCATTCCTAAAGGTTGGGTGTGGATTATAGGTTCTGGGATTGCTGGTTCTAAGTTTATTGGAGGTTGTGTTTCAATAGGATGAATAAAAACATTTTCATTAACAGGCTTAATAGTATCATAGCTTGCCAATATAAAATCTAGCTCTTCCTGAGATGGTAACCCCTTAATTTGCCTAGAACTTTCCCCAATTTCCATTTTCTTAGGCTTGGGTTTCTCGAGAGGTGAAGCGTTGAATTCTATAGGTTCTTCTATATCAGGGATATACCTATTGAAATCTCTGGAAACCTCTATTTTTACCGGATAGAGATTTAAATTCTGAAGAGCGTCAGACAAGTCACTCATGCTGTCATGCAAAATACACACAGTTACTAATTTAAAACTTATAACAAAATTTCATAGAAAACCTTTAAATATTATTTCAGACTAGTTAACTACAAAACAATTGAAAACTAAAACACACGAGGTTTTTATTGTAAATTTATTTATTTACTAAATAAAGTTTTTTTTTTTGAACTGTAGATGATAAAGGTCACTAAAACTTAAATCAAAGTTTTAAAGATTTGTATTTACTGCTACAGTGGCTAGCATATATAGATCCGCCCATTTTTCATCTAACTTGTCTTCCCAAGGTGATTTACTGGTTAATTCCTGGGTTTCCTGTTTAATCTTCTTTTCTCGAAATTTCTTTATTTTCTCCTGACTTTTCTTTAAAATCAAACTTCTTTTATTAGGAGAAAGTGGTTCCTCATATTGTGCCTTTTGCACAAATATTCCTTCTTCAGGAATTACAGAGTGGTTTGAGGATTTGGTTTAGGATGAACTTCCCTTCTCGTTGGATGACCTATCTAATTTAAGATAGATGTTTGACAACTTTTGTTTACCCATAATGTACACAAATATTCAAATAAGAAAACACATAATCACAAAATGACAAGTAGAAATTAAGCATTTCTAAATACTTAATTGGCTTAAATCAGTGGCTCTGATACCACCTTATTTCTGTCACGGCCCCCGACCCGGTTTTACCCGTTTCAGGAGCCGCGGGACAGAAATCCCGCGGTATTTATTTAATTAATTTGACAGCGGAAGTTTTCTTCAGGATCTTTTAAAAACTGCAAATTTCCCGATTATTTTATTTCACAATTCGGGATAAAACCCCGATAATTTACAATAATATGATTTCACGGAGAAATCTTTATTTTACAAAACATGTTTCTTTATTTTATACTGAGCCACTTCCTTAAGCATGTAGTGCTACGCGGCACTTTTCCTGGATCACAACAGATCACCTGAAACATGTTTGAAAAAGGTTTTGTCAGCGGGAAATACTGAGTGAATCATTCTATTTTACTAAAACGACTCATTTGTTATAATTCACAGTATTAAGAGCGATTACAATGTTTCAATTATCAACCAACTACCCTCGGTATTTGTCACTCGACTCGTTTCTGTGACTATGGTCATATCACCCATTGGCTAACTCGTTGTCCAATGGTGAAGATTATCAAGTAATGTATACAAAACCCCACATACCGGCTGTAATATGGAGATTACAAAGACTTAATCCCTGTAATTATAACTTTTGAAAACAAACATGATTTTGAAAGTAATTTGGTAAAAAGAGAATGACTCACATTGCAGATTTAATTTGAGCAGAGCCTAGCCTACTGATTAGCCTTTTAACCTAAATTTAATAACATGCACACAACCCGGTTAGTAACTTAATACAGCATTTACGATAACTCACGAGATTAAAACCTTCACAACGAATGACAAAGTGCGATACTTAAACATCCATTGATTTAACAACGAATGACAAAGCATAAACCCTAATGTGGGCAGCACTTAAACATCCATTGGATAGTTTAATCGATCGGACATTGAATCGTAGCAGCGATCGAGTTATTACCCTGTTTGCGGCAGCAATTCGTGAATCGTGTGTGTTGTGGGACTGTTTACGCTATAACTCAGTGTACGTAATGAGATTTTACGTCGTTTTAACTCTAGAATTCAAGTCTCAATGCCTGCTATTTATACACAAAATTTGACAGGCTTACGGACCGTAAGCCTCATCCCTTACGGCCCGTAAGGGACACGAATTCACCCTAGGGTAGCCACGTCCTTGACTAGCCTTGCTGACTTGACTGATTCGAAAAATTTAATTTTGACAGCGTTTTATGTAGATAATCGTAACTAGGGTTTACCCCCCCTGAGTTTTAGGGGCCCTGATCCTGATTCTGATGATTCTGAAAATTTTAGGGTTTGTGCAGAATCACTTGGGTGTCTCAATTAGGGTTTCCTATTGGATAAAATAATAAAATAAATAGGACTTTTGATGAGAGTTGTTACATCTATAAACGTCCTTTTTAAAATCATTTGGTTTTTAACCTTTTTTTTAAACCGTATATCGTATGTAAAATTATTTCTTTTTAAACCGTTTATTTATTAAAATCGTTTTTTAAGTTGTTTGCCTTTCAAAGTTTTTTTAAACAATTCGTTTAACACTGTTCTTTTTAAAATCATTTTTTTACCTTTTTAAACAATTCTTTTTTTTTAAGTTGTTGATTATTAAATGCGTTTCTTTTTAAACCGTTTCTTTTTGAACCGTTTTTGAAACCGTTCATTTTTGAAACTTTGTATTCAATTTACTTATACCCGTTAGGAAAAATGAACGTTTTCAAAAATTGAAGGAATTAAAAAACAATCGATTTTAAACAAACGAGTGGTTTAAAAACGAAGATTAAAAAAAGAACGTTTATAAAAAAAGCAAAACCTTAAAAAAATTAAGTTAACAAGTGTAAGGTTTTAAAAAACATACGAATTTAATAAACGAAAAGTTAAAAAAAATAACGAATTTTGAATAAACAAACGGTCGAAAGAAATGAAATATTTGAAAAAGAAATAAACCACTCTAAAAAAAGTTTGAAAAATGAACGATCTTTTGCAAACTTTTATTAGAATGTTTCATCTTGTTTCAAATATTACATTTTTTTTTGTTTTTTATGTTAATGCACTTTGGGTGATAAGTGCATGCCTTCCAATTGTTAGGGTCTTTATTGTACATGTCTTGAAACTTAGTCCAAGGTTTATCCTTGGACAATTTGTCCAAGTTTATGTCTAGACTTTTGACAGGGGTTGTGTTTAGGCAAAAGTCAGGGTTTTTGTGTAGATTGTTTTGTCCGGACTTCTAGTATGTCATGGAGTCCGTGGTTTGTCTTGTATGGGCTATGGGCCCTTGTCTCCAGACAATGTGTTGTCCGGAGTTTGTCTTGTATATATACCTTTATGTGGAATAGACAAGAGGGCGATTCTGTGTGAAATTCTGTGCACCTTTCTAACCCTAATTATTGTGTGTGTTTTGTCTGGCGGCTACTGTGTGTGACGTCATCCATCTTCCTCATCAAGAATACTCTGTGTATTCTTGATTTCTCTCACAGATCTTTGCATTCTAGTGTTTCATCTACAGTGGTTGATCATCAGGTGGATTCCGCACACCTGTTGGTTGCATTAGCTGAGTGAGATCTTGGATTAGGAGGCCTTACAAGTGGTATCAGAGCAGTGTGCTCATACTACTGTAGGTGTTTCTTAGTTTGAAGGTTTTTGTGAGAAAAGTTCAAACTTTGATAGGGTTTAGTGAGTGTTTATTAGATTTTTGTGATTTATTCTTGATTCCTCATTCATTTCTAGTGATTTGGTGATGGATTTTGAGTAGTTTAGTGATTTTTAGTGTTGATCTTCATATGGGTCTTTTACAGAGTTTTCATAGCATTCATACTGTGTGTTTTGGAGATTTTTGAAAGATTCCTTGTTTGATCTTCAAAAATCTTGTCCGTGTTTTAATTCTGTGTTTGTGTTTCCGGGGTATTGGCGAACTAGTGTGAAGTCACACTAGGGAGATAATCCGGAAGCTGGTTCTAAGCTTGTCCGAGTTTCAAACTTGGTCCAAATTTTCCTTTTTGGTATAATTGGTCCAAGTTTACCTCTATAGCCTTAGTCCGAGTTTGTTATAAAGTCTGAGTTTTTTATAAAGGATTCCAAGGTTTTAGTCCAAGGTTTAAGTCCAAGGTTTGAGTCCAAGGTTTAAGTCCAAGTTTTACCTATACTTTATTTAGTCCGAGTTTTAAATCTTCAGTACACTTGCCGAGTTTAGTATTTGTTTTTAATAGGTCCGAGTTTAAGGTTTTTAGTCCGAGTTTTGATTTTTTAAGGAAGTCCGAGTTTAATTCCTAACAGTGTAGTGTCCGAGTCTTTTGTTTGTGTTCCATTTCAAGTGGTGATCTGGGTTCAACACTCTGATAATTTCTCAGACATTGCACTCCGTGTTTTTCTCTCCGGGTTTTGGACTTAGAAAACTCCCACTTGGAAACCTACTGTTAACTTTCTGTTTAAACTCACTGTTTCTTTCACAACTATTTCGAAATGGCAAACAACAACATGACTGCAATGGTGCAAAACCTCAAGCACAATGCTGAGGTAGGGAGTAACGACAAACCTCCTTTGTTGATAAACGAGCTTGATTTTCCTGAGTGGAAGGAGCGTTTCGAAAGGTATGTAAGAGCGAAAGACATCAAGATCTGGTTGTGCATCGTTAAAGGATGTGGAGCTACTCCAGTAAGAACGTTAACGATTGATACTTATTTGGCACTCACCGACGACCAAAGAAAGTTTTATGATTGTGAAGAGAAAGCTATGTCAATGATTACGATGGCAATGACGCAATCTATACTTCATACTTTCCGTAAGAGAAGTAACTCGAAGGAGTTGTGGGATAGCATGATCGAGCGCTATGAGGGAAATGCAATGTACAAGAAACGACGTCTCGAATGATTGAAGACTCAATTCGTTGTGTTTAAAGCTTTAAGGAATGAATCATTCGATGACACGGAGAACCGATTTTATCATCTGTTGATCGAACTTGATCGAACTCAAGAGGGTATCTACACTGAATTTGAGAAAGTTGAGAAGTTTCTAAATTGCCTTCCCAGAGAATGGAATATGTACACCGCATTGATTAGAGAAGGTGTTCTCTACGAGGAGCTCTCATTGGAAGAAGTTGTACAAAAACTAAAGGGTTATGCTTGGAATATCGAAGATCAAGCATCAGATTTCGAGAAGATCCAAGATCCTCAGTTATATAAAGCTTCAAAACTGACGGATAAGGGTAGTAATGGAGTAACCGGTGTTGCCCTATATTCAGAGAATGAAGTTCCTGCAAGTGAACACGCCTTTATAAGCAACAATGTCAGTTCAAGTGGAACAACAAATTCCAATCAAGGAATGTACTCTTCTAGTGGAGCTCAGAAATCTCAAGCAACAAACTTGAACATTCCAAAGTTAGATGCAAGATGTTTAAAGTTTATAGAAGAAAACATGAGCCTTTTGGTGTCCTTCATGACTGCCTACGAGAACTTCTGTCTTGGAAAGCTCGTTGAACCGTCAAGTCTCGATGAGGACTTTGACCAGATAGACCAAGACGAAATGGAAGAACTTGATCTACAACTCAATATGGCACTCTTAGTCCGTAGAGCGAAGAAATTTCTGTTGAGAACGGGTAGGAAGTTCATAGGAGGTCAGACGAAGACTCGAATGGGAGTCGACATGTCAAAGGTGAAATGTTACAACTGCGGCATCTATGGGCATTTCGCACGTGATTGTCGGAAGCCGAAAATGGAAAGATCAGACAGAGAAAGCAACTCTCAAGGAAACAATTCAAGACCTCACAACAATGCATCAACTACTACTTCAAACTCAAGTACTCGTCCAAGTGGTTCTGGAAATCTTACACCCTCAACAAACAATGCTATGGTGGCTCAACCTCTACAAAATGTGACTGAGCCTTACGACTGGGGTTGTGCATTGGAAGACATTTCAGGAGTTATTGTGTCACAAGCCTTTATAGCTGAAATTGTCGACGAAGAAGTGTGTGAAGAGATTATCGAAGAGTCTAGCATTGAGGAACTTGCTGTTGTAGTCGAGGTTTTTGGGGAAGAGTTGGATTTAGGCAATGTTACTGAGAATGAAGATAACTTGAATGAAGAGTCTGTTGAAAAGTCTAACAAAACAGAAGATGGAGAAAAGGGAGAATGCTTTGAGTTCAACATCTCCACAGCCGAAATGCAGCAATTTGCGGATGCAGAAGCTAAAAGGTTGGAAGAAAACTCTGTAGAAAATGAAGCATGTGCATTCATGGCTGGCATTGAGGTAAAATCATCTTCTGTAGATAAGCGGTGTGCAAGATGTGTAGAGTTTGTCACCAAGATTGACAGATATGCACTTCACAACACAAATCTGATTGCAGATTTAGAAAAAATCCAGAGAACTCATTGTTGTTTTGTCTAATTCGGATAAAGAACACCGAATTAAGATAAAAGCGCTGAAAAATGATATCTCAGAATTTGAGAGACTTGTGGCACAGGGAACTCTTAAAAATCAGGAATTAAGATCTGAACTTGAAATGAACCAAAATTGTGTTTTGGAAAAGAACAAAATCATTTTGGAAAAAGATAATCTGATTTTAGATTTGCAACGAAAAATTGAAAAGTTCGGGGATTCATCTGAAGTGATGAATTTCTATATTAACAGCCAACGTCTCAAAGAATCTGAGGAAGAAATGTTCGGCATCGGTTATAAGAAAGTGCCTCCACCGGTAAACCATAATTATACATCGATGCCAAGCATTGATCCTGAATTGGCAAATTTTGTGCCAAAGACCCCTCTAATGATTGAACCGCAAAGTGAGTCAGAATCTGAGCCTGATGAGGCTTCTGACTCAGAACAGTCGAAGGTGAGTGAAGTCACAAAGAAAAATGAGCTAAATTTTGATATCATTGAGAATTTGATAAGCAATAAAATTTTGGAAATGTTCAATCAAGTTCAAAATGCGAAGTCAAAACCAAAGTCACGTGGGAAACCTAAAAAGAATTTGAAAAATATCCCTAAAACTGAGTTTGTTAAAGGGGAAGATTTTATCAAAGAGGAAGAGAAAATCGAAACAGGTTAAAACTCTCAGTTTGTCAACCAAATTTTGAAAAATCCCAGTAACGCCTCATCATCTTCGACCAGTCATGAGGAACGTCCAAAGAATGCTGCGAAAGTTTGCAAATGTTATAAGTGTTGTGGGAAAGGACACTTAGCAGCAGATTGTCTAGATGACAAGGGTAAATCCCATGTTGATCCTGATCAAAAGAAACCTTTTGTTGAAAAACCGCAAAATGAAACAGTTAATGTTGAAAAGAAAAACAGTAAAAATCAGAAGGTTGAGAAAAACAAAGTGATTAAACAAGAAGTAAAACCAGTTGTCAAAACAAATGTTAAGTCACAACAAAAACAGGATCATGGGGAGAAACCAGTTGTTATTAATCATGGTGAAGGGTCGGGAAGTTCATCTCAAAGACATGATACTCGTGAGAAAACCCCTCACAGACGACAAAATCATGTTACTTTCCAAACACATGAGAATGACCAACGTTCTGGAGGTTCGAACAACAACTATGTTAGACCTCATGCTCAGAACAGATTCGTGAATGACCGAAATGTGTCACCCCCCAGATTTCCAAATCAAAGACAACATTCGGATAATCATCCACGATCATTATCAAGACAAGATGATGTTCCGAGATTTGGTAGGAATTTTGAGCCACCCAGGAATCAAAATTACGGTTACCAAAACTATGGAAGCCGAGGTTATGGAAACTCTGGTTATACCAACAGATCGTCAACTCCGTATAATCCACGATTTGCGGGGAGTCATTCCAACAATTTCCGAAGTGGAAATGGAGGACACAGAGGCGATGATGGTTATTTCAAAGAGTTTTCTTATGTTGACGAATCGGGACGACCCAAGACCATCATGGCTTGGGTCCCACACTCTAACTAAATTTTCTTGTTGGGGAGTGTAGGAGCAGCTGAAGAGGGCTATCTATATTTGGTATATCGATAGTGGCTGTTCCAGACACATGACAGGCAATAAAGAGTTATTGAGTAATTTCAAACAAATTCGAGGTGGTTATGTTAACTTTGCCGGTGAGAAGGGTGGATACATCACCGGTGAAGGTTCGGTGTCAAATGGAAAAATTACGCTGCATAAAGTGAACTACGTTGAAGAACTGAAGCATAACTTGATGTCAGTTTCTCAAATCTGTGATAACAAGTACACGATGTTGTTCACTGATAAAGCTTGCTTCGTTTTGCGTCCGGGATTTGTTGTTCCCGAAGATTGGATCGTGATGAGGGCTCCAAGGGTGAATAACACATATGTCATGGATATGCGCCCGTTGGTTAACTCGTCTGCTCCGGTGACATGTTTACTTTCGAAGGCGACTGAAGATCAATCGTATCTCTGGCATAGGAGAATGGGCCACGTGCATCTGCGAAAAATGAACCACTTAGTGAAAAACAACTTAGTGTTGGGGGTTCCTTTACGTAGTTTCAATATGCACAACAAATGTGAATCATGTGAAAAATGAAAAATCAAACGAAAGCCTCATAAACCAAAAAATGTTAACTCGATCCAAAAACCACTCGAATTGCTTCACATGGATCTTTTCGGCCCAATCCATGTTGCTAGCATTGGTGGGATGTCTTATTGCCTAGTTGTCACTGACGATTTCTCACGATACTCGTGGGTATTTTTCTTAAAAACAAAGGACCAAACTGCTGGTATTTTAAGAGACTTGTTCAAACAACTTGAGAAAAATTATTCACTTCCTATTAAGAAAATCCGAAGTGACAACGACACTGAGTTTAAAAATCATTATATGGATGTATTATGTCGGGAAATGGGAATAGTTCATCAGTTCAGCGCTCCATATGTTCCTCAACAGAACGAAGTTGCAGAACGGAAGAATCGTACCCTAATTAAGGCGGCCCGAACTATGCTTTCTGAATCAAAATTGCCAATTTTCTTCTGGGTCGAGGCGGTAAACACTGCATGTTATGTGTTAAATCATGTGCTTACGGTCAAAAGAGAAGATAAAACGTGTTATGAATTGCTTGAAAACAAGAAACCAAACTTATCTGGTTTTCAACCTTTTGGGATAAAGTGTGTTATCAAACGCACCAAAGATACTCCTAAAATGGGAGAAGTTGGAGAAGTTGGGTTCTTTTTGGGATATGCCATTGGAACTCCAAACAAACGCGTTTATAACGTTAAGAAGCGTACAGTGGAGATCGTGTTTGATATAACTCCTTTGAGTTACGATCCTCCACCGTCCGAATTCGGTCCTAAAAGCGGTTATGATTATGATAAATTATTTGATTCATTTGATCTTCCTGATGTTTCAGAAGAAGATTCGGAGGTTGTATACACACATCTTGTGAACAAAGATGAAGTGGATGCGAGCTGGAGAGCAAGTATTCCTACTAATGTGTCTCCGAATGTTCCTGTCGCTGATTCTTCGATCGTAAGCGAAGTTGTTGCTGAGCAGATCCCCAATGCAGCTGCTCAAACTACAAGTGGTGATCTTTACGTTGATTTTTCAGCATATCCAAATGTTAATACGTCTTCTAGAAGTGATCAAGCTTCTGGTAGTAATGCAAATGCTGAGCGGGAGATTCAATCAAATTTGGGAAACAATCTTCAAGCTCCAGCAATCCCAGTTCCAAGAACAAATATTCATCATCCTGTTGATAATCTTATTGGGAATCCAAATGCGGGAGTGCAAATGCGAAGGAGCATTTCAGAGATGCAGTGTATGTTCTCTGCTATCAAGAAGGAAGAAATCTACAATCTTAGCCTACATGAATGTTTTATCTCTCAGATAGAGCCGAAGAACTATCAGATGGCTCTAAAGGATAATTCTTGGTGTGAGGCGATGCAAGAAGAGTTAGCTAAGTTCGACAAGTTAAAGGTGTGGAATTTGGTCGATCTTCCAAAGGGCCAACATGCAATCAACACGAAATGGGTTTTCAAGTGCAAGAAAGACGATAAGAGTGTTGTCTTCAGAAACAAAGCACAGTTGGTTGTTCAAGGCTTCGATCAAGAGGAAGGGATTGATTATACAGAAGTTTATGCACCGGTGGGAAGACTGGAAGCCATTCGTTTGTTTCTAGCTTTTGCTGCACACATGCGTTTCAAAGTCTATCAGTTGGATGTGAAAAGCGCGTTCCTTTATGGGAAATTGCATGAAACTGTGTATGTATCCCAACCACCAGGTTTCGAAGCTCCAGAGTCTGAGAACAAAGTCTATCTGTTGGACAAAGCTCTCTACGGTCTTCATCAGGCTCCTCGGGCGTGGTACGAGACTTTATCAAGACATCTATTGGAGCACGGATTCTCGCGTGGCGCGATCGACTCTACACTGTTCATATTGAAGAAAGGGGGAGATTTTCTGATCGTGCAAATTTACGTTGATGACATAATTTTTGGTTCTTCAAATGAAGAATTGTGTCGTGAGTTCGAGGCGATGATGAAGTCAAAATTTGAAATGAGCGCGATGGGCGAGTTATCGTTCTTTCTAGGTCTTCAAGTCAGTCAAGAAAAGGCCGGGACGTACGTGCATCAGACGAAGTATGTCCATGAGATTCTAAAAAAATTTGGATTGGAAGATAGCTTACCATATGACACGTCTCTGCCGACAAATCACAAGCTTTCACCCGATAAGGAGAAAGATCCTGAAGTGGATCCGACTCTATATCGAGCAATGATAGGTTCGCTAATTTATCTTACTACTTCACGACCAGATATTATGTTTTCTGTTTGTTTGTGTGCCAGGTTCCAATCAACTCCGAAAGAGTCTCACATGAAAGCGGTCAAGCGTATCTTCAGATACCTGAAAGGGACGCCTAAGCTTGGATTGTGGTATCCAGCTGAAGGTGGTCTGGATTTGCTGGCGTATGCTGACGCAGACTTCGGAGGGTGCCCGGTGAATAGAAAGTCAACCTCTGGCGGCGCACAACTTCTTGGGAACCGTCTTGTCTCTTGGCAATGCAAAAAGCAAGTTGCCGTTTCTTTATCCACGTGCGAGGCCGAGTACATTGCTGCATCAAGCTGTTGTGCTCAGGTCTTGTGGATTCAGCAGCAGATGAGGGACTACGGTTTGAATTTTACTCGAACACCTATTCTTGTCGATAAAAACTCTGCCATTTCCATAACTAACAATCCAGTTAATCACTCACGCACTAAGCACATAGATGTTAGGAATCATTTCATTCGCGACTGTGCTGAGAAGGGTTTAATAGAAGTGGTTAGGGTAGACACCTTGGATAATCTTGCCGACCTGTTTACGAAGACATTCGATCGGGCAAGATTTGAAAATCTGGTCCGAATGATCGGCATGATCAACCCCGAGTAAAATGCTTTTCAAAACTCGCATAGAAACGTTATTTTATGTTTTATGTACAGTTCTTACCGCTTTTCAAAAAAAATGAAAAACTCCAAAAATATTTTACTTAGTTGTAGGATAAATTTTAAGAAAAATACAAAAACATTTGAAAAATATAAAATGAAGTCATGTTGAGATATAAGAGAAATGATAGTACATCGGTTAGTCGTATCTGGTGCAGGATTATAGTAATATATAAAATTAACCGTTAACTGTAACAACTTCATTATACGTTGCTTCGGTAGGTTTTACGCGTCAATAAGAACCTGTTTTTGGTATATAAACATAATGAACTGCGTAACTTGTGTGGTACATCTCTCGGATATATGGTCTTGGTACCGTAATTTCGTTTGATAGTTTACCGAGGTTCTGAGATACGTGGTCTTTATGCTGTTTATCATCTGGGTATCATGGTTGTTTCTTTACCGAAAACAACGGGGACGCAAGTCTAGATCTTCCATGATACCATACATACGTGTAAATATCATTCAAACGTGTATATAATACATGATGCATTCGACCTCAATAAGTGATAAACAATCACATGTCCCACAAAATATGTGATAATATATCACAGCTCTTATGCGGGAGTCAAGTTCGTCTCTTTGTCTGTACGATGGTACTAACCTGTTCACGGACTTGCTCCTGTGCCCTCATGCATCTGAAAATCAAGTTCCTCATCAATAAGTGATTCTATCACATAGGGCTTGTTTTCAATTCTAAATAAGTGAGTATCTCACATCATTTTATACGTTAAAACAGATGATAAATGATATACTCACCAGTAAGATGAACTCTCGTGCATACCTTGATACAGGAGTATATTCTGAGGTGGGTAAACATAGTTACAATCAGTTATTAATACACTTAATAACATATCTCGAAAACAGTGTTCGAAAGCGTGCTAAAGCTTAAGTGGACCACAATACCGTTGAACGTCTTGAACTGTTAATATCATTCTAAAAGCTTAAAATGAAAAACTATGCTTCTTGTGTTGGATATTGACAGAAAAACCGATATGATCCCTTTGCTCCGATTTCACAAAAAGATAATTAGTGTAAATACGTTCTTAGGTTTAATTCCTTTAATTTAGTCTAAATTGAAAAACAACAAAAAGATTTTGCTTTCTTGTTTCTATGTGCGAGTTATCATTCTGAAAAATACTCTAAGGGTTGTGAATATTCTTTAATAAGGTGTTAAACACTAGGTTCGGTAACTTCAAATAAGTCTTTTTCATAAAAATCGGTCGTGCAAGATACATCTAAGTGTGTGTGGGAAACTTCGTCATTTTAATATGTTTGATAAATTTGGTTCCAAGTTGTGATATTTTTCCAAAAGTATAAATTTTGAAGTAACTTGTTCTGAATGATCGTGTTTTGAAATACAAATTATTAAATGATGGTTGTTTAATATTTTAGTTTTTGCTTCTGGGGTATTGGAATTTATTTTTTTGGGATCCAGGTTTGGGCCGAGTGTCTCCGGGGTTAAGATTCTTAATCCGGTGTTAAGTGTTTCATGTCTGGATCGTTCATATCAAGATGGAAGATTTGAAGAAGCTGTGTGGGTCTGGATCGTTCATCTCAAGATGGAAGATTTGAAGAAGCTAAGACGCCTGCCTCTGAAATACCTTAAAGAAGATCGTGAGCTAGCTGATCAGTTCATAAAGGTAGTTCAATTCTGTGTGAAGAACAAGGTATGGGCAGGAAGCGAGTACTCGAAGCAAGGATGAAGAATTCAAGACCACATGAAGACCATGCACTGATCAAGGGGGGGGGGGGTTTGTTAATGCACTTTGGGTGATAAGTGCATGCCTTCCAATTGTTAGGGTCTTTATTGTACATGTCTTGAAACTTAGTCCAAGGTTTATCCTTGGACAATTTGTCCAAGTTTATGTCTAGACTTTTGACAGGGGTTGTGTTTAGGCAAAAGTCAGGGTTTTTGTGTAGATTGTTTTGTCCGGACTTCTAGTATGTCATGGAGTCCGTGGTTTGTCTTGTATGGGCTATGGGCCCTTGTCTCCAGACAATGTGTTGTCCGGAGTTTGTCTTGTATATATACCTTTATGTGGAATAGACAAGAGGGCCATTCTTTGTGAAATTCTGTGCACCTTTCTAACCCTAATTATTGTGTGTGTGTTTTGTCTGGCGGCTACTGTGTGTGACGTCATCCATCTTCCTCATCAAGAATACTCTGTGTATTATTGATTTCTCTCACAAATCTTTGCATTCTAGTGTTTCATCTACAGTGGTTGATCATCAGGTGGATTCCGCACACCTGTTGGTTGCATTAGCTGAGTGAGATCTTGGATCTGGAGGCCTTACATTTTATACACGTCGTTTTGTAAAATTTAAAAAACAAACAACTTAAAAAAGTGAGTTGTTTCAAAATGTTTAAAAAACAAATGATTTAAAAAAAAATGGTATGAAATGAAGTGTTTAAAAAAAATTTAAAAGACAAACGACTTTAAAAAGAACGATTTTAAGAAAAACAAACGGTTTAAAAATGAACAATTTTAAAAACGATAGATGGTTTAAACAAAATGTTAAAAAAACAAATTATTTTTTAAAACGATATTTATAAAAACAAGCAGTTGATAATAATACATATTTATTTGTTTATTTAAAACGTAAATTTTCTTAAGTAATAATCGTGAAAATAATGAAATAATAAAAAGCCTTGAGTAATCGCATTAATAATCTTTTAAATATTATAAAAGAACTTTGTAATTGTAATTATTAAAAACTGCGCTTAAGGTATATAATTACCTAATTATCCTTACACTTAAAATATTATTTTTGGGTTGAAAGAGTTAAACTGACTAAACCACAGGGGCCAAAACAATAATTTATTTTTAACAATTATATGTATTTTCAACAAATCAGGAAAAAATAATACCTTTATTAGACCATGGGGTATGGAATGGATAGTCTCTTTGGAGACTACCCGCCACGTAGGCGCCACGTAGGGGTGCTAAACGGGTCGTGTTCGCGGGTTGGCGGGTTCAACCCGACCCGAACCTGAAAATTTTACACGAACCCGAACCCGACCCGAACCCGAAAATCATATCATACACATGAACCCGAAAACAACCGGAAGTTTTGCGGGTTGACCCGAACACGACCCGTTCAACCCGAATTTTTTAATTTTTTTCTGAAATTAATATATTAAAATTAAAATTTACTTAAAAAACACAAATGTATATAACAAAATTATATTTAAATTATAAAATTTTATGTTAATTTCTCTTTTTAAGTTATAATTATGACATAAAATACATACCCCGTTTAATTTATAACATAAAATATATTGTAAAAATATATAATATAATATAAATGTGTTAAACGGGTCAACCCGCCAACCCGGCCGGGTTGACCCGAACCCGACCCGTTAACCTAAACGGGTTCGCGGGTTCAACCTGAAACTGACCCGAACCCATTTAGACTAAACCTAAACCCGCAAATTTCGTGTTAGGTTCATGTCGTGTTTTCGGGTCGTGTCAGAAATTCACACCCCTAGCGCCACGTCATCACGGAAGGAGGAGCACCCTCTTAGGGACTACCCAAGGGTGTGGGAGGACTACCCACTTTAATAAAAAAATCAATATATATTCAAGGGGAGAGAGAGAAACCAGGAATGATTAATGAAGGGGGGCCCACAATTATCAAACTTTTGGTCCGTCTCCAACGTCTTGGAGAGGACGGAGGTGCCGCAACTTGCCCCAGGGGGCGGTGTGGGACGACCCACTTTGAGGGCGCCGGACCGGGGACGAGCCCCATACCCCTCGGTCTTATGGGACGGTTCAATAGTCAATACTACTCTAGTCATAATCTAGTCATAAAAAATGAATATGTTTTGACTTTTAAAGAAACCTTGTGTAATTTCATTTTCATTAAATGCTTTGTGACACTTTTACCCTTCTTTTCTCCTTTTAAATCCCTTCCACCGTTCACCTTCTCTAACCAATCCTCATCTCCAAACGCACAACCATGGACACCCCTTCAACATTTCATATCACCAGCGACCCGACTCCGAAGCACCTCGATGATGACGGTCGCGATAAACGAACCGGTAAACTTTTTACCAAAATTCAGCTCATTTCATTCCATTGATACTTTCTTGGTTATGTAGTGACGTTTGTGGTTTGTTTGTTTGTTTTGGCTAGGGACTTGGTTGACCGCAAGCGCACACATTATAACTGCTGTGATTGGGTCTGGTGTGCTGTCGCTAGCATGGGCGATTGCGCAGCTAGGTTGGGTTGCTGGTCCGGCCGTTCTCATGACATTTTCGTTCATCACTTATTTCACCTCCATCCTTCTCGCTGACGCTTACCGTGCACCGGACCCGGTTCATGGGAAGCGTAACTACACCTACATGGATGTGGTTCGAGCCACTCTAGGTACAAAATGTTTAGTTTTACTAGATGTTTACCGTGCACCGGACCCGGTTCATGGGACCCGGTTCTTGTTAAATGATTTTATATCAAGGGCAAAATTATCTTTAAACAGGAGGGAAAAAGGTGCAGTTATGTGGGATAGCTCAATATGTGAACCTTGTTGGAGCTACTATTGGTTACACAATTACTGCTTCTATAAGCATTGTGTAAGTACATTGAATCATATTAATTAGTTATCTAAAAATTTATATTTTTGTGTATTTATTTTCCGTTGACACCTCTCTTTTCAAAAATGTAAAATAAAACTCGTTTCGTAACTTATGGTTAATACATAAGTTTAATTACATTTTGCTATTTAATATACAGGGCAGTGAAAAAATCACATTGTTTTCACTATAACGGGCACGACGCACATTGTCAACCGTCGAATTATCCATACATGGCTGTGTTTGCAGTTATACAGATAGTGTTAAGCCAAATACCAAATTTTCATAAACTATCATGGTTATCGATACTAGCCGCAGTAATGTCTTATGCTTACTCTCTCATTGGACTCGGTCTCTCTATTGCTACAGTAGCAAGTAAGTTTTCACCTTTATACATTTTAAAGTATATTTTTTAAATAAATAGTAATAAAATAAATTATGTATTAAACATGTTCAGGAGGGGTGCACACGAAGACAACTCTAACGGGTACGGAAGTAGGACCAGATTTGTCGAGTTCAGAGAAGGCGTGGCGAACATTTCAAGCCATTGGAGACATTGCTTTCTCGTATGTTTTTTCAACTGTTCTTATCGAAATTCAGGTTCGTGTTTAATTATTTTATTTATTTGTTTTTAAGCATAAGTATAATTAGTTTTATAATTAATGTGCATTAAATACCTAGTTAATAGGCATCCTGGTGGAAAATCTGATACACCTGAAAAGACTTTACTCGGAATAATATTAATACGTTAATAAATTAATTAACATTAACCAGTACCTAATTAAACGAAAGCATATAAGTATTCTTGTTTCTAAGAATAAGTATTTATATTTCTATATTTGATATGATATAAGTATTTATGTTTTTATATTTGATACACATGAAAAGACTTTACTCGGAATAATATTAATACACTGTTTTTTTAGGTTTTTTAGGTTATTTTGTTGTGTTCACGTTGGTTCTCGCGGTTCTCACAATAAATGTGGTTCTCGCGTGAACCCTACCCTATGTGTATATATATAAGTTTCATGCATCGAAAAAATACCTAAGATCATATCTAATTGTTAGATAGACACATAACAACCAAAAAGCCATGAATCGAGAATATGTAAATTATATTTCTATTATTTAATTGAATTAAACGTATTTTAAACTGTTTGTAAATATATTTTGCTCATATAGTCTTCCTTTATCAAAGATTTTATGTTGTTAGGTGTTTGATTCGATGTAAGGTATTAGACAATAATTTGGCTTCATTGAATGATTAAGGTTAATTTCTGTCATGGCTCTTCTTAATTGGGTCAATTCATTTTGAAACAATGGTATTCCTTTCACCTCTGAATGCAAAACAATAATGAAAATAAAAATAGAAAACAATAAAATGAATATTATGACCAATGTTTTAGTCGTTCGGACAGTATTAGTTTGATTCGTCAATCAAATAATTGTATATATGTTTGTGTAATAATAATAATAATAATAATAATAATAATAATAATAATAATAATAATAATAATAATAATAAAACATAACTAACTTATACAATTCAAATAGGAAAATATTAAATATTTTAGGACAACTTAAAAATAAAAGTTGAACTAAGATATTAGAAATTTTATACAAATAAAAATAAACAAACAGATTCATAATATTTATTTTCAATTGTTAACTTATACAATTCATAATCTAAACAAATACAGGACACTCTGAAATCGCATCCACCAGAAAACAAGATGATGAAGAGAGCATCACTTGTCGGAGTTCTAACAACGACGGTGTTTTACATGCTTTGCGGTTGCATCGGTTATGCAGCATTTGGGAATGATGCACCGGGCAACTTCCTAACCGGTTTTGGTTTCTATGAACCATTTTGGCTCATCGATATTGCAAATGTTTGCATTGCCGTTCACCTTATAGGCGCATATCAGGTTTGTATAAAATCAACTAAACTATAAACTATATTGTTAGAACAAGTGACATTTTATTACTAAAAATGTGAGTGATTTCAGGTCTTTTGCCAACCTATATTCGGGTTTGTCGAGAAGAAATGTAAGCAACGCTGGCCTGAGAGCAAGTTTATAACGACTGAACATGCGGTTAACGTGCCATGTTGTGGGGAGTACCCCGTTAACATGTTTAGGTTGGTGTGGAGAACAACCTATGTGGCGTTAACCGCATTGATCGCAATGATATTCCCCTTCTTCAATAGCTTTTTGGGGTTGATAGGGGCGGTTTCATTTTACCCTTTGACAGTTTATTTTCCAATAGAGATGTATATCGCTCGGGCTAAGATACCGAGGTTTTCGTTCACTTGGGTTTGGCTAAAGATCCTGACTTATACTTGTTTAGTGGTTTCGTTGGTCGCGGCTGTCGGGTCCGTCCAAGGATTGTTGACTGATCTCAAGAAATATCAACCATTCAAGACAGAATAAATGTTATACAACATGTCGAAGGAGAGTAGCATTTATAGTAGTCGACTATGTAATGAAGTAATTGTAAGAAGTTGCATGATACAAATGATGACTTATTTTGATTGTGTTCTATATTTTGTCTTAGTCATCATGATTATTTCACTAGATGTTTCTGGCAGAATAACCATCAATCAATCGCGGTAGTGACCGCCTTTATTATCACGCACAAGTATATTATGATTCTTTGTTTTCGCGATAAAACATCCACACACCCTATACCATAATTAGAAGTGATAGCAGTTAAGGTTTACGCTGTCTATAATATATATAATATCACAACTTTTTTTTTGACGAAGGCGACCAGCCATATAAAAAACTTATGTCTAGTTTCGTCGTTCCATATTACCCGTTTGATTAGGTTAATTTGGTCCCGAAAAAAGTCAATATTTTTGGTTGGCGAGCACTCGAGCAGAACATGATCGGTTGCTGACACTGGTTGCATTACAGAAATGACGGATATTTCGGGGCTTGATGAGATGTAGGCTGTGCGGGGAAAATGATGAAACAACTGACCACCTATTCACATTGTGTTATGTCGCTACAACTATATGGAATCGGGTTAGTACTTGGTGCAAGATCCAACATATTAATGTGTTTTCTTTTAAAGGTATGCTAGAGATACACAAGCGCTTAGGAGCTGCAGGTTTCAAACAACACACTATACAAGTAATCTTGGTTGTGTGTTGGGTAATCTGAAGAACCAGAAATCAGCTAATTCTTGCAGGAAAAAGAGTAGTTACTGACCGGTTTTTGGTGAGATTCAAAACACCGCATACTTATGGGTTCTAAACCAGTTGAAGAACCGTACTGTGGATTAGGGTGAATGGGTGTCTTTTTCTTTGTAATATGTTAATGTTTATAGTTCGAACTATGGGTTAGTGAATTGACAGATGGGTAGTTTCGGTAGCTCCTGGCTAGTTTTTTTAACAATGAATTTCATTAAAACAAACAACAAAGCCGCAAAAGCAACAAAAAAGGCACAGCGACCAAACCCAAACAATTACATCAGACTAAAAGAGCACCAATCGTACCAAGATACCGACTTACAGTTAGACCTATGTTTGAACTATAAGAAACTAAAAGATCTAATATTAACAATGATTTCTTCAATTTTAACCTCCTTTTGTCGAAACTTCATCTCGTTCCTCGCCTTCCAAATGCTCCAACTCGCTACAATAATGATTCCTTGAAGCGCAGATTTTTTTGTGGGGCATAAAATTACGTGGTTGTGGAACTCCATAAGGTCACGAACTGAGAAGCCGAATATAGGTGGCACTTTAATCCAATTTGCCACAAAGGACCAGACTACATTAGCAACCCTACAACCTATAAGCAAGTGCTCCACTGTTTCGTCTTCCGTCCCGCATAGAATACACGTGGTACAGTCAACCTGGATGTTTCTTCTTTTAAGGGTGTCCAAAGTAGGTAATCTATTCATATTCGCTCTCCATATAGAAATGCTACATTTGCTCGGAACCCATTTAGACCATTCCATCACATAGTTGTTGCTCACCTCCAAATCCTCATACATCCGACCCCTAACCGACGCCACCGAAAAGATACCGCAGTTGTCTCCTAACCATTTCCACGAATCCTCTTTGCCATTGCCACGTGAGGCACCAAGAACGCTAAAAATATTCTCCCACTCTTCCATCTCTTCTATTGAACGTGGTGTAACGCCCTGCGTTTTCATACTTTTCATAATTAGAAAGCATCACTTGTAATTCTATTTTTGGAAGTCTTGTGTTCTTGTAATCATCCTTTCATTGTAAACGTTGTAAAATCCGAGACTTGAATCATGATGAAATTCGTATTTTCTTCATATTCATGTTACACACGTTTCATAATTATTCATACATTTGGAGACATTAAACACGTGATACTTTATTCATACTTTGTGCAAAATACACCAAACATACAACTAGTGATCTATATACTCGCTTTACGCAAAATACGACACTTAATCTCGACCAATATACATGTTTATACTCGTTTTATACTTGTTTTTATGTTTCATTTACTTAGCATACCTTACATACGATTCCTTATTCCCTAAAACACATCATTAGGTCTTAAAAATCAATATATATATATAAGTTCAAGGGCTTAATCGTCAAAAAAATAAACTTTGGTCGGCTGATGAGGGCTCACGGCCCGCGACAGTGTGGATCCGTAGCACAGCCTCACCAGCTCGCGATTGGGCAGCTTATTTTTGTGTTTTCTTAAGTTTTAAGTGTGTTTCTTGTATTAAATTCTCACCAAACCCAACCCTAATCACTTCCCTATAAAACCCAAGTGTCTTCCCCACGTTTTCCACTTTACAAACTCACAATTTCACTCTCAAAACACTCTCAATTCAGCTGTTAATCAAGAGCTCGATCAGAAATGTTACAAGTTACAAAAACAAGCATAACTCACTCATTTCTTAACCTTTTTCCTTGATTTTTCTTCCTACTTGCTTGGAACAACCTTAGGTATGTTTCCAACAGGTTTTCCATGAAAAACCAAGGCTGAAACATCACCAAATAAGGCTCCAAACATTCTGTTTAAATCTAAACTTTGTTAATCTTGCTTAAACTTGAGTTATCTCATCTCAAACCTATGTCCTTATGCTCATAATCAATTGAATGGTTAATTGGGCTTAAAAACAAGGTTGAGACATGTAAAATCAGAGGTTAAAACTTCATAAACTTTCTGTTTTGTTTAGGGTTTTACCCACAAGTAGTGTTCAAGATTAAAACTTGATGTATGTGTGATTATAGGACAAGCTTGCGCTATCCTACTTGAAAATCCACACACTACTTGATGTTTTCCATAGATTAGTTGTTCTTATTTCATTATTTACTTATAT
This sequence comes from Helianthus tuberosus, assembly GCA_030545235.1. NCBI lineage: Eukaryota > Viridiplantae > Streptophyta > Magnoliopsida > Asterales > Asteraceae > Helianthus > Helianthus tuberosus. The sequence continues at coordinate 94,621,512 of CM060403.1, read as the reverse complement.
GTTCTTGACCCTCCTTGTTGCTGATAACAACAAGTGTATTGGTGAACAAAGAGGTACCTAAATGGAAGACTTGATTCTTCCTACCAAATGTATGAATTATATGATACAAAGAGGTTCCTAAATGGTGGATTTATCCTCCTACCTCATGCTTGACCTATATGTTATATGATATACTAATATAACCTATGTAATATATTCAAGAAACCAAACTCTTGATGATGAATTAATGGTCATTGTCAAGAAAGTAGGTTACATCATCTTAGGCATTGATAATTTGTCACGATTCTAATGGATTTGTCCCATGAAAACATTTAAACTCTTGAGTATCATAGTGTCAATAACAAGTGTCACATGTGCTAGATGATTATTTTCATATACTTAATTTTCATGTCCTCAAAACTCCAAATCCCTAAACCATATGTAAACACCTCTTAAGCTCTAAATCAAACACAATCAATCTTCTAGTCTCGACAACTTCGTCACATTGGATAATCGGAAAAGCATATGAAATTTCGTGAGTATACTCGATCCCATTTTACTCTTTAAACACTTTGGGATGCAACATGTATGTTATACAAAATTACACTTCACATGAAACTATTTTAAACTCTATCCATGCTTAACATGAAACTATATGTGATGCTTGTTATTCTCGTATGCTATGTAAACTATTTGGTCGATATATGCTCATTAACTTTGCTAGCCTACCTTAACAATTATAGCGCTATAGGATTAACGCACCGCCCATTAGTCTTGGGGTATTGTTAAGTTAAACATGTTTACCTCCCGCTACTCTGTTGGGATAGGCTATTTTAACGCGTTGTATTCTTGGGTTTGAACATATTGTACGCCATTTCAGCATACTAGCACTCACATATTATGAATCATGTTGGATATGAGCACTTTTTATTCTATATTATGCTATGTAACAAAACTTGTATACTCGCCAACGTTTGTTGATTATTTTAATACATGTTGCAGGTTGATAGACTTGATGATGCTTTGAAGAACGAGATTTAGGTGGACATAGAAACACACCTAGATTAATTTATCATTTTATGTTATGTTGAACAATGTTACCTTTATTTGAATTCTTGTATGACATTTTAGTCTTGAAATGAAATTTGAATTTTAATTATATTGTCACATAGTGTTAGAAGTCTCTTGCAATCTATTTCGTCTCATCCCGATGTTTCCGCCATCGGTTGGGGTGTGACATGTGGTTCTTGAGACCAATCCCACGTCCATTCGATGTTGTGATCGATCCACCGAACTCTCTCCTTAATTTTGCAAGTTTTGTTTTTTTTTTCTAGCCGAAACAAAAGAGGGAACCGATCTTTTAACATTCCATTTTCATGCCAAATATCAATCCAAAAGTTAATATCTTCACCCGTACCGACCACCCCTTTTATCATCTTAGCCAAAGGAACTCCTGCCAATTTAAATTTAGATATCAAAGTACCAATATTCTTCCATACCCCTTTAATAACCTTTTTACAAGGAATTAGCTCCCACCCGGATTTTTTCCAATGGAAGGCAACAATAACTCTTCTTCATAAACTATTTTTTCCTGTTTTATATCTCCAAACCCATTTAGATAAAAGCGCTTGGTTCATGAATTTAAGACGATTAATACCAAGACTCCCCATTTTTTTTGTAAAGCTACCCTATCCCAAGACACCCAATGCATTTTATTTACCTCCTTAGAACCTCTCCATAAAAATCTTTTCATATAACCTTCCAGACTATCTATAATCTTAGTCGGAGCTTTGTACAAAGAAAAGTAATAGTTTGGAAGGCTTTCAAGAACCGACCAAATTAATGTAACCCGGCCCCCAATGGATAACGATGAAGCTTTCCAAAGCGCTAACCGAGCATCAAAAATTTCCACCACAGAATCCCAATTTTTTATGTTATTCATGTTCGCCCCGACTTTTAGGCCTAAATATTTGAAAGGAAACGTACCTGGCACGCATCCCATTTTAGTCGCCATAATTCTCACTTGTTCCGTTGCAACCTCATACCCAAACAGATTTGACTTCTGAAGATTGATTTTTAAGCCGGAGCATAAAAGAAACACCTCAAAAGACGAATCACATTTTTGGTATTATTTTCCTCCCACTCCCCCAAAAATGTTTGTAACTTAAACTTTCTTTTGGTGATGAGTAATACTTTGCCATTAAAATTTTTTTTTACCTCAAGTTAATCATCACAATTTCCCATAAGATGTAAATGTTTTGTTTCTTTTCAACCCCACATTTGATTTATTTTATTTTTTGGACACAAATTTCTTTTATGTCCTTTATGCTGTAAGTGGGACTTGAACTCAAAATTTCTTCTCCCAAAATATTTAAATATTTTATCATTACTAAGACTGCGGGGTATGGTGGGGCGGGGGTTGGGCTTGGGTTGGGGCATTTGTTGACACGTGGCTTGGGGTGGCAGATATGGGGCGACCCACATTAAACAGGGTATGGTGGGGCGGGGGTTGGGGGCGTGGGTTTGGTGGGCTTCGCTGGGCTGACCCGGCTGGGCTCTTTGTATATTAAAGAAAATTACATAAAAATTAAAGAAAATTACATAAAAATTACATAAAAAAATTACATAAAAAAATTTCCTAACGTTTATATTTGTTTTTTATCTCTTCTCTTATCTCCAAGACTATTTCCAACTCGTCACCCTTTAGGTGATCAATCGGCTGGGATAGAATTTTCAAATCCTCCCGTCTTTGTCTCTGGGCTTCTCTAGCGGCATCTCTAGCTTCTTTGCTCTTCCGAATTTCGGCCCTTTGTTGTTGGAAGACGTTGAATGTATCCATCTTGGATGAAATGTCATCCAACTGGTCGCTGTATATTCCTCTATGCAAGAGCGAACTCCCAGCTGAAGGTGATGCCGTAGCAGATCTTGATTTTTGAGCACGCCTTTTTGGGGCATCTCTTCCATACTCAGGTCGGTTTGGGCTTGGCGAATCATCAAAAAGGTCCTCAATCTCTTGATCTCGTGCATCAGATTGGGTTTGGGACGAGGCCCTCGACCTTTTGGAAGACGTGTTGCTTTCGCTATCACTGGGGATATTCGCCCACTTTGGATGAAACTTACAAATCTCCCAACAATACATGAAACGAAAGTCGGTCCCCACATTTGTCTTGAATTGAACCAATGCATTCGTCACAATGTCGGCTTCGGTTTCACCACTTTTTGGGTTTTGTTTTGCTTTATTTAAAAAACCACTATATTTTGTAAGTTGGCCGCTTATCTCGGTCCACTTCGAGGATAAGCTATCGTTTTCACGATAAACCTCTTTTCCCAATTCTTGATGGAATATTCTACTAACCCCTTGCCACAAATAGGTTCGATGTTGAGAATTTCCTGTTTTTATAAAAACAAAATTTAATATATTACAAAGTTATATAAAAAAACATTAATAAAAACAAAGTTTAAGAATACCTAAAGTTGAATGTTGAGATTGTTGAAACCAACCCCTCGCCAATGCAAGTTCTTCAGGAACGGTCCATTTTAGTTGTTTTCGCTTGATGGTTTCAAGTGCTTTATCCGCCTCGGTTTTTTTCTTATGGCTTCTCTTTTTTATGGGTTGGGGTGCGGAAGGACCATCGTTGGGTGGTTGAGTTTCGGGGACGGTTTCGTTTTGTGAAAGGTCGATGGACGTTTGTGTAAACGGTGTAGGTATCGCATCATCGGAGTGTGGGAAGTTAGTAAACAAACAATTCCCAATATACGATGCATAACTCGCTTCTTGGGGCATAGAAGAGTGTATCATAAATGGACGAGGCATTGGACGAATAGGTGGTGGGCTAGGATTATTTTCTTGGAGTGCATACGGGTGGGTCGGGTCAAAAGCACGGTTATGAGGATGCATTTTTTCGTTTTGTATATGGAGAATTGAAGATGAATGTGGTAAAAAAATGGAAGAAATTGTGAGGTTTTATAGTGGAAAAATATATATTTTTTTTTTAAGATAGCCGTTGGCCAACGGCTAGCCCAACGGCATCTTTGGTTTGTCCAATTAGAGCCCGCCATGTCAGCTTGGCCAGACCGCCCCACGCCCGGCTTGAAACCCATGCCCCAAGGGCCACGCCGAAACCCATGCCCACCCGTGGTGGTGGCTTGGGCGTTTCCCCCTACCCACGCCCAAACTCCCGCCCCATACCCCGCAGTCTAATAGACCATCACCTCATTGAAACACCTACATACCAACATGAATCATGAAACTTAGTAGCTCGTGATGTAGAGTTGTCCAAATATTTATTAATTACAAAAGTGATGAAGCAATGAAATAAGGACAAAGAAAATAATTAACAGGCTTCTATAAGAGAGGGTTAGGATATAATAGAAAGTTTTTTTTTTCCAGGAAGGCTAGGAAGTAATTTTGACCATCAGTTGATTTAATTAAGGGCTAAGATTAAATGAGTGAAATTGAAGAGAAGAAAAGAGGCGTGTGGGTTTGTGTAAGGGCATTCTAGTCAATCCAGGACAATAGTTTCTCTCTCCTCCAACCCCCCCCCCCATTTTTTAAACGTTAATAACTTTTTCATACGACATTATTTTTTTATAAAAATTGCACCAAAAAACGAGCGTTTTTATATCTTTAAAACGAGTATACTATTGCTATATTTTTGAAAAAAAAGTTCGAAACCCAGTTGCGCAAAACGCAATGGACAAAAAGCGATAAAAATGACTTTTTTTCTAAAACGCAATGCATAAAAAACACAAAGAAATGTCTTATTTCTAAAACGCAATGGCCAGAAAACACAAAAGAAAATGTTCTTTCTAAAACGCAATGGATTGAAAACACTTCAAAAATGTGTTTTTCTAAAACGCAATGGCCAGAAAACACATAAAAATTTCTTATTTCTAAAACGCAGTGGACTAAAAACACAAAAGAAGATATTCTTTCTAAAACGCAATGAACTGAAAACACATAAAAATGTGTTTACCTAAAACGCAATGGACTAAAAACACTTCAAAATGTGTTTTTCTAAAACGCAATGGACCAAAAAAATACTTAAAAATGTTTTTTTTTTTTCTAAAACGCAATAGCTTAAAACATAAAAGAAAGTGTTCTTTCTAAAACGCAATGGACTGAAAACACATAAAATGTGTTTACTTAAAACGCAATGGACTAAAAACATTTCAAAAATGTATTTTTCTAAATCGCAATGGCCAGAAAACACATAAAAATGTCTTATTTCTAAAACGTGGTGGCCTAAAAACACAAAAGAATGTGTTCTTTCTAAAACGCAATGGACTGAAAACACATAAAAATGTGTTTACCTAAAACGCAATGGACTAAAAACACTTCAAAATGTGTTTTTCTAAAACGCAATGGACCAAAAACACTTAAAAATGTCTTTTTTCTAAAACGCAATGGCCTAAAAACACAAAAGAAAGTGTTCTCTCTAAAACGAATTGAACCAGTGTTCTCTCAAAAACTGTCTACGAATTTTTGTCTACGAAATGAGGCAATTTCCAGAAAATTAAATTTTCTGATGCAGTTTTATTAAAGCAATTTAATCAAAAAAAAAAATTTCCAAGCTGACCCCAGCCAGGGGCTCTGCCCCTTGGACCCTGCTCCCAGGGGCGCTGGCCACGGACCCCCGCCATGGGGGCGTTGCCCCCTTGGAACCCCCGTAGAACGCAATGACTCAAATAAAAAACCCAGATCGTAAAAATGCAATTCAAGAATTTCTTACATGGATCGTAGCCGATTACTTCAACCATTGACAAAATTTGAATGATAGAAAGACTTATCAGCGATCGAATCGAACTGATCGAGTGATTCGCTTCAAAATCATGGAAAAAAATGAGATATTATATGAAGTTACACTGGGTTTCTTCAAAAAAGTTGAAGAACACGTTGATTGGGTGTTTGGATCATTGATTGGTGGCGAAAATCGCACTATAATGTAGTGATTATTGAGATAGAAAGTGAAGAAAAAGGTTGAAGATGATGGGTTTTGAAAATGGTGGGTTTTGAAGTTACTAGGGGAGAAGAAGGAAGAAGATTGGATAAAATTGACTAAAATAATCTTCCTCTTTATTTTAAATTTTGACACATGTCATAATCCTATTGCTTCTTATACTTAATAGCCAAGATAAACTTCCTATTTGATACTCACCTCAATAATAGAATCTATATCTTCGATAAAGTTATTTAACTAATATTATAATAGTTGGGTTTTTAACTAAATAAATTAACACTATCATACTTAAAATCTTGACAAAAATAATAAATATATAAATCCATACACACACATATTGATGCTTTAAACGTGAATTTTAAAATGATAACTTAATCCTATAACTATCTCTCTTTCATTACATCAATTAAGTTATAATAAATTAAAGAGTAAATTACAAAAATCGTCCTTTATGCATGTCACTTATTGCAAACTGTGTCCTTTGTCTTAATAATTACAGAAAACGTACTCGATGTTTGCAAACCCTTGCAAGTTATGTCCTTTAGTCCTAACTCAGTTAATTTTTTGTGGTTGAATCTGACCAAATGGACCCTACATGAGGGTATTTTGGTCATGTGAGATCCATTTGTTCAGATTTAACCACAAAAATTAATTGAGTTATGGCTAAATGACATAACTTGCAAGAGTTTGCAAACATCGAGTACGTTTTCTTTAATTATTAAAGACAAAAGAAACAGTTTGCAATAAGGGACATACATAAAGGACGATTTTTGTAATTTACTCTAAATTAAAACTACATGTATACATACTAGACAAGGCCAACTCAATGTTTTTGAAGACCTAATGCAAACTTTAAATGCGAGGCCTTTTCCAAATTTGAGTTGATATTATTTTTTATTGCTTTAAAATCAAGTATATGATGGAATTCTTATATATTATACTGTTGTTTTATAAATAAAAAAAACCCCTAGATTATATTGTTATTATATGGATTATTTTAATTTCATAGCAAATCTCTCTTCACCTTAAAAGATGTTTATGTCCAACCCTGCCTATTCATATTAGACCATGGGGTGTGGGGAACGTCCCACCCCGGCGCTGCCTCGTCCCACACTGCCCCCTTGGGCTCGTCGCGGCGCATCCGGCATCACCAAGCCGTTTGAGACGGGCTTGAATGTGGGACCCCCACTAAATAATGCCATTTTTCAACGGCTATTTTAAAAAAAATTAATTTTTTTAAAACCTATAAATACCCATTCATTTAACCTTTTTATACACAAATTCACCCACACTCTCCAAACATTTATCTTCAAAAAAAAACCCTTACAAAAAAACCTTCTCTAAGAAATAGACAATGTCATCTTCCTCTTCGCCGGCTTCGACGGATACCAGAGAAGCCGTACAATATTTTATAAACACGATGGTAAACGCGGCACAACTTATTTTGTAGGAAGAGGAGGGGTAGGAGGTTTCGTCACAACCATGGAAACAGGAACCCGGCCATCAACTGAGATCAAGAAGGTTTGTTATATTTTTATTTTTATTTTTATATTTTATAGCGTTGCATTATTTTTATAAGTTATATATGTGTTACTATATATTACTTGCCACATCGTGTAGGTACTCACGAAAGATTAGTCGCCGATTACTTTGCCGACGAACCGTTGTACTCGGAGACTATTTTTAGACGTCGTTTCCGAATGAGTCGTCGACTGTTCTTACGTATAGCCGACGATTTAGCCGCTTATGACCCGTTTTTTACATTGCGATACGATGCTAGAGGCAAAAGGGGCTTCACCACCTTACAGAAATGCACTGCGGCGATTCGTCAACTAGCTTATGGGACGGCAACCGATGCTTGGGACGAATACTTAAAGATGTCCGAAAGAACTGCAAGAGAATGTCTATACAAGTTTTGCAAATTTGTGGTGAGGCTCTACAGCTAAAAAAATATTTGCGAAAACCGAGCGCCAATGAGGTACAACAATTGTATGAACACCACAAAGCAGGGCACGATTTTCCAGGAATGCTCGGGAGCATTGATTGCATGCATTGGCCATGGCGGAATTGTCCTACCGCATGGCGAGGAATGTATACGCGAGGCGATCAAGGACATCCAACAATAATTCTAGAAATTGTTGCGTCCCAAGACCTATGGATTTGGCATGCTTTTTGGGATGCCTGGTTCGAATAACGACGTCAACGTTCTACAAAATTCCGAGGTTTTTGACAATGTTATAAAAGGGACCGGTCCCGATACGAGGTTTACGGTTTCGGGAGTGGAGTACAGACGCGGGTATTATCTTGCCGATGGAATATACGCACAATAGTCTACAATTATTAAAACTGTTAGGCATCCGCCAGATGAAAAAAGAAAGAAATTTGCCAAGTTTCAAGAAGCGGCGAGAAAAGATATTGAACGGTGTTTTGGTGTTCTCCAACAAAGATGGCATATTATTGAAAACCCAACATGTCGCAACCCCCGTCCCCTATTCACCCGGGAACGAGCGGCCGCGGCCAGTATCAGTGGTATCGGTGTTTATCATTATTTGGCAGCGGAATTTACATCAGGACCCTAGTTAGGAAATATTTTATCAGAGTAAAACACCACATTTTATATTAATAAATATATTGGGATAAACCCAAGTTTTCATTACAACTGATTTATAGAGATAAATCCTATTTTATTGAAATAAAACAACTTCTTTATTTAGGTAATTTTTATAGCCACTTTTCCAAGCCTTCAGTGCTGTCCAGCTCCCTTCTAATTGGCTTTCACATTTTGTTACCTGAAACGCGTTTAAAAACATTTTGTCAGTGGGAAATACTGGTGAGTGAATTCCAATTTAATCAAGGCAGGTTTTAACAGTTTTACAGTATTGAGGGCGATCTCGCAATTACATTTGTTTATATTTCTACTTTAATTACCACCCACGGTACTGTCAACCCGACTTGTGGTCATGTTACTACTCACAGTGTAGTAACAAATTTTGTATACAAAACCCCAACATACCGACGATAATTGTAGAATCATAAATACTCAATCACTGTTAATTACAGTTTAAAACAATTGAGGTTTTGTAAAAACAGTTCACAAAAAGGTTTAACAAAAAGAGGATTACTCACATTGAAATTTTAGGGTTTATCTTTGTGATTTTCTGGTGATTATCTATTAATTACACAATGCACACGCGTTAGTATAATAACCCAAATATTTACATTAGTTATACCCTCCCCGAGACAGAACTCCAACGACTACGTCAGGCAGAACCTCGACAACCGTTATGGAGCACTAGATCAATCGGGGAGCGTATCTAATACGTAACCGGGGGTTATGATACTTACAACGAGGCCGAACTTCGTTAATTAGGGGGTATTATGCCCGGTATAATGCCTACTATACAGAAATTAAGAGAGAAAGGAAAGTTGTGAGCGAGTTGGGACTGAAGGCCGATGCTCCCATTTTATAGGGGCTGATCTCGGCTTTCTCGCGGCCCGCGTAAGAACACAAGGGGGCCTTCATGCCCCGCGACGTAGGCCGGGTAGGCCCTAGCCTTGTCGGGTCACACGCATAGACTTGCCACGATCACGCCACGTGGCGGCTCAGGGGTTCGCCTGATGTACTGGCTGTCGCGCCCCGCGTAGCACGAAGACAAGGTCTTCGCGGCCCGCGAGCGATGACAGATTCTTTTATTTTTATTTCATTTTTAATTATATAAAGTATTTAGGGTCCATTATTCGTATACGGGGTGTATTTTAAGACATATAGGGACATTTTAAATATTTTATGGGTGTCAGAAATAATTTTGGAGGGTTGTTATATCCTCCCCACCTTATTTTAGAACTCGTCCTCGAGGTCTACTGGAATAAGTGTGGATATTTCCTTTGCATCTCTAATTCAAGCTCCCAAGTGTATTCTGGTCCTCTTTTGGAGTCTCATTTTACTTTGACTAGAACCAATCTCTTGTGTTTGAGATTCTTGACTTTCCTGTCTTCAATTTGTAGAGGTCTTTCTACAAATTTAAGTTTTTCGTTTACCTCTATATCCTTAAGAGGCACTACTAGTGATTCATCGGCTAGGCACTTTTTGAGATTGCATACATGAAATACATCATGTATTCCTACCATTTCCTCTGGCAGTTGTAGTTGATAGGCTACAGGTCCTATTCTTCTAATAATCTCAAAAGGTCCAACATACCTGGGGCTTAGCTTTCCCCTTTTGATGAATCTTACCACTCCTTTCCAAGGAGAGACTTTTAATAACACTTTGTCTCCTACTTGAAATTCCAATGGCTTTCGTCTGTTATCAGCATAACTCTTTTGTCGATCGCGTGCTGCTTTTAGTCATTCTTTGACTTGAATGATCTTGTCTGTGGTTTCGTGTACTATTTCGGGTCCAGATAATTGCTTTTCTCCAATCTCTGACCAACAGACTGGAGTTCGGCACTTTCGTCCATAAAGGGCTTCGAATGGTGCAGCATTGATGCTGGTGTGATAGTTGTTATTGTAAGAAAATTCTATTAAGGGTAAGTGATCGTCCCAATTTCCTCCGAAATCAATTACACAAGCTCTAAGCATATCCTCCATTGTCTGAATTGTCCTTTCGCTTTGTCCGTCCGTTTGAGGATGATAAGCGGTGCTTAGGTTTAGCTTGGTTCCCATTGCTTTTTGGAAACTTGTCCAAAAATGAGAAGTAAAACGGCTATCCCTATCAGAAACAATTGATAAAGGAATTCTATGTAATGAAACTATTTCATTTACATATAGCTTAGCTAATTGTTCCATACTGAAAGTTTCCTTCATTGGTAGGAAATGAGCTGAGTTAGTTAGCCTGTCTACAATCACCCAGATTGTATCATTACCTTTTCTTGTCTTGGGTAATTTGGTAACAAAATCCATTGTTATCAATTCCCATTTCCAAACCGGCATTTCTAACTGTTGCAGCAAACCTAAGGGTTTTTGATGTTCAGCTTTGACCTGTGAACAGGTTAGACATGTGGCAACATACGCTGCTATATCCTTTTTCATTCCTATCCACCAGAAGTTCTTTCTTAAGTCTTGGTACATCTTATCACTTCCAGGATGCATCGTATATTTAGACTTATGGGCTTCCTCTAATATACGGTGGCGTAGGTTTCCTAGTTTGGGTATCCACAAACTTTTCTTATGGAATCTCCAAATTCCATCTGTTCCTTGTTCTAATTCCTTAATCATTCCTTTCAGTTTCTCAGTATCGCCCATGATTACTGATTCTTGTGCCTTTCTAATCTGTTCATTTAAATCTACTTGCATATTTAATTTAAGGGAACGTACTATTTTTGGCTTTTCGTGATACTTTCGACTTAAAGCATCGGCTACTACATTAGACTTTCCTACATGATACTGGATATTACAATCATAATCACTAAGAATCTCCATCAAGCGTCTTTGTCTCATGTTCAACTCATTTTGCCCGAAAACATACCTTAAACTCTTACGATCGGTGAAAATGGTAAACTTACTACCGTAAAGGTAATGTCTCTAAATTTTCAAGGCAAAAATTATAGCTCCTAATTCTAAATCATGGGTTGAATAATTTTCTTCATGATTCTTAAGTTGTCCAGATGCATAGGCTATAACCTTTTGACGTTGCATCAACACACATCCATAACCTAACTTAGAAGCGTCACAATAGACTACAAAGTCTTCAGTTCCTTCTGGTAATGCTAGTATGGGTGCGTTGGTTAATCTTTGCTTAAGGATTCTAAAGGCTTCCTCTTGTTTTGGTCCAACTTAACAGATTTAAAGGTTAGCTTAGTTAAGAGAATGGCTATTCTAGAAAAATCTCGAATAAATCTTCTATAATAACCGGCCAATCCTAGGAAACTTCTAACCTCGGTTGGTGATTCGATGTGACAACCCGAATCTCTAAGGTTAGCGCTTGTAGGATCGTTTTCAGACCCGAACGAGTCAATCAGAAGAGTTTAACTCAACACGAAAGGCGGAAACAGACGTGTAGAGGTCAATTCAGCAAGATTTACACTTTAAACTGTTGTATGATTGATTTGATAACAATTTACAATCTGACAACACTTCGGCAGCACTTCGTTGCTCTGACCGGAAAGTTACAAATGAACTAGACATGACCCATATTTATAGGCTAGGCTATTCCGTTTGAAGGTGACATGACATCCTTCAAACGGACACGTTCAAACGGACATACATGTTCAAACGACACTTTCAAACGATTACATCTTCAAACGAATGACAAATTCAAACGGTTCACCTAAAATCTTGTTTTGTCTTCATGTGATGATGCATATGATGATGCCATCATCAAGAATGATGACATCACTCTTGTTCAGATCTGCAACGAACCCGAGACTCGATATAAGACGAAGACGACAGATGTATGCACCAACAGACTCCCCCTCAGATGTTGACGAGTCTTAAGTATCGAGTCTTCACAATCTTCGGTCTTTATCAGTCTTAACGCTCTCTGAAATATCTCATAGTGTAAGCATCCTCAAACTTTATCTCCTTCTCCTCTTCAGCATCAACAGACTTCCTACAAACAATCTCTATTCAGATGTCTTCAGACTCCCCCTTTCGATATACTGGGATCGCAGTCTGGCATGTTGAAATCACAAAATCCTCAGGTATTGGAACCTGGCTCTCTATCAACTATCCAAGATCACCTAGCTTTTATCCTGCACATTCTCTACCCAAAAATAAATTTTCTGATGATAACTTGTGAAAACAATCTCACCATCTACTGAAACACTTGCAGGAATTATACAATCAAAGAATGATTTTACAACGATAATCTTTGATGAAATACTTGAAGAAATATTGTTTTTCTTATCAAAACAACACACTCTCCCAAACCATCTGTTCATCATGTCTAGCACTCGGAATTTTGAAAATTAGCTCTCCAATATCAGTTATCGAAAATCTTTTTGGATTTTTCAAAAATTTATGCTAAAACACACTAAAAACTTTTTGGATTTTTGAAAGAAATGAAATGCAGTAAAGAAATATTTACAGACAATATTTTTGTGAGTTTGTGCAAGAGGATCATATCAGTTTTTGACAAGTCACAAGTACCGTTGAGCTTAGTTACACATTAAGAATTAAACAGTTCACTTAGATTACCGATATACTGATCCACTTAAATTTTCACACAAATTTCAACTGATTCAGGATATGATTTAGGTGTATTAAAGACTTAAACTCATTCATGTGTCCCACCTCTTGAATATACTCCCGTATCCAGATCCCAATATTCAGTCTTACAGGTGAGTATACCACAGATGATATCTGTAAGGGGATAGATTGCGAAACCGTGAGAGCTCAGGTCAGAACTTCCGTTCAGCAGAGAGATGACGGCTCGACTTTTGGTGGGTCCCCTTTAGAGGATATTTTTTTACAACAGCATTGATTAGCAATTTTATTGTCTCATCATTTTATGCTGAGGGAGGCGCTATTTTTCAAGCAAGCAGTAAAGTATTCTCCGGGGACTAGGCCATTGCTTCCGCATTATCAGAAGTCCCGGGATAATACCCCAGATATCACTGAGCATAAAAACCTAGTATCTCAGAAAGAGGGACCTTTCAAACGAGATTTCAGGGGTTACCTATATATCCAAGTAGTGTTCCCCACGAAATAAGCAAGTTTGAATTTAGGTTTATATCCCAAAAAATCTTACTAAATGTGTAAAAACCTATCGGCATATCATCAGAGAGACTGTTTAACGCTAATTAAACATTACATTTCTTTAGCATACTGTGACTGTCTACTGATGTACTATGATTTCCTCTTTTCTGACACTAAAACTCATTTTTGATTTTATCATGTTTTTGACTTTTTCAAATTTTCTAATGTTTTTGGATTTTCAGAAATTTCTACTCCCCCTAAAATGCAAACACATTTAAAGGAAATTTGAAAATAAACTGTACAAAAATTGACAACCGATATCGAATCGCTTTAATTCGCCATCCACTTGGCATAAACAATCAGAACTCCCCTTTCACAAAACTATTTTCTCATTATGATTTCAAAACACTTAAGTTTGTTTTAATCAAAATGATTTTTCTGGAAAATAAGTTTTGTTGATTTTACCACATGTAGATTAGGGGTTTGGTTCATCACATTGTCTTTCAAAATACTAATTGTAGAAAATCAAGTACAACTCAATGTCCCTGATTTACCACTTGTAAGAATAAACCTTTGTACCAATTGTAGGTATACAATCACCTGTATCAAGTGTAGGAATAAAACATCTACACTAGATCATTTTACCAACTAGGATGCCGATTCCTGCTTCACACTTACCAATCTGGAAGCTCCGGCAATTCACACTTATCCTGTAAAAATTTAACTATTTTTAAGATTCAATCACACAATCAAATACTAAGAAAGATGCCGATTCCTGATCCACGATTACAAACTTGGGATCTCCGGCATAGTCAGATGTTCAAGGGAAAAGAATTTCCACCCAAGTCTGACCAACTTTGGGTGTTTTTAACTCCTTTAGCTCTTGTTCAGTTGGGTTAAAAGTTGCTTTCTTTGTTGCATAAAAATCTTTAACCCCTTTTACTTTCCCATCAAGCATTTTCCCAAAAATTTTCTTAACATTCCCATTGAATGTTTTCTCGACATCAAACTCTGTTTTATCAAAATAAAACTGATCTGAGATTTCAACTTTACCAACTTTTTGTTTAATCTTCTCAAACTTCAATGATGGAAATTCATCATCATTCACTGAAAATACAGACTTTACCTCTTTTATCTCACCTTGTGGCTCTTCTAGCTTTGTGGAACCAGAATCATTGCCGACTTTTACATCACCCTTCTTGACAACCCACATTTGATTATCTTTTGCTTTCTTTTTGTAAAAATTCTTTTTAGAACATTCACCAACCTCATAAATTGAATTTTCAAACATTTTGAATTTTTCGGTTGGTGGTTCAACATCAACAACTATTTCTTTCAGTTTTTCAGAAACTCCCTGTTTAGTCTTAGCATTTTTCGAACAATTCCATGCAATGTGACCAGCTTCATTGCATTTGAAACAGGTTCGAGTCTCTTTTGGATGAAATACTCCAGTTCCATTCCTTTTCTTCTCAGCAAGAAACTCCTGGTTTGATTGTTTCCAGAAAGGTTTCTTCTGTTCTTCTTCTGCACTTCCTCCTTAAACAAATTCTGTTTTTGTTTTAGAATTTTTCTCATTTTTATAATTTTCTGGTGGAATAAAACCTAATCCTTTCTTTTTGTAGCTACCATTATGGTTTGGTTTCTTTTGAAAACCAGAACCAGAATTGTAACCCTTTTTCTTTTTTAATCGTTGTTGTACTCTTGAAGTGTATTTTTTAGGTTTTCCAGTAAGATTTAAATCTTTTATTTCAGAAATCTTAATTTCTGTCATTTTGAAAACCTTTTTGATCATTTCAAATCTAACACTTCTTATTGGAAACTCTTTGTCAGAATATAATTTGTCAGAATCATTTAAAGTGTATGCTACTTCAAATGTTTCATCATTCAAATTAGATTTTGATAACAAAAACTCTTTACTGTAAGCCCTTTTAACCGACGACTTTGGACTGTTGATCGACGAATTTGAACCTCCAGACCCAGACTTTGACTCAGACTCCTCATTTGTATCCAACACCTGATCGACCACCTTTTTTATTAACTCGGACTCATGATCAGTGTCAGACGATGTAAAAACCACGTCAATGTTTTCTGGTAATTCATCAGTTATATCAGACTTTAGTTTTATATTGACTGCTTTTTGAACTTGCTCCTTATTTGGTTTTCTGGGAGAATAACCTTCCCAGATCGGAGGCGGAATTTACACTTTAAACTGTTGTATGATTGATTTGATAACAATTTACAACCTGACAACACTTCGGCAGCACTTCGTTGCTCTGACCGGAAAGTTACAAATGAACTAGACATGACCCATATTTATAGGCTAGGCTATTCCGTTTGAAGGTGACATGACATCCTTCAAACGGACACGTTCAAACGGACATACATGTTCAAACGACACTTTCAAACGATTACATCTTCAAACGAATGAAAAATTCAAACGGTTCACCTAAAATCTTGTTTTGTCTTCATGTGATGATGCATATGATGATGTCATCTATATGATGTCATCATCAAGAATGATGACATCACTCTTGTTCAGATCTGCAACGAACCCGAGACTCGATATAAGACGAAGACGACAGATGTATGCACCAACAGCGCTACTTAAATTCCACAATCTTTGGCGTGTGTTGCTACGTTTAATTACCTACATATTACACTCGTGCACCACTAAATGTTTACGTGTGTACATTAGTTATTTTACATGAAATCGCTAAATGCTTATATATGTCGTTTAATTAAAGTGTTAATTGCAAATGATCGGTTGTGAGTATAACGTTGGTGTGTGGATGTTGTATCTTGACCTAACCTTCTATACCCCAAACCCGCAGCCCAAATGAAGCCACGTAGGGCCCAACTCCCACCTCATACGGTTATCACCCAAGGGCCTTGTGCATGATTCTTATAACACGTCTAAGCACAAAGTTAACCAAACCCTAAATCTTTCCCTCTCCTTCATCGAACTCGACGGCAACAAGGTCTCTCCGAAGATCATCATCTCTTGTTCCAACTCATTCGCAAACCCTTTATCCCTCGGTTAGTACATCAATCCTAGTCTAAATCGATGGTTTTGTTGATCTGGGAAGTGCTATACTTGTTGTGTTATTATGATATACTTATGAAATAAGATCATGATGTAGGGTTTCATCTATATGTTGTATTGAATAAGAAAAACTGATTATAGTAAAGTTTAATGAACTGTGGTAGATTGATGATGATTATCTGATGAGAATGTGTGTGAACCACTAAATTGTTGCTCTAAGATTCATGCTAGTCGATGATGTTGTGTGATTATGGGGGGTTCACGTATCAAACTAGTGAAGTAAATCATGAAGTTAATTAGTTCTATGAGGTATGTTATAGAATTTAGTTTAGTATAACTTGGGTGAATATTTATAACTGTGACATAGTTATTAGCAATGATCATGTGGTTCAATGGTAAATGCTAGGGTCACATGGTGATTCGGAATATGTAATTTCATTTGAATGTTGATAGAGTTAGGTTAACTGATTGAGAAAAATGTTACAAATTCTGATTATAATTTGTATAGACTCAATGGCTAAACAAACAGCTAATCAATTTCCGATATCAATTACATATTAACTTGGGTCGGATATTAGGATGACTAGTGAAGGTAATTGAATGGGTTAATGGCACACACATGGGCCTCGCATACACACAGTCTTGGGCTACATGGATTCTTGAATGAATATTGGGTTGCAAGGGTAATTGGGCCTGTTAAGTTAGTGGGCTTGAACAACTTAACAGTTGCATAAATAACGGTAGCTGCGCATCCTTTTCGGGCTGACCACAATTGGGCCACACTCACTGTCACGAGGCAGCCGCACATATGGTGTGGGCTGGGTTCCGTTGGGCCTCACATACACGCACATTCCTCGTGGGTGGCATGTTATTAGACCGCACAAGCCAACGGGGGGATCATTGATTCGTATGTTATACACTTTCGGGTATTAAAGTATTAACTGCTATGTGAATTGTACATATGAAGTGATGAGGTGGATTGGTTTATGAATTGATTATATGTTAATAGACTAATTGATGATGTAAGGGTGATAAGATAGTTGTCATGACTTGAACTATATGGGTGTTACTCATACACTAAATCGTGTGGTATGTGATTAAGGGATATATGAATTAATTGCATGTGAAAAATGTAATATACGTGCACATGAAACTGCTTTTTACCGGTAACCGTGGTAGGACGTGTTTGATCAACTGATAAATAAGTAACTAATCTTACCGAGCAAACCGAAGGTGAGTTCATTTCTCTTGAGCATGCGTCCCGGTGGTTGGGACAGTCATTGGGTATCCCTGAGAGGGATGGGTTTTGGGTAAATCAATTGGGTATTCCTGAGAGAAATACGTCTTATGGTAAATCTGGAATGTTGGATAATATACTCGTCCTATCACCTTTAAAGTCCATCCTTGTTGTTTGTTACCTGAGAGGTAACATGGTATTAGTTAGTAGCGCTACTTAGGTTTGGCACCCTCACCCCGTACCGGAGAGGACGGGTGTGAACTAATGACCTAGTCATGACCAATGCTTTGATAGGAGCATTGGGGAAAGGGCAAAATAAATCAGGAGCCGTCTTGTATCCGAGGTATTATCAACATTGTAATCAATGAACGGAATTAAACACTTGGTAACTAACGTTTTCGTAAAACTATGAACTCACCAGCGTTGTCTGATACACGTGTGTGCATGCTCGCAGGTTATAAGTATGTGTGGATGTGGAACTTGCTGTCTGGGATGCTGGAGTGGTCATGGGTCGAGATACATGGAATCGCGAGACGAGTTTAATGGTCATCATACATATGGATTAAGAAACACTTAACTTATGATTTATGCTTCCGCTGAATACGATGATTTGTAATTACTGTTTTGTAACACTTTATATTAATGAATGAAAGTTTATTTAAAAATCTTGTATTAGTTCAATGTGATTGGTGGCTAGATCCTGGTACGTCACACGTCCTGCGGTGTTTCCGCTTGTGGTATTTTGGGGGTGTGACAGTTTGGTATCAGAGCAACTGGTTATAGTGAACTTGGTTTTAAAAATGTTTTTTTATAAAACCAGACTATAACCGAACAGTTCTAAAAACGGGAATACGACCATGATACTCAGCTCCAGATTGCAAAGTTCGTCTTTTCATCTGTGGTATACATTACATGAGTAGTGTACATTTGTGTATGGTGTAGCGTACAAACACACACTCGTCACTATAGCATGATTGCATGAATTACTTGCTTACATTATGATGCATTGATAGCTTGTCATAGTCCTTACATTCTTGTGATCTTATCATCTTGATAACCTCTGTTTGACATCAGAGTTAGAGGAACCATTTGACATGAGTTAGGAGGAGCTGAGATGAGCATGCAAATCACAATATTATTGTGGGTGCACACATAATAATAATGTGAGGTGCATGCGAGTCCCAGTGAGGCTTAACAAGTGAAAAAGGGGTTCCGTTCCGTTATTTGATCGATGTGAAACACAACAGTCTATAGGAGTCGTAGCAGTGATTGTCCCCTACTCGAACATGATCTTTTCACTTCTCACTGAACCCTTGCGAATCTTGATGCTATCGAGTATTACCTGAACACCCATCTGAACGCGTAGCGAACTGTGTAGAATGTTAGGTGCTTGTACGAACGCCCCTGGGTTGGATGTTGCATCATCAAGGATTGGTCCATACCTCTCTCATTCCTCTTTGTTTGTGGGAACTCAATGTACTAACGTCTTAGACCCCGAAGTGCGATCACTTCTGCAACGCTCTGGAAATATGCCGTGTGTTACACAGTCAACTTGCAAGAATGATGGACAAGAGGATAAGCGTAGTGCCTTGCCAACCTTAGTATTTGAACGAACCTGATTACCAGAAACGAACACCAGCAGATTAACTTCAACCGAATTCCTAACCCTAGTCAGTGACTTATGGGAGTCAACTCTTACGAATCAATCGGGACATAAGCGATGACAACATATTATAGTGTGGAATGCGTGACTACCAGCACAGTGAGTAGAGCGATAGGACGTGGCACAGAATGTGACAAGATGGACTTGGTGGGTGAAAGATCGAAGGGCTCCGTTTCAAGCGACGACGTTAGAGACAACAGTCACGGCGACATCAAGGTATTTGTAACCATGGCCTACAGTATGGAAATGAAGGTGCCTACGACATGGGTTGGCCGTTGTTAGAATCAAGACGACAACAACCAAGGAAACGACGACAATAACAACACTGGTTATGATGCTTGTGGAAGGGCATTTAGGATTGGCGTGGGCGACGCCAGGAATATAGCAACATGGTAGCTTGTATGGGAAGCTAATCGCTTCGTCTCTATTCTGCCTAACCGAACCTGTTGCGAAATCGGCTGGTGGCCAGTCAATTGAAACTTCATATGTTCGTAGGGATGCAAACTCGACCTTGTGGGACAAGTGTTCGACATCGACCTTATTTCTACTACCCTTGATAGTTTTGATGCAATAGTCAGTATGGATTGGTTATCCAGATATCACGCAGATATACCCTGTGAGGAGAAAGTTGTCGTCTGTCATAAAGTATCTGAGTGGTGCAGAGGTTAGCATCCATTCAGCAATGAAGGCCAAAAGTGTCCACGGAAGGATTAACCCGCTATGTTAGCACTCGTTACAGATGTTAAGGCTAAGGACAGGAGGATCGAGGATCCACCAATTGTTTATGATTTATCCCTATGTGTCACCAGAAGAACTATCAGGTTTACCTTCACATCGTCAGGTGGAATATCAGATCGGTATCATGTCAGAAGCATCCCTTATTACTAGTACTCCTTACTGTCTCACATCAGGAAGGTTGCAGTAACTGCCTAATCAACTTCAGGAACTGTTGGACAGGAGTTTTGTCGGACCTAGCTTTTCGCTTTGGGGAGCCCCAGTTATATCCATGAAGATAAGCCTTTTCGTATATGTACTGATTATCAAGAACTCAACAAGGTGACAGCCAAGAACCGTTTGCCTCGACCATGTATTGACAACCTGTTGACCAACTGCGAGGGTCAAGCTCCCATTCGAGGATTGACTAACGAACGAACTATCATCAGATGGAAGTCCAAGGGGATAATACTCTTAGAACGGCATAACGAACGCAATGCGGCCATAGCTACTCTGTACACCATGATCATTGAGTTAATCGTCACACCAGTAGCTTTATGGATCACATGAACCGACTATGTTTATTGATGATGTGTTGAATCATTTCCAAGAGAGAGGGATATCATGGGTGGTGTTTGTATCTTATTTTAGAGCTCCTGAGGGAGAAGCCACTCCGCGTGAAGTCTTGTTAAATGTAACTACTGGATTCGAGAGGTACATTTTTGGTCATGTAATCAACGAAGTGGGAATACACGTGGATCTCGCCCAGACCCGTTTTGGTTAGAAACCGATCGACACTAAAGATTCCTGCGGGGATACAGCAATCCTTTGGTTTCGCTAGATACTATCGCAGATTCATCGAGGGATTTTCGAAAATTGCGTCGTTGTAACCTATGCAGCACAGCAGGGTGCTGTGTTCGTGGAAGACAAAACAGGAGGACGTCTTTTTAGCTTTTGAAACCCAACTCTGCAATGCACGGAGCATCGCTTCTATCCGAGAGTACTGATGATCTAGTGGTATACCATGATGGTCCGAATCAGAGTCCCAGCTACGCGCCGATGCAACATGAGAAGGTGATGACTTACGTAATGGAGTTACGAAGAGGAACTGCACAACACACAACCTGCGGTGGAAACCGTTGTCACACCCCAACCGATGGCGGAAACATCGGGGCATGGCACTGAGCGAAACAGATTGTCCAGAAGTTTCCATAACAATAATCATTACCAATTGATTTAAAGTAACATGTCCCACACCACGTCTCACAAGGCAAACAAATTATTACAGACAAATCTAGTCAACTAGTTCTGTTCCGACAACTCAGATTTATAAATAAATAGCCCAATTGTTTATCTGCTTCTAGAGACCCTTGATTTCATTTATACAGGCAACTATTTGTTGGCCTCTAGAGCCTTATTCTAGCGTCGATTTCCTAGCAGATAAGCATCCTAAGCACCTGTCACATACGTTAAAATAACAGTCAATACACATAGTGTAAAGGTGAGTATACAAGTTTGATAATAGCATATAGAGTTCGAAAGCGTTACGCATAACCGGCACGTACACAGAGTGAAATGAGGCATGTTAGTTATCGACATGAACCTATCGATACCAATGACTGCGGGTTGACTGCCCAAGGCAGTTCGTAATACATGATCACCACTGTAATCCATGCAAATAATTGTCCTTAACAACCCCCGAGTGAACGGGTGCTGAGTCCAAACTAATAGTACTATCGTTGCTAAGGCAGGTAGACAACATTCCATGTGTAAACATAACAAACAAGCATTCATTAAGTCACGTATAACATGCGGTAACAGTTAGCGTTAAAAGTATTGCGTAGTGTGTTCGATGTGATTTAGAATAAGTAACGTATGTAACACCCAAAAGTGCATATAGAAAAAAGGGATCGAGTATACTCACAGCGATGATGGATTGAAGGGAGCGCTCGAGAGTAAGGTTAGCCTGATCAGAACGATAGCATAACGCTAAGCGACGCGTAAAACGATACAAGGTGTAAGTGGCTCGGACAGCAGTTTGGTCGGATGGTAATCCGATCGGACAGCCAGTTCGTGTGGATGACAATCCGTTCGGATGGTTATCCGGTCGGACGGTAGTCCGGTCGGATGACTATTCGAGTGGATTGTTTCTTCCTATGAGAAGGATGTGTTTGTGTATGATGGCTTGACCTTTGAAGTTTTCGTTGTAGTATTTTGAAAACATTGGAGTATCTCTACCTTTCAAGTCGGTCGATCGGATGGTCAGTCGTGCGGATGACAATCCGCTCAGATGGTTATCCGGTCGGACGGCGACTCGAGTGGCGATGTTACTTAGTGAGAATAAATTCACAGCAGGGCGGTCACTCGGTCGGATGCCCATCCGAGCGGGTGGCAACCCTGTTATTGAACATGTTGAAAATTGTTTAAGTGTTAAAGTCCAAGTATCTCATGATCCGAAGGGTAATTCGGTCGGATGGTAGTCCGATCGGATAGTAACTCGTTCAATACTCAGACTTCTGATAAAATTGGTTAAGTGTGGGACCCAAGATGTAGGTCGTTCGGACAGCCGGCCGCTCGGATGGCTATCCGTTCGGACAGTAGTTCGGTCGGATAGCACTTCGTCCTGGTCGTTCCGTTCGTCTTACACTTGGTCGTTTTGATTGTTTGTAGTTTTATCGAGATGTTATGACAGCGTGTTAACCAACAGAACCCTATCTTGACCCAAGTGGCCCGATCAAACAGGAATCACCCTAGTTCGACCAGTTAACCGGTTCAAGACGGTTGTTCTTGTTTAACCCGAAATCGGTGGTCTTGTGTGTAGAATCCAGATCTTGAACTAGCACAACACTAAGAATGAGTAGGAGACTAGATCAAGGCCCGATTCTATCGGTTTTGAGTGCATTGAGTGTAAAAGAGTTGAAAGAAAGTTAGAAACCATCTTTCAATCCTTTTTCTCCATGAATGTGTTTAGATCTATGCAAGATCTTTGTTTACTTGTGTGGAAATCGGTTAGGTCTAAGTTGTTCTTGGTGGGTTGAGGCCAAAACATGAAGTTCATAAGAACACCATGATGACGTCATCCTAGAACACCTCAAATCTAGTGATTTCACGGTTAAAAGTTAAGATTCAAAATATAGAAAGGTGTAGGAGTGCGTGTAGATCAAGGAAGTACAAGATTTAGGACGAGATCTTACCGGGATTGAGAGAAATCGAAGAAAAGGTGAGGAGCACAAGTTGTTCGGACGTCAGTTTCCAAAAATGGTAACTATGAGAGTGATATGGGTTATTTATAGGATTCCCAAAATGG
This sequence comes from Helianthus tuberosus, assembly GCA_030545235.1. Classification (NCBI taxonomy): domain Eukaryota; kingdom Viridiplantae; phylum Streptophyta; class Magnoliopsida; order Asterales; family Asteraceae; genus Helianthus; species Helianthus tuberosus. The sequence continues at coordinate 94,597,974 of CM060403.1, read as the reverse complement.
AAAGGGGCAGGTCGGTCGGATGGCATCTCGCCCGAATGACTGTCCGGTCGGATGTCATCTCGGTCGGATGGCAACCTGGCACTCAATCAAGTGACTGCCCGGTCGGATGGCAATCCGGCCGGATGGCACTTGGTTCGAGTGCGCGACGCGACGATTTTTGCTGTTTCGATTGCGATTGCGAGCGTTGCGATGCGATGCGATAAGTTTTTCCTAGTCAAATTACTTTCAATCACAACTACTCATATCTTGCACTATCTCTTTTCCACTAATTATCATACATTTTCGATTGCGCTTAAGTTCGATTGCGATTGAGTTTCGATCGATTACCACAACATCACGTAAATAACATGCACAAGTAACACATAAGGCACACACACACGTATAACAATAACCAAAATGCGTAGTTCGAGTTGCGAGTGCGATTGTGATTCGATGTTGATTAAATTAGATTGATTAGCGTTTAATTGGCTTTATCGCATTGTGACTTCCTATAGTTTACAGTCGTACGTCGATTAAATAGCGAATAACATACGTCGATTATTGTGATTATTGACACTTACTCCACATAATACAACTAAAATAAACACCTAAAAGAATTTTACTACTAGTCAAGTCGCGCGAAATCTGTTGTTGACTTTGACCTTGACTTTGACTTGACTTCAGAAACACGGGGTGTTACAGCCTCCCCTAGTTGAGAGAATTTCGTCCTGAAATTAGGCCGAAGCCGTAACAAACAACTGCGGGTACTTCGCCTTCATGTCGCTTTCGAGTTCCCAAGTGAACTCTGCGCCTCGTTTGCCTTCCCATCGAACTTTCACAATAGGAATGCGAGAGCGTCTGAGCTGCTTGGTTTGGCGATCCATGATTTCGACAAGCTTCTCCACGAAGTGTAGTGTTTCGTTTACTTGAAGGTCATCGAGAGGTACAATTAAATCATGCTCAGCCAGGCACTTTCGAAGGTTTGACACGTGGAAAGTCGGGTGGACGTTACTAAGTTCCTCCGGTAGTTCGAGTCTGTAGGCGACTTTTCCGACTCTTTCCAGAATCTTAAAAGGTCCAACATATCGAGGCGCTAGTTTCCCTTTCTTGCCGAATCTGACCACACCCTTCCAAGGTGATACCTTTAGGAGTACGTAGTCGCCAACGTCAAATTCAAGGGGCTTGCGTCGTCTATCGGCATAACTTTTCTGTCTGTTCCGAGCTTTCGTTAGATTGTCTCGAATTTGGAAAATTTTGTCGGTCATTTCTTGCAATAGCTCGGGACCGGTTAATTGCGAGTGACCGATCTCGTGCCACACAATAGGCGATCGACATCTTCTTCCGTATAAAGCCTCGAATGGTGCCATTTGAATGCTGGAATGATAACTGTTGTTGTACGAGAATTCGACTAACGGCAGGTATGTATCCCAATTACCACCGAAGTTTACGACACACGAACGGAGCATGTCATCAAGAGTACGAATCGTTCTTTCAGTCTGACCGTCGGCTTGTGGGTGGAAAGCGATACTTAGATTAAGCGATGTACCGAGAGCCGTTTGAAACGTTTCCCACAGTCGCGAGGTAAACCGAGCATCACGGTCAAAGATGATGTCGCGAGGCGTCCCATGATTACAAATGATCTCGTTGGTGTAGATTCGTGCTAATCGTTCTACCTTGTAGTCTTCCCGTATTGGCAAAAAGTGAGCTGATTTGGTCAAACGGTCAACAACAACCCAAATGCTGTCGTGACCTGATGACGTGTGCGGAAGCTTTGTTATGAAGTCCATAGCTATACTCTCCCACTTCCACATAGGGATAGGCGGTTGTTCGAGTAAGCCAGAGGGTCTTTGGTGTTCAGCCTTGACTCTTGCACAAGTCAGGCACTTCCCAACGTAGAGAGCAATATCCCTTTTCATACCAGGCCACCAGTACTTGTAACGAAGGTCCTGGTACATTTTATCGGCACCGGGATGAATAGAATACCGGGATGTGTGGGCTTCGTCCATCAAAATCTTTCGCAAATCGGTCCATTTAGGGATCCAAATTCGATCCAGAAAGTGGAATATCCCATTCGGCTTGTTCACAAGTTGAGCTCCATCGTGATAGATTCGTTCCTTCTTCAGGGTGCGTTCATTAAAACAAGCATGCTGAGCTTCGCGGATGAGGGTTTCGAGATCGTATTGGGCTTGGATATTGCGAATGCTGAGCAAATAACTCCGTCTGCTAAGAGCGTCGGCAACAACATTTGCTTTGCCTGGGTGATAACGAATCTCACAGTCGTAATCGTTGAGAAGTTCTACCCATCGGCGTTGACGCATATTAAGTTCTTTCTGATTAAAGATATGTTGTAGGCTCCTATGATCGGAGAAGATCGTACACTTTGTACCATACAGGTAGTGTCGCCAAATCTTTAATGCAAAAACAACTGCACCTAGCTCGAGATCATGGGTTGTATAGTTCTTCTCATGGATTTTGAGATGACGAGATGCGTAAGCTATAACCTTGTCCCGCTGCATAAGAACACAACCGAGACCAAGGTTGGAAGCATCACAATAGACAATGAAATCGTCGTTTCCGTCGGGAAATGTGAGAACAGGAGCATTGCAAAGCATGTGCTTGAGCGTTTGGAAGGCAGTCTCTTGTTCAGTTCCCCAAACAAAAGGCTTGTCTTTATTCGTGAGAGCGGTAAGCAGCACAGTGATCTTTGAGAATCCTTCGATAAACCGTCGATAATAGCCCGCTAGTCCGAGAAAAGAATGGACTTCAGACGGGTTCTTAGGTGTAATCCAACTCTTAACGACTTCAATCTTCGTGGGATCGACGTGAATACCTTGACTATTTACGATGTGACCCAGAAACTGAACCTCCTCTAGCCAGAATTCGCACTTGGAGAATTTGGCATAGAGTTGATTCCCCTGGAGTAGCTCGAGAACCAAACGTAGATGTTGCGCGTGTTCGGCTTTCGACTTGGAATAGATCAAGACATCGTCAATGAACACGATGACGAAACGGTCGAGGTATGGTTTACACACGCGATTCATCAGATCCATGAAAACCGCAGGTGCGTTGGTTAAACCAAAAGGCATAACAACGAATTCGTAGTGGCCGTAGCGAGTGCGAAATGCGGTTTTGGGTATATCCTCCTCTTGAATGCGTAGTTGGTGGTAGCCTGAGCGTAGATCGATCTTCGAGAAACACGTAGCACCTTGTAGTTGATCAAACAAATCATCAATGCGAGGCAGGGGATAACGGTTCTTAATAGTCAACTTATTCAATTCCCGATAGTCGTTGCACATCCTGAACGACCCATCCTTCTTTTTAACAAAAAGGACGGGCGCGCCCCAAGGAGAGGTGCTCAGGCGAATGAAGCCTTTCTCAAGTAATTCCTGGAGTTGGTTTGAGAGTTCGCGCATTTCGGACGGTGCGAGTCGGTAAGGAGCTTTGGCAATAGGGTTCGCTCCAGGAATGAGGTCGATACAAAAATCGATATCACGACTTGGCGGTAGTCCGGGAAGATCCTCTGGAAAAACGTTAGGAAATTCTCGAACCACTGGGACATCGTTTATTCCGGGCCTACCTTTCTTTTCCTTCTCCGCTACTACAATATTAGCCAAGAAAGCTCTGTATTCCTTGCGGAGATACTTGCTAGCTTGGACACATGACATGAGCTTGAGACCTTTCGAAGCAGTTTCGCCATAAACACACAATAAATAACCATTTGCGAGCGAGAATCGAATCATCTTATCGAAGCATACAACTTCAGCATGGTTTTCACGAAGAAAGTCCATGCCTACTATGACGTCCAAACTTCCGAGTTGCATCGTAATAAGGTCGATTGGGAAGATGTGATTGTTGAGCTCAAGAGTACAATCACGAAGAACAGAGTTTACGGCGACAGTTCTTCCGGTAGCGACTTCAACATCGAACGTCGAGGGGAGATGGGAGCGCTTACGACTAAGGAGCTTCTCAAATTCGAATGACACAAAGCAATTATCGGCTCCAGTATCAAACAAACACGAAGCATAAATACCATTCACAAGGAACGTACCATTGACCACGTTGTTGTCAGCCTGGGCTTGGCGCACATTGATGTTGAAGGTTCTGGCGCGTGCGGCTTGTTGTTGTTGCTGCTGCTGCTGTTGCTGCTGGTGAGGCTGCTGCTGCTGGGGCTCTTGTTTCACCACCCTGTTTGGGCACATGTTCGCAAAGTGGTTGGGATCACCACATGCGAAGCAGACTCTTGCGTTGATCGCTGGGTGCCGGAGCCGCTTGTTGGCCTTGCGGGGCTGGGAGCAGAGCTTGACGAGCAGTGGCTTGAGATGGGGCTTGACGGGGACCAGTACGGCAGTTGACAGTGAAGTGGCCGTACAGGTTGCAGTGAGCGCAGAAACGACAGGCAAGACCCATCGGGTGATGATAAGAGCATGTCGGGCAAGCCGGGTGGGGGCCTGTGTATGCGCGCTTTGCTGGCGGTGCATAAGTAACTGGTGCTGGATGGTGGTGGGGCTGCTACTGGGCCAGTACGGCTTGAAGTGGAGCAGCAGTGGTAGTGACAGCACAGTTCTTGTTGCTGGAGCTGTTGTTGTTGGTCTTCTTCTTGCGGCGTGAGGTCTTTGACGATTGAGCGGCGAAGGTTTCAGCAGTTGGTGTGGTGGTGACTTGATGCAGGTGCTTCGAAGTTTTATCCCAGACACCAGCCTTGACCTGCTTGTCGTTGATTTCAGCGGCCAATAGGTAAGTCTCTTCGATCGTTGTAGTCTTGACCGCTTGCACGGAATCTGCAACACAGTCAGGCAGGGCTCGGATATACTTCTTGATTGCGATCTCCGGAGTCTTGACTTGATCAGGACAGATAATGCTTAGCTGCTTGAAGCGAGCAGTGAGTGCAGCGTTTTCACCATCCTTCTGCTTTATGTGCCAGAATTCATCTTCTAACTTTTGACGTTCATGAGGAGGGCAAAATTCTTCCAGCATGACTTCCTTGAGCTCGTCCCACGACAGACTGTAGGCTGCATCATTCCCACGTTTGTTCCTCTCAGCCGTCCACCAGTCTAAAACGCGGGACTGGAAGACGCCAGTTGCGTTGAGAGTGCGTAGGTCATCTGGGCAACCGCTCTGTCGCAGTGTGACCTCAATGGAGTCAAACCATTGAAACAAAGCTGTGGGGCCTTCTTCTCCTGTGAACTCTTTCGGTCCACACGCCTTGAATTGTTTGAAGCTGAACGCAGCTTTGGGAGTATCAGTTCGGGATTCCTCAGATGATTTGCTCATATTTTCGTATATCTCGCTGACGACTTGGGGTACAACCTTTACCATTTGCTTAGTGATCATGGAAGCAAGGCGTTTGTCTGCTAGCTTTTGGCGAGCGTCTCGGGTAGCACGAGATCCAGATGACGACATTGTCTGCAACAGACATCGTCACAGGACTCAACATGACATATTCGAATCTCACCTCACAATCCTACTACTACTAAAGCTCAGGAACACAATGAATCATGTATCACATAAACACATAAGCACATAAGCACGTAGGCACGTAGAACACAGAATCCACAAAAGCACATAATCATGTAATCACAAGATGCAGTCAGAATACAGAAACCTATCATTCACAGTTCGCGAGTGTTCAAGTATAGCGATCGCGTTTAGTATATCGAGTAGTGTAGTATAAGCGTATATCATAGCATAAGGTCGTCCACAATTTAGCAATTTGTCAGCGTTTTGAGATAGGAAAGCAGTGCGAGTCGTGCGTGTCGATCGGAGTGAAAGCAAAAATCGAATAAATCTTCAAAATTAAACACATAAACAGTTAATCACACATAAAATCAACGGATCATCAGAGTCAGCAGTTGCGGGCTCAGAATCGAAACATATAAAAGTCGAAGAATAGGTCGTCTGCGGCTATTAGACTTCGACTAACCAAAGTGATTCGACTATTCACAAGGACTTGTTGTGCACATTTGACCGTCAGGACAGTGCCTTTGCCTCGATTCTTGGGCGTTGGGCACACATCCCGTTAGTCATATCGTGACTTCAGGTCATTGGAGTCCGTCGAGACTTTGGTGAGAGTTTTGTAAAAATGAAATAGGGGTTGGAACAAGTCTTCAAGGTTCGGGTTTCACCCCTAGCTTAACAACTTCGTTCCAGTTTTGATAAGATAAGAGAATTATGCGTCAAAGTATGGATTTCACTCCTATTTCAACACAAATTTCTCATGTTTATAGATAAAACGTGGGTTGAACAAGCAATTTAGTCGAGAGTTTGCAGTTTTCACACCTAATCTCGACTCAATCGTTCATTCTTATTTGAAAATTCGAGTGCAGAGATAGTGTAGCGTAGGCGAGAATAGCGAGAAATAGTAGTAAGCTCATACATAATCCCTACTGGATATGCACAAGTCGGTCTCTTGGTTCCTAACTATAGACTAGGTCGCTAAGACATCGATCCGGACTAGGTCGTGTCTTGCCTAATTCCCTATAGTTATGGCTCTGATACCAATCTGTCACACCCCAACCGATGGCGGAAACATCGGGGCATGACACTGAGCGAAACAGATTGTCCAGAAGTTTCCATAACAATAATCATTACCAATTGATTTAAAGTAACATGTCCCATACCACGTCTCAAAAGGCAAACAAATTATTACAGACAAATCTAGTCAAGTAGTTCTAGTCCGACAACTCAGATTTATAAATAAATAGCCCAATTGTTTATCTGCTTCTAGAGACCCTTGATTTCATTTGTACAGACAACTATTTGTTGGCCTCTAGAGCCTTATTCTAGCCTCGATTTCCTAGCAGATAAGCATCCTAAGCACCTGTCACATACGTTAAAATAACAGTCAATACACATAGTGTAAAGGTGAGCATACAAGTTTGATAATAGCATATAGAGTTCGAAAGCGTTACGCATAACCAGCACGTACACAGAGTGAAATGAGGCATGTTAGTTATCGACATGAACCTATCGATACCAATGACTGCGGGTTGACTGCCCAAGGCAGTTCGTAATACATGATCACCACTGTAATCCATGCAAATAATTGTCCTTAACAACCCCCGAGTGAACGGGTGCTAAGTCCAAACTAATAGTACTATCGTTGCTAAGGAAGGTAGACAACATTCCATGTGTAAACATAACAAACAAGCATTCATTAAGTCACGTATAACATGCGGTAACAGTTAGCGTTAAAAGTATTGCGTAGTGTGTTCGATGTGATTTAGAATAAGTAACGTATGTAACACCCAAAAGTGCATATAGAAAAAAGGGATCGAGTATACTCACAGCGATGATGGGTTGAAGGGAGCGCTCGAGAGTAAGGTTAGCCTGATCAGAACGATAGCATAACGCTAAGCGACGCGTAAAACGATACAAGGTGTAAGTGGCTCGGACAGCAGTTTGGTCGGATGGTAATCCGATCGGACAGCCAGTTCGTGTAGATGACAATCCGTTCGGATGGTTATCCGGTCGGACGGTAGTCTGGTCGGATGACTATTCGAGTGGATTGTTTCTTCCTATGAGAAGGATGTGTTTGTGTATGATGGCTTGACCTTTGAAGTTTTCGTTGTAGTATTTTGAAAACATTGGAGTATCTCTACCTTTCAAGTCGGTCGATCGGATGGTCAGTCGTGCGGATGACAATCCGCTAGGATGGTTATCCGGTCGGACGGCGACTCGAGTGGCGAGGTTACTTAGTGAGAACAAATTCACAGCAGGGCGGTCACTCGGTCGGATGCCCATCCGAGCGGGTGGCAACCCTGTTGTTGAACATGTTGAAAATTGTTTAAGTGTTAAAGTCCAAGTATCTCATGATCCGAAGGGTAATTCGGTCGGATGGTAGTCCGATCGGATAGTAACTCGTTCAATACTCAGACTTCAGATAAAATTGGTTAAGTGTGGGACCCAAGATGTAGGTCGTTCGGACAACCGGCCGCTCGGATGGCTATCCGTTTGGACAGTAGTCCGGTCGGATAGCACTCCGTCCTGGTCGTTCCGTTCGTCTTACACTTGGTCGTTTTGATTGTCTGTAGTTTTATCGAGACGTTATGACAGCGTGTTAACCAACAGAACCCCATCTTGACCCAAGTGGCCCGATCAAACAGGAATCACCCTAGTTCGACCAGTTAACCGGTTCAAGACGGTTGTTCTTGTTTAACCCGAAATCGGTGGTCTTGTGTGTAGAATCCAGATCTTGAACTAGCACAACACTAAGTGTCACGGCCCCCGACCCGGTTTGACCCGTTTCAGGAGCCGCGGGACAGAAAATCTCGTGGTATTTATTTAACAGCGGAAGTTTTCTTCAGGATCTTTTTAAAACTGCAATGTCCCGTTTATTTTATTTCACAACTCGGAATAAAACCCTAGTAATTTACAATCATAAGATTTCACGGAGAAATCTTTATTTTACAAAACATGTTTCTTTATTTTATATTGAGCCACTTCCTTAAGCTTGTAGTGCTTCACGGCACTTTTCTTGGATCACAACTGATCACCTGAAACATGTTTGAAAAAGGTTTTGTCAGCGGGAAATACTGGTGAATCATTCTTTTTATGAAAACGACTAGTTTGTTATAATTTACAGTATTAAGAGCGATTACAATGTTTCCTGATATCAACCAACTACCCACAATATTTGTCACTTAAACATCCATCGGTAGCCTCTTAGCCCGATGGTGTCTGTGACTATGGTCATATCACCCCTTGGCTATCCCGTTGTCCAATGGTGACGGTTATCAAGTAATGTATACAAAACCCCACATACCGGCTGTAACTTGGTGATTACAAAGACTTAATCCCTGTAATTATAACCTTTGAAAATAAACATGCTTTTGTAAACAAATTTGATAAAAAGAGAATGACTCACATTGCAGATTTAATTGAGCAGAGCCTAGCCTACTGATTAGCCTTTTTGACCTAATTTAATAACATGCACACGAACTCGGTTAGTAACTAATACAACATTTACAATAACTCACGAGATTAAACCCTCACAACGAATGACAAAGTGCGATACTTAAACATCCATCGAATTCACGACGAATGACAAAGCATAAACCCTAATGTGGGCAGCACTTAAACATCCATTGGATAGTTTTAATCGATCGGACATTGAATCGTAGCAACGATCGAGTTAATACCCGGTATCGGAGCAGAGCCTCGCTAATATTGAAGTAATTTCGACCTCAGAGTACTAAAACTTCGTTTTCGAAAGTTTTAATCGACACCAGTGGATTGTGCAAGTGATGGGCTATTTATAGGTGAAATTAAGGCCTCACGCGGCCCGCGTAACCCATCCCCTATATCTTACGCGGCCCGCGTGGCCGCCCAGTCTACGACTAGCCTTGATTGGTCATCAGTAGGTTAGCCAGGTGGTTGCTACGTTGCTCCGGAACACTTATCCGGTCAACACAGGTTTGACGCGGCCCGCGTAAGACCATGCTTACTCTTACGCGGCCAGCCTGAGAACCATATTTCTGGTTTTCTTTGTTTTTCATACACAGTATGGTTTCAGGGGTCCAGGTTTTTAATTGTGGGTTGGTTTATGACATATTTGAGAGTCCTTACATCCTCCCCACCTTATTTAAAATCTCGTCCTCGAGATTCATTGGAATAAATGAGGATACTTTCGTTTCATCTCTGATTCTAGCTCCCAAGTGTATTCAGGTCCTCTCTTTGAATCCCACTTAATCTTGACAAGTACTAACCGTTTATGTTTGAGAAACTTAATCTTTCGGTCTTCTATTTGTAGTGGCTTCTCAACAAATTTTAGCTTTTCATTTACCTCTATATCTTGGAGAGGTACTACCAAGGATTCGTCTGACAGACATTTCTTGAGATTGGGTACATGAAATACATCATGTACTCCAGCTAATTCTTCTGGTAGTTGTAAATGATAAGCAACTGGTCCTATACATTGGATTACTGGAAATGGTCCTATGTATCTTGGACTTAGCTTTCCTTTCTTACCGAATCGAACTACTCCTTTCCAAGGAGAAACTTTTAATAGTACTTTGTCTCCCACTTGGAATTCCAACGGATTCCGTCTATTGTCTGCATAACTCTTCTGGCGATCTCGAGCCGTCTTCAGTCTTTCCTTAATTTGAGTAATCTTGTCGGTCGTTTCTTGCACTATTTCAGGACCTGATAATTGACTTTCTCCTATTTCTGCCCAACAAACGGGAGTTCTGCACTTTCTTCCATATAGTGCTTCGAATGGGGCAGTTTCAATACTTGAATGATAACTATTGTTATAGGAGAATTCAATTAATGGTAAGTGATCGTCCCAATTTCCACCAAAATCTATCACACATGACCTAAGCATGTCTTCTAGAGTTTGGATTGTTCTTTCACTTTGTCCGTCTGTTTGGGGATGATATGCGGTACTCAGATTTAGTCGAGTTCCCATTGCTTTTTGGAAACTTGTCCAAAAATGGGAAGTGAAATGACTATCTCTATCTGATACAATGGAGAGTGGAACTCCATGTAAGGATACTACTTCATCTACATACAACTTTGCCAACCTTTCCATGCTAAAGGTTTCTTTCATAGGTAGAAAGTGAGCTGATTTGGTTAATCGATCCACAATTACCCAAATCGCATCATTACCTTTTCTAGTTTTGGGCAACTTAGTAACAAAATCCATTGTTATGAGTTCCCATTTCCATACAGGCATTTCTAGTTGTTGTAGTAGACCTGAAGGTTTCTGATGTTCTGCCTTAACTTGTGAACAAGTAAGACATTTTGAAACATATCGAGCTATATCCTTTTTCATTCCTATCCACCAAAAGTTATTTCTTAAATCTTGGTACATTTTATTATTTCCAGGGTGCATGGTATACCTAGATTTATGGGCTTCTTCTAAAATCTTATTTCTTAATTCTCCTTGTTTAAGTACCCAAATCCTTCTTTTGTGGAATCTCCAAATTCCATCAACTCCTTGCTCTAATTCTTTTATTCGTCCTTTCATTCCTTCAGCATCATCCTCTATTGCTGTTTCTTGAACATTTTTCAATTGTTCTATTAAATCTAATTGTAGATTTAATCTGAGAGCACGAACTCGTCGTTGTTTCTCATGATACTTACGACTTAAGGCATCTGTAACTACATTTGCCTTTCCTTCGTGATACTGAATATCACAGTCGTAGTCACTTAGAATTTCCATCCATCTTCTTTGCCTCATGTTCAATTCTTTTTGCCCAAATATGTACCTTAAACTTTTATGATCTGTATAGACAGTAAATTTACTTCCGTACAGATAATGTCTCCAAATCTTAAGAGCAAAATTTATGGCGCCTAACTCTAAGTCATGAGTTGTATAGTTCACCTCGTGCTTTTTCAATTGTCTTGAAGCATACGCAATTACCTTTTTGCGTTGCATCAGTACACATCCAAATCCTAGTTTTGAAGCATCACAATATACTTCAAAATCTTCAGTTCCTTCTGGCAAAGTTAGGATTGGGGCATTTGTTAACCTTTGCTTTAGAATCCTAAAAGCTTCTTCTTGTTTAGGTCCCCATTCAAACTTAACTGCTTTACAGGTTAGCTTAGTTAATGGTACAGCTATTTTGGAAAAATCCTTAATAAACCCTCTATAGTATCCAGCTAAACCTATAAAACTTCTAATTTCCATTGCAGATTGCGGAACCTTCCATTTGGTAATTGCCTCTATCTTAACAGGATCTACGTGAATACCTTCATGATTCACCATGTGACCTAGAAATTGCACTTCTTTTAGCCAAAATTCACATTTCGAGAATTTGGCATACAGCTTTTCTTTTCTTAACAAAGTTAAAAGTGCATGCAAATGCTGACAATGCTCATTCTGACTTTTGGAATAAATAAGTATATCGTCTATGAAGACAATTACAAATTTATCCAAATACGGTTTACAAATCCTATTCATCATGTCCATGAATGCTGCAGGTGCATTCGTTAAACCGATGGGCATGACTGTAAACTCGTAATGACCATACCTAGTTCTGAAAGCAGTTTTAGGTATGTCTTCTTCTTGTACTTTCAATTGATGATATCCGGAGCGTAAATCTATTTTAGAAAAATATCTAGCTCCTTGAAGTTGATCGAATAGATCATCAATCCTAGGTAATGGGTATCGATTCTTAATTGTAACCTTATTCAATTCTCTATAATCAATACACATTCTCATTGAACCATCCTTTTTCTTTACAAACAACACTGGTGCTCCCCACGGGGATGAACTAGGTTGTATGAAACCTTTACTTAGTAATTCATCTAATTGCTTTTTCAGTTCTAACATTTCTGTAGGTGCTAACCGATAAGGTGCCTTAGCTATCGGTGTAGTTCCTGGAATTAGATGAATCCTAAATTCTACTTCCCTATCAGGTGGTAATCCCGGGAGTTCTTCGGAAATACATCTGGATATTCTGAGACTACAGGAATCTCCTTAAGTTCTTTATCCTTAGTACTAATGATTACTGAAATCATATACACTGCTCCTTGCTTTCGTTCATAACTAGCAACTTTCATTACTGAAATGAACTTCATGGGTTTACGTGGTTTATCTCCTGTAATCATAATTACTTCTCCGGTAGGTGCACGAATTTCTATGGAGTTTTGGTCACAAAGGATTCGAGCATGGTTGGCTACTAACCAATCCATTCCTAATACAACATCGAATCCAGTTAAATTCATTGGTAATAGGTTTGCATGAAATTTATGACCTGAAAGTTCTATATTTTCTTTCTGCAAAACCTTATCTATTTTAATAAAATTCCCATCTGCTGTTTCGACTGTAAAAGTCTGCCTAAGGTTGGTTAAAGGTAAGTTAAGAGCTTGGCAGAATGAAGTATTGATAAAACTTTGGTTTGCACCAGAGTCAAATAATACTTTTGCGTAAATATTGTGAACTAGGAACGTACCAGCTATCACATCAGGAATTAATTCGGCTTCCTGAGTAGTTAACTGGAAGGCTCGAACATTCTTCTTGGTAGCTCCGTCAGCTGGCTTGACTTTGTTGTCTACTGGTTTAACCAATTTAGGACATTCTGTTTTGAAATGTCCTGCTTCGCCACAGTTAAAGCAGATTCTTGTTTTCTTTCTGCAGTCTTCTTCACGATGGCCTGCGACTTTGCAAAAGTTGCAGGTTACATTACATCTTCCATAATGTTTCTTCCTGCAATTCCTGCAGAACGGTGGAGTTGAAGATTGCCCTGTTCCTCTTCTCCTGAAGCTATTATTATTACCCGTACGAAATCCTTGGGTAATTTTCTGAGCCAGTTCCTTTTTCATGTGTTCATCTCTTGTGCGTACCAGTTCATCGGTTAGGGTGTTAGCTAATTCCACCGCATCGTCAATAGTATGAGGTCTCGCAGCTTTAACGATGTTATGGATTTCACTAACCAGTCCCCAAATATAGCGAGAAATGAGTACCGGTTCTGGCGAAGCCAGTGTTGGTACCACTCTAGCATATTCAAAGAATGTCGATGTATAACCACGACAATCTACACCCGTCATACGATGATTTAGGAATTTATTTTCCATTTGATCTTTTTCATATTCGGGACAGAATTTTCTTTCTACAAGACTCTTAAATTCTTCCCAGTTCATAGCATATGCCATTATCCTTCCTTTTGCTTGTAACACCGTGTTCCACCATTCTAGCGCCCCTTCTTTAAAAAGATTTGACGCGTACATGACCTGATCATCCTGGGCACATTTACTTATTGTAATCACTGCCTCGGTTTTCTCTAACCAACGCAGTACCGCAGTTGCTCCTTCATTGCCTGCAAACTCAGAGGGTTTACAAGCAAGAAATTCTTTATAAGTGAAACCAGGTGTTGCAGCTTTCATTTTCTTAGGGAGTGGAGCCTGCCGTGGATTATTATTGTGATTAGTAGGATTACCGCCTCCGTTTACGCTATTACTGAAGTTATCTTCAGAAATACGTTTGCTAGGAATGATTTGTTGAGGTTCAATTGAATTTCTAACAGCAGCAACTATTGCTGGAATATCATTGGCTATTCCCTGAGCAACGATATTTTCTATATCCTGCTTATTTAAAAATTGATCCTCCGGGTGTTGCTCAGATTGATTAATCTCATTAACTGGTTCGTTATTAGCGTTTTCCATCTGATAATATATAATTTATTAGTATCGATTAAATAAAAATTATACACAAAACAATCATACAATTTTCAAATATACACATATAGCCAAAACTATCGCTTTTTCGATTTCCATTTTTATATTTAATATTATGCATCAATACACACCATTATCTTACAAAGTTTTATTTTAGGTTATTTCACATAATTATTTTATTATTGCTATTTATACAATCACAGTCTCATAAACCCCTTATCCCTCGTCAGTTGATATTTTAGTAACGACGTTCCCTCTCGTCGTATTTCCAGGAGATCTGTTCTCCTACTTCCCTGATCCTATTTCCTGCATCCATCAATTCCTCGCCAAAGTGGCGGAGTTCAGCTAAATTCTCATTGCTCATAGGTGGGTTAGGTATTGGTTCAGGGTCGAACTGAGGGAGAAAGGAATAAGGACTGTTGAGCAGGTTTTGGAACTGCCAATCATTCGTCCACCACTCGTCCATTTCTAGAGGTTGGGTGTGAATTATAGGTTCTGGAATTGTTGGTTCCAAATTTATTGGAAGTTGGGTTTTAATAGGATGAGTAAAAACATTTTCATTGACAGGCTTAATAGTATCACAGCTTGCCAATATAAAATCTAGCTCCTCCTGTAATGTCATTTCCTGGGTTTGCTTAGAGCTTTCTCCAGTTTCTATCTTGGTTTGTTTAGAACCTTCCCCATACTCCATTTCCATCTGCCTAGAATATTCCCCAAACTGTATTTCCATCTGCCTAAACTCTTCCCCGACTTCAATTCCCTTCCCTTTATCTAAGGGATTTTCTATTTTGGGAATCTTTCTAGTGACAGGTTTTCTCCTGCGCACACGCCTCCATCCTACAAATCTCCTTCTTTTCTTGGGCTTGGGTTTCTCTGGAGGTGGAGCATTGAATTCAATAGGTTCTTCTATATCTGGTATATACCTATTGAAATCTCTGGAAACCTCTATTTTTACCGGATAGAGATTTAAGTTCTGAAGGGCTTCAGACAAGTCACTCATGCTGTTTAGTATACATGCAAAATACACACAATTACTAAGTTCAAAATTTTGATAACAAAATTTCAGAAATAACCTTTAAATATTATTTCATACTTGGTAGCTACAAAACAAATGAAAATTAAAACACACTAGGGTTTATTGTAAACTTATTTATTTACTGGATAAGATTTCTGGATTGTAAGTGATAAGGTTGCTAAAACTTAATTCAAAGTATTTAAAGATTTGCATTTACTGCTACAGTGGCTAGCATATAAAGATCCGCCCATTTTTCATCTAACTTGTCTTCCCAAGGTGATTTACTGGTTAATTCCTGGGTTTCCTGTTTAATCTTCTTTTCTCGGAATTTCTTTATTTTCTCTTGACTTTTCTTAAAAATGAAACTTCTTTTATTAGGAGAAAGTGGTTCCTCATATTGTGCCTTTCGCACAAATATTCCTTATTCAGGAATTACAGAGTGAGTTGAGGATTTGGTTTGGGATGAACTTCCCTTCTCGTTGGATGATCTATCTAATTTAAGATAGATATTTGAAAGCTTTTGCTTACCCATACTGTACACAAATACTCAAATAATAAAACACATAATCACAAAATGGCAATCAGTAAAATTAAGTATTTTCTAAATACTTAATTGGCTTAAATCAGTGGCTCTGATACCACCTTTTTCTGTCACGGCCCCCAACCTGGTTTGACCCGTTTCAGGAGCCGCGGGACAGAAAATCCCGTGGTATTTATTTAACAGCGGAAGTTTTCTTCAGGATCTTTTTAAAACTGCAATGTCCCGTTTATTTTATTTCACAACTCGGAATAAAACCCTAGTAATTTACAATCATAAGATTTCACGGAGAAATCTTTATTTTACAAAACATGTTTCTTTATTTTATATTGAGCCACTTCCTTAAGCTTGTAGTGCTTCACGGCACTTTTCTTGGATCACAACTGATCACCTGAAACATGTTTGAAAAAGGTTTTGTCAGCGGGAAATACTGGTGAATCACTCTTTTTATGAAAACGACTAGTTTGTTATAATTTACAGTATTAAGAGCGATTACAATGTTTCCTGATATCAACCAACTACCCACAGTATTTGTCACTCAAACATCCATCGGTAGCCTCTTAGCCCGATGGTGTCTGTGACTATGGTCATATCACCCCTTGGCTATCCCGTTGTCCAATGGTGACGGTTATCAAGTAATGTATACAAAACCCCACATACCGGCTGTAACTTGGTGATTACAAAGACTTAATCCCTGTAATTATAACCTTTGAAAATAAACATGCTTTTGTAAACAAATTTGATAAAAAGAGAATGACTCACATTGCAGATTTAATTGAGCAGAGCCTAGCCTACTGATTAGCCTTTTTGACCTAATTTAATAACATGCACACGAACTCGGTTAGTAACTAATACAGCATTTACGATAACTCACGAG
Organism: Helianthus tuberosus; assembly: GCA_030545235.1. Classification (NCBI taxonomy): domain Eukaryota; kingdom Viridiplantae; phylum Streptophyta; class Magnoliopsida; order Asterales; family Asteraceae; genus Helianthus; species Helianthus tuberosus. The sequence goes on along the minus strand of CM060403.1, from coordinate 94,581,447 downwards.
ATTAAACCCTCACAACGAATGACAAAGTGCGATACTTAAACATCCATCGAATTCACGACGAATGACAAAGCATAAACCCTAATGTGGGCAGCACTTAAATATTCATTGGATAGTTTTAATCGATCGGACATTGAATCGTAGCAGCGATCGAGTTAATACCCGGTATCGGAGCAGAGCCTCGCTAATATTGAAGTAATTTCGAGCTCAGAGTACTAAAACTTCGTTTTTGAAAGTTTTAATCGACACCAGTGGATTGTGCAAGTGACGGGCTATTTATAGGTGAAATTAAGGCCTCACGCGGCCCGCGTAACCCATCCCCTATATCTTACACGGCCCGCGTGGCCGCCCAGTCTACGACTAGCCTTGATTGGTCATCAGTAGGTTAGCCAGGTGGTCGTTACGTGGCTCCGGAACACTTATCCGGTCAACACAGGTTTGACGCGGCCCGCGTAAGACCATGCTTACTCTTACGCGGCCCGCCTGAGAACCATATTTCTGGTTTTCTTTGTTTTTCATACACAGTATGGTTTCAGGGGTCCAGGTTTTTAATTATGGGTTGGTTTATGACATATTTGAGAGTCCTTACACTAAGAATGAGTAGGAGACTAGATCAAGGCCCGATTCTATCGGTTTTGAGTGCATTGAGTGTAAAAGAGTTGAAAGAAAGTTATAAACCATCTTTCAATCCTTTTTCTCCATGAATGTGTTTAGATCTATGCAAGATCTTTGTTTACTCGTGTGGAAATCGGTTAGGTCTAAGTTGTTCTTGGTGGGTTGAGGCCAAAACATGAAGTTCATAAGAACACCATGATGACGTCATCCTAGAACACCTCAAATCTAGTGATTTCACGGTTAAAAGTTAAGATTCAAAAGATAGAAAGGTGTAGGAGTGCGTGTAGATCAAGGAAGTACAAGATTTAGGACGAGATCTTACCGGGATTGAGAGAAATCAAAGAAAAGGTGAGGAGCACAAGCTGTTCGGACGTCAGTTGCCAAAAATGGTAACTATGAGAGTGACATGGGGTATTTATAGGATTCCCAAAATGGAAAGGGGCAGGTCGGTCGGATGGCATCTCGCCCGGATAACTGTGAGAGTGACATGGGGTATTTGTAGGGTCCTTTCACCCCAAGTGATAAATAATTAGTAGCTATGTGCACATCCCCCCACATACTGGCAGTAATTTCAGATAACAAAGACTTAATCCCTGTAACTATAACTTTGAAATAAACATACTTTTGAAAGTAATTTGATAAAAAGAGAATGACTCACATTGCAGATTTAATTTGAACAGAGCTTAGCCTACTGATTAGCCGTGATAACCTAGTTTAATAACAAGCACACAATTCGGTTAATAACTTAATACAACATTTACGATAACTCACGAGATCAAATTCTCACAACGAATGACAAAGTGCGATGCTTAAACATCCGTCGAATTAACGACTAATGACAAAGCGTCACCCTAATGCGGGCAGCACTTAAACATCCATTGGATATATTGATCAATCGGACAATGAATCGTAATAGCGATCGAGTTAATACCCTGATTGCGGCGTCGATTAGTGATCCGTGTGTGTTAATTGTGGTATTTCGACTATAACTCAGCGTAGGATTGGAATTTCTACGAGGTTTTTGTGCCAGAAATCGATTGCCAAAGTCCTCTATTTATACCCAAATTTTGTCAACCCTTGCGCACCGTAAGCCTATAATTGTTGCGGTGCGTAATCAACCCTTGCGCACCGTAACACTCAAACCCTTGCGGTGCGCAAGGGACACGTTTTTACTATAGACTTGCCACGTCTGGGACTAGCCTATCTGACTTGACAGAATTCGAATTTCATATTTCGACAGCATTTTATTTAGATAATCATCACTAGGGTTTACCCCCCCTGGGTTTTAGGGGCCCTGATCCTGATTCTGATTGTTCTGAAAATTTTAGGGTTTGCGCAGAATCACTTGGGTGTCTCAATTAAGGTTTCCTATTGGATAAAATAATAATATAAATAGGACTTTTGATGAGAGTTGTTACATTCTCCCCACCTTAATAAAAATCTCGTCCTCGAGATTTACTGGAATAATTGAGGATACTTTCGCTTTATTTCTGATTCCAGTTCCCAAGTGTATTCAGGTCCTCGTTTCGAATCCCACTTGACTTTAACTAGCACTAGTCGTTTGTGCTTGAGAAACTTCACTTTTCTGTCTTCTATTTGAAGAGGTTTCTCTACAAATTTTAATTTTTTGTTTACCTCTATATCTTGAAGAGGTACTACTAAAGATTCGTCTGATAGACATTTCTTGAGGTTGGATACATGAAATACATCATGTACTCCAGCTAACTCTTCTGGTAGTTGTAAACGATAAGCAACTGGTCCTATACGTTGGATCACAGGAAATGGTACTACGTATCTTGGACTTAGCTTTCCTTTCTTACCAAATCTAACAACTCCTTTCCAAGAAGAAACTTTTAACAGTACTCTATCTCCAACTTGGAATTCTAACGGCTTGCATCTATTGTCTGCATAACTCTTCTGGCGATCTCGAGCCGTCTTCAGTCTTTCCTTGATTTGAGTAATCTTGTCAGTCGTCTCTTGCACAATCTCAGGACCTGATAATTGACTTTCTCATATTTCTGCCCAACAAACTGGAGTTCTGCACTTTCTTCCATACAGTGCTTCAAATGGGGCAGTTTCAATGCTTGAATGATAACTATTATTATAGGAGAATTCAATTAATGGTAAGTGATCATCCCAATTTCCACCAAAATTGATTACACATGCTCTGAGCATGTCTTCTAGAGTTTGGATTGTTCTTTCACTTTGCCCGTCCGTTTGAGGATGATATGCAGTACTTAGGTTTAGTCGAGTTCCCATTGCTTGCTGGAAACTTTTCCAGAAATGAGAAGTGAAACGACTATCCCTATCTGATACAATGGAGAGTGGAACTCCATGTAGAGATACGACTTTATCTACATACAACTTTGCTAGTCTTTCCATGCTAAAGGTTTCTTTCATAGGTAGAAAGTGAGCAGATTTGGTTAATCGATCCACAATTACCCAAATCGCATCATTACCTTTTCTGGTCTTGGGTAACTTAGTAACAAAATCCATTGTTATAAGCTCCCATTTCCATACTGGCATCTCTAATTGTTGTAGTAGACCTGAAGGTTTCTGATGTTCTGCCTTAACTTGTGAACAAGTAAGACACTTAGAAACATATCTAGCTATATCCTTTTTCATTCCTATCCACCAGAAATTATTTCTTAAATCTTGGTACATCTTATTGTTTCCTGGATGCATTGTATACCTAGATTTATGGGCTTCTTCCAAAATCTTATTTCTTAATTCTCCCTGCTTAGGTACCCAAATTCTGCTTTTGTGGAATCTCCAAATTCCATCAGCTCCTTGCTCTAATTCTTTTATTCGTCCTTTCATTCCTTCAGCAACATCCTCTATTGCTGTTTCCTGAACATTCTTTATTTGTTCCATTAAATCTATTTGTAGATTTAATCGAAGAGCACGAACCCGTCGTTGTCTCTCATGGTACTTACGACTTAAGGCATCTGCAACTACATTTGCCTTTCCTTCGTGATACTGAATATCACAATCGTAATCACTTAAAATTTCCATCCACCTTCTTTGCCGCATGTTTAACTCTTTTTGCCCAAATATATATCTTAGACTTTTGTGGTCAGTATAGACAGTAAATTTACTTCCGTAAAGATAATGTCTCCAAATCTTAAGGGCAAAAATTGCGGCTCCTAATTCTAAGTCATGAGTCGTATAATTTTCTTCATGCTTTTTCAATTGTCTTGAGGCATACGCAATTACCTTCTTGCGTTGCATAAGTGTAACGCCCCAAAACTCGAATTATTAAAATTGTTAGTAAGACCCCATGTCTAATAAAATAGAATGTAATAACTAGGTTATTATACCTAGTCAAAAGTTTAGCAAAAACAAGCAAAGGTATAAACTTGAGGGACCAAAGATGGACAAGGGGAAAGTTATGTTTTAAATTAATAAAAACACACACAACACACACATCTCGTATGTGTTCTGGAACGATCAGAAGGGGCTCCATAGGAGCCAAGCCCTAATTCTTCAAAAGCTTCAAATCAAGGGATGATTCAAGGCTCAAATTCGCAAATAAACATGGAATAATGATCACCATCACAAGGGGATCGTGAGGTATGTCTTAGAAGTTAGATTGGTGATCTTTCACGAAGTGGGTTTTGATGTAAATCGCGAATTGGTATGAAATTGAGAATGGGTGTGTGTTAGAATCATCATATGGGACATGGGTTATGCATGATTTAGGTTAATTTGATGTTTTTGGATGAAACCCCTTTGTTATGATGAAGATTATGACATGGGTGAATCATCCATGTCCAATTTTGCTTAATATTGATGTATTTTGATTTGCATGATGGGTTCTTGTTAGAAGAATTAAAAGAAATGTAATACTAGTATGTTTGATGTTTATGCATGAATGATTCGTGTTGATTAGGAAGTGGAATTTGATGAACTATGTATGAATGTAGAAGATTGATGCATGAAATAGTTGTACATTATGCTTAGATAGTGGTACGCACGCAAAGTGTTTGATGAAATGACTAAACGACGATATTATGTGAAAATGTATGCAAGTAGTGGATGAACATACATACAATGTGTAAATGATTAAATTGTTATTGAACTTACACAAGGAACATGTGTAAGATTGAATCCATGTGGAGGTTTTATTGATGTCTTGTTTGGGTAGAAATGTGCACTAGTATCTTTCATTGTTCACTCACATTGTATGGTACACACTATGTGTTTAGTCGACGGATATATGAGGTTAAGTCAAAAGTCCATAAGATGGGTCATTGACTTTTGGAAGTCAAACCTTGCATAAGTAGTATGGCTAGACTCTTGTCAAATTTCAATGCTATAAAGTCATACGGTGCATGTTTAACAATGTGTGTTATATGCAATTATGTAAGGAATTATACGAGTTAGAAGAGATGTGATTTTGGGTATATGTCTTATGTTTGTTAGACTTGACTAATGAAAGTCAAACGTGAACCATGCATTCGACATGATCATTAAGTGTACAATCATGCATACTAACAAGAATGTGATTGCGTGATGTGAAGGCATAAGGATCATGTGGAAATGAACTCAAGCAAGAAAGTCAAACGGGTCAAAAGGAGGCAAGGGAACGGACGCAAAAAGGTAAGTGATTTATATAATCACTTTTAAGTTCGGCTAAGTAATATGGTGTTTTAATTAACTAAACATGATGATTGGAGGTCAAACAATTGTCGTAGCCTTTCGTCGTAAATGATGGGATTAAAGTTGACCAAAATACCCTTGAGGGGTATTTTGGGCAAACGATCTTAATAAGTAGTTTAGAAACAAGTTATACGATTAGTGTAATGTTGTGGACAAGTATGGAAGTGGGAAGTATGGTTTTGTTAGTCATAGACCAATTAATGCACAAGTACCCTTCACGGGTCAAAAATAGGCATATGAACGATAATGTGTTAAGAGGATGCAAGATATCCAAGAATTTAGTATTTTATGATAGACGTCACTGATATTATTAGGTTTATAAGAGATTATGGTAAAAACAAACAGGTTATGTTGATGAATGCATGAACGGGTCGAAATTTGGTAAGCGGGTAATAAGCTTAAGAGTTAAAAGTACGAAATGTTATTATGTCGGATGTTGGATTTTAAGTTCATATGATAGAATGTGAATTTACAAGCATGTAGGAAGAAACAGGAGGTTAAACGGGTAAACGGTTCAAAAGTTACGCGCGTTTTAGTGCGTTCGGACGACGAAATGAATCTGCAGAAAAAGAGGTTTTAGAGAGGGCGTCGCCGACGGGTTCATAGCCCGTCGCTGACGGGTTCGTATGATGATGTTTTCGCCTGACGCCTTAGATTTCTGCCTACGGGCTAATGTGTTTACGGGCTTTTCCCGAGCCCGTCGCCGACGGGTTCATAGCCCGTCGCCGACGGCTTGTTCAGCTTGTTTTCTCTGTTTTTCGCATTATGCATTCCCGGTTGACCCGTAACGGTCCCGAAAGCCTCCTTAACTTTGTATGAGTTAATATGTATGTATGAATGTAATTAGGTAATTACGTAAGTATATGTACGTGTGAGTGAAAGTATGTATATGTATAGCTACATTCATTTTATGAATGTATATAAGTATGTAGTTATGTATGCATGTATGTTTATATGTAGGTATCGGTGTATGCTTGTAATCAAGTCGTTATGTATGAGCATGAGTTCTATGCAATTAAGTATGAAGGTATACACGTGTGTAGGTATGAATGTATATATATGTGGATGGAAGTATGTAAGTATGTATATGAGTAGGTAGTAATGTATGTAAGTATGTAGATATGTATTTATGTATATGAATGATGCGTATGTGTATATGTACGTGTGTAGAGACGTAGTGATATATGTGTATATGTAGATGTGTATTTGGTACATACGAAGGTACATATGAGTGTATGCATGTATGTAGATATATAGGAAGGCATGTACGTTTGTAAACGCGTATGTATGAATGTAAGGATGTATGTATGCGTGATTTAGATACGTCGTGTAATACGTTATTAATGGTGCGCCTTGAGAATGATAAGTAATGCAGGTACATTATCGAAGCCTCACCAGGATATGGGTACGCAGATGAAATGCTTAAAGTTAGAAAAATAATGGAATGGGAAGTGTATGAGATTGAACCTTGTTTATGTATTGTATACTAATGTTATGAATGTATGTGGTGAGTGCAGGTTGTACGACTCACAGGCGGTTATCACGAGGAATAGAGATCGAAGATCGAGTCACGAAGTAGATTGTACGGGGATATCTTTGAGTATGTACTTTAGTAAACATGACTTATACCTTATTTTTGTAAAAGATTCATGTTAAAACGAGCTTTCAAGTAAGTCAAGGTGTTTGTAATGAAAGAAATTTTATGGTACGTTTTTCCGCTGCGACTTTTTGTCAAATACGTTTTAGGGTCTTACAAGTTGGTATCAGAGCCCTGGTTTGAGCGAAATCAAGTATGAGGAGGCAAATACTTGAACTCAAACCTGTGTGCTCTTGTGACAAGAAACCCGTACAATCCAAGACTCGATCAAGATCTAAGGGTAGAAGCCAAGGTAAGTATATGCTTAAGTATGCATTTGAGGATAACTAACAGTATGTTATGTGTAAGGTCAGCATGATTGCTGGGAAGGGATGATCTGTAAATGCGGTCTAGCGTCGGCACCAAGGTATGTAATATGACATATTGACTGAGGTACGTAGATTTAGCTTATGGGTGCATGAAATGGTATATAATTAAGCAAGTGAAAGAAAATTTTAAATGAAATATAATAATGGTATGGTAAGGAAGTTTTAGAAGTGTACACGTGCCGAAACTTAATTCTGCGGACATAAGGTGGTGATTACACGAAGACACGAAACTAGTATGTGGATTGTGTACCCGGCCAGTACACAAGAAACATATGACGTTCGTGAGACCGTGATAGTTGTCACAGGTATGTCCGTTAGAATTAGGTAGCTGGTGGGCGTGTGGGTGAAATGAGTAATAAGACTCTCGGGAGATTGAGGGTACTATGTAAGAATGAAAAGGGTGAATGATAAGAATGAAGAATGTTGAATCTGTAAGACGGTACGGATCAACAATGTATGAATGCAATGCTTGAATCCGCAAGACGGATTCAAGGAATGAAATGTATGAATGCAATGCTTGAATCCGCGAGACGGACTCAAAGAATGAAAGATGTGAATGCAATGCTTGAATCCGCAAGACGGATTCAAGAAATGAAATGTATGAATGCAAAAATTTGGATCTGCGAGACGGATTCAAGGAATGAAGGATATGAATGCAATATTTGAATCCGCGAGACGGATTCAAACATAAAAGCAATTAAGTGTACAAATGATAATTATGAATCCGTGAGACGGATTTAAGGACGAAAGAATGACCATAAATGATATGCGAACTTAAAATTTGAGTCAAGAAAAGAAAATTTTGATTAAGCCACATATTAGACACGTTGTTAATTGACTCGTGTGAGTCGGAATGAATGACGGGATACAACCCGAACGATAACTTAAAGTATGGCCGGGAAGGAGAAGTTCTACAAAAAGGTTAATGAAATAATTTTAAGAATAAAAGAATTAGGAGCATTTAAAACCCCAAATAAAATAAGTATAGAGAAAAAGTAATAATGACGAGTATCGATGGAAAGTGCTAATTTTGATGTTGGGCTTGTTGGCCATGTTCATTTGAACAAGGCATTGTTGAAAGGATGCGCATAGGCGGGTACTCAACAAATCAATGGAAGCAATCAATGAAAGTATTACATGAACCCATGAAGAAAACGGGCCGACTCGGGCCACAAACCGTTGGTATACACGACGAAGTCAAGGTTAGTAAGATGTTTAGCTTGTGATTATGAGTAAGTATTGAGATAAATAAATGATTAAAGTATGCCTATGATGATATGTTGACCTCTCGTATAAACATTAAGATAATTAGAAGTAACATTAGTAATGGGATGCTAAGGATGTCTCAAAGCGAATAAAATGAAAGATTGTACATGATGTATGAGTAGAATGAAATAAATCGATTTATTTCGATATATGAAGGTAATATGCTTAAACAGGAAGCTAGAGACTAGCCGTAAACTTAAAATCAATACGAGTAAGGATTGTATACTTTTGGATTAAGTTCAATGAATGAAATGCTAGGGATGATATGTGCTAGAAACTAGCAATATGAAACGAAGGACACTAATAAGAGCTCTGGAATAGAGTCTTACATAAGTATTGTGAATGAACAACTTGAAAGGGGTAAGAGTAGAATTGGTTTGATTCGAATAAGGAAGGATTCGGGGACGAAACCTCATTTAAGGGGGGTAGACTTGTAACGCCCCAAAACTCGAATTATTAAAATTGTTAGTAAGACCCCATGTCTAATAAAATAGAATGTAATAACTAGGTTATTATACCTAGTCAAAAGTTTAGCAAAAACAAGCAAAGGTATAAACTTGAGGGACCAAAGATGGACAAGGGGAAAGTTATGTTTTAAATTAATAAAAACACACACAACACACACATCTAGTGTGTGTTCTGGAACGATCAGAAGGGGCTCCATAGGAGCCAAGCCCTAATTCTTCAAAAGCTTCAAATCAAGGGATGATTCAAGGCTCAAATTCGCAAATAAACATGGAATAATGATCACCATCACAAGGGGATCGTGAGGTATGTCTTAGAAGTTAGATTGGTGATCTTTCACGAAGTGGGTTTTGATGTAAATCGCGAATTGGTATGAAATTGAGAATGGGTGTGTGTTAGAATCATCATATGGGACATGGGTTATGCATGATTTAGGTTAATTTGATGTTTTTGGATGAAACCCCTTTGTTATGATGAAGATTATGACATGGGTGAATCATCCATGTCCAATTTTGCTTAATATTGATGTATTTTGATTTGCATGATGGGTTCTTGTTAGAAGAATTAAAAGAAATGTAATACTAGTATGTTTGATGTTTATGCATGAATGATTCGTGTTGATTAGGAAGTGGAATTTGATGAACTATGTATGAATGTAGAAGATTGATGCATGAAATAGTTGTACATTATGCTTAGATAGTGGTACGCACGCCAAGTGTTTGATGAAATGACTAAACGACGATATTATGTGAAAATGTATGCAAGTAGTGGATGAACATACATACAATGTGTAAATGATTAAATTGTTATTGAACTTACACAAGGAACATGTGTAAGATTGAATCCATGTGGAGGTTTTATTGATGTCTTGTTTGGGTAGAAATGTGCACTAGTATCTTTCATTGTTCACTCACATTGTATGGTACACACTATGTGTTTAGTCGACGGATATATGAGGTTAAGTCAAAAGTCCATAAGATGGGTCATTGACTTTTGGAAGTCAAACCTTGCATAAGTAGTATGGCTAGACTCTTGTCAAATTTCAATGCTATAAAGTCATACGGTGCATGTTTAACAATGTGTGTTATATGCAATTATGTAAGGAATTATACGAGTTGGAAGAGATGTGATTTTGGGTATATGTCTTATGTTTGTTAGACTTGACTAATGAAATTCAAACGTGAACCATGCATTCGACATGATCATTAAGTGTACAATCATGCATACTAACAAGAATGTGATTGCGTGATGTGAAGGCATAAGGATCATGTGGAAATGAACTCAAGCAAGAAAGGCAAACGGGTCAAAAGGAGGCAATGGAACGGACGCAAAAAGGTAAGTGATTTATATAATCACTTTTAAGTTCGGCTAAGTAATATGGTGTTTTAATTAACTAAACATGATGATTGGAGGTCAAACAATTGTCGTAGCCTTTCGTCGTAAATGATGGGATTAAAGTTGACCAAAATGCCCTTGAGGGGTATTTTGGGCAAACGATCTTAATAAGTAGTTTAGAAACAAGTTATACGATTAGTGTAATGTTGTGGACAAGTATGGAAGTGGGAAGTATGGTTTTGTTAGTCATAGACCAATTAATGCACAAGTACCCTTCACGGGTCAAAAATAGGCATATGAACGATAATGTGTTAAGAGGATGCAAGATATCCAAGAATTTAGTATTTTATGATAGACGTCACTGATATTATTAGGTTTATAAGAGATTATGGTAAAAACAAACAGGTTATGTTGATGAATGCATGAACGGGTCGAAATTTGGTAAGAGGGTAATAAGCTTAAGAGTTAAAAGTACGAAATGTTATTATGTCGGATGTTGGATTTTAAGTTCATATGATAGAATGTGAATTTACAAGCATGTAGGAAGAAATGGGAGGTTAAACGGGCAAACGGTTAAAAAGTTACGCGCGTTTTAGTGCGTTCGGACGACGAAACGAATCTGCAGAAAAAGAGGTTTTAGAGAGGGCGTCGCCGACGGGTTCATAGCCCGTCGCCGACGGGTTCGTATGATGATGTTTTCGCCCGACGCCTTAGATTTCTGCCTACGGGCTAATGTGTTTACGGGCTTTTCCCGAGCCCGTCGCCGACGGGTTCATAGCCCGTCGCCGACGGCTTGTTCAGCTTGTTTTCTCTGTTTTTCGCATTATGCATTCCCGGTTGACCCGTAACGGTCCCGAAAGCCTCCTTAACTTTGTATGAGTTAATATGTATGTATGAATGTAATTAGGTAATTACGTAAGTATATGTACGTGTGAGTGAAAGTATGTATATGTATAGCTACATTCATTTTATGAATGTATATAAGTATGTAGTTATGTATGCATGTATGTTTATATGTAGGTATCAGTGTATGCTTGTAATCAAGTCGTTATGTATGAGCATGAGTTCTATGCAATTAAGTATGAAGGTATACACGTGTGTAGGTATGAATGTATATATATGTGGATGGAAGTATGTAAGTATGTATATGAGTAGGTAGTAATGTATGTAAGTATGTAGATATGTATTTATGTATATGAATGATGCGTATGTGTATATGTACGTGTGTAGAGACGTAGTGATATATGTGTATATGTAGATGTGTATTTGGTACATACGAAGGTACATATGAGTGTATGCATGTATGTAGATATATAGGAAGGCATGTACGTTTGTAAACGCGTATGTATGAATGTAAGGATGTATGTATGCGTGATTTAGATACGTCGTGTAATACGTTATTAATGGTGCGCCTTGAGAATGATAAGTAATGCAGGTACATTATCGAAGCCTCACCAGGATATGGGTACGCAGATGAAATGCTTAAAGTTAGAAAAATAATGGAATGGGAAGTGTATGAGATTGAACCTTGTTTATGTATTGTATACTAATGTTATGAATGTATGTGGTGAGTGCAGGTTGTACGACTCACAGGCGGTTATCACGAGGAATAGAGATCGAAGATCGAGTCACGAAGTAGATTGTACGGGGATATCTTTGAGTATGTACTTTAGTAAACATGACTTATACCTTATTTTTGTAAAAGATTCATGTTAAAACGAGCTTTCAAGTAAGTCAAGGTGTTTGTAATGAAAGAAATTTTATGGTACGTTTTTCCGCTGCGACTTTTTGTCAAATACGTTTTAGGGTCTTACAATAAGCACACATCCTAATCCTAATTTTGAAGCATCACAATATACTTCAAAATCTTCATTTCCTTCTGGTAAAGCTAAGATTGGAGCTTTGGTTAAATTCTGTTTTAAAATCCTAAAGGCTTCTTCTTGATTAGGTCCCCATTCAAACTTAACTGATTTACAGGTTAGCTTAGTTAATGGTACAGCTATCTTGGAAAAATTCTTAATAAACCGTCTATAATATCCAGCTAAACCTATAAAACTTCTAATTTCCATTGCAGTTTGCGGAACCTTCCAATTGGTAATTGCCTCTATCTTAGCAGGATCTACATGAATACCTTCGTGATTTACCATGTGTCCTAAGAATTGCACTTCTTGCAACCAAAATTCACACTTTGAGAATTTGGCGTAAAGCTTTTCTTTTCTTAACAAAGTTAAGAGTGCATGCAAGTGCTGACAATGTTCGTCCTGACTTTTTGAATAAATAAGTATATCGTCTATGAAAACAATTACAAATTTATCCAAATACGGTTTACAGATCCTATTCATCATGTCCATGAATGCGGCAGGTGCATTTGTTAATCCAAAGGGCATGACTGTAAACTCGTAATGACCATACCTAGTTCTGAAAGCAGTTTTAGGTATGTCCTCTTCTTGTACCTTCAATTGATGATATCCGGAGCGTAAATCGATCTTAGAAAAATATCTAGCTCCTTGAAGTTGATCGAATAGATCATCAATCCTAGGTAATGGGTATCGATTCTTAATTGTAACCTTATTTAATTCTCTATAATCAATACACATTCTCATTGAACCATCCTTTTTCTTAACAAACAACACTGGTGCTCCCCACGGGGATGAACTAGGTTGTATAAATCCTTTACTTAGTAATTCATCTAATTGCTTTTTAAGTTCTAACATTTCTGTGGGAGCTAACCGATAAGGTGCCTTGGCTATCGGTGTAGTTCCTGGAATTAGATGAATCCTAAACTCTACTTCCCTATCTGGTGGTAATCCTGGTAATTCTTCTGGAAATACATCTGGGTATTCTAAGACTACAGGAATTTCCTTAAGTTCTTTACCCTTAGTACTAATGATTACTGAAATCATATATACTATTCCTTGCTTTCGTTCATAATTAGCAACTTTCATTACTGATATGAACTTCATAAGCTTACGTGGTTTATCTCCTGTAATCACAATTACTTCTCCGATTGGTGCCTGAATTTTTATAGAGTTTCTATCACAAAGAATTCGAGCATGATTGGCTACTAACCAATCCATTCCTAACACAACATCGAATTCAGCTAATTTCATAGGTAATAAGGTTGTAGAGAATTTATGACTTAAAAGTTCTATTTCTACATTTTGTAGAACCTTATCTATTTTAACTGAATTCCCATCTGCCGTTTCTACTGTAAAAATCTGCCTAATGCAGGTCAATGGTAAGTTAAGAGCTTGGCATAATGAAGTATTTATAAAACTTTGGTTTGCACCAGAGTCAAATAATACTTTGGCGTAAATGTTGTGAACTAAGAACGTACCGGCTATCACATCTGGAATTAACTCGGCCTCCTGAGTTGTTAACTGAAAGGCTCGAACATTCTTCTTGATAGCTCCGTCAGCCGTCTTGGCTTTGTTGTCTACTGGTTTAACCAATTTAGGAAATTCTGTTTTGAAATGCCCTGCTTCACCACAATTATAGCAGATTAGGGATTTCTTCCTGCAATTTTCCTCTTGATGCCCCGGAATTTTGCAAAAATTGCAATATCCCTTGCATCTTCCAAAATGCTTCTTTTTACAATTTCTGCAGAACTGAGGAATTGAGGATTGCCCTGTTCCTCTTTTCTTGAAGCTGTTGTTATTACCCGTACGAAATCCTTGGGTAATTTTCTGAGCCAGTTCCTTCTTTCTGTCTTCGTCTCTTGTGCGTACCAGTTCGTCGGTTAGGGTGTTAGCTAGTTCCACCGCATCGTCAATAGTGCGAGGTCTCGCAGCTTTAACGATGTTGCGGATTTTGCTAATTAATCCCCAAATATAACGAGAAATGAGTACCGGTTCTGGCGAAGCCAGTGTTGGTACCACTATAGCATATTCAAAGAATGTCGAAGTATAACCGCGACAATCTACACCCATCATTCTATGGTTTAAAAACTTATTTGCCATTTGATCTTTTTCATATTCGGGACAAAATTTTCTTTCTACAAGACTCTTAAATTCTTCCCAGGTCATGGCATAAGCCCTATTTCTTCCTTTAGCCTGTAGCACCGTGTTCCACCATTCTAGCGCCCCTTCTTTGAAAAGGTTTGACGCGTACATAACTTGATCATCCTTGGCACATTTACTTATGGCAATTACTGCCTCGGTTTTCTCTAACCAGCGCAGTGCCGCAGTTGCTCCTTCATTGCCTGCAAATTCAGTGGGTTTACAAGCAAGAAATTCTTTGAAAGTGCAACCCGGTGTTGCAGCTTTCATTTTCTTAGGGAACGGAGCTTGACGTGGTTCATTATCATGATTAACATGATCATTGCCTCCGTTTACGCTATTACTGAAGTTATCTTCAGAAATACGTTTGCTAGGAACGATTTGTTGCGGTTCTATTGGATTTTTAATAGCAGCAACGAATGCTGGAATAGCATTGGCTATCCCTTGAGCAACGATATTTTCTATATCCTGCCTAGTCACATATTGATCCCCCGGTTGTTGCTCGGATTGATTAACCTCATTAACTGGTTCATTATTAGCGTTTTCCATCTGATAATTAATATATATAATTTATTAGTATCAAATGAATAACAATTACACAAAACAATTATACAGAGTTCATAATACCAATATAGTCAAAACTATCGATTTCTCAATTTCTCCTTTTTATATTTTATAGTATGCATCAATACACACCCTTTTTACAAGTTTTATTTGTAGCTATTTTACAACCTGATTTTACTATTACTATTACACAACCATAGTTTCATAAACCCCCTATCCTTTATCAGTTGGTATTCTAGTAATGGCGTTTCCTCTTATCGTATTTCCAGGAGATCTGTCCCCCAATTCTCTTGGATCCTATTCCCAGCATCCATTAGTTCTTCGCCGGAATAGGGGAGTTCAGCCATATTCTCGTTACTCATTGGTGGATTTGGTAAAGGTTCTGTATTGAACTGAGGAAAAAGCTTATAGGGATGGTTTTGTAACTGTATTTCATTGGTCAACCATTCGTCTATTTGTGAGTGGATTGAAGGGTTTGGAATAGCTGGTTCTAAATTTATTGGTAGTTGTGTTTCAAGAGAGTGAATAAAATCATTTTCATTAACAGGCTTAATAGTATTATAGTTTGTCAATAAAAAATCTAGCTCTTCCTGAGATGGTAACCCCTCAATTTGCCTAGAGTTTTCCCCAATTTCCATTTTCTTAGGCTTGGGTTTTTATCGAGAGGTGAAGCGTTGAATTCTATAGGTTCTTCTATGTCTGGTATATACCTATTGAAATCTCTGGAAACTTCTATTCTTACCGGATAGAGATTTAAATTCTGAAGGGCGTTAGACAAGTCACTCATGCTGCAAAATACCCACAAAATTTTATAGAAAACCTTTAAATATTACTCTATACTGGGTAACTAAAATTTTTAAAACACACTAAGGTTTACTTATTTATTTACTGGGTAAGGTTTCTAGACTTTAGTTAATAAAGGTGCTAAAACTTAAGTCAAAATATTTAAAGATTTGTATTGACTGCTACAGTGGCTAACATATAAAGATCTGCCCATACTGTACATAATTAGTCAGATAATAAAACACATAATCACATAATTAGTAATCAGTAGAAATTAAATATTTCTAAATACTTAATAGGCTTAATTCAGTGGCTCTGATACCACCTTTTTCTGTCACGGCCCCCGACCCGGTTTGACCCGTTTCAGAAGCCGCGGGACAGAAATCCCGTGGTATTTATTTAACAGCGGAAGTTTACTTCAGGATCTTTTAAAAACAGTAATTTCCCGATTATTTTATTTCACAATTCGGGATGAAACCCGTTAATTTACAATCATATGATTTCACTGAGAAATCTTTTATTTTACTAAACATGTTTCTTTATTTTATACTGAGCCACTTCGTTAAGCTGGTAGTGCTACGCGGCACTTTTCCTGGATCACAACAGATCACCTGAAACATGTTTGAAAAAGGTTTTGTCAGCGGGAAATACTGAGTGAATCATTCTATTTATTAAAACAACCGGTTTGTTATAATTTACAGTATTAAGAGCGATTACAATTGCCTCGTCTTTTAAATTAACTGATCCAGTTGTCACTTTACCGGACTGTGACCGTGGACATATCACTTGTAGGGTCCTTTCACCCCAAGTGATAAATAATTAGTAGCTATGTGCACATCCCCCCATATACTGGCAGTAATTTCAGATAACAAAGACTTAATCCCTGTAACTATAACTTTGAAATAAACATACTTTTGAAAGTAATTTGATAAAAAGAGAATGACTCACATTGCAGATTTAATTTGAACAGAGCTTAGCCTACTGATTAGCCTTGATAACCTAGTTTAATAACAAGCACACAATTCGGTTAATAACTTAATACAGCATTTACGATAACTCACGAGATCAAATTCTCACAACGAATGACAAAGTGCGATGCTTAAAACTTCCGTCGAATTAACGACTAATGACAAAGCATCACCCTAATGCGGGCAGCACTTAAACATCCATTGGATATATTGATCAATCGGACAATGAATCGTAATAGCGATCGAGTTAATACCCTGATTGCGGCGTCGATTAGTGATCCGTGTGTGTTAATTGTGGTATTTCGACTATAACTCAGCGTAGGATTGGAATTTCTACGACGTTTTTGTGCCAGAAATCGATTGCCAAAGTCCTCTATTTATACCCAAATTTTGTCAACCCTTGCGCACCGTAAGCCTATAATTGTTGCGGTGCGTAATCAACCCTTGCGCACCGTAACACTCAAACCCTTGCGGTGCGCAAGGGACACATTTTTACTATAGACTTGCCACGTCTGGGACTAGCCTATCTGACTTGACAGAATTCGAATTTCATATTTCGACAGCGTTTTATTTAGATAATCGTCACTAGGGTTTACCCCCCCCCCCCTGGGTTTTAGGGGCCCTGATCCTGATTCTGATTGTTCTGAAAATTTTAGGGTTTGCGCAGAATCACTTGGGTGTCTAAATTAAGGTTTCCTATTGGATAAAATAATAATATAAATAGGACTTTTAATGAGAGTTGTTACAACTCATATCTTGCACTATCTCTTCTCCACTAATTATCATACCTTTTCGATTGCGCTTAAGTTCGATTGCGATTGAGTTTCGATTGCGTTTCGATCGATTACCACTACATCATGTAAATAACATGCACAAGTAACACATAACGCACACTCACACGTATAACAATAACCAAAATGCGTAGTTCGAGTTGCGAGTGCGATTGTGATTCGATGTTGATTAAATTAGATTGATTAGCGTTTAAGTAGCTTTATCGCATTGTGACTTCCTATAGTTACAGTCGTACGCCGATTAAATAGCGAATAACATACGTCGATTATTGTGATTATTGACACTTACTCCACATTATACAGCTAAAATAAACACCTAAAAGAAATTTACTAGTAGTCAAGTCGCGCGAAATCTGTCGTTGACTTTGACCTTGACTTTGACTTAACTTCAGAAACACGGGGTGTTACAACCGTGGTCTTTGGATTTAAGTTGGAGGCATTACTTGGACGGTACCGAATGCACTACTTAGACCGATCACAAGGGCCTCCCGTGTGCCCTAGTTTCGAAAGAGCTAAATCAGTTAATGGCATCGCTGGATGGAACTTTTGGATGATTACGACTGTGAAACTTGAATGTGCGCGGGCTTTGCAGCTCACTATCGACTCTAACTTACCTGATCAGACTCTCTCTGTTTAACCTGGAGAACTGAAGGAAGAGGATTTTCAAGTTGAACCCATGCGGGGCATCGAGAAGCAACCTTTAGCAGGTCGGATGATATTCGCTACCTCCAGGAACGAGTGTGGATCTCATTATACGACAACTGTAGGGAATATGTGTGAGCAAGCACACCGGCCTCGATATTCTAGTCGTCTGGGTTTGATGAGAGATATTAGGATCTATAAATCTCGTACTGGTGATCGGGCATGAAGGCCCACCTAGCTATATATGTTAATGATATTTGACTTGTGGGAAAGTCAAGGTGGAGTATCAATAACTAGAAACACCCATATGGAAATGAGAACAAACTGCCATGGATTCTGTCACTAGTCTACTCACAACTCGAAATAGAAACAATATTACCTGTGTGATCGTTGATTGTCTCGCGTTACCAACACACTTTATTGCAATCGAGGAAACTGACGAGTCTCCACAGCTGTGAATGTTCCTTTGAGAGAGGCGACTGTTAGGCACGAGGTGCCAACTCCTGATACCTTTGATTTTGATCTATACCTGATTTATGACAAGCATTGCACAACACTCTTGGCTCACGTATAGACATGAGCATTACTCATCATCATAGGATAAATGGTTATAGTAAACGAACCATCCTGACACTCGAAGGCATGCTACGAGCATGTGTGTGATGGGCTACAGGGAAAATTGGAAAAACACCTGCCTTTGGTTGAATTCTACTGCAGCAGTTATCATTCTAGTATTCAGACAGATCTGTTTGAGGCATTGCATGGACGATAATGCCAATCTCCTTGTTGGACTAAGGTGGGTGACAACCTAATCACAAGTCCCGGACTAGTACTCGAAACTCTTGGGAAGATTGTTTAGATCGGAAATCGTTTGGCGGCAACGTGTGACCATCAGGAAAGCTGATAAGCTTAGGAACCACTGGGAGTTCGCTGCAGGCAAACGTGTCATGATTGATAGTCTCACCCTGGGAGGGTGCGGTGCGCTTTGGGAAGCGTGGCAAGATGAATTTACGTCACGTTGAGCCACTCAAAGTTCTGGAAAGAATCAGGGGTATGACCTACAAACTCATTTATGTCTCGAATCTAAGGCAGTGTTCGTCGAAACATTTGTGATACCTTTATTAGATAAGTTGTAGTTGTCGAGGAGTCGATCGAAGACATGGATCTGGAAGTCAAGGTCCGTTAACACAGTCGAATTTCAATCGTGAAAGTTCGTCGGAACTCAAGACGTGGACCGGAGTTCATGTGGGAACGCAATGATCCGAGGAAGCTCTAGTATCCTCGGTTACTCAAACTGTTGAATCAACCTCTTTTATCATTGGCGAATTTCGGGACAAAATTCTCTTTCAAGTTGGGGATGATGTGGTACCCGAGGAAAATCCACGGTCATCTTGATCTAACACCTTGCTACCTTTGGGTTACTTGTCAAATTTCGGGACAAAATTTCTTTCAAGTTGGGGATGATGTGACAACCCGAATCTCTAAGGTTAGCGCTACTTAAATTCCACAATCTTTGGCGTGTGTTGCTACGATTAATTACCTACATATTACACTCGTGCACCACTAAATGTTTACGTGTGTACATTGGTTATTTTACATGAAATCGCTAAATGCTTATATAAGTCGTTTAATTAAAGTGTTAATTGCAAATGATCGGTTGTGAGTATAACGTTGGTGTGTGGATGTTGTATCTTGACCTAACTTTCTATACCCCAAACTCGCAGGCCAAACGAAGCCACGTAGGGCCCAACTCGCACCTCATACGGTTATCACCCAAGGGCCTTGTGCATGATTCTTATAACACGTCTAAGCACAAAGTTAACCAAACCCTAAATCTTTCCCTCTCCTTCATCGAACTCGACGGCAACAAGGTCTCTCCGAAGATCATCATCTCTTGTTCCAACTCATTCGCAAACCCTTTATCCCTCGGTTAGTACATCAATCCTAGTCTAAATCGATGGTTTTGTTGATCTGGGAAGTGCTATACTTGTTGTGTTATTATGATATACTTATGACATAAGATCATGATGTAGGGTTTCATCTATATGTTGTATTGAATATGAAAAACTGATTATAGTAAAGTTTAATGAACTGTGGTAGATTGATGATGATTATCTGATGAGAATGTGTGTGAACCACTAAATTGTTGCTCTAAGATTCATGCTAGTCGATGATGTTGTGTGATTATGGGGGGTTCACGTATCAAACTAGTGAAGTAAATCGTGAAGTTAATTAGTTCTATGAGGTATGTTATAGAATTTAGCTTAGTATAACTTGGGTGAATATTTATAACTGTGACATAGTTATTAGCAATGATCTGGTAAATGCTAGGGTCACATGGTGATTCGGAATATGTAATGTCATTTGAATGTTGATAGAGTTAGCTTAACTGGTTGAGAAAAATGTTACAAATTCTGATTATAATTTGTATAGACTCAATGGCTAAACAAACAACTAATCAATTTCCAATGTCAATTACATATTAACTTGGGTCGGATATTAGGATGACTAGTGAAGGTAATTGAATGGGTTAATGGCACACACATGGGCCACGCATACACACAGTCTTGGGCTACACGGATTCTTGAATGAATATTGGGTTGCAAGGGTAATTGGGCCTGTTAAGTTAGTGGGCTTGAACAACTTAACAGTTGCATAAATAACGGTAGCTAAACATCCTTTTCAGGCTGACCACAATTGGGCCACACTCACTGTCACGAGGCAGCCGCACATATGGTGTGGGCTGGGTTCCGTTGGGCCTCACATACACGCACATTCCTCGTGGGTGGCATGTTATTAGACCGCACAAGCCAATGGGGGGATCATTGATTCGTATGTTATACACTTTCGAGTATTAAAGTATTAACTGCTATGTGAATTGTACATATGAAGTGATGAGGTGGATTGGTTTATGAATTGATTATATGTTAATGGACTAATTGATGATGTAAGGGTGATAAGATAGTTGTCATGACTTGAACTATATGGGTGTTACTCATACACTAAATCGTGTGGTATGTGATTAAGGGATATGTGAATTAATTGCATGTGAAAAATGTAATATACGTGCACATGAAACTGATTTTTACCGGTAACCGTGGTAGGACGTGTTTGATCAACTGATAAACAAGTAACTAATATTACCGAGCAAACCGAAGGTGAGTTCATTTCTCTTGAGCATGCGTCCCGGTGGTTGGGACAGTCATTGGGTATCCCTGAGAGGGATGGGTTTTGGGTAAATCAATTGGGTATTCCTGAGAGGAATACGTCTTGTGGTAAATCTGGAATGTTGGATAATATACTCGTCCTATCACCTTTAAAGTCCCTCCTTGTTGTTTGTTACCTGAGAGGTAACAGGGTATTAGTTGGTAGCGCTACTTAGGTTTGGCACCCTCACCCCGTACCGGAGAGGACGGGTGTGAACTAATGACCTAGTCATGACCAATGCTTTGATAGGAGCATTGGGGAAATGGCAAAATAAATCAGGAGCCGTCTTGTATCCGAGGTATTATCAACATTGTAATCAATGAACGGAATTAAACACTTGGTAACTAACGTTTTCGTAAAACTATGAACTCACCAGCGTTGTCTGATACACGTGTGTGCATGCTCGCAGGTTATAGGTATGTGTGGATGTGGAACTTGCTGTCTGGGATGTTGGAGTGGTCATGGGTCGAGATACATGGAATCGCGAGACGAGTTTAACGGTTATCATAAATATGGATTAAGAAACACTTAACTTATGATTTATGTTTCTGCTGAATACGATGATTTGTAATTACTATTTTGTAACACTTTATATTAATGAATGAAAGTTTATTTAAAAATCTTGTATGAGTTCAATGTGATTGGTGGCTAGATCCTGGTACGTCACACGTCCTGCGGTGTTTCCGCATGTGGTATTTTGGGAGTGTGACAATTCAGGGGTTGTCCGTTTGGTAATTGCCTCAATCTTTCTGGGATCCACATGTCGCAACCCCCGCCCCCTATCTGTCCCGGGAACGGGTGGCCGCGAGGTTCAGTATTGGTGGTATCGGTGTTTATCAATTTGGCAACGGAAATTACATCAGGACCGTAGTTAGGAAATATTTTATCAGAGTAAAACACCACATTTTATATAAATAAATATATCGGGATAAAACCCAAGTTTTCATTACAAACTGATTTATAGGGGTAAACCCCATTTTATTGAAATAAAACATCTTCTTTATTTAGGTAACTTTTATAGCCACTTTTCCAAGCCTTCAGTGCTGTCCAGCTGGCTTCTATTTGGCTTTCACATTTTGTTACCTGAAACACGTTTAAAAACATTTTGTCAGTGGGAAATACTTGTGAGGGAATCCCAGTTTAATCAAGAAGAGTTTTATCAATTTTCACAGTATTGAGAGCGATTACAATGTTTATATCTACACAATTACTCATTCAGTACTGTCAATCCTGACTGGTGGGTCATATTACCCATTGGCTAACTCTTTGTCCAACGGTAACGTGTTCCACATTTTGTATACAAAACCCCAACATACCGACAGTAATTGAAGAATTACAAAGACTCAAACACTGCTTAATCACATTGTAAAATATTTAAGGTTTTGTAAAAACAGTTTACAAAAAGGAGATTACTCACATTGCTGTCTTAGAGTTTTCTTAAAGGATTTCCTGGTGATTATCTATAAATTACACAAATGCACACGTGTTAGTATAATAACCCAATATTTACATTAGTAATACCCTCCCCGAGACGACGTTCCTACGACTACGTCGGGTAGAACCTCTACAGCCGTTACGGAACCCTGGATCAATCGGGCAGCGTATCTAATACGTAACCGGGGTTATGATACTTACAACGAGGCAAAACTTCGTTATATAGGGGGGTATTATGCTCGAGAATAGTGACTACACTATAGAAATTCGAGAGAGAAAGTTGAGAATGAGCGACTGGAACTGAAGGCCGAAGGCCTCCCTTTATAGGGCTGATTCTGGACTTCGTCGCGCCCCACGTAACTATCCTCCAGGGCCTTCGCGGCCCGCGAGGCCAGCTAGGGTAGGCCCTAGCTTGGCTGATTCAACTCGTAGCCTCCACACGCGTCCTGACACGTGGCGCCCTAGGGTGCGGCCTGATCTCCCATCTGTCGCGGCCCGCGTAAGATTCCTAAGGGGTCTTCGCGCCCTGCGACAGCCCATTAAAATTTGTTTTTATTTAATTTAAATAAAAATAAAGGTATTCGGGGCCTGTTTTCGTATACGGGGTGTATTTTAGGACGTATTGGGATATTTTAATTATTTTTAGGGTGTCGAAAATTTTAGGAGGGTTGTTATACCACATTAATTCCTTCATGGTTAACTAGGTGTCCAAGAAACTGTACTTCTTCTTACCAAAAGTCAAACTTCGAAAACTTGGCATAAAGCTTTTCTTTTCTCAGCAAATTTAGAAGTGCATGCAGATGCGCTGCATGTTCCTCTTTACTCTTAGAGTAAATGAGAATATCATCTATAAAAACAATAATGAATTTATCCAAATATGGCTTACATATTTGGTTCATCATGTCCATAAATGCGGCTGGGGCATTGGTTAGACCAAATGGCATGACAGTAAATTCAAAATGGCCATACCTTGTTCTAAATGCGGTCTTAGGAATGTCCTCTTCCTGTACCTTTAATTGATGATATCCTGAGCGTAAATCGATCTTAGAGAAAAATTGAGCTCCTTGTAATTGATCGAACAGATCATCGATTCTTGGTAATGGATACCGATTTTTAATCGTGACCTTGTTCAAGTCACGGTAATCAATGCACACACGCATTGACCCGTCTTTCTTCTTGACGAATAAGATCGGCGCTCCCCATGGCGATGAACTTGGCTGTATGAATCCTTTCTCCAACAGTTCATCTAACTGTTTCTTTAACTCTTGCATTTCTGCTGGTGCCAAGCGGTATGGTGCTTTGGCAATTGGTGTTGTCCCTGGTAGCAGATGAATTTTGAATTCAACTTCCCTGTCTGGAGGTAGTCCTGGTAGCTCTTCGGGAAACACATTTGAAAACTGGGATACTACGGGAATATCTTTCAATTCTTTTCCTTTAGTGTTAATGTTTATGGAAATCAAATACACTAAGGATCCTTTTCTTACATAACTGGCTGTCTTCATCACAGAGATGAATTTCGTAGATCTAGATGGCTTATCTCCCTTAATTGTAATCTTTTCACCCTTTGGTGAATTTACTTGGATTGACTTTTGATCACATAAAATACTGGCTTTATTGGCTATTAACCAATCCATTCCTAATACAACATCAAATCCTGCCAGTTTCATTGGATAAAGTTTTGCAATAAACTTTTGATTTAAAAATTCTATTCTTGCTCCCTGCAAGATTTCGGTAATCTTAATGTTTTCCCCATTTGCTGTTTCTACTAGACATTCTTGTGGGAGTTTAGTTAATGGTTGATTGAGAAGTTTGCAAAATGAAGTATTAATAAAACTTTGGTTCGCACCAGAGTCAAATAATACTTTAGCAAAAACATCATTAGCTAAAAACGTACCAGCTATCACGTCTGGGATCATCTTTGCTTCTTTCGCAGTCAGAACAAATGCTCTAGCATTTTTAGTATTCTTGTTGTTTGTGGCTGGAGCTAGTTTCGGGCAGTTTGGCTTGATGTGACCTTTTTCTCCACAGTTGAAGCACACTCCATTACTTGGTTTCTTCCTACAATCTTCTTCCTTGTGTCTCGGTATTTTGCAGAAGTTGCAGTAGGTGGAGCATCTTCCTGAATGTTTCTTCTTGCAGGCCTTACTGTAAGGTGCAGAGGTTGAACCTACGTTTTTCCCACGATTGGAATTTCCATAGCGTAATTCTTGGGCAAGTTTCTGAGCTAGATTCCTCCTTGTGTACGCACTAATTCATCAGTCAAGGTATTTGCTAGTTCTACAGCTTCCTCTATAGTTTGTGTCTAGATGCCTTGACTACATGCCTAATCTCACTGATTAATCCCCAGATGTAACGGGAGATTAATACTGGTTCTGGTGATGCAAGGGTCGGCACTATCCTAGCATATTCGAAGAATAGCGTAGTGTAACCTTTACTATCCACTCCAGTCATCCTAAGGTTTAAGAATTTATTTGCTATCTGTTCCTTTTCATTAGGAGAGCAGAATTTCCTTTCCACCATATTTTTAAACTCATCCCATTCCATTTTATAGACCCTGTCACTTCCCCTAGACTGGAGGATAGTGTTCCACCATTCTAATGTTGAGTTCTTAAACAGATTGGAGACAAACATTATCTTATCCTCTTCTGCGCACTTGCTTATTTTTAAGATTGCCTCAGTCTTTTCTATCCAGCGTAGAGCTGCAATGGCTCATTCATTGCCCGAGAATTCTATTGGTTTACAGGACCATAATTCCTTATATGAACAAACATAAGACGTGGTTCTCCTTCTTTTTGGAATGGGCACTTGAAGTATGGGTCCATTATTTACGCTGTGTTCTGGTTCAGTAGGTAGTCGTTTACTGCCATTATTACTTTTATTATCCGCTTCCTTAACCGTTTTAATAATATATGGCATTGCGTCTATTATCCCTTATGCCACTATGTGTTGGATAGCACTGTTATCCACTTGGTTTCCAATATTATTGTTATTCTGGTTATCGTTATTCTGGTTTTCCTGGTTCACTTCATTGTCCATCTGAATTTTAATCATTTACCACGAATTAATATCACAAGACAATATCCAATACAAACAATCACATCACAAGCATCTTGATCCAAAATCGTCGTCATTGCGACCTTTACTCTATTTTATATATTATGCGTCTAGTACAAACTGGAACTGAAATCTAAAATTACAATACTAGTATGCATCCGTAGCTATTTATCTATTATTATTACTATATATATTTTTTTCTCCTCACCAAAGGTTCGGAGTTCTTGCACATTCTCAGTGCTCATGGGTGGTGGAGGTGCTGGTATTGGGTCTGGGAACTGGGGCATAGGTTCTTCGTAAGGGGGTACGGGTTCTCTAGGATTTCCCTGATGTATTGGTCATTATCATAATTGGGGTCTAGAGGGTCAAGGTCTGGGTAGGGTCCTACTAGGTTTTGCATGGGTTCGTCTGGTATTGGGTAGCGTTGCTCATAATCCCTATGGTCGTCAAACCATGGGTCATAGTCTGGGGGATGGGGTGCTGGTACTCTAGGAATCTCAGCTGGGTCAAAAGCAGGCATTGGGATTTGGTTTTCTGGGTTGGCTTCAATTTCCATTGGTTGAGTGGGAAACAGTGGTAATGGCTGGGGTGCTATGAGTTGTTCCAGGTTTGGGTCGGCGGCTGTGGTTGCTAGTATGTGGAAGTTTGCCAGTCTCCTATTGATCATATCCTGAGAGTTCATTTCTCTATTAGCGGCTGCTAAAGCTCGCTGTTGCTGTAACTTTTTCATCCTTTTTCTACATTCGTGAGCCCCTCTGCTGAACCATCCTCTCTTCTTGGGAGGGAATGGCTCTTCAGATTGTGCCTTGAACACGAACATCCCATCTTCGGTATCAGCCGAATACCCCGAGGGGGTAGGCTGTGAAGAGGTGCCTTCGTCCTTAGGTGAGCTGGACAACTGACGGTAAGCGTCGGAAGGTCCTTGATCACTCATACTGTAAACTAACAAATTGTCAAATAACACAAAACAATAATATACAGATATGCACGTAATCACGTAGATTATTTCCTAACATAATGAATAAAATTTTGGTGTCAGCAGAACACTTCTGTGGCTGTAGCTCTGATACCACATTCTGTCGCAACCCCCGTCCCCTATACACCCAGGAACGGGCGGCCGCGGCCAGTATCAGTGGTATCGGTATTTATCATTATTTGGCAGCAGAATTTACATCAGGACCGTAGTTAGAAAATATTTTATCAGAGTAAAACACCACATTTTATATTAATAAATATATTAGGATAAACCCAAGTTTTCATTACAACTGATTTTTAGGGATAAACCCTATTTTATTGAAATAAAACAACTTCTTTATTTAGGTAACTTTTATAGCCACTTTTCCACGCCTTCAGTGCTGTCCAGCTGGCTTCTAATTGGTTTTCACATTTTGTTACCTGAAACGCGTTTAAAAACATTTTGTCAGTGGGAAATACCGGTGAGTGAATCCCAATTTAATAAAGGCAGGTTTTAACAGTTTTATAGTATTGAGGGCGATCTCGCAATTACATTTGTTTATATTTCTACTTTAATTACCACCCACGGTATTGTCAACCCAACTTGTGTTCATGTTACTACTCACAGTGTAGTAACAAATTTTGTATACAAAACTGTCACACCCCGACTTTCCACGTGTCACCGGTGGGCCCGGTGGGGAGTATCGTGACGTAGTTGATATCATCATAGTCAATCAACACAAATATAAATGCACAGCGGAAGCAAAAGATAAATTATATTACAATCCGAATATAACGTAATATCAAGTATTACAACGGAAAGTAAAGGATCCACAGGCGGATCTTAAAAACATAAATATTGTTCAACAGACTTTAGACGCCTAGAACTTGCAAGATTCCTTATCAACGTCCTGAGCAGCTTCCAGCCTATTACGTACTTGTACCTGTCACTTAGACTTTTGAAAATACGTCAGTTTTCACTGGTAAATACACTCAACCGACTCATTTGAAAATGTTTATGAAGATTGGTTTAGGTGCACAAGGCACGAAAATATTTCGACATTTTGATTAAAATGCACAAGGCAAAATTAATCTTTTATACTTGATTAAAATGCACAGAGGCAAAATTAATCTTTTATAACTTGTATACTTGGGACAAACTATATTTTATGTTATCAGTTTTACATAACTTGCTCTACATACGGGGCCTGGTTCTATGCCGGTTCATGATTAACCGACACACCACTATTCCCTTATTGGGAATCCCTTATTGGGTATAATTAATTAATAAGCATATGGCATCTGTCAGGTGTATGCCTACACCCCGTGCTTAGGTCGTGGCCATTGCATTTAATGAGTCAAGGATATCCAGGACACGGTCGCATTAATCCCCAATGTTTCAGTCAAGCAATACGAATTAAAACAGGTTATTTGGATTTCCTGACTTATTGGTCTTTGAATCCCATACCTGACCATGCGGTATTTATATTACCGTATCCCAAGCCCGTAATAGGGAAAATAAGTTAAGAGTATTTACCTGAGCTAGCTCCTGTCTTAAATAGCAAGAGTTATAATAACTCAGCCGTATTCACTTAAGTAAGCGTAGGTACAATTTACCGGAAGGCTCTAGTCAAGGTCCTATGCACGGTTTGTGAGCACTTGAGTCTGCTTTGGAGCTCCAAGAATGATCAGAAGTGCAAGAATGAAGGTGTGAAGAATGTTTGCAAATCTTGGTCCTTTATATAGTGGTTTAATCACCACAAAATGTTGACACACAAGTCTAGCATGGACCATGAATCATCAACACATGTCCCTAAGTGTTTAGGGGGTGCCTAGGGGCCAAGAAAGATGTGGAAAATCGGATAAAAATCGATTGCAAGGGCTGTGGCAGGCAAAGGATCAAAGAAAATGGATCAGAAGGACCCTCGCGTGGCGCGAAGGCCCCTCCCCTGGGCTTCGCGTGGCGCGAGGCCTCATCTGACAAGATCTTAAATTTTTGATTTTTGTGTTATGGTCCTTGGCTCTTCAAACTTTGTTTAGACATCATTTTCTTGCACTTTGAGCCCTCCAAATTGATGTTTAGGGGCCTTAAGACATATATCCATTTTGTTAAGTCCCCGGTTAACTTTGTTGTTACCCGAAAAGTCCTAACTTTCAATGTTTACGCTTTAACCCTTCGCACACGAATTTGATCATAATTTTCTCATAAGATAACAAAACTTTATGAAATTTATATCGTGCATTCTAGTGAGCATAATTAACCGTTACAAGGCTTCAGGTTTGTCAAAAGGTCACTCAGAGGTATAAATTAAACATGTTGACGCATTTAGCCCCTGTAGTTTGTAATCTCTCACTTTTAGCTTCGTATGATCCATGATTTATTCGTTTGAAGGTATGAGCATCATGTAGGGTTAATATACAATATATTTATTCACTGTTGACATTTAGAACTCGTATTTTCACATACTTTCCATGATCGTCAACTTTAATCCTTTTATAACATTCTTTTCACACGTTCAAACATATGACACGTGTCAATACATTATAGGACGTGAATTTTCGAGGTGTTACATCCTCACCCCCTTAAAAGAAATCTCGACCTCGAGATTTGTTAAAGTAGAGGGAGTATTTTCTGCCTTATATTGGGCTTAATCTTCCCCAGTACTTTTGAGCCTCTAAGGTATTACAATTGACCTTTATAATAGGCACATGTATCTTTTTGGAGCTTCTAATCCTGTCGATCCTCAATCGACACAGGTTGCTCCTACTATCATAGTTTTGCATATCATTATGTGATAGCGCTTTTCGACTTATTGGTGACACGTCGCTAAATCGTTAGTGTGGGTCACCTTGCGCGTTCCACCAGGCCCCTCAATTAGGTCTTAGCTCGTAAGCTATTTGATCTTGATACATTCGATTTCCATCGAATGATTCTATATACTCGGAGTTAAACTAGCCTGATAATTTAACAAATTTAGCACACCCTTCCTGGGTGATATCTACTGTTTATTCTTTAACAAGAATTTAGGAGGTTTGCTAACTTCATTAATCCTTGCTTTGCTGCCGAAATAATGGCAACTTATAGATAATTAGGGGTTTGTATGATCTTATTCGTTGTTTCTAATACAACTTTCAGATCCTGATAATTGGACTTACCAATTCTCTTTTTAACAATAGATGTTTAAAATTCCACCCATACAAGGTCTCCAAAGGAGTAGCCTTGGTACTTACATAATAATTGCTATAGAAAAACTTAGTTTATGGTGAGATGGTTATTCCAACCACTCCTTAACTAATCTCAAAGAATAGCTAATCCTTACAGCTAGTCGAACTAATCGACGATCCTGGGCAGGTAATAGCGATTCTTAATTGTTGCCTATATAGGGTTGCGGTAATCAATGCATAAGCAAGACGATCCGTCTTTCTTATTTATATAAATTGGAGTTCTTAGAACTTCGAATTTTTGCTTTATGAAATCTTCTCAAAAAAAAACTTATCGATTTAGGTCTTAGTTCTTCCCATTCCGTTGGTATTAATAGGTATAAGGCTTTTACAATAATTGTAGCCCTAAGTGGGATGTTTGTCCTAACATCCACTTGCCTCTCATCAGGTAAACATGGTAATTCTTATAAAGAAGAAAATCATGACACACACAAAGATGTTAAAGATGTCTGTATTCTCAGGCCTTGGTTCATCTATCGATGTCGGTGTCAGATATATGACACATTCTCTTTACCAATGCAAGGATGTCCTAAGTAGAGATACTTATAAGGACATTTTATATTGGATATCTTCTTTGAATACTACTAGTTGACTTTAGCACAATATGACCATTGGGATATCTCAAGGGTTCCATGCATTAAACCTCCATACTGATCAGGCATGGAAGCAATCTATGGGACACACTAGGATACGCCAATCCTCATATGGCACTTTTATCAAACATAGTTTGGCATTCGCAGGCGATATAAAAATAATGAGAAAATAAAATAAAATAATATATATTGTTGTACTCTTTCTGGGGAAGAGTACTCCAGATTCTTATGAAAGGATTATCTCCGAAGATGGGAGAGAGGGTTGTTAAAGATTCCATTGGTAAATTATACCTTATTTTTTTTTATATATCTGAAGTTCTTATGAATGTAATCAAAAGCTTGCTAAGCTTATGTTTTACTAAAGGTTTATTATCCCTTGCATTAACGTAAAATACTGAGCATATACAATCAATGCTAAATGGTACGGGACGTACCTGATGCTATTATTGACATGTACTGTCTCTGTCATTCAACCGGTAGTTCATGCGTTTCCTTTCTCATCCTTCCCAGACTTAGCTGCTCCTTCCTTGGCAGCCTCAGGGCAATTAGTACTGATGTGCCCCTTTTCGCCACAGCTGTAACAGTTTGCATTCTTTATGTCCCTACATTCGTGGGACTGGTGACCAGTTCTTTTGCAGATGCCACATTGCTTTATCTTTTGG
The DNA here is from genome assembly GCA_030545235.1 of Helianthus tuberosus. Taxonomy (NCBI): domain Eukaryota; kingdom Viridiplantae; phylum Streptophyta; class Magnoliopsida; order Asterales; family Asteraceae; genus Helianthus; species Helianthus tuberosus. Next base: position 94,550,270 of record CM060403.1, on the reverse strand, counting down.
TTTGACCGACACTGTCCCCAGTGTCTTCTGTCGCAGGTTTTGCATGTAGGCTTCTTGTTGGAATCCTGTTGGTTATTGTTGAGCTCGGATTTGCTCTTCTTAGGATTCTGGGAGTTATCCTCCTCCCTTTTACGCTTCCCATCTTCAGAAGCCTTGGCAGCCTTGTTTCTGACCACATCGAGTGTGAGAGATAGTGACAGATCTGCCGCTGACCTGAATGTAGTAGGTCTCGATGCTTTCACACTTGCCTTTATTTCTGGGGCTAGACCCCCAATAAAGCGAGCTATTCGCTTTGGTTCCGGTGTGATCTAATAAGGAACCAATCGGGACTTGGTATTGAAACTTGTAAGGTATGCTTGACAATCTAAGTTCTCCATGACTAATGTCAAGAATTCAGTCTCAATCTTCTCAACTTCATGTTGAGGACAGTAATTTTCTTTGATAAGAGCAACGAACTGATCCCAAGTCATGTTGTACAAAGGGATCTTCCCGGTGGCTTGAATCAACGATCTCCACCAGGCTAAGGCCTCACCCTTAAATGATTGTGACACAAACTTGACCACATCCCTCTCAGCGCATCCGCTGATATCCACAACTGTATCCATCTCATCTAACCACGTCATACAATCTACAGCTCCTTCCTCCCCAGTGAAATCCCGGGGTTTACATGAGACAAAGTACTTGTAGGAGCAACCCTTATCACGGGGTCCTTGATTCAGTATGATCTGTTGAGATGGATCACTGTGATGATTAGAAGAGTGACGATCGTCATCTTCCTTCTTGGGTCCATCCTTCTTGGGAGGTGGCTTCGAATGCGGAGTAGATAGGGTTCTACTTCGAGTCCCACTATACTCTTCGTATTGCCGCTCTAAGGCCTTTGTAACTGCGTCGTCTACTAACGCTTTCAATTCAGCACCCGTTAAACTAATTCGGGCGTTATCAATATTCTCCACTGGATGGCTATTAATTTCGTCTGAGTTAGCCATTTCAATTGAACTGTTACAGAAAACAAGGACAATAGTTTATTTGGGAGTTTATTATGGAATTGCCCCTTAGGGAAATTCGTTAACCATGGTAAACAGAGACCATATTTGGTTAATTTATTAATCATATTTATTTAGGATTTCTATTATAATTTATCCTAATTATAAAACAATAACAGTTTTATTTGGGGCACAAAAGGCCTAGTCGCGTAGACAAGTTAAATTTTGAGCCATGATTTCAGAGAATCGAGGCATTTAGGTGTGAATCAAAGTTCATACCTTTTTCTTGACAGGGAGTTGTAGGCTACCACTGTCTTTAGTCTCAGAGGACATTAACTATACAATATGGCCCGTAGGCAAGTCGATTGACATTACAAAACGATGTTTTAAGACAATAATAATCATCATACTGATGATAGTAGTCATGATAGTATTGATCATATTGACTATGAGGCTTGGGCATAGCCCACCACCTTAGACAGGAACCATAATGGTTACAACTGTCATTGTCGTATTGACAATATAATAAAGTATAGCCCGTAGGCACTTCATCACTATGGATGTTAATAATATGATCATCTTATTGATGATATTAGTCATGATCACATTGATCATATAGACTAATAGGCTTGAGCATAGCTCACCACCATAGACAAGGAATCATAAAGATCACAATGTCAGTGTCTCAAATGGACAATACATTATAGCCCGTAGGCAAAACATCACTGAAGGCTGATTATTTCAATTAAGGGAATTTAGATTAACCCCCTTTTTAAAGATGGCCTGTGTGACTTTAACTATTCACAGTTTACCAAAAATGTTAACATACTTACAGATGTTAACAGGGATTGGAATCTTTTAAATAAGTTTTACCGTCTTGGCCATGTCTGCAAATGACATTTAGGCTAGGTTTTACCGTCTTGGCCATGTCTGCATTGACATTTAGGCTAGGTTTTACCATCTTGGCCATGTCTGCATTGATATTTAGGCTAGGTTTTACCTTTAAGATTCTTTTAATATTTAACGCAGAACAATCCTAAACTGAAATGTTAACAAGGATCTGAATCTAATTGTGGAACTACCGTCTTGGCCCTGTCTTAAAATGACACATGAGCTAGGTCTTGTCCTTTTTAGATATTGCCATTTTATTATAATGGTAGATTTTTATAATATAGGAATGATATTTTTAATATAATCGTTCCTTTAAAATTTAAACAAGTATATGGTTGCCCTAAGCGGGACTTCTACAAAAATGATTTGCCCATGCAAGAGCTAATCAGAAAATAACAAAGGAACCAAATAAGGACAAATAAAACGAATTAGAATTTGTCCTATGTTCTTGTCTAGACTCAAGAATGTGCAACTGTGTAACTGAGATTAAACACAAAAGGCTAGTGTTTAATTCACTCAGTGTTGGCTCTGATACCAACCTGTCACACCCCCGACTTTCCACGTGTCACCGGAGGGCCCGGTGGGGAGTATCGTGACGTAGTTGATATCATCATGGTCAATCAACACAAATATAAATGCACAGCGGAAGCAAAAGATAAATTATATTACAATCCGAATATAACGTAATATCAAGTATTACAACGGAAAGTAAAGGATCCACAGGCGGATCTTAAAAACATAAATATTGTTCAACAGACTTTAGACGCCTAGAACTTGCAAGATTCCTTATCAACGTCCTGAGCAGCTTCCAGCCTATTACGTACTTGTACCTGTCACTTAGACTTTTGAAAATACGTCAGTTTTCACTGGTAAATACACTCAACCGACTCATTTGAAAATGTTTATGAAGATTGGTTTAGGTGCACAAGGCACGAAAATATTTCGACATTTTGATTAAAATGCACAAGGCAAAATTAATCTTTTATACTTGATTAAAATGCACAGAGGCAAAATTAATCTTTTATAACTTGTATACTTGGGACAAACTATATTTTATGTTATCAGTTTTACATAACTTGCTCTACATACGGGGCCCGGTTCTATGCCGGTTCATGATTAACCGACACACCACTATTCCCTTATTGGGAATCCCTTATTGGGTATAATTAATTAATAAGCATATGGCATCTGTCAGGTGTATGCCTACACCCCGTGCTTAGGTCGTGGCCATTGCATTTAATGAGTCAAGGATATCCAGGACACGGTCGCATTAATCCCCAATGTTTCAGTCAAGCAATACGAATTAAAACAGATTATTTGGATTTCCTGACTTATTGGTCTTTGAATCCCATACCTGACCATGCGGTATTTATATTACCGTATCCCAAGCCCGTAATAGGGAAAATAAGTTAAGAGTATTTACCTGAGCTAGCTCCTGTCTTAAATAGCAAGAGTTATAATAACTCAGCCGTATTCACTTAAGTAAGCGTAGGTACAATTTACCGGAAGGCTCTAGTCAAGGTCCTATGCACGGTTTGTGAGCACTTGAGTCTGCTTTGGAGCTCCAAGAATGATCAGAAGTGCAAGAATGAAGGTGTGAAGAATGTTTGCAAATCTTGGTCCTTTATATAGTGGTTTAATCACCACAAAATGTTGACACACAAGTCTAGCATGGACCATGAATCATCAACACATGTCCCTAAGTGTTTAGGGGGTGCCTAGGGGCCAAGAAAGATGTGGAAAATCGGATAAAAATCGATTGCAAGGGCTGTGGCAGGCAAAGGATCAAAGAAAATGGATCAGAAGGACCCTCGCGTGGCGCGAAGGCCCCTCCCCTGGGCTTCGCGTGGCGCGAGGCCTCATCTGACAAGATCTTAAATTTTTGATTTTTGTGTTATGGTCCTTGGCTCTTCAAACTTTGTTTAGACATCATTTTCTTGCACTTTGAGCCCTCCAAATTGATGTTTAGGGGCCTTAAGACATATATCCATTTTGTTAAGTCCCCGGTTAACTTTGTTGTTACCCGAAAAGTCCTAACTTTCAATGTTTACGCTTTAACCCTTCGCACACGAATTTGATCATAATTTTCTCATACGATAACGAAACTTTATGAAATTTATATCGTGCATTCTAGTGAGCATAATTAACCGTTACAAAGCTTCGGGTTTGTCAAAAGGTCACTCAGAGGTATAACTTAAACATGTTGACGCATTTAGCCCCTGTAGTTTGTAATCTCTCACTTTTAGCTTCGTATGATCCATGATTTATTCGTTTGAAGGTATGAGCATCATGTAGGGTTAATATACAATATATTTATTCACTGTTGACATTTAGAACTCGTATTTTCACATACTTTCCATGATCGTCAACTTTAATCCTTTTATAACATTCTTTTCACACGTTCAAACATATGACACGTGTCAATACATTATAGGACGTGAATTTTCGAGGTGTTACAAAAACCCCAACATACCGACGATAATTGTAGAATCACAAATACTCAATCACTATTAATTACAGTTTAAAACAATTGAGTTTTTGTAAAAACAGTTCACAAAAAGGTTTAACAAAAAGAGGATTACTCACATTGAAATTTTAGGGTTTTTCTTTGTGATTTCCTGGTGATTATCTATTAATTACACAATGCACACGCGTTAGTATAATAACCCAAATATTTACATTAGTTATACCCTCCCCGAGACAGAACTCCAACGACTACGTCGGGCAGAACCTCGACAGCCGTTACGGAGCACTAGATCAATCGGGCAGCGTATCTAATACGTAACCGGGGGTTATGATACTTACAACGAGACAGAACTTCGTTAATTAGGGGGGTATTATGCCCGGTATAATGCCTACTATACAGAAATTGAGAGAGAAAGGAAAGTTGTGAGCGAGTTGGGACTGAAGGCCGATGCTCCCATTTTAGAGGGGCTGATCTCGGCTTTCTCGCGGCCTGCGTAAGAACACAAGGGGGCCTTCGCGCCCCGCGACGTAAGACGGGTAGGCCCTAGCCTTGTCGGGTCACACGCATAGACTTGCCACGATCACGGCACATGGCGGCTCAGGGGTTCGCCTGATGTACTGGTTGTCGCGCCCCGCGTAGCCCGAAGACAAGGTCTTCGCAGCCCGCGAGCGATGACAGATTTTTTATTTTTATTTTATTTTTAATTATATAAAGTATTTAGGGTCCATTATTCGTATACAAGGAGTATTTTAAGACATGTAGGGACATTTTAAATATTTTATGGGTGTCGGAAATAATTTTGGAGGGTTGTTATACAGCACGCGCTTTTACACCAAAAAAGTTGCGATACTGTATGTATGCTTTTATTTTGTTGCATAACATGATCATCGAAGACGAAAATCATGCAATTTGTGAGTATGACGAGAATGCGGTGGAGTAGAATAATGTTCAGGTTAGCGAAGAACAACAAGATTTAAACAGGTTCTCGTTACATAACGATTTCACACTTGCCAATCTTCAATCAGACTTGATCGAACACATTTGGAATCTCGAAGGAAACAACGAGTAGTTTTTTATTTATTTGTGTTGTATTTTTTTTAAATGTTTAGTTTATTTTTAAATGTAACTTTAGGTTTTTATTTAAATGTAACTTTTTTATTTTTATTTACTTTGTTTTAATTATTTAACTAAATCAAAAAAATAAATAATAAAAAAAGGGAGGCGGACTATCCTCCACACCGTTGAATAGTCCCTAAGGGGATGGTCCTCCACCCTGCTGACATGACGCTTATGTGGCGGATAGTCCCCAAAGGAACTACTCAAACCACATCCCATGGTCTTAACCATTCTTATCCATTTCCGATAATCATTAAATATGATCCGATAATCATTAAATATGAAGATAGAATCCCAAAAATCATAAATCCTTTTAACATTAATGACTAAAAACTAGCTATAACAGAAAATGAACATACATTTTTTTCCATATTGGGGCCTTTAAAGAGCTTTAATTAGCTTGCTCTTGAGCCGGCTCTGATACTAGAGGGGCTTTTGCGTGATGCGGTAGAGAAAACATATTAATAATCACGTAATATGTTAAATTTCCTTAAATAGAAATAAAATAAAAAACTATAACAATCACGTAATAAAATTAAAAGAGAGGAAAATATTCATTTTAATGACGTAATTAAACAAAAAAAAAAACGATTAACATACGAAAAGTTATGTTAAAAAATTGCTTATGGTACTGGTTTAAAAATCAACAATATGTTTTAAAGAATTGTATCATATGTTTTTAAGAGTTGCAATTACTTAAACTATTAAAGTATAAAACACTTTATATATATATATATATATATATATATATATATATATATATATATGTATATATGGTTATGGTAAATTGAAAACTTATACGAGTTGTGATAACTTAGAGAACTCACCCTTACAAAAGATTTTTTTTTTAATTTTTGCCAAAAATCCTAAAAAATCAACTTTTCAAAAAAAAAAAAGAAAAAAAAACAAACAAACCGTAAATGATGTAAAAAGTGATGTTATACTTATGTCATCAGCTTTTTACAGCTACTGTAAGAGGCCGAAAAATACCATTTCGATTTTTTTTTTTTAAATTTACAACAGTTTTTTCTAACATTTTAATCTAGGTGTGTGATAAAATGATGCAAAACTCGCACGAGATGGTCGAGTTCTCTAAGTTCTCACAAGTCGGAAGAGTTTTCCCTTGATCTTGATCCTATGTGTGTGTATATATATATGTATGTATGTGTATATATAGATTTTCTTGTTTAAACTTTAATAATCACGTAAACACAAACACATATTTATTTTTTAGATAAGATATATAAAACGATTATTTAACTATTTTTCTTCTAATTTAAAAAAAAATATATATATTTTTCTTCTATTACACCATGCCAACAATGACATTAATAATTATATGTATTTTCAACAAATCAGAAAAATAATACCTTTATTCTGGGACGGTTCAATACTACTCTAGTCATAAAGAAATGAATATGTTTTGACTTTTAAAGCCTTGTGTAATTTCATTTTCATTAAATGCTTTGTGACACTTTTACCCTTTTTTTCTCCTTTTAAATCCCTTCCACCGTTCACTTGCTCTAACCAATCCTCATCTCCAAACACACATCCATGGATACCCCTTCAACATTTCATATCACCAACGACCCGACTCCGAAGCACCTCGATGATGATGGTCGCGAGAAACGAAGCGGTAAACTTTTTACCAAAATTCAAGTCATTTCATTGATACTTTTTATCATTGAAACTCAATTTTCTTGGTTACGTAGTGACGTTTGTGGTTTGTTTGTTTTGGCTAGGGACTTGGTTGACAGCAAGCGCACACATTATAACTGCTGTGATTGGGTCTGGTGTGCTGTCGCTAGCATGGGCGATTGCGCAGCTAGGTTGGGTTGCTGGTCCGGCGGTTCTCATGACATTTTCGTTCATCACTTATTTCACCTCCACCCTTCTCGCTGACGCTTACCGTGCACCGGACCCGGTTCATGGGAAGCGTAACTACACCTACATGGATGTGGTTCGGGCCACTCTAGGTACAAAATGTTTAGTTTTTCTAGATGTGTATTTTTTTTCTTGTCAAATGATTTTATATCAAGGGTAAAATTGTCTTTAACAAACAGGAGGGAAAAAGGTGCAGTTATGTGGGATAGCTCAGTATGTGAACCTTGTTGGAGTTACTATTGGTTACACCATCACTGCTTCTATAAGCATTGTGTAAGTACATTAAATATCATATTAATTAGTTATCTAGAATTAATTAGTTATCTAAAAATTTGCGGAACTCGAGGGGTTGACGTTTGTTATACTCTCTGAGCAGTTAAATTGTATATTTTCGTGTATTTTTTTTCTGTGACACCTCTCTTTTCAAAAATGTAAAATAAAACTCGTTTCATAACTTATATTTAATACATAAGTTTAATTACGTTTTGCTATTTAATATACAGGGCAGTGAAAAGATCAAATTGTTTTCACTATAACGGGCACGACGCACATTGTCAACCGTCGAATTATCCATACATGGCTGTGTTTGCAGTTATACAGATCGTGTTAAGCCAAATCCCAAATTTTCATAAACTATCATGGTTATCGATACTAGCCGCAGTGATGTCTTTTGCTTACTCTCTCATTGGACTCGGTCTCTCTATTGCTAAAGTAGTAGGCAAGTTTTTAATTTTATTCAATTTAAAGTATATATTTTTAAATAATGAATAATAAAATTAGTTATGTATTAAATATGTTCAGGAGGGGTGCACACGAAGACAACTCTAACAGGTACGGAAGTAGGAACGAATTTGACAAGTTCAGAGAAGGTGTGGCGAACATTTCAAGCCATTGGAGACATTGCTTTTGCGTATGCTTTTTCAACTGTTCTTATCGAAATTCAGGTTTGTGTTTAATTATTTTATTTATTTGTTTTTAGGCATAAGTATAATTAGTTTTATAATTAATGTACATTAAATACATAGTTAATAGGCATCCTGATGGAAAATCTGATACACATGAAAAGATTTTACTCGGAATATATTTAATACGTTAATTAAAAAATTAACCATTACCTAATTAAACGAACTCATGTAAGTATTCTTGTTTCTAAGGATAATAAGTATATATATATCTATCTATATATGATATGATGTAAATTAAACAGCGTTTGTTGGCGCTATAAAAACAATTAAATAATATTTTAATAAAACACAAAAAACGAGGCATTGATTTCGTTTGACAGATGTCGCAAACCCTCTGTCTTCTTCTTCTGATGCATCCACAAGTCTATCTTTATACAACATAACATGTCACAATCAGTCCTTCAAGATAGAAAATTGACAAATTAGCCACAAACTTTTTATACCATGTGAAAATCTACTTTCTCCGTTCACAAAAATACTAATGCTTTACACCGAACCTTTCTAGACCTGTCACCTGTAATGTTTGCTTCATTATTGTCTATGTAACTACTATTGGCATGTGATTAACGACAACGGATCTAAGAGCATTCTCATTAATTTCTCTATCTTCATTTAAGTAATTTAAATAAAAAGAACATTATTTTCTCTTAATTTTGTGTATTTTTTGAAATAACATCTCTATCTGATTCCCTATCTCTATAATATATAGATTGATCAACACTTAGCCTTGAAATCGAGTCCGCTTTGGAGAGGCTCATGCCTCTTAGAGTGGAGATCGTAGGTTCAAAGTCAGGCAAGAAGGGTTATTTAGTTAATTAGTGTAATGTAGGATAGGAGTAAGCTATGTTGTTCAAAAAAAATATATAATATATATAGGTAAAGGGTACTGTACAAATTCCCTTATCGTACATTACGTACGCTACAATCTCAGCCGTCAGATCATCTCCCCGCAATGAAAATCGCATGTTGTTTTTTTTTTTGTAATAATTTCGCATGTGATAATTTTGATGAAATAGCAGGTGTTTTTTTGTAACAATTTCGCATGTGGTAATTCAATTTCGCATGTGATAATTTTGATGAAATAGAAGGTTGTTTTTTTGTAACAATTTCGCATGTGATAATTCAATTTCGCATGTGATAATTTTGATGAAATAGCAGGTTGTTTTTTTGTAACAATTTCGCATGTGGTAATTTTGATGAAATCGCATGTTAAAAAACCAACATGCGAAATTGTTACAAAAAAACAACATGCGATTTTCAATGCGGGAAGATGATCTGACGGCTGAGATTGTAGCTTACGTAATGTACGATAAGCGCATTTGTACGTTAACCAGCCCCAATATATATATATATATATATATATATATATATATATATATATATATATATATAGGGTTACTTAATTGACTTTTCTATAAACTTTCACAATTACTTAATTGCATTTGGGGGTAAATGACCCCAACCTTGGTTGAGGGGTCATGGCAATGATGGATAAGAGCCTTGAGTGCGTAATAGCCCGGGTTCGAGTCTTGAGCCGCACACGAGTTTTCTATTACAGTGCGGTTACTCCGGCTCTTGAGTGCGGAGGCTGCAACGGCAGTCAAGTGGCTGTCGGCTGGAAATTTTCTCGTGGAGCGCCTATGGTCAACCTCGGATGCCTCGCCCGAGGGGGACTAGGGACCCATGCAATGTGGGTGTGATCCTCTCGACTGTTGGAGTCAATCGCCGTTCCAAAAAAAAATATAAGCTTCAATAAAGTAGCATTTAGAAGCTCAATTTATGATTATGACACACTTAATGCTCATAAAGATAATCATGATTTATGAAATAGTATAAGTACCGAACATCTGTCTCATGTAGGAAAGAAAGTCTTGTAAGATTTAAATTGTAAAAAGGAGGCAAGATTCGTGTGGACCATTGGTTTATGGACCTCAAATAATGGTGACTATATGCCATGAAATGTGTTTGGATTTTTCAAAGAAGTTAGGCCTTACGGATACGTGGGGTAGGCGTCCGAGATGCTTTGAATAGACAGCTTTTCTGGAAAAATATGTTGTAGCCATACCATCTGTCAAGTGTCAACCACTATTTTCATTTTCCTAGTTGATATACTTGCAATAAGTATTCTGTGAAATCATTATTTAAACACAAATACACACCCATAAATAATATAGAAGCCGTTTTAATATATAAAAATTTGAAGAATAAGAAAATAAAGAAAAGTCTAAAAACAGTTACAAAAATTAAAAAAAACTTACAACAATTAATTTTTTATTTGAACAACTTTTATATGTGTTAATATGAAAAAGCTCCAAAAAAATTGGTAAAAACACTTTTTGTAATGTACAAGTGATTTTTTAATAATTGTTTTATGTAAAATTAAAAGATTTCTCACTTTTTTGGACTTTCTAATAAACTGAACTCTATATAATGTGTTGAGAATCATGAGTATTGAATAACGCATATGTACATAATTGAAAAAAAAAAGTAAAGATAGTGTGAGAAAAATCTAGACAATTGCATCACCATTTTACATGTGATTTTAAAAATAACAGAATATATGTAAAATAGTGCACACAGGAAATACACTAATCAAATCAATATTGTTGTGTTTTTCTTATTAAATTGATGTACACACTAATAAATAAAGTAACTATATATATAGTTTTCATGCATCGAAAAAATGTATACCTAAGATCACATGTAATTGTTAGACACATAACAACCAAAAAACCATGAATCGAGTATATGTAAATTATATTTTCTATTATTTAATTGAATTAAACGTATTTTAAACTGTTTGTAAATATATTTTGCTCATATAGTCTTCCTTTATCGAAGATTTTATGTTGTTAGGTGTTTGATTTGATGTTAGGTATCAGACACTAATTTGGCTTCATGGAATGATTAAGGTTAATTTCTGTCATGTCTCTTCTTATTTGGGTCAATTCATTTTGAAACAATGGTATTCCTTTCACCTCTGAATGCAAAACAATAATGAAAATAAAGTTTTGTATAACCTTTTAGAATATTTCGGTTGCATATGATGTGTTTGGGCATAAAAAGAAACTAGTAAAATTTCTCCGCGCGTTGCGGCGGGAATTCAATTGGTATCGGTTTAGTTTAATATAGTATCGGAATAATATAGCAATCAAAAGTTGGAGCCGTTTTAGCAAAATTTATATAGAAAACAATAAAATGAATATTATGACCAATGTTTTAGTAGTTCGGACAGTATTAGTTTGATTCGTCAATCAAATAATTGTATATATGTTTGTGTAATAATTGTAATAATAATAATAATAATAATAATAATAAAACATAACTAAATTATACAAATCAAATAGGAAAATATTAAATATTTTGGGACAACTTATAAATAAAAGTTGAACTAAGATATAAGAAATTTTATACAAATAAAAATAAACAAACAGATTCACAATATTTAATAAAAAATGTAAATAAAATAAAGGCAAAAGAAATAAAGAAATGGATAATAAATATTGACAAACTAGCCTTTAAAAGGGAACCTAGGGCCAAATTGAAAAACATAAAACTTTGGTTGGTCAAAACATAAAGGCAATATGCTTAATTGTAGTTAGCAAGATGTAATTTAATATGTATAATAATATGTCACGGAGACGAAATGATAATTCTAATGATTACATATCTGTTTTAATTGTATGTAATAATCATCATAATCTAAACAAATACAGGACACTCTGAAATCACATCCCCCAGAAAACAAGATGATGAAGAGAGCATCACTTGTGGGAGTTCTAACGACGACGATGTTTTACATGCTTTGCGGTTGCATCGGTTATGCAGCATTTGGGAATGATGCACCAGGCAACTTTTTAACCGGTTTTGGTTTCTATGAACCATTTTGGCTCGTCGATATTGCAAATGTTTGCATTGCCGTTCACCTTATAGGCGCATATCAGGTTTGTATAAAATCAACTAAACTATATTTTTAGAACAAGTAACATTTTATTACATTTTGTTACTAAAAATGTGAGTGATTTCAGGTCTTTTGCCAACCTATATTCGGGTTTGTTGAAAAGAAATGTAAGCAACGATGGCCTGAAAGCAAGTTTATAACGGCTGAACATGCAGTTAACGTGCCATGTTGTGGGGAGTACCCTGTTAACATGTTTAGGTTGGTGTGGAGAACAGCCTATGTGGCGTTAACTGCATTGATCGCAATGATTTTCCCCTTCTTCAATAGCTTTTTGGGATTGATAGGGGCGGCTTCATTTTACCCTTTGACAGTTTATTTTCCGATAGAGATGTATATCGCTCGGGCTAAGATACCGAGGTTTTCGTTCACTTGGATTTGGCTAAAGATCCTGACTTATACTTGTTTAGTGGTTTCGTTGGTCGCGGCTGTTGGGTCCATCCAAGGATTGTTGACTGATCTCAAGAAATATCAACCATTCAAGACAGAATAAATGTTATACAACATGTCGAAGGAGAGTAGCATTTATAGTAGTCGACTATGTAATGAAGTAATTGTAAGAAGTTGCATGATACAAATGATGACTTATTTTGATTGTGTTCTGTATTTTGTCTTGGTCATCATGATTATTTCACTAGATGTTTCTGGCAGAATAACCATCAATCAATCTCGGTAGTGACCGCTTTTATTATCACGTACAAGTGTTATGATTCTTTGTTTTCGCAATAAAACATCCACACCCCCTATACCATAATATCACAACTTTTTTTTTTTTGACGAAGGAGATTTTATTATAGACTGTAGCAACGTGCGATTTTATTATAAACAAGTACTGTAAAGGAATACTAGCCCCACTACATTGGAGAGCCATTGGTACTGGATACAGAAGCATTACATCAGAAAGTAAGAAAAATTAAAACATCTCAATTTCTCCCAGTTGAGATCCCACACCTTGGCTTTTGCTTTTATCTAAAGAAACGAGCATGCTTTGATGTCACTAATGTACCTTGATATGGAGGCTGATTTGTAGTTAAATATGGTATTTCTCGCCTTCCATACCGTCCAGCACGTTGTACCTACCTACCTACGATTAGATGAATCTGTAAGATTAAATATATTATGTATTAATATTTAATCTATAGTCATTATAATCATTTACATAATATAGGTCAAAATATATTATAACCTATTAAATAATTAGTTGGTAATTGTGGATGGACCATATTACCCTTATTAACTAATTAGGTTTCCTCCTGGGTGCTTATATAAGGAGAATTATGTGGAGGTTAAGGGGTTACTTAGTTACACAATTTGACACACCCCATTAGTCATAACATCATCATCGACCTCCTCTCCTAAGCCGATACCCCTTTTCGGTTTTCTAAGTCCCCATCATCAGTCAGCACCCTAAGGAGGAACCAGATCACGATGACAAGCATGTCGAACTCCATTACTGGATTCTCCAACGCACTGTCTGCTGTAACAGGTATGTTTTAATGTTTTCCTTCATGCATAAACAGAACTGATCCAACATGTGGTATCAGAGCATATGTTGATTAATCAGTTCTGATTCTATCCATTATTCTGGGATTGAAATCTGGAAAACAGAGTTTTGAAAACCTAATAAAACTAACAGCTTGTTTCGAGTCATATGACACTGCCGAAATCTCTGTTTCGGGGAAAAAGAAAAAGAAAAGCATTAACTGTTGACTCGAAATCAAAATGGTTAAAATTAACTGTTCCGAAATCTGTATAAAACTGTTGAAATTCAGGTTTCGGGTTCCAGAAATTATGTTTTAATTTTAGGGTTCATCTTATGTTCTTATGTTCTTATGAGAAATTCGAAAATTCCCTAAGTTTTGGAATTAAATTTAGATTATTGGGTGTTTTTTCCTAGTTTTGATCTAAAATTTATCTCTTAGAATTTCGAAATCTGTTATAAAAATTAATTGGATATTATCTTGAAATATTTTGATAAATTTAGATCAACATTAAAATAGGAAACTAAATCCCATAATCCCTTAAAATTCGAATTTCAAACTTATCACACTAACAGTTGTTAACAGGAGTTTCGAGATCATTTGTTTAACGACTCGAGACCATAAGGTCTCTACTCGAGACCATAAAGTCTCTACTCGAGACCATAAGAACTCGACTCGAAATCATAAGTGTTCTCAAATGTTTACAACTCGAGACAAAGATTTCGACTCGAGACCACAGGGTCTCGACTCGAGACCACTAAGGTTTCGACTAAGGGCTTCAATCTTCACAACTCGAGACCATGGTTGCGACTCGAGACCTCATCAAGCACTCGAGATCTCATAAAACACAGTAGTCGAGACCATGATTACGACTCGAGACACTGAGGTTGCGACTCGAGACACTGAGGTTGCGACTCGAGACCATTAATGAGTCGAGACCTCATAATGTTATAAGCTGAGTCGAGACTTGACTCGAGATCTCACTCGAGACCTCATAACTCACTCGAAACCTCATTATTTTAAGCTGTTTAATGTGAACTAACGGGTGGTTTGCTATTAAATAATTGGTTTTGTAATTACTTAGTTAATTAATAAGGATCAAATAATGTTTTACAAAACCAAAATAGCTTAACTTGAATGAGCTTCTGATGTATCATTTCTGGCCAAAGCTGATTTGATGCATCTACTTATCATCCAAGTATTATGAAAGCTATGTTAAGTGTGCATCATAAACATGAATGTCTTAATATCTGGCCAAAGCTGATTTAATTCCTTCATAGATGGCATACTTAACAAGTGCATAACTAAAGTGATTGTCTCAATTTCTGGCCATAGCTGATTTGTTACAACCACTTTGCACACATGCTTAAATGATTACACTTCTGGCCAAAGCTGATTTGTCTTCGTTTAAGTAGAACTCTAAATAAGTCTATTATTTTGATGTTAGTAATAGACATATCACAACCTCTTCACATAATGATCCTTAGATTAATGATCCTTTATTTTTATTTTATGATCATTTCGTCTGCCTTATTCTTAGTACCCATAATTTTACTCACTATAATTTTCTTCTATAAGTCTATATCTCATCCACTCTAATTCCTAAATCTAATATGTTTTGCTTAAAGTTTCTATAAGAATTAGCTCTTAAATTAAATCCTTGATTATCTCTTAAGACACGATAATCCTATTGCTCTCTTCTGATAAAGCACTACAGAAGAAAAGTAGAGCATGATGATTAGGATAAATCGAACATGATGTCTCTTATGATAATCAAGAATAAGTGCTGTCACTAAAAGGTTATTCCAGATTAAGTTTTTCCTAAGACTAATCTATAATTGTGGAATAATCACTAGAACTCCTAAGATGCATGCCTTCATTTAAAATTATAAACTATAAAGCTAAGTGGTATATGTGAATACATAATAATGTACAATACCATGACCCATAAAGTTAAGGGCTTACGCATGGAAATAAGTACATTTTTTCCAGTACATTACATACTAAGATTTTCACTTGTACAATTTGATGCCTTATAAATCAACTATAACACTCAAAAGTACCAACGTATAACGAGTGTGTTGATAAGCAACATATGTACAAAGAAATAAATGTTTGAAGCTGAAAAATAAGTTGTTACTCACCTTACAACCACTTAAACTTTAAAAGAGGTTTGTTCTAAGGTCCATAGACAAATTACAAGTGCTAATTCCAACTTTAAGGTTCTTAAAGTGAAAATCTCAATGCATAATTATGTCATTAGACTAGGCATAAGCAACGAGACTATCCATTATTCTAAAGAACAGTTGGATAAATTACTTAGATAGTCACTTACTAATGATATTTAAGTCTGATAATTTTTAATATTCCAATTAACACATGATTAGTTGACTCTAGTTCCATACGTTTCCTTACCAGAACTCGACAAATAACTAACATGAGAGTTAGTGACAAAACTAATTGTTAAAGCTATAAGAACCATAATAAGCAGTCTTTTAACAAAGCTTTTCGATACCTTACATATTCTGAAGATTAATCAGAATATAGTATCATAATTAAGCAATGTTATGAAGATTGTGAGGTTTGCATAGTCAACATAAAGTCATACTTACCTTAAACTCTCATTTTATTTGTTCTAAATATCTGGATTGAAACATTACTAAGATAAAACTAGATGATACCTTACACTTTCACAACTTTTGTCATCATGCAAATGAGAATTTGACAAAAGGAAAAATGAGACTTATAAATTTCATCCATTATAACCGAAATTCATGAGTAATCATGACATGGTTAATGAGGATGATTTTTTTTATCTAATCTCATTCTAAGTGATTTTAAATCATGACGTTAAAGCCCTAAAATATGACTTGGCTTAAGGAATATAAGTATGGGTCCATCATAAGTCATTCATTGACATTCGTGGAACTTATTCCAAATGAAATATTCAGACATAATTCATTTATCATTTAACAGACTATCAACTTGTATCTAAATTTTGTCGCATATGGCACACGGTCTTATAAGAAATCTATTCATATATATACTTAATAAGATTTCTATTAAATATGTCCCTAAAGTTTCTTATGATATCTGGACATTAAAGAAATCAAATAAAGTCTAACGTATATATGATAGGTTCCCACGTCACGTACCTCATTGAAACTTCTCTTGTAGCATTTCTAGAGATATGAAAGATCAGTGGGAGGATTAACTGTCTTAATAATAACTTGCAATAGTTGCAAGAGGTGGGGGAGTGAAAATTTTACATTACCCAAATTTACACCTCTTGTACAAGACACCGCTCCATCACGACACTGTTCTATCAAAACTTGTCTCATTAAATCTAATGCTACTCTTACAAAAGTTTCATTGTTGCTTAATTGTGGGCACACTTAGATTTCTTACCTAAACTAACATAATCCTCAATAAGAGAAATCACAACGACTAACGTCATTAATTTTTTTTCTCTATTAGAATTTGTTGGTCGTTAAATATTGACCCTAAGCATGTTGAGTTCCTAAAGATTTCTAAGGTCAGTGGGAGCAGTCAAAGTCCTTATCATGACTTGTAAGGAATACAAGAGGCGGGGGGAAGAGTGTCATTAAATTTCACTCCGAATTTAACTCCGATTACACCTCTTGTACACGATACTGCACCAACTCTTATAAGCTTAGAATCCTGAAAATGATAGCAACCTAACCAAGAGCTAATCCATAAAACTGAAACTTCTAATAAACCCAATAATCAACTTAGGAGGTCATCTAGGTTTAAAAACCTACTAACTTTGATGATTACATAACCTCCCTAATTGAAGTTGAAATGGATTTTGGAAAAGTTTACCGATCTTATCTCTTCAAATTAAGCCATTAGTGTCAATCAATCTTCTAAATGGAATAAAATAGTTTTCTAGTAAAACTGATTTTATGTGTTCGTATAACGTTTGGGATTTGATTGAATTACCTAAGAGTGTTCATAACTAAACCAAATCCTAATATAAGCGTTAAGACACGAAGAAGCATGATTGATTGTCAAAGGTCATACTTAGAAAGAGATAAATTATCAAAGAGTTTTTTCTTACCTATCTTACAGAAGATTTCTTTGAGGATCATCACTGTTCTAGTAGCTTATAATAGTATAAAGCTACATTAGATGAACATTAAACGATTTTACCTAACAAATGGCTGACATATTTACATGTTCATAAAACAACCTGAAAGTTCTAAACTGAAGGTAAAAGAACACTTTATTTGTAAGTCAATAAAATCCATGTATGGGTTAATGCAAACATTATAATGTGATGAAATCTTAACGTAATTATTTTCTTCAACAATCAAGTGGATTAATGTACCTACCTCAAGATGAGTGGGAGCAACTAAAATAAACTTGTCTATATAGATGACATTCTTTTGACAAGTATATGTTACATAAGTCAAAGCATTGTTAACACAAACTTTGATATAATAAATCTCAGAGATATCTCTTACGTGATTGATATCATAACATACCGAGATAGACCCAATAGAACATTAGTTACGTTCCATAAGTTTAATCTTAAATGGGTCCTTACATATGTAACAAACAATACTGCTCTCCTTTAGAGGATAATATGGTAAATGAGATTATTTATTTACGCTTCATTAATTGGAAGCCTTATGTAAGTTTAAGTCTATACTCGTTTAGATATTACTCACATTGCAACACACTAGATATGTCTAGATTAATGTGAATCATCTAATGGAGTATTACAATATCTTTAAAAGAAACGAGAAGCTATAATTTGAAGAAGAAGTGAGAATTAAAACCGGTTTATTACTCTAACTTTGAGATATTCAAAGATGACAAAAAATGTAATTTCGGGTATATCTTTATGTCAGCAGACAAAACCTATTTCATGGAGGAGTCATAATGTACTGATATTAACAACCTAAGTTATAACGACATAATATAGTCACTAAATGTTGTTGGAAATTTATCAGTGGACTCATAAGTTTATTAACTCCATAAAATTAATGTTTTGAAGACTTAGTGTGATAAAGTCAGCTACCATGACTCCTTGAACAGTAACAGTTCAAGAGGTGCTGCATTAATTTTCGATACGCAATTAATTATTCGTTTATGAACGAATTGAGGAAACTAAGTTTTGTATCGAATACATTCATGATATGCTTAAGGATCCTATAACTAAAGGGCTATTACCCATAAGTCTTATTAAGAGAGCTCATAGACGGGTATTAATTAATGGCCATGCGCAATTGCATATCGTACTATGAATGACTAAGTATTAGTTAATTTTCCTCATCGGTTTGATTTTGTATGTCTCTAAGAATATGTCAAGTCGACATAATGGCATATAGACAAATAAAGTTACAAATCAAACAAAGGGCTTATGCATATTTTGATCATGACGATTAGGTTTTAAATTAAGGCTATAGTATAATTAATGGGGGTCCTGAGTCGCATAATGATTCAACGGCTGTATTTCTCTGCTATAGTACTTGTTTAAGGCTAAAATGAGTGTTAACTCCTGATCAGGCTTATCTAATACTCATAGTAAATGATTACTCGGCTAAGTGGGAGAATGTAAGATTAAATATATTATGTATTAATATTTAATCTATAGCCATTATAATCATTTACATAATATAGGTCAAAATATATTATAACCTATTAAATAATTAGTTGGTAATTGTGGATGGACCATATTACCCTTATTAACTAATTAGGTTTCCTCCTGGGTGCTTATATAAGGAGAATTATGTGGAGGTTAAGGGGTTACTTAGTTACACAATTTGACACACCCCATTAGTCATAACATCATCATCGACCTCCTCTCCTAAGCCGATACCCCTTTTCGGTTTTCTAAGTCCCCATCATCAGTCAGCACCCTAAGGAGGAACCAGATCACGATGACAAGCATGTCGAACTCCATTACTGGATTCTCCAACGCACTGTCTGCTGTAACAGGTATGTTTTAATGTTTTCCTTCATGCATAAACAGAACTGATCCAACAGAATCGCCTTTGAATACGCCCAGCTCTTCCAGATCCCACCAATGCTGCTCTTAACAGGAATGCTCACATAATGTCTCCACACAGCAATGTAAATTAATAACGCATAATTATGCATACAACTACACCCGGTTATATAAACACACACACAATTAGAAGCAAGTCAATTTATAAAAAAAAAATTAATTAATTATATCAAACTGAAGATGATAAAAACCATGATTTTATTGTAAATTATTTTTTCTAAATGAAGAATAATAAATGTTATTTGTGTTTTAAAAAAAGATCAACAATAATGACATTCATATTTCCCTTTACTTCCGGTTAACAATAAAACGACGTGCCACTCATGTAATTCTAGCCATTGAGCATCCCTGATCAAGAATCCAGATTCGGTTCTATAACACCCAAATATTTTAAACTCAGATAAGTAGATAGTTATGAAATCAGGTCCATATTTTCGTAATTTGACACATGACACGAATATCAACTTGTGATTCTTGGACAGCTTATGTATACTTTGCAAAATAGTATGTCAAACAAAAAGTATAGTACTCATCTAAAAACACCCGTGTTAAACAAAAGCATGTTCGAAACCCATCCCGGCCGAGACTCCATCTTAATCAACCTTATGCTTTTGGCTGAAAGTATGTTACTAGTAACAACTAATTGGCAATGCAAAAGGATATTACGTGTTGATCCAAAGCTCATGCGCCACTTACATAAGCTTTTTGGCTTATTTTCTCATTTTAAACACCACTTCAACACAGCTTATTTCATTCGAGTTCTAGCACAACAAGAATGTTTAGTTTTGACCAATTCAATTTATTACAATAGAGAAACTACTTTATAAATAAACCTTTATTAATCAACCTTGGGGTACATTAAAATTGTGTGACTCCGTTTATAAATAAACCTTTATAAGTCTAAAATATTTTCATCTTTGTGGTTTTGTGAAATGTCATTTTAGTCCAAAATATTTTTTTACACCATTTTCATCCTTGACATTTTCAAAACATGTCAGTTCCGTCCAATTTTTTTAATCCCATTAAAAAAGTCAGTTAAATGAGGGGTAAATTGGTCATTTCCATGCATATATTTTTTATTTTTTATTTTTTTGACTGAGTAAATTGTCAATTTCTTCCCGGGTGGTTGATAAAATACACTTTAATTCTTTTTTTTCCATGTGATTTTCGTCTCTGACTTTGTCAAAACAGGCAAGTTTCATCCAGTTTTGTCAAAACATGCAAGTTTCATCCAATTTTTAGTGACCCCCGGTTTTCACACAAAATTTCAACGTGCGATGTGTCTCGTAAGGCTGCGATGTATGCGGTGGTGCCACGTGTGGCGATGAGGTGGAACTTCAGATGTATCGACGTGGAATTTGTTGATATGGTGCCACTGTGAAGTCGGCGACATCACAGTTCCGCCACCATTGAAACCGACCCCAAAATCCTTTTTTCCGTCACCATTGTAAACGACTCTCTTCTTTTCCAGTTGTTCCCAGCCTACGTCGATATCACCGGTAGTCCCATTTGTGTCATCATCTGCTTAACAACCTTTTATGTCACAACCCCCGACCCTACCCCGGGAGCGGGAGCCGCGAACCAGTCAAATAGTATCGGTTTTTATTAATTTGGTAGCGGAAAGTTTCATCAGGACCGTAGTTAGAAAATATTTTTATCAGAGTTAAACACCAAAATGTTTAAAATAGATAAATGGAATAAAATCCAAGTTTTTCTGATAATACATTTATGATAAATAAGTGAGACAAAATTCGACTATCATTTGTAATATATTTATAGGGATAAACCCAAATTATTGAAAACAATTCTCCTTTTTATTTAGGTAACTTTTATATCCACTTTTTTAAGCCTTCAGTGCTCTCCAGCTGGCTTTAATTGGCTTCACACTAAGTTACCTGAAATACGTGTTTAAAACATTTTATCAGCAAGAAATACTGGTGAGGGTGAATCCCAGTTTAATCAAAACAAGTTTTATCATTTTACAGCATTGAGGGCAATCCATCAATTACATTTGTTTATATCTACCTTAATTACAACCCACGACAATGTCAATCCTGACTTGTCGAAATGTTACTACTTACAGTGTAGTAACAAATTTTGTATACAAAACCCCAACATACCGACGATAATTGTAGAATTACAAACACTCAATCACTGTTAATTATAATGTAAAACAATTGAGGTTTTGTAAGGATTACTCACAAAAGATTTACAAAAAGAAGATTAACTCACATTTCTAGGCTTAGGTATTTCTACAGGCTTTCTGGTAATATTATAGCTTCCTGTTGCTTTTCTTGGTTCTTAATTCTGGATTACTTCCTTAAGTTTCTATGGATATATGTATATATATATATATATATATATATATATATATATAAATGCACACGTGTTAGTAAGATAACCCAATTTACATTAGCTATACCCCTGAGACAGAACTCCAACGACTAAGTCAGGCAGAGCCTTGACATGCGTTACAGAGCTCTAGATCAATCGGGCAGAGTAACTAATACGTAACCTGGGGTTATAATACTTACAATGTGGCTATAATTTTTGCCTATAAGAAGTTGAGAGAGATTCAAAGAAAATGAACGAGTTGCAAATGCCGATTCCTGCCCCTTTTATAGCTGGTCGACCAGTCTGTCGCGCCCCGCGACAAATTCTTCTTCATCTTTCGCGCCCAGCGAGAGCCCCAAAGGCGGCGATAGGATTGTTGAGTCAGCGTATAGGGTTGACACGTGGCGATCTGGGTGTCCGCCAAGCAACAGGCTGTCGCGCCCCGTGACGGCTATGTCTTCATTTGTCGCGGCCCGCGAGCGACGGGTTGATCTTGTTTTCTTTGATTTTCCCAAGTACGAAGGTATTTCGGGTCCGTTTTTCATATACGGGGTACGTAAGGAACGTTTTAGGGTCACGTTAAAGGTTCTAGGAGGGTCGTTACATCCTCCCCACCTTGTTTTAAATCTCGTCCTCGAGATTTGGGCTATGATATCCCCTCGGAGTTATGTTATGTCTCTAAGTTAGAAAGAATAGTATATCCAGGTATCTGAGATAGAACTAAAATATAAAGATATCATAGGATAATTGAAATTCAATGGTTTCAATTAGTTTCAGGAATCGATGTTAAATGAATGAGATGAAATGATACAATCATCAAGGTGCCTGAGTTTCACAAATCAAAAAAGAGCTTTGATAGGCATATAATGACTTTTAGAAACAATAGGATTCAATGCCAGAAAAGAACTTACTTTGATCGTCAATTGAGGGAGATTCTGAATCAATAATCTCAATTTGAAAATATAAGTATGAAAAATGATTTGTCAATGATCAAACCAGAAATCAGTGACGTTTATTTAAATGGTAGGGATACACCGGATAATACAATAGAATTTAGTGTATCATTGTCTTAATATATAATTGTATCAAGACTACTTGAATGATGAGTCAAATGAATGACGTATGAATTGATATGATTAGGGTTTACTATTAGCACATGCTACAAATTTATACAGACACCACAAGGTGTTGTAGTGATTGAAATAATTCAATGATTATGGTGACTGAACAAATTCACCGTTCTCGACATTAACTGAAAGTTTCAATGAAGTGAATCTGGGTACTCAAAAGATAGGATGTTCAAATGAAGGAACAATTGAATATCGTAGGATTTGATCAAGGAAATATTGGAGGTATATAGGAATAGGAATCTAGGTACCTTTATCTTAACACAAAATTGTATTAAGGCTGTTTTAGGATAACGAATCATCAGAAGATAGATACGTTCGTACCTCAGGTGTGAAAATGAAATGAGTCCAAGTTTCAAAGAGATCGCCACCGCAAGGTGTCATGTTTTAACAAATGATTTATTGGATTTGAAGACTTTAAACAAGTCTACTATGGTTTGACAAATGAAAGGTTAGTTGAGATTACCTCGAATATGATAATCTCAATTCATCATATGGGAATTTGAATCTGAATATATATGAATAAGTTCAAAATAAATTGAGCTTGGTTTGGACATATTCCAATAATGGATATATGTAGTTGGCAAGAGAAAGGTTACGATGGAAATTTGGTAAGAATCCTTGAAAAGAAAAGGAGTTCTTCCAGGAATTTTGCTGACTTGATATCAAGAGTCAACGTTTTTGCAATCATAGGGATTGTCAGAATGAGTATAACGAAATATTTATTCGAGCTTGTGAATAAATGATCTTTTGAAGTAAAATTACATGTGTTACAAGCAATGCATGTGTGACATAGGAATTTGTCAAGAGATGAGACAAATGAGTGTTGGCTTTATGAAAGAAAAGTAAAGATCTGTTATTATAAAATTTTAGTTGGAACCAAAAGTCAACTAATACTTTAGTAAAAACGAAAAGGTGCTTATTTTAGAAGTTGCTTTTGTTTCCGGGGTCATAAATATTTATGCATTCTCCTTAGCTTCATCTGGGTTCATAGCCTTGTTGTCGGGAGCCTTGGATAATTTCGGGCAGTAGGGACGGATATGACCTGGATCTCTGCAGTTGAAACAAACGTTAGTTTTCCTTCTACATTCTTCCTCTGCATGTCCAGCCTTCTTGCAAAAGTTACAGCGGTGTGTCTTCCTAGAATGGTGTCTTTTTGAACTCTTCTGGTTATAGTTGTTGCAGGTAGGTTGCGCGATTGACGATTCAGATTCTTGGTTCTCATCGGTTTTGTCAGAGCGGAATTTCTTATACGAGTAACTATAGATTGTGGTTTTCTTTTGCTTGGAGGATGGAGTTTTGATACGAATATCATGGTCTCCATTGATACTAGGGCTAGGTTTGAAGTGATGAGTATGCTTACAACGTAGAGTAGGACTTTTGTTGATAGGCATAGAAATTTTAATAGCTTTAATGATCGAAGGTATGGCATTCCATATTCCTTGAGCTATTATGTTTTCTATAGTGCTTCTGTCGAAAAAGTTTTCATTACTAGCCTGAATTTCTTGATTACCGGTTATTTCTTTTGACATCTGAATTGCAAACATGTTCGGATGTAACTATCATAGAATTAAGCAATTATACAGGCACATTTTGTTGCTCATATTACATTAAGCACAAGTATAATCATACCTATCCGTACGATGCGTTGATAAATATATATATATATATATATATATTATATCTTAACATTTTCTTTTCACTATATATTTTATCAAAATATAAGGAAAGTATATATATAATATATTATGTGCTATTTCCTTTTATCGTATTTATAGACGAGCTTTTGTTCTAAATTATAGGCTCGGTGTTTTACTAATAATGACTTTATATTTTCTCAACTTAG
Organism: Helianthus tuberosus; assembly: GCA_030545235.1. NCBI lineage: Eukaryota > Viridiplantae > Streptophyta > Magnoliopsida > Asterales > Asteraceae > Helianthus > Helianthus tuberosus. The sequence goes on along the minus strand of CM060403.1, from coordinate 94,525,181 downwards.
CTTATATTCTCAGGGCTCATGATTGGATAAATATTCGGGATGTTTGGTCGGAACTGTGGTTGTGATTGTGGCCATAATTAAAGGTTTATATAAGATCCTAAGATTCCCAGTTATTAATTCTACTATTTTTCCCATGGTGCTAACCTGGGTGTCCTTAGGGTTTCTTTTGGTTTAATTGTGGTTAATGGGTTGAAAAATCATTTGGATAATTTCTAGGTAAACATGTAGACCTGTTTCTTCTGTTACATACAAAAATTTGCTTTTCTACATAAGATATTTGATTATTATATTATATATATTATATTTGTTTTTCAAATTTCCTGTAATATATATATATATATATATATATAATACCAAATTATTTATAAGAGTTCAATCATATAACTAATGGTATTAATTATTCTGCTTATTCTCATAACTTTATAATAACAATAGTAATTGAAATGAATTTCTGTTGAACATACTATTTTAAAATAAAAGGGTGAATAACTAAATTAAATTAAAATATATAATCCTTACGGATTCCTTGGAATAATTTTAAGCAGAGGGTTGAACCATATTGGTTGAAAATATTAGGACTTAATTCTTAATTTATCAATTTTATTTAATTGAAGAATCATAATAGATAATACAAAGTTTGGTGTTTCTAAATTTGATCCTTATTGTATTAAGTAATGAAATATTACTCTTATATCAGAATATACATACATCTAAATCAAATATAGTTTAAGAAATGAGTTAAACTATAAAATGATAAAATTCTTAAGTTATTCCCTTGTGATATACACGTATTACGTATATATATATATATATATATATATATATATATATATATATATATATATATATATATATATATATATATTAAATTATATAGTTATACGGTACCAGATATTTTTTTTTTGTACACGTTTCTATTTTAAGTATGAAATATCATTTGTTTCATTAATATAATTTATAAAATATAGAATACTAATATATTTTTCGCACACTTTTCATGTGTATGTAAAGGTACATGTGCTTATATAATATAACAAAAGCATATGTAATAATATATAATATTTTCATAGTATCATTATGAAAATTCTGTTATAGTATTGTATTAAAAAATAAACATGTTTTAAGTATGCTAAAATACTAACAAAATTAATATACTTATATGTTTTGTCAAAACTTTGACAAAAATATATTTAAGTTGAGTAAAATTTTGGGCTATATCATAAATCATACTATTTGCATCGAATAATATTTTATATTATAATATTTTAGTGACATTATACCTAAAGGATGTTATCTTACATCTTTGATTAAGATATTAATGTTATTATCACAATATTATTATAATTTATATTGAATTGTATTCACATAAATATATGTGTATGATATCTATTACAAAGTTTAATATATTATGAATATAGGGGATGGATCATGAGAAAACTAGTTTAAATAAGAAAACCAAAAAACTAACTAAAAAAGCCTAAAAAACATACCAATTTTTTTTATAGAAAAATCGCAGGTTTTTATGCATGGAAAAAAATGTTCAAAATTTTTTTTTTTGTATTGCACATGTGCACTATTACGGATATAGTGCACATATGTAGTACACATATAATGCACATGTGCAGTACAACAATTTTTTTTGAAAATTTTTATATATATAAAAACTAGCGATTTTTTTATAAAAATTTGTAAAAAAAAAAATTTGGTATGTTTTTTAGTTTTTTTTTTTTTTTTGAATGGCAAAGGTTACATTACTCCTACCTCTAAACTACATCAATAAATACTAAACTACATCAATAAATACTAAACTACACCCCATGCCAGGATTTGAACCCTGGTCTTTTCTCCAAGAGGCAAGGTTTTTTTAGTTAGTTTTCTAGTTTTCTCATTTATATGTAGTTTTCTCATGATCCTCTCCCTATGAATATATCCCTTTTATATTTATAGCATAACAAATAGGGGTGACATATACTGAGAATTTAAATGACAGAAAAACATTTAGGTATAATACATATTATCTTAATATTTAAATTATGATATTTTTGAAGTATCATACCTGAATTGTGTTATCTTATATTAATATATTTGACTAAGATATTAAATATTAATATCATAATATTATTATAATGTTATAAAATTTAGATTGAATTATATTCACATGAATATATGAATATGAAAATATATCATAATATTTGATAAGGCAAAACATTACTAATATATCACCTATATATATAATTTTAAACATATCATAACTGTGAGATACAGATAGGGGTAACACATATTGAGAATTCAAAACTCGTGAAATGACACAAAAATCATAATAGACATATTAAGATTTTATGTTCACAGGATAGCATATAAGGTATTTATTTTCTAACAGTAACGTTTAAGGTTTAGGTATGAGAAGAACACTTAAATGGCTTAAACAAGTGGCTTAGCTCTGATACCACCTTATGTCACAACCACGACCCCACCCCGGGAGCGGGAGCCGCGAACCAGTCAGATAGTATCGGTGTTTATTAATTTGGCAGCGGAAAGTTTCATCAGGACCGTAGTTATGAAATATTTTTATCAGAGTTAAACACCAAAATGTTTAAAATAGATAAATGGAATAAAATCCAAGTTTTTATGATAATACATTTATGATAAATAAGTGGGACAAAATCCGACTTTCATTTGTAATATATTTATATGGATAAACCCTAATTATTGAAAACAATTCTCCTTTTTATTTAGGTAATTTTTATAACCACTTTTCTAAGCCTTCAGTGCTCTCCAGCTGGCTTTTATTGGCTTCACACTAAGGTGCTGTTTGTTTTTTGTTAAAAGAGCTTCAGGACCTCTTTTGTCTTCACCAAGCAGACCACGCGCAGACATAGGGGTCTGAAGCTTGTTTGTTTTTCAGAAGACAATTCATTAAAAAACCTCTTCAGCCACTCTTCCTCGGGCAGATCTTGTTTTACCTCTTCACATACCTCTTCAACCTCTTCCAAACACAAAACTCTCAAAACCCTAGTTCCCTTCTCCATTCCTCAGCCGACCTCCCCTGCTCCTCCACCTCCAGCCGCTGCCACGCCGCCCTCCACCCCTCCCGCCGATCTGAAACCTTCCACAGCCGAGCACCACCGCCGAGCCCCCTTGTATCTCCACTCATCCTCCAACATCTAAGGTAATTTATTCTTGCTAATATAATAGATTGGTAGATACAATTGTTGGTCATGGTTAACTTACAAATTCTTGGCTGAATTTATTATAACAAATGGGTAATTTGCGTCTGAAAGTTTTCCATTGATGCTAATCACCTAGGAGAACTGATGCCTGCTATTTTCACCCCACTTTCAATGTTTTTTTCGGATCTGTTATTTTTGTAACACTCATTGATTTTATCAATTGTTAAACTGAATTGAGTTGTGTTTTTTTAAATCTTTAAATATTTGAAACATGTATTGTTTCCTTGAATTATATAGGTAAAGGTAAGAAATCAAACATGGATGCTATCAAACTCAGTTCATTTATTTTGTAATTACTTTATTTCAGTCATGTGTATATATATATTTTTCTAGTCAGACTCCTTTTTTTTCTGATTACACCAACTTCAATATGCTACAAGATGTATTAAAGTTAGTTCTTGGCTGAATTTCAGTTATGCTTATAGATGTTTTGGTACATAGATGCTTATTGATGAATTGTTTAATTAAGGATTTTGTTTGTTTGAATATAATTTTCGCTTTCTCTTCGCTTATGTTTTGGAATATAGATGTTGGGTGTTTTGGAATATTTCGCTTCGCTTATGCTTATTGATGAATCGTTTAATTAAGGATTTTTGTTTGTTTGAATATCATTTTCGCTTTCGCTTCGCTTAGCTTCGCTTAGCTTCGCTTATGTTTTGGATTGACATAATTAGTAGAAATGGGAGAGAAACAACAATGGTCAAACGACCATCTAAAATGCTTATTAGAGACTTGCATTGAAGAGACACACACGGTGGGTAGAAAAGGCTTGAGTTTGCATAAAGACTCGTAGAATAAATTAGGAAAAGTTCTTAAGGAAAAGTTTGGCTTGGATTTAACACAAAAACAAATGAAGAATGCATATGATAATCTAAAAGCCAAATACGTAGGTTTGGTGTATTTGAAAAACAAAACCGGCAACATATACAACCCTCAAACAAATACTTTTAGCTTAACGAACGAGGAATGGGAAGAATTTAAGAAGGTATGTTCGTTTATATAAATTTTAAACATAATTCTAAAAAAAAAAAGTTTATAACAATATTTTTTTTTACTTTGGGTTTAGGGGCATCCGAAGGCTGCATCATTGAAGACAGTTCCATTGCCTTTTCCAGAACTTTGTGTAGAATTGTTTGATGGAAATACTGTCACTGGAAATTGCAAGTGGACCTCAACCCAAACAACATCCGGGGTTGGATCTTCTTGTCATCGTGTCCAATCGCTTATGATTATGGACACCCATTATCATGACACACAAGATGATGCCGGCACTTCTGAGGCTACTCCAAAGCCTACTCCAGAGCCCACTTCTGAGCCTACTTCCGAGCCCACTTCCGAGCCTAATCCAAACAAAAGGGCCAAAACCTCAAAATCATCTATTAACCATGATGATTTAGCACATGATATGCAGAAGGCTCTACAGGTTTTGATTAAAGGCAAAGAAGCGCCAACAGTTCGTGAGTGTTCTGAGAAGTTAAAGTTGGTTGGGTTAGACCCGATAGATCCTATATTCTTAGCTGCTTTTCACATTTTTGGGGTGTCCTCCGACATGAGAGAGGCGTGGTTACACAAAGGAACATTACCATTGCATGTTTCGCGCTACATAATTTTATAAGGAAATAGGGTTTGAGCGATGAATTGTTTACAGAATACGATCAACCCAATGTTTCGGTGCATAATAGGCAAGTGCACGTTAATGCTGGTGAAGATGAGGTTGAAGCACATGGTACTGCATCAGATCGAGAATATATGAATCAGTTACGAGATGAGATTGCTGAGCAGTTAATGCAAAGCATGGATACAATGATTTAAAAAAATGTTATTGTCTTTTTTATGAATATTATTTAAGTATTGTATAACTATTATTTAAGTTTGAATGTTGAAAAACTCTTTTAAGTTTAATAAATCAGTTTATTTATATTTCAGTTTATTTCAGCAGTTTGCAGAAGTAAAAAAACAAACAGTCTTCTTCTTGCAAACTGCAGACATTTGGTCCAGCACTTCTGCTACAGATGTCTGCAGATGTGGTCCGCAGACTGCAGACGTTTTACCTCAGAAAAAACAAACAGCAGCTAAGTTACCTGAAACACGTGTTTAAAACATTTTATCAGCAAGAAATACTGGTGAGTGAATCCCAGTTTAATCAAAGCAAGTTTTATCATTTTACAGCATTGAGTGCAATCCAGCAATTACATTTGTTTATATCTACCTTAATTACCACCCGTGGCACTGTCAATCCTGACGTGTGGAAATGTTACTACTCACAGTGTAGTAACAAATTTTGTATACAATACCACAATATACCGACGATAATTGTAGAATTACAAATACTCAATCACTGTTAATTATAATGTAAAACAATTGAGGTTTTGTAAAAACAATTTATAAAAAGAAAGGATTACTCACAAAAGATTTACAAAAAGAAGATTAACTCACATTGTAGGCTTAGGTATTTCTACAGGCTTTCTGGTAATATTATAGCTTCCTGTTGCTTTTCTTGGTTCTTAATTATGGATTACTTCCTTAAGTTTCTATGGAAATATATATATATATATATATATATAAATGCACACGTATTAGTAAGATAACCCAATTTACATTAGCTATACCCCCGAGACAGAACTCCAACGACTGAGTTAGGCAGAGCCTTGACATGTGTTAAGGAGCTCTAGATCAATCGGGCAGAGTAACTAATACGTAACTGGGGGTTATAATACTTACAACGAGGCAGAGCTTTGCTTATTAGGGGGATATTTGGCTATAATTTTCGCCTATAAGAAGTTGAGAGAGATTCAGAGAAAATGAACGAGTTGCAAATGCCGATTCCTGCCCCTTTTATAGCTGGTCGACCTGTCTGTCGCGCCCCGCGACAGATTCTTCTTCATGCCCCGCGGGAGCCTCAAAGGCGGCGATAGGATTGCTGAGTCAGCGTATAGGGTTGACACGTGTCCTGACACGTGGCGATCTGGGTGTCCGCCAAGCAACAGGCTGTCGCGCCCTGCGACGGCTTTGTCTTCGTTTTTTCGCGGCCTGCGAGCGACGGGCTGATCTTGTTTTCCTTGATTTTCCTAAGTACGAAGGTATTTCAGGTCTGTTTTTCATATACGGGGTACGTAAGGAACGTTTTAGGGTCACATTAAGGGTTCTAGGAGGGTCGTTACATTTTAGAAAAGGGTATTTTATATCAGGTGTGAATATCGGTGGCTCCAATGGCGTTAATGGTGGTGTTGGTATTTAGATAGAGAAATCCTAAAGTCTATAGGTAGATGAAGTTCGAAGATGTCAAAATGGGTTGCAACCAACGACTTGGATGAACTTGACATGTTTTGAAAAGTCGCACAAAGAAAATTGCACTAAAGTTGTATATTTCACCAGTTTACTCGTTTACTGGGTGTAATATAAAATATATATGTGAAATGACCAGCTTACCCCTCATTTAACTGACATTTTAACGACGGTTAAAAAAATGGATGAAAATAGTACGTTTTGTAAATGTCAGGGACGAAAATCACACAAAAAAATAATTTGAACTAAAGTGATATATTTCACCAAATATCAGGAATGAAAATGACAGTTTACTCACTAAAATTTAAGTAAAACTTTGGTATTATTACTTCTTTTATGTAAGTTTTATTTCTTTTCCAACTATCTGGTTTTATATAGTTAAATGTTTAATGATTGGATTCAAAATTTTATCATTTATATTTGGAGTTAACTGCCATTTTCGTCCCTGTGGTTTGGTCACTTTGGCCATTTCAGTCCATTTTTCAAAAATGCGCCATTTTCGTCCCCCACGTTCTGGAAAGGTTCCATTTCAGTCCAAAAATCATAACCCAGTTAAGTCAGTTAGTAAATAAGGACTGATTGTGTAAATTTGTAACATAAAGGACCATTTAAGTAAATATTAAACACCACCACCACTAGCCCTGCCACCACAACCACTCCGCTGCCACCACCACCGCCACCACCGCCACCACAGCCCTGCCACCACCACCACTCCGCTGCCACCACCACCACCGCCACCGCCACCACAGCCCTGCCACCACCGCCACCGCCACCACAGCCCTGCCACCACCACCACAGCCCTACCACCACCGCCACCACAGCCCTGCCACCACCACCACTCCGCTGCCACCACCACTCTCACAGATCGTAAACAACTCCCCACGCTTTGTAATTGTTCAATAAGCATGCCCGACACCACGTGAAATCGGAGTTTTTATAAAAAATTCAAAGTGGAATTAATCCACAAAAGTTTGTCGATTAAGTGTCAAATTGTTGTGTTATTTAGAGTCCCTGAACCCATACGAAACTCTCACACCCTTCAAAATCCTTTACCCCTTCGAAAATACCCTCTGTTCATCGTCTGCAAGTCTCGCCGGAATACCCGTCGCCGGAGACTGCCGCCACGCCGTTGCACGCGATACCGGATCGGTTTTAATCACCCAATCGGTATGTTTATACTTGTACAATGTTTCTGCAAGTTTAATTTGAATATTATCCGGTATTGATCGAGAATTAGGCCGTTTGACTTCTGTTGACCGTTTTGGGGAAGACGATGAACAGTAGCATGGTCACCACTGCCGCCGCCGGAACCACCACCATCAACGTCATCATCGTCATCATCTGGGGAAGGCAGCCCCACCGTCGCCGGTTCTCTCTCCCGCCTCGTTATCTCTCTCTCTCTCTCCGACTTTCTCCCTCTCTCGTCTGATATGATGATGAACCGGCTGTGGTGGCGGTGGTGGCAGGGCTGTGGTGGTGGTGGCAGGGCTGTGGTGGCAGGGCTGTGGTGGTGGTGGCAGGGCTGTGGTGGCGGTGGCGGTGGTGGTGGTGGCAGCGGAGTGGTGGTGGTGGCAGGGCTGTGGTGGCGGTGGTGGTGGCAGCGGAGTGGTGGTGGTGGCAGGGCTAGTGGTGGTGGTGTTTAATATTTACTTAAATGGTCCTTTATGTTACAAATTTACACAATCAGTCCTTATTTACTAACTGACTTAACTGGGTTATGATTTTTGGACTGAAATGGCACCTTTCCAGAACGTGGGGGACGAAAATGGCGCATTTTTGAAAAATGGACTGAAATGGCCAAAGTGACCAAACCACAGGGACGAAAATGGCAGTTAACTCTTTATATTTGTCTTATTGTCGTGATTTTCAAAAGTTTGGATTAATGATCTTACGGTAGCGATATGCTAAAAAAGGGTTATAATTATGAGAAAGGTAAGAAGTCACTATCATGTGACATGTGTCCATATAGGGATCGTTGAAGGAAAAAGGTAAAGTGCAAATGTTTTTCACATGCCAAGGAATGTACACATGCAAGCCACATGACAATTTCTCATCATTTTTAACATTCGTAACTTTTTATACGTCTTCTAAAGAAAAAACATTATACCATAAAACCGAACATTTTTTAATCTTTAATATGAGTATAGTATTTCTATACTTTTGAAAGAATTTGGAAAACATGTACATAAAATACAATGAACAACAGACTAAAAACCTATGGACGGTAGACAAAACACCATGGACAGATACTAAAACATAATGGACAATAGAGTAAAACATAATGGACAACTGACTAAAACACCATGGACAACTAAAAATCATGGACAACAGACTAAAAATACAATGGACAATAGACTAAAAACAACATGGATATAGTTAAAACATGTGTAGACTATAAAACACAATGGATGTACTTATAACACACATGTGCAGATCAATAACAAAATTAACAAACAAAAACTACGACGAACTAAAAAACCCTAGTTAAAACATAATTTTGTTTCTAACATAGTGTGCAACAGATTAAAACACAATGGACAGTAGACTAAAATACAATGAACAACTGACTAAAACACAATGGACAATGTTGTGAAGACTATAAAACACAATGGATAGACTTATAACACATATGTGCAAACCAATAACACAATGGACAAACTAAAATTTCAATGAACTAATAACCTAGTTAACACGTACTTTTGTTTTTATTTTTTATATAGAAAGATTATATTCATATTAAAGATAAAAAACGCTCATAATTATCATGTAATTTTTTAAAGAGTAAATTACTATTTTGGGCATGTGGTTTAGCCATTTAAACCTTTTTGGCCCAAAATGAATCTTTTGATAAATTCACCCCCAACATTTCATATTTAAATCTTTTGGCCCCTAACACTAACCCTGTTAAATGTTTCTGTTATGTGTAAGGGTGTTTTACTAATTTCGCATATGAGGGTCTGGATATGTAAAATTGTAAATTACAATTATTTCCGTAAGTGTCTCTCTCTTTGACTTTCTTTTAATGCCAAACCCACCCATACTTATTACTTTCTTCTTCAACACAACCGACAACCATCTCCTTCGTGCACCACGCCACCTTCAGCTACGTTCTCCTCTTACACCTTCTCATGTAGCCAACTTTATATCTCACCATTCTCTCTCGGTTGCTATTCCCACCAGATGAAGATGGTGATGACGACCACTGGATCTGAAAATCCAACCCCATCTTCATCACCCAGACCAACATTTTCATCGCTCCCTCCTAGAACTCCACCGCCCCCACCTTCATAGAGCATCTGGCCATCAAAACTTACTTTATGTTAATTGACATTACAACTTTTAAAAACAGGTCAATTATAAGCTTAGTTACAAAACCGCTAATTAATTTCCCCAAGTTTAACCAGCTACCAGTTCATGAAACTTCATTTAGGTCATCAAGTCATCAATTGATAATCAAAACGAATAACATTAGTCAAGACACAAAACCCTAACTAAGTTCAAACATAATCAACAACCTAACAGTAAGATCTCAGCCCTGATCTGCTAAATTGTCAAATTCAAACAAAAAGTTATTGACTCATTTCTACATTATGCACATCTAAACACAAAATTAAAGGAAAAATTATTTGAATCCCAATCTTATAACAACTGAACAACAACTAGATCTCAAATTCGCTAGCGGATTCATGTAGCTTTGCTTTTGATCTATGATCACCTCATGGAGCTTAACTAGATCTGAAATTGGATAGATTTACTGATTTAAGACCCTAAGTTAAATGCAAATGGGTGGGATGATGTAACACCCTTATTATTATTTAACGATTTTCGTATAATTTACGAAGATAAACGGGTAATTAGAATTTCAAATACATTGAAATTACGGGTTTCATTAAACTTTCTTACAGAATTAAAACTATACAACATAACATGTGTGAGTTCGTCATTTAACAAAACAACGATACATAGTGCGGAAGCTTATTTCTTGATCGTGTTCGGTTCTTCGTTGTGCTTGATCGTCCTCCGGTGCTAAAATTATACCTGAAACTCATAAAATATGAGTCGGATTAGTCATACGTAGTTTAAAACGTGCGTAAACGAGTCCGGGAAGCGAAACTTATTAAAATAAAAATTTTTCGCCAAAAACAGTGCCTTTCGCGCCACGCGCCGGCACCAGGTTGCTCCCTCGCGTGGCGCGAGGGAGACCGTTTTCCAGCAGCTCTGCTGCATTTTTCAGCAATACCAGTTTTTACGGAAACGGCCATAACTTCTTCGTTATTGATCCGTTTTACGCGATTCTTTTTCCTACGCGTCCGTAATTTAATTCTCCATCATATGAAGTTAAAAACCAACTTCCAACATAATAAATTTTGAGACTTCTAAGACTTCGACTCGTTACCTTTTTACCGAATTTTAACCCGTTTATGCATTTTATCAAACAAACGTATTTGTTTGATCCTTATATCACATACACTTCTTCAAATTAATGTTATCTACCATTTTAGGTTCTAATCACAGGTTTATTACACAACTTAAACCCATTTTCGCTCATATGCTTATTTTGACCCGTTAAGGGTATTTAAGCACTTTAAAGCTTGAAATCGCTTTCATTCATTTCTAGCATCTTATTCCTACATTTCTTATCAAGTAATCTTCCACCACATCTATATGTGCGTTGGATTTAATGTGGATATCTATATGTTCCGAGTTTTTACCCCTCGGATTATCATTTTACGGCAAAGACTCATATAAAGTCTTTCGACCCAAGAATTTACATCTTTCACTACCTATATTCATTCTAAGCATTTATTTAATCATAAAACTTGTTTCCGAACCACCTTTAAGGGTCGTTTGTTCAAATTAGCTTACAAGGGCAATTTGGTCAATTTTCATCCTTCTTTTACTACAAGGACCTTTAAATACTTGTTTGACTCAAAATCCGACCTTTTAACTATAATTCTTGTTTGTAAACCATTATGTTTCTAAAACACCATGTTTATGACTCAAATTATTCGGTTTACCTAAAAGATAACTGGATATTCATTTTGACCTTGTCTAACACTTATAGAATCTCAAGTTCTAAACAATGAGCTGAATCATTATACATACCTGACTCGGATCATTATATTGACCATTTTTTTTATACCTTGCTTTAATACTCGCTACTTAATAGCGATACAAGTTATCCTTCCGTATTTACTCCTGTGAACACACAACTCGACAATATTCATTAGTCGATATTTTCAAATGGTGATATTTTCACCATTCGACCCGTTTGGTCTAAGTGACCGTTTATTTTTGCGAGATGTTATTTAGTACCATCTCGTCTACAAGACTCGCTTCGGTTTATACCGTATAGTCTTTTTACTTATAAATCATTTCTTAACACTTTTTGGCCTACTATGGCTTACGTCGTCATTGTCTTTTTCGTAATTAACACGACAAAAGGATATTCTAAAATATATGACTAGTGTAAGATATACTTACCTTGCATCCGAATTACGCTTTTCCTTTCCTTCTTGATTCGTTTGACCCGCTCACTCACCAAGCTTCCACCTAGCTCGTTAGGCGTCAAACTATCATCATAATTCATAAGATGGTTAGATTAGTCATTATCAATTATGACTACTCCATCTAACGGGTCTTATGTCGACTTTATCACTCGATTAAATCATTGGTTAGTTTGACTTACTAAAAGTCAATTGATCTATCAACATATTCAAATGCACACTTCACATGGAATTTCAACATTTTAGCTTCGTTTAGGCATTTTAACAAACACCTAGTGGGCATAATTTCACTAAATCAAAAATCAAGTTTCATGACTAACTATTTAGCCAAGATTAAACAATTCTTGCAAGTTTAATATATCTAGTATGCATAATAACATCTAGATTCATCTCATGTAAATAAATAACACTCAGTTTATAATCAAATTTCTAGTGTTCTTCATCATTCTACAACACCCATTTAACACACATATAGGTAATCACCAAATCATTCAAGTCATAGCATCATATGTATGATTTTCACTTAGGGTTTAATTCCTAAGCATGTGTACATCACTAACTTAGCCATAGCTCCTCTAATCCTTACATAATTCGCGAATTATGATGCTAACTCAAATTTTGCAACTTCACGAATCATCAAATTTTTACATACCTTATGATCCCCACGACTAGGTGATCACGAATTTGTAATCATGCAGACGATTCGGGCTTGATTTGAGCTTCAATTTGGAGGATTTGTTGAACTAGGGTTTTTAACCCCTTTCTTTCTTCTACTGGCGATTACACGCACACACACACCAAGTGTGTGTTGTGTTTTTTTTTTTGTTTTAATAAAACAAGTTTCTCACTTGTCCATACTAGTCCCTCATGTTTTATTTTGATCAAATGAAGCTATATCTCACCATTAGTTACTTAATCACATGCTACTAATCTAGGTTAATTACTCCTAGTTACTTTAACAGGTTCGGGAAGTTATAACCCGTTATGTTTTAAGTCCCGTTAATTTGGCATTTTTATATACTTTGTTTTCTCAAAGTATTTATTCCCCTTTTTAATTAATATTAGGTTTATTTATTTGAGTCCTAATATTTACCGGGTTAATTTTTACCACTAACGGTATTTTACCCGTCTTTACTATTAACGTGGTTTGATTACCAAACCCGTTTTTGGGATGTTACAGATGATGAGGGGTTTGTTTATATTATTTTAGAGTAAATTTACATAAGTACTCTCTGTGGTGTAAAAGGACCACAATACCGTTACACTTAACTATAAAAAACGAACATAGTTAGTGTTAGGGACAAAACAACTATAAAATGAAATGTTGGGGGTTGATTTGTCAAAAGATTCCTTTTTAGGCCAAAAAGGTTAAAGATGCAAAAAAAAAAAAAAAAGAAGCAAATTGGATTTAAATAATCCCAACTTTTCAACTTCGCCGATAATAATCCCAAATCAGTTATTTGCCGATAATAATCCGAACTGATCAACTTTTGGCCGATAATAGTCTGCGTTAAAAATAGCTTAACGGAGTTAGGTTTTTCTTCGAATTACAACCCGATGTTTTAGGGCATTTGATGAGAAGGAGGATACGAGTTGATTGATGTAAAATTTACCTCGGAATATTGCCACAAACAACGAAAACGGTGCTTTAATTCTGGTGTTTAAACTTACAATTAACAAAACTCAAGCCATTTGGAGCATAGTTTTGAGGTAAGTTTTACGTAGATCGACTCGTATCCTCGTTCTGATCAAAATCCTTAAAACATCGGTTTGTAATTCGAAAAAAACTTAACTCTGTTAAGCTATTTTTAACGGTGGACTATTATCGGCCAAAAGTGGACCAGTCAGATTACTATCAGAAAATAATTGAGTTTGGATTATTATCGGCTAATTTGAGAAAGTTAGGATTATAAATCCAATTTTCCAAAAAAAAAAACATGGGCCACAATAGTAATTTACTCTTTTAAAAAAAAAAATCATGTAAAAAAGATTATCATCGTCATCATACTCAGTAAATCCCACCAATAGCAAAGCTAAGGTAGTGTCTGAGGAGGGTAAGATGTAGACAACCTTACCTCTACCCGTTAAGAATAGAGAGGCTTCTTTCAGTGAGACCCCTGGCTCCATAGTAGTTTTGCATCAAGCCTTGGACATAAGACACATAACACTCAACAATTAAGACAAAGGCCGATTAGTGCATGTACTCCCTTGTTTTTAGGCTATCAACACCACCACATGATGCATGATTAACCATCCCCTCTTTTAACGTTATTTTTACAAAATTAGTAAAATAACGTTAAAATTAGTGCACTTTCACTTTTGCCCCCCTGAGCGCCCATACATACATACCTTATATGTGCATACCACCAGCGGGGTGTACGTAAAAAGGATTATGAATGTTTAAAAAAGATGGATGAATACGTATTTGGCTTGCATTTTCTAAGAGAAAGTTAATAAGAGTTGCATTTTCCATTATACCCTTCCAGCACTTTTATTTTTCCCCTCCCCCGACAACATGACGTGCCTACACCACTAAATTTTCAAGATTAACTCCCAAATTTTCTTCTTACATTTCTCATGTTGTTGGCCATTTTTATTCTATCCCAACACAATGATCTTAATGTTATGAATGCATCCATTATGTAGTGACTATCCAAATCTATAACTCCTGTCTCTTTAGTGCATCCATTATGTAGTGACTATCCACATCTATATCTCCTATCTTTTTAGTTACTATTGTACTAATATAAGGGCCTATATATAATGGCATTTGTATATGATGTTGAAATCAATCAATGAGAAATTCATCTCCCATTCTCCCATTCTTTTCTATACATTGCTAATAGGGTCTAGTTGTTACATAACACGTAATCAGCACGAGACTCTAAACACAGAATTCTGGTAATTCGCATCTAGGTCGTCATCAAAAAATCGAAGTTCTCAAAAAGAAAAAAAACTTATTAGTCGGCGTGACTATCCTACAGGTAAGTTTTATTTTGATTCATGGGGTTTATTAATTATTAATCTTGTATTACTTATTCGTATTAAATCTTTGTATGATTAATTTATATTTTCAATTTCAAGCATCCAAAAGTCATCATACATATTTACCATAAAAATATTGAAACAAAATTTTTGAATATTATAAAACAAATATTTTGGATCAATATTGAAGATTTCAATCACTGAGATGTTATTTAATTACTTTGAACAAATCAAAACGATGATAACAAAAGCGATGGTTTATGTAAAAATTTTGGTTGATATATTAAGTATTCTAATCAGAAAGAATTTGATACAATTTTTTTCAAAAGAAAAAATATATATTTAGTATTCTAATCAGAAAGAATTTGATACAACTTTTTTGTATTTATTTATTAATGTCAACTATAACCACTTATTCTATTATTAAATTAATATTAATATATGGTGTAGCAAGATGAGTGGCTATTTGAAGATTCTAATATTGTAAGGTTATTGTAAAAAAAGACCAAAAGTGTGAGAAAGGTAAGAAAGAATCTCAGCCATTAGATCTAAATTAATTGAAAAGGGTAAACAAGTAATTTTATCATTACTTCAATTAATTAAAAACTTCCCATAACCGTCACCTTAATTATAGGAAGTATATAACACCATTCAGCAAGTATATAACACCATTCAACAAGTATATAACATCATTCAGCATTCAGCAAGTATATAACACCATTGAGCAAGTATATAACATCATTCAGCATTCAGCAAGTATATAACACCATTCAACAAGTATATAACACCATTCAGCAAGTATATAACACCATTCAGTAAGTATATAAACCATTCAGCAAGTATATAACACCATTCAGCAAGTATATAACACCATTCATTGACTAAACATCTGATCGAAACATATTTTTTTCTCTATATAAGTATAGCAATATGATACTCATATTAAAGATAAAAAACGCTCGTTATTATGGTGTAATTTTTTTTTAAAAGTTACGTATAAAAAGTTATTGACGTTTAAAAAAGACGGGGGGAAGTTATATGTGCATTACCTAATTTCTAGTGGGTTTAAAAGACTATATTGCCCCTAGATATTTCAAATCAGTCCAAATTAATGAAAATATTTTACAATTTGGTCCCTATTGATCTCAACCATCAGATCAAAAGATCTAATGGCTGAGATTCTTTCTTACCCTTCTCACACTTTAGGCATTTTTACAGGATCCTCTACCTATATATATATATAGGCTAAAGATAAATAGAAAACCACTTTTATTGAGAAAACCCGGGAAACTCTAAGCTCCCGACTTTTTTTTTTTTGAAAAAATTACCGCACGTAATATACATGCTTTTAAGAGTTTTGGGCAAAAAAAAATCGAAAAAGCGCCAAAGGATTATTTTAAAAAAAATAAACAAATTTCAGCAACTTTGTTGTGTAACACGTGTTAGGCAAAAAATGCTGAAACTTGTTTATTTTTTTAAAAAAAATTCCTTCGGCGCTTTTTTTGTTTTTTTTGGCCCAAAACTCTTAAAAACATGTATATTACATGTGTTATTTTTTTCAAAAAAAAAAATGTCGGGAGCTTTGAGTTTCCCGGGTTTTCTCAATAAAAGTGGTTTTCTATATATCCTTACCCTATATATATATATATATCATCTGATTTATGAAAGTAATTTTACAAATATGTATTTATTGTAATATCGTTAGCAACATATATTTTAATATTTCAGTAATATTATAATTCCTTTATATATTATTAACTTCAATCACGTTGTCTATTATTATATGAATATATTTTTATGGTGTTTAGTAGTAATACTTTTTTGTTGGCACGTTAATTTACATTGTAAATATTGTTAAATAATCTAATATTGATTATAAAAAAATGTTTTTTTTATATATTCCTATGTAATGTGCATAATAATCTGTGGATGACATATAGTTGGGTTTGATCCAATTTATTTTTAGTTGTTCTATGATAATTGTTTTCTAAATAGTGATAGGCTAATAGTTTGTGATTCTTAATTAATAGTTTGGGTTTAATAATATATGTGCATCATATATGTTTTCAAGCTCTCTTTTGACTTTAATATGCAACTGAATAGATGTTATGTTTTATTAGTATTTATACAATTTATGATGAACTACCAATTCTGTTAATGAATTTACAATAATACACATGTTTATATGATAATATGTTATAGTATGACAACTACTTAGTTAACTTTCTTGAATATCATTGTTATTGCAATTGTATACGCCTTTTAGTTACTATTAGATATTTAAATATGTGATTTAATTCTATGAAATATTTGTGTGGTAACATATATTATTTTCATATTAACATGACACTAAAATTCTCAAGATGCATGTTATATTTTCTTGAGCAACAAAATTTATTAGTATAAGAAAACTCATTTACAAGTAATAAAGATTCATATGTTATTATATGATCGAGAAAGTTGATAGTGAAATTTGTTTTGTTTAAACTATAGTGACAAATATGTGCATATATGATATACTTGTGATTGGCTATATCATGTTACATTTATGCATAAATTACATACATTTTCTTGCAAGTGATGAAAAGATATATATCTTATTTTATAAAGTTTTTCTATAACTTGTTTTCTACTGCGATATGTTATAACGTAGTGTATTATATAAATTGACTCTACATTATACCTTGATTTTATATGTCATCATGCATCATATAACTATTGTTGAATAAAACAACAAAACCAAATTTGTGGTTTATATGCTATCACAAAAAAGTATAAATATGTTTAACTATGACATCAAAAGTGTCATACTCTCTGAATCTGATTATTAATTTATAAAAGGTTATAAGATTTATAGAACGATAATACTACATGACTCAGTCATGTAACGATCTCTCAATTTATAATATATGAAAAGAAGATTGTTTTTAATGAAAGCTGGATAAAAGATGTTCATTTATCACACCTGAGATATGCTCATGAAGTAGCGATACCATTAAGAAAGTATGAGTTTAAAATGATTTCATACCCATGTGACTGAATAAAGAATGAGAATCCATGATTTTTTTAGGATTCTATCCCATTGCTTAAAGTGAATATGATGATGATCAGTGTAAAGGTCACGATCATGACCAAAAGAAATTTTAATAATGCCACCATGAAAGTTTGTTATTATGCTCATGTTAATAATGAGATCAACCATGTTAATTATGTGGTGATTATACAATGATAGTTATAAAAGGTCGTGATCATGGTAAATGAGAAAACTGTAATGATCTTATATTGATAGTGAGATCAACCATGTTAATATTGAAATCGACCACAAGAAGTGACTCACTAAGGAAGTGATCATATGAGAATATAATATATGAAACATGTATAACATGAATGTTTGAAATAATAAGATACGGTTCTCTCATATTTTATGTCGTGTATTAAACAAACACGAGTGCAACTAAAACATGTATGATCCATAAAACCTCCGATGAAGAATGAAAAGCTATAAGACTTATTCCGGTTCTACTTCATTCCCTTAATTGAATGTGATTATAAAACGATCATTGAAAATATCGTGATCATGGACATAATTGAAAAATTTGTAATGACGATCATAATAATAATGAGATCGGTCATCAGAAGTGTTATGATAGCCAAGTTGATAATGAGATTGACCATATCCGAATGATATGATAGCCAAGTTCAGAATTATAATAATGTTCATAATGAGATTGACCACCATAAGTGGCAAATTATGGTAGTGATTATACGAGAACAAACTGTGAAAAAGGATAAAAGTTATATAACACAATAGTTTGCAATGATAACACGTTGTTCTCTCGCATAATGCAACTACTACATATACGATCGTAAACTAGAAGTTTATGTATCATGATTATTTACTTAATTGGCATGACTGGTTAGACCACACCAAGTCAATGATGATGTAAAAGATAATGAAGAAGTAGAAGATTCTTCAAACTGATAATTTGTATGTAATGTTTGCTCTCAACGGGAAATTTATATTTGCAAAATAAATGAGGGTGTGAATACCTAAATATTCTGGAAGCGATTAAAGGATATGCATATCCCAACATGATACCATTCAGTGTTTTAAATCGATGCATCGTCTAAATGGTTATCAAATCCACAACCTGAAGCTTGTGTGATTGTGGCTTAGCTAATGTGATATCAAGCACATTAATCCATATTGGTATATTTATTTGATAATAGTGAATTTGATTCCCAAGTTATTAACGATCATTGGAATAAGTGTTATTGTTGAGATGATCACTAAACGTCTAGTATTGGTTACAAAGCCAATGATCATGAGAGGAGCAAAAGTTCATTTAAGTACATGTAATTTTATGTATAGTACCATCAATTCACATCAAGCCAATAAATTATAGTTCTCCCCGTACAGTTGGTTTTTGGTCAGGAGGCAAAGATGTCTCATCAAAGATTTGGGTTGTGTGACATATATTGAAACTCATCCACCACACCGCACAAAGATGGGACTTCTAAAAAGTTTGAGAATATGTTGGGTATAAATAATCATCTATGATTAAATACTTAAAGCCATTAGTGAGAAATTCGTTTATGGCTCATTGGTTTTCACTTTAGTGATTGAATGTTCCCAACATTAGGGGGAGATAACAAGCAGTTGGAAAGTGAAAACTGAAATGAATTATCATGTCATCTTGATCCTCAGACTATAAACTATGAACTAGAAGTTTAAAGTATAATTTATTTACCAATATTAAAGAACAAATTACCAGACAAGTTCATTCACCTAAATAGAGTGACTAAGTAAGTCACATAATCAACTGCTTATGCTCCAGTTATATTTGTGTCCCAAGAGGACAACCACATATTTTGTAATGAGTGGACGCCTAAAGCGTGATAAACTAGTTGATTCCAATAATAAAATTCCTCGAAAATTAGAACAAGTAGTTAAGATGGTCAAGTCGAGGTTATAGTAATAAGATCTCCTGAAGAGACAATAGACATGATGGTTCAAGAAGAACCTCACGTACCTGAAAATAAAGAGATCTCGATAAGTTGTATCATGTCTAAGATATGTATGGAATCGAAATAAAAATCGACGTCTTTATACTTTTGTATATAATGTAGTGCTTAAAATGATTAAATGATGAGGATCAAGATTTAAGATCTGCCTATGAACGTAAATATAGAAATGATTGGCCAAAATGAAAAGATGCAAATAAGGCAGAGTTGAATTCTCTAACGAAATGGAAAGTTTCGAACCAATAGTCCATACTACTGAAGTTGTGAAATATGTTGTATATAAACGGTTCTTTTATGCAAATTATGTGAAAATCAAATTGAGTGATATAAGGAAAAATTGGTGGCACAAGAATTTTCGCAAAGACCTATGATTGATTATGAGGATACGTATTCTCCAATGGTGGATGCATTGACTTTCCAATATTTTATTAGTCTAGTAATATAAAGAGAGAATTGATATTCGTCTTATGAATGTTATGAATCACTTAATACTGAAAGTTTACATGAAAGTCCTGAAGGATTAAATTATGTAGGTCATGTAAAGTAAGTTCTCGAGAACAATGTGATCATTTATACATATTCGGATTTTAATAGGTTATGATTATTTTACATGTTGGATATAGTTGGAACTCCTAACAAGTTTCTAAAGCAATTGAGTGCTTAAAAGGTTAGTTGAAACATCTTAACGATGTAATACTTATGCACCAAGAAACATACATAGAAAACTTGTACCCGGTGATTGTGATATCTCAATAAATAGTATACACGCATGGTACAATATGGATTTAGGAGATAAAAGCAAGTGTTCATGACATTTTTGCATATGATATAGATATCTATGTATTAAATGGGCAAATTTATGTAGTAAAACATCTAAATAGTGAAAGCACATGCATATTTGGATAAGATGGAAAGAATTCCCTCATGGATTGATAATGCTAGAAGCATCAATGATGTCAAAACCTCAAGAACGTATTATATCAAGTTGACAAAATACGTATGGACTAAATAGTCGAGACGAGTGTTGTACAACTCGAGATATTCGGATAAAGAGGGATATAAATTTGATTAAATTAGCCAGGTTCTATCAACATTCTACTTTTAAAAGTTCACTATAATCACAATTTACAGTAATGATGTCTAGGCATCATCGAGAGAAATTGTCGAGCTTTTAGAGGGGAAATTTTTGAATGACCTTGGCATGGTCTAATTATTACTCGAACTGCAGTTCGAGTATATATGTAATTATATTTTACCAATCCCTCAAGTACATCTAGAAAATGATATTTGGATATTTTAGTATGAACATAGTTGAACTTTAAAGGTTGTTAAGTCATTTGTTATAAGAAATGCCTATTATCATCTCCTACAAAAGTAGGGATTCTCATTCCAAAAGTACCATCGCTAAAGTGCAATTGTGCATTAATATTTCTTTCTATCTATGCATAATATATTTTTCTTATTTGAATTTATCTACATGATATAGCACATGTCCAATGAGGAGGCATTTGAATGGTAAAGCAGATATGTCGATACCCTAAAGGGATGATATGTGTTTATATTTACTAACCTATGAAAACTAGTTTCGTTAGTCTTGTAAATGTAAAGAATGTAACACAACATAGTAGTGGATCTTATGGCATTTGTTTGCAAGAGGAAGCACTAGAAGTCTCAGAAGAAGATTTTACAACATTACTCAATATAAAGTATTGCACTTCAAGGCATCAAACAACAAATTATTCTACAAAAGTTTTGAGCAGCATTCGAGGAAGATGGACACACGTTACTTAAAGGATACATATTATAATAAGGGGGAGATTTGTTCAAGTTGCACTCTTTTTCCCTTAACTAAGTTTCGTCCCATTGGGTTTTCTTAGTAAGGTTTTTAATGAGGCAACATACCTGATCCAGAAGTATTAGGGGGAGACAATATGCACTGCGCTCTTTTTCCCTTAGCTGAGGTTTTGTTCCATTGGGTTTTCTTAGTAAGGTTTTTAACGAGTCAGCATCACCAAGCGTATTAAAGAATAGTATATCATCATGTGGATAGTCAAGGGTGTGTTACGAATGCATCCATTATGTACTGACTATCCACATCTATAACTCCTATCTCTTTAGTGCATCCATTATGTAGTGACTATCCACATCTATAACTCCTATCTTGTTAGTTACTATTGTACTAATGTAAGAGCCTATAGATAATGGCATTTGTATATGATGTTGAAATCAATAAGAAATCCATCTCCCATTCTAGCATTCTTTTCTATACATTGCTAACAGAGCCGACCTAATGGGCTAATAAAACTAGGCAAAGGCCTAGGGCCTACAAAATCTAGGGCCTACAAAATCTAGGGCCTCCAAAGTTTATATATTATTCCAATTGTTGCTTGGGGCTGATTGTTTTAACTATTTTTTGTTTCTGATTTTTTGCCACCAAATTCATATGTACTGTGTACACACCAGAGTAGTTTAGGAATGATTTCATATTGCTATTAGCTGATTTCATTAGTTGTTTAGGGCTGATTGACTAGCAAACATGACAAACGACACAAAATTGTAGGCTTTCACGACGTTTGATTTGAACTCAAGGTTTATTGCCATTATCTCTATTCGTTATTAAAACGGATTCTATGGTCTCTTACTCACAGCATTTTATATCATTGTCATCTTCATATTGTCTTTTAGTCTTTATATCATTGTCGTCTTCATCATGTCTTTCATTCGAATCCGTTATGACGGCTTTCTGTTAGTTATAGTTACAAGTATTTAATTGCATCATTGCCATTGATTTAAGTGTGTTAATGAATGTGAACCAGTGGTGTGTTTTAATGAATGTGAACCAGTTATACAAAACATATAACATTCAAAAAGAAAATTGTTAACTTCATCACCTATAAACTTTTTATTTTATGATTGCCGGTCTCAAGATTGGGTGAAGGTCGAGGGTTTTGTTACTAAATACGTTGAAAATGATAATTTTGCAAAAGGGCCTCCACTTCGTAGTTCGCTTAGGGTCTCTAAAAACGTTGGAACGGCCCTGATTGCTAATAGGTTCTAGTTGTTACATAACACTTAACAATTATTTTAAGATTTAGAATAAAGGTAAACTGGTAATACACGTATATTTATTATTTATTTAATTGGCCTTGTTTAAAATTAATTAGGGTGTTTAGTTTGTAACAAGTTATTGTTTTTTATTAACAGTGTGACCAACAATGTTCCAACCTCTCTTATGGATGTGGAAATGGGTCAATGGGTCAGCAGGATAATGGGTACACTCAGGTTTCTAGGAGCCACCCCAAACCGAAAAATAATAGCATGAGGAACAATGTTTCAAATTCAGATGGTGATCAGTGGTTAAACAAATGACCAATCAGAAGGATATTCCCAATTATACGGGGAAAGGGTTACATAAGAAATTAAGACTGGCGGGTGTGGGCGTTGCCCGCTTGGCGTTTTGGCCCTTTAACGCCGGGTGCTCCACCCCGGGTTGGCGTTTTGGTGAGCGTTGCCCGCTTGGCGTGGGACACTGGCCTGGGGTGACGTGTCTGACAACAGTTGGCTGGGTGTTGATGACCGTTTGGCTAGTCCCTTCCACAACGCCGGCCGGGCCATGCCTCTTCAACACCCCACTTTTTTTGGTTGTGGACTGGTGGAGCCCGCACCTGCCACGTGTCGAGCAATGCCCCAACCCAAACCCCTCCATACCCCATAGTCTAAGGGAGGGACCAGCAGTTCAAAACAGAATGGGTTGGGTTTTAACTATCCTTGTGCAGTTCAAGGCCCAAAAGCCAGTAAAGGGACTGCCCAAAATTCACCTCCTAAGCAGGCCCATACGAGTACTTTGAACAGGTTTTATGTGCTTGATTTATTGGCGAGTGCTAAAGCAAATGAGTTGATTGATATGCATATGGACTTGTACCCTCACAGTATGGCGGTAGAAGAAGTATGTGCCACTAACAAGCAGCACACGGTTGATCCGGGTCGTGCCGTATCGTGGTAGAAAGTCCCATATACAAAGGGTGTGAACTCGGACGAGTTGGCTCAAAATACCATTAGTTACTCAGATTCAGAATACTCTAATGTAGATTACGATATCACAGAGGAACAACGTCGTCTAATCCGTAGAGCTATCGTGAAGTTTAAATGTGTTAAAATATAGGGAAATTGGCCTGTAATAATCTCACCTAGACCTTATTAGCCATTAATAATCCCACCTTAGAATATTCCCTCCACCAGTCCCACCTTTCATCTATTTTTCATACAATGGTCACCCGTTAAGAAAACTTAACGGAGTTAAGTTTTTTTTTACAAATTACAAACAAATTTTTAGGGGCTTTTGATCAGAACGACGATACGAGTCCATTGATGTAAAACTTGCCTAGAAACGGTGCTCCAAACGATGAAAACGGCGTTTCAATTCGGGTGTTTAAATTTCCAATTAACCAAAATCAAGTCACTTGGAGCACCATTTCGAAGTAAGTTTTACATAAATGAACTCGTATCATCATTCTGATCAAAAGCCCTAAAAATCTGTTTGTAATTTGGAAAAAAGCTTAACTCCGTTAAGTTTTTTTAACGGGGGACCATTGTAGGAAAAATAGGTGAAAGGTGGGACTGGTGGGAGGAATATTCTAAGGTGAGATTATTAATGGACAATAAGGTTTAGGTGGGATTATTACAGATCAATTCCCCTAAAATATATGATACAAAAAATTGGTCTTCGGGTGAATGGGAATACTTTTGGGATCAATGTGATGCGCTTGGATTGAACCAAAACTGTCATTGAGGATGTTGGTCCAGACACAAGTGGCTCAACTCAAGGGGGTAAGTATTTTGATCCTGTGATTGCCAAACCTGCTTGTCATAAATAATTCATGTTCATGTTCATGTTCATGTTTATCTTGTCGAATGTTGGAGGCGCTATTTTGGTTTGCTTCATTTTCTGGTCGCTAGGAAGGAGAATTCGGGGTAGGTTGCTGTTGTTATGTGGGATTTCTCCCTTTTAATTTTTGACAAATTTTTTTATTTGCTTCTTGGCGTCTTGCCAATTTTGTGTTGATTGGTCTCATTTGTTTAGTACTTTAAAGACCAATTATTTGTGAACTTGGCGTTGTGTTTACAGCCTTTTTCGGCCCAATTCAAAGGCCCATATATGCGTTTCTTGTGGTGTTTTTTTTGGGTCGATTACTCCTTTTGGCCCATCAGGTTGATTTGGGTTTGTTGTTGGACAAATTGGGCTAAGCTGTGGGGTGTTTGTTTGGACGTTAGGTGTATTTTTGGGCTTTGCTTTTCGGCCGTAGACTAGGATAAATTGGGCCCATTATAATCACATGTGGTCTTTTGTTTGGTCTGCTGATGTCGAAGGCCCAATTTTGGGTTTTTTTTGTTGCTTGATGCCAAGTCCAAAGCCCATTATGAAGGCCCAGTTTTGGTGATTTATGTTTTTAAGTTTAACTAGTAATAAGACCCGCGCGCGTTGCGGCGCGGTTACTTCGCAAACATCGAACGGATTAGTCCAAGCGTTATGTGATGTGTTAACCATATGAAAACGCACGTTTTGACGTATCCGATTGAACTCAATGTATCCTATAGTTGCATTGCGATTGGATCAAAACGTAACGTAAATCGAATTTATATCGTACAATCATAACGTATTATTTGCGACCCAACTAACTCGAATTTATATCGTTAAGCCAAAAACTCTCGAGGGGGGTCAAAATGACATTTACAAAGTTGATAAAAGTTAAGTGGTTAAAAATTGCATTTCCTAAACTTAAGGGCTAAGAAAGGGTGAAGATAAAATTTGATAAAGTTTTGGGGTAAGAAGGAAACTATAACAAAGTTGGGGCTGAAAAGAAAACTACCACAAAGTTGGGGTGTTAAAAGCAAACTATTTGTAAAATGAGGTAGTAGTTTATGGACTAAATTTACCATTTTATGAAACTTGGAAGGTACCAAAGTCAGTGGGCTAAAATTACAACATCGTAAAAGTATGGGGGAGGGGGAGGCAAAGCCGGCGGGGTTTCCACCGACTTTGTCCTTTAAGATATAGTAGAATATACATTTTAGTCTTCTTCTAATATTTAATATTTTGTATACATCTAAGAAAAACTGTTTTATTCGGTTTAGTTTTATTTATATACTAGCGCTTATAAACCTGTCTATTACACGGGTTGAATATAAAAAAATGCAATTCATAAATTTTTATATAATCTTTATCACACGGTTAAAGAATATAAAAATATTATTATATTATACTTTGATAGTTCATGAATTTTATCACATGGGTTGAGAAAACATAAATTATATTCTTATAAAAAATGTGTAATACTTTTGATAAAATTAAACTATGTTCTTTGTTTTTTTGGGTAAAATTAATTATATCAATTATTAACTTAGAAAAAATATATACTTGTTTTTTAGCTTATATTACTCACTTGTATACATATTGTTTGAACCACTATAATCGATCTACTAATAAATGTCTTATCTGCTTAAAAAACAAATTTTTTTTACAGTTTTTTGTTTTCTTTGTTTTATAGATTTTTAATTCAAATATGTCATTATATGTTTGAAGCTACTTCGTTATTGTTTGTTATTTCTTTAAAAATTTCTGAATCATACACAACGAAGCAAAGATGTTATATCGTGCTAACTAAATAACAAGTTTTGAGTTAAAAATGTACAAGAATTAACCAACTTCTGCGCATACGCATCTCAGTTGGATAAGACGTTATCGAGATCTTCATACACATAGGTTGAATCTATACTTTTTTAGGAACCTGTCCCAGCAGACGAGCAGAGTACTAGTTAATTATTATTTGGACATCGACAATATCCTGAATGTTTGTTGTTGGAATTCAATTTTAAATTTATTATTTTCAGCAAACATTTAAGACACAAATCTAATACTAATAAAGCAATCATATTAATGCCACTTGACATTCTAAGGCCACTTGGTATACTCTAACATCCATATGTGTTAATCCTAGTTGGCACCTGTTAACACTTGTTATACCACTCCTGAAGGGTGTTAAGAGGCATTAAAAGCCTCACATGTTAAGAAGTTAACTAGGAGAGAGAGAGGGAATCAAGCATTGCAAAATTTACACACACACAACATGCTATTATATATATATATAGGAGAGAGAGAGGGAATCAAGCATTGCAAAATTTACACACACACACACAACATGCTATTATATATATATATATATATATATATATATATATATATATATATATAATGTAAGTATCTATAGAAAACCCACTTTAATTTAGAAAACCCGGGAAACTCTAACCTCCCGAATTTAAAAAAAAAATATATATATATATATACACATGTTATATACATGTTTTTAAGGTATTTGGGCAAAAAAAATCAAAAAAAGCGCCGAGTAGATATTTTTTAAAAAAATAAACAAGTTTTGGTGTAACACGTGTTACAAATATGTCAGATGAATGTAACACGTGTTACACCAAAACTTGTTTATTTTTTTTAAAAATATCTACTCGGCGCTTTTTTGATTTTTTTTGCCCAAATACCTTAAAAACATGTATATAACATGTGTATATTTAAAAAAAAAAAAACATCGGGAGCTTTAAGTTTCCCGGGTTTTCTAAATTAAAGTGGGTTTTCTATACATCCTTCCCCTATATATATATATAGTGTAAGTATATGGAGAAAACCACTTTTATTGAGAAAACCCGGGAAACTCTAAGCTCCCGACATTTTTTTTTTGAAAAAAATAACACATGTAATATACATGTTTTTAAGACTTTTGGGCCAAAAAAAACAAAAAAGCGCCGAAGGGTTTTTTTTTTTAAAAAATAAACAAATTTCAGCAACTTTGCTGTGTAACACGTGTTAGGCAAAAAATGCTGAAAAAATTTGTTTATTTTTTTTTAAAATCCCTTCGGCGCTTTTTTGTTTTTTTTGGCCCAAAAGTCTTAAAAACATGTATATTACATGTGTTATTTTTTTCAAAAAAAAAAAAATGTCGGGAGCTTTGAGTTTCCTGGGTTTTCTCAATAAAATTGGTTTTCTATATATCCTTACCCTATATATATATATATATATATATATGTGTGTGTGTATTTTAATTAATGTAAGGGGCGTTAATGGGGGTTAAAACCATTTCCTTGTTGTGAGGTGAAGTGAAAGAGTGTCAAATATGTGATGTGATGCCTACATGTAGTTAAGGGGTGTGAAAGTATACCTTATAGCCTAATACTACTAAAACATTCTTATTAATGGCACGTGGCATTTTCTCCACTAACTTATTAATAATTGTTAATATTGCTAATTATTAAATTAATTTGTTATCTAATATTTAACATATGCACCATCTTCTTTAATATTTGAGTCTTATTAATGCCACATGACATTCTCTCAACTAATTTAGTAATAATATTGTTAATATTACTAATTATTATTTTAATTTAATATCTAATATATGCACCCTCTCCTTTAATTAATTAATTAATAATAATATTTGATATCAGATTAATAGACATAAATTTATAGTAAATATTTAAATCTAAATTTACATTTACCTTTAGTTTGAATATTGCAACATAATTGAATTATAAACCCATAAAAACATAATTAGTTAATAATATTATTAAATATCATATTAACAGATGTAAATTTATTTTAATACCTAAATCTAAATTTTACATTTATGTTTACTAGAAATATTGAAACATAATCCAATAAATTATAAACACACAAAATTTATCATGTATCAATACACAACTTTTTTTGAACGACAAGGAACGGCGTGCCAAGCACCGTGACACTGGGCGCTGTGGTCAAGGTCGACTACTCGACCGCCGCCAGCCCCTTGGCTCTTCCAGATGCACGGAAACCCGACCTCCACCCACCCGAAGGCACGACAGTGGAATAATCGGTAAAACCTCGCCTCCCATCCAAGACGAACCGGTGCCACTCGTATTCGCCCTTCACCTGAATGCCGTAGAAAATAATGGAAAGAGTGAGAGTCGAACCTGGGTCACAAGTAACACCAAGTCTTTCCACAACCACTCCACCACTACCTCATTGGCATCAATACACGACTTAACAATGATATTTGGATTTATAATTTTATATTTTAATTGATTTTTAAATAAATAATAAAATCCATTTTGATTTTAATTATTTAAATCAGCCATATATTTTAGGTATTGTTTTATATTAATTAACCTAACACTATGTAGATAAATTTATAGAGGATTAACGACATGCAATGAAATTAATAAAAAATGTGTATTGCATGTGTTGATGATAGAAAATATGTAATTCTATAATGTTAAAAATAATGCATACCTGAATTATTTTTCATCCATATAACAATATAAAATGAATGTACAATTACACAAATCTCTAAATAGTTCTTTGTACACGACATTTGTTGTTTTGTTCGTAATTTAATCAATATTAAATTTTGTTTATAACAATCTATTCTAATAAATAATTTTGTAAAATGCCATATGTCTAAGCATTTTTTTCTTACAAAAATTTTCTAATTCTCCATATACAAATTAATATTTTTAAACAAATATAATAATTAGTATCAAATTTTTTAAGATAGACATGTGCCTCCTAAGTCAAATATATTTAATTTAAATCGTTTATATTTTTAATATAAAAACCTATACCTAACAATATCCATATCCCTAATTGTATGTATTGTAAAACACCTATTACATACCATATTACATAGCTAATCAAATTTCGAGTTAATACTACATATGCTAAGTTTTATTGATTAAAACATAAACTAGATTATGATATGACAATTATTATTTACCTACAATACATGATTTAGAAGTAGTATTAACTGATTGTTTTAGTATATATATATATATCGAATTGAATAATAGAGATGGGTTAAGCAGTTCATAGTTGATAAAAACGATATAATTAAAAAAAACAAATGTTGTGCATAAAAAATTATTTAAAAATTTATGCATTGTAATCGTCTTTTCTTTTTCTATTGTTATACATAATAAAAATACTTCAGTTTTATAACTTTTTATACATAGTACAAAATTATATAATTTCTATTATATATATTATTGTAAATTTCGTACACATTATTATATTTTTATTTTTCTATTATACAACTCCATGTAATACATGGGTCTATAATCTACTTTAATAACAATGGCTAACAACATTCTAGAATTAAAATATTAAAAACTTTAAGGCACAAATTTAATAATAAATTGCTAACTAAATTCTTGAATTAAAACTTAAAAAACTAAATTTAATATTGTTGCCATTTTTTTCGACACAAAAACTTTAAATTAAATTGAATTCTAATTCCAATTCTAATTTAAATTTAAAAACCTAATATAACAAAACCGAATTATACCTAAAACTAAAACTAAAAACCAAAAACTAAAACTGATCGGTTTCGTAAAATCAGAAAACCGAAAATTTAAATTTTGGTTTTGTTGACTAAAACCAACCCAAACTGAAGCGTGAAGTGTACATGTGTACAAAATCAGCAGCAATGGAGACCTAGTTGAATTTGACACCCACTTGTACTACATGCATCTTTACTTGTATTGTGTCGTAAATTATTGTTTATTCAACTTGTGTCTTCCACGTCAGTACGTGTTAGAAAAGTGGTGTGGTAAAAAAAAAAAGTGGGATGGGGCGTGAAAGAGTGGCGTGGTGCGACACGACGCACAATTTTATTAATATTTTATATTTGAAATTTTTATAAAATCAATTAAATTTTAAAAACAATCATTAATACTAATATAATAAACAACAATATTAAAAAACATTACATAATATAAAAAAAGATTATATAATTTAAAAAAACGGAAATTAAAAAAAATAACCGATACTAACTACGATATTTTGCCTTGATTTCTTCTTTCAATTTCTCGTACATTTTTTTTATCTTCGTCTTCAAGGTGATTGGTTTTATACTGAGGAAATTCATATCTGATCGCTTTTCTTTAGCCAAGTCCTCGTTTTTCAAATTTATTTTTTCGTTTGAAAACCTCGGGAACTTTTTCTTTGTGAGTGTTTCTTTCTTGTTGGATGTTATTGTGTCACACCCCGATATTTACAGCTCAGCCCGGTGGGGAGTATCGTGACGTAAGATTGATATCGTCATAGTCAAACATACACAGAATAGCACATCGGAAGTCTTGGAATATAATATACTAGTTTATAGACCCATGTGTTACATGCTTTGAGGATAGAAAATTAGAAAATGAAAAGCTTTAAGATAATCATGGAGTTGATCGAGTTCTTGGAAAAAAATGTGTGTTTTAGTTTATACAAACTTTAATGAGTTTTTAAAAATAAATATGTTATTGTTGAGGTTGGTTGCGTTTGAAAAATATAACAATTATAAATTTGAAACATAACAATTATAAATTTTGATTTTTTTATATTTCATATTATTTCTTGCATCACACATAATAAATATAAATTTTGATATGAATACATATAACCCTAATATGAGCTATACATACAAAATTAAAGAAAAAATATAACATTACTCATTTTAAATGATGCGTTTACGAAGTAAGAATTTTGTTTTTGAATATAAAAGGATTAGTTTATTTTATTTCAAATTACTATTTTTGAATATAAAAGGATTAGTTTATTTTATTTCAGATAGAATGGAATTAATTCATTATCTAAGATTATACATATAATTATATATATGTTTAACATTTGTGAAAATGATAATAACAAATTATAAACATGATAAGGTTTGAAAGTTTTGGTTACATCAAATAGTGATAGATTGATGTATATATTTTTGGTTATCTCTATCTTCTTTTGATAAGTATGTTTTTATTTATTAAAGTAGAGATATTATATTAAGTATAGGTAAATAAATAACTAATATTAAGAATATTGAAGAGAAATCATGAATATAAGATTATTTTAATATATATTAAATTCAATCATTTAATAGACTTTATATTAATTTACTTATTATTTATTATGATTGAGGTAACATAATAACTTGACACATGGCCTTTAGTAAAATGCTTTGTTATAAAAGAATGCCATGTGGCATTAAGGTGACCTTTTTATTAGTATTAGATTATTACAAACACAATGTCTAAAATATATCAAAGTATTTAGTACAGACAAGCTTGTAATAATCCACAGGCGGATCATTAAAACAAAATGAATTTATCAGACTAATGGCTTATGCGAAGGAGTTGCAAATTCCTCGTCTAACAATTCCGAGCAGCTTCCAGCCTATTTACGTATTTGTACTTGTCACTTAGACTTTTGAAAATACGTCAGTTTTCACTGGTAAATACAATCAACCGACACATTTAAAAAAATGTTTATGAAAATAGCAAGGCACGAAAATAATTTATACTTGGGACAAACTATATCTCATATTATCAGTTTTACATAACTTGCTCTATATACGGGGCCCGGTACTATGCCGGTTCATGATTAACCGACACACCATTTATTCCCTTATTGGGAAACCCATATTAGGTATAAAATTATTTAATAAACCATGTCGCATCTGTCGGGTGTATGCCTACACCCCGTGCTTAGGTCGTGGTCATTTGCAATTAATGAGTCAAGGATATCAAGGACACGGTCGCATTAACCCCCAATGTTTCAGTCAAACAATACGAATTAAAACAGGTTATTTGAATTTCCCGACTTATTGGTCTTCGAATCCCATACCTGACCATGCGGTAATTATATTACCGTATCCCAAGCCCGTATAAGGGAAAATAGGTTAAGAGTATTTACCTGAGCTAGCTCCTGTCTTAAATTGCAAGATTTATAATAACTCAGCCGTATTCAATTAAGTAAGCGTAGGTACAATTTACCGGTGTGACACCTGTGTCTGTAATCATTGTAAACAGTTCAGTTATCAATAAAACAAAGTTATTTGATCCCAATGTTTGTTTATTTATGTTTGACATTTTTCATGTTTTGACTTTTGTTCAATTTCAAACTCTACATCGCTTTCTGGAGAGTTATACGCAAACTGGTGCGTAAACGTAATCAGTTTAATGCGACAAACACTCCGGAACATCAACATATGCTTAACATACTTTAAATAACCTTTACATAACTTAGAAATAAGTTTTGAAATCTTTAGTATGGCAAAAATCAAGTTTAATCGCTTACAGGGACTAAATTCGATAAGCTGCGAAAGTATGACGATTCGTACTAGAACAGACATTCCGGAACATGACCATAAGTTAAACATAACATAAATATCCTTTACATAGCTTAGAAATAGGCTTTAAGGGGTTCGGTGTGCTAAAATAAACTTTTGGGTCATTCAGGGACTAAAAGCGTCAAAAAGTGTACAAGTTTGCTTTTTCGCGCATAACTTACATTCTAAATACATCCGGACATCCAAAAATTTATGTAAGCACTAAAATATTTTATTTTAGTGTTTGGCATGAGAGAAATCCATTCGTCGCGCAATTTGGATCGTTTTTCGCGCTTATGCGCATTCCGTCATAATTAAGCGAACATCGCGATCATGCGACCAAACGAACCAACATCTAGCATATTTTTGAGCATCTTTCATGTCCACAATGTTTAGGCATCATTTTAGGGCCTTAAAGATGGCTTAACGGGCCTTAAACATGTCAGAAATAGCTCTAAACACCAACAGGGACTGAAACTGTCATTTTTGAAAGTTGGTTGCTGATCAGACTGCCCAGGCGGGGCGCGTAAGGTTTGTCCATGACTTACACGGGCCGCGAGGCCCTCCCAGATATGCAAAACCAGTTTAACAGCCTGTTAACAGCTGTTAAACACTCAAATGTTAAACACTCAAAACCCACTTGCAAATGGTATTTCTAAAACTATGGGCCATTACTAGGGGCTCCAATGGTTTTGTAAAACCATGGGCACGAGGTGTACGGCTGTGATTGAATCTCGGTTTACGAGGAACGATCTTAACGGTCCTAAGAAACCTATAAATACCCCTCACCCCTCATTTGCAAAACCCACACCTTTGAATCTGAATTTGTTCTCTAAGTTGATGTGTTTATCACTTCATACCTGAGAATATTCGGATCAAAACTTCCATTCTTGGACCCGTTGTAAGTCCTCTTTCGTTCTTTTAGCGTTTTCTACGTTGACCAGTTTATGGTCAACCCGAAGTTCGGTTGAACTTCGCAACGTGAGCGTAATCACGATGATTATAGTCCCCTGTGACTATACCTACTGATTACCACGTTATCTAGGCTCAGTGACGAGTCGTAGTTTCGGCCAAAATACGTATTCTTGCGTATTTTGTAACCAAACTACTTTTAAGTATCAAAACCGTTTGTTTTGATACCAAACCTGTTTTCTAACCTCGTTAAACATGTTCTAACATGTTTAGCTCGTCACTTTTAGTTTTGTGCTTGTCTAGGGTCGTAAAGGTAAGCGATCTAATCAATCGCTTATACTTTCGAACCCGACCCATTTGGTCGATCATTAGGATCCGACCAAACACATTAGGTGACCATAGTTGTATAGGGGAATAACCTTCCAAGGTTATACCTTATGGTCACGACGTTTAGTTAGTTGTATGATAGGTAGTTTATATGCCTTAGGTAAATGACCAAAATGCCCTTTTTACGCCAAAATTCATTTTAAGCATATGTAACATAACTTTTGACATCTAAACTGATTTGGCAACAATATTAGTCATATTAAGGCATATTTTACTTGTCATAGACTAGTTAGGCGGTCCGAACGCGTTTTACGCAAACGACGCGTTAAAGTAGCATAAGCTACCTAAACGGGTCGTAACGGGTCGTAAGCACTTAGGATAGGTATCATTTTAGTATGTAGGCTTTGTTAAACCATATTACATGAGTTTCCATACTCGTTTGGTTTACGAACCCTCATTCTATCCGATCCTCCGATTTAGGTCCGGTTTATTAACATAGTTACCTATATTAGGTGCCGTTTGATTTCCGTGATCTCTAGCATTGTTTGGTTGTCACTCAAGGACTCCTAGGCAATCTCAAGTGAGTACATAGACCCCTCTTTTACTGTTTTTCAAACATTTTGGGGTGAAACACATGTGCCTACTTGTTACATTCATGCTTTCCATGTTTTCATATCATATACTTGCTATGTTCACTAGTACGCATATAGTACATTGTTTTACTTTACATTTCTGCTATGTATGTTGACTAAGCATGCTAGCACACTGATTTACATGACTTTTCTGCTTCGTATGTTAACTTAATATACTTAGTATATTGTTTTCATATAACATGTTTACATTTGGTATAACATTTGGTTTGTACAAACGGGACTTATATACGTTCATTAACATTAGCTACGCCGCTCGGTAGTAAGTAATGGTACCATAAGACTTGACAAATCCCGTTCCTGACATCCTAGGTTTGTTTGGGTGTAAGGAATGACTGAATCCGAAAACATTTCTTTTGATAACCTTGACTTAGGGTTATCCGTCTGTCTCAAGGCTTGAATGTATGCGTTAACTTACCACGTAAGTGTTAGTATCAATAAAACATGCATTTACTTTGCAAAACATAACTTTTTGATATATTCAAAATACTTTGTTTTGTACATTTTTACATTTGGTTTATGTAACAACACATTACTTACCATACATAACATTTGTTACACATTACTTGACCACATTTGGACATTTAACATTTGATATGGTTTACACAAGGACTTTCTGACAATTGGTTTAAACGTAGACTTTATACATTGGTGGTTTGTTTAAGAGACTTAAGTAACGAGATGTGAGTAGTATGATACAAGCATGGTGGATACGCCGCTGGTACTTCCTATATATAAGTGCTTGTATTATATTACATATCATAGCGTTATTTAAATCGTTCAATTTGGACTTATACATTTTACACAAGTAACATGTTTTTCACAAGACTTTGGTTTACAAAACAGTTTGTTTTATATTATGCAACTCATTTTACTTGGTTATTCATTTAACCATATATTATTCTTTCATTTATACATATCATATGATCTTATCGCTTTCTAAATAACTTACAAAACAAAACAATTTACAAGGTTCATGACCAAATTTTAGTAAACATTTTCTTAAACTTAAGTCATGAATCCTCTTTTCACAAAACCTATGTATCTCACAGGCATTTTTATGCTGACGTACCTATTTTCACATGTGTTTTCAGGAGCTGTTGCTTAGGATGATGATCGTGACATTAGGGCGGACCTGTGCCTTAGAGAATTAAAATGAAGATAGACTTAGTTTAATTTTGTCATGTACTCTTTGGTTCTTGTTTTGAGACAATGTATTCCACCTTTGGTTATCAAATAAAATTGCAATTTTAATTACCATGGTTGTGAAACAATTGATTATGTTACAACACTCCCCGACGTTTCCGCCACGTTTTGTTGTTATACGTGGTCGGGGTGTGACAGAAAAGTTGGTATCAGAGCCAATGGTTATAGGGAATTAGGTTATTAGTAATGCTTTGACCTAGACTATAACTTTCTAGGACCCCAACACAAGTTATCTTGTGTTTAGATCTTAAAACATGCACTTCACCTATCCTTAGGTGATAACCACAATGAGAACATCAATTCCGAATCCGCTTTGAAAATTAATCACCTATTCTTGGATGATTGATTACTAGGTTTTGAACCCTCTGTTGTAAGGTTTTGAACCCTCTGTTACAAGGTTTTGAACCCCTTTGAATTTTCAAAATCTCGTCAAAGTTTTGGGTTTTGAATAGTGTGAACACGTGCAAACTGGAAGAGTGAATGCCTGTACCCTGGGTTTTCTGTCTAAGGCTAGAGTGTTCGTACAAATCCACATAATCGGACCAGTCACTCTTACCTGGGAACTCTTGGGGTGAGTGTTCACTTATAGGCGAGCATGTCTTCGCGATACATTATTTTTGACCCATTTACTTTGATTAGTCACAATATGTTGTTTGTTTGCCTTATGGTAACGAACAAATGACCACCATCTTTGCTGTTGTCAATTTTTTGTATCATCTCATTCTTTTCATCCAATCATCTCACTCGTTTCCTTTCATGTTCCTCTTTTAGAATGCCTCCTCGACGCGACAATCAGATAGCAAATGCCGAACTGGCAGAAATCATCGCGCAGCAAATGGCTGCTGCTTTCCCAAATCTTATTGCTCAACTGAACCAAGCCAACAACAACAATCATGCTCCATGCAATTTCAAGAGTTTCAATTCGGCTAAACCACTCAAGTTTAGTGGTACTGAAGGAGGAACTGGGCTCCTACAATGGTTCGAGAGCACTGAGAGTACGTTTCGCCACGTTCAGTGTCCTGATAATCGCAAGGTCGAGTTTGCTTCCAGTGTGTTTCAGAAGAGGGCTCTTACATGGTGGAACGGGGTTATGAGAGACCGCGGTGCTGAGGTTGCTTTAGCACATACTTGGGCCGAACTTAGGGCCCTTATGATGAAGGAATTTTGCCCTCGTCATGAACTGCGAGCTTTGGAAAGGGAATTTGATGATTTGAAGCAAGATAGTGGTGAGCATCGGGCTTACACTGATAGGTATGAAGAATTGAGTCTGCTTTGCCCGACCATGGTTACCCCACTCGATAAGGCTATCGAAAGGTACATCGATGGTCTACCTGACTCAGTGCAAGACATCATTACTGGTAGTAACCCTACCACAGTCCGTCAGGGGATCGAGTTAGCAGCGACATTGATTAAGTCACAGGTTCGGAAGGGAAAGCTGCATAAAAAGGGTGACAAAGGTAAGAAGCAGGCGTCTGACAAAGAGGATGGCAAGAAAGGTAAAAACAAGAAGGGAAAGGATTCTGGTTCCTCAAAGGGGTCTAGGAAGCGAAAGGCTTCCCAAAACTATGTCGTTACTACACAGGCTCAAGCTTCACCAAATCAGCCTACGCAACCACCCGCCAAGAAGCCTTATCTTGGCAACGCACCTTTGTGCAACAGGTGTAACGGCCATCACCTACCACATCTCCAATGTCGTCATTGCACTAACTGTGGAAGAAATGGTCATCTTGCCGCTACATGCCGCATTCCTGTCAACCAGAATCAGGCAGTTCAGAACCAAGCCCAACAAGTTACTCAGCCTCTTGCTCAGCAACAAGGTCAAGCTGCACGACCTCATTTTCCTCCTGGTTCGTGCTACAATTGTGGGGATCTGACCCACTATAGAAACCGGTGTCCAAGACTAGCTAACGCAAATCCAAATCAGAATCAGGCTCAGGCTCGAGGTCGAGTCTTCAACATGAATGCACAAGAGGCGCAAGCAGACGATAATGTGGTCAACGGTACGTTCTTTATTAATAATCAGCCTGCATCTGTTCTTTTTGATTCGGGTGCCGATAAGAGTTTTGTGTCATTATCTTTTGAGCCATTGCTTCGCATGTCTAGAACGAAACTAGGAAAACCCTTGACAGTAGAAGTTGCTAGTGGTGAACCCATTGTTCTTAATTCTGTTCTTCGCAACTGCCAGTTGAACCTTAATAACCATCTTTTTCCAATCGACCTCACGCCAATGCAACTTGGAAGTTTCGACGTTATAGTGGGTATGGATTGGTTAGCCAAGCATCACGCAGAGGTAGTTTGTTTCGAGAAGATTGTTCGTGTGCCGCTTCCGACAGGGGAGATCCTACAGGTTCGTGGTGAGAAACCTGCTGGTAGTCTCAAACTCATGTCTTGTTTTAAAGGTCGAAAGTATCTACGAAAGAACTATGTGGCCTTTTTTGGCACATGTTGTAGCAGATAAGGGCAAAGGTAAGTCTATTCAAGATATCCCTGTTGTTCGGGATTATCCCGAAGTATTTCCTGAAGAGTTGCCTGGCCTACCCCAGCACGCCAAGTCGAGTTCCGTATTGATCTCGTACCTGGTGCAAATCCCATTGCCAGATCTCCATATCGTCTTACACCGTCTGAGATGCAAGAGTTGTCTAAGCAGCTTCAAGAGCTCTCTGACAAAGGTTTTATTCGTCCTAGCTTTTCACCTTGGGGTGCTCCCGTTCTTTTTGTCAAGAAGAAGGATGGATCTTTTAGGATGTGTATCGATTATCGTGAGCTTAACAAGCTTACCATCAAGAATCGATATCCCCTACCTCACATTGATGATCTCTTTGATCAGTTACAAGGTGCTTCTTATTTTTCGAAGATTGATCTTCGTTCTGGATATCATCAACTTCGTGTGCATGAAGAAGATATTCCCAAGACAGCGTTCCACATTCGTTATGGGCATTATGAGTTCACAGTTATGCCTTTCGGGTTGACTAATGCTCCTGCTGTTTTCATGGACTTAATGAATAGGGTCTGCAAGCCTTATTTAGATAAGTTCATCATCGTTTTTATTGATGACATCTTGATTTATTCTAAGAGGCGAGCTGATCATGAGCAACATCTTCGTCTCACTCTGAAACTCCTAAAGAAAGAGCAACTTTTCGCCAAATTCTCCAAGTGTGAATTCTGGCTTAAGGAAGTTCAATTTTTAGGACATATTGTCAACGAACAAGGTATTCATGTAGATCCCTCCAAGATCAGTGCGATTAAGGATTGGGATACGCCTACTACTCCTACTGAAGTTCGTTCTTTTCTTGGTCTTGCGGGTTATTACCGCCGCTTCATTGAAAACTTCTCAAAGATTGCAGTTCCTCTAACTGCTCTAACTCAGAAGAACAAACCCTTTGAATGGGGATTTAAGCAAGAGGAAGCATTTCTGACTTTGAAACAGAAACTTTGTGACGCGCCTATTCTGACTTTGCCGGAGGGCAATGATGATTTCGTCGTTTATTGCGATGCATCTAAATTGGGTCTTGGCTGTGTTCTCATGCAAAGGAACAAAGTCATAGCATATGCATCGAGGCAGTTGAAGATACATGAGAAAAACTACACCACTCATGATCTTGAGTTAGGTGCAGTTGTCTTCGCTCTTAAGATCTGGAGACATTATCTGTATGGTACAAAATGTGAGGTTTTCACGGACCACAAAAGTCTTCAGCATATCTTCAATCAGAAAGAACTCAACATGAGGCAACGACGT
Organism: Helianthus tuberosus; assembly: GCA_030545235.1. NCBI lineage: Eukaryota > Viridiplantae > Streptophyta > Magnoliopsida > Asterales > Asteraceae > Helianthus > Helianthus tuberosus. The sequence goes on along the minus strand of CM060403.1, from coordinate 94,485,134 downwards.
TGGGTTGAGCTTCTAAACGACTATGACTGCGAAATTCGCTACCATCCTGGTAAGGCAAATGTCGTAGCCGATGCTTTGAGTCGTAAGGAACGTACTAAGCTTCATTGTGTTCGTGTTCAATCTGATATTCAAGCCAGATCTGATATCCAAACCCGCATCTCTCAGGCTCAACACACTTGTGTTTCACAAGGTTTGATGGGTAAGGAGTTACCCTATCACATAACACCTGATCTTGAACTGAAGGACAATGGATCGTATTACTTCATGGACCGTTTGTGGGTCCCAAGCCAAGGTGATCTTCGCACCTTGCTTATGGATGAAGCCCATAAGTCTCGTTATTCTATTCACCCTGGCTCAGATAAGATGTATAAGGATCTTCGTATTCAGTATTGGTGGCCTGGTATGAAGAAAGACATTGCCTTATATGTATCAAAATGCCTTACTTGTCTTAAGGTTAAGGCTGAGCATCAACGTCCTTCTGGTTTATTGGAGCAACCAGAGATCCCAGTTTGGAAATGGGAAAACATTGCTATGGATCTTGTTACCAAACTTTCGCGCACAAAGAAAGGTCATGATGCCATCTGGGTAGTTGTTGATCGTCTTACTAAGTCAGCACATTTCTTGCCAATCCGTGAGGATTTTTCTGCTGAAAGGCTGGCTAAAATCTATGTGGATGAAATTGTATCTCGACATGGTGTTCCTTTGAACATCATTTCTGACAAAGATGCTCGCTTCACTTCTCATTTTTGGAGAACCATGCAATCTGCTATGGGGACCCAACTTAATCTGAGCACAACTTATCATCCGCAAACAGATGGTCAATCTGAAAGAACAATCCAGACTCTGGAGGATATGCTTAGAGCTTGTGTGATCGATTTTGGTGGTAGTTGGGATACACATCTTCCGTTAATTGAATTCTCCTACAACAACAGTTATCATTCCAGCATCAACATGGCTCCTTTCGAAGCTCTCGATGGTCGAAAATGTCGTTCACCAGTCTGCTGGAATGAGATCGGTGAGGATCAGCTTACTGGACCTGACCTCATTTTAGAGACAACTGATAAGGTTAAGAAAGTTCGTGATAACCTTCAGACAGCTCGAAACCGTCAAAAGAGTTACGCGGACCAACGACGCAAGCCCTTGGAATTTCAAGTCGGTGATCGCGTATTACTTAAGGTCTCACCTTGGAAAGGTGTGATCAGATTTGGAAAGAAAGGAAAACTTGCACCTAGATATGTTGGACCATTCAAGATCGTCGAAAGAATCGGTAAGGTAGCCTACAGACTTGAGTTACCTCCTGAACTTGGAAATGTTCATCCAACCTTTCACGTGTCCAATCTCAAGAAGTGTTTAGCTGATGAGAACCTCCACATACCGCTTGATGAAATTCGTGTGGATAACACGATGCATTTTGTTGAGAAACCAGTGGAAATCATGGACCGTATGGTCAAGTGGCTTAAACGCAAGTGCATTCCTTTGGTCAAAGTTCGCTGGGAATCTAAACGTGGACCTGATTTTACTTGGGAACGTGAAGATCAAATGAAGGCAAAGTATCCGCATCTATTTTCACGAGTTTCCTCTAAATAAATTTCGGGACGAAATTTCCACAAGTAGAGGAGACTGTGACACCTGTGTCTGTAATCATTGTAAACAGTTCAGTTATCAATAAAACAAAGTTATTTGATCCCAATGTTTGTTTATTTATGTTTGACATTTTTCATGTTTTGACTTTTGTTCAATTTCAAACTCTACATCGCTTTCTGGAGAGTTATACGCAAACTGGTGCGTAAACGTAATCAGTTTAATGCGATAAACACTCGGGAACATCAACATATGCTTAACATACTTTAAATAACCTTTACATAACTTAGAAATAAGTTTTGAAGGCTTTGGTATGGCAAAAATCAAGTTTAATCGCTTACAGGGACTAAATTCGACAAACTGTGAAAGTATGATGATTCGTACTGGAACAGACATTTCGGAACATGACCATAAGTTAAACATACCATAAATATCCTTTACATAGCTTAGAAATAGGCTTTAAGGGGTTCAGTGTGCTAAAATAAACTTTTGGGTCATTCAGGGACTAAAAGCGTCAAAAAGTGCACAAGTTTGCTTTTTCGCGCATAACTTACATTCTGAATACATCCGGACATCCAAAAATTTATGTAAGCACTAAAATATTTTATTTTAGTGTTTGGCATGAGAGAAATCCATTCGTCGTGCAATTTGGATCGTTTTTCGCGCTTATGCGCATTCCGTCATAATTAAGCCAACATCGTGATCATGCGACCAAACGAACCAACATCTGGCATATTTTTGAGCATGTTTCATGTCCACAATGTTTAGGCATCATTTTAGGGCCTTAAAGATGGCTTAACGGGCCTTAAACATGTCAGAAATAGCTCTAAACACCAACAGGGACTGAAACTGTCATTTTTGAAAGTTGGTTGCTGATCAGACTGCCCAGGCGGGGCGCGTAAGGTTTGTCCATGACTTACGCGGGCCGCGAGGCCCTCCCAGATATGCAAAACCAGTTTAACAGCCTGTTAACAGCTGTTAAACACTCATAACCCACTTGCAAATGATATTTCTGAAACTATGGGCCATTACTAGGGGCTCCAATGGTTTTGTAAAACCATGGGCTCGAGGTGTACGGCTGTGATTGAATCTCGGTTTACGAGGAACGATCTTAACGGTCCTAAGAAACCTATAAATACCCCTCACCCCTCATTTGCAAAACCCACACCTTTAAATCTGAATTTTTTCTCTAAGTTGATGTGTTTATCACTTCATACCTGAGAATATTCGGATCAAAACTTCCATTCTTGGATCCGTTGTAAGTCCTCTTTCGTTCTTTTAGCGTTTTCTACGTTGACCAGTTTATGGTCAACCCGAAGTTCGGTTGAACTTCGCAATGTGAGCGTAATCACGATGATTATAGTCCCCTGTGACTATACCTACTGATTACCACGTTATCTAGGCTCAGTGACGAGTCGTGTAACACCTGTGCCTCCACGGCCATCAAACAAATACCGAACCAATGAAATAGTATATTTCATACTTGGGATTTGTAAAAATATGTGTATCATTTGCACATATCAATTCTTGTTCAATTTCAAACTCTAAATCACTTTCTGGAAGGTTATACGCGCACCGATGCGTAAATATAACCAGTTTAATGCAACAAACACTCCGGAATAGTGACATAGGCTTAACATACCTTAAATAACCTTTACATAACTTAGAAATAAGTTTTGAAGGCTTTGGTATGGCAAAATCAAGTTAAATCGCTTACAGGGACTAAATTTGACAAACTGCGAAAGTATGCCAATTTGAACTGTAACAGACATTCCGGAACATGACCATAAGTTAAACATACCATAAATATCCTTTACATGGCTTAGAAATAGGCTTTGAGGTGTTTGGTGTGCTAAAATAAACTTTTGGGTCATCCAGGGACTAAAAGTGTCAAAAAGTGCACAAGTTTGCATTTTTACGCATAACTCACGTTCTGAATACATCCGGACATCCAAAAATTTATGTAAGCATGACTATATTATGCTTTAGTGTTTGGCTTGTCAAAAATCCATTCGTCGCGTCATTTGGATCGTTTTTCGCGCTTATGCGCATTCCGTCGTAATTAAGCGAACATCACGTTCGTACGACCAAACAACACCCGGCATATTTTTGAGCATGTTTCATGTCCACAATGTTTAGGCATCATTTTAGGGCCTTAAAGTTGGCTTTACGGGCCTTAGAAGTGTCGGAAATGGCCTTAAACACGTGCAGGGACTGAAACTGTAATTTCTGAAACTTGTTTTCTGATCAGAAGGGCTAGGCGGCCCGCCTCAGTTTCTGAACATCCTCAGGCGGCCCGCGTCCCACTATCAGACCAGATTAACTGCATTTAACAGCAGTTTGCAGCTGTTTAATCCTCCACCACACATTCTAAAATGCTTAGTCAGCTGATAAGTATCAATTTGAGCTACCATAAGGTCCCGACACTTGTACGGGTGGGATTAAGGCACGTTTTCCATGAAACGATCCTAACGGTTCGGGTATTCCTATAAATACCCATTCACCACAACCTCATTTCTCACAAGAATCTGGATTTGAGAGCTCTAAGTTGAAACCATTGTTTCATACCTGAGTTCTTGGATCGAGATTAGCATTCGGGGACCCTTCGTAAGTATTCTTTCATTCTTTTCCTTATTTTATTGCTTTTCGAGTCAGAAAGTCAAACTTTGTTTGACTTTCAGCGTTGACCAGTAATGGTCAATGCGAAGTTCGTTTGAACTTCGCAACGTGAGTGTAATCACGTTGGTCATAGTCCCTTGGGACTATGCCCACTGATTACCACGTTGTCTAGGGTCGTAGGGTAGGCGATCTAATAAATCGCCTATACCCTCGAACCCGACCCAGTTTAGTCGATCATTAGGATCCGACCAAATACATTAGGTGACCATAGTAGGTAGGGAATAACCTTCCGAGGTTATACCCTATGGTCACATCGTTTAAGTAGTTGTATGATAGGTAGTTTATATGCCTTAGGTAAATTACCAGAATACCCTTTTCATGTATAATTGGTAATTAAGCATATGTAACCTAAACTTTTGTCACATAACTGATTATGTAACATGTTTAGGCATATAACACTTGTCGTAGAACTAGTTAGGCGGTCCGAACGCGTTTCACGCGAACGACGCGTTAAAGTAGCATAAGCTACCTAAACGGGTCGTAATGGGTCGTAAGCTATTAGGTTGGGTTTCATTTAGCATGTAGGCTTTGATAAACCATATGACACGAGTCTCTATACTCGTTTGGTTTACGAAACCTCATTCTATCCGATCTTCCGATTTAGGTCCGGTTTATTAATGTAGTTACCTATATTAGGTGCCGTTTGATTTCCGTGATCTCTAGCATTGTTTGGTTGTCACTCAAGGACTACTGAGCATTCTCGAGTGAGTACATAGACCCCTCTTTTACTGTTTTCCAAACTGTTTTGAGGTGAAACACATGTGCCTACTTGTTACTTTCGTGCTTTCCTGTTTTCACATCATATACTTGCTATGTTCATTAGTACATTTATAGTACATGATTTCATGGTGTTCTATGCTTTATATGATGACTTTGCATACTTAGTACATTGTTTTACATGACTTTTCTACTTTGTATGATGACTTTGCATACTTAGTACATTGTTTTATACTGCATCTCTGTTGCATATGTTCCAGTAACATATGGACACATTGTTTTACAGCTCTACCCTGTATGTTTACTCTAGCATACTAGGTACATTATCTTCATAAAACATGCTTACATTTTGGTATGACATTTGGTTTGTTTAAACTATACTATACATTCATTAACACCGATCATGCCGTTCGTTAGTAGGTAGTGGTACCATAGGACTTGACAAATCCCGTTCCGGACATCCCAGGGAAAGGGGATGAAAGGAATGACCGAATCCGAATACATATTCTCTTGATAACTCACTTTTACATAGTTATCCGTCTGTCTCAAGGCTTGGATGTATGAATTTTCACAATACCGCATAAATGTTCATATTCAGTATAGCATGCATATATCTTACAAAACATAACTTTGATTTAAACCAAGTTTTACTTCAATACTTTGTTTTGTATTTTTTTACTTATGGTTTAAGTAGTCTAAATTTTACTTACCATACATATCATTTTGGTTATACATTACTTGACTACTTTTGGACTATAAACATTTGACATGGTTTATACAAGGACTTTTGACTATTGGTTTAAACATAGACTTATTACATTGGTGGTTTGAGTAAGTGATTAAGTAACGATGCGTGTGTAATATGATACAAGCATGGTGGATACGCCGCTGGTACTTCCTATATATAAGTGTTTGTATGGTATTACATATATCGTAGCGTTATTTGAATTATTTCAGTTTGATACATATAACATTTTATACAAATAACATACCTTTCACAATACATTGTTTTACAAACAACTTAACTTTTACAAACTCAGTTTACATGGTTATTCATTTAACCATGCATTATTTTCTTATTTATACATATCATCTGAACTTATTGTTTTTCGAATGATTTACAAAGACAAAGCAAATTACAAGGTTCATGACTAAACATTTTCTCAAACATAAGTCATGAAACCTATTTTCACAAAACCTATGTATCTCACAGGCATTTTTATGCTGACGTACCTATTTTCACATGTGTTTTTCAGGAGCTGTTGCATAAGATGATCAAGATACACATAGGCAGACTTGGGCTTTAGTGAAAATAAAAGATGCAAGACTAGTTAATTATGTTGTATTTCTTTGTTTGTTAAGACATTGTAACACTTTTAATCAATAAAGCGAAACTTTAATTTCCATGGTTGTGAAACATTAATTCTGTTACAACACTCCCCGATGTTTCCGCCACGTTTTGTATGTTCTACGTGGTCGGGGTGTGACAGAAAAGATGGTATGAGAGCCAATGGTTATAGGGAATTAGGTTATTAGTAATGCTTTGACCTAGTCTATAACCTTCTTAGGACCCTAACGCGAGTTTACTTGCGTTTAGTCATAAAACAATACCGTCACCTATCCTTAGGTGACGATCACAACAAGAACATAAATTTCCGAACCACTTTGAAAACTAATCATCTGTTCTAGGATGATTGATTACTAGGTTTTGAACCCTCTATTGTAAGGTTTTGAACTCTCTGTTATATGGTTTTGAACCCCTTTGAGTTTTCAAAATCTCGTCAAGGTTTTGGGTTTTAAATAATGTGAACACGTGCAAACTGGAAGGGTGAATGCCTGTATTCTGGGTTTTCTGTCTAGGCAAGCACTTCGTATACATCTCATCAGACGCGAGACCAGTTGTGCTTACCTGGGAATTCTTGGGATGAGTGTTCACTTATAGGCGAGCATGTCTTCGCGATACATTATTTTCGACCCATTTACTTTGATTTGTCACTATGTGTCGTTTGTTGCTTTGTAGTAACAAACAAATGACCACTATCCTTGCTTTCATCAGATTTGTTTCATCTCATTCTTGTCGTCTAATTCTCTCTCTCGTTTCCTTTCATGTTTCCTCTTTTAGAATGCCTCCTCGACGCGAAAGCCAGATAGAGACTGCCGAATTGGCAGAAATCATTGCGCAGCAAATGGCTGCTCAATTCCCAAACCTCTTTGCTCAATGGAACCAAGCCAACAACAACAACAATGTTCTATGCAAATACAAGGATTTTAACCAGGCTAAACCACTCAAGTTTAGTGGTTCTGAAGGAGCGACTGGGCTTCTTCAATGGTTCGAGAGCATTGAGAATACTTTCCGCCACGTGCAATGTCCTGACAATCGCAAGGTCGAGTTTTCTTCGAGTGTGTTTCAGAAGAGGGCTCTCACATGGTGGAACGGGATTATGAGGGATCGTGGTGCAGAAGTTGCTCTAGCACAGACATGGGCTGAACTTAGGGCTCTCATGATGAGGGAATTCTGTCCTCGTCATGAGCAGCGAGCTTTGGAGAAGGAATTTGATGAGTTGAAGCAAGATAGTGGTGAGCACAGGGCGTATACTGATAGGTTTGAGGAGTTGAGTCTGCTTTGCCCGACAATGGTTACCCCACTTGACATAGCTATCGAAAGGTACATCGACGGCCTACCTGACTCGGTACAAGACATCCTTACTGGTAGTAACCCTGCCACACTCCGTCAGGCGATCGAGTTATCAGCGACATTGACTGAGTCGCAGATTCGGAAGAATAAATTACACAGGAAGGGTGACAAGGGCGAGAAACAGTCGTCTGACAAGGAGGATAGCAAGAAAGGTCAAAACAAGAATGGGAAGGATTCTAGTTCATCGAAGAGGGCAAGGAAGCGTAAGGTTTCCCAAAACTATGCCATTACTGCACAGGCCCAAGCTGCACCAAATCAGCCTGCGCAACCACTAGCCAAGAAGCCTTATTTTGGCAATGCACCTTTGTGCAACAGGTGTAACGGCCATCATCAACCACACCTCCAGTGTCGTCAGTGCACCAACTGCGGAAGATCCGGTCATCTTGCTGACACCTGCCGCATCCCTGCTAATCCGAATCGCCCAGTTCAGAACCCGGCTCAACAAGTTGCTCAGCCTCTTGCTCAGCAACAGGGTCAAGCTGCACGACCACACTACCCACCTGGTGCCTGTTACAATTGTGGGGATCTGACCCACTACAGAAACCGATGCCCAAAGCTTGCTAATGCAAATCCGACCCACGGATGAGCATTCAGCTGAACAAAGGATGTTGCTGTCTTATGCCTTTGTTTCTTTTGTTTTCGTGTATTGTGAAACAATATGTCTCGTTCATAAATAAAAGTTGTTGTTCACAATTCTGATATACAAGTATAATTACATGTGTGTATGACTTTTCCTATGATACCTACATCAAGGAACTATGTTCCTTACAAACTACTCTTGTGATTCTCTCTTTCAAATGATCGCTCATGATTCCTTCGAAAATTTTAAGTACTCGTTTCATTCTAAGATACGAAGTACAGAAAATAAAGTGACATTATGAGTAATCATGCTTCTGTACAAGTATTTCAAAAACAATCTTCATGATCTCAAAACATTTCATATAGTTTGAAAACAATTTATCTAAATACATTATCTATGTTATTTCAAAAACATTAGCCATGTTATCAAAACCAACCTTCCTAATTTCAAAATATTTCATATAGTCTGAAGGCAATATTAACACAATACATTTTCTTATCAAGTGCATGATTTCGAAAAGCATCATTCATGTCTTTCAAAAACCTTATACATAATTTCAAAATTCATCTCTCATGATTTTAAAACATTTTTGTAAATATATCTATCTAATACACCTACTTTATTTCAAAAGTATTATATATAAGGTTTCAAAAACGGTAAACACATTTTTTCTTAAAAGAACCCCATGCACAGTTTTCAAAAATATTTTCCTCGTACATCGACTTAACTTTCAAATTTCGCTTCATATGTCGCCTTGGCATATCTGGCATCTCAACTTTGTAAAGCATTTCAACTTCATGTTTTGACATAAGCACGTCCAGTGCAAGGTTTCAAAACATCTTCAACTTCTAAAATCCATATGGGATCTTTTTATCTTCATATTTAGACCCTTGTGGATGATCATCATTCAAATCAGAGTCCTTAATTGGATTCTTTATGTACCTTAATTCGAACATTTCGAGTTCTAGTAATCGAAATCGAATTTTCTTTTTGAATCTTTCTATCTTTATAGTTAGATTCTTGATAATGTTTAAAGTGCCAAATGAAATCCATGAGATGGATTCCTAGTGTGCTTTAAATACATGTACTCTGTTAGCAGAACAAACTTCTAGTTAAACAATTTTGTGGTTATGTGACTATGTGTTTATTCATCTTATGTTTTCTTTTATGCATTTTTGTGTTTTTAATACTCTAGATATTCGTTATCCAAATCCTCGCAGAATCTTTCATATCTTCATATGAGGGATTCGTAGCAGGATATTCAAAAGGTACTACCTTCAATCCTTAATGGGCTTCTATGTAATAGTTAAGACCCTTGGATTATATAAGTACCGCTCCATGTTTCATAAGAGATCCTTTTAGTGGTCTAGTCTAAAAGATTGATTCACAATTTGGTTAAAGGACGACATCTAGTGATGTAGCTGGACAGACTCCTTGATAAGTCTATTTAGATCATTTATTGATTTAGTCAAAAGGACCCTATGGTGGTCTAGTCACACTCATCACCGGTTTGTTCATTTGGTTTTCCCCTACACACTATAAAATAGACTGTGTGAACTGTGCAAGGAATTGTCTGATTATGGACGCGTACATAATTATGAAATTTAGTGCACAGAAACCCAGTAAGATTTATTATGTGTAAGAGCCGATAGTGACAACAATAACGAAATGAGAACGATGTAATGGAGGTACGGTGGACGCACCAATGACGCTTCATATACTTGTATATAAGTATCCCTCTTACATTGCAATCATGATATTATTAAAGGTTACTAGAAGTTCAGAACCCTAATCAATATTGTTCGATCTTTTCAACTTCATGTTTTCAAGCTCTCACAAGTTTCCTCTAAATAAATTTCGGGACGAAATTTCCTAAAGTAGGGGAGACTGTAACACCTGTGCCTCCACGGCCATCAAACAAATACCGAACCAATGAAATAGTATATTTCATACTTGGGATTTGTAAAAATATGTGTATCATTTGCACATATCAATTCTTGTTCAATTTCAAACTCTAAATCGCTTTCTGGAAGGTTATACGCGCACCGATGCGTAAATATAACCAGTTTAATGCAACAAACACTCCGGAATAGTGACATAGGCTTAACATACCTTAAATAACCTTTACATAACTTAGAAATAAGTTTTGAAGGCTTTGGTATGGCAAAATCAAGTTAAATCGCTTACAGGGACTAAATTTGACAAACTGCGAAAGTATGCCAATTTGAACTGTAACAGACATTCCGGAACATGACCATAAGTTAAACATACCATAAATATCCTTTACATGGCTTAGAAATAGGCTTTGAGGTGTTTGGTGTGCTAAAATAAACTTTTGGGTCATCCAGGGACTAAAAGTGTCAAAAAGTGCACAAGTTTGCATTTTTACGCATAACTCACGTTCTGAATACATCCGGACATCCAAAAATTTATGTAAGCATGACTATATTATGCTTTAGTGTTTGGCTTGTCAAAAATCCATTCGTCGCGTCATTTGGATCGTTTTTCGCGCTTATGCGCATTCCGTCGTAATTAAGCGAACATCACGTTCGTACGACCAAACAACACCCGGCATATTTTTGAGCATGTTTCATGTCCACAATGTTTAGGCATCATTTTAGGGCCTTAAAGTTGGCTTTACGGGCCTTAGAAGTGTCGGAAATGGCCTTAAACACGTGCAGGGACTGAAACTGTAATTTCTGAAACTTGTTTTCTGATCAGAAGGGCTAGGCGGCCCGCCTCAGTTTCTGAACATCCTCAGGCGGCCCGCGTCCCACTATCAGACCAGATTAACTGCATTTAACAGCAGTTTGCAGCTGTTTAATCCTCCACCACACATTCTAAAATGCTTAGTCAGCTGATAAGTATCAATTTGAGCTACCATAAGGTCCCGACACTTGTACGGGTGGGATTAAGGCACGTTTTCCATGAAACGATCCTAACGGTTCGGGTATTCCTATAAATACCCATTCACCACAACCTCATTTCTCACAAGAATCTGGATTTGAGAGCTCTAAGTTGAAACCATTGTTTCATACCTGAGTTCTTAGATCGAGATTAGCATTCGGGGACCCTTCGTAAGTATTCTTTCGTTCTTTTCCTTATTTTATTGCTTTTCGAGTCAGAAAGTCAAACTTTGTTTGACTTTCAGCGTTGACCAGTAATGGTCAATGCGAAGTTCGTTTGAACTTCGCAACGTGAGTGTAATCATGTTGGTCATAGTCCCTTGGGACTATGCCCACTGATTACCACGTTGTCTAGGGTCGTAGGGTAGGCGATCTAATAAATCGCCTATACCCTCGAACCCGACCCAGTTTGGTCGATCATTAGGATCCGACCAAATACATTAGGTGACCATAGTAGGTAGGGAATAACCTTCCGAGGTTATACCCTATGGTCACATCGTTTAAGTAGTTGTATGATAGGTAGTTTATATGCCTTAGGTAAATTACCAGAATACCCTTTTCATGTATAATTGGTAATTAAGCATATGTAACCTAAACTTTTGTCACATAACTGATTATGTAACATGTTTAGGCATATAACACTTGTCGTAGAACTAGTTAGGCGGTCCGAATGCGTTTCACGCGAACGACGCGTTAAAGTAGCATAAGCTACCTAAACGGGTCGTAATGGGTCGTAAGCTATTAGGTTGGGTTTCATTTAGCATGTAGGCTTTGATAAACCATATGACACGAGTCTCTATACTCGTTTGGTTTACGAAACCTCATTCTATCCGATCTTCCGATTTAGGTCCGGTTTATTAATGTAGTTACCTATATTAGGTGCCGTTTGATTTCCGTGATCTCTAGCATTGTTTGGTTGTCACTCAAGGACTACTGAGCATTCTCAAGTGAGTACATAGACCCCTCTTTTACTGTTTTCCAAACTGTTTTGGGGTGAAACACATGTGCCTACTTGTTACTTTCGTGCTTTCCTGTTTTCACATCATATACTTGCTATGTTCATTAGTACATTTATAGTACATGATTTCATGGTGTTCTATGCTTTATATGATGACTTTGCATACTTAGTACATTGTTTTACATGACTTTTCTACTTTGTATGATGACTTTGCATACTTAGTACATTGTTTTATACTGCATCTCTGTTGCATATGTTCCAGTAACATATGGACACATTGTTTTACAGCTCTACCCTGTATGTTTACTCTAGCATACTAGGTACATTATCTTCATAAAACATGCTTACATTTTGGTATGACATTTGGTTTGTTTAAACTATACTATACATTCATTAACACCGATCATGCCGTTCGTTAGTAGGTAGTGGTACCATAGGACTTGACAAATCCCGTTCCGGACATCCCAGGGAAAGGGGATGAAAGGAATGACCGAATCCGAATACATATTCTCTTGATAACTCACTTTTACATAGTTATCCGTCTGTCTCAAGGCTTGGATGTATGAATTTTCACAATACCGCATAAATGTTCATATTCAGTATAGCATGCATATATCTTACAAAACATAACTTTGATTTAAACCAAGTTTTACTTCAATACTTTGTTTTGTATTTTTTTACTTATGGTTTAAGTAGTCTAAATTTTACTTACCATACATATCATTTTGGTTATACATTACTTGACTACTTTTGGACTATAAACATTTGACATGGTTTATACAAGGACTTTTGACTATTGGTTTAAACATAGACTTATTACATTGGTGGTTTGAGTAAGTGATTAAGTAACGATGCGTGTGTAATATGATACAAGCATGGTGGATACGCCGCTGGTACTTCCTATATATAAGTGTTTGTATGGTATTACATATATCGTAGCGTTATTTGAATTATTTCAGTTTGATACATATAACATTTTATACAAATAACATACCTTTCACAATACATTGTTTTACAAACAACTTAACTTTTACAAACTCAGTTTACATGGTTATTCATTTAACCATGCATTATTTTCTTATTTATACATATCATCTGAACTTATTGTTTTTCGAATGATTTACAAAGACAAAGCAAATTACAAGGTTCATGACTAAACATTTTCTCAAACATAAGTCATGAAACCTATTTTCACAATACCTATGTATCTCACAGGCATTTTTATGCTGACGTACCTATTTTCACATGTGTTTTTCAGGAGCTGTTGCATAAGATGATCAAGATACACATAGGCAGACTTGGGCTTTAGTGAAAATAAAAGATGCAAGACTAGTTAATTATGTTGTATTTCTTTGTTTGTTAAGACATTGTAACACTTTTAATCAATAAAGCGAAACTTTAATTTCCATGGTTGTGAAACATTAATTCTGTTACAACACTCCCCGATGTTTCCGCCACGTTTTGTATGTTCTACGTGGTCGGGGTGTGACAAGTCGTAGTTTCGGCCAAAATACGTACTCTTGCGTATTTTGTAACCAAACTACTTTTAAGTATCAAAACCGTTTGTTTTGATACCAAACCTGTTTTCTAACCTCGTTAAACATGTTCTAACATGTTTAGCTCGTCACTTTTAGTTTTGTGCTTGTCTAGGGTCGTAAAGGTAAGCGATCTAATCAATCGCTTATACTTTCGAACCCGACCAATTTGGTCGATCATTAGGATCCGACCAAACACATTAGGTGACCATAGTTGTATAGGGGAATAACCTTCCAAGGTTATACCTTATGGTCACGACGTTTAGTTAGTTGTATGATAGGTAGTTTATATGCCTTAGGTAAATGACCAAAATGCCCTTTTTTACGCCAAAATTCATTTTAAGCATATGTAACATAACTTTTGACATCTAAACTGATTTGGCAACAATATTAGTCATATTAAGGCATATTTTACTTGTCATAGACTAGTTAGGCGGTCCGAACGCGTTTTACGCAAACGACGCGTTAAAGTAGCATAAGCTACCTAAACGGGTCGTAACGGGTCGTAAGCACTTAGGATAGGTATCATTTTAGTATGTAGGCTTTGTTAAACCATATTACATGAGTTTCCATACTCGTTTGGTTTACGAACCCTCATTCTATCCGATCCTCCGATTTAGGTCCGGTTTATTAACATAGTTACCTATATTAGGTGCCGTTTGATTTCCGTGATCTCTAGCATTGTTTGGTTATCACTCAAGGACTCCTAGGCAATCTCAAGTGAGTACATAGACCCCTCTTTTACTGTTTTTCAAACATTGTGGGGTGAAACACATGTGCCTACTTGTTACATTCATGCTTTCCATGTTTTCATATCATATACTTGCTATGTTCACTAGTACGCATATAGTACATTGTTTTACTTTACATTTCTGCTATGTATGTTGACTAAGCATGCTAGCACATTGATTTACATGACTTTTCTGCTTCGTATGTTAACTTAGCATACTTAGTATATTGTTTTCATATAACATGTTTACATTTGGTATAACATTTAGTTTGTACAAACGGGACTTATATACGTTCATTAACATTAGCTACGCCGCTCGATAGTAAGTAATGGTACCATAGGACTTGACAAATCCCGTTCCTGACATCCTAGGTTTGTTTGGGTGTAAGGAATGACTGAATCCGAAAACATTTCTTTTGATAACCTTGACTTAGGGTTATCCATCTGTCTCAAGGCTTGAATGTATGCGTTAACTTACCACATAAGTGTTAGTATCAATAAAACATGCATTTACTTTGCAAAACATAACTTTTTGATATATTCAAAATACTTTGTTTTGTACATTTTTACATTTGGTTTATGTAACAACACATTACTTACCATACATAACATTTGTTACACATTACTTGACCACATTTGGACATTTAACATTTGATATGGTTTACACAAGGACTTTCTGACAATTGGTTTAAACGTAGACTTTATACATTGGTGGTTTGTTTAAGAGACTTAAGTAACGAGATGTGAGTAGTATGATACAAGCATGGTGGATACGCCGCTGGCACTTCCTATATATAAGTGCTTGTATTATATTACATATCATAGCGTTATTTAAATCGTTCAATTTTGACTTATACATTTTACACAAGTAACATGTTTTTCACAAGACTTTGGTTTACAAAACAGTTTATTTTATATTATGCAACTCATTTTACTTGGTTATTCATTTAACCATATATTATTCTTTCATTTATACATATCATATGATCTTATCGCTTTCTAAATAACTTACAAAACAAAACAATTTACAAGGTTCATGACCAAATTTTATTAAACATTTTCTTAAACTTAAGTCATGAATCCTCTTTTCACAAAACCTATGTATCTCACAGGCATTTTTATGCTGACGTACCTATTTTCACATGTGTTTTCAGGAGCTGTTGCTTAGGATGATGATCGTGACATTAGGGCGGACCTGTGCCTTAGAGAATTAAAATGAAGATAGACTTAGTTTAATTTTGTCATGTAGTCTTTGGTTCTTGTTTTGAGACAATGTATTCCACATTTGGTTATCGAATAAAATTGCAATTTTAATTACCATGGTTGTGAAACAATTGATTCTGTTACAACACTCCCCGATGTTTCCGCCACGTTTTGTTGTTGTACGTGGTCGGGGTGTGACAACCGGAAGGCTCTAGTCTGGAATGATGGTATAAATAACCAATTAGAATGCTAACGGGTTTTATTTAAGTTATAGACTTAAACCGGCTAGCTAGAAGTATTAGAAACGGTATGATACGCTAGATTAAGCGATGACCGGAATAAAATGTAGTTTAGACCCAACAAGTATGAAGGCATGTATAATATGGGTAAAATAAATACATTCTGGATTTTGAAGTAAAAATGATAAGGTTTGACCCGTTTCGGCTAATTTATGCAAACTAGTTACATAAACCGTACCGCACGCGTATAAGGATAAACGGGTAACCGGATGAGTAATTTATAAGTTCCATAAGTTATTATGCTTCAAATATGTTATGATATCAGTAGGATACCAACAATTATGCCCAAATAGATTTTTAAACCAAATTAAGTCCCGTAAGGGCATTTTGGTCATTTTAAAGTTTATACAAGAGGTTTAATAGTAAACTGAGGTTCTGGTCTAAAACATTCAGTAAATATTTATTTTATCATGTTACATCAGTAAGATATCATACATATGTGAGGTTTACCATTTATGGCCAAACTATGCATCGTAGGCGCATTTTGGCCAAAATTTGGGTTTAAACATGATTTATGCGAAAAATCGTAGTTTAATTAATAAAAAGTTCCATTTTACGATATTTTGCATAACTTTAGTTTGAGACCAGAAATTGATTTCAAATTTATTTGACATACTTATATATCAGTAATAAAGATATTTGTCCTCTCACATATCCAAAAATCTCGTTTTTATAACATAAGGGCATAATAGTCAATTTTTAAGCAAATAACGGAAACATGCAAATAACTCAGATTTCTAATATGATCGTATAATATAACCTTATAGGGTTATGCTACATTAAATTACGATCATAACGGAACCTAAAAATAGTAACAAACTAATCTAATTCGGTTCATAATCGAAAGTCAACGTAGAAGTCAAACTTCGCGACTTTCGGTTACGAACCGACCCTAAAACTGGAATTGATGAGCCGAACATGTTTACGCATGTTCTAATAATTATTACCAAGTTGTTTAAGTGATAAAACGTATTTTAGAACATTTCTTAACTCATATCGCAATTATTTTGAAAACTGACCCGTTGACTTTTTAAAACAATATTACTTTGACTCGTCAATTGACCAAGCAAACGTGATTCTTAGGAGGTGCCCTTTTGAGGGTTTAACACCTACCTAATTACGATCACGTAGCCATGTTTGTTGCGAAAAATGGCTTGACCATTTACGGTCTAGCTAAAAGTCAAAGCGTTTATCGTAAACGCTTGACTTTTCGGCTTTTTAAGCCAAATAAAATAAACTAGTCACGAAAGGACACTTACATAAGGTCCTAGGGACTGAAATAAACTCAGAGGAGGTTCCAAAATGTTCAGGAACTTCCAGATTGAGAGATAGAGGAAGATTGGAATGAAGATGTAAATGAAAGTGGTGATAAACCCACCTATTTATAGTTTTTTGGATTGGATCAGATCTTGCCAAGTGTTTAGGGCTGTCTTAAGATTGTTACAGGTGTCTTTACAGCTGTTAACATCTGTATACCAGTCCATAGTTTGATTAAAAATGGTTTTGTGGGGAAACAAGAGGAGAAAAACCATCAAACTCAAGAATTCTACATACTGGGCTGCTGTTTGGCTTGCTGGCGGCTCGCGAATGTAGCAGGCCCAACAACAGTTTGGCAGACTTACAGTTCTGGTCCCTGTTCCCTTTATTCACATGTTTAACTTTCAAAAGTGACATGATCAGCCCCTGCACTCTTTTTAATCCCTTTTAGACTTTCAGAAATGACCAGATCAGTCCCTGCACTCTTTTTAATCCCTTTTAGACTTTCAGAAATGACCAGATCAGTCCCTGACTTCATTATGCATGCTTTAAACTTTCAGAAATGACATAATCGGCACATTATGTTCATATCCATTAGGTTATGTTTATATGGTACAAAACTTCAAATGGCTAATCTTAGGTGCATCCGTGAGTATAACCAAGCATCATAAACTTCTCGGTTCATATAAAAGGCCATGTTGAGGTGTAGTTTCGTTCATTGACGTGTTTAGTCCTTTTAACGCACAAAATGGTGCGTAATATCGTTTAACGACGTCAAGGCCTTACATAGTCCACTTTAGGAATTCCTGAGAGGGTAACCGAGCATTACAGAGTTTCCGGTTTGCTAAAATGGTCAGTCAAAGGTGTAGTTTTAGACGTTGACGCTTTTGGTCCCTTTAACACGCAAACTTGCGCGTATTATTGTTTAATAGCATCAAAGTCCTTTGTTGCCCGTATTGGGCATTCCCGAGAGTATGATTGCACATCATGATGCTCTGGGTTCGTTAAAAGGTCATTCAAAGGTAAAATTAAACATATTGACGCTTTTAACCCCTTTAATTTGCAAAGTTGCACGTAATGTCACTTATAGGTATAAAAGCCTTAGATGGCTAATATTGGGTATTCACGAGAGTATAATCACACATCATGAAGCTTTTGGTTTGTTAAAAGGTCACTCAGAGGTAAGAATTAACATGTTGACGCTTTTGACCCTTCGACACGCAAACTTTCAAATAATTATGCAAATGGCTCCTCTCGACCAACGAGTGGCTTAATTCTAATTATGAATACCGAGTATTGTTATTCAGAGGCTTAGTTTAAGCATGTTAACACTTTTAGTCCTTTCGCATTCAAAGTTTTTGATTTTTCGCAAAATTAGTCCTTCATAGTCAACGTTTGACCTTATTAGGGTTTAGTACACGTGTCAACACATCATTGGACGTGTTTTTACAAGGTGTTACATCCTCACCCCCTTAAAATAAATATCAACCTCGAGATTTGCTCAAAAGATGGAAGTATTTTCTGTCGTATAATGGACTTAACCTCCACAACATATTTGGGCCTCTACGGCATCTCAGTTGACCTATACCATAGGTACATACTTTCTTTACAGAGCTTCTTAACCTGTCGACCCTTAATTAGTATGGGTTTCTCAATATACCATAAGTTCTCATTAATCTACATATCAATATGTGATAATGCTTATTGACTTAACGGCTAGACATACCCTGAAATCACAAGTGTGAAACACATTGTGAATACCATCAAATTCCTTAGGTATGTTTTAGCTTATAGGCTACCGATCTTGACATATCTGATTTTCTCGAATGGTCGTATATATTTAGAGTTTAACTTGTCCGTTACATCAAAATGCAGCACACCTTTCTAGGGTGGTACTTTCTGCTGAATCTTGTTCCTTATTGAGAACTCAAGAGGTTTGCGATGCTCCTCAACATTGATTTTCTGCGATTACTGGCAGCTTTCAGACGATCACAGATTTGTATGATCTTATCCGTTGTCTTCAGGGTAATTTCAGATCCTGATGATTGGACTTACCAAACTTCTGTCCATCGAACGGACGTTTGACATTCCATCTATACAAGGTCTCCAAAGGAGCATCCTTGATGCTTATATACTAACTATTAGTTATAGGAAAGCTTATTTAAGGTGAGATGGTTATTCCAACTACTGCTTAAACCAATCTTAAAGAATAGTTACCCTCACGGTTAGTCAAACAAATCGACGATCCTGGGCAGCTGATGGCGATTCTTAATTGTTGCCTAAATACGGTTGTGGTAATCAATGCATAAGCATAATGAACCGTTTTTCTTACTTAATAATACCGAAGCTCTCAGAATTTTGAATTAGGCTTTATGAAACCTTTTCTAAAAGCTTATCTAATTGGCTCTTAGTTCTTCCATTCCCGTTGGTACTAACCGATATGGAGATTTTTCAACAGAAGCAGCTTTAAGTGGGATATTAATCTTAACTCTACTTTCCTCTCAAGAGGTAAACAGGGTAGTTCTATGAAGAGGACAATCGAGATTCACAGAGACGACAGAGATATTCTGAATCTCAGGCTTCGGTTCATATATCGTTACCTGTGTCATATAAATGACACATTTTCCTTACGAATGCATGGATGCCTTAATTAGTGACACTTACTTGGACATTTTTATACTGGATATCTTCTTTGAATACCATTAGCCGACTCTAGTACAATATGACCATTGGGATATCTCAGTGGTTCCATGCATTAAACCTCTATACTGATCAGGCATGGAAGCAGTCTATGGGACACACTAGGATACGCCAATCCTCATATGGCTCTTTTATCAAGCATAATCTAGCATTCGCAGTTGGTAGAAATCAATGGGATAATATTAAAATAACGTATATCGTCGAACTTTTTCTTGGAGAAAGAGTACTCTAGATTCTTACGAGAGGATCATCGTCGAGAATGGAAGAAACGGTCTTTATAGTTTTCATTGGTAAGTTCTACCCTATACTTAATATCTGGAGTTCTTATGAGTATAATCAAAAGTTTGCTAAGCTTATGGTCTATCAAAGACTTATTATTCCCTGAATTAAAATAAGACACTCAGTAGAAATTATCATTGATAAATGATAAGGAATGTGCCTGATGCTATTATTGATATGTACTGTCTCTGGCATTCATCCGGTAGTTCAGGCGTTTCCTTTCTTAGCCTCTCCAGGCTTAGCTGTACCTTCTTTGGCAGCTTTAGGGCAATTAGTACTGATGTGACCCTTCTCGCCACAGCTGAAACAGACTGCATTCTTTATGTCCCTACATTCGTGGGACTGGTGACCAGTTCTTTTACAGATGCCACATTGTTTTAACTTTTGGTTTGTTCGACACTGTCCCCAGTGTCTTCTTTTGCAAGTTTTGCATGTAGGCTTTTATTGGAATCTTGTTGGTTCCTTTCTAACTCGGATTTGCCCTTCTTCTTAGGATTCTGGGAGTTATCCTCCTCCCTCTGTCTTTTCTCATTAGTCTCAGTCTTGACCGACTTTTGTCTTACTATATCCAGAGTGAGAGACAAGGATAGATCCACAGTTGATCTAAATGTGGTTGGCCTTGAAGCCTTAACATTCCCTTTTACTTCCGGTGCCAAACCACCGATGAACACGCAATGCGTTTAGGTTCACGGGTAATTAAATAGGGTACCAATCTAGACAGGGAGTTGTAGTCAGTAACATATTGTTGACAATCTAGGTTTTTCATTGTGAGAGTTAGAAAATTTGTCTCCACTTTTTCCACTTCGTGTTGTGGATAGTAGTTTTCTCTGATAAGATCCACAAACTTGGACCATCCCATATTGTATAGGGGGATCTTCCGCGTGGACTGTACCATGGCCTTCCACCATGCGAGGGCCTCGCCTTTGAAAGATTGTGAAACGAATTTCACTACATACTTATCAGCACATTTGCTGATGTCCACAACAGTTTCCATTTCATCAAGCCATTTCATGGCATCAATCGCCCCTTTTTCCCCATTGAAATCCCTGGGTTTGCATGAGACGAAGGATTTGTATGTGCACCCGTCTTCAGTTGAACGGGGCTTATCATGGAGCACTAACTTCTGAGGTTCGCTCTTTGCATTTGAAGAGTGAACGGAGCTCTCCTTGCGAGCTGATGTATTTGATTTTGTATGGGACCTTGAGCGAGTAGCACTTGACTCCTTATTGTTCTCAAGAGCTTTACCTACAACTTTATTAACCGCTGCGTCAATCATGGCCTGAAGATCAGCGCCATTAGCGTTTACATTTGCATCATTGTTTCTATTTGCAGTACTGTTGTATGCTTCATCAGAATCCACCATTTTGAAGCTTTGGTACTAAACTCCAATAATAACAATTGCTTAGTTGCAAAATAACAGTGAATCATCGTATTTGATGATTATCAAACTATGGTATCATTAAACCATATCGACTATTAGGTTTTAACTTCCTTATGGTATGTTACTAGAAACTATATTAATTATATTTGGCCTAGGTCTCAAAAAGGACCATTAATGGCATTTAAGGGTTGAACCGATTTCATTGCCCTGTTGACAGGGGATCACAATGTCACAACTATCTTTGTCATATAGACGATTATGAGTAGCTCGAAGGCTAGCCTTAAAGGACTTTAATATGTATATGGCACAGAGGCCCGTCACAGGGACGTAAAACGATATGTTATAAAGCCTAGTCATGAAGGACATAAGTAATCATATGGCACAAAAGCCTTGTCGCAAAGGACATTAGTTTATAAACCGCAATCTTCTTAGATCAGGGGCTTTAAGGCTTGAGCATAGTTCTTCACCTTTGGACAGGGAGTCATAGACTACAACTGTCATCGTTTTGAAAGACGATTCATTTTTGGCACATAGGCTAATCAATGGACATCATTAATGGATGTTATATATATACATATAATTATCGTAATTTAAGATATCTGTCAAGATCTTATCGATCTTATATAGTATGAGGCTTGGGCATTGCCCATCACCTTGGACAATAACCATAACGGTTACAATTGTCAATGGCACTAATGGACAATATAGTATATAGCCCGTAGGCGAAACATCACTAAAGGATGTTAAATAATATGATCATCGTATCAAATGATATTAGTCATGATCGCACTAATCATATAGACCATTATGCTTAGACATGGTCCAATATCTTTAAACAGAGGTCATAGACCACAACTGTCGTTGTCTTATTGGACAACAAGTTTAGCCCGTAGGCACTTCATCACTAATGGATGTTTATATTATGATCATCATATTGATGATACTTTCCATGATCTAATTCGATCATATAGGCTTTAAGGCTTGGACATAGTCCAAACACCTTGACGGCTGGTGTGGTTTCTCAAGTCACACTGCCAGGAGTGTTAACATGTTCTTAGATGTTAACAAAGATTAATTGTCTTAAGAGGGTTTTACCATCATAGCATGTCTTGTATTGACATATTGGCTAGGTTATACCATTAAGAAGATCTTTTGAAATTATTTAGCAGATCGATAAAATTTGAATAAAATTGATACTATTGCTTGATAAAGGACGAAATGAATACCTATATAAAATTTTCAAAATTTTTCGTAAATCATTAAGAAATTTACAATAGTGCCTTTATCAGGACTTTTAGTATCATATTTGTCCACATAGGACTAAAAAGGAAATTATACGTCCGTATGGGGACTATATCATAAGTCCGTATAGGGACTATATTAAAACAGTTTGCCCATGAAGGGATTATAATGAAATGTCGTGTCCACGGAAGGACTTTTTAGAAATAACATATCCCCAAAGGGATTTTAATGAAATAACGTGTCCATAAAAAGGACTATATTGGTACAGCATGCGCACAAAGGACTTTGCTGAACAGATGCCCTCACAGGGACTTAAATTAAAAATATGATCATATAAGGATTATAATAAACAAATGTCCTTACTGGGACTATATAGAAGAGATAGGTCCTTACAGGGACTTTGAAGCAATACCTGTCCAAGCGGGGACGAAAGGGAAAAGTATAAGTCCGTTTAGGGACTATAAGACATGTCAACATCGGGACTATAGTGAAACGATATGTCCTCGAGAGAACTATGATGAGTTATTATATTCGCCAAGGAACTTTAATAAAATAATATGTCTACAAAAGGTTTTTAATGCAATAACATGTTTACAAAAAGATTTTATTGAAATAACACGTCCATGTAAGGAATATAATGGAGTATAATGTCCATGAAAGGATTATTTTGAAGTGCGATGCCCTCGAAGGGACTATCATTGAAATATAATGTCCTCGAAAGGACTATATCGAAATATAACGTCCATGAAAGGACTATATTGTAATATAATGCTCACGAAGAGACTATTTTGAAACATAATGTCCTCAAAGAGGCTTTATTGAAATATAATGTCCTCGAAGGGACTATGTTGAAGTACAGTATCTACAAAGGGACTATATTGAAATATAATGTCCACGAAGGGACTATAATAATTAAATGCCCACACAGGGATTTAGAGGAAAAATGAAATATAATGTAAGATCGACCTTTTAATGCCTTCCTTGCTTCATTCCGATTATTTCTCTTCTTTGTTTGTCGTATGCTATAGTGATACTGAAGATTTTAGTGAATTAAATAAACATTTCAAATTTGGATCCGTTGCAGAAGTAGAATTCGAAGACTCAATAGTTAAAGAAATGATATGGATCACGGATTGGGTTTTGCCTGGTATAGTCCAAGTCTGGAATTCCAAAACCCGGAGATAGGAAATAGGGATTAATAGCATCCACATGTATTATCTTCACTATGGGAGCCTCAGGGATCTCCGGGTATGGACTCCACTGGTACTGACTTCAAGATTTGAGCCTCAGGGACCTCCGGTATGGACTCCGAAGTCTGGTTAAGGGTTTAAATAGGTTTGATTTTGGGAATAGGTCCATAAAGGTCTTTCCTCCAACTGGTTGCACGATTAACCTAGCCGTGGTATGAAGTTTGGCATTTCTAGGCTTCGGATGTGGAGAATTTCCATCAACGGCTTCTTTGCCTGGCGACATATTCAAAACACATAAAATCGAAAACAATGTTTACTTAATAGGGATAAGAGCATTCCTATGTTAAGTCTAGATTCGGAAGGTCTAAGGAATATGCTATTGTGTCATCTGAGATTAAACACTAAAGGCAAGTGTGTAATTCACTCAAACGTTGGCTCTGATACCAACCTGTCACACCCCGATATTTACAGCTCAGCCTGGTGGGCCCGGTGGGGAGTATCATGACGTAAGATTGATATCGTCATAGTCAAACATACACCGAATAGCACAGCGGAAGTCTTGGAATATAATATATTATTACAAACACAATGTCTAAAATATATCAAAGTATTTAGTACAGACAAGCTTGTAATAATCTACAGGCGGACCATTAAAACAAAAGGAGTTTATCAGACTAATGGCTTATGCGAAGGAGTTGCAAATTCCTCGTCTAACAATTCCGAGTAGCTTCCAACCTATTTACGTATTTGTACCTGTCACTTAGACTTTTGAAAATACGTCAATTTTCACTGGTAAATACAATCAACCGACACAATTAGAAAATGTTTATGAAAATTGGTTTAGGTGCACAAGGCACGAAAATAATTTATACTTGGGACAAACTATATCTCATGTTATCAGTTTTACATAACTTGCTCTACATACGGGGCCCGGTACTATGCAGGTTCATGATTAACCGACACACCACTTATTCCCTTATTGGGAAACCCATATTGGGTATAAAATTATTTAATAAACCATGTCGCATCTTTCGGGTGTATGCCTACACCCCGTGCTTAGGTCGTGGCCATTTGCAATTAATGAGTCAAGGATATCCAGGACACGGTCGCATTAACCCCATTGTTTCAGTCAAGCAATACGAATTAAAACAAGTTATTTGAATTTCCCGACTTATTGGTCTTCGAATCCCATACCTGACCATGCGGTAATTATATTACAGTATCCCAAGCATGTATAAGGGAAAATAGGTTAAGAGTATTTACCTGAGCTAGCTCGTGTCTTAAATTGCAAGATTTATAATAACTCAGCCGTATTCAATTAAGTAAGCGTAGGTACCATTTACCAGAAGGCTCTAGTCTGGAATGATGGTATAAATAACCAATTAGAATGCTAACGGGTTTTATTTAAGTTATAGACTTAAACCGGCTAGCTGGAAGTATTAAAAACGGTACAATACGCTAGATTAAGCGATGACCGGAATAAAATGTAGTTTAGACCCAACAAGTTTGAAGGCTTGTATAATATGGATAAACTAAATACATTCTGGATTTTGAAGTAAAAATGATAAGGTTTGACCCGTTTCGGCTAATTTATGCAAACTAGTTACATAAACCGTACCGCACACGTATAAGCATAAACGGGTAACCGGATGAGTCATTTATAAGTTCCATAAGTTATTATGCTTCAAATATGTTATGATATCAGTAGGATACCAACAATTATGCCCAAATAGATTTTTAAACCAAATTAAGTCCCGTAAGGGCATTTTGGTCATTTTAAAGTTTATACAAGAGGTTTAATAGTAAACTGAGGTTCTGGTCTAAAACATTCAGTAAAAATATTTATTTTATCATGTTACATCAGTAAGATATCATACATATGTGAGGTTTACCATTTATGGCCAAACTATGCATCGTAGGGGCATTTTGGTCATTTCGCATATGTTTTTAAGGACAAAATTGGAAGTCTGAGTTCAAGACTTATACTTACTGTTAAAGTATTAAAATTTATTAATAAAATCAGTAGGTAACAAGTCTTAGGTGTTAAATATGGTTTTAAACCATACTATGCACCTAATTATCGTTAAAGTCGATAATTGACGATATTTGAGATGTTTATGAAATTCTGAGATTTTGATCAGCCTTAAATGTTTAAAATATATTATTTAACATATAACATCAGTAGGAAAAGGTTTGGCATGTAAATCATATGTTAATCTCATTTTATTAGCAAAAAGGGTATTATCGTCATTTACCGATTTATACGAGAACTCTATGATATGGTCAGTTTATAATCTGACAAAAAATTCAAAAAATCCCTAAAAATAATATCAAAACAGTAGGTAATGAGTTTGGTGTCAAAATTTGGGTTTAAACATGATTTATGCGAAAAATCGTAGTTTAATTAATAAAAAGTTCCATTTTACGATATCTTGCGTAACTTTAGTTTGAGACCAGAAATTGACGTCAAATTTATTTGACATACTTATATATCAATAATAAAGATATTTGTCCTCTCACATATACAAAAATCTCGTTTTTATAACATAAGGGCATAATAGTCAATTTTTAAGCAAATAACGGAAACGTGCAAATAACTCAGATTTCTAATATGATCGTGTAATATAACCATATAGGGTTATGCTACATTAAATTACGATTATAACGGAACCTAAAAACAGTACCAAACTAATCTAATTCGGTTCATAATCGAAAGTCAACGTAGAAGTCAAACTTCGCGACTTCCGGTTACGAACCGACCCTAAAACTGGAATTGACGAGCCGAACATGTTTACACATGTTCTAATAATTATTACCAAGTTGTTTAAGTGATAAAACATTTTTAGAACATTTTTAAACTCATATCGCAATTATTTCGAAAACTTACCCGTTGACTTTTTAAAACAATATTACTTTGACTCGTCAATTGACCAAGCAAACGTGATTCTTAGGAGGTGCCCTTTTGAGGGTTTACCACCTACCTAATTATGATCACGTAGCCATGTTCGTTGCGAACAATGGCTTGACCATTTACGGTCTAGCTAAAAGTCAAAGCGTTTATCATAAACGCTTGACTTTTCGACTTTTTAAGCCAAATAAAATAAACTAGTCACGAAAGGACACTTACATAAGGTCTTGGGGACTGAAATAAACTCAGAGGAGGTTCCAAAATGTTCAGGAACTTACAGATTGAGAGATAGAGAAAGATTAGAATGAAGGTGTAAATGAAAGTGGTGAAAAACCCACCTATTTATAGTTATTGGGATTGGATCAGATCTTGCCAAAGGTTAAATTAAACATATGAAGCTCTCGGTTTGTTAAAAGGTCATTCAGAATTAAAAAACATATTGATGCTTTTAACCCCTTTAACTTGCAAAGTTGCACGTAACGTCACTTATAGGTATAAAAGCCTTAGATGGCTAATATTGGGTATTCGCGAGAGTATAATCACACATCATGAATCTCTCGGTTTGTTAAAAGTTCACTCAGAGGTAAGAATTAACATGTTGACGCTTTTGACCCTTCGACGCGTAAACATTCAAATAATTATGCAAATGGCTCCTCTCGATCAACGAGTGGCTTAATTCTAATTATGAATACCGAGTATTGTTATTCAGAGGCTTAGTTTAAGCATGTTAACACTTTTAGTCCTTTCGCATTCAAAGTTTTTGATTTTTCGCAAAATTAGTCCTTCATAGTCAACGTTTGACCTTATTAGGGTTTAGTACACGTGTCAACACATCATTGGACGTGTTTTTACGAGGTGTTACATATTGAACAAAGAAATTTGTTCTTTGATGTCGGCTAAACCAGGGGTGTGTTCCCCACCTGAAGTCTCTTTTTTTATTTATCTCTACCAAGTGGGCGTTCGAATTCAACACCGTCATCGCTTAAGTTGATCTCATACTCGGTACAAGCATCCGAGCGATTAGTAGAGGAACTAGTTTTAGACCTTTTAGATGACGATTGTCCTGCTAGAGTTACTCGTGCCTATTTTGGGGAGTGCTTCGCAACATCCAAACAATGAATAAATTTAAAAGGTCGCTACTTTCTTTCCTTCTGAATACAAGTTCATCGTACACGTCAACAGGTCGGCATCGGTTTCGTCGCTCTTTGGGTTATTTTTTATGTTGTTGTAGTGGCCGTAGAAGGCGGTCATGACTTGCTTTATTTGACGTCACTTTGATGAGAGACTATCTTTTTTCTTCTTTTAGTAATCTCATCCCAACGTTTGGTGATGAAAATCGTTTATTCGATTCAAAAAATAGTCGCAATAATGGTTGGTACCTATTAAAAAATATATACTATAAATATCCAAAACAAAAAAAATTACATAACTTTTTAAACATATCTATTTTTATACAATTAATATAAAGTAAATTATACCCGGAACCGAGTTCTCCGAAATAGAAAGCCAAGCTTTCGTCAACAGCACCCCTTAGTAATTTGTCCACGGATATATAATGGAGAAATTGATACTGTCTATTATTCACAAATACTTGCCTATAAATAGAGGCTATACAAAAAAAGTATAGACAAGATGAGGGAGGCATGAGTTTAGGCATTTGATTAGGTATTCCTTATACGCCCTCATAAGATGGAGGATCCATCAGAGACTCCAATCTTGGAACGGTTTCGTAGGAAAAGTGCCCGTGATAATGGTTTTGTAAGCATATCTGCAAGTTGGTCTTGGGAGCTGATGTGAAGGACTCGTAAGTGGCCTGTTGAAACTTGTTCTCGAACAAAATGATAGTCAAGAGCTACATGTTTCATTCGAGAGTGATAAACAGGGTTAGCACAGAGGTATGTTGCACCGGAGTTGTCGCAAAATAGTAATGGCGTTTTGTTGGTGGGAATGCCAAGTTCACGAAGTAGATTTTTTGTCCAAGTAAGTTCAGCTGAGGCGTTTGCTAAAGCTTTGTATTCGGCTTCTGTAGATGAGCGAGAGACCGACTTTTGGCGAGTTGACTTCCATGAGATAATATTGTTGCCGAGATAGATGATGTATGCAGTGGTAGAGCGACCAGCATCATGTACACCACCCCAGTGGTAGAGCGACCAACATCAGAAGGATGTCTATTATTCACAAATACTTGCCTATAAATAGAGGCTATACAAAAAAGTATAGACAAGATGAGGGAGGCATGAGTTTAGGCATTTGATTAGGTATTCCTTATACGCCCTCACAAGATGGAGGATCCATCGGAGACTCCAATCTTGGAACGGTTTCGTAGGAAAAGTGCCCGTGATAATGGTTTTGTAAGCATATCTACAAGTTGGTCTTGGGAGCTGATGTGAAGGACTCGTAAGTGGCCTGCTGAAACTTGTTTTCGAACAAAATGATAGTCAAGAGCTACATGTTTCATTCGAGAGTGATAAACAGGGTTACCACATAGGTATGTTGCACCAGAGTTGTCGCAAAATAGTAATGGCGTTTTGTTGGTGGGAATGCCAAGTTCACGAAGTAGATTTTTTGTCCAAGTAAGTTCAGCTGAGGCATTTGGTAAAGCTTTGTATTCGGCTTCTGTAGATGAGCGAGAGACCGACTTTTGGCGAGTTGACTTCCACGAGATAATATTGTTGCCGAGATAGATGATGTATGCAGTGGTAGAGCGACCAACATCATTTACACCACCCCAATCCAAATCGGAGAAGGCAGAGAGATCAAGAGATGATTTCCGGTTAAGGAACAAACCGTGATGAATGGTGCCCTTTAGGTAGTGAAGAACTCTCTTCAGAGATTTCCAGTGAGTTTGGCATGGGTTGTGCATGAATTGAGATAGTTTGTTGATAGCAAATGAGATGTCCGGCCTGGTGAATGCAAGATATTGAAGTGAGCTGACAAGTTTGTGATATGGGGTAGCATCAACTTCTGGTGTGGTGTCAAAAATGGAGAGGACGTTGGTGGTACCGAGAGGAGTAGAGACATCTTTTGCACCATCCATGTTGAACTGTTGTAGAATATCCTGGATGTATCGATGCTGAGATAGAAATAGACCGGTTGGTGTGGGAATAACTTCAACGCCAAGAAAGTGATGAAGCATACCAAGGTCTTTGATGGAAATTTTTTGGCTTAAGGCATGGACGAAACGATCAAGAAAGGATGTGTTGTTACCGGTGAGGACAATGTCATCAACATAAACCAGGAAATAGTAGGTGAAACCTTTGTCTTGATAGATGAAGAGCGAAGGATCGGACAAAGATTTTCGAAAACCAAATTGAAGGAGAAATTTGTTAGCTCATTGTACCAAGCCCGAGGTGCTTGCTTTAAGCCATATAGGGACTTTTTGAGCTTGCATATGTGTTTGGGAAATTGAGGATTAATGTATCCTGGTGGTTAAGACATGTATACATCCTCGTGTAGAGTACCATGCAAGAATGCGTTGTTGACATCAAGTTGTTTAAGTGGCCAATTTTTCGATAGAGCAATGGAAAGGATGGTACGAATGGTAATGGGTTTAGTAACAGGGCTGAAGGTATCGAAGTAGTCTTTTCCATGTTGTTGGTGAAAACCTTTGGCAACGAGTCGTGCTTTGTATTTATCAATAGAGCCATCAGGTTTTCGTTTGATACGGAAGACCTAATTATACCCAATTGGAGTGTGGGAGCTAGACGGTACAAGTTGCCATGTTTGGTTTTGGAGAAGGGCATTAAACTCTAAATCCATAGCCTGACACCACTGTGGATCTTTAGAGGCTTGAGTGTGAGTGGCGGGTTCAAGTGTCGGTGGGAGGGGATGAAGGGTTGTGTGATTTACAAGATTTTGGTTGTAATATTTTGGGTTGGGTTTGCTGGGCCTTTGAGGGCGAGCAGAGGCAGGAGGAGAGTTTGTGGTTTCGGATGTGGTATTAGATGGTGAGGAAGCGAGAGGGGAAGAGAGGGAGGTATCGGGTGAGGGCAGTGGAGAGGTGGAAGGGTCGGTGTGGATAGGTGTGGGTGAGGATGCAATGTTGGATGGAGTGGAATGAGCCGATGTGGAAGAGGAGCCCGATTGCATGGGAGAGGAGTCGGGTGAAAGGTGTTGAGATGTTAACGGGGTGGTGGAGTTGTGTAATGCCCTGCTTTTTCGTACTTTCCATAATTAGAAAGTGTTGTTTGTATTTCTATTTTTGGAAGTCTTGTGTTCTTGTATTCATCTTTTCGTTGTAATGGTTGTAAAATCCGAGACTTGGATCAAAATAAAATTCGCATTTCATTACATTCATGTTATACACATTTCATACATGTTCATACGTTTGAATTATTTAAACACATGATACTTTATTCACAATTCGTGCAAAATACGTTAAAATTGTAAACACATGACTCATATGCTCAATTTATGCGAATACGACACTTAATCTCGACAAACATACGTCTTTATACTTGTTTATATTTGCTTTTATGATTTAAATACATTACATGCCTTAGACATGGTCCTTTATACTTAAAACACCTTGAAAACAACTTAAAACCTCAAGATATGAAAGTATAGGGGTTGAATTTTCCAAAAATCAATTAAATTTCATCAGCCATGGGCCTCACAGGTCGCGACTCGCCCCTCAACATGGCTCGCGGCCCGCAAGCTAGTCTGATCTGCAGACTCCTAATTCAGCTACGGGATTGGGCCAATTTTGGTGTGTTTTATGTGTGTTTTATGTGTGTTTCTTGCATTAAATGGCACCAACAACCAACCCTAATCATTTCCTGTAAAACCCAAGCCTCCTCCACACATTTTCACTTTGCAAACTCACTTAAACACTTTCTAATCACTCCAAATTCAGCTGAAAACTGTAGCAAAAGTTAGATTCGTTGCAAGTACAAAAGTGAGCATAACCTCACTTCTACTTCATCTTTTTCATTGATTCTTCTTTCTTTGCACTTGGAACAACCTTAGCTGTGTTTCCACATGTTTTCCATGGAAAACCAAGGCTGGAACATCAACCAAATAAGGTCCAAATTGTAAGAAAACTTTCTGTTTTGATTAAACACTTGTTAAACTTCCTTAAACTTGAGATTTCTCAACACAATCCTATGTCCTTATGCCACTAATCAAGACCATGATTATGTGAGCTTAAAAACAAGGTTGAGACATGTAAATCCAGAGGTTAAATCCTCAAAAACTTTCTGTTTTAATAGAGTTTTAACTCACAAGTGATGAACAAGTCTTGAACTTGAAGTTGTGTGATTATATGGTTAGCTTGGGCTATCCTACCTTCAAATCCACACATCACTTGATGTTTTCTTAGTTAGATAGTATGTATTTCATTCCTCAATGTATGTTCATGACCCTCCTTGTTGTTTATGACAACATGTGTAATGGTGAATACCAAAGAGGTACCTAAATGGAAGATTTATCTTCCTACCTCATGAATGACTTATATGATGTTCTTGTTGAATTATTAGACTAGTAACTTATAATAATATCCAAGTAACCAAACCTTTGATGATGACCTAGTGGTCATTTGTCAAAATGTTAAGTTACATCATCTAAGACCTTAATAACTTGTTATGATTCTAATGGGTATTTTAACCCATGAAAAGATTCTAACCCTTTTGGGTTTCATAGTGTCAAAACAAGTATTATGTGCTAGATGATTATTTTTCATATGTCTACTTTGTCATGTACTTTAAACTCTGAATCCTTAATCCTCCGTTAACATCCAATACTCATACACCTATGTTTCTTCGTGTAGAAGGACTTGGTGCTCTACTCTAATCAACCAACAAACACTCGTGGAATTACCAAGTGGAAAGCTTGCAAAACCGTGAGTATACTCGATCCCATTTTACTTTTTAACACTTTGGGTGCAACATGTATGTTATACAAAACACAACACTTGAAACTATTTTAATCACACTCGATCCACGTTTAAACATGAAATTATATGATGCTTGTTAATCTCGTATGCTATGTAATCTTTTGTGTCAATATATGCTTATTAACTTTGCTAGCATACCTTAACAATTATAACGTTATAGGATTAACGCACCGCCCATTAGTCTTGGGGTATTGTTAAGTCAAACATGTTAACCTCCCGCTAATCTCTTGGGATAGGCAAATTTGCGTTGTATACTTGGGTTTGAACATATAGTACACCGTTTCAACATATTGGTAACTTGTATCTATGTTATTCATGTTGGATATGAGCATGTTAAACTTTTAATCCATTTTATGTTATGTATGAAAACTTGTATACTCGCCAACTTTTTGTTGGTCGTATTTTAATACATGTTGCAGGTTGATAGACGAGATGATGCTAAGTGAAGAAACGAGATTTAGGTGGACTTAGAAACACACCTAGACTAAACAACTATTTTTATGTTACGTTTGAAACAATGTTGTTCTTATTTGAATCTTTGTACGACATTTTTAGCATTGCTATGAAAATTTAAATTAAATTATTGTCACTTTAGTGTTATGACGTTTTGAGCAATTTGTTTGTCTCATCCCGATGTTTCCGCCATCGGTTGGGGTGTGACAAGTTAGACGTGGAAGAGGAGTGCGGGTGATTTGTTTGGTTTATAGGGCGAGAGGAGTGTTGGGACGTGGGAGGTGGGTTTGTGGAGGGAAGGTGTTGGCCCGTGTTGGGTAGATTGGGCTGAGTGGGGAGGGGGAATGATGGTAGATGTAGGTGGGCCAAGAAAGATGTTCGGTGGAGGTAGTGGATCGTGTGATGAACCGTTAGAGAAGAAGGGAAAGATATGATCGATGAATTCCACATGACGGGAGTGATAGAGGCGATGGGTTGAAGGATCGTAGCATTTGTAGGCGGACTTAGACGAAGAATATCCAAGGAAGATACACTTCGTTGAGCGAGGATGAATTTTTAATTTCGCATACGTTCGAAGCCAAGGAAAGCATAGACACCCGAAGGATTTGAGTTTGGTGTATATGGGTGGAATGTTGTAAAGTTTTTTGAATGGTGATTTAAAGTCTAATTTTTTTGTTGGTAATCGATTGATAAGGTGAACCGCCATTTGGAATGCATGAGACCAAAAAGGGAATTATAGGTTGGCATGATGCAATAGTGATAGCTCGGTTTCAACAATGTGTCGGTGTCGACGTTCCGCCACTCCATTTTGCTCTGGAGTGTGTGGCGGTGTGTGTCACACCCCGACCACGTATAACATACAAAACGTGGCGGAAACATCGGGGAGTGTTGTAACAGAATAAATTGTTTCATAACCATGGCATTCAAAGTTGTATTTTATTTATTAAACAAGAGTGTTACATTGTCTTGAACAGTAAACAAAAGAGTTTATAACATAATTAAACAAGTCTATCTCCATTTTTAGTCTCTAAGGCACAGGTCCGCCCTAGAATCATGATCGACATCCTACGGAAAAGCTCCTGAAAACACATGTGAAAATAGGTACGTCAGCATAAAAATGCCTGTGAGATACATAGGTTTTGTGAAAATAGGATTCATGACTTGTGTTTAAGAAAATGTTTAGTCATGAACCTTGTAATTTGCTTTATCTTGTAAATCATTTGAAAAATGATAAAATCAGTTGATATGTATAAGTAAATGTAAGGTTAAATGAATAACCATGTAAAATGAGTTGTATAAGATAAACTCTTTATGTAAAACAATGTCTTGTGAAAAGTATGTTATTTGTATAAAATGTAATATGTCTATACTGAATGGATTTAATTAACGTTGCGCTATGTAATATTATACAAACACTTATATATAGGAAGTACCAGCGGCGTATCCACCATGTTTGTATCATATTACACACGCCTCGTTACTCAAATCACTTACCCAAACAACCACCAATGTAACTTGTTCATGTACAAACCAATTGTCAAGTGTTATTGTGTAAACCATATCAAAATGTCTATGTCCAATGTAAACCACCAAATGTGTATATCAATGTCAAAATGGTTATGTTCAATGTAGATCATGTAATGTGTAACCAGAAATGTCATGTATGGTAAGTGAAATGTATCAAACTAAACCATATGTAAAATGCACAATAACAAGGTATTGAAGTAAAACATAGTTTAAATCAAAGTTATGTTTTGTGTAACAAATGCATGCTGTACTGATACAAACATCTATGCGGTATTGTTATAATGCATACATCCAAGCCTTGAGACTGTGACGATAAACCCTTAAACAAATTAAAGGCTTATCTAAATTATGTATATCGAATTCGGTCATTCCTTTCATCCCCATACCCAGGATGTCCGGAACGGGAGTTGTCAATTCCTATGGTACCACTACCTACTAACGAACGACGTGATCGGTGTTAATGAATGTATTGTTCCATTGTAAACAAACCAAATGTCATACCAAAATGTAAGCATGTGAAACGATGCACTAAGTATGTAATCAAATGAACATACGTAGCGTGAAATGTAATGTAAAACGATGTACTAAGTAATGCACACAATGGGCACACCTAGCATGAAATGTAATGTAAAACGATGTACTAAGTAATGCACACAATGGGCATACCTAGCATGAAATGTAATGTAAAACGATGTACTAAGTGATGCACACAATGGGCACACCTAGCATGAAATGTAATGTAAAACGATGTACTAAGTAATGCACACAATGGGCACACCTAGCATGAAATGTAATGTAAAACGATGTACTAAGTAATGCACACAATGGGCACACCTAGCATGAAATGTAATGAAATCATGTACTATAATGTACTAACGAACATAGCAGGTATATGATGTGAAAACAGGAAAGTAACAAGTAGGCACATGTGTTCCACCCCAAAACGTTTGGAAAACAGTAAAAGAGGGGTCTATGTACTCACTTGAGATTACTCAGTAGTCCTGGAGTGACAATCAAATAATGATAGAGATCTCGGAATCAAACGGCACCTAATATAGGTAACTATGTTAATAAACCGGACCTAAATCGGAAGATTGGGTAGCATGAGGGTTCGTAAACCAAACGAGTATGGAGACTCGTGTATTATGGTTTAACAAAGCCTACATACTAATTGAAACCTAACATAATTGCTTTCGACCCATTACGACCCGTTTAGGTAGCTTATGCTACTTTAACGCGTCGTGCGCGTGAAATGCGTTCGGACCGCCTAACTAGTCCTATGACAAGTATTATATGCCTAAACATGTTACATAATCCGTTATGTGACAAAGGTTTAGGTTACATATGCTTAATTACCAATTATACATGAAAAGGGTATTCTGGTAATTTACCTAAGGCATATAAACTACTTATCATACAACTACTCAAACGTTGTGACCATAGGGTATAACCTCGGAAGGTTATTCCCTATATACTATGGTCACCTAATGTATTTGGTCGGATCCTAATGATCGACCAAACTGGGTCGGGTTCGAAGGTATAAGCGATTTATCAGATCGCTTACCCTACGACCCTAGACAACGTGGTAATCAGTAGGCATAGTCCCAAAGGACTATGACCATCGTGATTACAATCACGTTGCGAAGTTCAAACGAACTTCGCATTGACCATAAGCTGGTCAACGCTGAAAGTCAAACAAAGTTTGACTTTCTGACTCGAAAAGCAATAAAATAAGGAAAAGAACGAAAGAATACTTACGAAGGGTCCCCGAATGCTAATTTCGATTCAAAAATCTCAGGTATGAAACAATAGTTTCAACTTAGAGTTTCTCAAATCAAAATTCTTGTAAGTTTTGCAATGAAAGGCATGGGGTATATATAGTTTTTGGTCCACCGTTAAGATCGTTTCATGGAAACCGTGATTCGATCACATCCGTACACTTGTTGGAAGGTTATGGAAGCTAAAAATGGTCCTTATCATCTGACTAAGCAAGTGAGAACATGTGGTGGAGGATTAAACAGCTGCAATCTGCTGTTAAATTCATTTAATCTGGTCAGAAGGGGCCATGCGGCCCGCTTCAGGATGTTCAGAAGCTCAGGCGGGCCGCCTGAGGGTCACAGATCAGAAACATGTTTGAAAAATGACAGTTTCAGTCCCTGCACGTGTTTAAGGCCATTTCCGACACTTCTAAGGCCCGTAAAGCCAACTTTAAGGCCCGTAAAGCCAACTTTAAGGCCCTAAAATGATGCCTAAACATTGTGGACATGAAACATGTTCAAAAATATGCCGGATGTCGGTTCGTTTGGTCGTACGAACGCGATGTTCGCTTAATTACGACGGAATGCGCACAAGCGCGAAAAACGATCCAAATGACGCGACGAATGGATTTTTGGCAAGCCAAACATTAAAGCATAATATAGTCATGCTTACATAAATTTTTGGATGTCCGGATGTATTCAGAACGTAAGTTATGCACGAAAATGCAAACTTGTGCACTTTTTGACACTTTTAGTCCCTGAATGACCCAAAAGTTTATTTTAGCATACCGAACCCCTCAAAGCCTATTTCTAAGCTATTTAAAGGATATTTATGGTATGTTTAACTTATGGTCATGTTCCGGAATGTTCGTTACAGTTCAAATTGGCATACTTTCGCAGTTTGTCAAGTTTAGTCCCTGTAAGCGAATTAACTTGTTTTTGCCATACCAAAGCCTTTAAAACTTATTTCTAAGTTATGTAAAGGTTATTTAAGGTATGTTGAGTATATGTTGATGTTCCGGAGTATTTTTCGCGTTAAACTGAGTACGTTTACGCACCAGTTTGCGTATAACTCTCCAGAAAGTGATATAGAGTTTGAAATTACATAAAAGTCAAAACATGAAAAATGTAAAACACAACCAAACAAACATTGGGATCAAATAACATTGTTTTATTGATAATAGAACGGTTCATAATGATTACAAACACAGATGTTACAGTGTGGTGAAGTGAGAAATACCATTTTGTTGGAGATAAGTGCAGAGACCAATGTATTCGCCCCCATTGTCCGAGAAGAGAGAGAAGAGGGGGAGCTTTAAAATTTTTTTCAACAAGTGTTTTGAAAATTGAAAATAATGTGGAGACATCCGATCTTCTTTTAATGGGGTAAAACCATCTATATTTGGAATAAAAATCAACAAATATGACATAGTATTCATAGCCATCGTTTGAAATTTTTACGGGACCCCATACATCAGAGTAGACTAGTTCAAGTGGTTTGGAAACTTTAAATGAGTTTTCGCCAAAAGGTAGTTTATGAATTTTATTCAAGGAACATGCATCACAATGATAGAGATTAGTTGACACATTATTATAATCAAGTCCTATACTATTTAGTAAACGCCTTAGAACTTTGATAGATGGGTGTCTAAGTTTGTGATGCCATGAGAAAAGAGAGTCTGATGTCTTTGTGCTTGAATTGAGTTGCAAACGAGAAGGAGTATGAGATGCATAGTAAACATCGTTAATGTTCACCCCGCGCATAAGAGGCGCCCCCGTGTGAAGATCCTTAACAAAGAAATGAAAAGGAAAAAATTCAACGGAAACGTGGTTAGTCTTGCAAAGTTTAGCAACTGAAAGAAGATGATGACACAAACGTGGAACAAGTAAGACATTAGACAACTTTAAAGGGCGATATGTAGTGGGAATTGATGCATGACCGATATGAGAAATGGAAAGAGTGTTACCATTGCCGAGGACGATCTCATCGGGTCCTCCATATTCAGATAGGTTGTGTAAAAATGCTTGGTCGGGTGTGGCATGGTCAGTGGCGCCACTGTCAAACAATTTCAATGATGTGTGTTGTGGAGAGTTTGCCATGGACACATTGACGGTCGGGTTCGTTGGTGCTTGAGCCAAGGCAAGGTTGTTTTGTTGTTGGAACCGTGCAAACTTTCGACAATCCTTGGTTTCATGCCCTGGAATATTGCAAAATTGACAGAAAAAATTGTTAAGATTAGTTCTAAATTATGTAGATTGACCATTGTTCCCATTATTGGTGTTTCTTGGGCCAAAAGTATTGGGCCTGTTTTGGTTTCTGTTACTTGTAAATGGCATGTGAAAGTTTCGGCCTGGCTGAGATTGAGTGTGGCCAGCCCTTTGAGTGAAATTAACAGAGGTTATTAGTTGCTCACTAGGTTTGGCCTCCAACAAGGACCGTTCATGGTCAACGAGTTTTTCATATATGTCAGAGAAGGCAACTGTGGTGTCTCTAGTCTTTAGGGCAGCAACTATACCCTTGTAATCTTCACCGAGGTGAGCGAGAATATGAATGGTAAGGTCGTCATCATCGATTGGCTTCTGCGCCAAGGCTAATTCATCCGCCATAGCCTTCATTTCGTGGAGATAATCAGCAACGGGTCGGCTGCCTTTGTTGGTGGTGGCGAGTTTGGTCCGTAGGGATATGATTCTGGACCTCGAGATGCTGGCGTAGCTTTCTGTAAGACGAGTAAAGAGCTGGTGAGACGTTTTGGCAGAGGAAACGAGTGGTTGGATAGTATCGGAGCAGCTACCAAGCAGTGCACCAAGGAGCACCTGATCCTGACGGTACCGGGTATGGTATGCCGGATTGGGTTTACCTTCCAGGACCTTCGATGGTGGTTCGGTTAAGCCGTCGATGAACTGTTCAAGTTCAAGTCCGGTGAGAGTGGAGAGAACTTGCTTTCTCCAAGATGGGAAGTTGTTTGCGGTTAGCCGGATGGGAAAATTGGTGGTGGTGGATAATTGAATGACAGTGATGGTAGTGGCCATGTGTAGCGGCAGTAGGGAAGAAGGTAATGGATCGAGAAGAACTCAGAGGAGCTTTGGTATGCTCTGATACCATATAATGGAGAAATTGATACCGTCTATTATTCATAAATACTTGCATATAAATAGAGGCTATACAACAAGGAAAGAGAGGAATATAAGGTTATCTGATAAACTAAATATAGCAACAATACAACTGTAAAAGTATAAACAAGACGAGGGAGGCATGAGTTTAGGCATTTGATTAGGTATTCCTTATACGCCCCCGCAAGATGGAGGATCCATCGGAGACTCCAATCTTGGAACGGTTTCGTAGGAAAGGTGCCCGTGATAATGGTTTTGTAAGCATATATGCAAGTTGGTCTTGGGAGCTGATGTTAAGGACTCGTAAGTGGCCTGCTGAAACTTGTTCTCGAACAAAATGATAGTCAAGAGCTAAATGTTTCATTCGAGAGTGATAAACAGGGTTAGCACAGAGGTATGTTGCACCGGAGTTGTCGCAAAATAGTAATGGCGTTTTGTTGGTGGGAATGCCAAGTTCACGAAGTAGATTTTTTGTCCAAGTAAGTTCAGCTAAGGCGTTTGCTAAAGCTTTGTATTCGGCTTCTGTAGATGAGCGAGAGACCGACTTTGGCGAGTTGACTTCCACGAGATAATATTGTTGCCGAGATAGATGATGTATGCAATGGTAGAGCGACCATCATCATGGATATACGCGACGATCCTCTTTTGCTTTTTCCTTCTCGGCTTCGGTTTTCTTCCTATGGTTGCATTTTTTTCGCGTAGAGGATTTAGGTGTAGGTTGAGTTTCATGTTCGGATTCGGGTGTAGGGAGCGTTTGGGATAGAGGAATGAGTGATTGTTGTTGAGCTTGCATTTACGGAAATAACAAATGTAGGTTCGCAAGAAGATGCGCATACGCCGTTATGTTAGGATCGAACATACGGGGTTAAGACGGTTGAGGCGAATTAGTGTTCGGTATTTCACCTACACCATATGGGTTTTTCGGATCGAAGGTGCGGTTGTGTGGATGCATATATTTTTTTTTATAAAAAGTAGAGAGATTTTATATATTTTAGAGTTGGTTAGAAGAGAATTTGGTAAAAAAAATGGAATATGTTGGGTTTTTAATAAGGTGAGTTAGTAAAATTTCTTTTTAAATTAATTTTTTTAACAAAAGACCGTTCGGGTCCAACGGCTATTACCCCAACAACCACCCAACGCTACATCATCACACATTTGTTATCCACGCTAGTGGAGTTTTTGCCACCCAACAACAACGCCGTCCTCCATGGCAATAAGGGCCGGTATGCCCGACGTGAAGAGGATTCAACACCGCAACACAACGCTCACTCATTAACGTCTTACCTTAATTTAGCAGATCAAGGAAACTTGTTTATTTATTTAGAAAATTGACAGAAGATAATAAAATAAATAAGAAAAATCTTGTGGATACGTAAACCTGCAGACCAAACTGACACCCACACATGACCATGTCATCTCTCTCTATCACCCTCTTCTTTTTGTACTACACTCCTACCCCACAGTTTAGGTTGTATTTCCTGCTTCACGATTTGTTCATATTGCATCATTTCTTGTATAATGCATCATTTCATTTCTTGTACACTAAATAATTAACCTAGATACTGGCGAATCTTAAGATTTCCGAAGACCTTAAAATTTCTATAAAATCGGGGGTCAAAAACGTATATACCAAAAAAAATCTATACAAAAACTACATACACTACTAAGCGAAAAGTTCGGGAGGTCGGTCGTCCTCTCCCGCCCCTTAAAAGCTTCGCCCATGAATTTAGCTATGTTTAGTGTTAAACTATAAAAAGAGTATACTGTATGTCCATTCCTATCATTTCATTTGGTGAAATATGTTATTTTAGTTTAAATTATTCGTCACTTTCGTCAATGACATTTTCAAAACATGTTCATTCGTCTGAGTTTTTAATCCCTATTAAAAAGTACGTTATCTGAGGGGTAAATTGGTCATTTTCTCACATGTATTTTTTTATATTTCATTTTTTCACTTAATAAATTGTTATTTTTGTCCTTGAGGATTCATAAAACATGTCACTTTAATCCAACTTTTTCAATGCGATTTTCGTCCCTAACTTTGTCAAAATCGACCTAAGTTTCACATAAAATTTCAACGTGGGGTGTGTTTCATAAGGCTACTACGACATATGTGGTGGTGCCATGTGTAGACGATGACGTGGAACATTAGATGTGTCAGAGGTGGAATCTGCTGGCGTAGTGTCGCCGGCATCATAATTCCGTCACTATTGAAACCGACCCCAAAATTCTTCTTCTCGTCGTCATTGAAGTCGACCCTCGTCTT
Organism: Helianthus tuberosus; assembly: GCA_030545235.1. NCBI lineage: Eukaryota > Viridiplantae > Streptophyta > Magnoliopsida > Asterales > Asteraceae > Helianthus > Helianthus tuberosus. The sequence continues at coordinate 94,443,287 of CM060403.1, read as the reverse complement.
TTTAGAGTGTCTCCATCCTACGTCGATATCAGCGGTAGTCCCATTTACGTCATCATCTGCTTAACAACCTCTCAAACGAGGGTATTCTTGATCAGGTGTGAATGTCAGTGGTTGCATTGGCGTTAATGGTGGTGTGTGGTGTTGGTGTTTAGACAGGGAAACCATAAGGTCTATAGGTAGATGAAGATTGAAGATGTGAAAGGGGTTGCAACCTTCGATTTGGATGAAAATGACATGTTTTGAAAAAGTCTGGGACGAAATTCATACGAAAAAACTTGGACTAAAGTTGCATATTTCAGTAAATTTCAGAGATGAAAATGACAGTTTACTCGGTTAAAAATAAAATATATATGAAATGACCAACTTACCCCTCATTTCACTGGCTTTTTAAGCAATTGTAAAAAATTGGATGAAACTAATATGTTTTGAAAATATCTTTGAAAATATCAAGGCAAAAAGCACACAAAAAACAATTTGAATTAAAGTGTCATATTTTATCAAATCACAGAGGTGGAAATGACATCATACTTAATTTTAGTGTACGAATAGTCTAAATTTAAAAAAAAAAGTTAAAAATTACTATGACGTCTCTGCAATACTTTTAGTAGAATTTCAAACAAAATAAATAAATTCTTACATTCAATAAGCAAACTAAAGCTTAAAAATATCTAATATCTAATGATTTTGTCCTAAAAATAGCTTAACAACACCATGAAATCTATGAACATTTTGAAGAAATATATCATGTATTTCTTCATGGAATAAAGAAAATAAAAAAATAAATATTTGAATTATGTATACATGTTGATCAAGGATTGAACAAAAAATCCCCACATTTGCACTTCCAACACATGGGCTTGTAGTTAGAGATGTCATCACCTCTTGAATTAAATATGTTTCTAGGGGTTGTACCCGATGCTTGTTGGGTTGCGCTAATGTATTTAGGTACAACAGGGACTTGAACTGCCTCACAGTGACTACAATTTCTACAATATATCTTCTCGCACCTTGGTGGTCTTGATCCAATCAAAAGACTTGCTCTTTTCATCTATGTCATACAAAATACTTACATAAATATTGATTTTTTAAAGTTCAAAAATATTATTTCTACAAGTTTCTAAGTTATATTATGGTACAAATGTGTGATTGAGGCTTCGCATTTCTAAGTTGTAAGGGTTAAATTTGGCGATGAACAAAAAATATGTAGTATGTATAACATAACCATCGACATTTTTAATTGCATGTGTAACAGGTGCGTACATATTTTTTTCTTTTTTGTAGTAACTTACAATATACGTATTACATATTACATAAATAAAAAAAACATTTCTTTGTTTGATAAGGTTTTTATGGGTTTCATCTACTAAGTGGGAGGATTTAATAAAAAACTCATTTTATTAAGAAAAGTTGAAAATTCTATATTAAATAGGTGTATTATATCACATATGTGTAATATATACTAGATATATGTTATATTGCACACAATATTGCATATGTGTAACATATGATATAGGGTTATTGGATTTTTTCACCCGTAACTATTGGCTATAGGTCGCTGCCACCCCCAACTATCACTTTGACGCCCGTCACCCCAAACTTAACACTTATTTTGTTCTGTCACCACGTTGTTAATTGACCACTAACTTTTGAGCTTGTTACTATACTTTTGGGGGTGTGCAAAGATCCCTAAAACCTTCCTAAGATCCCTATGACACCTCTAAAAATATAAAAATAACATCAAAAGTTAGTGATCAGATAACGACGTGGTGACAGAACACACTAAGTGTTAAGTTGGGGGTGACGTGCATCAAATTGATAGTTGAGGGTGGCAGCGGCCAATAGCCAATAGTTGGGGGTAATTAAATCCAATAACCCTATGATATATTACACGTATGTAATATCAAGTTTTCTTCTAGCTATGAGTTTTTAATTGAACCATTCCCTATATATATCATAAAAAAAATCTTGAATTTTACAAACACGACCAACATTTAGAAAAATAAAACATATACATGAAAATAGATACATGACATAAATTTTGCCTGTAAATATACAACAATCGTATCCAGTATAATCCCACCCATTGCCAAGCTATTGGTAGGTTATGGGGATGGTGGATATAGGCAAACTGTACCTCTATCCATAGGGATAGAGAGGTTGCTTCCAGTGAGATCCCCAACTCCAAAAACCACATCCAGCCATACCAGTCCGAGGAAACATAAACAGGCACATAGGGTATTAAAATTATTTTTAAAGCTTCCAATCAACAGATAGGCAAGAATGCATAAAGGGGGCAGACAACACGTTAAACAAACCCACAAGTGATAAAAAACATGCAATGGCCTAAAAAAGACTGAGAGCAAGATTCCTAACACAAGGCTCTAATACCCAACCGAATCATCCTCCTACAAGTCATTAACCCTAATCCTACGTCTCCATGAACTTCTATCCTTGACCATGTCCTCAGAGAGATGCAAGTCTATCAAATCATGCCTAATCTACTCCTCTCAAGTCAGTTTCGGCCAGCCTCTACTCCTCTTACCCTCCACAATAAGAGTTTCCACGGTTTTAACTATGGTCGTCGGTTGTCTCCTCCTGACATGCCCAGACCATCTCAACCTTCCTACCTTTATCTTATCTGATATACTAGTTATCCCTTATCTATCCCTAAGAACCTCATTCCGTATCATATCCAACCTAGTGTGCCCACACATCCATCTTAGCATTCTCATCCCTGCCACCTCTAGTTTGGGTGCTTATGTCTTCTTGATGGCCCAACAATTTGTTCCATATAGCATAGTAGGTCTAACAACAACCCAATAAAATTTCCCCTTTAATTTAGTTGAAAACCTCTTATCACACAATACTCCAGTAGCTGCTCTCCACTTACACCATCCCACCTGGATACGATGGGCTACATCATCATCTATCTCTTCATCCCTTTGTACAAATGACCCTAAATACTTGAACTTAGTTGCCTACGGGACCACTAGTCCCTCAATGGTAATTTGAGTGTCCAATTCATCGTCCGCGCCACTAAAATCACAATACAGGTACACAGTCTTAGAGCAACTAATCCTTAAACATTTCCCTCCAAAGCTGCTCACCACTCCTCTAACCTCACATTCAGGTTCTGTTTATTCCCCGATACTAATACAATATCATCCGCAAAAATCAGGCACCACGTAAACTGCTTCCTAAATCGACTTTGACAATCCATCTAAGACAATGACAAAAAGAAACAGACTCAACTCAGACCTTTGGTAGAGTCCTACCTCCACAGGGAAGGAATTTGTATCTCCTACAGGCGCACGAACACTAGTCTTAGTCCTAAAATACATATCCCTAATTAGGTCTATAATACTTCAAGAGAACCCATTTCCCCTCTAAACTATCCCAAATTAGTCTCTATGGCACACTGTCGTATGTTTTTTCAAGGTCTATGAACACCATATGTAGATCTCGCTGTTTCTCCCTATACTTTCCCATCAACCTCCTTAGAATACCCGTACTTGATCGCCCTGGCATGAAACCAAATTTGTTGACCGTAACCTGAGTTTCTCTTCTAAGTCTAGTCTCAATTACCCTTTCCCATAATTTCATCGCGTGTCTTAATAACTTAATCCTTATATAGTTCCCACAACATTGGGCGTCTCCTTTGTTCTTATATAGGGGCACTATAACAATACTCCTCCACTGATCTGGCATTATACCGGATATGAAAATAAGATTGAACAACCTAGTTAGCCATTGAACTCATTTCTTTCCCAAACACCTCTACACCTCAATCAATATATTGTCCAGACCAACTGCCTTAGCCTTTCCCATCTTCATAAGTGTTGTCGTCACCTCTCGTTGTGTGATCGTCTACAGTAGCAGTTATTTCGTTGCTGACTTTGAGTAGTGGGGTTGTTACTTTCTTGTTGTATGTCATCCCGCCATTGAAAAGATTGTGGAATTAGGTTTGCCATCTCACCTTAATGTTATTGTCCTTGACTAAAACATGTCCATCATCTCCCTTTATAAACTTCACTAGTCCTAAATCTTGGCTTCTACGCTCCCTAGCTTTAGCAATCTTGAACATATCATGCTCCCCCTCATTTGTTTCTAGGTGTTGATACATCTGCTTATAGGCTGGGTTCTTTGCCTTCGTCACCACTTTCTTAGCCTCCTTTTTGGCCCTTTTATATATATCCCTCAATCTCACTCACTCTCCATCCTCCATGCATCTTAGAAGTTCTCTAAAAATCCTTTCCTTATCCGTAATTTTGGTCTGTACATCCTCACTCCACCACAATGATTCCTTTTACCCACTTGTGCTTCATGTCAGAGTCTCCTTTGCCACATGAACAATGGTGGTTGCCATAGTCTCCCACATTTGGTTTGTGCCCCCATTCAATCGCTCGGGTGCCGTAGAGATGACCTTATCTCTGAACACTACAATTTTGTCTCCCTTCAGATTTCCCTGTCGTATCATAGGTCGCAATTTCCTCTCCCCTTTAGACAACTTGCCTTTTAAGGCTACATCTGCCACTAGTAAATGATGTTGAGGCACCGCTGTCTCCCCTGGTATAACTTTGTAGTCCTTCCACCATACTTGCTCTTCTCACCACATCAAAAGATAGTCGATCTCTATGTTGTGTCCTCCGTTGCTAAAAGTAATCAACTATGATTCTCTTTTTGTAAAGAACAAGTTGATAATACCTAGGTCGTGGGCAACTGCAAAATCTTGAAGATCCCTACCAAAGTCGTTCCTATCACCAAAACCAAAAACCCCATGTACCGTTTGAAAACCAGCATTATCCTTTCCAATGTGGCCATTGAAATCACCTCCTATACAATTTTTTTCCTCCCTAGGTAAGGTCCTTACAACCATATCTAGATAATCCCAAAAATCTTTCTTCTTATGATCCCCTAGTCCTACTTGTGGTGTGCAAGCGCAAACCACTGCCACTACTCCCTCACCTAGAACTAACCTCAACATCGTAATCCTATCACTGTGTCGAACCACCTCAACCACATTTTTGTATATATTCAAAGCCACTAGAAATCCTAGCCCTATCAGTCCTTGAATACAACTTATACCCATTACGCTCTTCACCTTTATGCCCTTTTCACATAGTCTCCTACATGTATGCTATGTATATTCTATGCCTTTTAAGTACGCCTACCACCTTCAATAGTTTATTACTTAAAGTTCCTACATTCCAAGATGCCAAACACAAACTATACTCCATGTCCTTTCCCTTGGTTGCACCCCTTGTCTTTGGACATGATCGGAAGAAAAAACCATGACTCCTACGGTTTATGATTGCAACAAAACACCTAACATATCAAAATGAACACACAAACCCCAATAAGTTGATACCACACGATGATAAAACACGCATACTAACAATTACAATAGCAATATACAATGAACACACTTGTCACCAAAAGAGACACCTGATGAACACATTGGTCACCAAAGAGACACCCAATGAATAACAATATACAATAGGTAGCATACAATGACAATTAACACTCCAATGGTACACATTAAGCAAAAAAAAGCATATAATATATAAATATGCAATATATATAATAGGATGAAGATCATTACAGAACACTAATTATTGTAAGAACAAAAGGAACAACATAAATCACTAAATTTTAGGATTTAAGGTTTATATTTTTTTAATTTTTATGTTTCTTATACTGATATGTGTATTATATATACATAAAAAACCACATATTTTTACCTACACATAGCCTAGATACATGTAGGTAATTTAATATACACATAACCTACATACGTGTAGGTTATATAAAGACTGGAAATTTTCCATTTTTTTGTTTTGAATTCTAGTGTGAAAAATAATAAATCTTACATTTATAAAATTTTCATTTACTTTTTAGGTTTTTAAGATTGTAAAAGTGGATGATTCATTTTGGTCTGCGTGTTCTCATAATATTTAGTGTTCTGTATACAAACTTCTAAAGTATAATATATACTAAACACCTAGCACTCAATAAGAATTCTGATCAAACAAAGCTGATAAGCGAGAGCACACAATCACACACTCATACACACATAGGCACCCAAAACACGAAAAATGTTATAGATTTTAAATTACAACACTTTTTTTATGATACGTGAAATAAAGTATACACATGAAATAGTTTAACATATTTCTAACTATAGATGTGAATGACTGATGTGTAAATAATAAATCTAAAAAAAAAAATTCTAATGATTCTAAAAAATCCTTTCAAAATTATTTGTATTTCCATAATTGTGGATAAAACTCAATTGATTGAAAATTGTATGCGTCTTTTTGAGAAATAAATCAAATATTGGTATTGTTGACAGCTTTACAATGTCGGTCCAAAAATAATATGCTGGACTAAATATTCACAAAATGCTAAAAAGTATTGTACACAAACTTTTGGATTCTTACACAATGGGATTGGATGGTAGAGATTGATTTAGTAATATAAAATTAATAAATACAGAACAAAGGATAGTTCTTTTGACCTTCTAAAGTCAACTGATTTAATTTTCATCTCAAAATTGATTAAGACAATAAGAAGTGTTTAAATTAGTAATATGCATAGCAATTGATACAATGTGTTGTAGAATATTCCAAAAGTAATTGCATTTAACACCAACAGAATTACAAAAAATCTTTGACTTTTGTGGTCAAAAGTGGTAACTTTCTACTTGAACTGTGTTAGGAAAAAACAAGGTATAATCTTTTTTCTAGTAAACTCTCGTGGCACAATGTTCATATTTGAAAGAAACACATATAAATTTTGCATATGTTATACACATTTTGACCCAAAATCAGGACTTATCAGTATAACCTTTCAGTGCCGTTAAAGAAAACAATATTTAAAGTCTCACCTGAGCATTCTTGTCTATTAGGCTGAAATTCGAACCACCTGCAATCACTTTTATGAAATGAATTGTTATTAGCTCCACACACACACATATATATACATACACATATATACACATATATAGAGAGAGATGAAAGTGACCCACAAACCTTGAGGCATAAATCTTGAGTGGGTGGAGTTGAAAATCAAGAAAAAGATGAAAAAAACAGTGGAAGATTGAATGTTGAATGAAAAAGAACAAGTGCCCATTTGAGAAACTAGAGGAAAAGGGGGGAAAAGGGGAAAGAGAGAGATATGTATGTATGTATAGTTATGTGAGGGGTGAAAGGAAGAAGGGTGATGGGTAACAGAAATGAGGATCTTTTCTTGATTTCATTCGCATTCAGTGTGTGTAAGAAGGTGATGTAAGAAAAACTCAAGATATGGAAACACTCCTGAAAAGAGAGAGACGCCTCATACCATATACCATGTGTAGTGGTTTACCTCAATAATGCCCCCATCATGGGGTGTTTTGCGACACGTGACAGTTCAGTAAGCATGGGGCATTATTGGGGGTTATTGCAAAAGTGCCGTAGTGAGAATAATGCCCAATAACGCCCATGTAATCATTTCACAATTATTATTTTTTTTAATTTAAAACATAAAAATCTTCATTAATTTAAAATAAAAATTACACTACTTGAAATAAAAAAAAATACAATACTAGAAAAAAAAACTCTAGTTCAATATAACCTCTTTTATTTTTTTCTGGTTGGGGGCGACGACAATGCTTCACATATCTCACCGCTAGTTGACAAGCACTCGTAACCGCCTCTTGCTCAACCTCCTCATCGGTGGAATCATCGCCATCCGCAAAAAACTCTTTGTAGTAAAAATTTACCATGGATGAAGAACTAGGGGAATCCATCAAGTTTTTTTTTTTATAAAATGGTAGTGTTTTTGAGAGAGTTTTGGTTAATTTTGAATGAGTTTATATATATATATATATAGGTAAAAGGTTTAAAAAAAAAAAATAGTCGTTAAGAACTAGCCGTTGGGGGTTATTGATTGGCCGGTCAAAATGTTCAAAGCGTTGTTTAAACAACGCGAAACGAATTTTTTTTCGAAAAAAACGCCGGGTGTAATGGGGCTTGGGCGTTATTTGGCTTTTTTTTTTTTAATTTAAAAAAAAAACGCCCCACTACGGGGGTCTCATCAGCCTAGTTTATAGCCCACGCCCACCTACTCAAAATCTCATTCATCAATACGGATTCATAGTCGGTCCCCAAAATTTTATATGAGGGGTTTTTTTTAATATTATAAAAAGTGATTGTAGATAGTTGAATGTGATTGTGAATAGATTAGAGAAAAAATGTTATTATTAATCTGCAAATTTGAAAGAATACTCTTTATTCTTTATAATTTTTTAATATATTTTGAGAGTGATTGTGACTAGAGTAAAGAGAAAATGTAATGATAAAAGTATAAAAAAATATTATTTAATTAAAAAAAGAGAGAATATTGTTGCTTTTAGTGAAATTATAGGGTAAAAATGATGTAAGTGATGTGAATGCTCTTACCCTTTTTTTAATGGTATTGCTAAATGTACCTCAATGTTAAAATTTTTACTATTTACACTCTCCCTTAAAGTCTGTAAATAAATACAAGACAAAATTGCATAAATCAACTTTTATGTTATACCTAAACTACACTTCATAACTTTCACTATGAAATCGACAAAATCCAACCTTTATGTTCATATTTTGTAACATTCTATAACTTTTACAACTAACTTCGTTCAAAAACTTAGTCAAGTTACCTCACATGCTTTGCATGTGAGGGTACTATGGTCTTTTATAACATAAAAAGGATGATTTATGCAAAAGGATTATTTATAACATAAAGATTGATTTGTGCAAAATGTTATTATATATATAGTAATTTTTTTTTTGTTTTTGTAAAAACATTATTATTTGTTAATAGTTATATATTTATATATATAAACATATATAAAAAATAGTTTTAAATTTATTTTATACAAATTATGATTTTTAATATTTTTATAAAGTAAATAATAATGACAAGATAAATTACTTTTTATATAAAGTATAACTAAAACACAAATTCTTTTAAAATAAAATTATTGTAATATCCAGAATATTTTTATAATTAGATATATATGTATAGGGTGGAGTTATTGTAAAAAAGACCAAAAGTGTGAGAAAGGTAAGAAATAATCTCAACCATTAGATCTAAATTAATTGAAAAGGGTAAGATTGTAAATTAATTAACAAATTCAAATATGGTAATCCTTGATTTAAGGATTTGGAGATAGAAAATCCCCGATTTAAGGAAAATAACCGTCCATAAATATAACACCATTCAGAACATGTTCATACATGGTGTTTTAATTATAACACAATTCAGAAAAATATAACACCATTCAGCACAAAAATATAACACCATTCAGCACAAAAAAAACACCATTCAGAACAAGAATATAACACCATTCAATAAAAAAACACCATTAAGAAAAAGAAAAAACACCATTCAGAAAATAAAAAAAACATCATTCAGTACACAAAATAACACCATTCAGTACAAGATATAACACCATTCAGTAAATAAAAAAATAACACCTCTGTATCATCTTCTCCACTTCCGGCACCACCACTGCTGCACCACCGATAATTGTCCTACCACGTAACTACACATCTCGCCGTCGCCGCTGCCGCTCGCAGTCATCTCCTTCGAGCGTCAGACCGTAATTCCCCATCGGACATCAACATCGCCCGTCATCGCCTTCGTTCCTCAGCCGTCTTCTTCAGTCTCCGATCACCACCCTTCACACCGGAAACCCAAACCGTCGCTGGTTCAGATCAAAATCCATCTTCTTCGCTACTCAAGAAGAAAGAGAGAGAAAGAGAAAGGGAGGAGTGGGGAGGGTGTCGACGACGATAAGCAGCGGAGAAGGTGGTTCAGGCCGGTGGTTGTGAGTGAACCGGCGTCGGATGGAGGGGTGTGGTTGACCGGCGACGATGATGATGGCTGAGGGTGGTGGCGATGTTAGGGTTGTGATGTCGATTGGAGAGAGAGAGAGATTATAGGGATTTTGATTACAGTTACCTATTTTGAATGGATCTAAAAGACTTTATTACCCCTATAATTTTCAATTCAGTCCAAAAAATAAAACAAATTTTACGATTTGGTCCCTATTAATCTAAACCATTAGATCAAAAATCTAATGGTGTAGATTCTTTCTTATCCTTCTCACACTTTTAGTCTTTTTTACAGGATCCTCTACCTATATGTATATATATATTATAATGGACATTTTAAAACAACTCAAATTAAAATGTATTTTTTATGTATATGTAAGTATGTGTTTATAAAATAATGAGTTAATTACACCATTAGTCCCTATGGTTTATACAAAGTAGCAATCTAAGGTACTAATAGTTTAAAGTAACAATGTGAGGTACTAACCTTTCATTTTATAACAAGTTGGGGTACTAACACTAACCCCACTTATTTCTAACTGATTTTAGGGACAATTTTATCCTTTTGCAAGCAATAACTTTATTATTACCGGTATAAAACAGAAATCACAGAGGTTGTTTATGTAATATGCTCAAAGCTAATAATTTAATTACTAAACCACATAGCAAAAAAGATACCACCGGCCTCCCCATCCACCTTCTTCTCCGACCGTCGTTTCGACACCATAGCAACCCTACCCACCGTGAATTTTTTAAACAAAATTATTAGACTGAACATTTATAAAAGCCATATGTTAATCCCCAAAATATTGTAGTGAACTTTTAAATATCTATACATATGAAGCCGAAATAACAAAACTTACTAACTCATGTTGAAATGTAAAGGTAGGTACGATAATAATTCATAAATATGTAATTTGTGTGGACAATAAAAATCAACAAACATATGTAGAGGGCACATCACAAAGAACCTGACAAACTTATCTATGTTTACCATACTTATAAATGACCAGTCACTACCCGATTAATCCTTAAACCATCTAACCTCTGTTTGGTTTCAACATATTTGTATTTTAATAGAATATAATCAGGAAAGCAACAGGAAGCTATAGAAACACCTAAGTCTACAAAGTGAGTCATTCTCTTTTTCTACCAAACTGTTTTACAAAACCTCAATGTTTTCAATTATACTAAACAGTGATTGAGTCTTTGTATTCTACAATTGCTGTCGGTATGTGAGGTTTTGTATACACTACTAGTAATCCGTCACTATTGGACAACGAGTTAGCCAATGAGTAACATCACCACAGTCATGGAACTGCCAACATGACAAATACTGAATGAGTATATTGGTAGATATAAACATTGTAATCGCTCTCAATACTGTAAATTTATAAAAGATTGTTTTGATTAAACTGGGATGCACTCGTCAGTATTTGTTGCTGATAAAATCTTTTTAAAACGCGTTTCAGGTAACTTAATGTGAAGCTAATAGAAGCCATCTATGGAGCACCGAAAGCTTAAAGAAGTGACTATAAAAGTTACCTAAATAAAAGTTTATGTTTTCAGCAACCAGGGTTTATCCCTATAAATGTGTTATCAATGAAACATGGGTTTTTATCCCCTTTATTTAGAGTTAATTGCCAAAATCGTCCCTGTGGTTTGGGCACGTTTGCCATTTTCGTCCAAAATGACACTTTTGTACCAAATCGCCCCCAACGTTTGTAACTTTTTGCCATTTTCATCCAAACCACTAACTTAGTTTATTTTTTCTGTTAAGTTAGGATATTTGGATGAAACTGACAAATATAAAACTACAGGGACGATTTTGGCAATTTACTCAAACTCTTTTAAATTTCTTTTATTTAATTAATTTTGTTACATATATAATAAAAAAAGAATATACATGCAATTTTTATATGAAAAAATAATAGCTTTGTCACATAATTTTTATAAATTTTCATCCAAATCACTAACTCATATTATTTTTTCTGTTAAGGTGAAGGATGTTTTAAATTTTACAAATTAAGACAGAAATTAATTTACAGCTTCTTTATATAAATCAGTTTTATAAAGAGAAAACGTCATTGGTGTGCAACACATAACAATCGATTACAACTTTTAGTATTTATCAGTTGTAGAGATAGAAAAAAATTGTAAAACGTTACATATTTTTTAAATGTGTTGAGCATGTAGGAAATATGTTGGTGGAAATAAAATATTTATTTAATTAAGATTATGAGGGTAACTAACTAATACTTATTCTGAGTGGCTTGAGTAAAAAAACTTTTAGTTTATAGCATTATAATTACAATTTGGTGGGTAATTTTAAGGTTTGGTACGATACGTTTTGATAGGGGGGCACTAACTTCTGTTTTTCCTTAGAAGCGAATTTAAAAGAGTAGAAGATGAATTACAAACTTGGTACATATGATAAGATTTTTTTATTTGACCTTTTTTCAATAAGGTCACCAGCATTTTAGTTTTATAAAATTTAGATGTTCAAGTAGATTTTATTTTTATAAAACTGATCTACATAAAAAATTAGAAATTAATTTATGTCTTAGTTTATAAACATCCTTTGCCTTAATAGAAAAATTAACTTAGTTAGTAGTTGGATGAAAATTTATAAAAATTATGAGACAAATCTATTATTTTTTTCATATAAAAATTGCATGTATATTCTTTTTTTATTATATATGTAACAAAAATTAATTAAATAAAAGAAATTTAAAAGAGTTTGAGTAAATTGCCAAAATCGTCCCTGTGGTTTTATATTTGCCAGTTTCATCCAAATATCCACAATTTAACAGAAAAAATAAACTAAGTTAGTGGTTTGGATGAAAATGGCAAAAAGTTACAAACGTTGGGGGTAATGTGGTACAGAAGTGTCATTTTGGACGAAAATGGCAAACCTACCCAAACCTCAGGGACGATTTTGGCAATTAACTCCCTTTATTTATTATAAAAGTTTGGTGTTTTGAAACTCTGAAACTATTTCCTAACTACGGTCCTGATGTCTCATTTCCGTTGCCAAATTAATAAACACCGATACCACCCGCTCTGTGTCTCGCGGCTCCCGCTCCCGGGGTAGGGGTCAGGGGTTGCGACAGAAGGTGGTATCGGAGCCATGCCACTGGTTTAAGCCATTTAGGTGTTCTGTTAATACCTAAATTTTAACCAATTGTGTTAGGAAATAACTTATGTGATTCTGTGTAAATATGTATATTATTATTTTGTGTTATTTGATAATTTCCTAGTTTACAGTATGAGTGAGCAAGGTATCTCTGACGCTTACCGTCAATTACCTCATGCCCCAAAGAATAAAGGAACATCATCCCAGCCAACCTCAGGTTACATCGCTGATTCTAAGGAAGGAATCTTTATCTTTAAAGCCCAATATGAGGAACCATTTCCCCCTAAAAAAGAGAGCATGGTTTAGTAGAGGAGCTCATGAAAGGAGGAAAAAAATGAAAAAAACTCCAACAACAGCGAGCAATAGCAAAAGAAAATAGAGAAATGAATACCCAAAACCAGGAAGCTAGACTCTCGTGGGAGGAGGAACTTGATAGGCAATTAGCTGATTTCCATATGTTAGCAAATACAGTAGCAGAACCTAATCTTAACCAAGTAGTTGAACCACAACTTCTACCCTTATTCCCTAACCAACCAATGGAGCTAGAACAGAATCAGGAGGACCAATTCCCAATCCCAGCATTTGACCCCAATGAGATCCCTAGAATTTCCGCACCAAACCCTATAGAGCAGTATACAACACTGAACCCTTTAGACCAATGGTTGATTGAAAACAGGACAATTCAGGATATCTTATACAACCCATACCCTTATGGAGAACCCATACCACATTACCCAGAGCCAGTACCAGCACCATTACCACCCATGAACCAAGAGAATGTGGAGGAACTTCGCCAGTATGGCGAAGAGATAGTTGAAGCGGGAAATCAGATTCGTCAGATAGGAGAGAAACTCGTCTGGAAGTATGACGAGCATGAGATGCAATTCTAGACAAGCCAACACCTAATATATATATATATATATATATATATATATATATATATATATATATATATATATATATATATATATATATATGTGTGTGTGTGTGTGTGTGTGTGTGTGTGTGTATTTTGTTACTTTGATAAAAAAAACAACAACACCAATTGGACTAGATAAATTAATATATATCGATGCATAGTTACTAGTATTTAAATTTCAGTTGTAATTTGTACGAGATGCATATATAGATATATAAAAAGAGTAAGTCGCAATGCTCGACTTTTTTGGTTCAATTTGTTTGAATGTTTGTTTGAAGTAAATCTTATTCTGTGATATTAATACTTGATAAATGTTTACAATTCAGATGGACAACGAAGTAAATTAGTAAAACCAGAATAATGATAATAACGGGAACCAAGTAAATAACAGTGCCATTGAACATATAGTAGCCCAAGGAATCATAGATGCTATGCCATATATTATCAAGACTATTAAAGAAGTAGAAAATAATAATTCTGTAATTGGAAGTAAGCGTGCACCCACTGAACCAAGTCACAGCGTGAACGAAAATCACGGACCACTAATCTAAGCACCTATTCCAAAAAGAAGAAGAACCATCTCATATGGTTGTTCTTATAAAGAATTCTTGTCCTGCAAACTAATAGAATTCTCGGGCAATGAAGGAGCCATTTCAGCCTTACGCTTGATAGAAAAGACAGAAGCAGTCTTAAAAATAAGTAAATGTGCAGATAAAGATAAGATCATGTTTGCTTCTAATCTTTTTAAGAATGCAGCCCTAGAATGGTGGAATACTATTCTCTAGTCTAGAGGAAGTGACAGAGTTTATAACATGGAATGGATCAACTTTAAGGAGATAGTTGAAAGAAAATTATGTCCTCCTCAGGAAAAAGAACAGATTGCCAATAAGTTCTTAAATCTTAAAATGACTGGAATAGATTGCAAGGGTTATACTACCATATTCTTCGAATATGCTAGGATAGTACCAACCTTAGCCTCACCAGAATCAATATTAATCTCCCATTAATCTAGGGATTAATTAGTGAGATCAGACATGTAGTCAAGGCAGCTAGACCACAAACCATAGAAGAAGCTGTAGAACTGGCCAACACCTTGACTGATGAATTAATACGCACACAAGAGGAAAATCAGAGAAAGAACCTAGCTCAAAAGCTTACCCAAGAATTTCTTTATGGTAATTCCTACCGTGGAAAAGGAACATGTTCTTCCTCTTCACCCAACTACAAGTATTGCAAAAGGAAGTACTCAGGAAGGTGCTCAATATACTACAACTTCTGCAAAATGTCTTGACATAAGGAAGAAGACTACATGAAGAAAGCTAGCAATAGGCTATGCTACAATTGTGGAGAAGCTGGTCATATCAAACCAAACTTTCCGAAACTAGCTCTAGCAACAACCAGCAAAGCTAAGTCAACTGAAGGACCCAAGAAGAATGCCAGAGCATTTGTTCTGACAACTGAAGAAGCCAAGATGATTCCGGATGTGATTGCCGGTACGTTTTTAGTTAATGATATTTTTGCTAAAGTATTATTTGACTCTGGTGCAAACCAAAGTTTTATCAATACTTCTTTCTGCAAACTTCTCAACCAACCATTAACTAAATTTCAACAAGACTGTCTGGTGGAGACGGCAAATGGAGATTCTATCAAAATAAGTGAAATCCTGCAGGGAGCAAGAATAGAAATTCTAAACCATAATTTTTTCTGCTAACCTTTTTCTAATGAATCTAGCTGGATTCGATGTCGTGTTAGAAATGGATTGGTTGGTAGCCAATCATGCCAGTATTTTATGTGATCAAAAGTTCGTGCAAGTAAGTACACCAAGTGGAGAGAGGATCACAGTTAAAGGAGACAAACCAACGAAAACCACAAAGTTCATCTCTGTGATGAAAGCTGCAAGCTATGCAAGGAAATGAGGAATGGTGTATATGATTTCCATAATCATTAACACTAAAGGAAAAGAATTAAAAGATATTCCTGTATTATCTAAATTCTAAGATGTTTTTCCAGAAGAGTTACCTGGATTACCGCCAGATCGAGAGGTTGAATTTAGAATTCACCTAATACTTGGAACGACACCGATTGCCAAAGCACCATATCGACTATCACCTACAGAGATGCAGGAACTAAAGAGATAGTTGGATGAACTACTTGAAAAAGGTTTTATACAGCCTAGTTCATCGCCATGGGGAGCACTGGTGTTATTTGTCAAAAAGAAGGATGGATCGATGCGTATGTGCATCGACTATCGAGAATTAAATAAGGTTACGATTAAAAATCGGTATCCACTACCGAGAATCGATGACCTGTTCGATTAACTTCAAGGAGCTCGATTCTTTTCTAAGATCGATTTACGCTCATGATATCATCAATTGAAAGTAGAGGAAGAGGACATCCTAAAACTGCCTTTAGAACAAGGTACTGTCATTATGAATTTACAGTCATGCCATTTGGTTTAACCAATGCCCCAGCCGCATTTATGGACATGATGAACATGATATGTAAGCCATATCTGGATATTTTCATAATTGTCTTTATAGATAATATTTTAATTTACTGTAAGAAAAAGGAAGATCATGCAGAGCATTTGCATATACCTCTGACATTATTGAGAAAAGAAAAGCTTTATGCTAAATTCTCAAAATGTGAATTCTGGTTGCAAGAAGTGCAATTTCTTGGACATCTGGTTAATCATGAAGGAATTCATGTGGATCCCACAAAAATTGAGGCGATTACCAAATGGAAAGTCCCTAAATCACCAACGGAGGTAAGAAGTTTTCTTGGACTAGCAGGATATTATAGACGTTTTATTCAAGCTTTTTCTAGAATAGCCATTCCATTAACCAAACTGACTTGCAAATCAATTAAGATTGAATGGGGACCAAAACAGGAAGAAGCATTTAGGATTTTAAAGCAAAAATTAACCAACGCACCCATACTCGCATTAACTGAAGGAACGGAAGACTTTGTAGTCTATTTTGACGCGTCTAAGTTATGATACGGATGTGTGTTGATGCAACGTCAAAAGGTTATAGCTAATGCTTCTAGACAGCATAAGAAACATGAAGAGAATTATAAGACCCACGATCAAGAGTTAGGAGCCATAATTTTTGCCCTTAAGATTTGGAGACACTATCTTTGTGGTAGTAAGTTTGTTGTGTTTACAGATCATAAGAGCTTAAGATATGTTTTTGGGAAAAAGGAATTAAACATGCGACAGAGACGCTGGATAGAAATTCTTAGTGATTATGACTGTGATATCCAGTATCATGCAGGAAAAGCTAATGTAGTAGCTGCTGCTTTAAGTCGAAAGTATTATGAAAAGCCAAAACGAGTACGTCTCTCAGATTAAATCTGCAGATAGATTTAAATGAACAAATTAGAAAGATACAGGAAACAGTAAAATCAAGGACGATGCTGAAGGTCTAAAAGGAAGGATTAAGAAATTAGACCAAGGATCAAATGGAATTTGGAGATTCCATAAGAAAAAGGATCTGGATACCTATTCAAGGAAACCTGCGAAACCAAATTTTAGAAGAAGCCCATAAGTCTAAGTATCTGATACATCCCGGTAGTGATAAGATGTATCAAGACTTAAGAAAGAATTTCTGGTGGATAGGAATGAAAAAGGATATAGCAAACTATGTTGCTAAATGTTTAACCTGTTCACAGGTTAAAACAGAGCACCAGAAACCCTCAGGGTTATTGCAGCAATTAGAAATGCCAATTTGGAAATGGGAATTGATAACATGGACTTTGTTACCAAATTACCCAAGACACGAAAAGGTAATGATACAATCCGGGTGATTGTAGACAGTTTAACCAAATCTGCTCATTTCTTACCTATGAAGGAAACTTTTAGTATGGAAGAGTTAGCCAAGTTATATGTAAATGAAATAGTTTCATTACATTGAATTCCTTTATCCATTTTGTCGGATAGAGATAGCCGTTTTACATCTCATTTTTTGACAAGTTTCAAAAAAGCAATGGGAACAAGGTTAAATCTAAGCACAACTTATCATCCTCAAACAAACGGACAAAGCGAAAGGACAATTCAGACAATGGAAGATATGCTTAGAGCCTCTGTAATTGATTTAGGAGGAAATTGGGACGACCATTTACCATTAATAGAATTTTTCTATAACAACAGTTATCATACCAGCATCAATGCTGCACCATTTGAAGCACTTTATGGATGAAAATGCCGAACACCTGTATGTTGGGCAGAAACTGGAGAAAAGCGACTATCTGGACCTGAGATTGTACAAGAAACAACGAAAAAAATTATTCAAGTCAATGATAGACTAAAAGCAGCACGAGATCGTCAAAAGAGTTATGCAGATAACATACGAAAGCCATTGGAATTTCAAGTTGGAGATAGGGTATTATTAAAATTTCTCCATGGAAAGGAATAGTCAGATTCGTTAAAAGAAGAAAGCTAAGCCCAAGATATGTTGGACCTTTTGAGATTATCAAAAGAATAGGACCAGTAGCTTATCAGCTACAACTGCCAGAGGAAATGGCAGGAATACATGATGTGTTTCATGTATGTAACCTCAAGAAGTGCTTAGCAGACGAATCATTAGTGATACCTCTTCAGGACATAGAGATAAATGAGAAACTTAAGTTTAGAGAAAAACCACTTCAGATTGAAGATAGAAAGATTAGGAATCTCAAACACAAGAGATTAGTTCTGGTCAAAGTGAAATGGAATTCAAAAAGAGGACCAGAATACACATGTTTGTTCTAGTAGATCTCGAGGATGAGATTTAAAACAAGGTGGGGAGGATATAACAACCCTTGAAAAATGCCCTAAACACACCCCGTATACGAGAACTGGACCCGTACAACTTTATTTTTAACAAAAATCAAATAAAATAAGAATTATAGGGCGCTCGCGGGCCGCGACTAACTTGGTCGTGTGCTTCGCGGGGCGCGAGATCCCCTGGTGTGCCGGCTTATCATTACGCTACGTGTCCCCACTTCGTGTCGTATCTACATTTGAGCTGCCAAAGCTAAACCCTAGCTAGGGTCTCTCGCGGGCCGCGAGAAAGAGAGAGAGATGGGTCGCGGGGCGCGAGCAAGCCCGGAACCAGCCTATATAAGAAGCTCTTCAGCTTCAGCATTCGTCGTTCAATTCTTTTCTTCTCTCAAAGTCCCTATAATAGCTAAACACTGCTCGGTATAATACCCCTAAAACACGAAGCTCCGCATCGTTATAAGTATTTTAAACCCCGATCACTAATTCGTTACCCAACCCGATTGATCTAGGGCTCCGTAACGCATGTCGAGGCTCTGCCTGACTAAGTTCGTTGGAGTTCTGTCTCGTGTTGTATGGCTAATGTGATTTGGGTTATCTTACTAACACGTGTGCATTGTTTTTTTTTAATAGAATATAATCAGGAAAGCAACAGGATGCTATAGAAACACCTAAGTCTACAAAGTGAGTCATTCTCTTTTTCTTACAAACTGTTTTACAAAACCTCAATGTTTTCAATTATACTAAACAGTGATTGAGTCTTTGTATTCTACAATTGCTTCCGGTATGTGGGGTTTTGTATACACTACTAGTAATCTGTTACTATTGGACAACGAGTTAGCTAATGAGTAATATGACCACAGTCATCGAACTTCCAACATGACAAATACTGAATGAGTATATTGGTAGATATAAACATTGTAATCGCTCTCGATACTGTAAATTTATAAAAGATTGTTTTGATTAAACTGGGATGCACTCGCTAGTATGTCTTGCTGATAAATTCTTTGTAAAACGTGTTTCAGGTAACTTAATGTGAAGCTAATAGAAGCCAGCTATGGAGCACCGAAGTCTTAAATAACTGGCTATAAAAGTTACCTAAATAAAAGTTTATGTTTTCAGCAACTAGGGTTTATCCCTATAAATGTATTATCAATGAAACATGAGTTTTTATCCCCTTTATTTATTATAAAAGTTTGGTGTTTTGAAATTCTGAACTATTTCCTAACTACGGTCCTGATGTCTCATTTCCACTGCTAAATTAATAAGCACCGATACCACCCGCTCTGTGTCTCGCGGCTCCCGCTCCCGGGGTAGGGGTCGGGGTTGCGACAATTACCCACCACGGGAGATGTGCAAAAATCTTGAATCTCTTATTCTTAAACTACTATTAAAACTTTAAACTAACCCCGCGAGGACTGTATCCCTACTGACTCAGACCAATGGGTTGAGGGTGATCGCCGCCTTTTACGAGGGGTCCACCACATTTTGCATTAATAACTTACTTAATTATCTTTCAATATTCCGACCTAGTGGGATTGTATCCTTGCTGACTAGAACCACTAGGTTGAGGGTAACGTTGCCTCCAAAAGAGGGGCCTACTACTATAACTAAGATAATATCTTAGAATGCCTAAAGTGTTGAAATCATCAAAAGGGTACATGAAAGATAAGTTGGATCCAAGTGATTCTTTCTTGTCTATCATTTTTATTTTATGTTTATATCTTTTTATTAGCTTAAAAATCTTTTCTCAAAAGTTGGTTCGATTGGACGTTGACGATAAGCCGGTACTAAAAGCTCTTGTGTCCTTGGACGACCTAGCTATCTTGCCATCACTATACTACGTCCGCGATGGGTATACTTGCCCTAGCGTGTGTGTAGAGTGATAGTAGAATATTGTGTTTTATAAATTTAAAACATGAAATCGGCGACTAAAAAGAGCTAAAAATATAACTAAAAAATATATACTCACCCACGCACGTCAAGTTTTTGGCGCCGTTACCGGGGACACAAGGATTTTAAGGAAGCTTAAAATTAACGGCCTAATCAAATTCTAACATTTTTTTTTCAAAACTGCGCGCTCGTTTTTAAAATTTTTCTTTCTACTGTAGGTTAACATGGGGCCGTGCTGCTGGGACACGCCCCCGTGCTGCAAATATTTCTAAAACCTTTTTAAAATGCCCAGATACAGAACTGAACACGGGGCCGTGCCGATTCAGCATGTGGTCGTGCTCAACCTTCTGTTAAATTTTTAATTTTTGTTTTTGATCCCGAGGCTTGTTGTTCTTCTGGATATCTTCCAATACAATGGATTACTACTCAGAAGACTACACCTATTATATAGAGGATGATTATGAGGAACCATATTGTACCATTTGAGGAAAATCCCATTCGGTACAATATTGTGACCTTTTTAGACCATCAACCATACACTACCCCAAGTTCTTCATACACCACTTATGAAGAACCAAGGTTTGAACTTCCAAAGTCAAGCTTTTGGGACACCAATCCGTTTGAAGATTACGACACTCCACCAACAATCATCCCCATAGCCGCAAGACTCATAGAAAGTATGAAAAATCTAGAAATCTTACTTAAGAAATCTAGAGAAAAAAAAGAGGCTATTTCTACTAAAGAGGTAATAATCGAAGAGGTAAAAATAGAAGAACAAAATGAAAAACTCACGCATGAACCAACTTAACAAGAAGGTAATTCTAAAACTAACAATTCTAAAATTGATCAAACTTTTTCAGAAATTCACGTTTTACAACCTTATTTTGAAAATCATTGTTTGGTTTCTTCACATTCTAAGTTTTTAAAAGAGTTGAACACTTCTACTAAAATCGAAGAATTAGTAAGCGTCACGTTAACAAATGATCAAACTTCGCTAATAAGATATGAATATCATGAAATGAACATAAAACCGGTACCATGTTTTTTTTCAAAACATCTTTGTTAGTAATGTGCTAATCGATAAAGATCTTTGCGTTAACATAATGCCTAACTATATTTTCGAAAAATTGGGTACAAGTGATTTTTCTCCTCTTAAAATTCCTATTTTTCTCTCAAATTGCAAAACAATTAATAGCAAGGGAATGGTCAGAAATGTCTTAATTTAAGCAAGCAAAGAGGTAGTCCCAACCGACTTTGTCATCTTAGATGATGCTCCCCTCGTGTTAGGAAAAACATTTTTAAAATCCCATCAAGCCTTGATCCAACAGAGGCAAACCAACCTACCACTTCGATTAGGGGCCGACAAAAGGTATGTCGATCCTGACCAATCAATGAAATATCCAATTCACGAAGACGACCCCTTAATCGAAGATGAAGAGGAACCACCCGATACGGAAGAAGAAGAAGAGTTCGTCGAAGAGGAAATTGCCCTCGAGCATTCCTTTTCGGCCATCGACGTAATAAAGAATAAAATAAGCGGTCTCTTGAAGACCCACCGCCACTTGAACTCAAGGAACTACTTAAAGGTCTAGAATACGCATTTTTAGACGAACTTGGTAAGTTCCCTGACACTTTTTGAAAAAGAAAAATTAATAAAACTTTTGAAAAAACATAAAAATGCAATTGCATGGAGGCTCATGGATAGCAAAGGCATCAACCCATCCATGTGCACCCACAAGATTTTAATGGAAGATGACTATAAAACGGTAATACAACCACAACGGCGAGTAAACCCAAATTTTCAAGAAGTGGTTAAAAATGAAGTCATCAAGTTACTTGACGCCGGACTTATCGATCCTATTTCCGATAGCCCATGGGTAAGTCCCGTTCAAGTAGTTCCAAAGAAAGGAGGTATGACGGTAATAACAAATGATAAAAATGAATTAATACCAACGAGAACCGTCACCGGATGGAGAGTTTGTATCGACTATCGCAAGTTAAATGAAGCTACAAGGAAAGACCACTTTCCTTTACCTTTCATCGACCAAATGCTAGAAAGACTATCCGGTCACAAATTTTATTGTTTTTTTGATGGTTTCTCTGGTTATTTTTAAATCCCAATTGCACCGGAAGACCAAGAGAAAACAACTTTTACATGTCCCTATGGAACTTTCGCTTATCGACGCATGCCTTTTGGTCTATGCAATGCCACCGCTACGTTTCAACGTTGCTTGGTGGCCATCTTCCACGATATGATAGAAAAAACTATGGAAGTTTTTATGGATGATTTTTCTATCTTTGGAGATACATATACCAATGCCTCGATAACCTTGAACGAATGCTATCCCGATGTGAGGAAACTAACCTCGCCTTTAATTGGGAAAAATGCCATTTCATGGTAACGGAGGCAATAGTACTGGGTCATAAAATCTCAAGCGAAGGAATGGAGGTGGATCGAGCCAAAATAAACACTATTTCCCGACTACCTCCACCTTCCTCCGTTCGAGCCATTCGAAGTTTCTTAGGACATGCCGGATTTTATAGGCAATTTATCAAAGACTTTTCAAAAATCTCTAGATCTCTAACAAAATTACTTGAAAAAGACGCACCATTTGTCTTTGACGAGGAATGCAACAAAGTATTTTTAACCTTAAAAGAAATGTTAGTCAACACACCAATCATGATAGCACCCGATTGGAAATTACCCTTTGAAATCATGTGCGATGCAAGTGACTTTGCCGTTGGAGCCGTTCTAGGACAATGAAAAGAAAAGCATTTTCACCCAATATACTATGCAAGAAAAACTCTAAATGATGCTCAAGAAAATTACACAACAACCGAAAAAGAGTTACTAGCCGTAGTATTTGCTTTTCATAAATTTCGTTCCTATCTTGTTCTTTCTAAAACAAGAGTCTACACGGATCACGCCGCCATTCGATACCTCTTCAAGAAACAAGATGCCAAACCATGTTTGATCCGGTGAATTCTTCTCCTCCAATAATTCGACATAGAAATAAAAGATAAACGAGGAGCTGAAAACACCGCCGCCGACCATTTGTCACGTTTAGAAGATCCCACTTTGGAGTCGACTTGAGAAGAGCTCATCAACGAAAAGTTCCCCATCGAATCTTTAGAGATCGTTGAGTATCAAGAAGAACCATGGTACGCCGACTATGCTAACTATCTTGCTAGTGGCATTTTAGTCAAAGGTTGGTCCCATCAACAAAAAACAAAGTTCTTTGCCGATGTAAAACACTATTTTTGGAAAGATCCAAATCTTTTTAAAATATGTGCCGATCAACTTAGTCGAAGATGTGTCCACGGAAAAGAAGCAAGGCAAATTCTTCGCCATTGTCATGAAAGATCATATGGAGGACATCATGGAGTCGCAAGCACCGCACGAAAGGTACTCGATTCAGGATCTTATTGGCCAACCATCCATAAGGATGCTTACAATTTCATTCAAACTTGTGATGCATGCCAACGAACAGGTAATATCTCTACAAGAAATGAAATGCCCCAAAAAGGCATTCTTATTTGTGAATTTTTTGATGTTTGGGGTATGGATTTTATGGGACCTTTCCTACCATCAAAAAGTAATAAATACATTCTTGTAGTGTTCGATTACTTATCCAAATGGGACGAGGCCGAAACTCTTCCAACCAACGATGGTAGAGTTATGATAAGGTTCTTAAAACAATTATTTTCTCGTTTTGGTGCTCCAAAAGCACTAATTAGTTATAGAGGCACCCATTTTTGCAATCATCAATTATACAAAATCCTAACAAAATATGGGGTCTATCACTGCATTTCAACCGCTTACCATCCTCAAACCAACGGTCAAGCTGAAGTAACAAACCGAGGGCTAAAAAGAATCTTAGAGAAAACCGTAGGTCAAAACAAGAAAGATTGGGTGGATAAATTAGATGATGCTTTATGGGCTTTTCAAACTGCCTACAAAACACCGATAGGCACCATGCCATATAAGCTCATCTATGGGAAAAATTGTCACCTCCCGGTAGAAATTGCTCACAAGGCCTATTGGGCATTAAAAAACGTAAACCTTGACCAAGACCTTGCTGGTAAAAATCGATACTATTAATTAAATGAACTAGACAAGTTAAGAAATCAAGCATATTCCAATTCCAAAATTTATAAGGAACGCATGAAAAATATATACAATAAGATAAGTAAACCTAAAGAATTCCGTGAGGGGGATCAAGTGCTATATTTTAATTCAAGGCTTCGATTATTTCCGGGTAAGCTTAAGTCAAGATGGACAGGACCCTATTCCATCACCCAAGTCTTTCCGCATGGAGCGATAGAAATTAAGCCTCCAAACGGTATACCATTCAAGGTAAACGGACAAAGGCTTAAACCATACCGAGGCTTCATAGAGGAAGAAGTTGAAATGGATCTTCAAGAGGTAGACACTTGATCGGTAAAATGATCAAACTTTTATTTAGTTATTTTGCATATTTTTCTTTTTAATCAACTTGTAGAGACCATTGGAAATCATCAACCATGAGGATTTGAAGAAAAACATGTAAGTACCAAAGGAACCACGGAGAAGCGGTCAAACACACGTGCACGGATTTAAAAATAAGGATACTGGCAGTCTGAACATGGGGCCATGCCCATCTGACACGCCCCCGTGCCCAAACACCCAGATACATGAAAATAATAAAAACTCGGCACGGGGCTGTGCTGCACCAGCATGGGGCTGTGGCCGACTGACTGTTGGGATATAAAACTCTTTAGTCTTCATTTTTTCAAACAAACCACGACCCGTTTCCTCTTCCACGACGGTTCCTGCTAGTTTTTCGAGAATTTTCCACGTTAAATCAACCCAATCCGACCACAAGGTATGATTCTAACATCATTGTAGTTAGTGTAACGATTTGCATGTAGTTTAACACTGGAAAAAATTCGGGTTTAATCTAGGGTTCTTGAACGAGACCCGTGTTAATCCCAATTTTTTGTTTAGATCTTGTTAGCTGTAGTTAGTAGTAGTAATTTTGAAGGTAAATGTTTGAACATTATTGAGGAAATCGATTGATTCACACTGTTTTCGCTAAACCCTTGTTCTTGATGGGAAATGTTAAAATAGAAAGGGTAAATGGGCATTTTTTGTAAAAATGATAATTAGGGTTTTTTAATCGGGGTTAGGCGCTACTAATGAACCAAAAATTTCAGATTTTCGAAGTCGGCTCGAAAACCTTAAATTTCGGATGAACAGACTCGTCAACACGGGGCCGTGCCCAAGATAATCCTCGGACATGGGGTCGTGTCCAACTGAAACGGCGCCGTGTCCAGAGCCCCTGATATCATATTTTTACATTTTTTCGTACGTATCAACTGACTTACTGGTTCTTTCTTGCAGGATGGCTCCACACAAGTTTCTGAGGTTTAAAACTGCTTAGTTGGAGTTCCAAAATTGCTACGAAATCTTGCAAGCACGTCACGAGGAGCCACCAAGGCAGGTTACGCTCGATGTAGTGGGACAAAGGGAGAGATATGACTTACTCGTGACTGGTCCGCTCCGAATCTTCCTTGAAACCCCGCTCCGGTCCATACACCAATATAACATGGAGTTTCTAAGCATCCCCAAGTTTAAACGGACCGGGCCGGATTTGTTTGATTCGGATGCTATGGAGTTTAGGTGTGGAGCGGAATGGTATACCATCTCAGTTGCCCAATTCGGTATTCATCTTGGCCTATACACCGAAGAGGACGCGGCAGCGCCCGAGTTTACTGAAGCCCTTCGCGAACTACCCGACAATTTCCGGCCAGGATGCATGGGCATTGATAGGAGACGGCCACTATAATCCCAGTTCCACCAAAAGCACAAAGATCCGAGACCCACTCATCTGCTACATTCACCAGGTTCTAAGCGGTTCTTTGTGCCAAAGGGATGATAGTGGCGGGGTGGTGAACCTATAAGAACTTACTGTCCTCTATTGCCTCGTAACTCACCAACCTATCGATGTTTCCCACATCTTGCTTCGAAACATGGCCTCCAATGCTACCGCGGACACCCGAACGCCGATTTTCTACGGGGGATGGATTGCAAAGTTGTTAAAAAATTTCATTCAACGAACCCCATCGTCGTTCAACAAAGGTGTCGGTACCACCAAGGTCAATCTTGTAATATGTCGTAGCATGGGTCTCATCATCGATTGCCCCGACGGTACCATGCATTTCAAAGACTCAAAGGTTCGTGCATGGAATCCCAACGACCCGGACATGATATTGGCAATCGAAGACATACCCCCGTCCTTGCCCCGGACAATTCCTGGGATCCTTATCCCAAGGAGGCCCTGATTTTCCTAATTTTACTGGTTTATATAACATTATGCAGGAAACCCTCCAAGTCTCGAAGAATGCTTACAACTTAAGCCAAAGCTCGAGCACCCGGATTGGAAGCATGGAACGAAGCATCCACACCATGCAAAACGACATCACCTATATCCAGGACCACATGGTGATTCGAGGCGAGGATGATGAGGAGGAGGACGAGATGGAGTCCGACTAGGCAGCGGTGTTGGCAGGTGACATGGGTATCATGCATGTTAACTTTCTCACCCTCCGAACAAAAAGTTTTTATCAAAACAGTGGCACAGGCCGTGCTCACTCCACCGTAAGTTTTCAAAAAACTCAGTCGCTGACAATCTTAGCACGGGCCATGTTCATTCAACACGACCCCGTGCCCAGTGCCCAGTTACTGTGAATTTTTGTTATTTTTCCACACTTTTACATATTTAACCTAAATAAATCTTTTTTGGGACACATTGGGGACAATGTGTAATTTAAGTGTGGGGGGAGGTTAAAACCTTGAATCACTTGTCCTAAAAAGAAGCCTTACACAAAACTCGTTTGGAAACGCTAAACACCCCGAATTTTTTTTCAAAAAACTTTATTTTCTTTCTTTTACTTATCTTAGATTAGTTGGGTAAATAAGTTCTAAAAATGATGTTTTTATTAATTTACATCTAAAAACGTCATGATAAAAAGGAACAAATTAAAGAAAGTTATAAAAAATGGGCCTAACAAATCTTTATAAAATAGACTTGTTATATATGAATTATTACACTACAATCCTTTTTCCACAAAAAGTGAGTTTTGAGCCTTTATTGAGCATAAATAAACATCCATACTAATAGCTCAATTTTTCGTTTCTTGTGTGATTTAGCCCATTTGGTTCTTACAACTCTAGAACTTGCCAAAGAAATGCATCCTAAGTCCTTATCGACGCTAATCCAAGTAAGTAAATGACAGAGCATTAGTACTAAACCCGTTTTTTCAAAAACCTTTATTTTCCTTTGCTTTCCCCAAAAATACCCCCCTTAGACAAACCATTTTGAGCCTTAAAAACCTTTCGTTTCCTAAACCCACAAACAAAATTTGCAAAAACAACCACCCATCCAAACTTTTTACCTTTTCACACTTTGTTTTTAAAATACGGCTCTTTTTGAAAGTTAGCAAAATAAGTGACTTAGTACTAAAATAAAGCTATATAGATACTTAGAATAAATAAGCAAAAACAATATTGCGTATAATTATGAAGTTTTAACTAAGTCACAACAACAAAATAAAAATTTTCAAAAAGCCGACGTTTTACTATTATTTCTTTTTTAGCCACTTTCAAATAAAACTCACATACCCGACCCCTAGCCTACCCTTTAGAAAGTCCTCTCGATACCTACAAGGATTAAAATGTCAAAAAGGAGGAAGTTTGATTATTTGTCAAGCTTATAGAAGGAGTAGTTTTCAAATCGGGTACGAGAGTTCTCACTTATACATTTTTCGCCCTAGTGTTGAGTGATTACTGGTGAGGTGTGTAAAAACGCGAATATAAACAAAACGAGTTTTATAAAGGCATGTTATGCCCAAAATAAACAATTTTTCTTAAATTGTGTTGTAAATAATTCATGACTAAATAAGAATGTAAATAGAATAAAAACGAAATAAATTTAAAATTTGGATACCCGACACTCTAAAGATAGAGTTTTGCTTGAGGACAAGCAAAGATTTAAGTGTGGGGGTATTTGATGTGATTAAAATACAACATATAAATTATGTCAAATACGGCTTAAAAGCAACCCTTTTTTAGTACTAATGTTGGATAAAGCTCGTGTTTTTGTTCCTTTTATATTTTTAGGGATAAAAGAGCTTAAATTTGCAAAAAGAGCAAAAAGACAGCAAAATCCAACATAAATGTAAAGAAGAAGGAATTGTTGTAGCTTGCCAAGCCCCGATCTACATCCAAACCTCAAAATAACAAGAACAGAAGGCTGACACGGGGTCGTGTCCATCTGACACGGGCCGTGTCCAAGGATGGATACTGGGCAGGAGAAGAAGACAACTGCAAAAGACGAAAATGGCAGCCAACATGGGGCCGTACAAGGCCAACACGGGGCTTGGTCAACTCAAAGATTTGCAGAATCTACGATAGTACAGCAAGTACTTTGGCCACGGGCCGTGCTATTGACACACGGGGCCGTGTTAGTACAACATCTGACAAGCAGTTAATGAGGAAGAG
This sequence comes from Helianthus tuberosus, assembly GCA_030545235.1. Taxonomy (NCBI): domain Eukaryota; kingdom Viridiplantae; phylum Streptophyta; class Magnoliopsida; order Asterales; family Asteraceae; genus Helianthus; species Helianthus tuberosus. The sequence continues at coordinate 94,414,178 of CM060403.1, read as the reverse complement.
AGAGAGATGGGCACGGGGCCGTGCCAGGCGGGCACGGGCCGTGCTGAAGCTTTTGTTTACAGCTATAAATAGAAGTGCTTGGTTCCAATTCAACTCATCCCTTGGCAAACCACTTCTCTCTCACTTGCCACCACTCCACCACCACTATAACACCATCATCCACCACCATCATCCACTGTTCCATCTTTAGAGTGTGTGTGTAGTCTCGGGATCCAAGATTGATCGTAAGAATCTTTGTCAAATAAAGGCCATGCTCGGCTAAATTCTTACATCACTTGGTGAAGACTTATCTTTTATGTATTTCTTTTATGGTTTTCAATCTTTAACTACTTTTTAATTGGGTATGTATTAATGACTTTAATAATTAGTTTTTTTTTTATCTTGAAGGCGAATTATTCAAACTATTCTTCATATGTTCGTTTATTAAACATGTTCATGTCTTTACGGTTTATATAAAAGATGTTAATTAACCCGAAAGGGAGATTAGAAGGGTGGTTTGGGTAATTCTATGTCTTGTTCAGTGTATAGATCCAGCGAGAACCTGGTTCAAGCCTAGTAGCACCTCACGAGTCGGAGCGGGCATTACCCACCACGGATGGGAGAGGTGCAAAAAGCTTGAATCCCTTATTCTTAAACAACTATTAAAACTTTAAACCAACCCCGCGAGGACTGTCTCCCTGCTGACTCACACCAACGAGTTGAGGGTGAGCGCCGCCTTTTACGAGGGGTCCACCTCATTTTGCATTAATAAATTACTTAATTATCTTTCAATATTCCGACCTAGTGGGATTGTATCCTTGCTAACTCAAACCACTAGGTTGAGGGTAACGTCGCCTCCAAAAGAGGGGCCTACTACTATAACTAAGATAATCTCTTAAAATGCCCAAAGTGCGGAAATCATCAAAATGGTACATGAAAGATAAGTTGGATCCAAGTGATTCTTTCTTGTCTATAATTTTTATTTTATTTTTATTTTCTGTTTTTATCTTTTTATTAGCTTAAAAATCTTTTTCTCAAAAGTTGGTTCGATTAGACGTTGACGATAAGCCGGTACTAAAAGCTCTTGTGTCCTTGGACGACTTCGGTATCTGCCATCACTATACTACGTCCGCGATGGGTATACTTGCCCTAGCTTGTGTGTAGAGTGATAGTAGAATATCATGTTTTATAAATTTAAAACTTGAAATCGGCGAGTAAAAAGAGCTAAAAATATAACTAAAAAATATATACTCACCCACGCACGTCAATCACTTTTTCTGATTTATGCTTAAAGCATATAATCTCGAGTCTTGGAACTCGACTGATTCAAACCCATCTGGGTATATTATATTATATAAATTCGGCAACTCTCGCCAGCAAATTCTCCATCTGGAGTACGACAATGATTTTTATTTCATTGATTTTTAACAATTACGAATGCTAAACTTAGTATGATGGAAGCGCCATATGATGATTGGCAGTGTCTTAGTGCGTCCCATAGATTGCTTTCATGCCTGACCAGTTTGAAGGTCTAATGCATGGAACCACTAAGATCTCCCAACGGTCATATTGCACTGATATCAGCTAATAGTAAGCATCTAATATATTTTGGCGATATCATTGACATAAGAAAAATCATTGATTTTATGGAGCCCATTTTATTTTTTTCCTTCAAATGATATGAAGGTCACATTTATTGCTCCTACCTTATCAAACAGATCTCTTGATTGCGCAATAGATGAAAGCAAAAAGCACATGTTCCCACCAATGAGTGGTTGAGAAAGTGAAAATTTTCGTCCAACTATAAGACGACGTATCCCAAATCTCCCACTGAGGAGAAGGGCATGTATTTAAATGCTAACTGAATTGAGGCGTATCCCAAATCTCCAACTGAGGAGAAGGGCATATATTTAAACGCTGACTGAATTGAGGCGTATCCCAAATCTCCCACTGAGGAGAAGGGCATGTATTTAAACGTTAACTGAATTGAGGCGTATCCCAAATCTCCAACTGAGGATAAGGGCATATATTTAAACGCTGACTGAATTGAGGCATATTGCAAATCTCCCACTGAGGAGAAGGGCATGTATTTAAACGCTGACTGAATTGAGGTGTATCCCAAATATCCCACTGAGGATAAGGGCATGTATTTAAAACGTCAACTAAGACGTGTCCTGGATTCTCCAACTAATCCCAACTATGTGGAAGGAAAAGGACTAAAAGTGCCAACTCTATTGGGTGAAGATAATTAGTCGAACGACCACTAGCAATCAAGCAAATAAATTCTTTTTAAATTTATTCGGTCTACTAGTTCTTACGCAGTTAAGACTAGTAAATAGACCATGATAAAAGACTTTGTCTTAAATGTATATTCCCACAAATGGTCGTTGTTGAAAAGGGTGATAGCAGTGGAAAACTGATTCCCTCACACCAATATAAATATTAATAATCTATAAGTGATTCTCGTCCAACTACGGGACGGCACTTATCTCAGATCTCCAACTAATTCCCGAATATATGGAAAGGAGAAAGAAATTTGATCCAATTATGCGATGTTAATCATTCCCAAATCTCCCACTATGGAGAGGGACTTATATTTAAACGTCAAATGCGTCGTATTCCCAAAATCTCCCAATGTGGAGAGGGACTTATATTTAAACGTCAACTACAACGTATTCCCAAATCTCCCACTGTGGAGAGGGACTTATATTTTAAACGTCAACTGAGACACATCTCCAACTGAGGAGAGGGATTTATATTCAATATGTTGACTAAAACATATATTATTAAATCTCTAACTAATTCCCAACTACGTGGAAAGGAGAAAACTCTCGTCCAACTTCGTGGCGATATATGTTCCAAATCTCCAACTAATCCCAACTGTGAGGAAGGAGAGGAACCATATTAATACGTTGGCTGAAACGTATCTTAATCTCCAACTAATTCCCAATTGCGTGGAAAGGAGAAAATCTTTGTCAACTTTGTGACGATACTTGTTCCAAATCTCCAACTATTCCCAAATATATGGAAGGAGAGGAATCATAATACTGCATTGTCAGTCAAGATAAGGACAGTTGTGGTCATATGACTCCCTGTCTATAGGTAGTGGACTATGTTCACACCTTAGTTCCTATAAGACCAAATGAGATCTTGACTAATAGTATCATTAAATTAGATGATCATAATGTTTTAACATTCAATGTAATGTTAAAATCAGAAGCCAATGTGCTATATTTTTATGTCCTTCGTGACAGGCCAATGTGCCGTATTTAAATGTCCTTTGTGACAAGCCAGTGAGCTATGTAGCTAAATTTGTATTAAAGCCCATTACCAACTGAGGTAAGTGAGTCTAGTGAATCTGATGAATATAGATCTGCAAGATCTAATGCAAATAAATTTATTTGCTATTTAGTTCTCAAAATATTATTGATGGCTATATTATTTCAGTTAGAAAAACGATGGTGATGACTTAGAGCACCAAAACCGTAAGGACGAAGAGACTCATCTTCGATCCCTGAATGCCGATGAAGTCGGTAAAGCCCTCGTTGGATTTATGGCCACACTTAAGACGCCAGAGCCATCAGTACAAAAAAGAGGACTCTATTTCTAGACCCCATTCTAATACTCGTAAGACTGAAGGGACTCATTTCTCCTCAACTAAGAGCGAGCAAAGTATTAAGAGTATCAAGAAAACTGAGTCACATGACTCTAAGAAGGGGTATACTTATAAGTACTTTGTTTCTCGTAAATCCTGTGACTTTACGGGTGAGAATGGAGCTATTGATGCTCTAAAGTGGCTGGATGAGATGGAAACCATTATTGATATAAACGGTTGTGCCACCAAGGACATTGTTAATACGTGTCCCAATCCTTCAAGGAGGATGCTCTAACTTGGTGGAAGTCACTGATCCAATCCACTGGTAAGGTTGCGATGTACAACCTAAGTTGGTTTAAGTTTGTGGAACTGATCCGCAAGACTTACTGTCCACCTCACGAGGTGGAGTAAGTTGAATCTGACTTTCTGAAGCTAACCATGAAAGGAATCGAGTGTCGAGCCTATGTATCTGAATATAATTACTTATCAAGACTCGTGCCATATTTAATTCCCCCGAGTCTAAGCGCATTGCGTGGTTTACTGGAGGACTCGCTCCAGAAATCAAGGGGATGGTTAAATCCTCCAAACCTACGACTTTTAGATCCACTGTGGATCTGTCTCTATCTCTCACTGAATATGAAATAAGAGCAAAGGCGATTAAGGCTGAGGAAGATCACAAGCGAAAGAGTGATGATACCCCAAGTAAGGATTACAAAAAGGGAAAGACTGGTTCGAGTTAACCAGTCCAAGTAGAATGAGGCAAAACCCAAATGTGAAACCTGCAGGAAGCAACACTTTGGAATATGTTTCCGTGAGCAGACCAAGGGTTGTGGCATCTGTAAGGAGATGGACCACAAGTCTCATGAATGCAAAAACTTGAAAGACGCCGTCTGTTATGGTTGCGGCGAAAAAGGGCATATAAGGACCCGCTACCCAAAGAGGGCGACTGACGGAAAGAACAAAACCAGCAATGGCAAGAAAGGCAATGCTTGAGCCTTCCAATCTGCTACAGCAGAAGCAGTTCAAGACATATCATTACGGGCCTGTTTCCCGTAAATGATTTATTTACTAGAAAGTTGTTAAAACTCTGGAGCTAGTTAAAGCTTCATCAATTGTAAATTTAATAAAATTTTAATTCTGCCCTTTAAAGGCTTAAATGTCATTTATAAAAATCAAGTGGCCAATCTAGATGGTTTCATATATGATATATCCTTCACAAATCAATTTGTCTTTGATAATCTTTATCTATAAATCTTGCAGGATTCGATATGGTTTTAGACATGGATTGGTTAGTTCAAAACAAAATCCACTTTGTCTATAGTAAGAAACTTATCGAAATTAAAAATCCCCATCTGGTGATATACTCACCATTCATGGAAGATCAATACTATGGATTGCCCGAGGAAGCTTTTATGCTTATGGCATCTAAGTGATTGAAAGAAGAATGTGTCATATTGTAACAACTCTCATCAAAAAGTACTAATTATTACTTTAATTGACCAATAGGAAACCCTAATTGAGAAACCCAAGTGATTCTGCATAATCCTTAAAATTTTCAGAATAGTTGGAATTAGAATCAGGGCCCCTAAAACTCAGGGGGGGATAAACCCTAGTTGGTATTATCTTAACAGTTTTACGTGTATTGTGAATTTTAACGCGAGACCAACTCAGCTAAGCTACCTGGACACGTACCTACCCTACCCTAAAAGTGGTCCTCCAGGCGAGTCGCGACAGGGTCCCAGACATCTTCCGCGACACGCGGGAGATGTCAATTTCAAGTATAAATAGGACGGTCTGTTTCCTGCAATTGGGTGTTCGTTCGACGAAGAAATTCCAATTCTACACAGAGTTATGCTCTGTTTATCACAATTAACACACACGATTCACTAATCGACGCCGCAATCAGGGTATTAACTCGATCGCTATTACGATTCATTGTCCGATCGATCAATATATCCAATGGATGTTTAAGTGCTGCCCACATTAGGGTGATACTTTGTCATTAGTCGTTAATTCGATGGATGTTTAAGTATCGCACTTTGCCATTCGTTGTGAGAATTTGATCTCGTGAGTTATCGTAAATGCTGTATTGGTTACTAACCCAGAATTGTGTGTCTGTTATTAAATTTAGGTTAAAAAGGCTAATCAGTAGGCTAGGCTCTGCCCGAATTAAATCTGCAATGTGAGTCATTCTCTTTTTATCAACTATTTTACAATACCTCAAATTATTTTCAAGGTTATAATTACAGGGACTAAGTCGTGGATATCTTGAATTACTGGTTAGTGGGGTATTGTGCACATTACTAATTTCTCCCAGTTAGGTTCATTGACCTACTCGGGATAATCACTGTTAGGTTCATTGACCTACAGGGATAATCATCACTATTTAGGTTCATTAATCTAAATAGTGGTATGACCATCGTCACCATTGTGACATGTCACCATTGTGACAGGAAGCCAGATAAAAATAAGATAGAAGCCATTGTAATCGCTCTTATGCTGTAATTGATAACTATGCATCATTATGCAAAATAGAATGGTTCACTCAGTATTTCCCGCTGACAAAACCTTTTTCAAACATGTTTCAGGTAATCTGTTGTGATCCAGGAAAAGTGCCGTGAAGCACTACAGGCTTAAGAAAGTGGCTCAGGATAAAATAAAGAAACATGTTTTGTAAAATAAAAGATTTCTTTGTGAAATCATAGTATTGTAAATTACCGGGGTTTTATCCCGCGTTGTGAAATAAAATAATCGGGAAATCTTTCAGTTTTAAAAGATCCTGATGAAAAACTTCCGCTGTTAAACTCAATTAAATAAATACCACGGGATTTCTGTTCCGCGGCTCCTGAAACGGGTCAAACCGGGTCGGGGGCCGTGACAGAAAAAGGTGGTATCAGAGCCACTTATCTAGCCACTGATTTAAGCCAATTAAGTATTTAGAAAATACTTAATTTGTATTAATTGCTATTTTATGATTATGTGTTTTATTATCTAACTAATGGTGTACAGTATGGGCAGATCTTTATAGGCTAACCACTGTAGTAGTAAATACAAATCTTTAAATATTTTGATTCAAGTTTTAGCACCCTTATTAAATATAAGTCAGAAACTTGATTCAGTAAATAAATAAATAAATTTACAAATAAAACCTAGTATGTTTTCATATTCGGTTGTTTCATAGTTACCCAATATGAAATAATATTTAAATGTTTTCTATGAAATTTGATATAATTTTTTAACTTAGTATTTGTGTGTACTTTGCATAACAGCATGAGTGACTTGTCGGAAGCTCTTTAGAATTTAAATCTCTATCCAGTAAGAATAGAAGTTTCCAGAGATTTCAATAGGTATATACCAGACATAGAAGAACCTATAGAATTCAATGTCTTACCTCTGGAGAAACCCAAGCCTAAGAAAATGGAAATTAGAGAAAGCTCTAGACAAATTGAGGGTTTACCATCTCAAGAAGAACTAGATTTAATAATGGTAAAAGGGGATACTATTAAGCCTATTAATGAAAATAATTTTATTCATTCTCTTGAAACACAACTACCAATGAATTTAGAACCAGCTATTCCAAAACCTTCAATCCACTGGCAAATAGACGAATGGTTGAATAATGAAATACTGTTACAAAACCATCCCTATAAGCTTTTTCCTAAGTTCAAACCAGAACCGTTACCAAATCCACCAATGAGTAACGAGAATATGGCTGAACTCCGTTATTTTAACAAAGAACTAATGGATGCTGGGAATAGGATCCAAGAGATTTTGGGACAGATCTCCTGGAAATACGATAAGAAGGAACGCCGTTACTAGAATATCACCTGACAAAAGATAGGGGATTATGAAACTGTGGATTGTGTACTAGTAATAGTGAAATCAGTATGTGTAGAATAAATAATAAAACGGGTGTATATAGAAGCATGATATAAGGAAATTTTTAGAAAGTTACAAATTTTGTTTGTATATTCGTTTAAGTGCTTATGTGCAATTAATTGTAACATTGGATTATTTCCTTTATACTAATTATTTATCTATAAATTAGATATCAGATGGAAAACGTTAATAATGAACCAGTTAATGAGGTTAATCAATCTGAGCAACAACCGGGGGACCAATATGTGACTAGGCAAGATATAGAAAATATCATTGCTCAAGGGATAGCCAACGGTATTCCAGAAATAGTTGCTCAAGGGATAGCCAATGCTATTCCAGCAATCATTGCTGCTGTTAAAAATCCAATTGAACCTCAACAAATCGTTCCTAGTAAACGTATTTCTGAAGATAACTTCAGTAATAGCGTAAATGGAGGCAATAATCATGTTAATCATGATAATGAACCACGGCAAGCTCCGCTCCCTAAGAAAAGGAAAACTGCAACGCCTGGTTGCACTTACAAAGAATTTCTTGCTTGTAAACCCACTGAGTTTGCGGGCAATGAAGGAGCGACTGCGGCACTGCGTTGGTTAGAGAAAACCGAGGCAGTAATTGCCATAAGTAAATGTGCTCAGGATGATCAGGTCATGTACGCGTCAAATCTTTTTAAAGAAGTGGCGCTAGAATGGTGGAATACGGTGTTACAAGCAAAAGGAAGAAGGATGGCATATGCTATGAACTGGGAAGAATTTAAGAGCTTTATAGAAAGAAAATTTTGTCCTGAGTATGAAAAGGAACAAATGACAAATAAGTTTCTAAACCACCGGATGGTGGATGTAGATTGTCGAGGGTATACTACAACATTCTTCGAATATGCTCGAGTGGTACCAACCCTGGCTTCGCCAGAGCCGGTACTTATTTCTCGTTATATTTGGGGTTTGATTTCCGAAATCCGTAATATCGTCAAGGCTGCGAAACCTCGCACAATTGATGATGCGGTGGAATTAGCCAATACTCTGACTGACGAACTAGTACGGACAAAAGAAGAAAATAGAAGGAAGGAAGTAGCCCAAAAGATTACCCAAGAATTACGTTCGGGTAACCATAACAAATTCAAGAAAGGAGGGAATGGACAATCTTCCACTAGTCCATTTTGCAATTCTTGCAAAAGGAAGCATTTTGGAAGATGCAAAGGATATTGCAATTTTTGCAAAATTCCGGGGCATCAAGAAGAAGATTGCAGGAGGAAGAAATTTTCAGTATGCTACAACTGTGGAGAAGCTGGACATCTTAGGCCAGATTGTCCAAAACTGAATAAACCATTTGACAATAAAGCCAAACCTGCAGAAGGAACAAAAAGGAATGTAAGAGCCTTTCAGCTGACTACTCAAGAAGCCGAGATGATTCCAGATGTGATAGCCGGTACGTTCTTAGCTTACAACGTTTACACAAAAGTATTATTTGACGCTGGTGCAAACCAAAGTTTTATAAATACTTTACTCTGCCAAACTCTTAACTTACCATTAACCAGTATTAGATAAATTTGTACAGTAGAAACGGCAGATGAGTATTCAGTTAAAATAAATAAGGTTCTGCAAAACGTAGAAATAGAACTTTTAAGACATAAATTTTCTGCAACCCTATTATATATGAAATTAATTAAATTCGATGTTGTGTTAAGAATGGATTGGTTAGTAAACAACCATGCTCGAATTATCTGTGATAAGAATTCCATAGAAATTTGTGCACCCACTGGAGAAGTAATAATGATTACATGAGATAAGCCAGGTAAAACCATAAAGTTCATATCAGTAATGAAAATTTCTAATTATGAACGAAAGCAAGGAATAGTATATATGATTTCAGTAATCATTAATACTAAAGATAAAGAACTTAAGGAAATTTCTGTAGTTTCAGAATACCCAGATGTATTCCTAGAAGAGTTACCAGGATTACCACCAGATAGGAAAGTAGAGTTTAGGATTCATCTAATTCCAGGAACTATACCGATAGACAAGGCACCTTATCAGTTAGTACCCACAGAAATATTAAAATTTAAAAGTACTTAGATGAATTATTAAGTAAAGGTTTCATACAACCTAAATTCATTCCCCGTAGGGGGAGCACCAGTGTTGTTTGTTAAGAAAAAAGGACGGTTCAATACGAATGTGTATCGATTATAGAGAATTAATAAAGGTTACAATTAAGAATCGATACCCATTTTTGATGATCTATTTGATCAACTTCAAGGAACTAGATATTTTTCTAAGATAGATTTACGCTCCGGATATCATCAATTGAAAGTACAAGAGGAAAACATACCTAAAACTGTTTTCAGAACTAGGTATGATCATGACGAGTTTACAGTCATGCCCTTCAGATTAAAGAATGCACCTGTAGCATTCATGGACAGGATAAATAGGATCTGTAAATCATATTTGGATAAATTTGTAATTGTCTTCATAGACGGTATACTTATTTATTCCAAAGGTCAGGAAGAACATTGTCAGTACTTGCATGCACTCTTAACTCTGTTAAGAAAAGAGAATTGCGCCAAATTTTCGAAGTATGAATTTTGGCTGCCAGAAGTACAATTTCTAGTTCATATGGTGAATTATGAAGGTATTCACCTAGATCCTGATAAGATAACAGTAATTATCCAATGGAAGGTTCCGCAATCAGTAATGGAAATTAGGAGTTTTGTAGGTTAGCCGGATACTATAGACGGTTTATTAAGGATTTTCTAAGATAGCTATACCATCAACTAAGATAATTTGTAAAACAGTTAAGTTTGAATGGGAACCTAAATAAGAAGAAGCCTTTAGGATCTTAAAGCATAAATTAACAAATGCCCCAATCCTAGCCTTACCAGAAGGAACAGAAGATTTTAAAATATATGGTGATATTTCAAAACTAGGATTTGGAAGTATGTTAATGCAATGCAAAAAGGTAATTGCATATGCATCAAGGCAATTGAAAAGGTACGAAGAAACTATACGACTCATGACTTAGAATTAGGAGTTATAATTTTTGCCCTTAAGATTTGGAGACATTATCTGTATGAAAGTAAGTTTACTGTCTATACGGATCATAAGAATTTAAGATATATTTTTGGGCAAAAAAAAAAAAAAAAAAAAATTAAACATGAGGCAAAGGAAATAGATGAAAATTCTAAGTGACTACGACTATGATATTCAGTATCACTAAGGAAAGGCTGAAGACGGCTAAAGACCACCAGAAGAGTTATACAGATAATAGAGGAAAGTCGTTGGAGTTCGAGTTGGAGACAAAATGTCATTAAAAGTATCTCCTTAGAAACGAGTTGTTAGATTCAGAAAGAAAGGAAAGCTAAGTCCAAAGTACGTAGGATTATTTCTAGTAATCCAACATATAGGACCAGTTGCTTATAGTTTACAACTACCAGGAGAGTTAGCTGGGAGTACATGATGTATTTCCTGTATCTAATCTCAAGAAATGTCTATTAGACGATTCTTTGGTAGCACCTCTCCAAATTATAGAATTAAATGCAAGGTTAAAATTTTTAGAGAAACCTCTCCAAGATATAAAGGTAAACGAAAAATTTAAGATTTGTAAAGAAACCTATTAAGATAGAAGATCGAAAGATAAAATTTCTTAATCACAAGTGATTAGTGTTAGTTCAAGTGGGATTCAGAGATAGAACCCCAATACACTTAGGAGCTGGAATCTAAGATGAAGCGAAAATATTCTCAATTATTCCAGTAAATCTCGAGGACGAGATTTTTATTAAGGTAAGGAGAATGTAACAACTCTCATCAAAAAGTACTAATTATTACTTTAATTGACCAATAGGAAACCCTAATTGAGAAACCCAAGTGATTCTGCATAATCCTTAAAATTTTCAGAATAGTTGGAATTAGAATCAGGGCCCCTAAAACTCAGGGGGGGATAAACCCTAGTTGGTATTATCTTAACAGTTTTACGTGTATTGTGAATTTTAACGCGAGACCAACTCAGCTAAGCTACCTGGACACGTACCTACCCTACCCTAAAAGTGGTCCTCCAGGCGAGTCGCGACAGGGTCCCAGACATCTTCCGCGATACGCGGGAGATGTCAATTTCAAGTATAAATAGGACGGTCTGTTTCCTGCAATTGGGTGTTCGTTCGACGAAGAAATTCCAATTCTACACAGAGTTATGCTCTGTTTATCACAATTAACACACACGATTCACTAATCGACGCCGCAATCAGGGTATTAACTCGATCGCTATTACGATTCATTGTCCGATCGATCAATATATCCAATGGATGTTTAAGTGCTGCCCACATTAGGGTGATACTTTGTCATTAGTCGTTAATTCGATGGATGTTTAAGTATCGCACTTTGTCATTCGTTGTGAGAATTTGATCTCGTGAGTTATCGTAAATGCTGTATTGGTTACTAACCCAGAATTGTGTGTCTGTTATTAAATTTAGGTTAAAAAGGCTAATCAGTAGGCTAGGCTCTGCCCGAATTAAATCTGCAATGTGAGTCATTCTCTTTTTATCAACTATTTTACAATACCTCAAATTATTTTCAAGGTTATAATTACAGGGACTAAGTCGTGGATATCTTGAATTACTGGTTAGTGGGGTATTGTGCACATTACTAATTTCTCCCAGTTAGGTTCATTGACCTACTCGGGATAATCACTGTTAGGTTCATTGACCTACAGGGATAATCATCACTATTTAGGTTCATTGATCTAAATAGTGGTATGACCATCGTCACCATTGTGACATGTCACCATTGTGACAGGAAGCCAGATAAAAATAAGATAGAAGCCATTGTAATCGCTCTTATGCTGTAATTGATAACTATGCATCATTATGCAAAATAGAATGATTCACTCAGTATTTCCCGCTGACAAAACCTTTTTCAAACATGTTTCAGGTAATCTGTTGTGATCCAGGAAAAGTGCCGTGAAGCACTACAGGCTTAAGAAAGTGGCTCAGGATAAAATAAAGAAACATGTTTTGTAAAATAAAAGATTTCTTTATGAAATCATAGTATTGTAAATTACCGGGGTTTTATCCCGCGTTGTGAAATAAAATAATCGGGAAATCTTTCAGTTTTAAAAGATCCTGATGAAAAACTTCCGCTGTTAAACTCAATTAAATAAATACCACGGGATTTCTGTTCCGCGGCTCCTGAAACGGGTCAAACCGGGTCGGGGGCCGTGACACATATATATGACACAAATAACTTTTGACGACCTGGATTCGAAGGATGAAGAACTTATGGTGGAAGGACATGAGAGGTCTGTGGCCACCTTGGAAGCATAATGCTTAGAATGTTCGCAAGTATGTCAAACATCGTAGACCATTTTTGGTCTGCATAATGAACTGGAAAATCCCACATAGATCTGGGAAATGGTAACAATGGATCTAATCTCCAAGTTACCTAAGATAAATCATGGCAATGACGCGATGTGAATTATAGTTGACAAACTTACTAAGTCGACGCTTTTTGTCAATTAAGGAAAATTCATAATTCTGACAAGTTAAGCTATATAAAGACAACATTGAGTCTCCTTATGGAGTAACGTTGTTTATTGTATCGGATTAAGATACAAAATATACTCTTATCTCTAGAAAATTTCAGCAAAGTGCTTAGCTGATAAGCACTTGTCATGTTTCGCCATGACGTTGAAACATAAGCTTAAGGTTTATTGAAAAACCTTGTCCATTATGGACCATGAAATTAAAAGCTCAAAGTTTCCCTCGTAAATGTGAAATGGGATTCCCATTGTGGCCCAGGATACTTTTGAGAGGTTGAAACCTACTATGATACATAACTAACCGTATTACTCTTAACAAATCTCGTGGTCGAGATTTCTTTTAGGGGGTGACGATGTAACACCCGTAAAATTTCGTCCAATTGTGAGGCGACACGTGTCCAGAATTTCCAAATTCGGAAAGGGGATATATCATTCCACTGTGTAATGATACATATTAAATCCTCCAATTAATTCCCGACTGTGTGGAAGGAGGAAGGAAATTATATTCTACGTCCATTGAAACGTACTTCATATCTCCGACTAATCCTGATTCAGCGAAGGAGAGAACTTTTATCATGCGTTAATTTAAACGCGTCCCGGATCTCTGACTATTCCAGTTTGCACGTGTTCACACTATTTAGAACCCAAAACTTTGACGAGATTTTGAAAACTTGGAAGGCACAAGGCCAAAAGAATCATTCAAAAGCGGATGATAAATTTTCAAAATTATTTTGAAAAATCAAAAAGTTCAAAACCATATAATAAATCATTTAAAAACAGAGATTGAATTTTCAAAAATCGTTTTAGGAAATTGGGTTCTCGTTTTGGTGATCACCTAAGGATAGGTGAAGTGCATGTTTTAAAATCTAAACACAAGACAACTTGTGTTGGGGTCCTAGAAAGGTTATAGTCTAGGTCAAAGCATTACTAATAACCTAATTCCCTATAACTATTGGCTCTGATACCAACTCTTTTGTCACACCCCGACCACGTAAAACATCAAATCGTGGCGGAAACGTCGGGGAGTGTTGTAACAGAATTATTGTTCCACAACCATGGTAATTAAAATTATATTTTGTTCATCAACCAAAGAGTGGAATACATTGTTTCAAAACAAGAACCAAAGAGTACACAACATAATTAAACTAAGTCTATCTTTATTTTAAGTCTCTAAGGCACAGGTCCGCCCTAGTGTCACGATCATCCTAAGCAGCAGCTCCTGAAAACACATGTGAAAATAGGTACGTCATCATAAAAATGCCTGTGAGATACATAGGTTTTATGTAAAATAGGATTCATGACTTATAAGTTTAGAAAAAACAGTTTTAACAAAATCAGTCATGATCCTGGTAAAATGTTTTGTTTTATAAATCTTTTGAAAAGAGATGATAAAGTAGATGATATATAAAAGAATAATGTGAGGTTAAATGAATAACCAAGTAAAATGAGTTTTGTATAAAATAAGTTGTTTATAAAACAATGTCTTGTGAAAAATATGTTATTTGTATGAAATGTTATATGTCTAAATTGAAATGATTCAAATAACGCTACGATATGTAATACCATACAAGCACTTATATATAGGAAGTACCAGCGGCGTATCCACCATGCTTGTATCATATTACACAGGCCTCGTTACTTAAATCACTTTACCCAAACAAACCACCAGTGTAAATTGCCCATGTCTAAACCATTTGTCAAATATCTTTGTGTAAACCATGTCAAAATGTCTATGTCAAATATAGTCCATAAAATATGTATGTCAATATCAAAATGTCTATGTCAAATGTCAATTATGTAATGTGTAAACAAAATGTCATGTGTGGCAAGTGAAATATATATATATATATATATATATATATATATGTATATCCACTGAACCATAGGTAAAAATGCACAAAACAATGTATTGAAGTAAAACGTGGTTTAAATCAACATTATGTTTTGTGGGAATGCATGCTATACTGAATACAAACATTTATGCGGTATTGTAAAAATGCATACATTCAAGCCTTGTGACTGTGGTGATAAGCCCTTAAACAAATTAAAGGTCTATCTGTGTTATGTTTTATCGAATTCGGTCATTCCTTCCATCCAAACATACCTAGGATGTTAGGAACGGGAGTTGTCAATTCCTATGGTACCACTACCTACTAACGAACGGCGTGATCAGTGTTAATGAATGTATATGGTCCCATATAAACAACCCAAATGTCATATCAAAATGTAAGCATGTGATGAAATGAAAATGTACTAAGTATGATGAACATACATAGCATGAAAAGGTAATGTAAAACAATGCACTAGGTATGCACTAAATAGACATACATAGCGTGAAATGAAAATAATGTACTAAGTATGCGCTAAATGAACATACATAGCATAAAATGTCATGTAAAACGATGTACTAAGTATGCTACAAAGGACATACATAGAAAAAACACAATGAAATCATGTACTAATAATGTACTAATGAACATAGCAAGTATATGATATGGAAGCATGGAAAGCATGAAAATAACAAGTAGGCACATGTGTTTCACCCCAAAATGTTTGAAAAGCAGTAAAAGAGGGGTCTATGTACTCACTTGAGATTGCTCAATAGACTTTAGATATCCACCAAGCAAAGCTAGAAGGTTACGGAATCAAACAACACCTAATATAGGTAACTACATTAATAAACGGACCTAATCGGAGGATCGGGTAGCATGAGGGTTCGTAAACCAAATGAGTGTAGGAACTCATGTAATATGGTTTAGCAAGGTCTACATACTAAAATGAAACCTAGCCTAGGTGCTTTTGACCCATTACGACTCGTTTAGGTAGCTTATGCTACTTTAACGCGTCGTCCGCGTAAAACGCGTTCGGATCGCCTAACTAGCCCTATGACAAGTAAGATATGCCTTGATGTCACGGCCCCCGACCAGGTTTGACCCGTTTCAGGAGCCGCGGGACAGAAAATCCCGTGGTATTTATTTAATTGAGTTTAACAGCGGAATATTTCATCAGGATCTTTTTAAAACTGAAATTTCCTGATTATTTTATTTCACAACTTGGGATAAAACCCCAGTAATTTACAATCACATGATTTCATAAAGAAATCTTTATTTTACAAAACATGTTTCTTTATTTTATACTGAGCCACTTCCTTAAGCTTGTAGTGCTACACGACACTTTTCCTGGATCACAACAGATCACCTGAAACATGTTTGAAAAAGGTTTTGCCAGCGGGAAATACTGGTGAATCATTCTATTTATGAAAATGACACGTTTGTTATAATTTACAGTATTAAGAGATTACAATGTTACCAGATATCAACCAACTACCCACAGTATTTGTCACTCGACATTCATCGGTAGCCTCTTAGCCCGATGGTGTCTGTGACTATGGTCATATCACCCCTTGGCCCCGTTGTCCAATGGTGAAGTTTATCAAGTAATGTATACAAAACCCCACATACCGACTGTAACTTGATGATTACATAAACTTAATTACTGTAATTATAACCTTTGAAAATATTTAAGAATTTATAAAACACTTTGATAAAAAGAGAATGACTCACATTGCAGATTTAATATTAGCAGAGCTTAGCCTACTGATTAGCCTTTTAACCTAAAATTAATAACATGCACACAATTCGGTTAGTAACTTAATACAGCATTTACGATAACTCACGAGATCAAACCCTCACATCGAATGACAAAGTGCAATACTTAAACATCCATCGAATTAACGACGAATGACAAAGCATAACCCTAATGTGGGCAGCACTTAAACATCCATTGGATAGTTTAATCGATCGGACATTGAATCGTAGCAGCAATCGAGTTAATACCCGGTATCAGAGCAGTACCTCACTAATATGGAAAGTAATTTCGACTTCAGAGTATTATAATTTCGTTTTTGAAAGTTTGTTTCGACACCATCAGACTGTGCATGCAACGAGCTATTTATAGGTAAAATTAAGGCCTCACGCGGCCCGCGTAACCCATCCCCTATATCTTACGCGGCCCGCTTGGCCGCCCAGTCTACGACTAGCCTTGACCAGTCACGAGTAGGTTAGCCAGCTGGACACCACGTGGCTCGGAACACTTATCCGGTCAAACCATGCCTTGACGCGGCCCGCGTAAGACCATGCTTACTCTTACGCGGCCCGCCTGAGAACCAAGATTCTGTTTTTCTTGGTTTTTAATATAGTTTAGGGTTTCAAGGGTCTGGGTTTATACTTACGGGTATTTTTAGGATAATTTTGAGAGTCCTTACATTCTCCCCTCCTTATTTAGAATCTCGTCCTCGAGATTCATTGGAATAAGTGAGGATACTTTCGCTTCATCTCTGATTCCAGCTCCCATGTGTATTCAGGTCCTCTCTTCGAATCCCACTTAACTTTGACCAGTTTTAGTCTCTTGTGCTTGAGAAACTTGATTTTTCTATCTTCAATTTGAAGAGGTTTTTCTACGAATTTCAGTTTTTCATTTACCTCTACATCTTGAAGAGGTACTACCAGAGATTCATCTGATAAGCATTTCTTGAGGTTGGATACATGAAATACGTCATGTACTCCAGCTAACTCTTCTGGTAGTTGTAGACGATAAGCAACTGGTCCTATACGTTGGATCACTGAAAATGGTCCTACGTATCTTGGACTTAACTTTCCTTTCTTACCAAATCGTACTATTCCTTTCCAAGGAGAAACTTTCAATAGTACTTTATCTCCAACTTGGAATTCCAGTGGCTTCCTTCTATTGTCTGCATAACTCTTTTGATGATCCCGAGCCGTCTTTAGTCTTTCCTTGATTTGATTAATCTTGTCAGTGGTTTCTTGTACTATCTCTGGTCCCGATAATTCACTTTCTCCTATTTCTGCCCAACAAACTGGAGTTCTACATTTTCTTCCATACAATGCTTCAAATGGGGCAGTTTCAATGCTTGCATGATAACTATTGTTATAGGAGAATTCAATTAACAGTAAGTGATCATCCCAGTTTCCACCAAAATCTATTACACATGCTCGGAGCATATCTTCTAGAGTTTGGATTGTCCTTTCACTTTGTCCGTCTGTCTGAGGATGATATGCCGTACTTAAATTTAGTCGAGTTCCCATAGCTTCTTGGAAACTTTTTCAGAAATGAGATGTAAAACGATTATCCCTATCTGATACAATGGAGAGTGGAACTCCATGTAAGGATACGACTTCATCTACATACAACTTTGCCAATCTTTCCATGCTAAAGGTTTCTTTCATAGGTAGAAAATGAGCTGATTTGGTTAATCGATCCACAATTACCCAAATCGCATCATTACCTTTTCTTGTTTTGGGTAACTTAGTAACAAAGTCCATTGTTATGAGTTCCCATTTCCATAATGGCATTTCTAATTGTTGTAGTAAACCTGAAGGTTTCTGGTGTTCTGCCTTAACTTGTGAACAAGTAAGACACTTAGAAACATATCTAGCTATATCCTTTTTCATTCCTATCCACCAGAAATTATTTCTTAAATCTTGGTACATTTTATTGTTTCCAGGGTGCATGGTATACCTAGATTTATGAGCTTCTTCTAAAATCTTATCTCTTAATTCTCCCTGCTTAGGTACCCAAATTCTGCTTTTATGGAATCTCCAAATTCCATCAGCTCCTTGCTCTAATTCTTTTATTCTTCCCTTCATTCCTTCAGCATCATCCTTGATTGCTGTTTCTTGAAAATTCTTCAGTTGCTCCATTAAATCTAACTGTAGATTTAATCTGAGAGCACGAACTCGTCGTTGTTTCTCATGGTACTTACGACTTAAGGCATCTGCAACTACATTTGCCTTTCCTTCGTGATACTGAATATCATAGTCGTAGTCACTTAGGATTTCCATCCATCTCCTTTGCCTCATGTTTAACTCTTTTTGCCCAAATATATACCTTAAACTCTTATGATCTGTATAGATAGTAAATTTACTTCCGTACAGATAATGTCTCCAAATCTTAAGGGCAAACATTATGGCTCCTAATTCTAAGTCATGAGTCGTATAATTTCTTCGTGCTTTTTTCAATTGTCTTGAAGCATACGCAATTACCTTTTTGCGTTGCATTAACACACATCCTAATCCTAGTTTTGAAGCATCACAGTAAACTTCAAAATCTTCAGTCCCTTCTGGTAAGGCTAGGATTGGAGCATTTGTTAACTTATGTTTTAAAATCTTAAAAGCTTCTTCTTGCTTAGGTCCCCATTCAAACTTAACTGCTTTACAGGTTAGCTTAGTTAATGGTACAGCTATCTTGGAAAAATCCTTAATAAACCGTCTATAATATCCAGCTAAACCTATAAAACTTCTAATTTCCATTGCGGATTGCGGAATCTTCCATTTGGTAATTGCCTCTATCTTAGCAGGATCTACATGAATACCTTCGTGATTCACCATGTGACCTAGAAATTGCACTTCTTTTAGCCAAAATTCACACTTCGAGAATTTGGCGTACAACTTTTCTTTTCTTAACAAAGTTAAGAGTGCATGCAAGTGCTGACAATGTTCGTCTTGACTTTTGGAATAAATAAGTATATCGTCTATGAAGACAATTACAAATTTATCCAAATACGGTTTACAGATCCTATTCATCATGTCCATGAATGCAGCAGGTGCATTTGTTAGTCCGAAGGGCATGACTGTAAACTCGTAATGACCATACCTAGTTCTAAAAGCAGTTTTAGGTATGTCTTCTTCTTGTACCTTCAATTGATGATATCCGGAGCGTAAATCGATCTTAGAAAAATATCTAGCTCCTTGAAGTTGATCAAAAAGATCATCAATCCTAGGTAATGGGTATCGATTCTTAATTGTAACCTTATTCAATTCTCTATAATCAATACTCATTCTCATCGAACCATCCTTCTTTTTCCCAAACAACACTGGTGCTCCCCACGGGGATGTACTAGGTTGTATGAAACCTTTACTTAGTAATTCATCTAATTGCTTTTTCAGTTCTAACATTTATGTAGGTGCTAACCGATAAGGTGCCTTGGCTATCGGTATAGTTCCTGGAATTAGATGAATTCTAAATTCTACTTCCCTATTTGGTGGTAGCCCTGGCAATTCTTCTGGGAATACATCTGCGTATTCTGAGACTACAGGAATCTCCTTAAGTTCTTTACCCTTAGCGCTAATGACTACCGAAATCATATACACTATTCCTTGTTTTCGTTCATAACTAGCAACTTTCATTACTGATATGAACTTCATGGGTTTACGTGGTTTATCTCCTGTAATCATGATTACTTCTCCGGTAGGTGCCTGAATTTCTATAGAATTCTGATCACAAAGAATTCGAGCATGATTGGCTATCAACCAATCCATTCCTAACACCACATCGAATTCAGCTAATTTCATAGGTAACAGGTTTGTAGAGAATTTATGACCTGAAAGTTCTATTTCTACATTTTGCAAAACCTTATCTATTTTAACTGAATTCCCATCTGCCGTTTCGACTGTAAAAATCTGCCTTATGTTGGTTAAGGGTAAGTTAAGAGCTTGGCAGAATAAAGTATTTATAAAACTTTGGTTTGCACCAGAGTCAAATAATACTTTTGCATAAATGTTGTGAACTAGGAACGTACCAGCTATCACATCTGGAATGAGTTCTGCTTCTTGAGTAGTTAACTGGAAAGCTCTGACATTCTTCTTGGTAGCTCCATCGGCCGGCTTGGCTTTGTTGTCTGCTGGTTTGACCAATTTAGGACATTCTGTTTTGAAATGCCCATTTTCTCCACAATTATAGCAGATTCTGGTTTTCTTTCTGCAATCTTCTTCGCGATGTCCTACCATTTTGCAAAAGTTGCAGATTACATTGCATCTTCCATAATGTTTCTTTTTGCAATTCCTGCAGAAAGGCGGATTTGAGGATTGCCCTGTTCCTCTTTTTCTGAAACTGTTGTTATTACCCGAACGAAATCCTTGGGTAATTTTCTGAGCCAGTTCCTTTTTCCTATTTTCATCTCTTGTGCGCACCAGTTCGTCAGTTAGGGTGTTAGCTAGTTCCACCGCATCGTCGATAGTGCGAGGTCTCGCAGCTTTAACGATATTACGGATTTCGCTAATTAATCCCCAAATATAGCGAGAAATGAGTACCGGTTCTGGCGAAGCCAGTGTTGGTACTACTCTTGCATATTCAAAGAATGTCGAAGTATACCCGCGACAATCTATACCCGTCATACGATGATTTAGGAACTTATTTGCCATTTGATCTTTTTCGTATTCGGGACAGAATTTTCTTTCTACAAGACTCTTAAATTCTTCCCAGTTCATGGCATAGGCGCTATTTCTTCCTTTGGCTTGAAGTACAGTGTTCCACCATTCTAGCGCCCCTTCTTTGAAAAGATTCGATGCGTACATAACTTTGTCGTTTTCGGCACATTTTCTAATTATAATCACTGCCTCAGTTTTCTCGAACCAACGCAGTGCTGCAGTTGCTCCTTCATTGCCTGCAAATTCCGTGGGTTTACAAGCAAGAAATTCATTGTAAGTGCAACCAGGTCTTGCAGCTTTCATTTTCTTAGAAAGTGGAGCTTGCAGGGGTTCATTATCATGATTAGTATGATTACCGCCTCCGTTTATGCTATTACTGAAGTTATCTTCAGAAATACGTTTGCTAGGAACGATTTGTTGTGGTTCAACAGGTTTCTGGGCAGCAGCTAGTATTGCTGGAATAGCATTAGCTATTCCTTGAGCAACTATATTTTCTATATCTTGCCTAGTCATAAATTGATCACCCGGATGTTGCTCAGATTGATTAACCTCATTAACTGGTTCATTATTAGCGTTTTCCATCTGGTAATTAATATATAATTTATTAGTATCAAATAGATAACAATTATACACAAAGCAATTGTACAATTTCATAATGCACATATAGTCAAAACTATCGATTTCTCAATTCCCATTATATAATGTATGCGTCAATATACATCATAATCTTACAAAGTTTTATTTTAGGTTATTTTACAAGCTACATTCTGCTTATTTATTTTATAACCATAGTTTCACATTCTTACACCATACTACCCCTCGTCAGTTGGTATCTCAGTAACGGCGTTCCCTCTCATCGTACTTCCAGGAGATCTGTTCTCCTACTTCCCTGATCCTATTTCCTGCATCCACCAATTCTTCACCAAAGTGGCGGAGTTCAGCTAAATTCTCATTGCTCATTGGTGGGTTTGGTATAGGTTCCGGGTCAAACTGAGGAAGAAAGGAATAAGGACTATTGAGAAGGTTTTGGAACTGCCAATCATTAGTCCACCATTCATCCATTCCTAGAGGTTGGGTGTGGATTATTGGTTCTGGGATTGCTGGTTCTAAGTTTATAGGGAGTTGATTGTTGACAGGATAAGAGTAGAAATTATTATTAGTAATAGGCCTGACAACATCACAGCTTGCCAATGCTTGATCTAATTCTTTCTGAAATGGTAATTCCTCGATCTGTCTAGAACTTTCCCCAATTTCTCTCTTGGTTTGTCTAGAATCTTCTCCATATTCCATTTCCATTTGCCTAGAATATTCTCCAAATTGTATTTCCATTTGCCTAAAATCTTTCCCGACTTCAATCTCCTTCCCTTTTTCAAATGGATTTTCTATTTTGGGAAGTCTCTTGGCTGGCTTTTTCCTACACACACGCCTCCCCCATACATATCTCTTTCTTTTATGAGGTTTTGGCTTTTTCGGAGGTGAAGCATTGAATTCAATAGGTTCTTCTATGTCGGGTATATACCTATTGAAATCTCTGGAAACCTCTATTTTTACCGGATAGAGATTTAAATTCTGAAGGGCGTCAGACAAGTCACTCATGCTGTTATGCAAAATACACATAATTACTACTTTAAAAATTATAACAAAATTTCATAGAAAATCTTTAAATATTATTTCAGACTGGGTAACTACAAAATAAATGAAAACTAAAACACACGAGGTTTTATTGTAAATTTATTTATTTACTGAATAAGGTTTCTGGACTGTAAGTGATAAAGGTGCTAAGACTTAGGTCAAATTATTTAAAGATTTGCATTAACTGCTACAGTAGCTAGCATATAAAGATCTGCCCATTTCTCATCTAACTTGTCCTCCCAAGGTGTTTTACTGGTTAATTCCTGGGTTTCCTGTTTAACCTTCTTTTCTCGAAATTTCTTTATTTTCTCCTGACTTTTCTTTAAAATTAAACTTCTTTTATTAGGAGAAAGTGGTTCCTCATATTGTGCCTTTCGCACAAATATTCCTTCTTCAGGAATTACAGAGTGATTTGAGGATTTGGTTTGGGATGAACTTCCTTTCTCGTTGGATGACCTATCTAATTTAAGATAGATGTTTGACAGCTTTTGCTTACCCATACTGTATACAAATATTCAAATAAGAAAACACAGAATCACAAAATGATAACTAGAAAAAATAAGTATTTTCTAAATATTTAATTGGCTTAAATCAGTGGCTCTGATACCACCTTTTTCTGTCACGGCCCCCGACCCGGTTTGACCCGTTTCAGGAGCCGCGGGACAGAAAATTACGTGGTATTTATTTAATTGCGTTTAACAGCGGAAGATTTCATCAGGATCTTTTTAAAACTGAAATTTCCTGATTATTTTATTTCACAACTTGGGATAAAACCCCAGTAATTTACAATCACATGATTTCATAAAGAAATCTTTATTTTACAAAACATGTTTCTTTATTTTATACTGAGCCACTTCCTTAAGCTTGTAGTGCTACGCGGCACTTTTCCTGGATCACAACAGATCACCTGAAACATGTTTGAAAAAGGTTTTGTCAGCGGGAAATACTGGTGAATCATTCTATTTATGAAAATGACACGTTTGTTATAATTTACAGTATTAAGAGATTACAATGTTACCAGATATCAACCAACTACCCACAGTATTTGTCACTCGACATTCATCGGTAGCCTCTTAGCCCGATGGTGTCTGTGACTATGGTCATATCACCCCTTGGCCCCATTGTCCAATGGTGAAGTTTATCAAGTAATGTATACAAAACCCCACATACCGGCTGTAACTTGATGATTACATAAACTTAATTACTGTAATTATAACCTTTGAAAATATTTAAGAATTTATAAAACACTTTGATAAAAAGAGAATGACTCACATTGCAGATTTAATATGAGCAGAGCTTAGCCTACTGATTAGCCTTTTAACCTAAAATTAATAACATGCACACAATTCGGTTAGTAACTTAATACAGCATTTACGATAACTCACGAGATCAAACCCTCACATCGAATGACAAAGTGCAATACTTAAACATCCATCGAATTAACGACGAATGACAAAGCATAACCCTAATGTGGGCAGCACTTAAACATCCATTGGATAGTTTAATCGATCGGACATTGAATCGTAGCAGCGATCGAGTTAATACCCGGTATCGGAGCAGTACCTCACTAATATGGAAAGTAATTTCGACTTCAGAGTATTATAACTTCGTTTTTGAAAGTTTGTTTCGACACCATCAGACTGTGCAT
This sequence comes from Helianthus tuberosus, assembly GCA_030545235.1. Classification (NCBI taxonomy): domain Eukaryota; kingdom Viridiplantae; phylum Streptophyta; class Magnoliopsida; order Asterales; family Asteraceae; genus Helianthus; species Helianthus tuberosus. Next base: position 94,389,700 of record CM060403.1, on the reverse strand, counting down.
GCAACGAGCTATTTATAGGTAAAATTAAGGCCTCACGCGGCCCGCGTAACCCATCCCCTATATCTTACGCGGCCCGCGTGGCCGCCCAGTCTACGACTAGCCTTGACCAGTCACGAGTAGGTTAGCCAGCTGGACACCACGTGGCTCGGAACACTTATCCGGTCAAACCATGCCTTGACGCGGCCCGCGTAAGACCATGCTTACTCTTACGCGGCCCGCCTGAGAACCAAGATTCTGTTTTTCTTGGTTTTTAATATAGTTTAGGGTTTCAAGGGTCCGGGTTTATACTTACGGGTATTTTTAGGATAATTTTGAGAGTCCTTACACTTGATATGTCTAATATTGTTACTAATCAGTTTGGATACCAAAAATTAGGTTACATAGGCTTAAAATGAATTTTGGCGCAAAAAGGGCATTTTGGTAATTTACCTAAGGCATAAGAACTACTTATCATACAACTACTCAAACGATGTGACCATAAGGTATAACCTCGGAAGGTTATTCCCTATACTACTATGGTCACCTAAAGTGTTTGGTCGGATCCTAAAGATCGACCAAATGGGTCGGGTTCGAAAGCATAAGCGATTGTTTACATCGCTTACCCTTACGACCCTAGACAAGCACAATTCTAAAAGTGACGAGCTAAACATGCTAGAACATGTTTAGTCAAGTTAGAAAACAGGTTTTGATATCAAAACAAACGATTTTGATACCCTAGAGTAGTTTGGTTACAAAATACGCAAGAATACGCATTTTGGCCGAAACTACGACTCGTCACTGAGCCTAGATAACGTGGTAATCAGTAGGTATAGTCTCTAGGGACTATGACCATCGTGATTACGCTCACGTTATGAAGTTCAAACGAACTTCGCATTGACCATAAACTGGTCAATGCAGAAAGTCAAACGCAGTTTGACTTTAACGCTAAAAACGCATAAAAAGAACGAAGGAACACTTACAAAGGGTCCCCGCAAGTATTTGACCCGATTCACTCTCAGGTAGGAAGCATGTACTTCCACTTAGAGAGCAAGAATCAGATTCAAATGTGGGTTGCAACAAATGGGGTGGAGGGGTATTTATAGTTTTCATAGAACCGTTAGGATCGTTTCTTGAAAACCGAGATTCAATCCTGGCCGTACACATCGAGCCCACTGTTTTAGAAAACCAGGGGAGCCCCTAGAAATGCCCCAAAACCATGTGCACAAGTGTGGAGCAGCTGGATTAAGATGGAATCAACATTCTGCTGATTTGGGGATACCTTATGGACCGTATGGTCCTCACCCTTACGGACCGTAAGCTGGTCTGCAGACCAGCAACTTTCAAAGTTGACAATTTTGGTCCCTGTGCGCGTATGGTCGTGTTTTGGCACTTCTAACACCCGTCAAACCCATTTTTAAGCTCCCTAAGAATGTTAAAGCATAGGGAACATGAAACATGCTCAAAAATATGCCGGATGTCGGTTCGTTTGGTCGTATGATCGCGATGTTTGCTTAATTACGACGGAATGCGCATAAGCGCGAAAAAATGATCCAAATTGCGCGACGAGTGGATTTTTCTTATGCCAAACACTAAAATAAAACATTTTAGTGCTTACATAAATTTTTGGGTGTCCGGATGTATTCAGAACGTAAGTGATGCGTGAAAATGCAAACTTATGAACTTTTTGACGCTTTTAGTCCCTGAATGAGCATAAAGTTTATTTTAGCACACCGAACCCCTCAAAGCCTATTTCTAAGCTATGTAAAGGATATTTAAGGTGTGTTTAACTTATGATCAAGTTCCGAAATGTCCGTTACAGTTCAAATCGGCATACTTTCGCAGTTTGTCAATTTTAGTCCCTGTAAGTGAATTAACTAGATTTTGCCATACCAAAGCCTTCAAAACTTATTTCTAAGTTATGTAAAGGTTATTTAAGGTATGTTAAGCATAAATTGAAGTTCCGGAGTATTTGTCGTGTTAAACTGATTACGTTTACGCACCAGTTTGCGTATAACTCTCTAGAAAGCGATATAGAGTTTGAAATTGAATAAAAGTCAAAACATGAAAAATGTCAAACATAAACAAACAAACATTGGGATCAAATAACTTTATTTCATTAATAAATGAACTGTTTACAATGATTACAAGCACAGATGTCATAGTCTCCCCTACTTGTGGAAATTTCATCCCGAAATTTGTTTAGAGGAAACTTGTGAGAAAAGATGTGGATACTTCGCCTTCATTTGATCTTCACTTTCCCAAGTAAACTCAGGTCCATGCTTAGATTCCCAGCGAACTTTAACCAAAGGAATGCGCTTGTGTTTAAGCCATTTGACTATTCGGTCCATGATTTCCACAGGTTTCTCAACAAAATGTAGTGTTTTATCAACGCGAATTTCGTCAAGTGGTATGTGGAGGTTCTCATCAGCTAAACACTTCTTGAGATTGGACACGTGGAAGGTTGGATGAACGTTTCCAATTTTAGGAGGTAACTCAAGTCTGTAGGCTACCTTACCGATTCTTTAGACGATCTTGAATGGTCCAACATATCTAGGTGCAAGTTTTCCTGTCTTTCCAAATCTGATCACACCTTTCCAAGGTGAGACCTTAAGTAATACTCGATCACCGACTTGAAATTCCATGGGCTTGCATCCCTGGTCCGGGTAACTCTTTTGACGGCTTCGAGCTGTCTGAAGGTTATCACGAACTTTCTTAACCTTATCTGTTGTCTCTAGAATGAGGTCAGGTCCAGTAAGCTGAGCCTCACCGATCTCATTCCAACAGACTGGTGAACGACATTTTCGACCATAGAGAGCCTCGAAAGGAGCCATGTTGATGCTGGAGTGATAACTATTGTTGTAGGAGAATTCAATCAATGGAAGATGTGAATCCCAACTACCACCAAAATCGATCACACAAGCTCTAAGCATATCTTCCAAAGTCTGGATTGTTCTTTCAGATTGACCATCAGATTGCGGATGATAAGCAGTGCTCAGATTAAGCTGGGTCCCCATAGCAGATTGCATGGTTCTCCAAAAACGAGAAGAGAAGCGAGCATCTCTGTCAGAAATAATGTTCAAAGGAACACCATGTCGAGATACGATTTCATCCACATAGATTTTAGCCAGTCTTTCAGCAGAAAAATCCTCACGGATTGGCAAGAAATGCGCTGATTTTGTAAGACGATTGATGGGTGTCAAGTGTTATATATATTAGGTGTATATTTTAAGCCCCTTTAACACTTTTTAGTCAAGTTTTAAATTTATAAAACACGATATTCACTAACACTAGACACTCATGTGGGCAAGTGAACCCATCGTGAGCGTAGTATAGTGTTGGTAAGATACCGAGGTCGTCCAAGGACACAAGAGCTTTTAGTACCGGTTTATCCTCAACGTCTAATCAAATCAAAAAGTTTAGAAAAAAATGTTTTAAACTAAGAAAAATAAAAACTAACTAAAATGCTGAAAAATAAAAAGAAAACAGATAGACAAGATGAATCACTTGGTTCCGACTCGTATCTAGTGTAACCTTTGATTATTTCCGCACTTTTGCACTTATTTAAGAGATTATCTTAGTTATTGTAGTAGGCCCCTCTTTTGAAGGTGACATTACCCTCACCCCAGTAGTTTGAGTCAGCAAGGATACAATCCTAAAAGGGTGGATTATTGGAAGATAATTAATTAAGTTATTAATGAAAATTATGGTAGGCCCCTCTTTTGGAGGTGACGTTACCCTCGACTAAGTAGTCTGAGTCAGCAGGGATACAATCCTAAATAATCGGGTTATAGTATTAATAGTAGTTAACTTATGAGGGGATCAAAGAGTTTGGACCCCCGCCATCCAATACCGTTAAGTATTGAAGGAGGTCCTACTAAATTTGACCCAGGTCCATTGCAGGACCTCTAAACGCTGAACAATGGCAAGACCTTTACCAAACCGTTCCCTTAACCCCCGACCAGGTAGCCAACATACCTCCATATAGACCGTGGAGATATGAATGGTGAAAATCTTTTATTTTATATAGACAGTAAAATAATGCCAAGACACCACGGACAAACGATAAGGAAAGATCACCTTCAACATAAGCAACTAGTTATTAAAGTCATTAATACAAAACCAAATAAAAAGTGCGAAAAGATTAGAAATAAAAAGTATTACACTAGACACTTTGTCTTCACCAAGTGATGTAAGAGACTTAGGCAAACATGGCCTTGATTGTCAAGAACTCTTACGATCAATCTTGGATCCCGAGATGACTCAGACACTCTATGATGGACAATGGATGATGGTGGTGGATGATGGTGTTATGGTGGTGGTGGGTGGTGGGTGAAGTGTGAGAGAGGTGGTGTGCCAAGGGATGGTTTGAGATTGAGCCAAGCACTCCTATTTATAGGCTGAACAGAAGCTCGGGCACGGCCCCGTGTCCAGTGGGCACGGCCCCGTGTCCACATCCTTCTCTTTCTTCATTTAATGCAGCTTTGTCTTATTAGTTGACCACGCCCCCGTGTCCGCTGAGCACGACCCCGTGTGCAGAAGAATCTTTGTACTATGAAGATTTGCCTGGATTGTGCGAATCTTATAGTTGACCACGGCCCCGTGTCCGCTGAGCACGGCCCCGTGGTGGGCAATAGAAGCTTCTACCACTTTGTCTTTTCTGCTGACACTTGGGGACGCCCCCGTGCTGGCTGAGCACGGGGCGTGTTCAGTCTTCTGTTATCTTGTTTTGCTTGGGAAGATGCTGTCATGGGGTCGGGCATGTCACGTCTTGTTCCTTTTCTTGTGTTTATGTTAGATTTTGATGTCTTTTTGCTTCTTTTGTTAATTTGAGCTCATTTAATCCTGAAAATACAAAAGGAAGACAAAAGCACACTTTTTCCAACATTAGTACTAAAAAAGGGTTAGTTTTATGCCACAATTGATGTAATTTATATGTTGCATTTTGCACACATCAACGATCAACAACTACCCAGATGGCATCATGACCTTTCTTAGTGCGCGGAAGTTTAGTAATGAGATCCTTAGCAATGTTTTCCCATTTCCAAACTGGAATCTCTGGTTGCTCCAAAAGACCAGAAGGATGTTGGTGTTCAGCCTTTACCTTAAGACAAGTAAGGCATTTTGAAACGTACAAGGCAATATCCTTCTTCATACCAGGCCACCAATACTGAGTACGAAGATCCTTATACATTTTGTCTGAGCCAGGATGGACAGAATAACGAGACTTATGAGCTTCATCCATAAGCAAGGTGCGAAGACCATCGTGGCTTGGGACCCACAAACGGTCCATGAAGTAGTATGATCCATTGTCTTTCAAAACAAGATCAGGCTTAATGTGATAGGGTAATTCCTTACCCATCAAGTCTTGCGAAACACAAGCATGTTGAGCCTGAGAGATGCGGGCTTGAATATCAGATCGAGCTTGGATATCAGATTGAACACGAACACAATGAAGCTTGACACATTCTTTACGACTCAATGCGTCAGCCACGACATTCGCCTTACCAGGATGGTAGCGAATTTCGCAGTCATAGTCGTTTAGAAGCTCAACCCAACGTCTTTGCCTCATGTTGAGTTCTTTCTGATTGAAGATATGCTGAAGACTTTTACGGTCAGTGAAAACCACACATTTTGTACCATACAAGTAGTGTCTCCAGATCTTCAGAGCGAACACAACTGCACCCAACTCAAGATCATGAGTGGTGTAGTTTTTCTCATGTACCTTCAACTACCTCGATGCATATGCTATGACTTTGTTCCTTTGCATCAGAACACAGCCAAGACCTAATTTCGATGCATCACAATAAACGACGAAATCATCATTGCCTTCAGGCAAAGATAGGATAGGCGCATCACAAAGCTTCTGTTTCAAGGTCTGAAACGCTTCTTCTTGTTTAGTTCCCCATTCAAAGGGCTTGTTCTTCTGAGTTAGAGCAGTTAGAGGAACTGCAATCTTCGAGAAGTTCTCTATGAAGCGGCGGTAATAACCCGCAAGACCAAGAAAAGAACGAACCTCAGTAGGAGTAGTAGGCGTATCCCAATCCTTAATCGCACTGATCTTGGAGGGATCTACATGAATACCTTGTTCGTTGACGATATGACCCAAAAATTGAACTTCTTTAAGCCAAAATTCACACTTGGAGAATTTGGCAAAAAGTTGCTCTTTCTTTAGGAGTTCCAGAGTAAGACGAAGATGTTGCTCATGATCAGCTTGCGTCTTAGAGTAAATCAAGATGTCATCAATAAAGACGATGATGAACTTATCTAAATAAGGCTTGCAGACCCTATTCATCAAGTCCATGAAAACAGCAGGAGCATTAGTCAAACCGAATGGCATAACTGTGAACTCATAATGCCCATAACGAGTGCGGAACACTATCTTGGGAATATCATCTTCATGCACACGAAGTTGATGATACCCAGAACGAATATCAATCTTCGAAAAATAAGAAGTGCCCTGTAGCTGATCAAAGAGGTCATCTATGCAAGGTAGGGGATATCGATTCTTGATGGTAAGCTTGTTAAGCTCACGGTAATCGATGCACATTCTGAAGGATCCATCCTTTTTCTTGAAAAAAAGAACGGGAGCACCCCAAGGTGAAAAGCTAGGACGGATAAAACCTTTATCAGAAAGCTCCTGAAGCTGCTTAGACAGTTCTTGCATCTCTGACAGTGCAAGACGATATGGAGCTCTGGCAATGGGATTTGCACCAGGGATAAGATCAATACGGAACTCGACTTGGCACGCTGGGGGTAATCCAGATAACTCTTCAGGAAACAACTCCGGATAATCCCGAACAACTGGGATATCTTGAATAGACTTACCTTTGCCCCTATCTGCCGTAACATGTGCCAAGAAGGCCACATAGTTCTTTCGCAGATACTTCCGAGCTTGAAAACAAGACATAAGCTTGAGGCTACTAGCAGGTTTCTCACCACGAACCTGTAGGATCTCACCTGACGAAAGCGGCACACGAACGATCTTCTCAAAACAAACTACCTCTGTGCGATGCTTGGCTAACCAATCCATACCCACTATAATGTCGAAGCTTCCCAGTTGCATTGGCGTGAGGTCGATGGGAAAAAGATGGTTGTTAAGGTTCAATTGGCAATTGCAAAGAACATAATTAAGAACAATGGGTTCACCACTGGCAACTTCTACTGTCAAAGGCTTACCTAGTTTCGTTCTAGACACGCGAAGCAATGGCTCAAAAGATAATGACACAAAACTCTTATCGGCACCAGAATAAAAAAGAACAGATGCGGGTTGGTTATTAACAGAGAACGTACCGTTCACCACTTCATTGTCTGCTTGCGCTTCTTGTGCATTCATGTTAAAAACTCGACCTCGAGCTGGAGCCTGATTTGGATTCGCATTAACCAGCCTTGGACACTGGTTTCGATAATGGGTCAGGTCTCCACAATTATAGCACGAGCCAGGAGGATAGTAAGGTCGTGCAGCTTGCTGTTGAACAGGTTGTTGAGCTACCTGTTGAGCTGGATTTCGAGCGACCTGAGCAGAACGACAAACTTCTGCAAGGTGTCCAGACTTCCCACAGTTGGTACAGAAACGGGCACGAAAGTTGCTGTTGATGGTGACTATTGCACCTATTGCACAAAGGTGCATTCCCTTCATACCGCTTCTTTGCTGGAGGCTGCGCTGGCTGATTGGGAGCTGCCTGGTTCTGTTGGGCAGTGATGGCAAAATTTTGGGAAGCCTTACGCTTCCTAGAACCCTTCGAGGAACCAGAATCCTTACCCTTCTTGTTTTTACCTTTCTTGCTCTCACACTGATCAGACGCCTGCTTCTTGCCCTTGTCACCTTTTCTATGCAGCTTACCCCTTCGAACCTGAGACTCGGTCAATGTTGCAGATAGCTCGATTGCCTGACGGACAGTGGTAGGGTTACTACCAGTAACAGTGTCTTGTATGGAGTCAGGTAGGCCATCGATATACCTCTCGATAGCCTTCTCGAGTGGGGTAACCATTATTGGGCATAACAAACTCAGCTCCTCATATCAGTGAGCACGGCCCCGTGTCTAGGTACCTGAACTAGGCGTTTTTCTGCAGAACCTTGAGCACGGGGCGTGTTGACTGAGCACGGCCCCGTGCTGAATTTGCTGTAATGAAGAAAAATGTCGGGAGGCTCTGTTTTTGTGCATGGGGTGTTGGTTCAAGCTTCCCTTAGTATCCTTCACCATCCCGAGTGTGTTTTATTCCTGAAAATTAAAACTAAACTAGAAAGCATAAAATTTAATCTAAACTAAAACTAAGGATAGTTCCGCGGAATGCCTCCGTGGTGCGCCACGTTTATAAGGGTCCTTGGCTAGACCCACCTTATCAGGTGGTTCTGGCTCATCTTCAATTAGGGGGTCGTTATTACCGATAGGATATTTCATTGATCGCTCAAGATCAATGCTTCTTTTAAATGCCCCTAATTGGAGAGGTAGATTGTTGAACTTTCGGTTTTTCAAAGCTTCGTGAGTTTTTATAAATGGTCGTCCCAACATTAGGGGAGCGTCATCGAGGATGACAAAGTCGGTGAGAACTACCATTTGATTTGTTTGAACCAAGACATCCTCAACTATACCGATTGATTTTATTACCTTCCGATTGGATAGAAAAATGGGTATTTGAAGTGGAGAAAAATCACTAATACTTAATTTTTCGAAAATGTAGTTAGGCATTATGTTAACACAAAGATCTTTATCGATTGTGACATTACTAATAAATGAATTTTGAAAGAAACATGGAACCGGTGTAATGTTAATTTCAAATGGGTCTTCTTTTATTAGCGAGGTTTGATCATTAGTTAACTTAACACTTACCGTTTCGTCAATTTTAGTGTTAGTGTTTAACTCTTTTAAAAACTTAGCATGAGTGGGAACTAACCAATGATTTTCAAAAGAAGGTGACAAGAGATTAATTTCTTCAAAATTAGACTCTTCTTGAATTTTATCGTTAACAGACTCATCTTTTTCGTTGTTTAACTCATGTGTCGGTTTTTCACTTATTTGTTCTTCCATTTTTACACTTTTGGTTATCTCTTCTTTATTTAATTTTTCTCTTGCGTGGGACTCCTCTTCCCTTGCGCGAGATTCTTTTATATACTGATCGATAACTCTAAGGTGTTCTAATATCCTATCGGTCACTTCGGTTATAGAAAAAGGATCTGGATTTTCAGAGCTTGAATCCGGTTGTTCGATCCTTTGTTCCTCATAATACCCATATGAAGTAGATGGTTCACACCATTGTTCTTCATTGTGAGCATATGATGGATAAGGGTCGTAATTTTGTTCTTCATAATACTCGTATGAGGTGGGTTGTTCACACCATGGTTCCTCATAATAAGCATACGAAGGTGGTGGCACATATCTTGGTTCCTCAAAGTATGAGTATGAAGGCTCATACCTTGGTTCATCAAAATATGAGTATGAGGGAGGAGGTTCATACCTTTGGTCTTCATAGGATGTGTATGAAGTCGATGGCTCGTACCTGGGCTCCTCATAGTAGGTGTATGAAGTGGATGGTTGATATGAGTGATTATATTGAACCGAGTGCGGATTACTACAATTAGTGCAATAGTTACTCCTATAATCATCCTCCTCATAGGTGTAGTTGTAACCTCCTGAGTATTGATCCATAAGAATCACTCAGCAGACCACAACCAAGTCTCGAGATCAGAAAACAAAAATAAAAACGGAAACAGAGGCTGGACACGGCCCCGTGTTCAGTGAGCACGACCCCGTGTTCAGGATCTGTATCTGGGCGTTTTAATTAAATTTACTGATTTCGTTGAGCACGGGGCGTGTTCAATGAGCACGGCCCGTGTTCAAGCTACTGTTACTGGGTGTTTTATGAAAAATGTGCAGCACGGCCCCGTGTTCAGTGAACACGGCCCCGTGTACAGGTTACTGTGAATGCAAAACTAAACTAAAATACAGAAAAATGTGCGCGCGTTTTAAAAAGGTTTTGAAAAACTGATTAGGCCGTCGATTTTAAGCTTTCTTAAAATCCTTGTGTCCCCGGCAACGGCGCCAAAAACTTGATGCGTGTGAAGTGTTATATATATTAGGTGTATATTTTAAGCCCTTTAACACTTTTTTTAGCCAAGTTTTAAATTTATAAAACACGATATTTACTAACACTAAACACACATATGGGCAAGTGCACCCATCGTGAGCGTAGTATAGTGTTGGTAAGATACCGAGGTCGTCCAAGGACACAAGAGCTTTTAGTACCGGTTTATCCTCAACGTCTAATCAAATCAAAAGTTTTAGAAAAAGGTTTTAAACTAAGAAAATAAAAACTAACTAAAACGCTGAAAAATAAAAATAAAAATAAAAACAGATAGACAAGATGAATCACTTGGTTCCGACTCGTGTATAGTGTAACCTTTGATTATTTCCGCACTTTTGCACTTATTTAAGAGATTATCTTAGTTATTGTAGTAGGCCCCTCTTTTGAAGGCGACGTTACCCTCAACCCAGTAGTTTGAGTCAGGAAGGATACAATCCTAAAGGGTCGGATTATTGAAAGATAATTAATTAAGTTATTAATGCAAATTATGGTAGGCCCCTCTTTTGAAGGTGACGTTACCCTAGACTAAGTAGTCTGAGTCAGCAAGGATACAGTCCTAAGTAGCCGGGTTATAGTATTAATAGTAGTTAACTTATGAGGGGATCAAAGAGTTTGGACCCCCGCCATCCAATACCGTTAAGTATTGAAGGATGTCCTACTAAATTTGACCCAGGTCCCTTGCAGGACCTCTAAACGCTGAACAACGGCAAGACTCTTACCAAACCGTTCCCTTAACCCCCGACCAGGTAGCCAACATACCTCCATATAGACCGTGGAGATATGAATGGTGAAAATCTTTTATTTTATATAGACAGTAAAATAATGCCAAGACACCACGGACAAACGATAAGGAAGAATCACCTTCAACTTAAGAAACTAGTTATTAAAGTCATTAATACAAAACCAAGTAAAAAGTGCGAAAAGATTGAAAATAAAAAGTATTACACTAGACACTTGTCTTCACCAAGTGATGTAAGAGACTTAGGCAAACATGGCCTTGATTGTCAAGAACTCTTACGATCAATCTTGGATCCCGAGACGACTCACACACTCTATGATGGACAATGGATGATGGTGGTGGATGATGGTGTTATGGTGGTGGTGGGTGAAGTGTGAGAGAGGTGGTGTGCCAAGGGATGGTTTGAGCTTGAGCCAAGCACTCCTATTTATAGCCTGTACAGAAGCCTGGACACGGCCCCGTGTCCGCTGGACACGGCCCCGTGTCCACCCTTTTCTCTTTCTTCATTAATACAGTTTGTCTTTATTAGCTTCACACGCCCCCGTGTCCGCTGGGCACGGCCCCGTGCTCAAAAGCGTATCTGTACTATCAGATTTGGCAAGATTCTGCGTATCTTTGCGTTGACCACGGCCCCATGTCCGTTGGGCACGGCCCCGTGGTGGGCAATTGAAGCTTCTAAAGGTTTGTCTTTTGTGCCAGGGCTGACCACCCCGGACACGGCCCCGTGCTCGCTGAGCACGGCCCCGTGTCCGCTGGGCACGCCCCGTGTTCAGCTGGGCACAGCCCCATGCTCAGCTTTCTTCTTGTTTTTTGCCTTGGGAGATGTTGTCGAGGGGTCGGGCATGCCACGTTTATTCCCTTTCTTTGTATTTATGTAAGATTTGGCTGTATATTTGTTCCTTTTGTTCAATTAAGCTCATTTGGTCCTGAAAATACAAAAGGAAGACAAAAGCACACTTTTTCCAACATTAGTACTAAAAAGGGGTTAGTTTTATGCCTCATTTGATGTAATTTATATGTTGCATTTTACACACCTCAGCAACCATAGCTCCCTCATCTTGGCAGAGCATGGATGGTGTTGGGGCGCCACCCAGCTGAGGTGGCTGGGGCGTTGCCCCACACCGGGTGGTCTAACAATCAAACGAGCCAAAAGATATGAGAAATAACACATCAATTTGTTTTCTAAAAGGTAATGGAAATACCAATTTGATGCTGAAGTATAACTACTATAATAATTAAACATGAAGCACATATCATGAGAGTCTTCGGCTATAACAATTGAAAAAGCTAAAAAGGTTATATTTAATAAACCTGATACACACTACATCATTTATTTCCTAAAGACTAATGGACACACCAACTTAATGCTTAATCTCAACATACATAATGAATAAACATGAAACAAGAAGCAAACAATCCAAGAAGCTAAAAGGGGTAAAAAATAACACATCAATCTGTTTTCCAAAAGGTAAACATACTGATTTGCAGTTTAATTTCAACCAATAACATAATTTGACATAAAGCAAGAAGCACAAATCATAAAACTCAACTGCTGAAACAATCGAAGAAGATAAAATACGTTGAAATTATCAAACAAATTACATAATACATCATTTTTTACATCATTTACTTTCTAAAAAGTAATACATACATCGATTTGGTGATTCAACACTTAATCTCAACGACTTTATTAATAAACATGAAACCAGAAGCAAACATCATAATAACCGACGGCTATAACAAACAAAGGAGGCTAAAGAGGTTAATATTGACACACAAAATACATAATACATCACTTATTTTCTAAAAATTGAAAGATATACCGATCCAATGCTTAATTTCATCAACCGTAATGAATAAACATGAAGCAGAAAACAAAAATTATAAGATCGACATCTATAACAATCAAAGGATCTTAAAGAGGTCAAAATTAAACACCTAAATAATGTTCAATACAAGATGTATGGAAGATACATAATAGCAAACCAACGCTTAATTAAAATTATTGATAGCAAGAACATAATAGTAATCGCAAGAACCGAAGTTTGAAACCATACCAAGTGAATGCGATCAAACGACAATATATGTGATCCCCCTATCTCCCACGGGTTTTAGGGTTTTCACTTTTAGGTGGACTATGAATCTGATGATGATGTAGTATGAGCGGGAGATTTTGGGAAGTTTTTTCTCACTTAAATTTTGGTTTTAGAGGGAAATCAAATGACATATACGATAGCAACACCCCAAGTATATCTAATCTCCATTACCAACTACTTTAATTTTTCTTATTCTGCTTTTCCTTTTTCAATTCCTTTTTTTGTTTTGTTTTTTTTTTTTGGTAACAAATATGGCTAAATTAAAGTGCCATGTTATTGGGCTATTTTGAATAAGACCAAAGAAAAAAAATATAACGTTTATGGTAAAGTTTTATTGTCCTTAGGACCAAACATATTTAAGATATAAAATTAAAAAAAAATATGTTTTTATTAAACCTAAGAATATATTGTTTTGATATCTAGAAAGCATTTTTTTGATCCCCTAATTTTAATCATTTTACACAAAAATATTTTATTTGGTAAATATTAATTTTATAAATACTGCATTTTACAAATATGGTATTTGGTAAGCTTTAAAGTTTGTATAAGGTATTTGTGGCATAAATTATAGTATGGGAGGAAAATTTTAGGAAGAGTTTTTGTGGCATAAGTTTTATTATACATATAATTTGATGTAGGATATAATGCAAAAGTTTTTAGTAGCATACGTAAAGTACCACTAAAAGCTTAAATTAGTGGCATAAAAGCTAAATGTCACTAAAAGTATGTGCTAAGCAATTATGGCATACATAAAGTGTCATTAAAAACTTAATTAGTGGCACAAAACCTAAATGCCGTTAAAAGCGTGTGCCACTGAATGGCATTTTTTTGTAGTGACAAGTCAATAGATCAAATGATTACTTTGGATAAGTATGTAAGTGAAAGGTATGATCTTTGCGAGTCAAAGTCTTAAAAATGCGTAAATACCCTTAACGGGTCAAAATAACATGTAAGCGGAAATGGGTTGGGATGTCGAAAGAAACCCGTGATTGGAACCTTATATGATGGACTGAAGTTGAAATTATAAGATTTATGAGAATTTTAGGTCAGACAAACAGGTTATATTGGTAAATGCATGAATGGGTCAAAACTTGGTAAAAAGGTATTAAGCCGAAGGCTTAAAAGCCTCGAATCTTGTTAATTCGAATGTTAGATATTAACTCCATGAGATGGAGAATTAAATTACGAGCGCGTAGGAAAAAGAATCGGGTAAAACGGATTAAAAACGAGAGAGTTATGCTCGTTTCCGTGAAATCGGGTTATGCTGGGAATTATGCAGCACTAGCATCAACATTCTGTCGAAACAGGACCGTGGCGTCGCGCCACAGCCAGGGCCTTTTTCCGTCGCGCGCGGCGACGGCCTAAAATGCTGAAAATTTTGTTTTTTTGTTTATTTCGATTATTTGACCCAATTTTCTTGTTGTACTTGTTATTTAACTATCAAAACTGACTTCTAAGTTGGTTTTGATCATAGGTGAATGTCAAGATTCCCGGATGAAGATCAAGCGGCGAGCAAGAACCGAACACACGTTAAATGAAGCTTCCGCGTCAAATCTAGAGTTGTTTTGCTAAAAGTGAATTATGTAAACATTTATAAATATGTTTTTGAAATGTTGTAGACATATGGGAATGTTAGTATGACAAGATTTTTGTAAAGTCACATTTTAGCATTAAAATGTGTATCTTATTATTAAAATCTTGATTTATAAGTCGGGCGTTACACGTTGATGCAGGACATGTTCAAATGGAGGCTTCAGAATCTTCAACAACAAGAAGCCGATGAAAGTGAAGGTGATGACATGGATGAAAATCTAGATGAAGACTCTGAAGAAGAAGACGACAGAAGTGATGGATACTTCTCGGATAAAGTACCTTCTGACGAGTAGTTTTAAAAAAATTTTTGGTTGGTTTTCTTCTGTGTAATCTTTTTTTTTCTTAAGATAATTAAATGCTATAATTCTCCATTTAGTTGCAAAACGCCAAAAAAATACCATAAAAAGTTATTGTCACACCCCAACCGATGGCGGAAACATCGGGGCGCGGCACTGAGCGAAACAGATTGTCCAGGAGAAATCCATAACAACTAACATTACCAAATATTTAACATTACGTCCCATACCATAACATATCCAGCAAATTAATTATTACAGACATTATATCTCAAAGACAATTAAAATTATTAGTGCATTTATGTCTATCGCCTCCGTCAATCCAGTTCGTAGTAGAAACTAAAGAAAACAAGACTTTTATTGTAATATTTAGTTAGTAAAAGGAAGGTGGCATTTTGGTAATTAATGAGAACTCTCATTAATTCCATGGCCTATAAATAAGAGTCTCATGTTAGATTTTTAGAACTTTTGCCATTTCCACATTTGAGGAGCATAGGAGCTAGAGAGAGAAAGGCAAAAGGTGATTCAAGTTTCTTTGTACGTTTTCATATCTTCTAATCGAGTCACAGATTATTGTACGGTTCTCATGTTCGGTCTACGCACGTGTACGGATTCCGCACGTCACACGTGTCGATACGCAATCGTTCGGGAGTCAAAAACCGATCCTACAAGTGGTATCAGAGCAAGAGCTCGATTGCACGGATCAATCGCACAAGAATTCATCAGATTAAGATCAAGAATTCATCAGATTTGTCAAATTTCTTCATTTTTCTATCCTCTTCATTTTTGGACTGAAAAACACAAAATTAACATGGCTTTCACAGTAAAAATTGGCTGATTTTTGGATATTATATGCGAAAATCATAATCGCACAAGCCTACAAAATTTCAGAGCAAAATTCCAAACAGTTTGTGAGAAATCGTGAATTTTCTGTCCGAAAATGATGAAGGTTGACTTTTGTTGACCCCGTTCAATCGGTTACTCATCCGTTCAACTGTTTGATAGTTTTAAACTGATTGTTTGTTTGTGTATTTGCAGGTGATTCGAGGAGATAAATGAGAAGGTGATTCAAAGTGAAAAACGAGGAGCGTCATGGCTGAAGAATTCTACAACACGTTTTACAAAGCTTTTACATCAGAATCGTCGGAAACATCAACTGTTACACCAAAAACAATAACAAAAGCAATCAATGATAATATAAAACATGATAATTTCTATGGAACTTATTCTAAACCACCTAAACTTGAGAATATAGAAGATTACACATGGTGGAAAGAGAGGTTTCTGAACTGGACCAAGGCATATGCTCACGAGAGTTGGTTCTGTTTGGAGTTTGGATACATCGGACCGATAAATGATAAGCATGAAGAAATTCATCTCAATGATCTTTCTGATGAAGACAAACGAAAATTTTCATACGAACAGAAAATGATTGCACTGATTCAGCAATCTATCAGAAATGATATTTTTTCTTTGTTAATTCATGATGGTTCTTCAAAATCGGTTTGGGAAGCTTTAAGGGTAAAAGCTGAAGGGGGTAAACAGATCAAAAAGAATAAAATTGCTTTATTAAAAAAGGAATTTGATCTGTTTAACAGCCTAAAAGGAGAGTCGGTAAGACAAATGATTGAGCGATTTTGCCATCTAAAAATTGAGATTGATAGGTTTGGGATAGTAAAAACTTGAGAGGAAATAATTGACAAAATAATTGAAGTGTTACCACGAGCTGATCAGTGGCAAACGTTTGTTTTTATTTTGAAAAATGATGTGTTATATGAAACAATTACACTCGATATGTTGATTGAAAAAATTGAAACTCATGAGCTTGAATTGCAGAAACAGAGCAAGATGAGCAGTTCTTCATATCAACAGAATGTTGGTCTTTACTACAAAGGTAGTATACCTCCGATGACTGTAAATGAATCACCAAAGACGGCATTCAGTGTTGAAAGTCAAAAGAACCACAGAAAAGTTCATCAAGCTACAACCCATGATATCATTTATCATCAACAACATCAAACTCTGAAGAACCTGAAGAGATTCACTGCAACATCGCTTTAAAGCTAAAGAAGTCTTCAACAATGTACATCAACGCTACTAAACAACAAATGAGTCTTCTAGGATCAATTCTGGAATCATACGAAGATCTGGTAGCTGGAAAAATTGGAAATTCCGAACTGACAAAGGAAGATTACGACCAGATCGATCCACAGGAGATGGAACTCATTGATCTAAGATGGTGTTTGGCAAGCTGCATTCGACGAGCTCAGCGGTTCATGGATATTACTGGTAGACAATCAATCTGTGGACCATCAACAAAACTGGGATTCGATAAATCAAGAGTGACCTGCTTCAAATGCAAGCAAAAGGGTCATTTCAAAAGAGAATGCAGTAACTCAGCTGTTGAAGAGACCGCTAATCCGTTTAAAGAAGATTACTATCAAAAAGCGATCTATCACAAGAACAGAGAGGAATCACCAAGGTTGAAACAAATTGAAGATAATCCTGAAAAGGAGAAATCAAGAGCTTGTGTTGTGATTCAAGATAGCGAATTCCTTCCTGAAGATGATCTTGTTAATGATCGGTTTACAACACATGGCAGAACTGTATCAAAAAACAAACATCGTTCATTGATTACTGAGATAAAACAGAAAACACGAGAAGACATTCTGAAAGATAAGACTGAAAGAGAAAGATTCTTTGCAGGTTGTCGAATTGAGAAAATGCATGAAGAGTATGAGGAAGCAAAGTACTATGGGAGATACGACAAGAAAAGAGATTGTTGTGTCAACAAAAATGGTGATCCAGTTGTTCATCGAAAATAAGTGGTGTTTGATGATGTTCTTGCAGTAATCCATCTGTCTGGCGAATATTACTCAAATGTAAAAGATAAAACTTATCTAAAAAGGCTGGACAAGATAATTCGTGATGTGATGACAACAAGTCTGAAGAAGAGGGATGAAGAAAGAATGAAGAAGAATGTTGATGAATTGGTTGATGAGTTGAAGAAGGTAGCTGAAGAAGAGAAAGAAAAAGAAAAAGACAATGATCTGAAGAAGAAAGGAGAAAATGATATGAAGATTGAAAGTTCGGTTGAAGTGGATGATGGTGCTGGTGTTGGTAAGGAACAACAGAAGAGAGAAGTTGATCAGACACAGACGGAAGCGAAAGCCGAAGTGCAAATGACTGAGGTAAACATTTCAATTGAATCTGAAGTATTAAAAACTGGTGAACAGTGCAAGAAATGCATGGAAGCGTGCAGTGCTTGTACTGAAAAAGATGAGAAATTCAAAACAAGAGACTTATAATTTACTAAAATTGAAAAAGTTTTCAAAGAGAAATGCAAAGAAATGTTAGAAAACGAAAAGATTTTGAGAGACAATGACGAAAAGATAACACAAAAATGCAAGCTTTTGGAAAAAGAAAATGAAATGTTAAAAGAAAAAGTTTCAAAAAAGACAGAAGAGTGTTTACAAAAAGAAAATTCGTTTCAAGAAATGAAAAAGGAGTATGATTCGATAAAACTTGCATATCATATCACAAAAGAATCATATGAAGACATGAAGAGTCAAATGAAACTTGTTCAATCAAGATTGAAACATTGTTCTGAAACATCTGATACGCTTAAGCGACAGTATTCAATTAAGCAACAAGTTAAATTCTTACATTGAAGATGTTGCTAAGCTAAAGCGTAAAATAGCTGATTTAGAACAAGATAACAACAAGTTACACAGTTATCATGCTTCATCATATGTTCTTGAATGCATTTTCAATCTAAAACCAGATGGTAAAGATTCTGAGCAAAACAAGAAAATTGGCTCAGAGTATCATCAAGTTCCACCACCGTTTGAGGAAAAATTCACATTCTATGATGACGAGAAGGTGAAAAAA
Organism: Helianthus tuberosus; assembly: GCA_030545235.1. Taxonomy (NCBI): domain Eukaryota; kingdom Viridiplantae; phylum Streptophyta; class Magnoliopsida; order Asterales; family Asteraceae; genus Helianthus; species Helianthus tuberosus. Next base: position 94,371,026 of record CM060403.1, on the reverse strand, counting down.
GCTTTCAACATGGTTGATCAATTGCCAGATAACATTGACATAACCTATTCCAAATCTGATGATTCTAGTAATTCAGAGGTGGTAGGTAAGGTCGTTGAAAGTGTTTTGAAAGAAGAATCAGTTGAAACAAGTAAATCTGAATCACATGATGAAAATGAAGGTAGTTTTCATGAAGGTTATCTGAAAAACTCAAAATCTGAGAAAAATACGAATGATGATTCAAAAGGATTGGTTTATACCATGATTGGATCAGACAAATTATTCTCAGATATTGAATTCCCGATTCAGAATGTGATTTCAGAAAAGATTGACAAAGTTTTCAAGATGATTGAAATTGAAAAATCTGAGATTTCAAAGTTTGCTGGAAAGAGTCACAAAACTTTTTATAACAAACCTGGTTTCAAAAGGAAAAACATGAAGGCTGGGTTGGGTTATAAAAGGAAACAGAATTGGAAAAGAAATAAAACTCCAAATTATCAACAAAAGATGAATTTTGTTCACGGAACAAGTTCCGAAGAAGAGAAAGAACTCAATTTTAGACGACAGTCTAATGAAGAGTTATATGCTCAAAAGAAAAAGCAACAATAACAGGTCAAATATGTTTCAAAGAGAACCTGTTTTAAGTGTGATCAAACAGGACATTTTGCATGCAAGTGTCCAAATCTTAAACCTGTTGGTGTTGAAATGAAAAAGAAGTCTGATGTTGTGAATCAGAAATCAAACAAGTTTGATTCAAAGCAAACTTGGAAGCCGAAAATGTCAAAGGCTGACTCACAACAAACATGGAAACCAGTGACACCCAGATTTAAAACAACACAAAGTTGGAAAATAACTGTTAATGCAACAAAACCAAACCAGTTTTGGAAACCAAAAGTTGTTGTTCAAAATCAAAATGTTCAAAATGAGTCACATTTTTACAAAAGAAGTGCTTCGAAAGGACAAACTTGGGTTGAAAAGAAGCAAAAGGTTTCTGTGAGTGATATCGGAATGAAAAGTCATTTGTGAAAAATGATAAAGATTTTCCAAAGTTGAATGAAACTTATTGTGTAGAAATGCCTAAGGTCAAACAGACCTGGTCTAACTTGTTCAAGTAATTGAATACATTGAATGTGAAGGTGCTCAAGAAAACTGAATGTCATCTAGAGGAGTGTCAGAGCAGCCTGGCATGAGGAGAGGAGGCTGCTGATCCCTGCTTCTGAAAACAGGGAGTTTGTTTGATTTTTGTAAATAAATAAACCATATTTTAAAACACTAAAAAATTGAAAATTTTAAAAACCAAAAGTATGTTGAAAAATAAAAAATATGATTGTTTTTAAATTTTGTCAAAAATCAAAAATTACAAAAATATGTTACTTGAATATGCCGAAACCCTCACGGCTGAACATACATGATTAATTTCACAAGATTGAAAAACGGTTTTTAAACTATAAAAGATCAATGTGTTGTAAATCACGGGGGTATATTTTCTGCAAAACAGAGAATGAAAAGCAGAAAATGGATGGCGAGACAAAGCTATCAGTGTCAGGTTGTCAAATTTTCTTTAAATGTTTTGAATTTTAGGGGGAGTAAGAAAATGTCAGAAAATCTAAAAACATTTGAAAATTTGAAAAAGCCAAAAACATGATAAAATTCAAAAATGAGTTTTTGTGTAAAAAGAGGAAATGATAGTACATCAGTAGACAATCACAGTACGCTAAAGAAATGGAAAGTTAAAAATGTGATAAACGATCTCACTGATGATATGGCATTAGGTTTTTACACGCTGAGTATATTGTTTTCGAGATATAAACCTAAATATCAAATACTTACTTATCTCGTGGGGAACATCTCTCGGATATATGGGTAACCCCCGAAATCTTGTTTGAGAGATTGCCTGATTCTAAGATACTAGGTCTTTATACTGTTTGATATCTGGGGTATTATACCTGGTCTTCTGATATAGCGGAAGCAATGGCCTAGACCTCGTATAATACTTTACGTGCTTTTAAAGCTTACCCTCTGCATAAAAATTGAAAAATATCGAAAGATATGAATCAATTGCAGTTGAAGAAAAGATTCTCTAAAGGGAACACACCTAAAGTCGAGCCTTCATCTCTTTGACTGAACGAAAGTTCATACCTGAGCTCTCAAGGTCTCGCACTAACCCAAAGAATACATATATCAAATTGGTATACTCACATGTAAGACTGAATCTAGGGAATTTTGATACGGGAGTATATTCTGAGGTGGGACACGCGAATAAGTTAAGTCCTTAAAACACTAAATCCGTATCTCGAATCGATTGAACTTTGTGCAAAAAATTATGAGGATCAGTATACTAACAATCTAAGTGAATCGTTTAGAACTTAAAGTGTTTAAAGCTCAACGGTACTTGTGATTTGTCATAAACTGATATGATCCTCTGACACGAACTCAAACAAAAATATTGTCTGTAAATATGTTTGTAAATATTTCTTTACTGCATTACATTTCATAAAAATACAAAAAGATTTTGATTTCATTTTAGTTTCGACAACCGATGTCTGAGTGCTGAGTTTCAAAATCTAAGCATGCTGATCGTGTTTCTGAAAATAAACAAGTTCATTAATTTGAAACTTGAAGTTTTTTTTACTCAAAAAATCAAAAACAGTTTGTGATATCTCCAAGGTCATTAATTTGGACTTGGATGATAAATCGTGAAGGTTTTGGATTCTTAAATTGTTGAAATCTGCTGTAAAGAGCTAGGTTTTGATCTTGGTTGCTTAAATCGTCAAATATTTAAAGCAACTTGATAGGGGGAGTAAAGTTAAGCTAAACCTGGATATATTCATATTTTTATATTTAGAGCCAGGTTCTTGATTAAAAGTGTTTGAGAGCCAGGTCATCATTCCTGGAAAACCAAAAACGCTTTCACTGTCGAAATATTTTAGCTTATACTGAGAGCCAGGTTTTCTTTCCTGGATATTCAAAACGTTTTCACTTATAAATGTTTGAGAAATTGTAGATGTTGTACCAGATTACGATCCCGATAGCCGAGTCTAACGGGGAGTCTAAAGACGAGCTCAACGCAAGGGGGAGCTTGTATCCGGAAAGCCAGGTGTCGATCCCAAAAGCATGGAAGCTTAACGAAAGGGGGATCCTGAAGAAAGTGTCTACTTAGAGGAGGGGCGGCTGAAGCTAAAGACAGATCCACGGGGATTCTATTCAAGCAAGAGGGAGTCTATGTTGCTAAAGATGATAAAGCTTCAAGAAGACTCAGTGAGAGAGAGAAAGATAAGACGTTACGAGATTGACTGCGGCAATATCCAAGGGGGAGTCTGTTAGTGCATTTTTGTCTATCGCCTCCGTCAATCCAGTTCGTAGCAGAAACTGAAGAAAACAATACTTTTATTGTAATATTTATTTAGTAAAAGGAAGGTGGCATTTTGGTAATTAATGAGAACTCTCATTAATTCGATGGCCTATAAATAGGAGTCTCATGTTAGATTTTTAGAACTTTTGCCATTTCCACATTTGAGGAGCATAGGAGCTAGAGAGAGAAAGGCAAAAGGTGATTCAAGTTTCTTTGTACGTTTTCATATCTTCTAATCGAATCACAGATTATCGTACGGTTCTCGTGTTTGGTCCACGCACATGTACGGATTCTGCACGGCATACGTGTCGATACGCAATCGTTCGGGAATAAAAAACCGATCCTACAAAAATTGTTCCAATAACTTAGATTTTATTTAGTTCGTTTCTAGACTCCCCTAGCTTGATTCCATGGCATCCAGCAAGTAAAAGCATCTTAAACACCTGTCACATATGTTAAAGTAAAAGTCAATACACATAGTGTAAAAGGTGAGCATACAAGTTTAATAGTATAGTAATAGCGAAAGCGATTTATGCATAACTAGCATGTAACACGTAGTATGTGAAGCAGGTAAGTTATCGACAATGAAATATGCACAGACGTGACTGCGAGCTGTAGAATGCGCAACACATATCACCACTGTGACACGTGAAGAAAAGCCCTTAACAACCCCTGTCCACGACAGGTGCTGAGTCCAAACTATAGTACTATCGTTGCTAAGGTGCCAGGCAACAATCACTGTGTAAACATAACATGCTAGCATTCATTGAATAACACGTATAACATGCGAGAGCGGTTAGCGTATAAAAGTGTTTGCGTTGTGTGTTGATTGTGATTTGATATAGGTAACGTATGTAACACCCAAAAGTGCATAAAGCAAATAGGGATCGAGTATACTCACAGAGCGTGTTTAACGAATAAACACAGTCTTGGATTGAAGGGAGCGCTGGAGAGTTAGCCTGATCACAGTACGATAGTATGAGCGTTGAACAGTGCGTGAAATAGCGTGTCAGTGAGTTTAGGGACGGATGGTGATCCGATCGAATGACCGTCCGGACGGATGGTCATCCGGACGGATGGTCATCCGGACGGATGGTCATCCGGACGGATGGTCATCCGGACGGATGGTCATCCGGACGGATGACCATTCGGTCGGAGGGTTGTCTGCTTGAGAAAGATGTTGTCACACCCCCAAAATACCACATGCGGAAACCCCCGCGAGGCGTGTGACGTACCAGGATCTAGCCACCGATCACATTGAACTCTTAGGTATATTTAAATAAAACTTTCATTTGTTAGCATAAAGTGTTACAACGTTACAAATAATACGTAGTATACAGCGGAAGCATAATTCATTCGTTAAGTGTTTATAAACCACATGTGAAAACCGTTAGTCTTGTGTTGCGATTCCATGTATCTCGACCCATGACCACTCCAGCCTCCCAGACAGCAAGTTCCAACGATAAGCACCTAAAGACCTGCAAGGCATGTAACAACGAATCAACAACAAAGTTGAGCGAGTTCACAGTTGGTTGTCCATTTTAAAGTTGTTCCAAAAACCATAAGTTCTTTCGAAAACCCTGTGTTAACCAATTCCTTGTTTCCCAAACCATAACCAGTAGGGGCTACCCCATGTGAACCACTAGACCCGTTACCATATCGACCACTGACTGAAGTAAGTTGGTGCCCTAAAGTCAATACTATCATCATTGACGTGCCCAGATCCATTAGTTCACGCCCGTCCTCTGCGGAACGGTGTGAGGTTTGTCAAACCTAAATAGCGCTATCTAACTAATGACCCGCTCGCCATTGGCTCGGCGATTAAGTCGATATAAAAGTGAGGGACTTCATGATAGAGAGTTTTGGTCTAGTATCCGTGTTGTCACCCTTCAATAAAGAGGGTGTGTACGTGATCCCCAAACCAGGAGATTACGCAGGTTCCAATTATATCCTTATCACGTGTTGTCACCCTTCAACAAAGAGGGTGTATACGTGTTCCAAACCAGGAGATCACGCAGTTTCAGTTTCAATCCGTTACCCATTCCCAACCCCTGGGAATCCCATGCCTTGTGGAAAGTCTGAACTCACCTTTGATTTGCTCGGTAAGATTAGTTACTTTGTTATCAATTGATCAAGCACGACCTAACATGGTTTATCAATAAAATCAGTTTCGTATTCGCATTGAACCACGCATCTTATCACATATTACACAAGTTGCACTCATGAATTTTTGCACACATCGTTACGTAAGTTATAGCAAGTATCCGAATCCTAGTTACATTCACGGCACAAGTTCATATTGCACTATAGCACATGTCAAGTGGTTCGATTCGCACTCAAGTAAACATGTTAGTTGTGGCACGAAATCATGCAACATAATCAGCCGATTATCATCGTGTAATCATTCAGAAGTCATAGCAAGTTTACATTATAATTTCATGCCCCAAATAACAATTAACGGTCCAGTAACTAATCCCTATAGGTGTGCGGCCTATGCAATTCAGGCCTAATGAGATATGCAGCCTAACTCGAGGGTACGGCCCAAATACATAACCAATTTCAGGCGGCCCAGTTGAACTTAAATGGATCTTTTGTTATGCAGCCCAGTTACTCACAAAAAGCCCAATCGAGTTGTATGACAACAGTTCCCCTGATAGCCCAAACAATTTGTATATTATCGTTTCTATTTCTCCATTATCCATACATATTCTAATCGATATTCAGTTTGATCATGGGTGTATAATTAATATTAAGTAACCTTGGAATTAAGGGTTAATTCTCGTCACACATCCATATCTAACTCGCACAAATAGTTTCATATCAACATGGTGAACCTTTTATCCTACAATCACATAACTATTTTTGTGTATGAACCCATCATCATCGAATCATTACTAGCATTTATTAACAAACCCTAACTCCCATGCATATGTTCAAAACCCCATCAGATCAAGACTTATACGTAGGCATCATTGACTAACATGTATCTTAAAACAATGATTTAGTGGTTCGCACACATTCACATTCGATAAATCAACATCATATAAGATTCCCTAGCACATGCATATTAATTCACCTAACAATCAATTACATATAGCCGAGCCAGATTATACAAAAGTCAACTTGACTTAACCAATCGTATCTATACTTTCATAAACATAATGGATCACTTTCTAGTAGCATGATGATCCGCAATCATGTTTGCACACAAATACGTCGCATAACCAATCCATTGATTCACAATTAGCAATTATCAATAACACAACTTCCACTAACCTGATGAGAGATACTAGTGGGGTGGGACCTCGACCACAGTGGCCTACCGTCAAGGATGAGATGGTAGGGGAAGAAGAGTAGGGTTTGTATTATTTTGTGTACATATGAATTATGTATACATTTACATATAAGGGGGAGAGGTTGGGTCAATTGTGTTTACTAACAAAATAAAGTGGATTGGGCCGAGACTATATAACAGGATTGGGCCGAGGCTATGTCTAAGATGGTGGCGGCCCAAAGACTCTTTTATTTGATCGGTTCCGCAGGCCCAACAACACTAAACACAACTAACCCATTACACACTAACCATATACGTTAAGCAGATTTATTAATGTCCCAAATGTTAAACAGTCTCACAAGAGCAAAGAACGTGTAAAGAAAGTAGTGAGGGATCTGAGTCACAAAACTGAAGGACACTAACCCTGAAACTTCGGGTTGTCACAGATGTGTTTGTGTATGAACTTTGAAGTTTTCGTTGTAGCATTTATAAAAGTGAGAAGTGTTCTTATTTGTCCATCCAACCGGTCGGATGGTCATCCGGACGGATGGCCGTTCGATCGGATGGTGGTTCGTTTGAGTGGGAACATACAAAGGGTTACCTCTTCCGTCCGGATAGTCATTCGATTGGATGGTCGTCCGATCGGATGACTATTCGTTGGAAGTTGATGTTCTTTGAAGTTTGTAAAAATGTTTAAGAGTTGAAACCATAAGTCATCCGGTCGGATCGTCATTCGATCGGATGGTGATCCTATCGGACGTCGATTCATTCGAGTAACCTGTTTGTTTGGGAACTTGTAGAATCAGTTAAGTTCAGAAAGTTTGCGGTTGAACCGAGACGGTATGACAACGTGTTAAGCAATGGAAGCCACCTCAGGCCCAACTCATCCGGTCGGACGGGAATCACCCCGTTCGATCCGAACCAGCTGTTCATGACGGTGTTTCATGTTCAACCCGTGAATCGGTTGTCTCTTTGATAGAAATTCGTTCCCATACCGACACTTTACTAGAAAATGAGTAGAGGGCCTGATCGAGCTCAGATTCTATCGGTTTTGAGTAAAAGTGAAGAATGTTTGAAGAAAAGTTTGAAATACTTGAAAGATGTTTAGGTTTTAGTGAAATCAGTGTTTAAACATTGTAGAAATACCTTAGATCTGAGTTGTTCTTGGTGAGATGAGATCATACTCCGGCGTTCATATTAACCCATGATGACGTCACTCGAAAACAGTCCAAATCAGGTGGATTTCATGGTTAAAAGTTGTGATTTATTGGTGGAAATGATGAAGAAGTGTGTAAAGATCAAAGAAGTACAAGATTTGAGGTGAAACCTTATAAGAATCGCAAGAAATCTGAGAAAAGTAGCCTGAAAGTGTGTAGGTCGGAGGAGAGTTGTCACATCATGAACAGTGATGTGACAGGTGGGTATTTATAGGTGAAGAGGAGAAGAGGCGGTGTGGAGTGGTTCGATCGGAGGGCCCTTCGATCGGATGACCATCCGGACGGATGACCATTCGATAGAATGGTCATTCGATCGGATGGCGCGTGTGAGTTAGTTTCCAACTTTTCGTTTCGTGCGTTGAGCGTTGCATTGCGTTGCGTTGCGAGTAAGCGATGCTATAGTATTACACATTAGTTACACAAATAACATAACCAACCTAATAATCATAAAAGTAACTTGGGTTTCAGGTTGCGATGCGATGCGATAGAGTTGCATTTGCGTTTGCGATTAACATCCCACAATATATATAAGCACACACAAGTAAAGCACGTAATAGCACACACACGTAAAACAATATCCAGAACCTGTAATTCGAATTGCGATGTGATAGCGATGTGATTGCGTTTAGTAGATTAGCGTTTAATTACGTTTATCGCATTGTTACTTCACATATTAATAAATTGTAAAACAAATAGCGTCAAGCAAAGTATCGATTATCGAGTCAAAGAGTACAAGCAATAGTTAAGTCAGAAATGACAGATCTGATTAGCAATCTTTCCTTCCTTTGACTTTGACTTAGGAAAGTCAGGTCGTTACAGCCTCCCCTACTTTAGGAAATTTCATCCCGAAATTTAAGGCGTAGGCATAACGAATAGCTGTGGATATTTAGCCTTCATATCACTTTCGAGTTCCCAGGTGAACTCGACGCCGCGTTTGCCTTCCCAGCGAACCTTCACAATGGGAATGCGTGAGTGTCGGAGTTTCTTGGTCTCCCGGTCCATGATCTCGACTGGCTTTTCCACGAAGTGTAATGTTTCGCCCACTTGTAGATCCTCAAGAGGGACATGTAAGCTCTGGTCGGCAAGACACTTTTTGAGGTTCGAGACGTGGAAAGTCGGATGTACATTGCTGAGTTCTTCCGGTAATTCGATTCTTTAGGCCACCTTGCCAATTCTTTCAAGAATCTTAAAGGGTCCAACATATCGAGGCGCTAGCTTTCCTTTCTTGCCGAATTGGATCACTCCCTTCCAAGGTGTAACCTTTAGGAGTACGTGATCACTAACGTCAAATTCAAGGGGCTTGCGGCGTTTATTGGCATAACTCTTTTGACGACTCCGAGCTTTCAGGAGATTGTCTCGTATTTGGAGGATCTTGTCAGTCGTTTCTTGCAATAACTCAGGACCGGTAATTTACGCATCCCCGATCTCGTGCCATATAATAGGCGATCGACATTTTCTTCCGTATATTGCCTCAAATGGTGCCATTTGGATGCTAGAGTGATTCGCATTTACCTTTAGTCGAATTCTTGTACAATAACAGTTATCAGCAGAAAGTGGGCGGATTGTAGAAGAAGTCGACTAAAGGTAAATGCGAATCCCAATTCCGTATCAGCAGAAAGTGGGCGGATTTGGTGAGACGGTCAACGATAACCCAGATGCTGTCGTGACCTGTTGGCGTGCGTGGAAGTTTCGTAATGAAATCCATGGCTATACCCTCCCACTTCCACATGGGAATTTCGGGTTGCATGAGTAAGCCAGAGGGGCGTTGTTATTCAGCCTTGACCTTCGAGCAGGTTAGGCATTTCGAAACATAAATAGCGATATCTTTCTTCATGCCCGGCCACCAGTACCTGTAGCAAAGGTCCTGGTACATCTTATCGGCACCGGGATGAATGGAATATCGAGACTTGTGGGCTTCGTCTAACATAATCTCTCGTAAATTAGTGCATTTGGGAATCCAAATTCGGTTTAGATAGTGAAATATATCATTCGATTTATTCACTAGTTGTTCACCGTTTCCGATAATCCTTTCCTTCTTCAAGGTGCGTTCAGTAAAACAAGCATGTTGAGCGTCGCTGATAAGAGCTTCGAGATTGTGTTGGGATTGAGTATTACGAACGCTATGCAAATAGCTTCCTCGACTGAGAGCATCGGCAACGACATTTGCTTTGCCAGGATGGTAACGAATCTCACAGTCGTAATCGTTGAGAAGTTTAACCCATCGACGTTGGCGCATATTCAGCTCTTTCTGGTTAAAGTTGTGTTGTAGGCTCTTGTGGTCGGTGAAGACCGTACACTTGGTACCGTAAAGGTAGTGCCGCCAAATCTTTAGCGCAAAAACAACTGCACCAAGCTCGAGATCGTGGGTTGTATAGTTCTTCTCATGGATCTTGAGCTGACGAGAGGCGTACGCGATAACCTTGTCCCGTTGTTTAAGAACATAGCCAAGACCAAGGTTAGAGGCATCGCAATAGACTACGAATTCGTCGTTTCCGTCGGGTAATGCAAGCACAGGAGCGTTGCAGAGCATGAGTTTGAGGGTTTGAAAGGCTTCCTCTTGTTCGGTTCCCCAAACAAAAGGTTTGTCCTTGTGCGTAAGCGAGGTGAGTGGGACAACGATCTTCAAGAAATCTGCGATGAATCGACGGTAGTAACCCCCCAATCTGAGAAAAGAACGAACTTCGGACGGGTTCTTCGGTGTAACCCAAGTCTTAACTGCTTCGATCTTCGCGGGATCGACGTGAATACCTTGACTATTAACAATATGGCCTAGGAATTGAACCTCCTCAAGCCAAAATTCACACTTGGAGAACTTGGCATAGAGGCGATTTCCTTGAAGTAGTTCAAGAACCAAACGGAGATGTTGCGCGTGTTCGGCTTTTGACTTAGAATAGATCAGGATATCATCGATAAACACGATGACGAAGCGGTCGAGAAAGGGTTTACACACGCGATTCATTAGATCCATGAAAACTGCGGGGGAGTTAGTTAGACCAAAGGGCATAACAACAAACTTGTAGTGGTCGTATCGGGTTCGAAAAGCGGTTTTGGGTATATCGTCCTCTTGAATTCGTAACTGGTTATAGCTGGAGCATAAATCGATCTTGGAAAAACACATAGCACCTTGTAATTGCTCAAACAAATCATCGATACGAGGCAAGGGATAGCGATTCTTTATGTCACACCCCGACCATGTAAAACAACAAATCGTGGTGGAAACGTCGGGGAGTGTTGTAACAGAATTATTGTTTCAAACCATGGATACAAAGAGTTTCGTTGTATTAAATATTAAACATTGTCTTAAAGTTAAACAAGCAAGTCAAACATAGTCTATCATCATTATTAAATCACTAAGGCGTCGTCCAGTCCTAAGTGAGCATGCAATCAACATTAAGCAACATCACTTGAAACATATGTAAAAACAAAGTCAGCAAAGAAATACTGGCGAGCACATAGTTTTTGTGTGAGCGTCAGATTCATGGCTCGTTGAAATATCTCGTACAACTTTGTTAATTGATATTTGAAACCTTGTTTTGTAAAATGTTTGTATTGTAAAATGAATAACCAAGTCAAAACATATTGGTCATAATTTATAAACCTCGATGCCATGAATCTTAACCCAAAACATTTGTTTATGTAAACCAAATCATAAATCGTTCTCGTAATAAAACTCGTATGGTTTATATAGTTTCGTAAACATCGTTGTGTGACATCGTTTAACTCGTTCTCGTTATAAATCATCGTTCATTTGTTTAAATCGTTCATAATCGTTCAATCGTTCAAAATCGTTCTCGTACAAATCGTTCTCGTACAAATTGTTCTCGTACAAATCATTCTCGTTTTAATTGTGAAAACTACTTTTGGTCGTCTCGCTAATAACATTCAAACCTTTGTGACTCGTTCATCGTTCAACTCGTATTAACAAACCACCAAAGGGTAAGTTAACAATCATCAGATTCAGTCGTTACCCACCTAACCCACACATAACCATGGGTGCAGTCTGATAACGGGATTTGTCAGATCCTATGGTACCATAACCTAATACTGGTCGGTTCGGCCAAAATTAATGAATGTCATTCGTTATGTAACTACAACCAACAAGCTCGTTCACATTATCGAAATCGTTATTAGTTTAGTATAAACCATCGTAATCGTTTTTGAAATCATCGTAAAATATCGAAATCGTTTTGATACATATGAATCACCCCAAAACAATCGAAAACATATAAAAGAGGGGATCTATGTACTCACCTTTGGGTGCGTTTTTATATGTTAACACAATCCCTCAAATTGTTTTGTTCGTCCTAAATTAAATAAAAATGATTTAATAATCAAAAACCCACAAAATACATAAGTTTCTCGGATACTTAGAATTTTCACATAACTTTGAGTTTTCTCGAAAAGTTATTATTTTTGATTATTTTGGTGTATTTGTATATATGTACTCAAGCGTAATACACATAATCTTGTCAAGTATTGTCATGTCAACATACACATATTGTAAAACACATAGCACATTGTTACACATAAAATTTACCCATGAACAACCCATTATAGTTATGTCGAAAAACACTTATTTTAGCGATTCGGCAACATTTTTGGGCGTCGGAAGTCACGTATGACTAACCAACCACCAAGTAAACTTAATATAAGTTAAAATACTTATTTTTATATCAAAAATATCAGTTTACTTACTGATCTAAAACAGTTTTATAAAAATCCTCCGAAAAGGCGATTTTTGACCGTTTTACCGCATAGTTTTGCATCAAATGTTACCCGAACCATCCCAAATCGAAACGACTTGAAATTTTAACATAGCCCATGTTATTTACTGAATAAAATAGTGGTTATACTCATGATAGTGCAGGTCTTAAATAAAGCACATAAATCATGAAAATTTCACATAATTTACCACTTTTTAAGCTATATGTACAACATGCAAAGCTATCAAACCTATGTCAAAGTTTCATGCCATTATAATATTCCAAATAATGCCATTTTTAGTGTTTATAACCTGTTCAAAAATATTTTTGTCATACAACCATTTTTTTATCACTTCTTGAGCTTTAAATCAACATGTATCCTTATGTACAAGTGCCTAAAGCATACTATCATAACATCATCATTTTATGTTAATCTAAATGCATCAAATATGTGATATATTCAGGTTTATTTCCTGATGTATTTTACATTTATTATATCATGCATAACTCATCCAACACTTGCATTTTAACTACTATTCAAGAACAAGCAACAACCTAAACATGTACTTATCAAAAATAAGGCTCAAAACTCATACACCCACATATATATGTACGGTTATATACATACATATACACCACCATTTTTTATTACTTGTATCAAGACCCATTTCATTTTAGGTTTCAAGTTTAGTGAAAATTCCAAGATTCAAGAGAAACTTCAAATCATCAAGAACAACCAAGAATCAAAAGTATGATTTAAACATAAATGTTATACCTTCAAGATTCAAGTAGGTTGGGGGATGAGATTTTGATGATAGGAAGCTTGAGATCACTTGAAAGCACCTTGGAAACACCTTTAGATCTTCACACTAACTTGAAGTTTGCTAGAAATGGTGTTGAATTTTGAAGAACAAAGCTTGAAGGTTTGAATATGGTGAGAGAGAGAGAGGGTGGACGGTTTTGGGAGAGAGGAGAGAAGGAGGTTGAATGAAGTGATGATCTTGTGAAGATTGTTTGTGATATGTATAGATATTGGAAAGATTCATGAAAGATTTATAGGAAAGCATGCAAAGACACTTGGCAAACTAAACTCATGCAAGATCTTAGAAAATTTTGGTGGGGGCCACATTATATTGTGACCGTAAATATGGGTGGGGGAGGGGGTAGAGTGTAACTTTGTTGGTAAATTAGATAAAACAGGTGTTTAACTGGATACCGGGTATTTTATCTAGCGTTTAAATCCCGGTTTATGGCGTTCTAAATTATTTTTATTATTCTATAAAAATAAACTCGTCAAAATATTACTGAAATAAATTTCAGTTGCCGAGATTGGCTGCGTTGTCTGCGTTTTGCAGTAGAAGCACTGTGTTGCGCAGAAACACGCGGTACGCGCTTAAGCTTGAAAAATAACGTTTTTAAGCGTTTTTAATTTATTTTTCAACACGAACCTGATTAAAAATAAAATTTTAATCATAACAGAATATTTTTGGGATTTAAATATTATCCGGGTGGTCGCCAATGTTCGTTTCGCAGTTTTGTCGTAATTAGTTCTTTAGTTCAAATAAACATGTTTTTGCCATACCGAATCCTTCGAAACTTATTTCTAAGTTATGTAAAGGATATTTAGGGTATGTTTAGCTTACGTCACAGTTCCGGAGTGTACGTCGCGTTAAACTGATTGCGTTTACGCACCAGTTTGCGTATAACCTTCCAGAAAGCGATTTAAAGCTTGAAATTGGAATCGAATCAAATTGTAAAATCGTCACACACAATAACACATATAATAACACCAAAGCACATTGTTTTATTGATAATCAACATTGTTTTACATTATACGATGATTACAAAACACAGTTGTCACAGTCTCCCCTACTTTAGGAAATTTCGTCCCGAAAATTTATTTAGAGGAAACTTGTGAAAACAAATGCGGATATTTCGTCTTCATCTGGTCCTCATGTTCCCAAGTAAACTCGGGGCCACGTTTGGATTCCCAACGTACTTTGACCAATCGAATCCGTTTGTTCTTCAACTGTTTGAATGTACGGTCCACTATCTCCACAGGTTTCTCGACAAAGTGCATTGTTTCATCGATTTGAATCTCGTCGAGAGGAATGTGAAGATCAGCATCAGCTAAACACTTTCGCAAATTGGACACGTGAAAAGTCGGATGAATATTTCCAAGCTCTGGAGGTAGCTCTAGTCGATAGGCAACCTTTCCAATTCTTTCAACAATCTTAAATGGTCCAACATATCGTGGTGCAAGTTTTCCTTTCTTTCCAAATCTCACCACTCCCTTCCAAGGTGACACCTTGAGTAGGACACGGTCTCCGATTTGAAATTCTAAGGGCTTGCGTCGTATATCTGCATAACTCTTTTGACGGCTTCTAGCTGTCACAAGATTATCGCGGATTTTCTTGATTTTGTCTGTTGTTTCCAGAATGAGCTCAGGTCCAGTAAGCTGAGCTTCACCGATCTCATTCCAACAGACAGGTGAACGACATTTTCGACCGTAGAGAGCTTCGAATGGTGCTATATTAATACTAGCATGATAAATGTTGTTGTAAGAGAACTCGATCAGTGGAAGATGAGAATCCCAATTACCACCAAAGTCTATCACGCATGCTCTAAGCATATCCTCCAAAGTTTGAATCGTTCTCTCAGATTGACCATCTGTTTGGGGATGATAAGCAGTGCTTAGATTCAGTTGGGTTCCCAAAGAAGATTGCATGGTCTTCCAAAAATGAGATGAAAACCGAGCATCACGATCGGAAATGATATCCAAAGGAACACCATGTCGTGATACAATCTCATCAACATAAATCTTCGCAAGTTTATCAGCAGATAGATCCTCGCGAATCGGAATAAAATGAGCTGATTTCGTTAATCGATCGATAACAACCCAAATAGCATCGTGACCTTTAGATGTACGTGGTAACTTAGTGATGAGATCCATTGCAATGTTCTCCCACTTCCAAACCGGTATCTCTGGTTGTACAAGCAAACCAGAAGGTCGTTGATGTTCAGCCTTGACTTTGAGACAAGTTAGGCATTTCGATACATACAAGGCAATATCCTTCTTCATACCAGGCCACCAGAACTGGGTACGAAGATCCTTGTACATTTTATCAGCACCAGGATGGATAGAATATCGAGACTTGTGAGATTCGTCCATTACCAAAGTGCGAAGATCGTCTTGTTTCGGAATCCACAAACGATCCTTGAAGTAGAACAAACCATCGTCTTTCGTTTCGAGTTTAAGTTCGAGTTGAAGCGGTAGCTCATATTTCAATAAGTCTTTGATCACACAAGATCGTTGAGCTTGAAGGACACGAGATTGAATATCAGATAGAGTTCGAACAGAATGAAGCTTGACTCGTTCCTTTCGACTAAGCGCATCGGCTACGACATTCGCCTTACCAGGATGGTAGCGGATCTCGCAATCATAATCGTTTAAGAGTTCAACCCAACGTCGTTGCCTCATGTTCAGCTCCTTCTGATTGAGAATATGCTGGAGACTTTTGTGGTCTGTGAAAACCACACACTTCATTCCATAGAGGTAGTGTCTCCAGATTTTAAGTGCGAAAACCACAGCTCCTAATTCAAGATCATGAGTCGTATAGTTCTTCTCGTGAATTTTCAACTGTCTAGACGCATAAGCTATGACTTTACCTCGTTGCATAAGAACGCAACCAAGTCCTAGATTCGACGCGTCACAATAGACAACAAAATCATCGTTTCCCTCAGGTAGAGATAAAACAGGAGCATCACAGAGCTTTCGTTTCAGCGTTTGGAATGCTTCTTCTTGCTTAGGTCCCCACTCAAAAGGCTTATTTTTCTGAGTCAAAGCAGTGAGTGGAACCGTGATCTTTGAGAAATTAGAAATGAATCGACGATAATAACCAGCAAGACCAAGAAATGATCGAATCTCTGTAGGTGTCGTCGGTGTATTCCAATCCTTAATAGCAACAATCTTGGATGGATCTACATGAATACCCTGCTCATTGACTATATGACCCAAAAACTGAACTTCTCTAAGCCAAAATTCACACTTGGAGAATTTAGCAAAAAGTTGTTCCTTCTTCAGAAGTTCCAAGGTCAACCGAAGGTGTTGCTCGTGCTCGGCTCAAGACTTTGAATAAATGAGAATATCGTCGATGAACACAATGATGAACTTATCTAAATAAGGTTTACAAACCCTATTCATTAAGTCCATGAAGATAGCTGGGGCATTTGTCAAACCAAAAGGCATTACAGTGAACTCGTAGTGCCCATATCTCGTACGGAATGCAGTTTTGGGAAAATCTTCTTCAAGTACACGAAGTTGATGATACCCAGATCGCAGATCGATCTTGGAAAAGCATGAAGCACCTTGCAGCTGGTCGAAGAGATCATCAATTCTAGGTAGGGGATATCGATTCTTGATGGTAAGCTTATTAAGCTCACGATAATCGATACACATTCGAAAAGATCCATCTTTTTTTTCACAAAGAGGACAGGAGCTCCCCAAGGCAAAAAGCTCGGACGGATGAATCCTTTATCAGACAACTCTTGAAGCTGTTTCGATAACTCTTGCATCTCCGACGGTGCAAGACGATAAGGTGCTTTCACAATCGGGTTGGCATTGGGTACAAGGTCAATATGAAACTCGACTTGACGAACTGGAGGCAAACCAGACAGTTCATCGGGAAACACCTCTGGATAATCCCGAACAATCGGAATATCTTGAATACTTTTGCTCTTGCCTTTCTCCTCGGTGACATGTGCCAGGAAAGCAACATATCCTTTTCGCAAATATCTTTGGGCCTTTGTACACGACATAAGCTTCAATCCACCGGATGGTTTCTCGCCACGAACTTCCAGAACATCGCCAGACGAAAGAGGAATACGAACAATCTTATCGAAACAAACCACCTCTGCATGATGTTTGGTTAACCAATCCATCCCCACAATAATATCAAAACTCCCAAGTTGCATCGGCGTGAGGTCAATAGGAAAAAGATGGTTATCCAGGTTTAACTGACAATCACGAATAACAAAATCGAGAACAAGAGGTTTACCGGTAGCAACTTCGATAGATAAGGGTTTCCTCAGTTTAGTTCTAGGTATCGTAAGCAAAGGTTCAAAAGATAATGAAACAAAACTTCTATCGGCACCAGAATAAAAAAGAATAGATGCAGGTCGATTGTTAACAAGAAACGTACCATTAACCACTTCGTTATCAGCCCTCGCTTCGTTAGCATTCAGATTGTACGCTCGCCCATGAGCGGGATTCACATTTGCGTTGACATTCGCATTCGGGTTCGCATTTGCATTCGCCAACCTCGGACAGTTGTTGCGGAAGTGACCAAACTCTCCACAATTGAAACATGAGCCCGATGGGAATCTAGCAGCATTCCCCTGGACTGGAGCTTGATTCTGAATAATCTGATTCTGACCCGAACGACAGACGTTGGCCAGATGCCCAAACCTACCACACGTTGTGCATTGCTTACAAGCTTGTTGTGCAACATGATGACCGTTGCAGCGAGCACAATGAGGTGCGGTACCAGTATACGCTTTCTTCGCAGGAGGTTGAGCTGGTGGGTTCTGAGGGTTCTGATCAGTAACTGCAAAGTTCTGAGCACCCTTTCACTTTCTCGACTTCTTCGACGACTCACCTTTCTTACCCTTACCCTTTTCCTTGACAGATCCGGTCGACTTCTTTTTGTCACTCTTGCAGGTAAGTTTACCCTTCCTGACTTGCGACTCAGTCAGGGTAGCAGATAACTCGATCGCTTGACGAACAGTAGTAGGATTAACGCCAGTCACAATATCCTGTATAGAATCGGGTAAACCATCGATGTACCTTTCTATTGCTTTCTCCAACGGGGTAACCATAGTAGGACACAAAAGACTGAGTTCCTCAAATCGATCCGTATACGCACAGTGTTCTCCCCCATCTTGTTTTAGGTCGTCAAACTCTCGTTCCAAAGCTCGAATTTCGTGACGGGGACAAAACTCTCTCATCATGAGAGCTTGAAGCTCTTCCCATGTTTGTGTAAATGCCACTTTGGCACCCCTATCGCGCATCACTCCGTTCCACCATGTTAAAGCACGCTTCTCAAACATACTTGATGCAAATTCAACCTTACGCCCATTCGGACATTGCACATGTCTGAATGTGTTCTCGATACTTTCGAACCATTGAAGGAGTGCAGTTGCTCCTTGCGACCAAGAAAACTTTAGCGGCTTAGCAGAATTGAAACTCTTGAAATTACATTGTGCATTGTTATTGTTGTTGTACAGCTCGTGGATTTGGGTCACAACGCCTGGAAGCACAGCAGCCATTTGCTGAGAGACAAGGTCTGCGACTTCTTCAGCAGTAAAAGATTGTGCATCACGTCGAGGAGGCATTGTCTAACAAGGAAATATGAGAAACGAGTGAGGTCGATAGTTAGGAAAAACAAAAGAGGTATTAAAAACATCGACGAAACATAAGGAAGGCGATCATTTGTTCGTTACCTCGAACAAACAAACGACACGCAGTGACTAATCAAAGTAATGAATCAAAATAATGTATCACGAAGACATGCTCGCCTATAAGTGAACACTCACCCCAAGAGTTCCCAGGTAAGAGTGACTGGTCCGATTATGTGGATTTGTACGAACACTCTAGCCTTAGACAGAAAACTCAGGGTACAGGCATTCACTCTTCCAGTTTGCACGTGTTCACATTATTTTGACCCAAACTTTGACGAGATTTTGAAAACTCATAAGGCACTAAGCCAAAAATGAGTCAAACTGGAAGGGTTCAAAACCTTACAACAGAGGGTTCAAAACCTAGTAATCAATCATCCTAGAACGGATGATTAATTTTCGAAGCAGATTCGGATTTTGTTTTTAAAATCTAAACGCAAATCAACTTGCGTTGGGGTCCTAGAAAGTTATAGTCTAGGTCAAAGTATTACTAATAACCTAATTCCCTATAACCATTGGCTCTGATACCAACTTCTTCTGTCACACCCCGACCACGTAAAACAACAAATCGTGGCGGAAACGTCGGGGAGTGTTGTAACAGAATTATTGTTTTAAACCATGGATACAAAGAGTTTCGTTGTATTAAATATTAAACATTGTCTTAAAGTTAAACAAGCAAGTCAAACATAGTCTATCATCATTATTAAATCACTAAGGCCTCGTCCAGTCCTAAGTGAGCATGCAATCAACATTAAGCAACATCACCTGAAACATATGTAAAAAAAAAGTCAGCAAAAAAATGTTGGCGAGCACATAGTTTTTGTGTGAGCGTCAGATTCATGGCTCGTTGAAATATCTCGTACAACTTTGTTAATTGATATTTGAAACCTTGTTTTGTAAAATGTTTGTGTTGTAAAATGAATAACCAAGTCAAAACAGATTGGTCATAATTTATAAACCTCGATGCCATGAATCTTAACCCAAAACATTTGTTTATGTAAACCAAATCATAAATCGTTCTCGTAATAAAACTCGTATGGTTTTATAGTTTCGTAAACATCGTTGTGTGACATCGTTTAACTCGTTCTCGTTATAAATCATCGTTCATTTGTTTAAATCGTTCATAATCGTTCAATCATTCAAAATCGTTCTCGTACAAATCGTTCTCGTACAAATCGTTCTCGTTTTAATTGTGAAAACTACTTTTGGTCGTCTCGCTAATAACATTCAAACCTTTGTGACTCGTTCATCGTTCAACTCGTTCAACTCGTATTAACAAACCACCAAAGGGTAAGTTAACAATCATCAGATTCAGTCGTTACCCACCTAACCCACACATAACCATGGGTGCAGTCTGATAACGGGATTTGTCAGATCCTATGGTACCCTAACCTAATACTGGTCGGTTCGGCCAAAATTAATGAATGTCATTCGTTATGTAACTACAACCAACAAGCTCGTTCACATTATCGAAATTGTTATTAGTTTAGTATAAACCATCGTAATCATTTTTGAAATCATCGTAAAATATCGAAATCGTTTTGATACATATGAATCACCCCAAAACAATCGAAAACATGTAAAAGAGGGGATCTATGTACTCACCCTTGGGTGCGTTTTTATATGTTAACACAATCCCTCAAATTTTTTATTCGTCCTAAATTAAATAAGAATGATTTAATAATCAAAAACCCACAAAATACATAAGTTTCTCCGATACTTAGAATTTTCACATAACTTTGAGTTTTCTCGAAAAGTTATTATTTTTGATTATTTTGGTGTATTTGTATATATGTACTCAAGCGTAATACACATAATATTGTCAAGTATTATCATGTCAACATACACATATTGTAAAACACATAGCACATTTTAACACATAAAATTTACCCATGAACAACCCATTATAGTTATGTCGAAAAACACTTATTTTAGCGATTCGGCAACATTTTTGGGCGTCGGAAGTCACGTATGACTAACCAACCACCAAGTAAACTTAATATAAGTTAAAATACTTATTTTTATATCAAAAATATCAGTTTACTTACTGATCTAAAACAGTTTTATAAAAATCCTCCGAAAAGGCGATTTTTGACCGTTTTACCGCATAGTTTTGCATCAAACGTTACCCGAACCATCCCAAATCGAAACGACTTGAAATTTTAACATAGCCCATATTATTTACTGAATAAAATAGTGGTTATACTCATGATAGTGCATGTCTTAAATAAAGCACATAAATCATGCAAATTTCACATAATTTACCACTTTTTAAGCTATATGTACAACATGCAAAGCTATCAAACCTATGTCAAAGTTTCATGCCATTATAATATACCAAATAATGTCATTTTTAGAGATTATAACCTGTTCAAAAATATTTTTGTCATACAACCATTTTTTTATCACTTCTTGAGCTTTAAATCAACATGTATCCTTATGTACAAGTGCCTAAAGCATACTATCATAACATCATCATTTTATGTTAATCTAAATGCATCAAATATGTGATATATTCAGGTTTATTTGCTGATGTATTTTACATTTATCATATCATGCATAACTCATCCAACACTTGCATTTTAACTACTATTCAAGAACAAGCAACAACCTAAACATGTACTTATCAAAAATAAGGCTCAAAACTCATACACCCACATATATATGTACGGTTATATACATACATATACACCACCATTTTTTATTACTTGTATCAAGACCCATTTCATTTTAGGTTTCAAGTTTAGTGAAAATTCCAAGATTCAAGAGAAACTTCAAATCATCAAGAACAACCAAGAATCAAAAGTATGATTTAAACATAAATGTTATACCTTCAAGATTCAAGTAGGTTGGGGGATGAGATTTTGATGATAGGAAGCTTGAGATCACTTGAAAGCACCTTGGAAACACCTTTAGATCTTCATACTAACTTGAAGTTTGCTAGAAATGGTGTTGAATCTTGAAGAACAAAGCTTGAAGGTTTGAATATGGTGAGAGAGAGAGGGTGGACGGTTTTGGGAGAGAGGAGAGAAGGAGGTTGAATGAAGTGATGATCTTGTGAAGATTGTTTGTGATATGTATAGATATTGGAAAGATTCATGAAAGATTTATAGGAAAGCATGCAAAGACACTTGGCAAACTAAACTCATGCAAGATCTTAGCAAATTTTGGTGGGGGCCACATTATATTGTGACCGTAAATATGGGTGGGGGAGGGGGTAGAGTGTAACTTTGTTGGTAAATTAGATAAAACAGGTGTTTAACTGGATACCGGGTATTTTATCTAGCGTTTAAATCCCAGTTTATGGCGTTCTAAATTTTTTTTATTATTCTATAAAAATAAACTCGCCAAAATATTACTGAAATAAATTTCAGTTGCCGAGATTGGCTGCGTTGTCTGCGTTTTGCAGTAGAAGCACTGTGTTGCGCAGAAACACGCGGTACGCGCTTAAACTTGAAAACTAACGTTTTTAAGCGTTTTTAATTTATTTTTCAACACGAACCTGATTAAAAATAAAATTTTAATCATAACAGAATATTTTTGGGATTTAAATATTATCCGGGCGGTCGCCAACGTTCGTTTCGCAGTTTTGTCGTAATTAGTTCTTTAGTTCAAATAAACATGTTTTTGCCATACCGAATCCTTCGAAACTTATTTCTAAGTTATGTAAAGGATATTTAGGGTATGTTTAGCTTACGTCACAGTTCCAGAGTGTACGTCGCGTTAAACTGATTGCGTTTACGCACCAGTTTGCGTATAACCTTCCAGAAAGCGATTTAAAGCTTGAAATCGGAATCGAATCAAATTGTAAAATCGTCACACACAATAACACATATAATAACACCAAAGCACATTGTTTTATTGATAATCAACATTGTTTTACATTATACGATGATTACAAAACACAGTTGTCACACTTTATAGTCAGCTTATTGAGTTCCCTGTAGTCGATGCACATCCGGGACGATCCATCCTTCTTTTTGACGAAAAGGACAGGTGCGCCCCATGGAGAGGTGCTAGGGTGAATGAAGCCTTTATCAAGCAATTCCTGGAGCTGATTTAAGAGTTTGCGCATTTCGGATGGAGCGAGACGATAAGGCGCTTTAGCGACAGGGTTAGCTCCAGGGATGAGGTCAATTCGAAAATCGATATCACGAGATGGCGGTAAATCCGTTAAATCATCAGGAATGACGTTAGGAAAATCACGAACCACGAGCACCTTTTCCATTTCCTTCTCTTTCTTTTCCTTCTCCTCTACTATGATGTGCGCCAAGAAAGCCTTGTATTCCTTGCGGAGATACTTTCTCGCTTGGATACATGACATCAGTTGTAGTTTCTTTGAAGCGACTTCGCCATAGACACACAATTGATCACCGTTGGAAAGAGAGAAACAAATCATTTTATCGAAACAAACAATTTTAGCATGATTTTGACGGAGAAAATCCATGCCTACTATGATGTCAAAACTACCGAGTTGCATCGGGATAAGATTGATCGGGAAAACGTGACTGTTGAGCTCAAGAGTACAATCACATAGAACGGAACTCACAGTGACGGTTCTTTAAGTGGTAACTTCTACGTCGAATGTTGATGGGAGGTTAACGCGTTTACGGTTCAGGAGCCTTTCGAATTCGAACGATACAAAACAGTTATCGGCCCCAGTATAAAAAAAACACGAAGCATAAATACCATTTATGAGAAACGTACCATTAACCACGTTGTTGTCTGCTTGAGCCTGACGGGCGTTGATGTTGAAGAGTTGCCCACGGACTGCTTGCTGAGCTGGCTGCTGCTGCTGCTGTTGGTGTTGTTGCTGCGCTGTTACCACATGCATACCAGGCTCTTGCGTGAGCAGGAGCTGCTTGTTGTCCCTGAGGAGTGGGAAGTGTAGCTGGCAGAGCAGGAGGAGCTTGAACTTGAGCTTGACGAGGACCAGTATGACAGTTTGCAGTAAAGTGGCCGTAAAGGTTGCATTGACACAAAATCGACATGCGATCCCAACAGGATGATGGTAAGTACAAGTAGGGCACAGTGGGTGTGGCCTAGTACATGCACATTTTGCCGGAGGTGCGTTGGTCACGGTTGTAGTAACTTGGTGATTCTGGTTCTGCTATTGGACAGGAACAACATTGAGAGGAGCGGTTGTGACAGCACAGTTCTTGTTGTTGTTGTTGTTGTTGTTCTTGCGCTTGCGGCGTGAAGACTTCGAAGCTTGAGGTGAAGTGGTTTCGGCGGTGGGAGTTGCAGAAGTAGCGGTGTCTTGGTGAAGACTCTTGGTGGTTTTATTGAAGTAACCAGCCCGAACTCGCTTGTCATTAATCTCGGCAACGAGCAGGAAGGTCTCCTCAATTGTTTTAGTCTTGGCCGCTTGGACGAAGTCGGCAACACAATCAGGTAAAGCTCTAATATATTTCT
The DNA here is from genome assembly GCA_030545235.1 of Helianthus tuberosus. Lineage (NCBI taxonomy): Eukaryota > Viridiplantae > Streptophyta > Magnoliopsida > Asterales > Asteraceae > Helianthus > Helianthus tuberosus. Next base: position 94,346,630 of record CM060403.1, on the reverse strand, counting down.
TGATTGTGATGTCGGGAGTTGTGACTTGGCCAGGGCAGATGATGTTAAGTTGTTTGAAGCGCGCAGTAAGACTAGCATTGTCGCCACCCTCTTGCTTGATGTGCCAGAACTCGTCTTCTAGCTTTTGGAGCTCGTGCGGAGGACAAAATTCTTTCATCATGAGTTCTTTCAATTCCTCCCAAGTAAGTCCGTAAGCTGCGTCGTTCCCACGCCTATTTCGCTCCGCTGTCCCCACCATTCCAGTGCCCTAGACTAGAAGACACCAGTTGCGTTAACAGTGCGGATCTTGTTTGGACATCCGCTTTGTCGTAGAGTGACTTCAATCGAATCGAAACATGCAAACATTGCGCTCGGCCCATCTTCCCTAGTGAAGTCTTTGGGTCCACAAGCTTTAAACTATTTGAAGCTGAAAGTAGCCTTGGGTGAGTCAATCCTAGATTCCTCAGATGACTTGCTAGCGATTTCATTAATATCGCTGACGATTTGCGGAATGACCTTAGCCATCTGCTTGGTGACTAGTGAGGCGATGCGTTTGTCAGCGTGATTGCTGCGAGCAGAGCGAGAAGTATGAGATCTGAATGACGACATTGTCCGCAACAGACATCGTCATAGGATTCAGATGAGAATCTCGATTAAATCGAGCCTAGATATTACTTTAGCGTATCTCCATAAGTTACTTTATGTAAAGCACATGAACACGTCGGCACGTAACACACAGGCACATAATCACATAGTCCACATAAGCACATAAGCACGTAAGCACATAAGCATGTAGAGCACAGAAACACGTAGTCCACGTAAGCACATATTCCACTATATTTTACACGTATTCACCCACATATTTTGCACGTATTCACCTATCTTTCACAGTTGCGTATAGCGATCAAGAGTTGCGAGAGCGAGTAGCGATAGCGAGTAGCGTAAGCAACTAACATAACGAGTAGTATAGCGTGCGATTTGTTAGTGTATTGAGATAAATGTATAAAGCGAGTTGTGCGTGCGGATCGAAGCGAAAAGTGGAAAGCGAGTAAAACACCAAAACCGAAACATATATAAACACATAAAAACCACATAAAACACGTAAAATCTCACATAAAAGCGATAAATTACAGAGTCAGTGGTGGCGATTCTCAGAATCGAAACACATAAAAGCGTTAAAGCGTAAAATCAGCGAGAATCTGAATGTCTCGGTTGTGCTAGACTTTGACTACCCAAAGTGTTTCAACTATTCTCAAGGACTTCGAGTACACGCATTGGCTTAATAGACTATGCTCTCGCCTCAATCTGGGCAAACGACACACATCTTTTCGGCCATTACGTGACTTGAGTCGTTGGAACCCATCGAGACTTTGGTGAGAGTTTTGTAAGACCATAATATATAGAGCGGAATAAGTCATTAAGATGCGGGTTTCACCCCTAACTTATCAACTTTATCCAATTTGTGTGATAAGATCATGAGATAGACAGGGAGAATCGCATCGAGGTATGGTTTTGACACCTGACTCAATGTAAATTCTCGTGTTTTATTAGATAAAAGCGTGTCGAGCGAGCGATTCTATCGAGAGTTTGCGGTTTTCACACCTATTCTCGACCGAATCTCTCGAATGTTTTCAAAAATTGTGTGTGTTGTCAGCCTTAGGAAAAGCTGAGTGTCTGCACGAAGTTGTAGTATGCGATATTCGTGCAAAGTTGTGAATTTAGCGAGTGTAAACGAGAGTATAGAGAGTAAGCTCACGCGGAACCTCTACCGGGTTCGCACAAGGTGGCCTGTTGGTACTTAGACTATAGACTAGGTTAATTCTAAGACATCGACCCGGACTAGGTCGAGTCTTGCCTAATTCCCTATAGTTATGGCTCTGATACCAATCTGTCACACCCCAACCGATGGCGGAAACATCGGGGCGCAGTATCGAGCGAAACAGATTGTCCAGGAGAAATCCATAACAACTAACATTACCAAATATTTAACATTACGTCCCATACCATAACATATCCAGCAAATTAATTATTACAGACATTGTATCTCAAAGACTATTAAAATTGTTCCGACAACTCAGATTTTATTTAGTTCGTTTCTAGACTCCCCTAGCTTGATTCCATGGCATCCAGCAAGTAAAAGCATCCTAAACACCTGTCACATACATTAATGTAAAAGTCAATACACACAGTGTAAAGGTGAGCATACAAGTTTAATAGTATAGTAATAGTGAAAGCGATTTACGCATAACCAGCATGTAACACGTAGTATGTGAAGCAGGTAAGTTATCGACAATGAAATATGCACAGACGTGACTGCAAGTTGTAGAATGCGTAACACATATCACCACTGTAAGACGTGAAGAAAAAGCCCTTAAGAACCCCTGTCCATGACAGGTGCTGAGTCTAAACTATAGTACTATCGTTGCTAAGGTGTCAGGCAACAATCACTGTGTAAACATAACATACTAGCATTCATCGAATAACACGTATAACATGCGAGGGCGGTTAGCGTATAAAAGTGTTTGCGTTGTGTGTTGATTGTGATTTGATATAGGTAACGTATGTAACACCCAAAAGTGCATAAAGCAAAAAGGGATTGAGTATACTCACAGAGCGTGTTTAACGAATAAACACAGTCTTGGATTGAAGGGAGCGCTGGAGAGTTAGCCTGATCACAGTACTACAGTATGAGCGTTGAACAGTGCGTGAAATAGCGTGTCGGTGAGTTTAGGGACGGATGGTGATCCGATCGGATGACCGTCCGGACGGATGACCATTTGGTCGGAGGGTTGTCTGTTTGAGAAGGATGTGTTTGTGTATGAACTTTGAAGTTTTCGTTGTAGCATTTATAAAAGTGAGAAGTGTTCTTATTTGTCCAGCCATCCGGTCGGATGGTTATTCGGACGGATGGTCGTTCGATCGAATGGTGGTTCGTTTGAGTAGGAACATACAAAGGGTTACCTCTTCCGTCCGGATAGTCATTCGATCGGATGGTCATCCGATCGGATGACTATTCGTTGGAAGTTGATGTTCTTTGAAGTTTGTAATAATGTTTAAGTGTTGAAACCACAAGTCATCTGGTCGAATCGTCGTTTGATCGGATGGTGATCCGATCGGACGGCGATTCGTTCGAGTAACCTGTTTGTTTGGGAACTTGTAGAATCTGTTAAGTTCAGAAAGTTTGCGTGTAACGACCGTCCCAATTAATCAAGATTTTAATAATAAGATACACATTTTAATGCTAAAATGTGTCTTCACAAAATCTTGTCATACTAACATTCCCATATGTTTACAACATTTCAAAAAGATATTTATAAATGTTTACATAATTCACTTTTAGCAAAACAACCCTAGATTTGACGCGGAAGCTTCATTTAACGTGTGTTCGGTTCTTGCTCGTCGCTTGATCTTCATCCGGGACTCTTGACATTCACCTATGATCAAAACCAACTTAGAAGTCAGTTTTGATAGTTAAATAACAAGTACAACAAGAAAATCGGGTCAAATAATCGAAATAAACAAAATAAAAAAAAATTCAGCATTTAGGCCGTCGCGCCGCGCGATGGCAAAAGGGCCTGGCCGTGGCACGACGCCACGGTCTTGTTTCGACAGAATGTTGATGCTGGTGCTGCATATTCCCAGCATAACCCGATTTCATGGAAATGAGCATAACTCTCTCGTTTTTAATCCGTTTTACCCGATTCTTTTTCCTACGCGTCCGTAATTTAATTCTCCATCTTATGGAGTTAAAATCCAACATCCGGCATAATAAATTTTGAGACTTCTAAGCCTTCGACTCATTACCTTTTTACCAAATTTTAACCCGTTTATGCATTTATCAAACAAACATATTTGTTTGATCCTTATTTCACATGCACCTCTTCAATTCAATATTATCTACCATGTTAGGTTCTAATCACAGGTTTCTTACACAATTTTAAACCCGTTTTCGCTCGTATGCTTATTTTGACCCGTTAAGGGTAATTAAGTATATTTTAAACATGATTCGCTTTCATTTGTATCTAGCTTTATATTTCCACATTTCTTACCAAGTAATCTTCCACCACAACTATGTTTGAGGTGGATTCAATGTGGAGATATATATATTCCGAGTTTTATCCCTCGGACTATCATTTTACGGCCAAGACCCATATAGAGTCATTTGACCCAAAAATTAGCATATTTCACTTTTTATACATATTCCAAGTATCAATTTGATCACAAAACTCATTTCTAAACAACCTTTAAGGGTCCTTTGCTCAATTTCACTTATAAGGGCATTTTGGTCACTTTTACCCCTCCTATTACGACGAAGGACCTTTAAAGCCATGTTCGACCAAAATCCCACTTTTAAAACTATAACCTTGTTTAGAAACCATTATATTTCTAAAACACCATAATCATAACTCAATTTATTCGGTTTACCTCAAAGACAACCGAATATCTATATTTTATCCTTGTCTAACTCTTATAGAACCTCAAGTTCTACATAATGAGTTGAATCATTATACAAACCTGGCTCGGATCAATATATTGACTCGTTTCGATACCTTGCCTTAGTGGTCGCTAAGTAATAGCGATGTAAACGTCCATGTGCTATTTATTCCTAAATCACACAACTCGACAAACCATTAGTCAATATTATCAAAGGGTGATATTTTCACCTTTTGACCTGTTTGGTCTAAATGACCATGAATCTTTATGAGATGTTATTTATTACCATCTTATCTATATGACTCACTCCGGTTTACACCGTATAGTCTCTTTTACTTATAAATCATTTAGCGATTCTTTTGACTCATTATAACTTACGCTATAAAGTGTCTTTCACAACTAACGGTTATTATCAACAAGTGACCAAAATACCGTTTTACCCTTATTATTTGCAATGGTTTACCTTTTAAGGTAACCATTTAAAAACTCGTTATCTTTTAGTCATTTCATGACTAAGTAACCGCATTAGCTCCTTTTTAACCATTCCACATGGTTTTTGGCCATTGTCTTTTGTTCCGGACCGCACTTGTCGTGCCGGAACATCATAATAAATAAGACTTATCATTCATAACCTATTAAATCATTAGGTATTAAATAATTAGAGTGTAAGCTTTACTTACCTTACATCCAAATTATGCTTTTCCGTCATTCATGCTTCGTTTGACCCGCTTCCTTCCCCAAGCTTTCACCTAGCTTGCCAAGCGTCAAACTATCATTGTAATTGTAAGATAGTTAGGTTAGTCATAATCATTTACGACTATTCCATCCTACGCTTCTTATGTCGAATTTATCATTCGATCATATACTTGGTCGGCTTGACTTTTAAAGTAAATCGACTTATCAACTTATTCAATGCATATTTGGTTTATTGAATTTCACTTAGGCATTTTAACGAACACCTAACGGATATAATTTTTACATATCTAAAATCAAGTTCATAACTTGTTATTTTTGCCCAATATAAACATGCATTTCAATTCCGTTATGTCAAGCATGCATACTATTATCAGAATCATCTTATAGAAATCAAGTAGCACCACTTTTGATAGTCATAATTCTTGTGTTCATCCTATTTCTACAAAACCCATTTAACTTATAAATGGATTATCATGAACTTCATAACCTAAATACAAATTCAGCAAGTTATTGACTAGGGTTTACTCCTAGACATGTTTTCATTACTAATTTAATCTAAACATCAATTAATCAAGCTCAGATTTCGATTTCACAAATTATCAAGAATTTGAGACAAAACCAAATGATGAAATTTAGCATACCTTATGATCCCTTCACCGAGGTGATCACGAATTTGTGCTTGATTTCGATTTGGGTTAGATTTACCCCTTCAATTTGCTGATTTATGCTTGTTAGGGTTTGAGTTAGAGAGCTTCTTGGCTCCTGTGTTTATGTCGACCAGAACACACACTCAAGGTGTGTGTTTTGGTGTTGGTTTTTTTTATTTATTAAAAACTAGTTTCTAGTTTAACACTTTTAACCCCTCTACTTTTCCCAAGTTTTATTTAGGGTGTTTTAATCAAGTTTCCTCATTACTACAAGACTTGTAATTAACTAGGTTATTTATTTCCTAGTTATTTTTATCTTGTTCATAACCCGTTTTATTTTTAAGTCCCGTTAACTCGGGCCTTTCGTAAATTTATTTTCTCAAAAGTCTTCGTATAACCTTTATTTAATATTAGGTTTAATTAATTAAATCCTAATATTTACCGGGTAAATTTTACCACTAACGGTACTTTACCCGTCTTTTAGTGTTAACGTGTTTTGATTACCAAACCCATTTTCGGGGTGTTACATTGCGGTTGAACCGAGACGGTATGACAACGTGTTAAGCAACGAAAGCCACCTTAGGCCCAACTCATCCGGTCGGACGGGAATCACCCCGTTCGATCCGAACCAGCTGTTCATGACGGTGTTTCATGTTCAACCCGTGAATCGGTTGTCTCTTTGATAGAAATCCGTTCCCAGACCGACACTTTACTAGAAAATGAGTAGAGGGCCTGATCGAGCTCAGATTCTATCGGTTTTAAGTAAAAGTGAAGAATGTTTGAAGAAAAGTTTGAAATACTTGAAAGATGTTTAGGTTTTAGTGAAATCAGTGTTTAAACATTGTAGAAATCCCTTAGATCTGTGTTGTTCTTGGTGAGATGAGATCATACTCCAGTGTTCATATGAACTCATGATGACGTCACTCAAAAACAGTCCAAATCAGGTGGATTTCATGGTTAAAAGTTGTGATTTATTGGTGGAAATGATGAAGAAGTGTGTAAAGATCAAAGAAGTACAAGATTTGAGGTGAAAAATTACAAGAATCGTGAGAAATCGGAGAAAGGTAGCCTAAAAGTGCGTAGGTCGGAGGAGAGTTGTCACATCATGAACAGTGATGTGACAGGTGGGTATTTATAGGTGAAGAGGAGAAGAGGCGGTGTGGAGTGGTTCGATCGGAGGGCCCTTCGATCGGATGGCCATCCGATCGGATGGTCATCCGTCCGGATGACCATCCATTCGATCGGATGGCGCGTGTGAGTTAGTTTCCAACTTTTCGTTTCGTGCGTTGAGCGTTGCGTTGCGAGTAAGCGATGCGATAGTATTACACATTAGTTACACAAATAACATAACCAACCTAATAATCATAAAAGTAACTTGGGTTTCGTGTTGTGATCCGATGCGATAGAGTTGCGTTTGCGTTTGCGATTAACATCCCACAATATATATAAGCACACACAAGTAAAGCACATAATAGCACACACACACGTAAAACAATATCCAAAACCTGTAATTCAAATTGCGATGTGATAGCGATGTGATTGCGTTTAGTAGATTAGCGTTTAATTACGTTTATCGCATTGTTACTTCACATATTAATAAATTGTAAAACAAATAGCATCAAGCAAAGTATCGATTATCGAGTCAAAGAGTACAAGCAATAGTTAAGTCAGAAATGACAGATCTGATTAGCAATCTTTTCTTCCTTTGACTTTGACTTGTACTTTGACTTCGGAAAGTCAGGTCGTTACAGTTATTGCTTACAAAACGCCAAAAAAATACTACAAGAAGTTATTGGTTACAAAACGCCAAAAATTATAAAAAATATTTTTCCTGTTTATCATTTTCTCTGTTATTGTATTTTGTCATCTTGGTATACATAACACCATTTAAAAAAACGCCAAACTTGGAAGATGGGACGTCTATCACCCTAGAACTGATAAAGCTGAACAAAACAGTAAATACACACAGTAACTGAAAAGACGATTACTTTATTACTATCATTTATTATAATAAAAATCCCGCCTAAACTACGCGCCAAAAAACTCCTATAAGAGAGAGGTCTCTACACAATGAATTGATCACACCCAGAACACAAACGCCATGTTCCCTTGAAACCACTCACTTTAAACGCAAAAAAATAGTTAAAAAACGACAGATGTCAAACCTTTCACTGAATGGATTCTTCTCTGAGGTGGATATCTCTATAAGCTTTGCTGAATGAGATGGACAAATATTCAAGAAAAAGAGAGTGATGACAGTGATATGTCATCATTTGAGCTTTGTTCTTGATGATTTTATGCATGGCATGAAGGGATCAATACTAGTGTAAAATGCTATTTTGGACTTCTTTATTATAAATAACATTCAAGCAGGAGTTGATCTTTAATGACATGCCACCAAACAAGAATATCACACCAAAAACAGGATGCCACTAACAAAGCTTCGTCTAAAAATACGGGCGTTATGTAGGAAAGTTGGTATCTAGCTAAGGTATTCAAAGGTTCAGAACGCCAAAACAAACTCAAGAAGAAGAGGCTGAAGACAATGAAGATTTGGATAAGAAATTAGATTACCATTTTTAATTTTTTTTCTTTTTCATTTTCTATTGTTTTGTTATCAAATTATCTGTTATTTGTTATCTAATTCTCTACTAATAAAATACATTATTATATAAAACGTCAAAAAATTTGACTAAACACCATAAAAAACATTTGGTCTTATTTTAATCTTATGAAAATATTAATGTATCATAGTGAATTATTAACAACGCCACAAACACCAAAAAAATTGACCAGAGAAACGCTATAACGCCAAAAAAGTTATCTATGTGACACAAACAATTAATTCAACGTGACAGATCTAAGAAAAAATAAAATTCTAATTAGTTAATGAATATAATTAACGGCAAAATAATCTTAGGCGCCAAAAATGAAACAACATGTTACGCAAAATTGAGAAATAAAAGAAGATTGAAAAGACAAAAAAAAAACCCTCAACCCTGATCATATCCCGCGCCACGTGTTGGGCCAGGATGCGTTCTCACCGTTCTCACATTTTAGGGCGTTTTCTTCTGATCCCGTACCTATATATATATATATATATATATATATATATATATATATAGGCCCATCCTCCATTTCCCTATGTCCATCCCCTTTAGGCCCATCTTCACACCCATCCTATGTGGCGGAGCATCCTTTGAGGACTACCCTCCTCCCACACCGGGTAACCTTAGTGTAAAAGTGTGAGGAATGGATTTTTAAATGGTGAAATTTGAAAAATTTTAAAATGGTTTTTTTTAAAGGGGGTATGAAAAGTAAAAGAACGGGGTGCATTTATCCACACCCTTTTTTAAAGGGTTGTGTATTTAAATTGACACTCTTAATACGAGTCGGATAGAATTATACGGTTCGTGTAGTCTTTTCGATTTCCAATAAAAAATAACGTGTTAGATTTTTTCTAGTGGACAACACCTATACGGGGAATGAGATTTTTGACATGAGGATGGTGGCTCCTTGGCGTAGGAGGATGGTGGCTCCTTGTTATTTGACATGTTGACGTTTGTGATGCTTGGATTGTTTCGATGTTTTACTATCTTTAATTTAAAATTCCACTACGTTTGGTTTATGTTTTGGTCTAAAGCTATGTGTGTTGATGTTCCTAGCTTTGGCCATACAAAACACTTTCAAATACTTATCTAATTTACATCTCTCTAGTTCCCTTGAAATTTACATATCCAATTAATCAGAGATTGAAGATTAAAGATCAAATGCAAAAATAACAAGTACTGCTTTAGCTTAAATATTCAAATATTGTATTTTGTGAAAATATCACTAGTGTTGAGTACATATTTATAAGGGGTCTCACCATTGTTTAGTGATTGTCGTATAACACCATAGGTAAGATAGTGTTGAGAGATTGTTCACCATTGCGATGAGTGTAATTTAATCCCAGATCATTCGTTGTGGGGTGCTAAATCCTAACATGTCGGAGTGGGGCATGCCCACACATGACCAAAGCATGGCGCAATGGTGGGGCGGGGGCATGGAGTTCTCCACAAGCATGAGGAATGGAATAAGGTGAAGGTTGTAGTCTTGGGAGGTGTACCATGAGTGCTGGGTGGGATGATCTTAACCTAACTTTCCAAATTTACATTAATGCCCTTGTATGATTTTCCGATGGGCCCGGACTTGGGGTTTATGCGTGACGCTGATATATATATATATATATATATATATATATATATATATATATATATATATAGTGGAGGGTTCAAATGAGAAGAATTTTTTTGTAAGAAGAAAAAAGAAGTTTTAACCAATAAAAATGCTTCATTTTACTTCATTTAATATTTGTATTTAATTTTAATATAAGAGTATATTGGTAAATTTAGATAAATCATTAATTTGTATTCTTTCCCTTTAATAACTAGCTAAATTAAATTTGTAACTCCTTTTCAAAATATATACTTTTTCGAAATTAAAAAAAAACAACTTAATTTAAAGTGTAGAATAAATTACTAGTTGTGTAGGATAAATTACGAGTTGTGTAGGATATATTTCGAGGTGTGTAGGATAAATTTCGACTGTGTAGGATAAAATTCTATAATGTGTAGGGTATATGTAGAAAATTTTTGATATGTGTAGGTTTTGTAGATTATATGTAGGATAATTAATGATTAGTTGACTAATTAATTAAAGAGGGAAAAATTAATGATATGAGCTATAAATGAAATAACATTTTACTAATATGGCCTTTCTTCTTTTTCTTCTCAAATTAAATTTCTTCTCAAATGAACCTTCCCCTATATATATATATATATATATATAGGGGATGGATCATGAGAAAACTAGTTTAAATGAGAAAACCAAAAAACTAACCAAAAAAGCCTAAAAAAACCTAAAAACATACCAATTTTTTTTTTTAAATTTTTTATAGAAAAATCGCTACTTTTTATGTATGGAAAAAAATTTTCAAAAAAAAAAAAAAAAAAAATTTTTTTTGGTTGTACTGCACATGTGTACTAATACATAAAGCTTAAACCACTTAACCCACCGACACCCCCCAAAAACCTAAACCCCCCACCCCCACCCCCCAAAAACCTAAACTCCCCACCCCCCACCCTCCCGAAAACCTAAAACTAAACCCTAAACATAAACCCGAAAAAAACCTAAACCCCCCCACCCCCACCCCCCAAAAACCTAAACCCCCCTCCCCCCACACCCAAAAACCTAATCCTAAACCTCCAAAAAAAACTAACCCTAAAAGCCAAACTAGACTCAAAAAGCTAATTTTAAGCATGTATTGCAATTGTAGTACATGTTATATTGCACATGTGCACTACTATAATAATAGTATTGAAAACAAGACGACACCATAAATCTTTTTTTATGTCATAAAAAATATGCTCGAATATACTTGAATGAAAGATACAAAAATTTGTGATCTTATGGTGCCATTTTTGTTTTAAAATGATAACGTATGGAGAAATGAGAAATGTTTGAAAAGTTATATATTTTTTTTCCAATTTTACCCCTCCTTCATTAAAAGTCCCCCCCTCCTTCATTAAAAGTCTCCCCCCTCCTTTTTAGTGGTTTTTAGTTAGTTTTCTAGTTTTCTCATTTATATCTAGTTTTCTCATGATCCTCTCCTTAAATATATATATATATATGGGAAGGTTCATTGGGGAACACTAAAAAAGTGGGGAACAGCGGGGAACCGGCTCAAACGAACTCCGATTGGACTCATTCCAGCGACGTTGGAACCGGCTCGTCGAACCCCAACTAAGATCTCTTAACCCTAAACCCTAAATCCTAACTCCTAAACTCTAAACCCTAAAGCTAAAAAATAAGGTTAAAACCTAAGTTAAACCGTAAAATCTAAACTATAAACCCTAAAAACTAAACCCTAAAGGCTAAACCTAAAGCTAAACCCTATAGCTAAACCCTAAAGCTAAACCCTAAACCCTAAAGCTAAACTCTAAACCCTAATTCTAAACCCTAAAGCTAAACCCTAAGGCTAAACCCTAAGGCTAAACCCTAAAAGCCAAACCCTAATATATTTAGGGTTTAAGGGTTATGATTTAGGGTTTAGGGTTAAGAGATCCTAGTTAGAGTTTGACGAGACAGTTCCAACGCCGCTGGAATGAGTCTAATCGGAGTTCATTTGAGTCGGTTCCCCGCTGTTCCCCACTTTTTTAGTGTTCCCCAATTAACCTCACACTATATATATATATATATATATATATATATATATATATATATATATATATATATATATTTAGCACAACAGAAGTCTTGGGATTATAAAATATATTACAAAGTACAAGTAGTCGAAAATGACAAAAATGAATATTAAGACTACTAGGCTTTGCGTGGAGTCGCAAATTCTAATATGCAATTACCGAGCAACTTGTAACAACTCGTATCAAAATTTCTTATTTATTGTATTAGTTTATCTAAAAGGAAACCCTAATTGAGACACCCAAGTAATTATGCATAATCCCTAAAATTTTCAGAACAATCGGAATTAGGATCAGGGCCCCTAAAACTCAGGAGGGGTAAACCCTAATTAGTATTATCAACATAGTTTGTTGTCAAGAATTCGAAATAATGCGAAACCAACTCAGCAAGCCTACTGGGACACAAGGCTACCCTAGGGTAGATTGTTACCTCCCGCGACACGCGACAGAAACAGGGACATCCTTCGCGACACGCGGGGGAAACAATTTTCAAGTATAAATAGAACAGTCTGTTTCATGAAATTGAGTGTCAGTTCGACGTAAAAATTTCATACGTACGTTGAGATATTGCTTAATTACTACAAAACACACACATAACACGAAGTGCTGCCACAAAACAGGGTAATAACTCGATCGCTATTACGATTCATTGTCCGATCGATCAATATATCCAATGGATGTTTAAGTGCTGCCCACATTAGGGTTATGCTTTGTCATTCGTCGTTAATTCGATGGATGTTTAAGTATCGCACTTTGTCATTCGTTGTGAGGGTTTGATCTAGTGAGTTATCGTAAATGCTGTATTGATTACTAACCCAGTTTTGTGTGCATTGTTATTTAAATTAGGTTAACAAGGTTAATCCATCAACTAGACTCTATCCGTGTTAAATCTGCAATGTGAGTCATTCTCTTTTTATCAAATTACTTTCAAAAGCCTGTTTATTTTTAAAGTTATAATTACAGTGATTAAGTTTATGTAATCACCAAGTTACAGCCGGTGTGTGGGGTTTTGTATACATTACTTGATAATCGTCACTATTGGGGCAGCCAATGGGGGATATGACCATAGTCACAGATCCGGTCGAGTGACAAATACCGTGGGTAGTTGGTTTGATATAGAAACAATGTAATCACCCTTAATACTGTAAATTATAACAAACAAGTCTGTTTTATTAAATAGAATGATTCACTCAGTATTTCCCGCTGACAAAACCTTTTTCAAACATGTTTCAGGTGATCTGTTGTGATTCAGGAAAGGTGCTGTGGAGCACTACAAGCTTAAGAAAGTGGCTCATTATAAAATAAAGAAATATGTTTTGTAAAATAAAGATTTCTCCGTGAAATCATAGTATTGTAAATTACCGGGGTTTTATCCCAAGATGTGAAATAAAATAAAGGGGAAAAATTTTAGCTTTAAAAAGATCCTGATGATAAACTTCCGTTGTTAAACTCAATTAAATAAATACCACGGGATTTCTGTCCCGCGGCTCCTGAAACGGGTTAAACCGGGTCGGGGGCCGTGACACAACTCCAGCCTATTCCGTATTGCTAACCTGCTGTAACATCCGTCAAAAAGGGTTCCCAAAATCCGACCCGTTTTGAAAATCCAAATCCTAACCTTTGAACCTCGTAAATTTTTTTCCTTTCGCGAACTAAATAATCGTAGAAGGGATTTATTCTTTAATTTAACTTATTTATTGATTAAGTTATTTATTTATTTAATTGTTTAATCAACTAAATTAATTAATATTACAATTAAATAGTTTTATCCTTTTACTTTTACAATAATCTAGTTAGTTTGTTTTAAAAAGAGTTTAGTTAATTAAAGTGATAACTCAGTTAGCTCAGTTAGATAAACTTTGAGGGCTGTATTGTAAATTTTGAAATTATAATTGAAAATAGAGTAAATTACAAAGTTCGTCCTTTATGTATGTCATTTATTACAAAGTATGTCCTTTATTTTTAATAAGCTCAGAAAACATACTCGATGTTTGCAAACCCTTACACACTATGTCCTTTAGCCCTAACTCTGTTATTTTTCATGGTTAAATCAGGCCAAAGGTACCCCACATAAGGGTATTTTGGTAATTTTACTATTTATTTATATAAAACAATTTACCTCACACACACTCTGTCTCTCTCTATAAAACACACACGCACTCTCTCTCTTCTCTCTCTCTTTAACACCATCATCTGCCACCATCATCCTCACACCAACACCACCCTACACCACAACCTTGAAGCCGACTGCAGGTTCACCGGCGAGGCGGCGACCATGGCACCACCACCCTCACTCCAGACCACACCACCCCCACACCATAACCTGGATCTCCGAAACCAAAACCGCCACCGCCACCGCCACCGCCACCACCGCCACTTCACCTGCAAGTTTACTCTGCTCCAAACCAGTTTTAGATCTGGATTTGTGGAACGAATTCAGGGGAAAAACCCAAATTCAGGTTCTAGATCTGGATTTGTGGAACGACGATGGTGGATCTAAATCTAGGGTTTCGAAGACGGCGGGCTGTTATGGTGCAATGGCATCAGATAATCGACGGTAGGTAACCCACCATCATTCAGATCTGACCTCACCATACAAGATTTGAGCCAGATGTGGTCGGCGAAGAAACCGTTACCGGAGAAGAAAGATTGGTGGTGGTGTTACCGGAGAAGAAACCGGTGCTGGTGGTCTCTTGGAGAACAACACGATCTGTCCAAGTAATTTGCTTTTGCTGCTGCTCCGGCACCGACGTCTGACGCCACCACCGTCTTCCTCTCCACCGGCGTCGCCTCCGTATCCGCATTCATATGGTGTTGTTTTGGAATTTGATATGGTTAATTTTTGATATGGTGCTGTTTGATACGGTTAATTTTATATGGTTAATTTTGATATGGTGCTGTTTGGAATATGATATGGTTATTTTTGTGATGTTGGAGTGTGGAATTTTGTATTCATATTTTTTTTATGATGTTGGGGTGGTGGTGGTGTTGTTGGTGGTGTTGGTGGCAGGTGGATGGTGGTGACGGTGGTTGTGGTGGGGGAGGTGGTGGGAGACGGTGGTGATGGTAGGGAAGTTAGAAAGAGAGAGATAGAAGTGTGATAGAGAGACAGAGAAATTATATCTGTATGTATGTATAATTTTTTATTTTGTATGATTATTTATTATAATATTTAGGATAAAATGACTAAAATACCCTTATGTGGGATTAACTTAGTCAACTTTAACCATGAAAACTAATTGTGTTATGA
Source organism: Helianthus tuberosus (assembly GCA_030545235.1). Lineage (NCBI taxonomy): Eukaryota > Viridiplantae > Streptophyta > Magnoliopsida > Asterales > Asteraceae > Helianthus > Helianthus tuberosus. The sequence continues at coordinate 94,331,382 of CM060403.1, read as the reverse complement.
CTAAAAGACATAACTTGTAAGGGTTTACAAACATTGAGTATTTTTCTGAGTTTATTAAAGATAAAGGACATACTTTGTAATATATGACATACATAAAGGACGAACTTTGTAATTTACTCTTGAAAATATATAAATAATAATAATAAAACAAAAACTGGTAGAACCCAAGGGGCATCAACTCAGCTACACAAATATATAGGCCAGCTACTTCTTGGTTTTAAACTCATTTGCCGCCCATAACAGCTTGCGTGCAGCTCCATCACTTTTGTTCATCGCTGATTTTTCCGGTAACATCAATCGATTACGCGTGTTTCTATCTTTGATTATCAATCATGAACCTAGACCCCAAATCCATAATCGTTCTCTCGTTCAAAAATCGGAAACAACGATTTGATGTTTATAAATACCCCACACAAGACTGTCTTCCTCATCCTTAAAACATCCTCTCAAAAACAATTCTTGATTAACTAGCAACTGCCGCAAACCATCGGAGAAAAACGAGTATCTTGCCGGAACTCAAAGACGCGCCGACGCGCAAGCCGGAAAATTTGGACCACCGTTCACCTTGTTTCAAAGTTCAACGGAGGAACCGCAACCCACCGGAAAGAGCAGACATCGCCGGAGTTCTACCGGAGAACTCGAAGACGGCACCGGAGCTCGGAGACGACATCATGTCGGGAATCCACGACCTTTGATTTGGTATACTTTTTCCGCGGTTCAAATCCTTTGTTGTTTTCTATTTTTTTACATATATATTCAAGAAATCGCACCAAGAAAACATGATCACATATCATAAATAGTTTACTGTTGATGATTTTGTTTATTAACTTAAGTTGTTTTAGAGAATCAAGTTGAAGATGATGACTTTATTACAGGTTAAATGAAACAAAAAAAAATAACAAACATCTTGGGTTCGTATCCCTTTAAGGCCGGTTGGCCGGTTTTTTTTACCATCTTTTTTTGCACAAATTCATTTACTATTAAATTAACAGTTTTCCTTTTTATCATTTTAATCATTTTTCCGTTTCTCTTTTCTTACACAATGAAATCCTTAACATTCTTTTTGTACAAAAATACTTAATAATTCATTTATAAATGTTAGTTATGGGATAATTTATAACATCTAGATAATGGATTATAAACAATAAATATTAAAATTTATTTATTTTAACCAATAAATAATAACGAATTCGTTATGTGCCATACTTCATATCTAGGATAATCACTTTGCTCGTTCTTTTAGGATTTCCTCCATCCTTACTCGTGTGTTATCTCAAGGAAACTCCATATGCAACTAATGTGAGCATACTTGACCCTTTTTACGCTTTAATGTATTTTTGGGGTGTAACATGTATCAACTAACAAAATTCTCAATACACACAATCGAACGTACTCAACCACTCAATCCATCATACTTGTTATTTGTTATGCTTAGGCTATTTATGTATGTCAGTTTCAACTTGTATATCCATGCTATTTGTTATGCTTAGGTTGATTATGTATGCTAGCTTCAATTTGTACATCCATGCTATTTGTTATGCTTAGGTTGTTTTTGTATGCTAGTTACAACTTGAATATAAGTTGCCAAGTTGGATTTGAGACAAACTTTTATACTTATAATTTTTTTTTTCTCAAACTTGTATGCTCGCCAATACATTTGTATTGAACTATGCTTTTAATACATGTTGCATGATTTTGATGATGCAAGGAATCTAGTAGGACTGTCTAGAAACACATTCAAACTTTAATACTTTTTGTATTGTAATTTATTTTCAAACATGTTGTATTTTGTTTCCAATCTTTGTATTAAACCATTATCAATGAAATGAAGTTAAATTACTTGAATATTTGTTATTTATTACTTATTTCAAACTTGTGGTATTTCTAGTTCAAACAATGTAAATGGTAACTATTAAATACTCGTCACAATTAGTGTTATGAAGTCTCTTGCAATCTCGTTTTCGTCTCACTCCGATGTTTCCGCCATCGGTTGGGGTGTGACACCTGCGCTTAGTATTTTGAAAATACGTCAGTTTTCACGGGTAAATACAATTAACCGACATGTTTTGAAAATCTTTTCAAAACCGTTTTATACCATTTGGTATATCATTTTCATAAATAACTTGGGATAAACTATATCTCTTGTTACCAGTATTACATGCTTGTCAATATATATGGGGTCCGGAACAAAACTCCGATACATGATTAACCGACACACCACTTTTTAATAAAAATATATAGCATAATAGCGTCTGTCAGGTGTATGTCTACACCCCGTGCTTAGGTCGTGGCTATTTGCAATTAAGTGAGCCGTGGATATTCAGGACACGGTCGCATTAACCCCCAATGTTTAAGTTATCAAGCATAACGGATTAAAACGAGTTATTTGGATTTTGGACATCATTCGTCATTGATCCCATACCCAACCAAGAGACAAATATTCTTACCGTATCCTAAGGTCGTATAGGGAAAATAGGTTAATAGTATTTTGCCTGAGCTTATCTTTACAAATCAGAGATACATTAAGCACAACCGTTAATCGAAACAACTGATACAGGCGTAATTTACTGGAGGCTCCTAGTCTGGAATGGGCGGAATTATGATGCGCTAGAATGTTAACTGGTCTTATTCAAGTCATATGAGTTGGACCGGTTAACTTATAATAAATATGTACGATTCGCTAGATTAAGCGGAGACCGGATAGAATGTGGTTTGTAACCTCACAAGTATTATGACTCGTATAATATGGGTCAAACAATCATAAATTCTGATTAGAACTGATTTGGGAAGGTTTTGACCCGATTTGACTAACTTATATAAACTATGTTATATAAGTCAACCGTATGCGTATAGGCGGTATCGGGTGATCAGATGGGTCTATTGTGACAACCCTCAAAATCCCATGTATTCCGTACAATTTATTAATGAAAAATTAAAGTGCTTGATGACGGTGCTGAATCATTTAACTGCTTCTGATATCTGTGTTATACTTACATGTACTTGTTAATATACTAATAGTGTACAGAAACGTCACTAAATAGTCCGTTATATTTTCCTATGTGTTAGAAAGTAAAAACGTTACAAAAATATATACATAGGACACGTTACGAATTAATTAAGCAGTTTAACGGAACAGTATCGAACCGAACAACCGGACTTTACCCGGAACATAAGAATATTGCCATTTACATTGTTTATCTTTTTCTGAGCCAGTTAGGGTCCCTGAATACCCTAACACCCGCTGTAATGCATAACACATTAGTAACCGGGTTAATCCCTAAACTAACTTAGTTTAACTTAACTAATGTCCTAACTACATGGTTGAGATTGAACCAAGACCCCCCCCCCCCCCCTTAACCAAACCGTCCCCAAGGAGGGGACACCCCTTGTACTTTTGTGATTTATATAATCTTAGTTGCTTAGTATCTTGAAGACACTAAATCCATTGGTTAATGATCATACACTTTATCTATAAGTTCTAGCATTAGTCCATCATAATCATTTCACCACTAAACATCACAACACATACTCTCTCCCTCACTTTGGCTCTCGGCCGAACACACACACCCACATCCATCCATTTTTCGGTTTTGATCTTCTCATTCCAAGAGCATACAAGTGTTGAGGATCACATACGAGGAGGCTTGGTGCATTCGGAACGCGAAGGACCTCACCCTATTGCTTTTATCCACGCATTTTTCGACTAGAATCTTCCCTAGCCTCGAGCTAGTAGTAAGTGACTCTAAACATCTTCTTGATCTATTCTAAAGTGGTTAATAAGAGTTTCGTCGGTTAAAAATCACTAACATGTAAGATCACCAACTAAAAGTCTACTAAAGTGATGAACAAGGTGGTTAATGGATGAATGTTAGTGTAAATCATGTAGATCTTGTGTGATTATGATGATTGGTTGATGTTCTGATGTTGTGCTGAATAATATTAGTATGTGATGTTGTTGTGGTCACTAAACTTGTTAACGGAATCGATCAAACACGATTTAGAAGGTTAAACACTGAAAATCAGAATCTGTCTAAGCGTTACAGCCAACTTCAGTTGGCTGTAAACAGGTCTTAAACTCAACAAAAAATCGATATTTTGAATCTAAAATATGTTATTATGAAATACGGTTCTAATGACACCGGAATCGTAATTTTTGGACTCCGTTTACTATTTTTAAAGTGTTAATTTGTAACAGCAACTTAAGCTGAATTTTGACAGCAATAAATGGGTGTCATACTTTCAGTCATAACCTGAGTTTTGTGATGAATCGGACCATGAAATTTGTACAGTAGATGGAAACCGATTCATTTGTAATTACCCCACTGGAATTTCGTGAACCGGACACTCGATGAATTTTTAATAAATTGTTCCGTGGACTGTGGTCAGAAATACATAAATCTGAGTTCAGTCCGGAATATGAATTTTTATAAAATATTGGTAATGAACCGGACCCCGATATTTTTACACAATAAAATATGGAACGTTTAAGACATCCTGTAAAAATTTGGGGATTTTTGGAATAATTTAACTATTTTATTAAAATGTCCGAAAACAGCCGGTTTTGAATATAAATGCTGAAATGACATGAGTTGTGACTCGCGTGTCTAAATGTCGAGTATGCTATCTGTGAATGATCTAACATGTTATATATGTTATGTGCATTATCGTATGTTTGATTTTGAGTGGGGAATGGATGGGAAACTTAGATGGGCATAAACTGTTAAAATGATGCATGTTGTGTGATAGATACGTGTAGGAACTTTGTGTTCTATTTGAAAGCCACTAAATGACTAACTGGTAAATCATACTAGGACGTGATTGACCGACCTTGACTGTTAGCTATATTGAGAATCTAACCGAGCAAACCGAAGTGAGTTCACACCCTTACTAAGGCATGGGATTCCCGGTGGTTGGGAATGGGATTGAATAACTATTTATATTATCAACACTACTAGACTACCTACTACCGTCCTCGGATTGGGAAGGGCACGTACGTAAAACCTACGTACACTCACACCTACTACTGTCCTCGGATTGAGAAGGGCACGTACGTAAAACCTACGTACACTCATACTCACTACTGTCCTCGGATTGAGAAGGGCACGTACGTAAAACCTACGTACACTCATACTTAACACCGTCCTCGGATTGGGAAGGACACTTATGGATACGCCTAGTCTAGTAACATACATAATGGGAAGCCCCCACTAAATAGCGTAAAGGTTTGGGAATCAAGGATAATGGGTAACACATGGTTATGAAACGAACTTACGATTTCGGATACGAACTCATTAACTAAACAACCAAACGTGAACTCACTCAACTTTGTTGTTGACTAGTTGTTACATGCCTTGCAGGTCGTTAGATGCTATGGAGCTTGCACATGGAGGTGGTCGTTGTGGAATACGAACTAATATGTCCCGTACTTACTAAATAAACGTTATGAACTCATGGAACTTATGTTTGGGATCTTTAAACTCATGAACTACAAACTTATGTTTTGGTTTAATGTCTTACGCTTCCGCTGTTTAAATTGAACTTGGTTAACTTCCTTTTGGTCACCAATTGTATTGTGATTGGTTTTATTTACTAAAATACGTTGTTCAATATGATTGGTGGCTCGATCCTGGTCACGTCACGCCTCCAAGCGGTGATACTCCGCGTGTGGATTTTGGGGGTGTGACAGATTGGTATCAGAGCCATTGGTTATAGAGAACTTGGTTTTAATAAGGGAAAAGTTTTCATTAAAACCAGACTATAACCTGTACAGTGCTCAACGATCCACAACGACGCTTCGCTCCACGTGCAAGACTCGACACTATAGGTGATACGACTCATGTTTATATTACCTACTTGTTAATTATATAGAACATTGCTTATGATGTGCTTTGATAACATAGTATCTACTGCTTGAAAACTTTGTGTGATCACTCTCTTCTGTCATTCCACACTTGCGTAATGATACGACGCACTTCTCACTTGTGTTCTCCGTATGGTGAAGATCATGAGTGGACGAATCAGCCTAACACAAGCCCAGCTGGCGGCCTTGATCAAAGAGCAAGTTACTGCGACACTTGCAGCCGCTCAAGCAGGAGGCCAGCTTACCCAGCCGCCTGTATGCACGTTCAAGACTTTTATGGACTGTCGTCCTAGTACCTTCAGTGGCACTGAAGGGGCCGTCGGACTCCTCCACTGGTTCGAGAAGCTCGAGTCGGTCTTCGAAATGTGTGAATGCCCTGAGGATCGTAGGGTGAAGTATGCTACTGGTACTCTTGAAGGGGTAGCGCTCACGTGGTGGAACGCTCAGGTTCAGCTGCTGGGGTTGGTTGCTGCTAATGCCACCCCATGGAATGACTTCAAGGAGCTAATCAAGGAAGAGTACTGCAGTCGTGATGACATCCACAAACTAGAGGTGGAATTTTTCAATCTGAAGATGACGGGGTCTGAGATTGAGGCGTATACCAAGAGGTCGAATGAACTGGCCATCCTGTGCCCTACTATGGTGGACCATCCCATCAAACATATTGAGCTTTACCTCAAGGACCTTGTACCCGAGATTCAGAGTCACGTGACTTCGGCTAACCTGGGTACAATTCAGCAGATCATTAAGTTAGCCCATCGTCTCACCGATCAAGCTGTGGAACAAAACAAACTGCCCAAGCGTATTGGTGCTGCTACTGCTGACGCACCCAATGATAACAAGCGAAAATGGGATGGAAATTCCGGCAAAGGCTCTACCTCTGTTCAGTCTCAGTCTCAGCAACGAAGGACTGAGGACCATAGGAGCCCTGGTCAGCACTCTTCTGGTAGTCAAGGCCAGGGTGGATATCGAGGAAACCACCCAAAGTGCAACAAATGCAACAGACACCACAGTGGTCAGTGCAACAAGGGACGCTGTCAGAGGTGTCTCAAGATGGGTCATGAAGCCAAGGATTGCAGGAGCCCACGGCCTACGAATCAGAATCGTCAGCAGCAACAGCAAGCGCCGCAGAATCAGCAACAGCAACAGGGCAACAAGGGATGCTTTCAGTGTGGTGCTGAAGATCACTTCAAGAGACACTGCCCGCAGTTAAATCAGAATCAGAATCACAACCAAGGAAACGGGAACAATAATGGGGGCAACAATGGAGGAAACAATGATGGCAACGGTGCCAGAGGTCGTGTGTTCGTGATTGGTCAAGGTGATGCAAGGAACGATCCCAACGTTGTGATGGGTAAGTTTCTTCTGGATGACTTCTTTGTTACTGTCTTATTCGATTCGGGTGCCGATACTAGTTATGTGTCCTTAAAAGTTAGCCAAATGCTTAAGCGCACTCCAACACTTCTGAACACCAAACACACGGTAGAACTAGCTAACGGTAAAAGTCTTGAAGCCACACACGTAGTTAAAGGTTGTAACCTCGTCTTAGCTGGTCAGACCTTCTCTATCGATCTTATTCCTATCACCCTGGGTAGTTTCGACGTCGTTATTGGGATGGATTGGCTATCTTATCATCAAGCGGAGATTGTTTGCAAGGAGAAAATCGTCCGCATTCCTCGTTCTGATAAAGAACCCATCGTGATTCGTGGCGACAAGAGTGGTGCTGTCGAAGGCATCATCTCTTTCCTTAAGGCCCAGAAATATTTGCGAAAGGGCCACACTGCCATTCTGGTACTCGTTACTGACACATCGACAGAAGAGAAGAGAATTGAAGACATCCCTATTGTGCGCAATTTTCCTGATGTATTTCCTGAGGAATTACCTGGTCTTCCGCCTCATCGCCAAGTTGAGTTTCAAATCGAGCTAGCTCCTGGAGCAGCACCAGTAGCTCGAGCGCCATATCGTCTCGCCCCATCAGAACTCGAAGAACTGTCTACGCAACTACAAGAACTCTTGGAAAAGGGTTTCATATGTCCTAGCTCTTCGCCCTGGGGAACTCCAGTACTATTCGTGAAGAAGAAAGACGGTACCTTCAGAATGTGTATTGACTACCGCGAACTTAACAAGGTGACCGTGAAGAATCGTTATCCTCTCCCACGCATTGACGACTTGTTCGACCAGTTGCAAGGGTCGAGCTATTACTCTAAGATTGATTTGAGATCGGGATACCATCAGCTGAGAGTCCGAGAGGATGACGTCTCCAAAACAGCATTTAGAACTCGTTACGGCCATTACGAGTTTCTGGTTATGCCATTCGGGCTGACAAATGCACCAGCGGTCTTCATGGATCTCATGAACCGAGTGTGCAAGCCTTACCTGGATAAGTTCGTTATTGTGTTCATCGACGATATCCTGATCTATTCCAAGAGTCAGGAGGAACACGAGCAGCATCTACGGCTTATGCTGGAACTTCTTCGAAAAGAGCAGTTGTATGCCAAGTTTTCGAAATGTGACTTCTGGCTTCGCGAAGTCCACTTTTTAGGCCATGTGGTAAACAAGGATGGAATTCATGTGGATCCATCTAAGGTTGAATCGATCAAGAACTGGCCTGCACCCCGCACACCAACAGAAATCCGCCAATTCTTGGGTTTGGCAGGATATTATAGGAGGTTTATCAAAGATTTCTCCAAGATTGCGCAACCTCTCACTTCATTGACTCAGAAGGGTGTCATCTATCGTTGGGGCGATGCACATGAGTCTGCATTTCAACATCTAAAGGATAGACTTTGTAGCGCGCCTATCCTCTCATTGCCCGAAGGCACCGATGATTTCGTGGTGTATTGCGACGCTTCCATCCAAGGACTTGGTTGCGTGTTGATGCAACGTGACAAGGTCATTGCTTACGCATCGCGCCAACTTAAAGTTCACGAAAGGAACTACACTACTCACGATCTGGAGCTGGGAGCAGTTGTTTTCGCGCTTAAGATATGGAGACATTACCTGTACGGTACTAAGTGCACCATTTACACCGATCACAGGAGTCTCGAGCATATCTTCAAGCAAAAGGAGTTAAACATGCGTCAACGCCAATGGGTTGAGCTCTTGAACGATTATGAATGCGCAATCAAGTATCATCCGGGTAAAGCCAATGTTGTGGCCGACGCCCTCAGTCGAAAGGATACCATACCTAGGCGTGTACGTGCTTTACAGCTTACCATCCAATCCAACCTCCCCTCTCAGATTCGTGATGCTCAGGTCGAAGCATTGAAGGCAGAGAACATCAGGGCTGAATCCCTACGAGGATCGAGGCAGCGGCTAGAACAAAAGGAAGACGGCGCTTACTATGTAACAGGGCGCATCTGGGTTCCACTCTATGGAAACTTACGCGAGCTTGTGATGGACGAAGCGCACAAGTCTCGTTATTCGGTACATCCTGGTTCGGATAAAATGTACCACGACCTCAAGACTACGTATTGGTGGCCTGGCAAGAAAGCCCACATAGCAACCTACGTCAGAAAGTGCTTGACTTGTGCGAGAGTCAAGTCTGAATATCAGAAACCATCAGGCCTACTTCAACAACCGGAGATCCCGAAATGGAAATGGGAGCAAATTTCCATGGATTTCGTTACCGGCTTGCCTAGATCTCAACGCGGAAACGATACCATTTGGGTGATCGTAGATCGACTGACCAAGTCTGCACATTTTCTGGCCATCAAAGAAACGGATAAGTTTTCTACTTTAGCAGACATCTATCTAAAGGAAGTAGTATCAAGGCACGGAGTGCCAACCTCCATCATTTCTGATCGTGACGCACGTTTTACTTCTGAGCTGTGGCAGGCAATGCACAAGTCTTTTGGCTCACGTTTAGATATGAGCACCGCTTATCACCCGCAGACGGATGGGCAATCTGAACGCACCATCCAAACCCTTGAAGACATGCTTAGGGCATGTGTGATCGATTTTGGTAATGGCTGGGAAAAGCACCTCCCGTTAGTGGAGTTTTCATATAACAACAGCTACCACACCAGCATCCAAGCCGCTCCGTTCGAGGCATTGTACGGACGCAAATGCCGATCACCTCTCTGTTGGGCAGAAGTTGGTGAGAGCCAAATCACTGGCCCAGAACTTGTGGTAGATACCACCGAGAGAATTGCTCAGATACGACAGCGAATGGCGGCAGCTCGTGACCGTCAGAAAAGCTATGCTGATAAGGGAAGAAAACCACTCGAGCTCCAGGTTGGGGATCGAGTGCTACTCAAAGTCTCACCTTGGAAAGGTGTAGTCCGCTTTGGCAAACGAGGAAAACTCAATCCGCGTTATGTCGGACCATTCGAGGTCATTGAGAAAATTGGCAAAGTCGCCTACAGGTTGGATCTACCTGAAAAACTCAGCGGAGTTCACAATGTTTTCCATGTGTCAAATCTGAAGAAGTGTCTGTCAGATGAGACCCTCATAGTCCCTCTTAAGGAACTCACAATCGACGACCAGCTGCGATTCGTCGAGGAACCAGTAGAGATTACGGATCGAGATGTTAAGATCCTCAAGCATACCAGGATACCTCTGGTCCGAGTTCGTTGGAATGCTCGTCGTGGCCCAGAATATACCTGGGAACGAGAAGACCAGATGAAACTCAAGTATCCCCAACTGTTTAAGAAGAACGCAACCACTACTGAGGCTGAAGCTACTGCAGAATTTCGGGACGAAATTCCAAATCAACGGGGGGATGATGTGACACCCCAGGAAAATCAGGAAAACAACGTAACTTAACTAGCTTCCTCAGTAACCTCGCGCTAAATTTCGGGACGAAATTCTCTTAACAGGGGGAGAATGTGACAACCCTCAAAATCCCATGTATTCCGTACAATTTATTAATGAAAAATTAAAGTGCTTGATGACGGTGCTGAATCATTTAACTGCTTCTGATATCTGTGTTATACTTACATGTACTTGTTAATATACTAATAGTGTACAGAAAAGTCACTAAATAGTCCGTTATATTTTCCTATGTGTTAGAAAGTAAAAACGTTACAAAAATATATACATAGGACACGTTACGAATTAATTAAGCAGTTTATTGGAACAGTATCGAACCGAACAACCGGACTTTACCCGGAACATAAGAATATTGCCATTTACATTGTTTATCTTTTTCTGAGCCAGTTAGGGTCCCTGAATACCCTAACACCCGCTGTAATGCATAACACATTAGTAACCGGGTTAATCCCTAAACTAACTTAGTTTAACTTAACTAATGTCCTAACTACATGGTTGAGATTGAACCAAGACCCCCCCCCCCCCTTAACCAAACCGTCCCCAAGGAGGGGACACCCCTTGTACTTTTGTGATTTATATAATCTTAGTTGCTTAGTATCTTGAAGACACTAAATCCATTGGTTAATGATCATACACTTTATCTATAAGTTCTAGCATTAGTCCATCATAATCATTTCACCACTAAACATCACAACACATACTCTCTCCCTCTTTTTGGCTCTCGGCCGAACACACACACCCACATCCATCCATTTTTCGGTTTTGATCTTCTCATTCCAAGAGCATACAAGTGTTGAGGATCACATACGAGGAGGCTTGGTGCATTTGGAACGCGAAGGACCTCACCCTATTGCTTTTATCCACGCATTTTTCGACTAGAATCTTCCCTAGCCTCGAGCTAGTAGTAAGTGACTCTAAACATCTTCTTGATCTATTCTAAAGTGGTTAATAAGAGTTTCGTCGGTTAAAAATCACTAACATGTAAGATCACCAACTAAAAGTCTACTAAAGTGATGAACAAGGTGGTTAATGGATGAATGTTAGTGTAAATCATGTAGATCTTGTGTGATTATGATGATTGGTTGATGTTCTGATGTTGTGCTGAATAATATTAGTATGTGATGTTGTTGTGGTCACTAAACTTGTTAACGGAATCGATCAAACACGATTTAGAAGGTTAAACACTGAAAATCAGAATCTGTCTAAGCGTTACAGCCAACTTTAGTTGGCTGTAAACAGGTCTTAAACTCAACGAAAAATCGATATTTTGAATCTAAAATATGTTATTATGAAATACGGTTCTAATGGAACCGGAATCGTAATTTTTGGACTCCGTTTACTATTTTTAAAGTGTTAATTTGTAACAGCAACTTAAGCTGAATTTTGACAGCAATAAATGGGTGTCATACTTTCAGTCATAACCTGAGTTTTGTGATGAATCGGACCATGAAATTTGTACAGTAGATGTAAACCGATTCATTTGTAATTACCCCACTGGAATTTCGTGAACCGGACACTCGATGAATTTTTAATAAATTGTTCCGTGGACTGTGGTCAGAAATACATAAATCTGAGTTCAGTCCGGAATATGAATTTTTATAAAATATTGGTAATGAACCGGACCCCGATATTTTTACACAATAAAATATGGAACGTTTAAGACATCCTGTAAAAATTTGGGGATTTTTGGAATAATTTAACTATTTATTAAAATGTCCGAAAACAACCGGTTTTGAATATAAATGCTGAAATGACATGAGTTGTGACTCGCGTGTCTAAATGTCGAGTATGCTATCTGTGAATGATCTAACATGTTATATATGTTATGTGCATTATCGTATGTTTGATTTTGAGTGGGGAATGGATGGGAAACTTAGATGGGCATAAACTGTTAAAATGATGCATGTTGTGTGATAGATACGTGTAGGAACTTTGTGTTCTATTTGAAAGCCACTAAATGACTAACTGGTAAATCATACTAGGACGTGATTGACCGACCTTGACTGTTAGCTATATTGAGAATCTAACCGAGCAAACCGAAGTGAGTTCACACCCTTACTAAGGCATGGGATTCCCGGTGGTTGGGAATGGGATTGAATAACTATTTATATTATCAACACTACTAGACTACCTACTACCGTCCTCGGATTGGGAAGGGCACGTACGTAAAACCTACGTACACTCACACCTACTACTGTCCTCGGATTGAGAAGGGCACGTACGTAAAACCTACGTACACTCATACTCACTACTGTCCTCGGATTGAGAAGGGCACGTACGTAAAACCTACGTACACTCATACTTAACACCGTCCTCGGATTGGGAAGGACACTTATGGATATGCCTAGTCTAGTAACATACATAATGGGAAGCCCCCACTAAATAGCGTAAAGGTTTGGGAATCAAGGATAATGGGTAACACATGGTTATGAAACGAACTTACGATTTCGGATACGAACTCATTAACTAAACAACCAAACGTGAACTCACTCAACTTTGTTGTTGACTAGTTGTTACATGCCTTGCAGGTCGTTAGATGCTATGGAGCTTGCACATGGAGGTGGTCGTTGTGGAATACGAACTAATATGTCCCGTACTTACTAAATAAACGTTATGAACTCATGGAACTTATGTTTGGGATCTTTAAACTCATGAACTACAAACTTATGTTTTGGTTTAATGTCTTACGCTTCCGCTGTTTAAATTGAACTTGGTTAACTTCCTTTTGGTCACCAATTGTATTGTGATTGGTTTTATTTACTAAAATACGTTGTTCAATATGATTGGTGGCTCGATCCTGGTCACGTCACGCCTCCAAGCGGTGATACTCCGCGTGTGGATTTTGGGGGTGTGACATCTATGGTAAGTCCAATTTGCCAAAACATGTGTATTATGTTACCACATCAGTTTATAACTTAGATTATATGTTCATTATGTTTCAAAACCAACTTATGCACAAAATGGTATAATTGGTATTTTTAAGCATATAATATGGACATTGCATAAAAACCCGACAAATGATATGATCAGAAGGTATAGCCCCTAGGGGTTATTCCCTATAATAATACGATTTATAACAACTTCAAATCAGTAGCTAAACTATCTTAAACGGGTCAGAACCGAAAGTCAAAGAAGAAGTCAGAGTGTTTGACTTTCGGTTGCGAACCAAGCTCTAAGCAGGAAATGATGAGTGGGACATGATCTAACACGTTCTAATATGTTATACAAACTGATATAATGTCAAAAATTAAGGTTTCGATACTTATAAGTGCATTTTACGTTAATTACGAAAAACTACGTTTTTGATTTTTATTTAATAAAACTTTGACCCGAAATTTGACAAACTTAATGTGATCTTCAGAAGGTGCCCTCATAGGGGATTAACGCATACATTATTACGATCACGTAGCCATGTTTGATTCGAACATTGGCTTGACCGAAATGGTCATAACCAAAAGTCAAAGAAAAAACCAATTTGCTTGACCTTCGGCTATTAACTAGCCTATAAACGAAAAAAATACTGACTTAGAACACCTATAAGTGTTTAAGGGAGTGTTTAAACTCCAAAAGGGAAGCCTCTATAGACCAGAAGCTATCCAAGAGAGATTAGAGAATGAGAATGTGAAGGTGCATGTTTGAATGGCTCATGAAGGCCTCTATTTATAATTGCACATTGATCATGAGATGTGGCCACCTGTTAGCAAGGCCTCCCAGGTGTTAACTAGTGTCCACATAGGTGGAGGAAGCATATTAGAGGTGGCAATTCACGAGAGAAGTGGCAGGGAGTAGCTGCAGAAATTGCCAGCGCACCCCTTACGGACCGTAAGGGGTGGTGGCTTACGGTCCGTAATGACCTCAGCGCCCACAGAGTTTCAAATGCCTTACGGACCATAAGGGATTATGCCTTGCGGTCCGTAAGGGACCATCAAAGACCAAAAGAATGTTAAATGCCTTACGGACCGTAAGGCATATGCCTTGTGGTCCGTAAGGGACCTTAAGAAGCCAAAATAAATTTTCAATTCCTTACGGACCGTAAGGCATATGCCTTACGGTCCGTAAGGGACCTTCAGAAGCTAAAATTTAGCATTTTGTCACAAATGACCTCTCCACGTCTAAACTTCCACATTTTTACATATTTAGTCCATCTCGTCCAACTTATCGGGAATATTTGAGAGTTGATTGGACACGTGTTGCCATATTATTCGCTATGAATTTCTAAGGTGTTACATCCTCACCCCTTAAAAGAAATCTCGTCCTCGAGATTTATTCAAATAAATAATGGTACTTTTGTCTCATATTTGCTTCAATCTCCCATGAATTTCTGAATTTCTGAGGTGTTACAGCCCTACTCACATTTCACATGAACAACAAACACCTCTAAGTGCTGATCTACGTACCATCAATTATACATATTTATAATACGAATTTACCCCATTGATGAATACTTTTGAGATAATTTATGAAGGAAACACTACAAAATGGTTCCTTTTTAGTTTCTGCACGATTTAAAGGTCAAGACAAAAGTAAAGTAGAAAATAATAAAAACCGGACGAAAAAAAGACACGACCATGCCTCTTGCCTCAGCTCGCCTTCTGGAAGCAACATAATAACTTGGTGGTCAAGAAAGAAAAAACGGCTGGCACACCCGTGCGTAGGCATGCACAACCGTGCCCCCACAAAAGACAAACCAGACAAGACAAAAGCTAGAGACCAGAAGTACAACCATTGATGCCCCTGTTAGGACACCTCACCATGCACGACCTTAATTTAACACGGTAAATTAAACATATGATCTTAGACACAGTCCTAGCAACCTGCCAACATACGATTCATTGGAGCCGAAGAAATAAAGAAAACACACCAATAAACGCCCCGAATCCTGTGCATCAGAACGCCATCGTTCACCTAATCTTTAATATTTTCAATTGCAAATTGTAATAGTTTAACGTGTAAACCAAGTCTTGAATTTAATCAAAGTAAAGCAATCCAACAAAAAGTAAAAGAAAACCTCAAAAAAATTAAATCTTCTATTTCAATTCAAGCATACAATAAAGTTAGCTATGGTTCACCCTCATATCTCTAGCTGTAAGATAAAGGGAACCCATCAACAATTTTATTAAGTTTCATTTTTCAGTGATTATCGTTTCTAATTACTCATAAACAACGTTTGGTAAGAAAATTAGGTTATTAGGGATTTTAAAAGTCTTTTCAGTTTGATTGGTTATTAAGATTTCAGTAACGTACACTGAACAATCGTTGTGTATAAATGGCAAAACGATCAGCATGTTTGTTTACCATCCTTAGACGTCACAAGAATCCCAACAGATCAAAGGTAATAACTGTTTTTCAGTTTTTGGTTCTGATTCGTACGTTGTTTGACTTTTGTTTGGTTTTGAACTAAAGAAACGCGAAGAAGTAATGGAGAACCCATCAATGATCAATGGAAGCGATTATTTTCACTTTCTGGTGTGTGTTTTACTTCTCTATATTTATTGCTTTTAAGCATTGTCTTTAGAATTAGAGGGTTTGTAATCATGGCTTTGGTTAATATAAATGGTTTGACGAATGTTTCTTTGTTTTAAACAAAAGAAACTGAAAGAAGTTACGCAGAAGCCATCAATGGAGGTCCCAACCCCACCAATGATCCATGGCATCGATGGTTTTCAGTCTCAGGTGCGTGTTTTGTTTTAAGCATCGTTAAATGAAATATTAGAAGCCACAAAATCGTCTCGATTATGGTGGGAATCGGACGATTTTTGTTGGTCGGGGTAGGATATTTCATACAGTACCAAATGGTTTGGCTTAGTTTTTACATTCGAAACTGGTCAGATTTACTACTATGTACTATTTACATTTCAGTTCGGCGTTTTATATATCTTAGTCGTGCGGTTTCATATAATTGAGTTATGTAACAAAGCAATACATTGAGGCGCAAATTCTCTATGTTGAATTTGAAATTTGGAATTTAAAGTTTGCATATTCTCATAGTAATCAATTAATAAAGAATTTCCATGTAACAAGGATGACTTGAAAAGTCAAACTGTGTCATATTATATGATGCCTCCATTATTTTGAGGGTCCCACAAAATACGAACATTAAATGTTAAAAACAAGTCTTTACTTATGTTTTGGCACATGTTGCTTCCATCACAGAAATCAAATGACTTGAGTCGTGAAAAGAGTAACATCATAGAAAACCATAATTTCTCTAACGGTTTGGACTCGTGGCATGCAAACTGCTGTGATGCCTTTTTATCGGTCCAAGAAACTAGACCAAAATCATGCAAGCATCATGTTGTTGTTACAAACAGAAGCCAAAACTGGCAAGGCTTAGAACAAGACATCACTCACAAGATTTCCTCCGGTTCTACTTACATGGTTTGTGCTCGTGTTGGAGTTTCCGGGACCAAACTTCAAGGCAACGCTGAAGTCATTGCGACCCTCAAACGTGAATACCAACACTCCGGCCCCAAATATTATAACATCGCAAGGTGTGTCAATTTTTATGTCCTTTTTGTTCTTTTTGATGCTTATTGGTTAGACGAGTTGGGGGACAGTTCTTCGTTCAAATTGGGTTTATGTTGATACAAGTCGTCACTTATTAGTATGTATCCGAGTGACAGTCGTTGGGTTTGGCGCCCATTGCTAAGTAAATGAGTAGAAACAAGTTGATCCTTTTACATGTAACCAGGGGCGTAGCATAGTGGGGGCCGGAGGAGGCGGCCGACCCCTCAAACTTTTCGCTCAGTAGTGGAGAGTATGTAGTTTTCGTATAGAAATTTTTGGGTATACGTTTATCCTTAGAGTATCCCCATTACCTGATAAAAGGATCTTGTCAGTATCAGTATAAAAAATCTTTCCTTCGTCTCAAGCTTCGCCATTACATGTAACCAGGTCAAAACATACACCTTGTTGTTGCAGGACCACTGTTTCCAAGGGAAAATGGGAGAACTTGGAAGGTACATTCGTGTTGAGGGATAAGCCTGATCGTGTGGTGATTTACTTGGAAGGGCCGAATCCTGGAGTTAACATTCTCATCGAATCGGTTTTAGTCTTCACTCATGTAAGTCAACCAGAAGCAAAACAATTTTTCATCATAATGTTTCAATGAGTATATTTGAAATCCCTCGGCAGAGTTGGCAATACCTCCTCATTTTCTTAAATAAAAAGGGGTCAATTAAGTTGTATTTTGCTCTCTAAGGTTCAAATCCTGAAAACCAAAAAAAAGTAATAATAATAACTTTAAAGATAATGTGATGTCACATGTCACATTTTTTTTCAAGTTTTAACCTATGAGTTATTTCGATTTCATATTATTGTCATTCAAGTTACAGGATAAAATCTTCCCATGTGTATACACTGCTGACGACAACATCATACTGAACCCGGATTTTGAGGATGGAGTTAACAACTGGTCCGGAAGAGGGTGCAAGATTGCTGTACATGCCTCCATGGGGGATGGCAAAATCATTCCTAAATCGGGGAAGTTCTTCGCATCGACATCAGAACGTACCCAAAGTTGGAACGGGATTCAACAAGATATTAGCGGAAAAGTTCAACAAAAACTTGTGTATGAAGTCACCGCATTCGTTAGAATCTTTGGCAACAATGTTACTAGCTCGACTGTTAGAGCCACATTGTGGGTTCAGACCCCTGATTCCCGTGAACATTACATCGGCATTGCTAAGTTGGTTTCTTTTCATAATCTCTATTAACTATTCATTGTTTAGGCCTTGTAGTTTAAAAATTTTATGGCTCAAATACAACAACAATAATAATAATATATAATAATAATAATAATAATAATAATAATAATAATAATAATAATAATAATAATAATAATAATAATAATAATAATAATAATAATAATATATACTTTGACCCAGTTGAGATAAAACATTGCCCCAACTATTAGAATTTTTGGGTTGGTTCACAAGGCAAAGTGCGCAATGCGTAGCAAACGCCCTTTAGCGACACTTTTCCGACAAAACTGATTTTATTATCTAGGAAACTTTTTACCACAAACCAACAACATTTTTTCTACGCATTTCTGATGCGTAACTTCCTTCACATTACCTCCACCATATTTTCCAAAGCGTTTTCGAGTTTCGACACTTATGCCTGTTTGTTTGGCACTGAAGCACGCAAGCAACGGATTCCGATTGGGTACAATTGCAAGGAAAATTTCTTTTAAACGGGTTGCAGTCGAAGGTGGTGGTATATCTCGAAGGTCCGCCTCCAGGCACTGATATTCTTGTTGACGGCTTCATCGTTAAGCATGCCGAGAAAACACCTCCGTCACCGCCTCCCGTCATTGAGGTTCTTAACTAAACTTAATTTAAATAAATATCCTCTTCACATTTTACTCCCTATTAATTCATTTGTTTTAATAATCTTCATGCAGAATCCGGATTATGGAGTTAACATCATCACGAATAGTAATCTTAGCGATGGAACAAACGGGTGGTTCCCACTCGGTAACTGTTCATTAAATGTGGTGACCGGTTCGCCTCATATACTCCCACCGGCTGCGCGAGACACCCTGGGGCCACACGAGCCGTTAAGCGGTCGTTGTATACACACGACCAACCGGACCCAGACTTGGATGGGTCCGGCTCAGATGATCACGGACAAAGTGAAGCTATTTGTAACCTACCAAATATCAGCATGGGTTCGGCTCGGTCCTGGAGCCAGTGGTCCACAGAATATAAATGTGGCTCTTGGGGTTGACAGCCAGTGGGTGAATGGTGGTCAAGTGGAGATCAGTGATTCTAACCAGTGGCATGAAATTTGTGGGTCATTTAGAATTGAAAAGCAACCGGCGAAAGTGATGGTTTATATTCAAGGACCAGCGCCTGGAGTCAGTTTCAAGCTGGCTGGACTTCAGATCTTTGCTGTGGATCGTCAGGCCAGATTTAGGCACTTAAGGCGACAAACCGATAAGGTAAAACTAAAAGTATACTCTAAATATCTAACAAACGTTTACATCAAAAGCTCATAAATTTATTAAAAGTGTAAACTGACAAAATGGTGTTTGGTCATTTTTTCTTTATCCAAAACTCAAATCTTTTGAATTTTGGTCACTTTGGTTTTGAATTTGTTGCCATTGCATCCAAAAACAAAATATGATCAGATTTTTCACTTAACATTCAACTCTTTTGTCTTTTTTTTTCTCCCTTTTAATGAAGGTTAAAATCTGGTCAGATTTTTTTAATTTGTTATAATAAAACATTAAAAGACCATTTTGCCCTGCACTAAAAGGGCCGAAAAAGACAAAAAGTTGGATGTTAACGGCAAAATCTGATTAAATTTTGATTTTGGATGGAAATGCAATAAAATTGAAACTATAGAGATACAAATTCAAAAGTTTGAAGTTTTGGATTAAAGTGAAAAAAGTAACCAAATCTCAAAGACCAATTTGTCAGTTTACTCTTATTAAAATTTTCATCGACTCATTTTCTTTTAAAACGGAAAACTCCATTTTAATAATTTGTAAAGGTTGAACTTTTTTAAAATACACTTTGTGAACTTCTTAAAAAAATAGCTTGTAACCCATTTGAACAGCATGTTCATTTAAAAAATGTTAGTGAAAAGTTTCTATTGGTTATGTAAGATGATATCTATTGTATTTAAAGCTAGAAAAATTAATAAAACAGTATTCGTTATTGTGCTAGTGCTACTAAGCGAAGTCAACGAAAAAAAGGAAAAAAAATCACAACTACTTATGAGTATTCTATACGAGTTTAGCAACTTGAATACTTTTTATGTTAAAAGAAATATTACTAATAAAAAGTTAGAAGGTGTGTTGTTGTTTATTCTACGAACCATTTTTTGTTCTACTATATATTTCTTTACAAATCGTATTTAACCCATTTTTTTATACATTTAACATATGTTTTCTTAAATTGTAAGACAGATTCGTAAACAAGATGTAACCCTGAAATTTCCGATCCCAGACTCAAGCAGTATGTACCCAACGATGGTAATAGTGAAACAAATTCAAAACAGTTTCCCGATCGGATCATGCATAAGCCGAACAAACATTGATAACGAAGACTTCGTCGCTTTTTTTGTTAAAAATTTCAACTGGGCCGTGTTTGGAAACGAGCTCAAATGGTACTGGACCGAGTCGCAAAAAGGGAACTTAAACTACCAAGACGCCGATGATCTTTTAAAACTATGTGACGATAACAACATCTCGGCTCGAGGGCATTGTATCTTTTGGGATGTTGATAACACGGTTCAAGATTGGGTCAAGAACCTTAACAAAACCGACCTAGGCGCAGCCGTCCAGAACCGGTTGACTAGCTTACTTAACCGATACAAAGGTAAGTTCAAGCATTATGATGTGAACAATGAAATGCTTCACGGCTCCTTCTACCCAAGCCGGTTGGGCCAAGATATACGAGCCAACATGTTCAAAACCGCGAACCAGTTGGACCCATCAGCCACGTTGTTTGTGAATGATTACCATGTTGAAGACGGGTGTGACACGAGATCCACACCCGAGAAATACATATCACAGATTCTTGATTTGCAACAACAAGGTGCACCAGTTGGTGGGATTGGGATACAAGGGCATATCGATAGTCCGGTGGGTCCAGTCGTTTGTTCGGCTCTTGACAAACTAGGATGTCTCGGACTCCCTATCTGGTTCACCGAGCTTGATGTGTCATCTACAAACGAGTACATTCGAGCAGATGATTTGGAGGTTATGTTTCGTGAAGCTTTTGCTCATCCCGCGGTTGAAGGGATTATGATTTGGGGGTTTTGGGAGTTGTTTATGAGTCGCGAAAACTCGCATTTGGTTGATGCTGAAGGTGAGATTAACGTAGCCGGGAATCGGCTTCTTGAGCTCAAAAAAGAATGGTTGTCACATAGTCATGGACATGTTGATGATAAGGGCGAATTTTGTTTCCGCGGGTTTCCTGGGACTTATGAGGTTATTGTCGTTACAGATGGCAAGAAAATGGTCAAGAAATTTGTGGTCGAGAAAGGTGATGTTCCGTTGGTGGTGCCCATAAATCCTTAAGCGATTGCATTGTTGTTTAAATGAAGTGTTTTCGTTGTATGTGTTGTGTTTGTGTAAGGTGGTGGCTTAATAAAGGAAATGAATTGGAATAGTGGTTACATTTATGTAACTGTTTGAAACAAAATATTTTAACGAGTGTCTTATATTTTCTTGTAAACTCATACAATGGATATATGCATATTTGCATTCTAAACAAAAACCCAATGTAGGTTGCATTTGGGTTAATTCAAGTTGGTGTAATCGGTAATCACGTTTCCAAATGGGCTGCTAAAACGAGTTTTTTTTTATTTTTTATTTTTTAATTTTGGGCTACTAGTTTATAATGCTTTTGGGCTACTAGCTAACGGGTTGCTAATACTGGGAGTGTTAAAATAAATACTCCCTCCGTCCCATTAAATGTGTCTTATTTTGAATTTTCAAAGTCTTTATTTTTAAACTTTGACTTTAATTATATACTTTTTGTGTTATATAAAACTTGGTGAAAATTAATCCGATAAAAACACTTGTAAAACACACTTAAATCATATAACTTTCATCAAGTATTATCTAACACAAACAAAATTATTTAAGGTCAAAGTTTATAGATAAAGACTTTGAAAATTCAAAATAGGACACTTTTAATGGGACGGAGGGAGTACTATCTAACTAATGATTATGGGCGACTAATCAGACAGATCATTAAGTTTTTAATTCGGTATGAAGGTGTTTATTTTATCACTCAATAACATTTACATAATTTTAAAATTATATATTTAACCGATGATCAAACGAACTCGAGTACCGAAACATGGGGTAGTAGTTTAGATGAAAACAAATCAGTTAGAGTTGTATTTTATCGAAACAGGTCAAATGAATAACATTTCTTTTAATTAAAAAAAGGTGAAATGATCAAATGGGTCAAAAATATTCAGATGCTTACAATGTTCTTGTATTAAAAAAAGCTTATATCATTTTTTGAAAATATTTTTCAGTAATCATATATAATACATCAAAATTAGTCAGCCTAACGTCACCCAACCAATTTTGGCCTATCAGCCAAACAAAGATATCCCCCTAAAGTAAAGTTACAAAATGACTCAACATTAACAAGCGTAAAAAACAAAAACGATTACTGTCAAATTTTACAAACACAACTATGAAGTATCTGCCCTCGACTGGTAGCCCGAACCATGTTGTTGACCGAGTGAGACAGGGTCACATGTAAATCTCTTGGTCGTCCCATCACATTATGAAAATTTGATGGATAGTTTTGATCACATGCTTCAGTTTGTTCCATTTTTCACCATTATACTTGCACATTGGATATATATCAAATCTTTGGCCTCTTTTGAAACCTTTGGTTCCGCGGGGAATTTAAAACACATCCTTCAAGTTATGATCTTGCGACATGTCATCCTTGGATAATCATAAAAAAAGGGATAACCAATAAGGATTTCATACATGATTACCCTAAGTAACCACCAATTGCCTAAAGATCCAAGGTCGTGCATGGACAGGCGAAATTCTTGTCAGTTCTCGAAGCTTCTACAATTTGTCTTTAGCTAAGCACGAGCATGCCTAGGTGTGCACGACCGTGCCTTTGCATATCTTGGACTTTTGTTCACCATTCTTGGGTTGAGTTGTTGACTTTGTGCTTCTCGGTATTGTGCACGACCGTACCCAAAGCCGGGCACAGTTGTGCCTATCTGGGGACTTGCTGATTTCTTTAGAATCTTGGGTTTTTTCTTCATTTATGCTCATTTTCACTTCTTTTCATCCAGAGAGCTTAGAAACCTGCATTTGTCAAGCAGGACCGATTTAGGTAGCATTTGCAACTGAAAAGTCATAAAAGTACTTGAAATTAGGAGGTAATTATGCACTAAAAACATGTATAATTGATGGCACATCATAAACCCCACACTTAAACATTGCTTCTCCTCAAGCAATCAAGCAAGTTAGTTTTCGAAAAATAGTAGGTGATCCCGACATCTTGGACATTACCTACCTACAATGAGTTACAAATTACTAATATGTTTGAGGTAATGATGAATCATGGCATGCCTACTAAAAATTTGTTATACTTAGTCTTACACACGTCACAATGTTCACTAACTCTTGGCTATGTTTGGGGGTGAGTTTTTATGGGTGTAACACTCAAGTTAATCCAAATGCATGCATGAGTCAAAGACCTGTATGCAAATCATATCTACACCAATTACTTAGCAAATTTGCATGAATCAAGAGGGCTTCTTTGGGTGATATGATAGAGTATATGGTGGTTAATGGATGGCGAGTGAGTGAGATATGGTCAATGCTTTTCATAGAACACTAGATAATGATCCTTTTGAAGTGGTTGAAATAGTGCTAGTGACTCTTTTAAGGTCGGATTGTCAAGACCATTCCAAAACTCATTTTTCCTAATTTCCTTCAATGGGCGATACTTCTACTATCCTCTCTTTTCGAACCATTTTGCGAGTTATGGCCTAATAGCATCCAATAGGACTAGCTTCATACCTACTTCTTGTAAGAGTCGTTTCTTCTTGGTGACACTCTTTGGGGAAATGTGGCTCAAAAATTGATTCCACTTCCTTCTTTGATTCTCGCTTTGTGTTGTGTGGTTTTCCTCTTTATTTTGATACCAAAGACTTTGTTGTTGTCTTATGGTAACGGCGCCAAAAACTTTAGGGATATGTGTTTACCAAAAACTACTCTCTCTCTGTTTTTTTTTTAAGTTTTGGTTCCACAAATTTCTTGAGCTTTCCTTCATGGCTTTGATAATTTATACTTTGATGGATAATTGCCAAAAAAAACTTGGTGTTGTAATGCCAAAACTTGATATTCTTTGAAGAGTTCTTTTCCATAATTTTGATATTATCCTTGTAGATCCTTGATGGCTAAAAGACTTCTTTGTGAACTTGAATCTCTTTCAAACCCATTCTTTATGAACCAGTCCTAGGTAATTCTTATGAAAGCATGACTTTGTGTGGATAATTGGGTGACTGAAGCAATGAGGTTAAAGCTCAAAGGGTTATCTAAGTGGATGATTATGATAGGTGAATTTAGATGGATAAGTGAAGGTTGATAATCCTAAGTGCCTCCATCCTTTTCATGCAAGATTTACCTAGATCATGGCATTGGAAATGCATAAGTCACACAAGTTCTAACAATGTAATGCAATGGATGATTTTACTCTCTATTTCAAATGAATGAGCATGTGATTAAGTATGTATGATTAATGCTCATTTAAAGCTGAAAGTTCTCACATGTAAGTCATTGGAATATGGTAAAGTGTAAAATCTAAGCATAACCTTTATTCATTCTACTTGTCATGACTCTCATTACCCTACTTGATTATTTTTATTGAACTCAAAGGGTTTGAACATTCTTAAATTTTGGGAAGATTATTGGTCCTTATGATATTTAGTGAAGACATGCTTTAGCTTATAAGTGAGTGCTCACGCTGAGAGTTCCCGGGTAAGAGTGACGGGTTTGATTATGTGGATTTGTACGAATACTCTAGCCTTAGACAGATAACTCGATGTACGGGTACTCACCCTTCCAGATTGCACGTGTTTTATAATTTGGACTTCTAATCTTTTGAAAAACAGTTTTAAATAGTGCTAGAATCGATTGGATAAAAATGCAAGTTTTTAAGATTTGAAAAACTAATTTAAGTATTTTTAAGCAAGATTTAATAGAATGTTTCTCGGAAAATCAAGCACGGGTGTGCATGGGGGTGCATGACCGTGCTTAGCTGTTTATGCTACTATTCAATTTTTCAAAATCATTTTTAGTTGTTTCCCACCCCATACTTAGATTTGTGCATTGTCTCCAACGTAATAATGCACGAAAATGATGAGTGTTAAGGGTAAAGAAAATAGTACTCCCCTGGTCAAGTCCTTGTTTAATGCGTGTGGTCGATTTTCGCAGCCATCTTTCCACTTTTGTAATAGACTTAGCTTTCAGTTGAGAGAAACACTTGGCATGACTTAGATAGATAATTAAAAACTACAAAAGATAAAAATAAAGAAGAAAGAAAAAGCTACTTGTCCCAGTATTGAGAAGGCATACCTTGGTGGAAGAAGTAATTCAAGAGTAATCATGAAAAGCAAACCTTAAGTTCTTGAGTTAGCTCGACCGTATGCACCAACTTCTCAACTTATTCATCATCGGGCTATTCTCGGAATCGTTACTTTATACTAGATTGTGGTATGTAGTGGAAAAATTTTGCGACCGTGTGGTTTGTAGATAAGTCACGCCACCAGCACTTGAAATTCCCAGACCGAACTTCACAAAGGTCAAGTAGAGAAGAAGGTGATCACCTCGATAAGTCATATTGGCCACATATGGTTTGCTAGAAGTGTGTCGATTCTCCCAAGTGAAGTGGTCCTTAGAGTGATATCCCTTATCTTGTGAAGAAGCAAAAGTTTGTTTTATCACAAGTTGGTTATCACTTGTGCGAAGAAGTGGATGTGGTATATGTTCTTTGAGCTCATCTATTGCGCATGTGATGTGTTGATCGTGAAGTTTGGTTTTTCATATGATGATGCCTTTGCTGTAGCAAGAACTTCATTCTGGTCAACCCATCCTTCCTTTTCCCCCATACATGATGCACCTACCAACTCATTCATGCCCTTAAGTTCTTCACACGAAATTTCAACCGCATGTCCGTCTTGAGTTTCATTTACCTTGAGTGATGCTTGGTGACTTATTAAAACTACTTTATTAAGGTTGACTTGTTCTTCATACTATTTATGGCTAGCCTTAGATAGGAGAGTCCTCTTGTCAAAAACATCTTTTGGTCTAATTATCATCTCCCCAAATTTGGAACCACCACTTTGATTGGTGTTGGTTTCTTGAAACTTCTCTTGATATTGTAGTTGAACTGGATCTATGTCTGTGAAATGGGAAGGCTCCTCTTTTGGCGTATACCACTCGATGATTTGAGCTTTAAGTGCTATTCTTTCGTCTTTACTCAACCCGCTGTTTGGAGGGTGTGCACAACCGTGCCTATCCTTGGGCACGGGTGTGCAAGGATGGTTGACAGTTTCTTCTTCGGCCGAACAGACTTGTATTTCTTCCATTGGAGGGTCCATAATTTTTAAAGAATCATTTTGACCATGACTTGAGTAAAGCCTTGGGAAATGGTTCTTTATTTCTTTCTAGTAACAAAGTGACTTGTTTTGACTCCACGGATCGGTTTCTAGAGATAAATAAAGAGGTGGTGATTAAGGAGGTTGTTCTTCATTATGGGGCTCGACCTCATACATACTTTTTATTTCATCCAAATATTGTAATGACTTTGCCGGGCTCCAAAATCGGGTTTGGGAATGGAAGGTGGGCTAGGTTGTAACAACTCATATCAAAAGTTCTATTTATTATATTATTTTATTCAATAGGAAACCCTAATTAAGAAACCTAAGTGATTCTGAGTAAACCCTAAAATTTTCAGAACAATCAGAATTAGGATCAGGGCCCCTAAAACTCATGGGGGGGGGGGGGGTAAAATCCCGTTAGTATTATCCACACAGTTTTACGTGTGAAATGAATTAGCATGCAAAACCAACTCAGGAAGCCTACTGGGACACGGGGCTACCCTATGGTAGGGGAGCACCCGTCGCGCCACGCGAGGGAGCCATTTTTCAAGTATAAATATAGGGGTCTGTTTCAGGCAATTGTGCGTTAGTTCGACGTTCAAACTCAAATTGTACGTTGAGATATTGTCTAAATAGTCTCAAAACACACACAGATCACAAATTGCTGCCGCAATACAGGGTAATAACTCGATCGCTGCTACGATTCAATGTCCGATCGATTAAACTATCCAATGGATGTTTAAGTGCTGCCCACATTAGGGTTTATGCTTTGTCATTCGTCGTTAATTCGATGGATGTTTAAGTATTGCACTTTGTCATTCGTTGTGAGGGTTTTAACTCGTGAGTTATCGTAAATGTTGTATTAGTTACTGACCTAGTTTGTGTGCATTGTTATTTAAACTAGGTTAAAAGGCTAATCAGTAGGCTAGGCTCTGCTCAAATTAAATCTGCAATGTGAGTCATTCTCTTTTTATCAAAGTACTTTATAAATTCTTAAATGTTTTTAAAGTTATAATTACAGGGATTAAGTCTTTGTAATCTCCATATTACAGCCGGTATGTGGGGTTTTGTATACATTACTTGATAATCTTCACCATTGGACAACGAGTTAGCCAATGGGTGATATGACCATAGTCACAGAAACGAGTCGAGTGACAAATACCGAGGGTAGTTGGTTGATATAGAAACATTGTAATCGCTCTTAATACTGTAAATTATAACAAACGAGTCATTTTCATAAAAAGAATGATTCACCAGTATTTCCCGCTGACAAAACCTTTTTCAAACATGTTTCAGGTGATCTGTTGTGATCAAGGAAAAGTGCCATGAAGCACTACAAGCTTAAGGAAGTGGCTCAATATAAAATAAAGAAACATGTTTTGTAAAAATAAAGATTTCTCCGTGAAATCATATGATTGTAAATTACCGGGGTTTTATCCCGAGTTGTGAAATAAAATAATCGGGAAATTGAAGTTTTAAAAAGATCCTGATGAAATCTTCCGCTGTTAAATAAATACCACGGGATTTTCTGTCCCGCAGCTCCGGAAACGGGTAAAACCGGGTCGGGGGCCGTGACAGAAAAAGGTGGTATCAGAGTCACTGATTTAAGCCAATTAAGTATTTAGAAAATACTTAATTTTTACTGATTGCCATTATGTGTTTTATTATTTGAATATTTGTGTACAGTATGGGTAAGCAAAAGCTTTCAAACATCTATCTTAAATTAGATAGGTCATCAAACAAGAAGGGAAGTTCATCTCAAACAAAACCCTATGAAAATCCTGAAGAAGGAATATTTGTCCGCAAGGCACAATATGAGGAACCACTTTCTCCTAATAAAAGAAATTTGATTATTAGGAAAAGTCAAGATAAACTAAAGAAATCCAAAGGAAGGAGAGTTAACCAGAAAACCCAAGAACTAGGCAGTAACCCTCCATGGGAAGACAAGTTAGATGGAAAATGGGCAGATCTCTATATGCTAGCCACTGTTGCAATAAATGCAAATCTTTAAATACTTTGACTCAAGATTTAGCATCCTTATCACCTACAAGCCAGAAGCTTTACCCAGTAAATAAATAAGTTTATAATAAAACTTAATATGTTTTAATTGTCAGTTGTTTTTGTATTGAATTAGTCACACGGTATGTAATAATATTTAAAAGGTTATTTATTAAATTTTGTTATAAAATTTTAACTTAGTAATTTTGTATTTTATGTGCTAAACAGCATGAGTGACTTGTCTGAAGCCCTTCAAAATCTAAATCTCTATCCAGTAAAAATAGAGGTTTCCAGAGATTTCAATAGGTATATCCCTGATATAGAAGAACCTATGGAATTCAATGCTCCACCTCCGAAAAAGTCAAAAACTCAGAAAAGAAAGAGATATGTATGGGGGAGGCATGTACGTAGGAAAAAGCCAGCCAAGAGACTTTCCAAAATAGAAAATCCATTAGACAAAGGGAAGGGGATTGAAGTCGGGGACGGATCTAGGCAGATGGAAATACAATTTGAAGAATATTCTAGGCAGATGGAAATGGAATTTGGAGAAGGTGCTAGGCAAACCCAGAGAGAAATTGGGGAAAGCTCTAGACAGATTGAGGAGTTACCATTTCAGGAAAAATTAGATCGTGCATTGGCAAGCTGTGATGTTGTCAGGCCTATTAATAATAATAATTTATACTCTTATCCTGTCAACAATCAACTCCCTATAAACTTAGAACCAGCAGTCCCAGAACCAATAATCCACACCCAACCTCTAGGAATGGATGAATGGTGGACTAATGATTGGCAGTTCCAAAACCTGCTCAACAGTCCTTATTCCTTTCTTCCTCAGTTCGACCCAGAACCAATGCCAAACCCACCAATGAGCAATGAGAATTTAGCTGAACTCCACCACTTTGGTGAGGAGTTGGTGGATGCAGGAAATAGGATCAGGGAAGTAGGAGAACAGATCTCCTGGAAGTACGATGAGAGGGAGCACCGTTACTAAATTACCATCTGACGAGGGATAGTATGGTGTGAGAATGTGAAACTGTTGTTGTAAAATAAATAAATAGAATGTAGCTTGTGAAATAACCTAAAATAAAACCTTGTAAGATAAAAGTGTGTATGGACGCATATTATATATATAAAATGGGAATCTAGAAAGCGATAGTTTTGACTATATGTGCATTGTGAAATTTGTATGATGGTTTTGTGTATAATTGTTAATTATTTGATACTAATAAATTATATATTAATTATCAGATGGAAAACGCTAATAATGAACCAGTAAATGAGGTTAACCAACCTGAGCAACAACCTGGGGATCAATTTATGACTAGGCAAGATATAGAAAATATCGTTGCTCAAGGAATAGCCAATGCTATTCCAGCAATACTTACTGCTGCCCAGAAACCTGTTGAACCTCAACAAATCGTTCATAGCAAACGTATTTCTGAAGATAACTTCAGTAATAGCATAAACGGAGGCGGTAATCATACTAATCATGATAATGAACCACTGCAAGCTCCACTCCCTAAGAAAATGAAAGCTGCAACACCTGGTTGCACTTACAAAGAATTTCTTGCTTGTAAACCCATGAAATTTGGAGGCAATGAAGGAGCGACTGCAGCACTGCGTTGGTTCGAGAAAACCGAGGCAGTGATTATAATCAGTAAATGTGCCGAAAACGACAAAGTTATGTACGCATCGAATCTTTTCAAAGAAGGGGCGCTAGAATGGTGGAACACGGTACTTCAAGCTAAAGGAAGAACTGTGGCTTATGCCATGAACTGGGAAGAATTTAAGAATATTGTAGAAAGAAAATTCTGTCCCGAATACGAAAAAGATCAAATGGCAAATAAGTTCCTAAATCATCGTATGACGGGTGTAGATTGTCGTAGTTATACTTCGACATTCTTTGAATATGCAAGAGTAGTACCAACACTGGCTTCGCCAGAACCAGTCCTCATTTCTCGCTATATTTGGGGATTGATTAGTGAAATCCGCAATATCGTTAAAGCTGCGAGACCTCGCACTATTGACGATGCGGTAGAATTAGCTAACACCCTAACTGATGAACTGGTGCGCACAAGAGATGATAACAGGAAAAAGGAACTGGCTCAGAAAATTACCCAAGGATTTCGTATGGGTAATAATAACAATTTCAAAAGAAGAGGAACGGGACAATCCTCAACCCTGCCATTCTGCAAGAATTGCAAAAAGAAACATTATGGAAGATGTAGTGTAACCTGCAATTTTTGTAAAATGGTAGGACATCGTGAAGAAAATTGCAGAAAGAAAACCATAGTCTACCATAGTCTGCTATAACTGTGGAGAAAATGGGCATTTCAAACCAGAATGTCCTAAATTGATCAAACCAGCAGACAACAAAGCCAAGCCGGCCGATGGAGCTACTAAAAAGAATGTTCGAGCCTTCCAATTAACTACTCAAGAAGCAGAGCTAATTCCGGACGTGATAGCTGGTACGTTCTTAGTTCACAACATTTACGCAAAAGTATTATTTGACTCTGGTGCAAACCAAAGTTTTATAAATACTTCATTCTGCCAAGCTCTTAACTTACCTTTAACCAACCTTAGGCAGATTTTTACTGTCGAAACGGCAGACGGAAATTCTGTTAGCATAGATAAGGTTTTGCAAAAAGAAAATATAGAACTGTTAGGATATAAATTTCATGCAAACCTATTACCTATGAAATTAGCTGAATTCGATGTAGTATTAGGAATGGATTGGTTAGTAGCCAACCATGCTCGAATTCTTTGTGATCAGAATTCTATAGAAATTCAGGCACCTACCGGAGAAGTAATCATGATTACAGGAGATAAACCACGTAAGCCCATGAAATTCATATCAGTAATGAAAGTTGCTAGTTATGAACGAAAACAAGGAATAGTGTATACGATTTCGGTAGTCATTAGCACTAAGGGTAAAGAACTTAAGGAAATTCCTGTAGTCTCAGAATACCCAGATGTATTCCCCGAAGAACTCCCGGGATTACCAACCGATAGGGAAGTAGAATTTAGGATTCATCTAATTCCAGGAACTACACCGATAGCCAAGGCACCTTATCGGTTAGCACCTACAGAAATGTTAGAACTGAAAAAGCAATTAGATGAATTACTAAGTAAAGGATTCATACAACCTAGTTCATCCCCGTGGGGAGCACCAGTGTTGTTTGTAAAGAAAAATGATGGTTCAATGAGAATGTGTATTGATTATAGAGAATTGAATAAGGTTACAATTAAGAATCGATACCCATTACCTAGGATTGATGATCTTTTTGATCAACTCCAAGGAGCTAGATATTTTTCTAAGATCGACTTACGCTCCGGATATCATCAATTGACGGTACAAGAAGAAGACATACCTAATACTTCTTTCAGAACTAGGTATGGTCATTATGAGTTTACAGTCATGCCCTTCGGATTAACGAATGCACCTGCTGCATTCATGGACATGATGAATAGGATCTGTAAACCGTATTTGGATAAATTCGTAATTGTCTTCATAGACGATATACTTATTTATTCCAAAAGTCAAGACGAACATTGTAAGCACTTGCATGCACTCTTAACTTTGTTAAGAAAAGAAAAGCTTTATGCCAAATTCTCAAAGTGTGAATTTTAGTTGCAAGAAGTGCAATTCTTAGGTCACATGGTGAATCACGACGGCATTCATGTAGATCCTTCTAAAATAGAAGCGATTACCAAATGGAAGGTTCCGCAATCTGCAATGGAAATTAGAAGTTTTATAGGTTTAGCTGGATACTATAGACGGTTTATTAAGGATTTTTCCAAAATAGCTGTACCATTAACTAAGCTAACCTGTAAAGCAATTAAGTTTAAATGGGGACCTAAGCAAGAAGAAGCTTTTAAGATTCTAAAACATAAGTTAACAAATGCTCCAATCCTAGCTTTACCAGAAGGGACTGAAGATTTTGAAGTTTACTGTGATGCTTCAAAAC
This sequence comes from Helianthus tuberosus, assembly GCA_030545235.1. Taxonomy (NCBI): domain Eukaryota; kingdom Viridiplantae; phylum Streptophyta; class Magnoliopsida; order Asterales; family Asteraceae; genus Helianthus; species Helianthus tuberosus. The sequence goes on along the minus strand of CM060403.1, from coordinate 94,298,676 downwards.
TAGGATTTGGATGTGTGTTAATGCAACGCAAGAAGGTAATTGCATATGCTTCAAGGCAATTGAAAAAGCACGAAGAGAACTATACACTTCATGACTTAGAGTTAGACGCCATAATTTTTGCCCTTAAGATTTGGAGACATTATCTGTACGGAAGTAAGTTTACTATCTATACAGATCACAAAAGTTTAAGGTATATATTTGGGCAAAAAGAATTAAACATGAGGCAAAGGAGATGGATGGAAATCCTAAGTGACTACGACTGTGATATTCAGTATCACGAAGGAAAGGAAAATGTAGTTGCAGATGCCTTAAGTCGTAAATATCATGAAAAGCAAAAGCGAGTTCGTGCTCTCAGATTAAATCTACAATTAGATTTAATAGAACAATTGAAGAATGTTCAAGAAACAGCAATCAAGGATGATGCTGAAGGAATGAAGGGACGAATAAAAGAATTAGAGCAAGGAAATGATGGAATGTGGAGATTTCATAAGAGAAGAATTTGGGTACCTAAGCAGGGAGAATTAAGAAATAAGATTTTAGAAGAAGCCCATAAATCTAGGTATACCATACACCCTGGAAACAATAAGATGTACCAAGATTTAAGAAATAATTTCTGGTGGATAGGCATGAAAAAGGATATAGCTAGATATGTTTCTAAGTGTCTTACTTGTTCACAAGTTAAGGCAGAACACCAGAAACCTGCAGGGCTACTACAACAATTAGAAATGCCATTATGGAAATGGGAACTCATAACAATGGATTTTGTTACTAAGTTACCCAAAACAAGAAAAGGTAATGATGCGATTTGGGTAATTGTGGATCGATTAACCAAATCAGCTCATTTCCTACCTATGAAAGAAACCTTTAGCATGGAAAGGTTGGCAAAATTATATGTAGATGAAGTCGTATCCTTACATGGAGTTCCACTCTCCATTGTATCAGATAGGGATAGTCGTTTTACTTCTCACTTCTGGAAAAGTTTCCAAGAAGCTATGGGAACCCGACTAAATTTAAGTACGGCATATCATCCTCAGACAGACGGACAAAGTGAAAGGACAATCCAAACTCTAGAAGATATGCTCCGAACATGTGTAATAGATTTTGGTGGAAACTGGGATGATCACTTACCGTTAATTGAATTCTCCTATAACAATAGCTATCATTCAAGCATTGAAACTGCCCCATTTGAAGCATTGTATGGAAGAAAGTGTAGAACTCCAGTTTGTTGGGCAGAAATAGGAGAAAGTCAATTATCAGGTCCGGAGATTGTGCAAGAAACTACAGACAAAATTACACAAATCAAGGAAAGACTAAAGACGGCTCGGGATCGTCAAAAGAGTTATGCAGACAATAGAAGGAAGCCATTGGAGTTCCAAGTTGGAGACAAAGTATTATTGAAAGTTTCTCCTTGGAAAGGAGTAGTACAATTCGGTAAGAAAGGGAAACTAAGTCCAAGATACGTAGGACCATTTTCTGTGATCCAACGTATAGGACCAGTTGCTTATCAGTTACAACTACCAGAAGAACTGGCAGGAGTACATGATGTATTTCATGTATCCAACCTCAAAAAATGCCTATCAGACGAATCTCTGGTAGTACCTCTTCAAGATGTAGAGGTAAATGAAAAACTGAAATTCGTAGAGAAACCTCTTCAAATTGAAGATAGAAAGATCAAGTTTCTCAAGCACAAGAGACTAAAACTAGTCAAAGTCAAGTGGGATTCAAAGAGAGGAGCTGAATATACTTGGGAGTTGGAGTCAGAGATGAAGCGAAAGTATCCTCAATTATTCCAGTAAATCTCGAGGACGAGATTTTATTAAGGTGGGGAGGATGTAACAACTCATATCAAAAGTTCTATTTATTATATTATTTTATTCAATAGGAAACCCTAATTAAGAAACCCAAGTGATTCTGAGTAAACCCTAAAATTTTCAGAACAATCAGAATCAGGATCAGGGCCCCTAAAACTCCGGGGGGGGGGGGGGGTAAAATCCCGTTAGTATTATCCACACAGTTTTACGTGTGAAATGAATTAGCATGCAAAACCAACTCAGCAAGCCTACTGGGACACGGGGCTACCCTATGGTAGGGGAGCACCCGTCACGCCACGCGAGGGAGCCATTTTTCAAGTATAAATATAGGGGTCTGTTTCAGGAAATTGTGCGTTAGTTCGACGTTCAAACTCAAATTGTACGTTGAGATATTGTCTAAATAGTCTCAAAACACACACATATCACAAATTGCTGCCACAATACAGGGTAATAACTTGATCGCTGCTACGATTCAATATCCGATCGAGTAAACTATCCAATGGATGTTTAAGTGCTGCCCACATTAGGGTTTATGCTTTGTCATTCGTCATTAATTCGATGGATGTTTAAGTATTGCACTTTGTCATTCATTGTGAGGGTTTTATCTCGTGAGTTATCATAAATGTTGTATTAGTTACTGACCTAGTTTGTGTGCATTGTTATTTAAACTAGGTTAAAAGGCTAATCAGTAGGCTAGGCTCTGCTCAAATTAAATCTGCAATGTGAGTCATTCTCTTTTTATCAAAGTACTTTATAAATTTTTAAATGTTTTTAAAGTTATAATTACAGGGATTAAGTCTTTGTAATCTCCATATTACCGCCGGTATGTGGGGTTTTGTATACATTACTTGATAATCTTCACCATTGGACAACGAGTTAGCCAATGGGTGATATGACCATAATCACAGAAACGAGTCGAGTGACAAATACCGAGGGTAGTTGGTTGATATAGAAACATTGTAATCGCTCTTAATACTGTAAATTATAACAAACGAGTCATTTTCATAAAAAGAATGATTCACCAGTATTTCCCGCTGACAAAACCTTTTTCAAACATGTTTAAGGTGATCTGTTGTGATCAAGGAAAAGTGCCATGAAGCACTACAAGCTTAAGGAAGTGGCTCAATATAAAATAAAGAAACATGTTTTGTAAAAATAAAGATTTCTCCGTGAAATCATATGATTGTAAATTACCGGGGTTTTATCCCGAGTTGTGAAATAAAATAATCGGGAAATTGAAGTTTTAAAAAGATCCTGATGAAATCTTCCGCTGTTAAATAAATACCACGGGATTTTCTGTCCCGCAGCTCCGGAAACGGGTAAAACCGGGTCGGGGGCCGTGACATAGGTGATGAAGGTGGGTAAAAGAAAAGTGAAGCGAGTAGTGATGGTATATAAGGTAACGTGTCGAGAATCGACTGTTTAGGGTGGGTGATGGGTAAGAAAGTGGTTGAGGTAGAATATATGGTGGTGAGTTTTCAATGTGGTGTATTTCATCATAAGCGTTGTAAGGAAAAAAGTGAGGGTGTTGGAGGTTATGGCTCAAGTGGCCCATCTAAGGGCGGAGAATAGAAAATGTCTTCATTCTTCATAGGCTCCCACACATAAGAACACTCATAAATGACATATGGACCTCCAGAAAATTCACACACCCTTCTTTTGCACAATAAGCATCAAGATCGAGAAACTTCATCTCTATATATTGTGGACTTTGTGAGTCCATACCTACAAAACAAAACAAAAGACAAGATAGAAACAAAAGTTGAAAAATTAATCTTGTTAGTTGTCCAAAGTCTTTCTTAAAATAACGGTATCCCCGACAACGACGCCAAAAACTTGATGTGCGTTTTTAGCGTGTCGGTCTGATTCATTTAAGAACTCTAAGCACAATTAGGTGGGTTAACTTAATAGCTTTTAAAACATGTTTATCTAGCTTTAAATTTATAAGAAATTGTTATTACTTAGACTAAACACACACAATAGGTAAGTATATCTATCATTTGTAGTAAAGTTTATGTAAAAACCAAGTATCGAACCCAAAGGATAAGACATTTAATAGTTAACTTTAAAGTACTGATGTGTGCGAGGTGTGCATGATTTTTATTATATTTTTAAGCACTTTTCACTCTTTTATCAAGCTTTAAATTTATAAAACACGATATAACACTATCACTCTCTACAACACGCTAGGGTAAGTGTGTGGATTCGTTTCCGGATCGAATTTGAACTCCCAACACAATTGCGAAGAACACGTATCACGTGCGGAATCTGTGTACGTGTGTGGATCGACACAAGAACATGATAAACGATGATTCTAATGAATAATATGACAATACACCACCTTGAATCACCTAGAACAATAGTTTCTCTCTCTAGACCTTCAAAGCTTCAAATATTAAAAAAAAAAATCCTAAACATAAGGTTCCTATTTATAGGGTTCTCATAAGGAAGTTCTCCTTATTTACAATTATGCCATTCTCCTATATTTAACACTATAAAACCTTATTTTGATCAGTTTTCTGCTATGATTCGGGATTGATGGAAGTGATAGACATTATGCACTCACATACTCCCCTTTGGATATTACTACAGTCAATCTCGTAGCTTTCTGTCTTCTCTCTCTCTCTGGGTCTTCTAGAAGCTTTGAGATCTTTAGTACCACAGACTCCCTCTTTAAGCTCCTCTTGATTCTGCGTTCTGAATCAACTCCCCCTTTCGGTTGACTCTTTCTCCAGGCTCCCCCTTTCTTTAAGCTTCTGTGCTTTTCAGGATCGACACCTAGTTCTTCAATTACAAGCTCCCCCTTGCTTTGAGCTCGTCTTCAGACTCCCCCTTAGTCTTAGCTATCGGGATTATAATCTGGTTTAATATCTGAAAATCACAAACATATGACAGTGAAAGCTTTTTGAATGATAGTCTGGCTCTAAACAAAGATGTAACAATATGTAGCCTCCCAGAATTATCCGATTCTACTCCCCCTATCAGATAACTCTATATTTGACAATGAAAGCATTCAAAAACCTCACAGATAATCGTCCAAGTCCAAATTAATGACCTTGGAGATTTCACCAACTGTTTATGATTTTTCATTTAAAACTTCAAGTTTCAAATTAATGAACTTTTTTTTATTTTAAGAAACATGTTCAGCATACGTAGATTTTAAAACTAAGCATTCAGACATCGGTTGTCGAAAATAAAGAAGAAACAAAATCTTTTTGTATTTTTTCTGAAACATAAAGCAGTAAAGAAATATTTACAGACAATATTTTTGTTTGAGTTCGCGTCAGAGGATCATATCAATTTATGACAAATCACTAGCACCGTTGAGCTATAAACACTTTATGTTCTAAATGATTCACTTTGATTGTAAGTATACAGATCCATTTAAATTTTCACACAAAGTTCAACTGATTCGAGATACGAGATTTAGTGTTTTAAGCACTTAACTTATTCACGTGTCCCACCTCAGAATATACTCCCGTATCAAGATTCCCTAGAATCAGTCTTACAGGTGAATATATTATATTGATATATGTACTATGCGTTAGTGCGAGACCTTGAGAGCTCAGGTATGAATGTTAGGATCTGAGTTTCTTTAGATTGTGTTATTTAATAGAAATGGAAGATGAAACAGAGATTAATGTGCAGCGGAAATGAAATAAACTTTAACACACAATCAAAGAAGAATAGCTTTTAGCAAACATGATTTACATTAGTCTAAAGATTGTATCAATTACAAATATCAACTATGCATGTATGAGCTAACTGATTTGTTCGTACAAGATGACTTGGTGCAAAAGAGCTAATAGAACAGTACACGCACTCTTCTATTTGTAGTACAATCCAAACCACTGAGCATCTTGGCTGACGTCACCTAGATAGTGACATCTAACAACCTCTAAACACTGATCATACAAAACACTGATTACAATAAACATTGATTAGATAAAACACAGATGCAGCTTCCCACTGTTGTAGCCTAAGCACTGATGTTGAGGATCAATGCTTTCTTCAAAGGGTGATCAGACCTTGAGTCAGCAGTGCTTTAACCTTCATCAGTACTTGAGAGACATCAGTTGTTAGAGCTTCAGTCTTTATTCCTCAGCAGTTCTTTTACAAACAGTTATTGTAAAGGATCAGCACTTAGAAATCATCAGTTGATAGATAACCACTGTCATTTGGGAGAATCTAGGACATGCACTGCTTATTGTGATCAACTGTTGAGAACCAATTTTGGCTTTCCATATCATATGTTCTTCTGGCTTGATTGCATGGGCCAACAATCTCCTCCTAGAACAGATGATGCCAAAACACTTCTTTATTTTTTATCTTTATTCTCTCATAAGCTTCTCCCTAACTTGGCCTTTGAATTGCAGCTCAAAATTAAAGGAATCTTCATCATCTTCATCCTTGCAGAGTTGAAGGTGTAAAAGATCTAGGAGATCAACTGCATTCAGACCTAATGCATCCTCCCTTGAAATGTGTTCAACTCTTCCATTGGACTTGAGCAGAGTCAATACATGGGTCTTTTTATCAGACCTCCATTTTAGTATTTTTGTGTCCAATGGATTTCTTGGGAGAGATTTAATTTGATGAGAGTTTGGTGATGGAGGCCTGCTCATAAATCTTTTGGCAATTTCTTATAGCTTTGATGAGTCAGGATTCTCTTCAATCATTTACTTGATGGCCACTTTCATAATTTCAGCTTCTCTCTGTGCATCTTCCTCATCCATCTGCTTTTGTCTTTTTCTTTGATTTAAGACAATGGTGGATAAGTCAGATGATGTGAACAGAGTTTTTAGAGAGAGGGTCTGTTGCTTTGGCTCATCAGTGGATTTATTTTTGTATGCTGGTTTCTTAGGTGCTGTAGGATCTGTCTCTCTTAGTTTCTCCAGCTTATCATAAATGACATCAATGTACTGCCTAGACCATTTTGAGATGGCCCTTGCTGATCCATATTTAGCTGCAAACAACTCAGCTCTCTTCCTCTTATATTCTAAAGTAAGTTCTACACTGGACTTTTTGTACTTGTTCCAGTTTGGTGCTGACCTCTTCATCTGAGGATCATTCTTTACTCTTTCAATTCTATTTATTTCTGCTTTGAGAGCTGTGAGTGGCCAGTCTTTAAATTGTTCAACTTTGGTAGGATAAAATTTGTCTCTCATAATAATCTCTAAGAGAACTTTCCTCAGCTTCTTCTGTAGATCAGCATTTGGTGGTAAGTTTGACATCTCTTTGCTTAAGTCTCTTGCATAGTCTTCCAATTTGTTGACTTTACTAAGCCCATGCTGCATTCGACTTGAGATGTTTTTATCACATTCCCCTTCACCTTCATACTGAGCAATATATTCAGGTTGCCTGACTTTGAGTTTCAGTTACTCTTCCATGTTCCTTGGAGGTCTGAAACCATGAAGGGATGAGAACTTTCTTTTAGATGGATCATCCTCTGTATAGAATTGCCTCATTTCATCTTTCACTGCATGCAATTCCAAAGGATAACTCACAGTCAATGGGATAGATCTTGATGGATCTTCCCCTTCAAGTGATCGTAGTTGGACAAGTAGATTGGTTGTAGGTGATGATGGAGGTTTGTATGGTCTAGGGTTAGTTTGTGAAGATGGTAATGGAGTAGGTGCAGATATACCATCATCATTCACTTGAAACTATCTTTTTCTTGTGTAACTCTTTTTAGGAGAAGGAGTTTTTGTTAGAGTTTTGGAAATAGGAATGAAAATTGATTGGGAAGGAAATTGGAAAGTGGTGGATGGACTAACAGCTGTTGAAACAACTGGTGTCTCAACCACTATTGTCTCAACATCTGTTGCAGTGGTGGACTGTAGTGGTGATGTTGGCTTTGTTTTCTGCTTTTTGGCAGGGTTTTTTTTGTGGTGGAGGAGTTGTTTTAAGTGTAGCAGTGATTTCTTTTGGTGGTGAGGGTGATTTCGGGTATGTTGCAAGTGGTGGTTTATTATGCTTGTGTGATTTTCTTCTATCAGATGTTCCAAGATCCTTTTCTTTGATTTCCCATTCGTTCAAAGCCTTTTGTTCCTTTCTCCACTGCCTTTCCTTTGTCTCATTTTGATTTTGAATTATATTTCTGTTTTTCGCCACTTCATCTGCTAGAATGTTTAAGGTTTCATCAATTCCCTTTTTCTTTTCTTTGACAGGTGTTTCAGCAGTGATTTCAGAAGACTTCTTCTCAGATTCTGGCTTTGGCTTTTGATTTGGCTTTTGCCTTGGAGTATGTCTGCCAAACTTTTTCATGTCATGTTTCTCCCCCTTTTTGGCATCATCTTGATCATCATCATCTTTGTAGATGGGTGCTTGGGTAGTGCCAGTTATTTTTATCAAGGCTTCTTTGATAGCCCTGATTTCAGCTTGAGTATCCTTGTATCTTGCATCAACCATATTCCTGATTAGTGCCATTTATTGATTGTGTTGAGTTTCTGCAAGTTCCCTTTGAGCAGTGATAATGGGTTGAACTGCATTCCATAGCTCTTGGAAGTATTGTTGTGGAGTGGGTTGACTTTTGGAAGCTTAAACCAAAAATTGAATAGAATCATTCATCTGAACAATGGTTTCCATGGTTGAGAGCCTCTCCGTCAAATCTTGGTATTTTAAACCATCACCCAATTTAATGGGATCATCTGATTTCCCACTAACAGTGGTTGTATCAACTGTTGGACCAGGAGGAGTCTCCAATGGTTCATCAACTGATGCCCCTTTTTCTTGGTACTAGGGACTTCCCTCTGATGTGGTTTTCTTGGAAATCTCACCAGTGGTTAACTTAAACACACCAGTGGATACCTTGATAGCATCAGCAGTGGTTGCCTTCAAGGGAGTCTTAATTATGAAACTACTGTCCAGATGTAGATCAGTGGATCCAACATCTGTAGTAGCTGCACCACTTGAACTACCAGCAAGAATTTCATGAAATTCATGTGGTTTATCCTCCTCAGCTGTTTGTCGGATAACCAATTGAGTTGGTTCAGACACAGCCATCGTTGAAGTTATACTCTCTTTAATGTGTGATTGAGAGGGGCTGTTTTGAGTCTGAAGCTTAATGGCATCAAACAAAGGTATGATGGATGGTGGTATTTGAGAGGTGGGGATAGGTGTTGAAAGAGAATCCCCCCCCCCGGGAGCAGGGCTATTAAACATACTCTCAAGTGAGGGTAATGTTTCATATTGTGGTGTCCCTGTGCTTACAACCTGTTCATTTTGTGAGGAAGCAGGAGGAGTTGAGGCTTTAGGTGGAGATCTTTCCAGCTGTTGTGAGGAAGTAGCAACAGTTGTTATTGGTGACATTTGTGTTGTCATTGGGTTAACTTCTAGGATCTCATATTCCAGAAGTCCCTTTTTGGTAGGTTTGGTGGGATTTTTGGATTTTTTTCTTGGTCTTTTTAGGAATTGTTGGTGGGGGTTGTACAATAGTGGTTGTGCTGCTGTGGTCACCAAGAGCAGTGGGCTCAGCAGCTGAAGTGTGAGGAGCAGATGTGGACGCATCCAAAGGTTGCTCAGTCTCCCCTACTTGTGTTTTGGAACCTTTCGACTCTTTTGGCATAAGGCGAGTAAAAGTTTAAGATGATAAATTGTTTATTTGAAAAGGTGCACCTTGTACAAGTACTTGTACATTTTCTTTTGGTATTTTCTGGTTCAAGTAATAACTCAAAAACCTGGGAAATAATAAGAAAGCATGTTGCTTCTTTTCTTTAACATTATTCAAATTATTGACCAAATCAGCAAACAATGCTTGGGAGTAATTGAAATCAGTGTTTGTCAAAATAGCATACCCCAAATATTGAATTTTTAAAGGAATTTCGTTGAAAGCATTTGTTTTGTTTGAAACACATGTGAGCAGGGTATGAAACAGAAATTTCATGGGTGGTGGGAAATATCCTTTCTGCATAGTTACTTTTAACAATTGCCCATCATACCCTCTTTCGATCAAGTCTACTTGATACTCACTTTTAGAGAAAGAAGTTTTACCTGCTATATCATTTGTCTGAAAAACCTCTGAAATGGTTTGTGGTGTGATTGCGACCAAAATATCTCCTACTTTTGATGTAATGGCCCAATGTTTTTTATCTTGGGTTTCAAGTGTAGCATTAGCCCAGAAGTCGCGTAGGGTATCTTGGTAAATCGGAGCATTGCAAGTCAACAAAGTTTTGTACTTTGAGGATGAAAGAGCGTTGATGATGGAATGGAAATTTTTCTTTTTGCTTGTTTTCTCAAATATGCAAAGGTAATTGTGTGGGTGTTTGAGAACGAGAGCCATGGTGATTTTTAAAAATCGAGAATGGAAGAGAAGAGAGGATTTTGAGATGGAAACCGCTTTGAAGAATTTTGAATTCATTACGGCAATGAAAACTCTGTTTGGAGATTTTATCAGGGTTCTATTGAGATGAAAAAATGAATGCTGACGTGGTAGAGGTTACAAAGATCTGACGGCTAAGATCTGCCCACATGGCAACCTCTGATGACATAGTGGAAGATAGTTGTTTGGAAACCACTGATGAGTAATATCAGTGGTTGAGACCAATGAAGAACGAGAACAGTGGCTGATTTCAACTATCAGTGGATAGATATCAGTGGTTGAAACACTGATGTTTGGTCAACAGTGGTAACAAGAGAAATGAAGAAACAGAGGTTATCTTTCAGCAGTGGATGAGTTTCAACAATCAGATGTTTGAACCAATCAGTGGATATGGCAGACTTTTAAGGATTAATGAAAAAATTCATTTTTAACTATTTTTAAGGATGGATTTTGGATTTTCTGAAAACATTTTAATGCTTTTTATTCATAGAAAAACAAGATTTTGCTTGGTATTCCATGTTAAGCGTGCCAATTCTAGAGATCAAGCTTTCAAAGGTGGATGTGTCTAATGCTTTTGTTAGCACATCTGCCAGCTGATCCTTAGTTGGAACATGATGCAGAGAAATCAAACCTTTTTCATAGCAATCCCTCACAAAGTGATGTATGATGTCGATATGCTTGGTGGTTGAGTGAGAAACTGGTTTTTTGATGATATTTTCAGCTGCTTGACTATCCAACATGAGAGGTGTCTTTAAAGCAGTTATAGCAAAATCCAGCAGTTGATTTTGAAGCCACATCAGTTGGGCTGTACAGCTTGTAGCAGCAATGTATTCTGCTTCAGCAGTGGATGTGGAAACAGCTACTTGCTTTTTGCTTTGCCAAGACACTAAGCAATTGCCTAGGAATTGACACCCACCTGAGGTAGACTTCCTTGTTGTGTTGCATCCAGCAAAATCACTGTCTAAGAAACCTGAAAGCTCAACATTCCCATTAGCAGGGTACCAGATACCAAGTGTGGGAGCACTTTTTATGTATACGAATATCCTTTTCACAGCAATGAGGTTAGACTTCCTAGGGGCTGATTGGGATCGTGCACAAACACATGTTGCAAACATGATGTCATGCCTAGATGCAGTTAGGTACAATAATGACCCAATCATGCTTCTATACAAAGTTTGATCAACCAAATCATCCTTTTCATCAGACATGACCATCTTTGTGGTTGCCATGGGAGTACTATATGGTTTGCAATCATTCATCTCAAATTTGTTTAAAAGTTCTTTTGCATATTTGCTTTGATGAATGAAAGTACCATTTTGCAATTGCTTAACTTGGAGACCAAGAAAGCACTGTAGTTCACCCATTGCACTCATTTTACCTCTTGTGAAACCAATGGAGATTAGAAAGTGGAAAGAGTTTCATACCAGGCCCTTGGTGCTTGTTTCAAGCCATATAAAGCTTTGTTTAGCTTGTAGACATGATTTGGATTAAATGGATCCTCAAAACCAGGAGGTTGACAAACATATACCTCTTCTTGAATCTTACCATAGAGGAATGCACATTTGATATCCATTTGAAACACCTTGATGTTGTGGTTGACAGCAAAGGCTAAGAACAATCTGATAGCTTCCAATCTTGCTACAGGGGCAAAAGTTTCATCATAGTCAATGCCCTCTTCTTGTATAAAGCCTTGAACCACAAGCCTAGCTTTATTTTTGACAACAATACCCCTTTCATCAGTTTTGTTTTTAAAGACCCACTTTGTGCCAATAGGAACTCACACCCTCTGGCAGTGGTACAAGTTCCCATACTTGTTGGCTTTTGAACTGTTGGAACTCTTCTTGCATGGATTCTACCCAACTATTGTCTTTTAGTGCCTCTTGGTACTTGACTGGTTGATGAAGTGATAGAAAGCCAGCAAAAAGACAAATGTTTTGGGATTGACTTCTTGTGAGAACCCCTTCATTATGTTGCCAATGATTTGATCTAGTGGATGAGACTTCAGGAAGATTAGATCTCCCTTGTATGGAACAATGGTATTAAAAGGTGAAGGCTGCAGATGGGAATCATCTGAGCTAACATCTGTTGGTGACTTTGATGATCCAACATCTGTTTGAAATGAAGGTGGAGGGATATGAGGAATGGGTGTGGCACAATGTTGATTTTTATCCACTGTTGGCAGATTTTTATCAACATTGGTTGTGGATGAGGTGGTGGCAGGTGTTAAGGGGCTACTTTGCAGCAGTGGTTGAGCTTTGACAGCTATTTTGAACATCTGCTGCTCTGGTGGAGGATGTGAATTTGTGTTGTGGGATAACAACTTCATATCCATAGTCTTGTGGTGGAGATTGTGGTGACCTGCAGTGTTAGTCTTGACAGACACATCTTCAAAAGTAAATTTATCAAGATCAAATAATTCAGCAGAGTTTGCTAGGATTTTCAGTGATGAAAGTTCATTGAACTTTACATTCAAAGTCTCTTCCACACGCCTAGTCCTTGTGTTAAACACTTTGTAGGCCTTGGCAGTGGTTAAGTATCCTAAGTGATAACCACAATCTACTTTGGCTGCAAATTTTGAAATTGAATCTTTTAGGTTTAAGATAAAACATGGGCAACCAAAGATTTTGAAATATGAGATCAGTGGTTTGATCTTGAACAGAGATTCATAGGAAGTCTTTTGATGCCTAGGGTTGATCAAAACTCTGTTCTGCACATAGCATGCAGTGTTTACAGCCTCTGCCCAAAAAGTTAAGGGTAAACCTGAATCTGCAAGCATGGTTCTGGCAGCTTCAATCAAAGTTATGTTTTTCCTTTCAACCACCCCATTTTGTTCTGGTGTTCTTAGGATGCTGTACTGCCTTAGAATCCCTTTTGACACACACAATTCATCCAACTCCTTGTTTCTAAACTTTGTTCCATTGTCACTTCTGAAGATTTTTACTGGCAAGTCAAATTGCTTTTCAACCTGTTTGACAAAGTCTTACAAAATGCCTGCAGTCTCAAATTTAGAATATAAAAAGTAAGTCCATGTAAACCTAGAAAAATCATCTACAATAACCAAACAATATCTTTTTTTTTTTTCAGACTCATGATTTTAACTGGGCCAAACAAATCCATGTGCAACATTTGCAAACATTTAGTTGTTTTGGACTCTTCAATGGACTTGTATGAGCTTTTATGTTGTTTACCTTTTAAACAGGAAACACAATGCTCAGGACAAGTAAAAAAATTTTGTAAGACCTCTTACAAGGCCTTGTTTTGACAAAGCAGTGATTGTCTTGAGATTTGTTTGCCCCAATATTATGTGCCGTAGTTCTGTCTCTTTGTTAAAGGCAGCTGAGAACAGACAGGCATCAATCATAGGGCTCTCTTTTAACAAATCAACAACATAAACATTGCCACTCCTTTGAGCAACAAGTTGAGTTTTTCCATTGGCTATTATTTCTTCAATCTTTTTGACCATTTCTTGTCCAACAATCTTGTAACTCTCCTTAGTAAAGAATGACCCATAGCCTTTGTCACTCATTTGTGAGATACTAAGATGGTTGAACTTTAGATTGTCAATGAGATTGACATTTTCAAACTTGACTTTTCCAGACTGAACTGTTCCAGACCCCAACACCTTTCCCTTAGAATTGTTACCAAAAGATATATCACCCCTCCATGAGTTTTGAATTCTTTGAGTAGGGATCTACATCCAATCATGTGCCTGGAGTCTCCACTATCTACATACCAAAGACTATCTAAGCATGCAGAAGCTCCCTAAACATCAAGTAAACAATTAGTTCAGGAGGGTCTCCAAAGCTAATAAGGCTTTGGATGGGGTTACAACAGAGTCAGTATCAAGTCCATGAACATGGACAGTGGTTAGCTCAGGGGTTTGAAAAGTTTTTTAACAATGTTTCTCTAACCATTGTTGTGGACCATTTCCTGTCAGATGTTGAAATCCAAAGGGATGCCTGTTCACTTTTGGTTTAGAAGGCCTTTTGTAAGCCTCATAAACATGTGGAACCCTTTGGTATGGGGGTAGACCTTTTCCTCTTTGGTGTTGGTTTGAGGATGGTGCATCTGTCACTTATACATCTCTTGGAGCAGAGTTTTTGTTCAGTTGTTTTGTAACAGCTGTTTGGACAGACACAAATGGTTGTTGTTTCATGATTGGTTGTTTTGATGAACTCACAGGTGTTTTTGATGTGTACTCTTTTCTTTTAACCTCAAAAGTTTTGAGGTACACACACTCATGAGTAAGATGGTTGGTTTTTCCACAGATGGTGCAACTATTTGCAGGCTCAATTATGCTTGTTTTGTTAATATCATAGGCTTTTAAATGAAAACAATCCTTTGTGGAATGATTTTTCTTTTCACAAAAGTCACAAAACAAATTTTTAACTTTTTCTCTCTTCTTCCCATTTTCAACTTCCTTTGCAACAGAGTTTTAAACCACTGTTGGGATGTCTTTGAGAGGAATGACTTTGGCCTTAGGTTCTTTCACACCTTCAACTGTGGAAAAATCCATGGGTTTAAAATTCTCAAGGATGTCACACTCATCTGACTAGGTGGGTTTGAATTGATATTTTTCTATCTCTTCAAAGGTTGATGACCCACCTGATTTTTCCAAGATGATTTTGTTACCACTTTTATCAGTGATTTTGATTTCTTGATCATCCTTGTTTGTTGGTATGACTTCAATTGAACTAGAATCAATTTCAGCAGTGTTTTCAACTTGGTCATTTTTCCTGAAACCTATGCCAAATTTTACATTGCTTTTGACCTGATTTTCTAACATCAGCTCATAACCTTTGCAGGATTCCACCCATTTTTCACAAGTGATTTAGGTGGATTCCAACTCCTTTTTGCAAGCATGATATTTCTCTATCATGGCTTGAAGTTGGTCCTTGGTTATGCTGTGTTCATGTTTAAGACTGCAGATCTCATTATCCTTTTCAAACAATTTGTTTTTCAGTTCTTTAACAGACTTTTCAAATTGCACTTCATCTTTTAAGATTTTATCCCTAAGGTTTTCATTCACCTCTTTAAAATTAGCAAATGCTATGATACATTTGTCTGAACATAGGTTTTTCAAGACCTGAGGTGATACCTTAGCTGCAGCTATCATGGCACAGTCACAGACATTTTCACAACCATTGGTGTTTTCCTTCACTTCATCTTTACACCATGGGTCAGCAAGAGGTTCTAATAGTGGTTTGGGTTCCTTCTCCAATAGCTGTTCAACAACAACAGCACTAACCACTACTTCAGCAATTTTATCCACTGTTTCAACACTGAGTTCCCCTTCTTCAGTTTCCAGCCCTTTAGGAATTGACTCTAATGCTGAAAAACAAAATTCATTACAAGGAGCATCATTCTTAGAAAATAGAGCAAAGTTTTCAACAGTTAACTCATCAGGCATGCTACTCCAATCAACAAAGCTTTGGGTAAAGAAGCTTTGCTGACTGGCCTCTGCTGGAGCAGATGTTTGTGCAGCATGTTGTGGTGCAGGTTGTTGCACTTGGCCCTGAGAGACTGGGGCTATGACATACTGTATTTGTGGGACAGGGGTTTGAACATATTGCACTGGAACAGGTGTTACAGGGTGTGCATAATGAGCAGTGTTTACATGAGCAGCAGGGGTATATTAGGAATAGTGCACAATGTTTTATGAGTTTTGAGGTCTAGGGCTAGGATGTGTTATGATTGGTCCACTATTTTGGCTTCTACATTCTTTAGCAAAGTGTCCTAGCCTGTTACACTTGTAGCACTTTATCTTTGATTTATCCAACCCCACTTTTAGATTCCCATGTAACCCTGGAAATTTTCTTCCTGTTCTCTTATAAAACTTGCTGGTTCTTACACTCAGCAATGCCAGTTGGTGCAATATGTCCATTTCCTCCAGATCAGCATGATCAAAATGTTGGAGATCATTGAGCTCAAAGGATAAGTTGTCAGAATTCTGGTTTTCCCCATTTGTTGTAAAAGCATAGTTGGGTGAGTAAGGCTCAGAGTTGTTAAAGGCTCCACCAGCAGTTATGTCAATGTAATGATTATAACTCTGATCCTTACTACCACCAGATTCTTCTTGACCCAGAAGTGTTGTGTTACCAAAGGTGTAATCATCAGCTACCTTCCCAGACTCTTGTAACTTCTTTTTCTGGTTCAACTCTCTCTAATAAGTTAGGAGTCGACCATGAAGTTGGGTCAGACTTAACTTTTTAAATCCAACAAAATCTCTAGTAACAAAAGTAATTGTGTCCCATTCGTCAGGTAGTGATCTTAGAAATCTACTATTTGAGTTGATTTTGCAAATTCAACATTAACAAGTTTAAGTTCACTAATGAGACAGCTAAAACATTCAATTTGTTGGGTTAGTGATTCTCCTTTGACATGGCAAAATGTTTCATATTGTTGATTCAAAACCTCCTTGTTATTTTCAATAACCTCTTATGTTCCACCGAACTGCTCTTTTAGAGCATCCCACAACTCTTTGGCACTGTTACAATGTAATAGTCCAACATAAATGTCATTTGGATGTGCTTAGGCTACTATGCTAAAAGCCTTTGCATCTAATTCAATTTTCTAAAAATTTTGTTCTGAGTAGTTTTCAGGGCTTTTAGGCACAAAGCCTTTGGGATCTTCAGTACTAGGCACCATTGGAACGTGTGGTCCAGAGATGACTGACTTCCAGTAGCCGGTGTTTTGCTGAGCTAACACATGGCCCATCCTACGTTGCCAGATGTTGTACTCGGGTCTGAGAAGCATAGGTGGCTTGAATAGTGTTGCGGTGTTGTGAGGGTCGTGTGATTG
Source organism: Helianthus tuberosus (assembly GCA_030545235.1). Lineage (NCBI taxonomy): Eukaryota > Viridiplantae > Streptophyta > Magnoliopsida > Asterales > Asteraceae > Helianthus > Helianthus tuberosus. Next base: position 94,281,747 of record CM060403.1, on the reverse strand, counting down.
TGATGTCATCTTGGTTGATTTTACAAAAGTTTTTGAATAATCAACTTTGTACGTGATTACCCCTTACTCTGTTTTTTAAACTGATACGAACAATTTGAAGTATCAATAGATATGAGCTGAACTTTTATGTCAAATTGATTGTTAGATCGAATTTGACTGTCCTATTCTCTGATACCAATTGTTAGGATCTGAGTTTCTTTAGATTGTGTTGTTTAATAGAAATGGAAGATGAAACAGAGATTAATGTGCAACGGAAATGAAATAAACTTTAACACACAATCAAAGAAGAATAGCTTTCAGCAAACATGATTTTCATTAGTCGAAAGATTGTATCAATTACAAATATCAACTATGCATGCATGCAACACTAGACTCTCCCTCAGCCTGAGCTCACTGATTTGTTCGTACAAGATGACTTGGTGCAAAAGAGCTAATAGAACAATAGAGGCATTGTTCTATTTATAGTACAATCCAAACCACTAAGCATCTTGGCTGACGTCACCTAGATAGTGACATCTAACAACCTCTAAACACTGACCATACAAAACACTGATTACAATAAACACTGATTAGATAAAACACTGATGCAGCTTCCCACTGTCGTAGCCTAAGCACTGATGTTGAGGATGAGTGCTTTCTTCAAAGGGTGATCAGACCTTGAGTCAGCAGTGCTTTAATCTTTATCAGTACTTGAGAGACATCAGTTGTTAGAGCTTCAGTCTTTATTCCTTAGCAGTTCTTTTACAAACAGTTGTTGTGAAGGATCAGCACTTAGAAATCATCAACTGATAGATAACCACTGTCATTGGGGAAAATCTAGGACATGCACTGCTTATTGTGATCAACTGTTGAGAACCAATTTTGGCTTTCCATGTCATCTGTTCTTCTGGCTTGATTGCATGGGCCAACAATGAACTACCGTTCAGTCAAAGAGATGAAGGCTCGACTTTATGTGTGCCCCACTTAGGGATCTTCTTTACAACTGCACTTGATTCATATCTTTCGATATTTTTCAATTTTTATGCAGAGGGTAAGCATTAAGCACGCAAAGTATTATACGAGGTCTAGGCCATTGCTGACGCAAAATCAGAAGCCCAGGTATAATACCCCAGATATCAAACAGTATAAAGACCTAGTATCTCAGAAACAGGCAACCTCTCAAACGAGATTTCGTAGGTTATCCATATATCCGAGAGATGTTCCCCACTAGATAAGCAAGATATGGATTTTATGTTTATATCTCAAAATCAATCTACTAAGCGTGTAAAAACCTACTAGCACATCATCAGTGAGACCATTTATAACATTTGACTTTCCATTTCTTTAGTGTACTGTGACTGTCTTACTGATGTGCTATCATTTCTTCTTTTTACACAGAAACTCTTTTCATTTTTCTCATGTTTTTGGCTTTTTCAAATTTCAACTTTTTTTTTTGTATTTTCTGAAATATTTACTCCCCTTAAAATTCAAAACATTTAAAGAAAATTTGACAACCCGATGCATACAACATTATCTCGTCATCCATTTTCTGCTTAGACATGCTCTGGCTTGCATAAAGTATCCCCATGATTTACAACACATTGATTTTTAACAATGTTAAAACCATTTAACCACTTGTGAAATAATCATGTTTGTTCAGCCATGAGGGTTTCGGCGCATTCAATCAACATATTTTTTTTTTCAAATTTTTGGTTTTTAAAATTTTCTATTTTTATGGTTTTTTATTTATGGTTTATTTATGTACAAAAACAAACAAACTCCATGTTTTTTAGTTGCAGGGACCTGCAACCTCCTGTGCCATGCTGCTCCGCTCTTCATTTCGGCATTCAGATTCCTTCTGGAGCACCTGCACATTTAACTCATTCAATTATTTGAATAGTGCAACCCAGGCCTATTTAACCTTGAGTATTGTCACGCAATAAGAACTATTCAATTTTGGAAAATCTTTATCATTTTTCACAAATACGTTTTCATTCTTATTGTCAACCTGCTTGGTTGAATCAATTTTCTGATTTGCACTCACAGAAATCGTTTGTTTCTTTGGCACCCAAATTTGACCTTTTGAACCATTCCTTTGATAGAATCGTGAATCATTTTGACTATTTTGTTTTGTCAAATCAATTTTTGGTTTCCAGATTTGTTTCGATTCTGAACATTTACTTTTTGTTTCCAAATCTATTGTGGCACAACTTTGGATGTCGTTGGTTTTGGTTTCCAAATTTATTTTGACCCAATCTTGTTTGACTTCTGTGCCTTAACCTCAACTTTCCTTTTCTTTTCAATATCAACAGGCCTCAGATTTGGACACTTGCGACCAAGATGTCCAATATGATCACACTTAAAGCATGTTCTCTTGGAAACATCTTTAGCCTGTTGTTGTTGTTTCTTTTGAGCATATAACTTTTCAGTAGTCTGTCGACTAAATTGGAGTTCTTTCTCTTCTTCTGAACTTGTTTTGTGAACAAAGTTCATCTGTTTATGAAGATTTGTCTTTCCAAATTGTTTCTTTTGATTTTGTTTCTTTTTATAACCCAACCCAACCTTCATGTTTTTCTTTTTGTAACTAGGTTTGTTATAAAAAGTTTTCTTGCTCTTTCCAGCAAATTTTACAATTTCAGACTTCTCAATTTCTACCAATTTGAAAACTTTGTCAATCTTTTCCGAAATCACATTTTGAATCGGAAATTCAATGTCTGAGAATAATTTATCCAATCCAATCATGGTATATGCCAATCCTGTTGGATTATCATTCACATTTTTTTCTTAGATTTTGAATTCTTAAGATAACTTTTGTGAAAACTTTCCTCATTTTCATCTTGTGATTCGGACTTAACATTGTTGGTAGACTCATCTCTCAAAACGCTTTCAACAACCTTACCTACGACCTCTGAATCAACAAGATCATCAGATTTGGTGTAAGTCACATCGATGTTGCCAGGTAATTGGTCAACCATGTTAATTGCTTTATCCACATTCTCGTTGTCATAAAATGTATAATTATTCTCCAAGAGTGGTGGAACTTGATGATATTCTAACCCAATTCCCTTTTTGTTCTTTTCAGACTCTTTACCACCTGGTGTGATGTTGAAAATACGTTTCGGAATGTATGAAGAAGCATGATAACTTTGAAGTTTATTAACCAACTTTTCTTTTTTAGCGAGTTCTTGTTTAAGTTTAGCAACTTCATCAATATATTGATTTTAACCAGTTGTTTTCATTCATATCTTGCTTCAACAAGTTTAGTTGTTTTCTAACATGCTGACAATCTATCATCCAGACTTTTAACTTTACTCTTCAAAGTTTCATAAGCTTCTTTTACCTTATGATATGACAATTTCATTCCTTCATATTCTTTTTGCAACTCTTGAATAATGTTATCTTTTTGAATACATTTGTTGCACTTAGCTGAATACTCTTGTTTTAAAATTTTGTTTTCTTTTTCAAGAACATCACATTTCTGTGTCAGCTCTTCTTCCTCTTGTTTCAAAAATCTTTCATTTTCAAGCATTTCGTTACATTTTTCTTTGAAAATATTTTCTATTTTAGTAAACTCAATATCTCTGGATTTTAAATTTTTTTCCTTTTCAGTACAAGCACTACATGTTTCCACACATTTCTAGCACTGATCATCAGTTTTTATTTCAGCTTTATTATCAATTTCATCAATTTTATCAGTTAACTTAGCATTATCAGACGACTTAATAGTTTCAGTTTGAGTTATTACCTCAACATGATCTTCTATCGGTGTGTTGTCGGCCGTCTTCTTCAGAATTTCATCTTTCAGCTTCTTGTTTTCGTCAACTATTTCTTCTACAGTCTTCTTCTTCTCGATGCTGTCATAGATTACTCTTTTTAAGCCTTCCTCTACTTCTTTCCTGTAGTTCGGATTCTCTCTGAGCCCTGCAGCCCATACTCCTGCAGTTGGAATAGCAGCAACAAGAGCTTCAAAATCTACCTTTTGAGGATCAACTGTTGAATTTCCTTGAGGATCAACAAAACATTCTCTCTCTTTATCCCATCTCTTTGCTCGCTTTGCTTCTATGAAAGCCTCATACACATCACTCAGATACATTCGTGCATGACGTTCCTCTCGGCTTTGTCTGAACTTAGCAACCAACGCCTTTTTCTCTTCCTTTTTGAGGTATTTATTCAAGTTAAACCCTTCATCATCTTGAATCACCGCCATAGCTTGTTTTCAATCTTTCGATGAACCTTCATCAATCTGCTTTTGATTCGTTTTGAACGGTTGCTCGTTTTTGGGATGATAAATTGCTTTCTTATAGTAATCTTCATGAAAAGGATTCACACTTTCATAAGCTTGTCGGTTAGTGCACTCTCTCTTAAAGTGTTCATTCTGTTTGCATTTGAAACATGTGACCTTTGCTTTGTCGAATCTCAGCTTCGTATCTGGACCTTCAAGACATTTCCTTCCGGTTATCTCCATGAACCTTTGAGCCTTCCTGATTACACTAGCCATACACCATCGAATATCCATGAGCTCCATCTCTTCCGGATCAACCTGGTCATAATCTTCCTTTGTCATATTAGGATTGCCTATCTTTCCTGCGATCAGACCTTCGTAAGATTCCAGAACGGAAGCCAAGAAACTTATATGCTGTCAAGCGAAATTGGTGTTCAAGTTTGGAGAATCTTTCCAATTCTGATTCAAATTGGATTTAGTCGATGAAGATGATGAATGATATTCAGAATCATAGCTCGAAGATTTGCTCTTTGAAGAATCACCAGCGTTATCAGTATTAAAAGCCGTACCGATCTTTGGCGACTGATTGTCTAGCAACATACTTCTCCGATAACACAAATCAACATTCTGCTCATAACTTGAACTGGTCATTTTGTTTTGTTTCTGTAACTCTAGATCATGACCTTCAAGTTTTTCAATAAAACCATCCCAAGTAATTTCGTCAAACTTGGCATCATTTTTCAGAACAATCACAAACGTTTTCCAATCTTCAACGTGCGGCAATGCCTCTATCAATTTGTCAATAATCTCTTCTCTTTCCTTTTAGATTCCAAACCTCTCTAGTTCAATTTTCAAATGGCAGAATCTTTCTATCATTTGTCGGACAGTTTCTCCTTTCATACATCCGAACAAATCAAACTCTTTTTTCAACAAAGAAATTTTGTTCTTTTTGATATCTTTTCCACCTTCGGCTGTCACTTTCAGTGCTTCCCACATTGACTTGGAAGTTTCACCATGTTGAAGCAAGAACAAATATCCTCTCGAACAGATTGTTGTAACAATGTTACCATTTAGTTCATTAGAGTGATCCTTTTTATCATTTTCTGAAAATTCTTTAATATGAATTAGTTCATTTTTATCGTTTTTCGGCTTTTCATATCCAAAAGTTAACATAACCCAACTATCATAAGCGTAAGCCTGCACCCAGTTTTCAAATCTAGTGCTCCACCAATGGTAAACTTCGATATTCATTAGTTTCGGTGGTCGTCGATGATTTCCGTACACACTATCATACTTCAGACTCTCAGAAATAACACTAGAAACATTTTTTGTTTTGGGTGTCAATTCGGATGTTGTTTCAGACGTGAATGCATTGTAAAATGTATTATAGAACTCTTTCTCCATGTTTGAAATCTTTGAATGAACCTTGATTATCACCTGCAATCAAACAAAACACTTGATCAGTTTAAATGAATCGAATACGTGAAAACCCATAAAATATGCGACTATGAAATAATGTTGAATTTTTGCGAACAGGGATTGATCTAAGACTTGTGTGGATGAAGATTGATGTTAACTCGTTTGGACCCAACACAAATAATGCTTTGTGAACAACACCGAGTAACCAACGATGTGCGAATGGACAAACTTTTGCTTTTGGCTGAATGAAGTTGTTTCAACCTTGACAGAATGGACCCAAATAGACTCTACCGAATGGACATTCACTGAATGAATGGATTATTCCCAGCCGAAGAAAACTATTTCCGACAAATGAGTTATGTTAAACGGATGTACTTTTGACTTGTGTGAATATTCTACGAATGGTTGTTCCGCGAATGAACAATTTTAGCATATGAACCAGTTTTAGCAGATGTAAATCTTGATGCGAACAAACATTCAGCGGATAAACAGTCCCGGGTCTATAGCACATAAATCGGTTCGACAACAAATATCAACGAATAAGCTGATTTCTGCGGCTGATTTTCAATTGTTCGTCAATCTGTTTGACAATTCTGCGGATGACTAGATGTTCAAACGAACACTTCTGCCGCAGCGAATGAATCTGTTTTTCAGCAAATTAAACTCAGATTCTGCAGTTGATAATTCTGCAGCAAATTAAACAAATTCTGCAGCTGATTTTCAGCGAATGAATCGTGTGTTTGTATCAATCAGACCAACACTTACTGATCTGTGTAACCAGTTCAGTTCTGCGGATGTAACAAGTAACGAACAGACAAAACCAAACCGATTCTGCGAATATATGATTTTGCGGCTGACAATTTAGCAAATAGTGAATAATTCTGCGTATTTACACTCCTGCCGATGATAATTCTACAGCGACTCTTTACTACGGACAAACTATTGAGTGAATGTATAAACGAAGATTTCAGCGAATGACATCAGTTTTAACAAATTCTGCAGATCTGTGCAAACTCAGATAATAACTGATCAACACTTGTTGTGTAATATCTGGGTTCGTAAAACAGTTTGGGTTCGCACAAGTAACTTCATAAAAATTGTTTCTGTTCGAACAACACTTGATTCAGATTTATGAATCAGATTCGACAAACTAATATGTCGATACTTGAGCACTTGATTCGTAACGAGTGCAGATCTGTAACAAACTGTTTGTAACAATCAGACTTGGTTCATAATATCCCATATTCGTAAGATATAAATCAGTGATTCTGTGTTCGTATGAAATAATATGCAATTGATCTGTAATTGATGGTCTGTCTCAGTTTGAAATAAATGAACAATACGTAAAATATTCTGGGTTCGTACAAACCTAAGTCACTAGCTTCGTACGAAGAAAAGATAATGCCGGTTCATAGTTATGGGTTCGTAGATATGAGATCGTATGAAACTAACCAGATTCATGCAAAGATATCAGCTTTGTACAAATCCAAAAACCTTGATGAGTTTGTATGAATCGCCTGGATTCGTAAAAACAACTGTTGTTCTAGGTTCGTAAAAATGTGTTTATCCCAGCTTAGTACGAAGCAAGAAACCAATGTCGGTTTGTACAAAGGAAATCCTGGGTTCGTAATTACTGTTCTCGGTTCGTACGAAGCAGGTTCAAACCGTGGGTTCGTATGAAGCGAAGTGTGAGTTCGTACGAAGTGAAGTGAGTTCGTAATACAACAGCTTCATACAAACAGTATGAGTTTGTAATGCTATAAGTTCGTACAACTTATGGGTGTTCAAAACATGGCATTTAGTACAAATGCATCTTTGTAATAAAGTGAGTACTTAACTAAACTTGCATGTAATCCGATGAAGCCAGCCCAGCTGGTGGAGGTGTGCAGGTTTTACACATAGGACCCGGGTTCGATCCCGACCTGTGGCGGTTTCCTGCACGTTCAGTCCCAATTCGGTCCTTCCAACTCCTCGAGCCGGACTCGAACTTGGGCAGGTTTAAGAGCTTGCTCGCCTGTGGACACAATCGACTTCCTCGGAACCGGTTGCTCTAGCTGTTCAAAAAAAAAAAAAAACTAAACTTGCATGTGAGTAAACGTGGATTTGTAAAACAATATGCATGCAGGTCATCATGGGTTCTAAAAGGCAGATGCAATTATCATGGCTTCATACAAAGCAACAAGCATGCAGACTAAACTAGTGATTATTCTAGCTTGGTACAAAGCAACAAACACGTCCCTTCGTACCAAACTAGCTTCGTACGAAGCTACGACTTCGTACCAAACAGTTCAGCGACGACTTCGACTTTTCGACCACTTTTTTTTTTTTTTTTTATCAAATTGAACCATTAAATCATCAAATTTTGCTTTGAAACTTTGTAGGCTTAATCAAAAATGTCTTTCGCACTACATATCAAAAATCTAAGTGTTTTTATCCATTAGAACCATGTAAATCTGAGATTTAAAGTGTAAAAAGTGAAGAAGATGAGTAGAAGGTGAAACATTTGACGAATTCGGCTCTAAATTTACTGAAATTTTGTGAAATCTTGTATCTCTGATCCGTGCAATCGAACTCCCGTTCTGATACCATTTGTCTATTCATTTCTAGATCGAATTTGAACTCCTAACACGATTGCGAAGAACATTTATCACGTGCGGAATCCGTGTACGTGTGTGGATCGACACAAGAACATAATTGTTGGTGCACTTGTGTCTGTACTTTGTCTGTATTTTGTCATGATACAAAACGATGTCTTGTGTTAGTCTGGTTTACGTCTTAGGTTTGTGTTCGATGTAAGTTTGACCAAGTCAACCATCCTCCTGGTTTGACTTGACCAAACAGTTAGAACATGGTTGTAAGTTGTCTGGGTCGAAGGATGAGTCATCGAAGGATTGTTTATATCCTTCGATGAGCTCGAAGGATAAACCCTCGATGGATATAGATGGACCTCGAAGGATATCATCCTTCGAGGTATATGTGATCCTTCGGTAGGTTTCAGATCGATAGATGATCTTTCGATCAGTCTATCTGATCCTTCGACCAGACGAGCTGTGTTGGGTATATATACCCATGTATGTGTTCACTTAAAGAAGAAGACAAGTGAGAGCACACACACACACGAGAGAACTTTGAGAGTTTATAGAATACATCTGTAAACATTGAGCTTGTAACTGATCTTTTCATACGTATTAATACAGAGGTGTTAATCGGTGAATCTTGCGTGTCGTGTATTGTCGTCTTCGATCTCGGTTTGCATGCTAGCTTGGATTCCGCACTTGCTAGTGTGTTAAGCATAACAAGGAATAGGTTTGACCTCAACCTTCGAGGGACCTACAAGTGGTATCAGAGTCGTGGCTCTTTTCCTTGTTAAAAACCGAGTTTATACAAGACTTTGGAGTGTTTTGGACAAAAACTCACATGGTTTAGCACCCGTTTTTGCTGTTTTTCTCGCTTTTTCAGACGTTAAAACGTGTTCTAAACTATCCGGGTGTGTTAAAGGGCGGTTTGGGTAACTTAAAAACTTGTTTTTAAGAAATTTGGTATTTTCCGGCCAAATTCCGGCTTGCTCCGGTGACCGGTTTCTGGGTTGATCCTTCGGTTTTTAGTATATTTTATTGATTCAAAATCTGTTTTGGTAGAAAGTATGGTCTGACCATACCTTCTGCCTTCTGCCGAAAGTTTCTACCAACTTGTCACCTTTTTCACCAACCTGTCACCCTTTGTCAACTGTGTCAGTGCAGATCGAAGGATATCCTTCGAAGTCGAAAGATCATCTTTCGATCAAAGGAGGTTCGATAGATAATCATCCTTCGAACATCCTTCGAAGTCTGTGACCTATCTTTCGATCCAAGGAATCTTTTCGAAGCCTACATCTTTCGGTCTACAGTTCTTTTTCGAAAGATAAGGATCCTTCGTTTGGAGAATCTTTCGAAATCATTGTTCGAAACTCAACAGTGATCTTTCGAACACTGTTGATCCTTCGAACAAGTTCTGTTCCTTCGATACTTGTCTGTTTAAGTTTAACAAGTTTGTGTGTTTCAGGTCTTTCGATCAAGGATCCTTCGGCTGGTTGTTATCATTCGAGATATTAACATAGTTTGTGAAATTTTTTTTAAATGGGAACAAACGGTCAGTGGGATCTAACCGCGTGGACTCTAACATCTTTGACTCCACAATCATCAGCTACGCAATCATCAGCTACGCAATCTGCGTCAGATTTCAACAAAACTGCATGGATACAGGCTATTGCCCCACCTCAAGCTGCAATGATAACAGCAAATCAATGGGCATTGGTCACAAATCAAAGCAGCAGCATTCAAGCTATGATGCAGAACGACAGTGAAACTGGTACAAGCACAAAACCGCCAAAGCTAAATCACATCAATGATTGGGGATGGTGGAAAGAAAGGCTGAGAACTTATGTTCAGGGGCAAGGTCAAGATCTATGGATGTGCTTCTTCACCGCATTTGACAATGATTTGGAAGTTGCAGGATCTAATCCAGAAACTTACAGCACTATGTCTGATGATGATAAGAAGAAATTTGAGTTAGAAAAGAAAGCATTCATGATTCTCACACAAGCTCTTCACAAAGACATTTACCACCAGTTTGTTTACTGCACGACTACTAAAAGCTTGTGGGATATGCTCACGTTACGATGTGAAGGAAATGCTCAATCTAGAAAGATCAAGCAACAATTACTGAAGAAAGAGTTTGAAGGATTCACGTGTATGGAGAATGAGACTTTGGCAGAGTTATCTACAAGGTTCCATCACTTGTTGAGCGAGATGTTTGGTTTTAGAGTCACTGCCACTCCACAAGAAATGGTGAAGAGATTTGCTGATAGCTTACCAGCAAAGTGGAGCAGTTATCTTGAAATTCTCAAAGAAAATGGTGTTCTAGACACAATCACCGTTTATGAGTTAATTCAAAAATTGGAGAACAAGGATGTAGAAGAAAAGCTTAAGGCAAAAAGAGCACTAACTCCTCAAAATCCAGAGATGTACTATGGGATTGCAGGAGGTATCAGTGGAGAAAAACCAGCCTCTCAACATGCGAAGCTTCAAACAACCTTCATCTCAAACACCGGACCTTCCACAACAGATCAGTTTGATCCTTCAGCATACACGATGTATTCAAGACCAGTTTCTTCTTCTCTACAACAGAATGTGCAACCGACAGCTCAGCAGCAACAACCACAACAGCAAGGGTTTTATGGAAGCTCTTCAAACTTTCAAGCCACTTCCAATCCGAACACAGTCAGATTAGACACTTCCAACTTTTCCAAAGTCAGTGTCGAAGTAGCCAAGGAGCATATGGAGATGTTGAACACCTTGGTTAGTGCTTATTGTGGATTAGTTGCAGGTTAGGTTGGGAATATCAATCTAACCAATGAAGATTATCAGCAAGTGGATCGAGAAGAGTTTGAAATGATGGATATCAAATGGGCTCTTGCTAGTGCAATTCGAAGAGCAAAGGAGTTTATGGAAAGGACGGGGAGAACCAACTTGGAAAGCAAGAAAGACACCAAGTATGGGTTCGACAAGCAAGCTGTAACGTGCTTTAACTGTGGTGAACGGGGTCATTTCAAAAGGGAATGCACAAGACCAGCTCAGCATGGAAACCAAAATCCTTTCAGAAATCAAGGCAACCAGCAGAACCAGAACAGGAACAATGTTCGTACGATGATACCTGTCAACAACCAAAGCCAAGCAGGGCCATCAAATGCCAACCAGGCACTTGTGGTTCAAGTAGATGAAGGTTGTGATTGGTCGCTTCAGTTGGGAAATGATGCTCCAAATGGAACAGCATGTTTTGCTGAAGTCGTAAAGGATTTAAAGCACGCCAGTGGTGGAGAATCTTCCACCAATGGTGATGAATCTTCTGAAGATGAAGACAGTTCTGGTTATAGTGGAAGCTCAGATGAAGAATCCTCCACTTCAGGCAATGATCATGTGGATGAGACATCAAGTGCGTCAGTCGATGCAGATATTGATGAGCTTTTGGAAGAAGCTGCAGCAGGAACTGAAAGAAGATCTATTTTGGTGGATCAAGCTGCTTATTCTTCGTCTTCTCTCCATTCAGCCTTTATGGCTAATGTCGACAGTTCATCAAGTCAGGTATGTGTCAATGAACCCATTGCTGTCAGTTGTGATAACTGTGATAGTTTAAATGTTAAATGTGCTGATTTAGAGGCAAACATGTCTGAGTTGCAAGGCAAACATGATGCTTTACAAGCTAGTTTGTTCGACTTGCAAGACAAACATGTTTCATTGAATGATGAGTGGTGTGAATTGCAAAGCAAACACGAGGCTTTGCAAGAGAAATATGAAATCACATACAAACACAATCAAGAATTGATTGTAGATCTTTCTAAAGCAACTGAAGCTAACTTGTTTTTAACCAGAAATGAAAAGGAATTTAAAGCAACAATTGCGTCATTAAAACATGATGTTTCAGAATTACAAAAGGCTGTTTTGCGAAAACAACATGCTAACAATAATCTTATTGACACAATTGAAAAGCAAATGGTAGAGTTGGCAACAGCTCGATGTGAATGTGAGACAATTAAGCAGAAACTGGAAAGCTATTCCAATTCCCGCTTTGTATTGGATCACATCATTGACGTTCAAAAGAGAAAGAAAAAGGGGGATACAAAATGTATTGGATTCAAATCATGTCCTCCCCCAATGAATCACAATTACTCCAAATTGCCTGATGACGAGGATATGCCCCGTTTTGAACCTACTGTGCCACTCGGTCTAGATGACTTTGCAGCAGGCCTCGGGTTCACAACTGGTGCATCATCCTCGGGTCAATCAGAATCTGAGAATGAGACAGATTCATCGAGTGTTAAGGAACAGAGTCCTCCCATTGTTGAGGATGCTGATTCTTCGGATGATGAATCTGAAGAAATTGTGAAACAACAGTCTAACTCGGTTACAACAGATATTCCAATCGAGAATCACATCCTGTGTGATCCACCAGTGAAACCGAGTAAGACTGAAATGTCAAAAGCAATGGAGTCCCTTGTATCTAGCAGTGAAGAGAATAACTTGTTGTACACGCTCAAAGGAGATAGCAAAATCTACTCTAACAAAGATTTTCCAATTAAAAATGTAAATCAAGATTTAATTGAGCAAATTTTTGAAGGATGTACTGATAAGTTTTTGGGGAACAAAAGTGGCAAAGTTACCGTCACTCAATGTGATCCAATTCCGCGTGAACAAATTAGAAAACAATACGGAAACCAAAAACAACAAGTCAACTCCGGAAAGGGTAAGGTACAGGGAAAGAAGGCTCAGAACAAGAATGTTCAAGCACCTAAAGTTCAGCAGCCTAAGACTGAACAACCAAAGATTCAAAAACAAAAGGTGCAAAACAAAAGAGCTCCTGTTAAGAAACGAGAACCGAAAATGAACTTTGTTGGATCCACGGGTTCAGACAAACTTGAAACATTTCAGGATAAATCTAACGTTGATTTTGTGAAACAAGTTAGAATTTTAAAACGAAATGATCAGAATAACTACACCCAACACACCAACGGATGTGATTTAGGTCCAAGCACGTCTAGATCACAAAGTTCATTGTCTGGTTCTCCGTCTGGTCATCAACATGTTTCTCCGAAATTTGTAGAGCGGAGAACATGTTTTGAATGTGGGACAGTTGGGCATATTGTAAGATATTGCCCACACGTGCAAAAGCTGAAGTCAAAAACGAGTGCTCCCCAAGAAATCGATTACCGAAAACGATCAGTTTCCCCGAAACAAGACCCACGTGTCTTGAAAGAAAGGGAAAAGAAGTTAAAGCAAAAGAATCAGAAGGTAATTGAAAAGGCCTTAAAATCAGAGGTCAAAGAAGAAAAACCTGTACAAGCAAAATCTGAAACTGTAAAACAAAGTAAATGCTAAAACAATAAATTCAAATACTGGTAAAGGACAAACAGCTTGGAAGCAAAAGCAGGTAATTCAATCAGGGGGAGCACCACAGGTTCTTTTTCCTAATCATCAAGTGATTGAGATCACTTTCCTTGATGATCAAGGACGACCCAAGTCCACAAAGGCTTGGGTCCCCCTCTCCAACTAATCTTTGAGTGAGTGTGTAGGATATTCCAGGAGGAACTTTCGATAGTCGTAAGATTTTTGATAGTGGAGCGTCCTTGCACTAGATAGGTGACAGAAGATATTGTGCCTTTGATGGAGAGGAAGAGAAAAGGGAAACAGAGTTGTCTGTCGAAAGAAATTGATAACTTCGACAAAATGAAAATCATTCCAAAAGTGTGATTGTTAAAGGCTTTAATCGGGTCCCCGGGATAGATTCACGTAAAATGTACGCACCTGCAGCACGTCTGAAGTTCAAACTCAACAAGATAAACGTGCAGTGTACATTTCTTCGTGGTGTGATTGAAGAAAATGTGTTTGTTGAACAAACCAACTGGGTGTGCGGATGCCTTGGCATGGATTGAACAACCGCACACTACTTCTGAAAGAGAAAGACAAAGACCTTCGCTGGTGCAATGTGGAAGACCAGCCGGACCCAAAGGTTTCTGATCTTGTTGCTGTGAAGAGATTTCTAAGTAGCTACATAATTCGACCTTGAAATCTACACCGGGTGGATATCCAGTTTGGGAGAGCACTAGGATTCCTGACAATGCACGAAGCAGTTGAAGGATACGGTTTTAAATTTCTAATCTCTCCTATACTTGTCGATATTTTAGCTGCTTTATGAATTATTATCATCTCATACAGCACTCTTTGGCCAGACAATGCTGTCATGGTCCGCACCGCAAACCGACATGCCAACTGATTTTTCCAAAATTCGATAAATCATTTCCGATTCAAAATTAATTTTGGTAAACGGCATTGAGGTAAAACATGAGTTAACCGACATCGGGAAATCGTTTTTGTAAATACCTTTGTGTTTTTAAATTTGTCTTAGTTTATTGATTTTAGGGGGAGTAAATCCAAAATCCAAAATTTGAAAATCCAAAAACATTGAAAAATTTCAAAAACTCAAAAACAATAGAAAAACAAAAATGAGTTTCCTGGCGAGCAAAAGAGAAAATGATAGTACATCAGTGGTCTGTCTAAACCTCTTTAAACCTTAAATGAAAAACGATAAGCAGCTCTATATAAGATGTATCGGTAGGCTCACAATCATTTTAAAGTGTGCAGGGTGATATAAACTCAAATCGACTGAAGACCAGGTGGGAACCATTCATTGGCATATGGTCTTAGTACCGAAATTTCGTTTGAGAGATTGCCGAGGTTCTGAGATATTCGGTCTTTATGCTGCTTATCATCTGGGTATCATGGTTGTATCTTTTACCGAAAAATAACGGGGACGCAAGTCTAGATCTTCCATGATACTATACATACGTGTACATACTGCATACGACCTCAATAAGTGATCAACAATCACATGTCCCCAAAATAAGTGATAAAATATCACATCTATCCGGGAGTCAAGTTCGTCTCTCTGCTGTACGAAAGTACTGACCTGTTCATGGACTTGCTCCTGTGCCCTCATGCATATGAAAATCAAGTTCCTCATCAATAAGTGATTCTATCACATAGGGCTTGTTTTCAAATCAAAATAAGTGAGTTTCTCACATCATATACGGTCAAACAGATGATAATCGGTATACTCACCGGTAAGATGAACCCTCGTGCATACCTTGATACGGGAATGTGTCGTGATGTGGATGAACACCGGTCAGTAAGTATAAATCATACCTTAACGTATCCCCGCGCCATGATTACATCTGATAAGTTGAGCTTATGTGGACAACAATACCGATAATTGTTATAGGATGCTTATCTTAATGTTAACTAATTGAACAACAAGAGCGTTTTGGCATGACCGTACACTGATATGATTCTCTTACCCTCGAAACTCGCAAAAAGAATGTTTGTTTATATTTATTTACTGCTTTCAGTCTTTACATTTGAAATATTCAAAAATACCAAAAAGATTTTAGGTGTGTTTTAATATAAACTTTATAAAATCCAAAAAGATTTTGCTTCTAGTTTATTTTTGATTGACTGATGTTGGAACTCGAGTCTATCCTACCCAAAATCATGATTATAAGCCGGAAAACAATTGCACCTTCATAAATGGTCGAAGTTAACATATTTTGAAAGTTAAAGGATTAAAATTGTACATTTTCTAAACTTTCAAACTGTTGTCGGTTGGTGTTTGATTGAGATTTGATCTCATATGTGTCTTTTGTTTAAATGTTAACTATATTCCAAGCGGTTGTTCTCATTATGCGTTTAGCTTTCTTGCATGTGCAGATGCTAAAGGTGAGGAGAACATGTTCGATGACAAGCTTTGGAATGAAGACACGAAGTGGAGGCACTCAAAGGATAAAATGATCGAGCTGCTGCTGACCTCTCATCAACACCACAAGGATCTCAAGTTGTAAAGATCAAGACATTCACGAGCATAACTCAAGGGGGAGCTTATGTTAAGGGGGAGTTTGTCAACACACTTCCTACATGAAACGGGGAGTTTGTTGGTACACTTTCTGCTTTCAAGACGTGAAGACTTTAAAGATCCTCCGACATTGAAGACTTGAAAGGACGTCAAAGACTTGAAGACACGAAAATCGAGACAAAGCTACAGCCAAGGGGGAGTTTGTTGGTGCACTTGTGTCTGTACTTTGCTGTATTTTGTCATGATACAAAACGATGTCTTGTGTTAGTCTGGTTTACGTCTTAGGTTTGTGTTCGATGTAAGTTTGACCAAGTCAACCATCCTCCTGGTTTGACTTGACCAAACAGTTAGAACATGGTTGTAAGTTGTCTGGGTCGAAGGATGAGTCATCGAAGGATTGTTTATATCCTTCGATGAGCTCGAAGGATAAACCCTCGATGGATATAGATGGACCTCGAAGGATATCATCCTTCGAGGTATATGTGATCCTTCGGTAGGTTTCAGATCGATAGATGATCTTTCGATCAGTCTATCTGATCCTTCGACCAGACGAGCTGTGTTGGGTATATATACCCATGTATGTGTTCACTTAAAGAAGAAGACAAGTGAGAGCACACACACACACGAGAGAACTTTGAGAGTTTATAGAATACATCTGTAAACATTGAGCTTGTAACTGATCTTTTCATACGTATTAATACAGAGGTGTTAATCGGTGAATCTTGCGTGTCGTGTATTGTCGTCTTCGATCTCGGTTTGCATTCTAGCTTGGATTCCGCACTTGCTAGTGTGTTAAGCATAACAAGGAATAGGTTTGACCTCAACCTCCGAGGGACCTACAATAATAAACGACGATTCTATTGAATAATATGATAATACACCACCTTGATTCACCTTGAACAATAGTTTCTCCCTCTAGACCTTCAAAGCTTCAAATATTCAAAAAAATCCTAAATTCTAAACATAAGGTTCCTATTTCTAGGGTTCTCATATGGAAGTTTTCTTTATTTACAATTATGTCATTCCCCTATATTTAACACTATAAAACCTTATTTTGATCAGTTTTCTGCTACGATTCGGGATTGACGGAAGTGATAGACATTATGCACTCACAAAGTGCAACCCATCGTTGGTGTAGTATGGTGATGGTAAGATACCGAGGTCGTCCAAGGACAAAAGAGCTTTTAATACCGGAATATGTTTAATGTCTAATCTAACCAAATTTTGAGAAAAGTTTTATAAAAAGTAAAATAAAGAAAGAAAGTAAAGTAATAAAAGAAATAAACAGACAAGATAGAATCACTTGGTTCCAACTCATCTTTTACTTATCCTTTGATGATTTCCGCACTTTGGGTTTTTTAAGAGATTATCTTAGTTATAGTGGCATGTCCCTCTTTTGGAGGCAACGCTACCCTGAGCCATATTGGTCTGAGTCAGCAGGTATACAGTCCCGTAAGGCCGGATCACAGAAAGACAATTAAGCACGTTATTAATTAAAAATGTGACATGTCCCTCTTTTGGAGGCATTGCTACCCTCGGCCATATTGGTCTGAGTAAGCAGGAATACAGTCCTGCAAGGTTGGTTTAAAGTTTTAATAGTAGTTTATTTATAAGGGATTCAAGCCGTTCTTACTTCCCCCGATTTGATGTTATCTGCTTCAAAGGAAGTCCTAATAAGCATGAATCAAGTTCTCATAGGATCTATACACTGAACGAGGTAAGAACTTTACCCAAACCACCCTTCTAACCCCCTTTTAGGCAGTTAACGCACTTTATATAGACCGTAAAGACACGAATGAATGAATCAGCAAAACATGAAGAGATGATAGAATAAAGTTCACTTTCAATATAAAAAGCTAGACATTAAAGTCATTAATACAAACCAAATTAAAAATCTATCCAAAGCTTGGAAATCAATAGTAACACATAAATGACTTATCTTCACCAAGTGATGTAATAGATTAGCCAATCATGGCCTTTTCTTGATAAAAACTCTCACGATCAATCTTGGATCCCGAGACTACTACACACTCTAAAGATGGATGATGGATGAATGTGGTGGATGATAATGGTATTGTAGTGGTGGAGTGGTGGCAGGTGTGAAAGAAGTGGTTTGCCAAGGGACGAATTGCAACTGAACAAAGCACCCCTATTTATAGTTGTAAACAGACGGTTTACACGGCCCCGTGATAGGTGGGCACCACCCCATGCCTCCTTCTTCTCTGTCTTCATTCAATGACCTGTGTTAGTCCGTATGCTTGCATGGCCACGTCGCCATTGTACTTGCTGTACTATCCAACATTTGCATCTCTAGGAGTTGACCACAGCCCGTGTCTCTTGTCTGCTTCTATTTGTCTTTTCTGCCTGGAATCTGGAGTGGGGCACGGCCCGACGCCTTGGTGGCACGACCCCATGCTTATCTTCTGATTCGTTGTTTTTGGTCTTGGGGTGAAACTCGGAGGGTCGGTATGATGCATCAACTTCCCTTCTTTTGTATTCATGCTGGTTTTTAAAGTTAATTTGTTCCTTTTGTACATTTAAGCTCTTTTAATCCTGAAAATCAAAAGTTTACAAAGAAACACACTTTTTCCAACATTAGTACTAAAAAGGATTGATTTTATACCTTATTTGATATAATTTATATGTTGCATTCGATGCATATCAAATACCCCCACACTTGAATATTTGTTTGTCATCATGCAAAACTCTTTAATATTGCTTACACACCCAAATGGAATAAGTAGAGAAGAAGTTTTTTGGGTCTTGCTTTAGAGTGTCGGGAATCCAAGATTTATTTATTCTTGTTTTTACTTTATTTACAATCCTATTCGACATGATTAATTTACAACTCTTTCTAAGCAAAATAAATATTTTTGGGCATAACATACCTTTTTTTTTTAATTTCAATAAGCTATATACAAGTTCACACACCTCACAATTGATCACTCAACACTCGGCTGAAGATGTATAAGTGAAACGCTCGGTCCTGTATGGAACTTATTCCTACCATATGTTTGACAAGTAATCAAACCTCCTCCTTTTTAACATAATATTTGTAAATATCAAGAGGACTTTAAAAAATGTAGGTTTTGGCTAGGGGTAGGGTAGTTTTATTTGAAAAGTGGCTAAAGGCGTAAAATGTTGGTTTTCTTTTGAAAAATTTATTTATTTGTGACTTAGATATAGACTAAAGGCTTATAAGCAATAAGTTTGCTTATTTATTTCAAGCAACAAACGATTTTTTTTATAGAATAAATATTCACAAGATAACTAAGTCACATATTTTTGTGTATTTCAAAAGAACCGAATTTTACTAAAATAAAGAGGTGTAAAAATAAAAAGGTTTTTGGGTGATGGGTGATTTATGCAAAATTGTATTTTGCGGGTTTTGAAACGAAATGTTTAGGCTCAAAAGGGTTAACTAATGGAAATTTTGTTTTTGGTGAGGAGATAAAAAAAAATAAGGTTGAAAAAAAGAAAAAAAAGGGTTTATAGTCCTAATTCCCCAATCATTTACTTACTTAGATTAGTTGGTAAGGACCGAGAATGTATTGTCTTGTCAAATTCAAGTCCCCCCCCCCTACTTAAATTACACATTGTTCTCAATGTGTCCAAAATGGATTAGATTTGATTAAATGTATAAATGTAGGTTAAAAACAACATATTTAAAAAAAATCAGATACTGGACACGGGGGTGTGCTTGGGGGATACAACCCCGTGTAAAAAGTGCCAGTATCATAACTTCTAAGAAAATTTCTAGAAGGCAGACACGGGGGCGTGCCAGGTATGCACGACCCCATGTAAAAAGTGCTAGTAACAAAAATTTTCTATAAGACAGGCACGAGGGTGTGTCTAAAACACGACCCCGTGTAACAGTTCTAGAAACAAAATTATTTTCTGCAGACTTGAGGCACAGGGGGATGCTTACCTTACACGACCCCGTGCTGCACTTACTGTTTTGAAGATTTTGGTTGGGAGAGATCTATTTACGTGCATGGGGTTTTGTTTCAACGTCCTTTGCCTATTTTCCATCCTTCTTTCGAGTGTATTTTATTCCTAAAAAAAAAACTTAAAAATAAAAGCATTAACTAAAATCTACACTAAAATTTAAACATGTTTGTTCTTTTTCAAAAAGGAAGCCATACTTTTTGAATTTGAACAACTTATGTTTAATTAAACTACTTTATTATTGGATAGTCCGTGGAATGCTTCCATGGTGCGCCACGTTTATAAGGGTCCTTGGCTAGACCCAAATCGGTCAAATGTTACCCGAGCGGCATGACTCGCACCCCAAGTTGCACCGGCTGAGGGCGTAGTCTAAGCTCGAGTCTATTTCTTTGATGTAGTTGACCGAATCACCCTCCATGATTTGTCCCACTTCAAACTTTATTTCCTTGTCATCTACCATGGTCCGTGCAATGGCAAGGAATGGTCTTCCTAATATGAGCGGGATCTTGATGTCTTCTTCCATGTCAAGTATTACAAAGTCGGCTGGAAAAACAAATTCCCCAACTTTGACCAAAAGATTTTCTACGATACCTTAAGGGTATTTTACCGACCTATCCGCAAATTGGATGCTCATCCTTGTAGAATGTGGCTTCCCTAGTCCGAGTCGTTTGAACATGGAGGCTGGCAATAGGTTGATGCTAGCCCCTAGGTCGGCAAGCGCATTGCTTATTGGTAATCCTCCTATGGAGCAAGGAATGTTGAAGCTTCCAGGATCAATATTTTTGGGGGGAGTTTGTTGAGGAGTGTCGCCGAGCATTCTTCACTTAAGTTGACTTGTTGAATCGACTCAATCTTCCTTTAGTGAGTGAGGAAGTCACTCATGAATTTGGAGTATTTTGGCATTTGTGTGAGGACTTCAACAAAAGGAAGGTTGATGTGAAGTTGTTTAAGTAAACTTACAAACTTGGTGAATTGCTCGTCGGTCTTTTGGTGAAGTAAATGACTGAGGTAGGGGACTGGTGGTGGTTTGGTTGGTTCGGTGTTTTGGGGTTGAGTATTTTCTTGGTTATTGGCTATGGGTGTGCTTGTGGGTTGTGTAGTGATTTGGGGTAAAGTTGGTTCATTATCGGGTCCTACTTTCCGGTTTCTTAAATTGATGATGTTTACTTGGGCCTTTGGGTTTGGTTCAGTGTTACTAGGCAAGGCTCCTTAAGGTATTTCGAAGAAATTTTGGGCAAGTTTGGCTTACTTGTTTTTCAGTGTTTTGCATACTAGCCCGTTGGTTTCTAATTTCGGCTTTGGTTTGTAGGAACCTCTCCGAATGCCGCTTGTCGGACTCGAAGAAAATACGAGTGATGAGATCCTTAAGTCTTTCTCTTCCTACTTGTTGTTGTGGTTGGAAGCCTTGTTGCTCATTTCGGGGTTTTTGTTGAAAGTTGGGTCATTGATTTTGATTTTGTTGGTTGTTACCTCACGATTCCCTCCAACTAAAGTTGGGATGTTTTCGCCACTCGGGGTTGCTTGGTGTCACACCCCAACCGATGGCGGAATCATCAGGGCATGGCACTGAGCGAAACAGATTGTCCAGAAGTTCCCACAACAATTATCAAAACTATTCAATTTAAATCATACGTCCCATACCGTATCTCAAACAGTCAAATAATTATTACAGACAAGCATCAAGACAAATATTCTGTTTCGACAACTCAGATTTAAATAAGTAGCAATTGTTTATCTGCTTCTAGAGACCCCTGATTCGTTATCTACAGACAACTATTTGTTGGGCTCTAAAGCTTTATTCTAGCTTCCAATTCCTACCACACATGCATCCTAAGCACCTGTCACATACGTTAAAATAAAGTCAATACATAAAATGTAAAGGTGAGCATACAGGTTTGATAATAGCATATAGAGTTCGAATTCGTTTACGCTTAACCAGCACGTACACATAGTGAAATGAAGCACGTTAGTTATCGACATAGATCCATCGATACCAATGACTGCGGGTTGACTGCCCGAGGCAGTTCGCAATACATGATTACCACCGTAATCCATGCAAGTAAAAAGGTCCTTAACAACCCCCATGTGAACGGGTGCTGAGTCCAAACTATAGTACTATCGTTGCTAAAGCAGGTAGACAGCATTCCATGTGTAAACATAACAACAAGCATTCATAAGCCACGTATAACATGCATTTAACGGTTAGCGTTCAAATAGTTTGAGTAGTGTGGTAGTTGTAGTTTGAATATTCGTAACGTATGTAACTCCCAAAAGTGCTTAAAGCAAAAAGGGATCGAGTATACTCACAGTGATTTATGGATTGAAGGGAGCGCTTAGCGAATATGGTTAGCCTGAATAGATTCGGTAGCATAACGATAAGTGAAACGTAAAACAGGAAACAAGTATTGAGGAGTCGGACAGCTGGTCGATCAGACGGCGGTTCGATCGGACGGCTGACCGTTCGGCTGACGGTCCGTACGGTCTGCTGTTCGGTCGGTCGGTAGGCCGATCGGATGGCTGTACGAGTGGATTATTCCTTCCTTTGAGAAGGATGTGTTTGTGTATGATGGCTTGACCTTTGAAGTTTTCGTTGTAGCATTTTGAAAACATTGAAGTACCTTTGCCTTTCAGGTCGGTCGATCGGACGGCTGTTCGATCGGCCGGCAGCCCGATCGGTTAGGCATTCAACAGAATTTCAAGGTTTAGCCTTTGAATCGGACAGGTGTTCGATCGGACAGGTGTTCGATCGGTTGGCAAGTCAACAATAGTCAAGCACTTTAATGAATTGCAAGGTATTGTTTAGTGGATCGAATGGTTGATCGATCGAGCAGCATAACTGCTGTTCGATCGGACAACAGGGTGTCACCTGATCGGACGGCAGTTCGATCGGGTGGCTCTTCTAGTGCATTGATCATGTTCAAAGTTGATTAAGTATTGAAGCATAGTATCTCATGATCCGAAGAGTAATCCGATCGAACAGTAGTTCTATCGAACAACAGCTCGTTCAACACCATTCTTCAAAACAAGTTGATTGTGTGGGACCATGTGCTAGCCGATCGGCTGGCCAGTCGATCGGCTGACTATCCGATCGGTTGGCCGTCCATTCGGACATCAGTTCGATCGGTTAGCATCCTGACCTGATCAGCCTTGCGTCTAACACTTTGGTTGTTCTGTTTGTTTGTCGTTTTATCGAGGTATTTTTGACAGCGAGTAAAACCATAGATGTCTCGTTCTTACTTGGTTTCCTGGGTCGGACAGGAATCACCCAAATCCGGTCGGTGGTCTGTTCGGAACGAAGTTTAACATTTAACCCGGAGTCGGTTAACCTCGTGGATAGAATCCAGATCTTGAGCCGTATAACCACTGAAGTGATTTGTAAACCCGCTTAGGTTCCGTTTCTACTGGTTCGAGTGAAAAGAGTTGAAGAAAGTTGGGAAAATCCATCCTCCAATCCTTTTCACCATGTATATGTTCAGACCTAGAAAAGATCCTTGTTTGTTTATGTGGAAATCGGCTAGATCCAAGTCATCCTTGGTGGATTGAGGCCAAAACATGAAGTTCTTCAAGAACCCATGATGACATCATCCAAGAACACTTGATTCTTGATGATTTCACGGTTAAAAGTTTAGATTTGAAAGATAGAAAGGTGTAGGAGTGTGTATAGACCAAGAAAGTACAAGATTTAGGACGAAAACTTACTGGAATCGGGAGAAATCTGAGAAAAGGCGAGTTGTGCGTGCTGGTCGAACAGAGGTTTCCAAAAGTGGAAAGAATGTCAATGACATGGGTATTTATAGGATGACAAAAGAGGAAAGGGCTGGCCGATCGGCTGGCGGCTCGATCGGACAGCCTGTCCGATCGGACAGCAGTCCGTTCGGCTGGCTGTTCGATCGGCTGGGAGCCTGATCGATCGGTTGCACCTTTTGAGTGTTTCGCGCGATGATTTTCGATATTTCGATTATGATTGCGCGCGGCTCAATTCGATAGGGTTTCCTAGTCAAATTACTTTCAGTCTTAACCACTTCGTATCTAGCGTAATCTCGTTTCCGCTATCTATCCTGGTTCGATTCGTGATTCGAGTTCGAGTTCGATTACATTCGAGTTAGATTTCGAGTTTCGATTGAGTTCGCTTGATTACCACAACACAATATAAATAAACATGCACAGGTAACACGTAAGGCACACACACACACGTATAAACAACAAGTAGAATACACAGTTCGAGTTTCGAGGTCGATTCGATTAGCATGGCTTGATTATCAGTTGATTAACTTTATCGCATTGTTACTTCCTATAGTTCGCAGTCGTAGGTCGATTGAAATATGATTAATACTCATCGATTATTGTAATGAACCACACTTACTCCACATAATATAAATAAAATAAAGACATTTCTACAAGTCAAGTTGCGCGAAATCGGTCGTTGACTTTGACCTTGACTTTGACTTTCACTTATGAAAACACGGGGTGTTACAGCCTCCCCTTGTTTAGGGAATTTCGTCCCGAAATTAAGCTGGAAGCTGCTACAACCGTCATGAATCACGTGGAGAGTTTTCTCTATCTAGACTTTCTCTTGGAACAACTGTGGGTACTTCGCCTTCATGTCGCTTTCGAGTTCCCAAGTGAACTCTGCGCCTCGCTTGCCTTCCCATCGGACTTTCACAATAGGAATGCGTGAGCGCCTGAGCTGCTTGGTTTGGCGATCCATGATTTCGACAGGCTTTTCCACGAAGTGTAATGTTTCGTTCACTTGTAGATCGTCTAGAGAGACATGTAAGTCATGGTCGGCGATGCACTTTCGGAGGTTTGACACATGGAAAGTCGGGTGGACGTTGCTAAGTTCCTCCGGTACTTCGAGTCTGTAGGCGACCTTTCCGATCCTTTCCAGAATCTTAAAAGGTCCAACATATCGAGGCGCGAGTTTCCCTTTCTTGCCGAATCGGACCACACCCTTCCAAGGTGATACCTTTAGGAGTACGTAGTCACCAACGCCAAATTCACGGGGCTTGCGCTTTTTATCGGCGTAAACTTTCTGTCGATCCCGAGCTTTCACCAGGTTGTCTCGGATTTGGAAAATTTTGTCTGTCGTTTCTTATAATAGCTCAGGACCGGTTAGTTGCGAATGACCGATCTCGTGCCACACAATAGGCGACCGACATCTTCTTCCGTATAATGCCTCGAAAGGTGCCATCTCGGTGCTAGAATGATAGCTGTTATTATACGAGAATTCGACCAATGGCAGGTATTTATCCCAATTACCACCGAAGTCCAAAACACACGATCGGAGCATGTCTTCAAGAGTACGAATCGTTCTTTCAGTCTGACCGTCGGTTTGTGGGTGGAAAGCAGTACTTAGATTAAGCATTGTACCGAGTGCCGTTTGAAACGTTTCCCACAATCATGAAGTAAACCGAGCATCACGATCAGAGATGATGTCACGAGGCGTCCCATGATTACAAATGATCTCGTCGGTGTAGATTCGGGCTAATCGTTCTACCTTGTAGTCTTCTCGTATGGGCAGAAAGTGAGCCGATTTAGTCAAACGGTCGACCACAACCCATATGCTGTCGTGACCTGATGACGTGGGTGGAAGCTTGGTTACGAAATCCATAGCTATACTTTCCCACTTCCACATAGGAATTGGTGGTTGTTCGAGTAATCCAGAGGGTCTTTGATGTTCGGTCTTGATTCTAGCACAAGTTAGGCATTTTCCGACGTAGAGGGCGATATCCCTTTTCATACCCGGCCACCAGTACTTATAACGAAGGCCCTGGTACATTTTGTCAGCACCGGGGTGAATAGAATACCGGGATTTGTGGGCTTCGTCCATCAGAATTTGTCGCAAGTCGGTTCGCTTGGGAATCCAAATTCGGTCTAAAAAGTGGAATATCCCGTTTGATTTGCTCACAAGTTGGGCCCCATCGTGGTAGATTCTTTCTTTCTTCAAGGTGCGTTCGTTGAAACATGCGTGTTGTGCATCGCGGATGAGAGTTTCGAGGTTGTGCTGGGCTTGAACATTACGAGTGCTAAGCAGGTAGCTCCGTCTGCTAAGTGCGTCGGCAACAACATTTGCTTTGCCTGGGTGATAACGAATCTCACAGTCGTAATCGTTGAGAAGTTCTACCCATCGGCGTTGACGCATATTAAGTTCCTTCTGATTAAAGATATGCTGTAGGCTCCTATGATTGGTGAAGATCGTACACTTAGTACCATACAGGTAGTGTCACCAAATCTTTAATGATAAAACAACCGCGCCTAGCTCGAGATCATGGGTTGTATAGTTCTTCTCGTGGATTTTAAGCTGACGAGATGCGTAGGCTATGACCTTGTCCCGTTGCATGAGAACACAGCCCAGACCAAGGTTGGAAGCATCACAGTAGACAATGAAATCATTGTTTCCGTCGGGCAATGTGAGAACAGGAGCATTGCAAAGCATGTGTTTGAGGGTTTGAAAGGCAGACTCTTGTTTGGTTCCCCAGACAAAAGACTGGTCCTTATGCGTAAGAGAGGTAAGCGGCACAGCGATCTTCGAGAACCCTTCGATAAATCATCGATAATAGCCCGCTAGTCCGAGAAAGGAGCGGACTTCAGACGGGTTCTTAGGTGTAACCCAGCTCTTGACAGCTTCAATCTTCGCGGGGTCGACGTGGATGCCTTAACTATTAACAATGTGACCCAGAAATTGAACTTCCCCTAACCAAAATTCACACTTGGAGAACTTGGCATAGAGTTGGTTCCCCTGGAGTAACTCGAGAACTAAATGTAGATGTTGCGCGTGTTCGGCCTTCGATTTGGAATAGATCAAGACGTCGTCGATAAATACGATGACGAAACGGTCGAGATATGGTTTACACACGCGATTCATCAGATCCATGAAGACTGCTGGTGCGTTGGTTAAACCAAAAGGCATGACAACGAATTCGTAATGGCCGTATCGAGTACGAAACGCGGTTTTGGGTATATCCTCTTCTTGTATACGCAACTGGTGATATCCTGAACGTAGATCAATCTTCGAAAAACACGTAGCGCCTTGTAGTTGATCAAACAAATCATCGATGCGAGGTAGGGGATAGCGGTTCTTGATAGTTAACTTATTCAATTCCCGATAGTCGATGCACATCCTGAACGACCCGTCCTTCTTTTTGATGAAGAGGACTGGCGCGCCCCAAGGAGAGGTGCTCGGGCGAATGAAGCCTTTCTCAAGTAATTCCTGGAGTTGGGTTGAGAGTTCACGCATTTCGGACGGTGCGAGTCGGTAAGGAGCTTTGGCAATAGGGTTGGCTCCAGGAATGAGGTCAATACGAAAGTCGATATCACGACTTGGCGGTAGCCCGGGAAGATCCTCCGGAAAAACATTAGGAAATTCTTGAACCACAGGAACGTCTTTCACTTCCTTCTTCTCTTTCTTTTCCTTCTCCGCTACCACAATGTTAGCCAAGAAAGCCCTGTATTCCTTACGGAGATACTTGCTGGCTTGGATACATGACATAAGCTTGAGCCCCTTTGAAGTAGTATCGCCATATACACACAGTAAATCACCATTCGCGAGCGAAAATCGAATCATCTTGTCGAAGCATACAACTTCAGCATGGTTTTCTCGAAGAAAGTCCATGCCTATTATGATGTCAAAGCTTCCGAGTTGCATCGGAATGAGGTCGATCGAAAAGATGTGATTGTTGAGCTCAAGAGTACAATCACGGAGAACAGAATTGACAGTGACGGTTCTTCCGGTAGCGACTTCCACATCGAATGTCGAGGAGAGTTGGGAACGTTTACGACTAAGGAGTTTCTCAAATTCGAGTGACACAAAGCAATTATCGGCTCCGGTATCAAACAAACATGAAGCATAAATACCATTCACAAGGAACGTACCATTGACCACGTTGTTGTCGGCCTGGGCTTGACGCACGTTGAGGTTGAAAGTTCTGGTGCGTGCGGCCTGTTGTTGCTGTTGTTGTTGTTGCTGCTGCTGTGGCTGCTGTTGCTGAGGCTCTTGTTTCACAGCCCTGTTCGGGCACATGTTGGCGAAATGGTTCGGGTCGCCGCATGCGAAGCAGGCTCTGGCTTTGACTGCGGGTGCCGGAGGAGCTTGTTGACCCTGTGGGGCAGTGAGTAGAGCTTGATTGGCAGGAGCTTGACGAATACGGCAGTTGGCAGTGAAATGGCCGTACACATTGCAATGAGCACAAAAACGACATTGAATAGCAGTCGGGTGATGGTAGGTGCAAGTAGGGCAGAGCGGATGTGGTCCAGTGTATGCACACTTTGCAGACGGTGCATTGGCCACAGGCGCCGCTACTTGACGCTGATGAGTAGGTACAACTTGAATCGGTGCAGCAGTGATCGCACAATTCTTGTTGTTGGAGCTGTTCTTTCTCTTGTTGTTCGATGAGGTAGGTTCAGCACTTGGTGCGGTAGCAGTAGCTTGATGCAGATGCTTCGAAGTCTTATCCCAGACACCAGCCTTAACCCGCTTGTCATTGATCTCAGCGGCTAGCAGATAGGTCTCCTCGATCGTCGTAGTCTTAGCCGCTTGCACGAAATCAGCAACGCAGTCGGGCAAAGCTCGCATGTACTTCTTGATCGTCATGTCGGGAGTCTTGACTTGATCGGGACAGATAATGCTGAGCTGTTTGAAACGAGCAGTGAGACCAGCATTGTCACCATCCTTTTGCTGGATGTGCCAAAATTCATCTTCCAGCTTTTGACGTTCGTGAGGAGGGCAGAATTCCTCTAGCATAACTTCCTTGAGCTCATCCCACGACAGACCGTAGGCCGCATCGTTCCCTCGCTTGTTCCTCTCGGCCGTCCACCAGTCTAGTGCCCGGGACTGGAAAACGCCGGTAGCATTTAGAGTTCGAAGGTCATCAGGGCAACCACTTTGTCGCAGAGTAACCTCAATGGAATCAAACCAGTGAAATAGTGCAGTAAGACCTCCTTCGCCAGTGAATTCTTTTGGCCCACACGACTTGAATTGCTTGAAACTGAAAGGTCTTGCGGCAGTCTTAGGAGCTTCGGTTCTCGATTCCTCGGATGATTTGCTGGCATTCTCATAAACATCACTCACGGCCTTTGCTACACTTTTCGCGATGATGGAAGCAAGGCGTTTGTCCCTCTTTTCCTGACGAGAGAGTGCATGACGGGATCCAGACGACATGGTCTGCAACAGACATCATCACAGGACTCATCACATTGTATGCGAATCTCGCCTCACACGTCTACTACTTACTAAAGCTCAGTAACACGCACTGTGTAAACACATAGACTTATAACTACGCAAGTCACAGATTCACTTAATCACGTAACCACATAAACACTTAGAGCACAATTCATGTAATCACGTAGAGCACATAATCACACAATCTCCTAATCACGTAGAGCAAAGAAACAAGGAAACACATATGCATCTAGTCACTAGAGGCATATAGAGGCCTATAAGAACACGTAGGGCATTCTAACTGCCTCATAATACAGGATTCTAGATCTAGAGAAAGATACTAGAGAGAGAAAGTGCAAAAGGTGCTTCAGGTGCTTTGTACGATTTCAGATCTATCAATAGAATCACAGATTTAGTACGTTCTTGTGTGTTTGGTCACGCACGTTCACGGATTCCACACGTCGAACGTGTCGTTACGCAATCGTTTGGAGTCAAAATAAGCTCAAAATCACATGATGCAGTGCGAGTCACGGGTGTCGTTTGAAGTGGAAACAAAAATCGAGTAAATCCCAAGGTTTAATCACATAAACAGGAAAGCACATAAATAGGCACATAAAATCGACGAAACATCAGAGTCAGCAGTTGCGGACTCAAAATCGAAATTCATAAAAATCGAGGGATAGATTGTCTGCGGCTAGTAGACTTCGACTACCCAAGGTGGTTCAGCTATTCTCAAGGACTTGTCATTCTTGTCTGACCCACAGAACTGTGCTTTTGCCTCGATTCTTGGGCATTTGGCACCTTTTCCATTAGTCATATCAAGATTTCAGGTCACTGGAGTCCGTCGAGGCCTTGGTGAGAGTTTTGTAAAATGTGCAAAACAAGTTGTCAAGGTTAGGGTTTCACCCATGGCTTAACAACTTCGTTCCCGTTTTGATAAAATAGAGGAGATTATTCATCAAAATATGGATTTCACTCCTGATTTGGCATAATTCTCCTCGTTTGTAGTTAAAATGCGAGCTGAGTAAGCATCTTTAGCCGAGAGTTTGCGGTTTTCACACCTATTCTCGACCTTATTGCCCACTCTTAGTTGAAAATTCGAGTGCAGTGAGAGTGTAGAATAAGCGAGAATAACGAGAAGTAAGCTCGTACTTAATCCCTACTGGTTATGCACAAGTCGGTTTGTTGGTTCCTAACTATAGACTAGGTCTCTAAGACTTCGACCCGTACTAGGTCGAGTCTTGCCTAATTCCCTATAGTTATGGCTCTGATACCAATCTGTCACACCCCAACCGATGGCGGAATCATCGGGGCATGGCACTGAGCGAAACAGATTGTCCAGAAGTTCCCACAACAATTATCAAAACTATTCAATTTAAATAATACGTCCCATACCGTATCTCAAACAGTCAAATAATTATTACAGACAAGCATCAAGACAAATATTCTGTTTCAACAACTCAGATTTAAATAAGTAGCAATTGTTTATCTGCTTCTAGAGACCCCTGATTCGTTATCTACAGACAACTATTTGTTGGGCTCTAAAGCTTTATTCTAGCTTCCAATTCCTACCACACATGCATCCTAAGCACCTGTCACATACGTTAAAATAAAGTCAATACATAAAATGTAAAGGTGAGCATACAAGTTTGATAATAGCATATAGAGTTCGAATTCGTTTACGCTTAACCAGCACGTATACATAGTGAAATGAAGCACGTTAGTTATCGACATAGATCCATCGATACCAATGACTGCGGGTTGACTGCCCGAGGCAGTTCGCAATACATGATTACCACCGTAATCCATGCAAGTAAAAGGTCCTTAACAACCCCCGTGTGAACGGGTGCTGAGTCCAAACTATAGTACTATCGTTGCTAAGGCAGGTAGACAGCATTCCATGTGTAAACATAACAACAAGCATTCATAAGCCACGTATAACATGCATTTAACGGTTAGCGTTCAAATAGTTTGAGTAGTGTGGTAGTTGTAGTTTGAATATTCGTAACGTATGTAACACCCAAAAGTGCTTAAAGCAAAAAGGGATCGAGTATATTCACAGTGATTTATGGATTGAAGGGAGCGCTTAGCGAATACGGTTAGCCTGAATAGATTCGGTAGCATAACGATAAGTGAAACGTAAAACAGGAAACAAGTATTGAGGAGTCGGACCGCTGGTCGATCGGACGGCGGTTCGATCGGACGGCTGACCGTTCGGCTGACGGTCCGTACGGTCTGCTGTTCGGTCGGTCGGTAGGCCGATCGGATGGCTGTACGAGTGGATTGTTCCTTCCTTTGAGAAGGATGTGTTTGTGTATGATGGCTTGACCTTTGAAGTTTTCGTTGTAGCATTTTGAAAACATTGAAGTACCTTTGCCTTTCAGGTCGGTCGATCGGACGGCTGTTCGATCGGCCGGCAGCCCGATCGGTTAGGCATTCAACAGAATTTCAAGGTTTAGCCTTTGAATCGGACAGGTGTTCGATCGGACAGGTGTTCGATCGGTTGGCAAGTCAACAATAGTCAACCACTTTAATGAATTGCAAGGTATTGTTTAGTGGATCGGATGGTTGATCGATCGAGCAGCATAACTGCTGTTCGATCGGACAACAGGGTGTCACCTGATCGGACGGCAGTTCGATCGGGTGGCTCTTCTAGTGCATTGATCATGTTGAAAGTTGATTAAGTATTGAAGCATAGTATCTCATGATCCGAAGAGTAATCCGATCGAACAGTAGTTCGATCGAACAACAGCTCGTTCAACACCATTCTTCAAAACAAGTTGATTGTGTGGGACCATGTGCTAGCCGATCGGCTGGCCAGTCGATCGGCTGACTATCCGATCGGTTGGCCGTCCGTTCGGACAGCAGTTTGATCGGTTAGCATCCTGACCTGATCAGCCTTGCGTCTAACACTTTGGTTGTTCTGTTTGTTTGTCGTTTTATCGAGGTATTTTTGACAGCGAGTAAAACCATAGATGTCTCGTTCTTACTTGGTTTCCCGGGTCGGACAGGAATCACCCAAATCCGGTCGGTGGTCTGTTCGGAATGAAGTTTAACATTTAACCCGGAGTCGGTTAACCTCGTGGATAGAATCCAGATCTTGAGCCGTATAACCACTGAAGTGATTTGTAAACCCGCTCAGGTTCCGTTTCTACTGGTTTGAGTGAAAAGAGTTGAAGAAAGTTGGGAAAATCCATCCTCCAATCCTTTTCACCATGTATATGTTCAGACCTAGAAAAGATCCTTGTTTGTTTATGTGGAAATCGGCTAGATCCAAGTCATCCTTGGTGGATTGAGGCCAAAACATGAAGTTCTTCAAGAACCCATGATGACATCATCCTAGAACACTTGATTCTTGATGATTTCACGGTTAAAAGTTTAGATGTGAAAGATAGAAAGGTGTAGGAGTGTGTATAGACCAAGAAAGTACAAGATTTAGGACGAAAACTTACCGGAATCGGGAGAAATCTGAGAAAAGGCGAGTTGTGCGTGCTGGTCGAACAGAGGTTTCCAAAAGTGGAAAGAATGACAATGACAGGGGTATTTGTAGGATGACAAAAGAGGAAAGGGCTGGCCGATCGGCTGGCGGCTCGATCGGACAGCCTGTCCGATCGGACAGCAGTCTGTTCGGCTGGCTGTTCGATCGGCTGGGAGCCTGATCGATCGGTTGCACCTTTTGAGTGTTTCGCGCGATGATTTTTGATATTTCGATTATGATTGCGCGCGGCTCGATTCGATAGGGTTTCCTAGTCAAATTACTTTCAGTCTTAACCACTTCGTATCTAGCGTAATCTCTTTTCCGCTATCTATCCTGGTTCGATTCGTGATTCGAGTTCGAGTTCGATTACATTCGAGTTAGATTTCGAGTTTCGATTGAGTTCGCTTGATTACCACAACACAATATAAATAAACATGCACAGGTAACACGTAAGGCACACACACACGTATAAACAACAAGTAGAATACACAGTTCGAGTTTCGAGGTCGATTCGATTAGCATGGCTTGATTATCAGTTGATTAACTTTATCGCATTGTTACTTCCTATAGTTCGCAGTCGTAGGTCGATTGAAATACGATTAATACTCATCAATTATTGTAATGAACGACACTTACTCCACATAATATAAATAAAATAAAGACATTTCTACAAGTCAAGTTGCGCGAAATCGGTCGTTGACTTTGACCTTGACTTTGACTTTCACTTATGAAAACACGGGGAGTTACACTTGGGGCTCCCGGTGGTCATGGGTGGTTATTGAGGTAGTTCACCACTTCCTTTTGGTTTTCCATATCTTTCATACAACTCAAGTTTTCATGTGGTTCACCACATCCTTCACAAGCCATAACTGAAATCGTTTTATTTAATTTAAGTTACTTTATTTTTTTGGTTAAGGCTTCAATTAGGTTGTCAAGAGGTGGCTTAGTCCACTTTATGGGCATCCGAGGCTATTGATTTGAACCCCTAGGGGTGTGCCATTGAAAACTGTTTTGAGCAATTTCCTCAATTTGTTTCTAAATCTCCTCGGGTCGTTGACATCCAAGGAGTCCCCCGGAGTTAGAATCAAGAATTTTCCTTGTGTGTGGTAAAAGCCCATTATAGAAAATGGACACTTGTTGCCAACGTTCAAGACCATGATGCAGGCACTTCCTTAGTAACTCCTTGAACTTTTCCCATGTCTCATAAAAAGATTCCCCGCCGTCTTAAGAGTTTGAATTAATTTCGGTCATGAGTTTGGAGGTTTTAGCGTGAGAGAAATATTTGTAGAGAAATTTTTGGGCAAGTTCATCCCAATCTGCACGGACCCACTTGGGAGGGTGTTTAGCCAACCTTTGGCTCGATCTTTGAGGAAAAGGGGAACATACGAAGCCAGATAGCATCGTTGGAGGCTCCGTTGATCCGAAAGGTGTCACATTTTCCAAATTGTTAGCATTTAGGGATCTTCATCAGGTAGGTCGTGAAAGGTCGTGAAAGGTGACAGAATTTTGGAGCATTTGGATTAGGTGAGGTCGAAGCTCAAAATTGTTAGCATCGACATTAGGTGGGTTAATAGCGGCTCCAAAATTACTGACCGTAGGCCATATGTAATCTATGACAATACGTTGATCCGCCATGGGGAGGTTTTGGGTCGAGGCTTTTTTTTGGTTTTTAGCTTGAAGTCTTTCCCTTAAAAAGCGCTCGGGTTCTTCTAGTGGTACTTTTATGTCTTTGTCGAAGGTGGAGGTCATGCACCATGTTGTATTTTGTGAGTGTATTATCTCTATTACCTCCGTCAATCATATCTATAAATGTCAATGT
Organism: Helianthus tuberosus; assembly: GCA_030545235.1. Classification (NCBI taxonomy): domain Eukaryota; kingdom Viridiplantae; phylum Streptophyta; class Magnoliopsida; order Asterales; family Asteraceae; genus Helianthus; species Helianthus tuberosus. The sequence continues at coordinate 94,247,288 of CM060403.1, read as the reverse complement.
ATAGTGTCTTAGTTGATTGTATAGGTAAACGTGTTAGGAGAGCCAGGATTGTAATGTAAAGAGCCTTTCGGATGAAAGATTCTTTCATGCGAAAGGACTCTGTCGTCCCAATTGGTCTCTCGCTCATAAAGATCTTGGCATCCCTAGGTGTTCGGACGAGAGGGTTTGCTTATAAATAGGGGATCAGGTCTTGTCATTTGTATCGGGTGTGGACTTGAGAGGGAAAACTCTGTCCATTTGGTTTCGTGGTTCTGTACTTGAATATAATCAATAGAAACCAGTTTAATTAGATTGTTCTTGTGTTTGTCAACTTCATACATGGATTCCGCACGTGATATGAAGCTTATCTGACCGCCGGAGCATTCGAAGACCCGAAACGGTCCTCACATATTTTCTGTGAATTATACTGAATGGTGTGAATTTCTGCGAACAAAAACACAAAAATTGATGATCAGAAGAGTAGCACGGCCCCGTGTCTATGTAGGCACGGCCCTGTGCTATTAAGAAAAAGATTACGTTTTAAGGTTCCTAGATACTGGAGGTTTGACATGGACCCGTGCTCCTGTAACATGACCCGTGCTTTTATTCTAGTAACCAGAAAACATATTCTTTTCTATACTGTAGGTCTGACACAGCCCTGTGTTGATCAAACACGGCCATTTGTTATTCCTGTAGAAAGTAGAAAAAATGAAGAAAAGAAGAAAAATTAAAAAGAAAAATTAAAGAAGCATAAAAATGATTAGGCCGACGATTTTAAACTTTCTTAAAATCCTTGTGTCCTCAGCAACTACGCCAAAAACTTGACATGTGTGAGGTGTGTATGATTTTTATTATTTTTCTTAAAAACTTTTCACTCTTTTATCAAGCTTTAAATTTATGAAACACGATATAACACTATCACTCTCCACAACACGCTAGGGCAGGTGCACCCATTGTTGTCGTAGTATAGTGATGGTAAGATACCGAGGTCGTCCAATGACACAAGAGCTTTTAATACCGGAATATCATCAACGTCTAATCTGACCAAATTTTGAGAAAAGGTTTATAAAAAGTAAAATAAAGAAAGAACACTAAAATAATAAAAGAAACAGATAGAATCACTTGGTTTCGACTCATCTTTTACGTATCCTTTGATGATTTTCACACTTTGGGTTTTTAAGAGATCATTTTAGTTATAGTGGCATGTCCCTCTTTTGGAGGCAACCCTACCCCCAGCCATATTGGTCTAACTCAGCAGGGATACAATCCTGTAAGGCTAGATTATTGAAAGATAATTAAGTAAGTTATTAATGCAAAATGTGGCATGTCCCTCTTTTGGAGGAAACACTACCCTCGACCATATTGGTCCGAGTCAGCAGGGATACAGTCCCGCAAGGCCGGTTTAAAGTTTTAATAGTAGTTTATTTGTAAGGGATTCAAGCCATTCTTACTTCCCCCGATTTGATGCTATCTGCCTCAAAGGAAGTCCGAGTAAGCTTGAATCAAGTAATCGCAGGATCTATACACTGAACGAGGCAAGAACTTTACCCAAACCACCCTTCTAACCCCTTCCAGGCAGTTAACTCGCTTTATATAGACCGAAAAGACACGAATGAGTGAATCAACAAAACAAGAAAAGATGATAGAATAAAGTTCACTTTCAATATAAAAAAACTAGATATTAAAGTCATTAATATAAACGCAATTAAAAAGTTAACCAAAGCATGGAAATCAAAAGTAATACATAAATGACTTGTCTTCACCAAGTGATGTAAGAGATTAGCCAGTCATGACCTTTGTTTGACAAAAACTCTTACGATCAATCTTGGATCCCGAGACTACTACACAAGATGTATGATGGATGAATATGGTGGATGATGGTGGTATTGTGGTGGTGGAGTGGTCGCAGGTGTGAGAGAAGTGGTTTGGCAAGGGATGGATTGCAATTGAACCAAGCCCCCTATTTATATTTGGAAATAAACGGTTTACACGGCCTCGTGCCCGGTGGGCACCGACCCGTCCCCCCTTCTTCTCTGTCTTCAGTTAATGAGATGTGCCAGTCCGTATGCTTGCATGACCCCGTGTGTCACGTCACGGCCCCGTGGCCATTGTACTTGTTGTACTATCCAAGATTTGCATATCTAGGAGTTGACCACGGCCCGTGTCTCTTGTTTGCTTCTTTTGTCTTTTTCTACATAGAATCTGGAGTGGGGCACGACCCCATCCCTTGGTGGCATGGCCCCGTGCTTATCTTCTGATTCGTTGTTTTTGGTCTTGGGGTGAAGCTTGGAGGTTCAGTATGATGCATCAACTTCCTTTCTTTTGTATTTATGCTGGTTTTTTGCCGTTAATTTGTTCCTTTTGTACATTTAAGCTCTTTTAATCCTGAAAATCAAAAGTATACAAAGAAACACACTTTTTCCAACATTAGTACTAAAAAGGATTGATTTTATACCTTATTTGATATAATTTATATGTTGCATTCGGTACATATTAAGTACCAATTAGTTTAATTAATTTTCTTTTGTTATTTTTATATTAAAACAAGAAGAGAAAAGCAAGTAATAGATGATTAGTAGAGAATATTAAGACCATAAAGAGTGTTGCTTTGGATTTCCGAATCAACTTGGGATTAATTTTAGTTACTTTATTGGCAAGAGGTAAGGTTAATTAACTCAAAGACTCGGCTCTTAGCTATGGTTATCGACGAATTTTTATTAGATTTACAAGATGTGACTTTAAGGTTAAAATAGAATTAGAGCCGGTTAAAGATATTCCATTGCCCAATCTTATAGAAAGGTTCTTTTTAAGGAACAATCCCCTAATCTTGGGTTAGTTACATCCAACTACGCATCTTTCTTTTACATGGTTCCCATGGCTTGCGATCCTCTATTTAGCATACCTTTTTCTCACTTCAAAGGTAGCAAGGATATATCAAAGTGCTCCCCACGGGTGGTAATGACACTTGTGATTAATTAAGACGATTGATCTTTATTTAACGGGTGGCGTTATAATAATAAAATATATATAAAGACATATAGTATTTTAACATGGTTTCACCAACTCTTGGATCGCGCCAAATCTAACATATAGACCATGTTAGACGAGTCACAGAACCAAAAATTGGTTAATCATTGATGCCTAGCATGTAGACCGTGCAGGCGAACAAAGATATTCTTGATAAACGAGGGTCAATCATAAGATGTGTTTCCACAAATGGGTCAACCACTTCTCCAAGATCGGATTTCCCTTAATATTATATGGGTTGTTACATACGACGAGTGTACTAATAAGCTTCACCTCCTTTGGTTATCAAGAACTCCTACATGATCATAGACCAAACCGATCACAAGATCATTACGAAAGAATAAGGGTAGAAGGAATTATTAAAGACACAACACAACACTTTGCCAAAGATTGAACATTTAATTCATGCCAAGTTTCATATTCAGCCCAAGAAACATAAAGGGTTTAGCCAATATTAGGCACAACTTGTCCACAAACAATGATTATTGAGTGAATCATGAAGGATCAAGTAGTATAAGATCAAACAACTTGAGAAGGGTTGTTAATTACAAGTTCTCTCTCTCCCTCTCTCTCTCTCTCTCTCTCTCTCTCTCTCTCTCAAACTAATTTATTACAAATGATTTTGTGGAGTGATCCTTAAACTCCAAGGGGTGAGTATAGGGGCATGAGAGCCTTCTTTGGGGTGAAGGAATTCTAAGAGCCCTCTATTTGTAGTGAGATTTTAGCTTAGAGACTAAGGAGTTCTAGAACCATCTTGTCCTTGGGGAGATAAAGCATGGTCCTCGTGTGTACTATTGTCTCCTTTTGTTTCTTGCATTTTTTGTCTCACATAAGAACCTTCATGAAGCTTTACTCTAGCAATGGAATGGGTATGTAATGTATTGAAAAATACATACATTTATCGTGTAAAGTTTTTATAGTTTTCATTTCATTTTCATTAGTTTCTAGTTAGAATTAGTTACTTCTGCTCCGTTTATGTTTTACAGGCTTGGTTGGTGAAAGTAGCTGAAAAAAGTGGAAAACGAGCCAAAATTTGCTAAAACCAAGTGCCGAAACATGAACGGGTGATCAAGAGATAAACGGAATAGGAAAATGAGATTTTAAGGTCTCTCGTGTGTCGCAACGGGATCAGTTGAAGCCTCAGCGTGTCGTGAGAAGAAGGATTTGACTCGGTTGACTTTTAACGCGCCGCGTCGCGCTACCAATTGGACAAATACCCTTTGTGTAGCGCGAAAAGGGTTGAAGTCGCGACAGAGTTGTTTTGGAGCTGGGAAACTTGCTGAAATTATACATAAATACTTCATTAACTTCAAATTAACCCTAATCACGAATCAGCAGAAACTTGGGCGAAAGTTTGGAGCAATTTGGAGCGTTTTTGAAAGCTTGAAGCAGCTGGTTGAAGATCGGAAGCTTAGGAATTCATCTGGGTCATCTTTTCACTATTCAGGTGTCTTTATTCTTTGTTTCTTGTTTTTCACCATGTTTCTAGTTATTAAAAAAAATTGTGATTGTTTCAATGACTATGATTGGCTAAATTTACTTACTGCCTAGACTTAGATGAATGGTTATGTAAAGTTTTGATTTTTATTATGGATATTTAGTTATTTATGGATTATTTGCAAAAGTAGTCGACTTGATTATTGGTTGGATGTGTTTGCATGCTTAAAATTGTTTAATTGTCTTTTGTTGATTCCTATGAATTTTGGTGAATGTCTTTCACGGAGTAGGTTCATGCTAGATTATGAAATTATTTTGTAATCTTTAAGGTTAATTGGCCAATACACCTTAGAAGTAATAATCGGTAATTAAATAAGTTTAAGTGTTCTACTAAATTCAATAGCTGTGAGGTGCGACTTTGTTGTTAGGTCTAAGTCATTAAATTGCTAGGTAGGAGCTCTGTGAGGAGTCTGAACTAGTTGCCTTCACGATCTTTGTCTAACAAGTCTAATCAAGAACCCGAGTCTAACCTAGGTTTATAGTCTGTGAGGGAGTCTAATCAAGAACCTGAGTCTATCCTAGGTTAATAGCCTGTGAGGGAGTAAATCGAATTATGGTGCTTTCGTAAATCACTTAGATAGCCTATGAGAGAGTCTAGACCAACCAGTGTTCGTAACAGCCTTTAGATTGCCATAAGTGTCTTCTTGAGAAGGGTCGGGGGTCTTGTTCGGTATTTCGACAGGTTTAGTATTTGAAGATCCCGGTTGCATAATAAGTAATATCCTAATAACATGATTACCAATGCAAACCAGGATTCCAGTCTAGGTAGTTGTTTCAACCATCTGAGTAAAATTCAAGTTAATTCGTGCTTCGTTAATTTAGTTAATTAATTTAATTTAAATTGAAATTTTAGGAAATTTAGAAATCCCCCCCCCCCACAAATATAAAAATGGTTTGTGTTGTGTTTGTGTCAGTTTTAGTCTAGATAGAGTCTAGTTAGCGTAATTAAATAGAGTCTCGTGGGTTCGATACTCGTACTTACTTTAGCTATACTTCACTGATCGGTACACTTGTCGGATGTGTGGTCTAAGTTTTAGAGAGTCTGTCTTTATAAATTTAAAACTTTGCGTGTCTAGTTTAGATTAATATTAGTAGTTTTATTTGACCCACTTTTAGCACATCAGTATGCCATGCCCAAACAATGCATGGTTGTGCTTAAATTCCACTGTTCTAAGATATTAGAAGATAGGCACGTGGGTGTACGGTCGTGCTACACTGATGTCTAGCTTAATTTTGTTGGTTTTTTGAGCTATACATGGAGGTGCATGGCCATGCCTACTTTATAAAGCACAGGAACACGTCCAACACGTAGGCACGTAGTCACGTAGGCAAATAATCCACATAGGCACAGAAGCACGTAGGAGCCCATAATCCACGTAAACACGTATTTTGCACGTATTCACCTTCCTATTTTACACGTATTCACCTATCTTTCACAGTTGAGTAAATCGATCAAGAGTTGCGAGTGCGAGTAGCGATAGAGTGTAGCGTAAGCGAGTAACACAGCCAATGGTATAGCGTACGAGAGTTCATAGTGTGTCTGCGATTTGTTAGCGTTTTGAGATATAAATAGCTATGCAAGGTGCATGCGTTTAATAAAGCGAGGAGCGAAAAGCGTATAAAGTCTCCAAAATCGAAACATATAGCCATAAAACACATAAAATCGATAACTCATACAATCAGCGATTGCAGGCTTGAAAATAGAGTGTCCTGGGCGTGCTAGACTTTGACTACCCAAAGTGATTCGACTTATTCTCAACGAGGTCGAGTACGCGCTTTGGCCTCCAAGACTGTGCTCTCACCTCAATCAGGGCGAACGACACGCATCCTTCCAGTTAAAGCGTGACTCAAGCCATTGGAGTCCATCGAGGCTTTGGTGGGAGTTTTGTAAAAAGATTGAGGTGTGGAACGCGTTATTAAGATACGGGTTTCACCCCTAGCTTAACAGCTTGCCCCAAACACTCTATTAATAAGCAATTTAGAGAGTTTCAACAAGTAGAGGGGGAAGTTCCGTCGAGATAAGGATTTCACTCCTGACTTAACGAAAATTCTCATGTTAATAGTAAAAATTTGCGTAGGGTGAGTGATCCTATCGAGAGTTTACGGTTTTCACACCTAATCTCGACCAAACCACTCGATTGTGTTATGCAAGCGTTTTCAAAAATCGTGTGTGTTGCTTGAGCTTCAGGAAAAGCTAGGTAGTTGCACGAAGCTGTAGTATGCGATGATCGCGCAAGGTGTAGTGCTAGAGTGTGAGAGTGAGAGGATAGAGAGTATGCTCGTACAATACCCCTACTGGGTTCGCACAAGGCGGTCTGTTGGTGCTTAGACTATAGACTAGGTCAATTCTAAGACATAGACCCGGACTAGGTCAAGTCTCGCCTAATTCCCTATAGTTATGGCTCTAATACCAATCTGTCACACCCCAACCGATGGCGGAAACCTCGAGCGTGGCACTGAGCGAAACAGATTGTCCAAGAGAATCCATAACTATAAATTACCACATATTTAACATTCATGTTCCATACCATAAACATATAAAGTAAAAATAGTCAATACACATATTATTCTCAGAGATAAATAATAGTTTCGACAACTCAGATTTTATTTGTGGGTTTCTAGACCACCTAACTTGATTCCATAAACGAGCAGCAAACATGGCATCCTAAACACCTGTCATATACATTAAAATAAAGTCAATACACATAGTGTAAAGGTGAGCATACAAGTTTAATAGCATATAGTATAGCGAAAGCGATTTACGCATAACCAGAATGTAACACGTAGAAATGTGAAGCAAGTACGCTATCGACAATGAAGTATGCAACCAACATGACTGCGAGTTGTAGAATGCGCAACACATTATCACCAATCTGACCATGTGAAGTAAAACCTTTAACAACCCCTATCCATGATAGGTGCTGAGTCCAAACTATAGTACTATCATTGCTAAGGTGTCAGGCAAACAAACATTGTGTAAACATAACACACAAGCATTCATCGAGTCGCGTATAACATGCGAGAGCTGTTAGCGTTAAAAGTGTTTGCGTTGTGTGTTCGATGTGATTTAATATAGATAACGCATGTAACACCCAAAGTGCGTTAAAGAAAAGGGGTTCGAGTATACTCACTGAGCGTGTTTAGCAAATAAACACTTCCTTGGATTGAAAGGAGCGCTTGGAGGTTAGCCTGATCAGAGAACAATAGCGTAAGCGTTGAACGATGCGTGAAACAGTTCGTCGAGTGAGAAGAGTGATCGGATTGTGGTTCGATCGGATGACCGTCTGGACGGATGGTCATCCGGATGGATGGCCTTCGGTTGGTTGGTCATTAGATTGAAGGAGTGTGTTTGCAAAATGTTTTGAACTTTGTAGTTTTCGTTATAGCATTTTGAAAAATGTGAAGTGTTTCTATATGTCAAGTCATCCGGATAGATGGAAATTCGGTCGGATGGCTATTCGACTGAGAGTTGATATTCTTTGAAGTTTTGTAAAATTGTTTAAGTGCTGAAATTACAAGTCACCCGGTCGAATAGACATTCGATCGGAGGGTGATCCGATCAGATGGCTATTCAATCGAGCAACTGTTTAGGTTGAAAAACTTTGTAAAATCAGTTAAGTTGAAAAGTTTTGTGGTTTAACCGAGATGGCGTGACGACGTGTCAAACAACAGAAACCGTACCAAGTCCAACTCAGTCGTTTGGATGGGAACCACCCCATTTTATCGGACCTAACTGTTCTTGACGGAATTTCATGTTCCACCCGTGAATCGGTCTTCTTCTTCAGTAGAAATCCATTCTCAGACCGCTCCTCCACTAGAGAATGAGTAGGGAGCCTGAACGAGTCCAGATTATAATGGTTTTTGAGTAAAAAGTAAGGAATGTTTGAAGAAAAGTTTGAAACAGTTGGTAATTGTTGAAATATGTCATAATCTCAACAAGATTTCAAGTTATGAGTGTGGAAATCCTTTAGATCTGATCTAACTTTGATGAGATGAGGTCACACTTCGGTGTTCATAAGAAACTAAGGTGACGTCACTCTAAAACAACCCAAATCAGATGATTTCACGGTGAAAAGTAATGATTTGATGGAAAAGGTGATGAGAAAGTGTGTAATGAAGATGGAGGTACAAGATTTAGGAAGAAAACTTACAAGAATCGCGAGTAATCGAGAGAAAAGAGCTTGGGAGCGTGTAGGTCGGACGGAGCTGTCACATCAATGAACAGTTGATGTGATAGGGGGTATTTATAGTGTGAGAGGGTGAAAGGCTGTGGGGAGTCAAGTGTATCAGACGGCCGTTCAATCGGATGGCCATCCGGTCTGATGGTCATCCGGTCGGATGTCCATTCGATCAAATGGTCGTTCGATAGGTTGGTTCGCGCGGGTTAGTTTTCCAACTTTCGTTTCGTGCGTTAAGCATTGCGTTGCGTTTAAGCGAGTTGTGAGTAAGTGATGCGATGAGATAACCACACGATATTTAACAACTAGTTACACAAATAACATGACTACTACATACTTAAAAGGAATCTGCGTTTCGAGTTGCGATGAGATTGCGATGCGATAGAGTCGCAATTGCGTTTGCGAATAACATCCAAAAACATATATAAAGCACACACAGGTAAGGCATATAATAGCACACAATAACAGTCATAAACCTAACAAAACCATGCTGCGTTTTGAGTTTGCGTTGCATTGCATTGTGATAGCGGTAGTAACATTGCGATAAAGTGCGTTCAAATAGTATGCATTTGTAAATAGCGTTTAACGTGCAATAATAAGCGTATTATAGTTAATTTAAGCAATAATTAAGCAAGAAATGATAGATCTGATTAATGACATGTCTTGACTTTACTTGACTTGTACTTTGACTTTCCTTTGACCTTGACCCAGAAAGTCGGGTTGTTACACATTGGCTACTCCGAATATTGTGAATAAGTGGTCGATATCTTCGACATTCTCTTGACAAAGCGGATATAGGTCATCAACATTGTACAAGTTCCTTTTGACAGGCACCTCTTTGGAAGTGAGGCAATTAAGAAGAGCCCTCCATCCAAATATATTCACTTTTAATGACAACCATTTGTTTCACTTAAGGACACTAGGAAGCTAATTTTCAGCTTTGTTTCAGAGAAGTAAACATACCGACTGAACCATGAACTTACCATCCGACTCCCTGACCCAAATCCAAGTATCTTCAGCATCCGAAAATGCATAGTCCCAATCAAATTGTTGTAGAAAAGGAGCTAATCAAGCTGCGAATGAAACGTCAGTTAATGAATCCAATTCTATGAGAGATTTATCGCACCATTAACCATAGAAATCATATCCGCTATCTTTGCATTCTTGGCTCTTTCTGAAGCGAAAAGATTGGACAATCCTCCCTGAGAGAAGAGGAACCAATCCACCAATATTTCCAAAATCTAGTTTGCCTCCCATTGCCCACTGTACTTTTGAAAAATTGCTCCCCAAACACATTCTTTTCTGCTAAGGTGTTCCCAGCTCCAATATCTATTTTCCAAACCCCATGAGACCCATATCTAAAAGGAATAAAATGATTTCTCGCTTGCCCCCATGCAAGGCTTCGGTAATTCTGGTCCCCAAATGTGATTCTCGAGTCTTGAACCTCTAGTGCCATTTTGTGAGAAACTTGATATTGTAGTCTTGATGAGGCATTAAACCTAACCCGCATTGACTTTAAGGAGAAGTAACCATCTCGCAAGCCACCCAATTTATACGATTTTTATCTTCCTTACCACCCCAAATAAATTTACGCCTCATTCCATCCAACTTGTGGATAACTTTCAGAGGTGTTTTTTAAAGAGATAAAAACTATATAGGCAAACTATCAAGAACCAATTTGAGAAGCGTAACACGACCTCCAATAGAAAGCATTGAAGCTTTCCATGAGGAGAGTCTATTTTCAACTGCTTGGAATACCAGATTCAAGTATTTGTATAAATTAATGTTGGCACCAACAACTAAATCAAGATACGTGAAATGCGGTGATTGGGCCTTACATTGAAGATTACGAGCAAACTCCTCCACATCCAACCAAGCCCAAAAAGGGTCGATTTATAGTTTAATTGCAGCCCCGAAACTAGAAAAATGCCCTATGGATTCTTGCGAAGTTTCGAAATGTTAGTAGTAGACCATTCACCCACAACTAACATACGTTCAGCGTACATAAAGTGATTCACTAATGGCCCATCATTTGGAATCGTAAGCTCGTTAAAAATTCCACCTTGATTTGCCTTGTTCATAAAAATGTGAAAGCTTCCACGGCTATAATGAAGAGGAAAGGAGATAGTGGATCTCCTTGGCGGACTCCTCTCAAACGCTATAATTCAGATGTGGGTGACCCATTGACAAGAACCGAGGACCTAGTTGAGTCAAGAATGCCCCTAACCCAACTTCTCCACCGATCCGGAAATCCCATTTATCCCCATATAGAATCAATGAAACTCAAACTTATTATGTCATATGCCTTTCCAAAATCTATCTTGAATAGAAACAATTTTATTTTGGTTTTCTTTACCCAATACATTATCTCATTCACCATCATTGGCCCATCCAAAATATTTTTATTAGAAAGAAAACCCTATTGATTAACCCAGATCAACTTATGAATGATCAACTTGAGCCGATTTGCAAGCGCTTTTGAAATAACTTTTGAAATAGCCCCCATAAGACTTATAGTTCGATAGTCATATATAGAGTTAGGATCCACGGTCTTGGGGATTAGAGAAATGAACCCCATTACACACAACTATTAATCACCCCACTTAAGTGAAATTCCTCCAAAAGGTTCATGAAATCCTGCTCTAATAAATGCCAAAACGCATGAATAAATAGGAAGTTGAAGCTATTTGGTCCTGGTGCTTTGTTGCCATCAGGAGCACAAACTAAATTACCTTTCTCCACTTATATGTGACACCCGGCTTTTCAGGCCGTACCGTACAATTGTAACACGTGTCATGAATAAATAAAAAGGCTGTATTTGACTGATTTTGGTATTTATATGTGATATTAATGTGTTGGTGAAACCAAACATTGGTAAAAATTATGTTGGCAACGATAAAATAAACGCTTATCGCGTAACGATTAAAATGCGAAACGAACGTCGGTGACCACCCGATCAATGTTAAAATTCTAAAAATAGTCTGTTATGATTAGAATGATAATTTTAATCATGTTCGTGAGGAAAAATAAATTAAAACGCTAAGAAACTCTATTTTTCGAGTTTGAGCGTGTACCGCGCGATACTGCGCATATCTGACAAAATACTGTCAACGCAGCCTGTCAAGGCAACTGATAATTATTTCAGTAATAATTTAGTGTGATTATTTTTATAGAATGATAAAAATAATTTAAAACGCACTAAAACGGGATTAAAACGCTTGATAAAATACCCGGTATCCAGTAAAATACCAGTTTTTACACTATATATGATATATATGTGTATGTATGTATGATATTTTTGTGAGAGAGGGGCTAGGTGGCGACAATAGGGCAGCCCACCTCTCCTTGATTCTTCCAATGTGACACATGTTGGTGCTTGAGAAATGTGAGTAATCATTAAATCCCATATACACTCCATAATCTCACATGATCCAAGTAAACTTTTGTTGGAACCCGAAGGTTTATTCATGTAGGTTAGCAAAGTTAAAGGGTTGTTTCTATGTTTTGTTTATTTTAGATGTTTTGGGCCGATTATGTATGGGTTGGGTTTTAGATGGTTTCGATTGGGCCTAGACTAGTAATCATTGTGTTTTAGTATTTAAGCAAACCTAAGGTATTGTGTTAGGGTTGATCGTACACAACAAGTCGAAGGGAGCTAGGAGTCGAAACTGTGGAGAAGTCTTGTATCCGTCTTTGCTAGTCATTGAATGCAAGATTTCGGTTTGTTATTTCATATATTATTCTTGTGTTGATTATTATAATTCATTCTTGAATCGGCTTGTGATTGTTTTCCGCACCTTCACAAGTTAAAGGTTGATATCATTGAAAGATCCTATCGGGTTTTACAATTGGTATCAGAGCCATTGAAGCCATTCAAGGGCTCGGTTTTGATATCATTCGGATTCAAGAATTGTTTGTGCTACTGATCTGTTTTGTTATATGTTTTGCAGTGAAATACTTAAACTGTTCATGACCGATTCATCAAAATTATACTGATTTTGGTTTGTTGATTTCTGAAAAAGGTGTTTGCTGATTTTACAGAAAGTTGGTGGTCAAGAGATTCAAAGATTACGATATCTTTGAATTTTGGAAGTGCTGAAAAATCGGGATTGCGAGTAAACAGATCTTATCGTTTATTCTTTTGCAGGTTCCGACTCGCAACCATCTCTGTTGCGGTTCATCACGTTCTGGTTTCGACTCGCAACCATCTCAGTTGCGGTTCATCACGTTCTGGTTACGACTCGCAACCATCATTGTTGCGGTTCATCACGTTTTGGTTTCGACTCGCATTCACCACGGTTTCGGTTCATCCTGTTTCAGTTGCGACTCGCAACCAGTAGTCAGTCTCCACTCGCAACCGAAGCTGTTACGACTCGCAACCTTGGTTTCGGCTCATCCTGTTTTAGTTACGACTCGCAACCACAGCAGTTACGACTCGCAACCACAACAGTTTCAACCCAGCTGTTACGACTCGCAACGACACTGATTTACGGACATTTGAACTGTTGACTTTTGGACTTAAAACAAAAATCAATTAATTAATTAACTAATTAATTAAACATGTCGTCAAACAACAGTGAATTGACTGCCCTTAAAGAACAACAAGAATTGGATTCAAAGCTTGGTACCACAACACGCATTCCTAGGTTAACTGATGCTAATGACTTTCCTGAGTGGAAGTGGCGTTTTGAAAAGCATCTGAAGGTTAAGGATTATAAGCTGTGGCGAAGCATTTTGCGAGGTCCTAGGGAAATTATGATGGAAAGCTCAACTGAACCAGGTCTTAAGGTAAAGAAACCTAGGGATCAGTACACTGAAGATGATTTGCTCATTGTTGAAGAAGATGATCGAGCTCTTTCCTACTTAACCATGGGTTTGGGTCCTGATATTGCTATTGGCTTTCGCACCTGCAAATCTGCCAAAGAATTGTGGGATTCTCTGATCGAAGTATATGAAGGAAACGAAGATATGAAAGAGAGCCGAAGAAATCTGCTGCAACAAAACTTCAACAACTTCAACCATATTTATGGTGAAACGGTAGACAATCAGATTCAGAGGTTTGTGAAGCTGATCACTCAAATGCAAATGGAAGAAATTCATACAACAAATGCATCTACAAACCGACAACTTCTTAATGCACTACCAAAGAGTTGGGATCATCATGTTGCTATGATCAAGAAGACTAAAGATCTCGCTAGATGTACTCTGTCAGAGATGATCTCTCACATTAAGGCATGCGAACTGGATGATAAGCAAAGAGAAACAAATTACAAGAACAGTATGCTAGCTGCTGGTTTCTCCATTGCTCCCGCTTCCTCTAACAACAGCAACACAGCATTATTGTCTCAAGGTGGTTTTCAGATGTTTCGAAATACTTCATCCACTACTCCAACTTCAGCAAAGGTGCACTCATCTGGATCCTCTAATCAAGTCGTCTCTCCAGCTTCTCCTGCTTCAATTCCAAATTCTGGAAATGTCTCTACTGCTGCTTCTGCTTCCGCTGCTAACAACGAAATGATAGCTTTCTTTGCTAAACAATCAAAGGAAAACTTGGATATTGCAGCTTCAGTGATCAACTGTTTGAATGCTTTTATTGCAGGAAAACTTGACCCACCAAAGTGGTGTCCTGATGATCTGAAACAGATTCATCCAGATGATGTTGAAGAAATGGACATCACCTGGCAGATGGCGATGGCAGCTTTCAGAGCCCAAAAGTTTGTGAAAAGAACAGGTAAAAACAGGTGGGGAAATGCATGGAATGGAGCTGCTAAAGTGCCCTTTAATCTTCGTTGCTTCAACTGTCATGAGGAAGGACACTATGCTCGAAACTGCCCAAAGCCACTTATAAACAGAGATCAAACTCCTGCAACTCCTGCCCAACCTGCAACTCCTAATCGAGAAAGAGCTCTTGTGACCACTACAAGTATAGCAGATGCTGCTGCTTCTGGAAGTCCACCGCCGTAAGGATTAGCACAAGCACTGGTGGTTCAGCCCAACCTCAACTTTGATTGGACTTCAGAAATTGAGCGTCTGAACATATCAGCTCCAGAGAATCAAACTGCTACATCCAACATTGCTTTCATGACTTCAAGTGAACATAGCCCAAAGCCAGAGGAAGAGACTGAAGCTGATGATTTTGCATTCATGACTCAAATTCTTTCAGCTCCTGTTAAAGGTCTCACTAAAGAAGAGGTAATTTATGTTTTCTGTACTCCTGAGTGTAGGGAAAGGGTTGAGGCTTACAGAATACACAACCCTGAGCTCATTCAAGATTATAATGACATAAAAAATAAAAATTTTACTTTGTCTAAAAATGAGAAGCTTTATAAAGAAAAGATTGAAGCTCAGCGGAAAGACATCATCAAGCTAAAGGATGATGTGAGTGTAAAAACAGCCCATTTCCTAGAAGCTCAAGAAAAGGTATGCATTTTAACTAAGGAACTGGAAGATATTCAAAACAGATATCAAATTAATGAATTAAATATCAAGAAGTTTGATTCTTCCAGTAAATTGGTTAAAAATCTTTGTGATCAACAACTTGCATACAAGGAAAAGAAAGGGTGTGGTTTGGGTTTTAATAAGGCTCCTCCTCCTTATAATGACAATTATACTTATTTACCTATGACTGAGGAGGAGATGACTAATGAAAGTAAAATGACTTATGGTCCCAAAAATAATAAGTCATCGTTCAATGACAGACCAATTGAGAAAAGGAAGTCTGCTCCTATAAATTTTGTTCACAAAGGCACAATTGATCCTAATGTTTCATCTTCGTGTGCAGATGATAGCTCTGAAGTAAAGTGTGATGATGTTTATGGGAGTGAACCGGTTATTATTTCAAATGTTTCTGAACCATTTTTTGAACATTATTCTGAACCAACTGAGTCGGACATTGCTTTTACTAGTTCTTTGTTTGCGTCGTTTTCAGCTTATGTTTCGTCTTGTGAGCCTGTTGTTTTGGGCAAAACTGATAATGTTTGTGTGGATGATTTGAACAATAAGTGTGGTGATGGTTGTTTTTCAACTAATGTTTGTGATCCTAACATCTCTAATGTTTCAGCTTGTGAAAATGTTACAGGTGAGGTCCCTCAGAATGCATTCAGTGAAACCACTGAAACGACTTCTCAAGAAAATCAAGAGTATCCTGATTCTTCTTCTGAATCTGTCTCAGTGGGTGTCCCTAATGTTGAATCTAGTGGGACCCCATTGGAAACTGTGTTAAACAATGAACCTGAATCTGTGTCACATGATAAATGCTCTGAGAAAATGCATATTGATGAAACTTCTTTAGGCTCAGAAAAGGAATCTGAATCAGTTTCACATGACAAATGCATTGAGGAAGAGCATATTGTTGAGACTTCTTCTTGTTCGG
Source organism: Helianthus tuberosus (assembly GCA_030545235.1). Classification (NCBI taxonomy): domain Eukaryota; kingdom Viridiplantae; phylum Streptophyta; class Magnoliopsida; order Asterales; family Asteraceae; genus Helianthus; species Helianthus tuberosus. The sequence continues at coordinate 94,231,235 of CM060403.1, read as the reverse complement.
GAAGTGAACCTGAATCGGTTTCAGATGACAAATGCCTTGATAAAACGCATTTGGATGAAACTCGTACATGTTCAAATTCGGAATCAAGATTAAGTAACAATGAAAGGGATGCTGATCTAAAAGAGAGATCATTAGAAGAAAAGTTGTCTAAAGAAAAACCACAAGTCAAACATGTTCAGAAAACTAAAACATCAAATCACACGAAATCAAGCAAACAGAGTCAAAATGTCAAGAATATTCAAAATGTGAAACGTCAAACATGTTTTAACTGTGGCATTGCTGGTCACATTGCCAGAAATTGTGGCAAACTCCCAAGGACACCGAACAAGAAAACATCAGAGCGAAATCAGAAGGTCACGTCTAATCGATATCACTGTTCGAAGTCCATGATGTCTGCAAAGACTAAGACAATGAAGAACAACTATCATAGGACTAGACCTTCTGATCAGGATTGGAATGCAGCCAAACGCTATAATCAATATCAGAATAGACAAACAAATTTTCAGCGAAATCGAAGTAATTCTTTTGGTAACGCTTATGAAAGTTTCAATTCTAACTGGTCAAGACAGTTTTGGAAACCTAAAGCTAATGGCATGCAATCCAATTCAATGAAATCATGTCATCAAAATGTCGCCAAAGGGGATGTTTCAAAATTTCTGAATAAAGATAATCTAGTGTGGCAGAGAGTGACGTATATTGATGCACAAGGAAAACCCAGATCCACTATGGGCTGGGTTCCTAAATCTAACTAATCCCGCTAATCGTGCAGGAACAGCTGTGGAGGACTACCGTGCGCCTCTGGTACATGGATAGTGGCTGTTCCAGGCACATGACAGGAGACTTATCCCAACTGGAAAATATCAAAGAGTTTAATGGTGGATATGTCTCATTTGCGGGAGGAGAGTCAGGCAGAATCACGTTAAAAGGAACTGTTCGAAACGGCGTCTTAAGTTTTGAAAATGTTAATTATGTTCCAGAACTGAAACACAATCTGTTAAGTATTTCGCAGATTTGTGATCGAGGGAATTCAGTTCATTTCACGAAGAAGGGATGTCATGTTCTTAAGCCTGGGATTGTTATTCCAGAAGATTGGTTCTTGATGACAGCTGAAAGGAAAGGTAATGCTTACGTCATTGATATGAACAAGAAACCGTGTGAAGAGATCACTTGTCTATTTTCAAAAATTTCGGAGCATGATGGTCTGTTGTGGCATCGTCGACTTGGGCATGTGAATATGAAAAATCTGAACCGTCTAGCTAAAGGTCAACTGGTACGTGATCTTCCAATCAAGGACTTCATGTTGGTGGAGAAATGTGTTGCTTGTGCGAAAGGGAAAGCTCATCGAAAACCTCATAAGACTAAACCAGTACTCTCGACAAAAGCTGTCCTCGAACTACTTCACATGGATCTTTTTGGTCCAGTGAATGTGCTGAGCATTGGGAAGAAAGCTTACTGTCTGGTAATCGTCGATGATTACTCTCGTTACACTTGGGTGTATTTTCTCAGCCACAAAAATGAAACTGCTGTCTTGGTAAAACAATTCATTACTTTGGCTGAAAATCAAGCGAATACTAAGGTGAAGGTTATTCGATCAGACAATGGGACAGAATTCAAGAACGTTACTTTGGATACTTTCTGCATTGATAAGGGAATCGATCGTCAGTTCAGTGCGCCTCGAACTCCACAACAAAATGGAGTGGCTGAAAGAAGGAATCGTACTCTCATTGAAGCTGCGCGTACTATGCTGGCTGATTCAAAGCTTCCTAGCTTCTTTTGGGCCGAGGCAGTTAGCACGGCTTGTTATATCCAGAATCATGCTTTAGTAAACAAACGTCACATGAAAACCCCTTATGAGATTCTGGAAGGACATAAACCTTCGGTTTCACACTTTCGTATCTTTGGTTGTCCATGTGTATTATTACTAATGGACTCCAACGGAAAGTTTGAAGTCAAAGGTGACGAATGTTACTTTGTTGGATATGCTAAAGGCTCTGCTTATAGGGTATACAACAAAGTAACTAAAAAGGTCGTCGAGTCGTGCAACATTGAATGGCTTGAAGAGAATGCTACGGACGCTAGAGTTGGTCCAGATTGGTTATACGATTATTCTACTCTGTTTAAATCATTTAACATTTTGTCAAGTGATGTTTCAGTTGCAGGTGTGTCTATTCCCAAACAACCATTGTCGTTTGAAGATACGGAAGACGAATCACAGATGCAAGACAACGTGAGGCATCATACCATTGATCCACCGGGAATGGTGTTTACGCAACATCCTACACCAACTCCGATGGTCAATCGATCTCCTGAGGGTGCATTAACTAGTGACTCTGCTTTATTTCCTGAACCAATTCCTGAGGATTGTGTTGTCACTTCTCCTGTAGTTCACACTACTACAGCACCTAATGAGGGGGAGTCTAGCAACACCACCATTGAAGAGGAGACTGTACCTGATTTGGCCATACCTACGAGCGTTCAACGCAATCACCCAATCGAGAATGTGATTGGTCCTGTAAATGCAGGAATTTTGACCAGGAGTCAAACAGGAACCATTAACACTTGCTTATATTCTTGTTATCTTTCTCAAATCGAACCTAAAACTATTGATATAGCTTTGCAGGAACCTGGCTGGGTAGATGCTATGCACGAAGAGCTGAACCAGTTTGAAAGACTTGGAGTATGGAAGCTCGTCAAGTTGCCAACAGGAAAACGTAAGCTTGGAACTAGATGGGTATTTCGAAACAAGCAGGATTCTGCAGGAGTCATCGTTCGAAACAAAGCAAGGCTGGTGGTTCAGGGATTTAGACAAATTGAAGGACTGGATTATGATGAAGTATATGCCCCGGTTGCACGACTTGAAGCCATCCGGATCTTTTTGGCTTACGCGTCATACATGGGATTCACTGTTTATCAGATGGATGTCAAAACCGCGTTTCTCTATGGAAAAGTGAAGGAGGAAATTTTTGTCGAGCAGCCACCAGGGTTTGTGCATCCAGACCATCCTGAATATGCTTACAAGCTAGACAAGGCATTGTACGGGTTACACCAGGCTCCTCGAGCTTGGTATGCCACACTAACAGAGCATCTGTTGGCTCATGGGTATACGCGTGGCACCATAGACCAGACTCTGTTTATCAAGAAGGTAGGACGTGATCAAATCTTGGTTCAAATCTATGTTGATGATATCATTTTCGGATCTACACGTGAGGATCTTTGCAAGGAATTCGAGAGAGTTATGAAAAAGAAGTTTGAAATGAGTGCTCTGGGGGAAATGACACTGTTTTTGGGTCTACAAGTCAAGCAGAGTTCACAAGGAATTCTTATTCATCAAGGGAAGTATGTGGATGATGTGCTGGCAAAATTCAAATTCACGGACGCAAAGCCTGCTGAAACACCTATGGCAGAGAGACCACTATTGACTGAAGATGAAGAAGGAGAGTCTGTCAATCAACGTCAATATAGGTCAATGATCGGGTCATTGATGTATCTCACAGCTAGCCGTCCGGACATTATGTTTGCTGTTTGCAACTGTGCACGCTATCAGGCTAATCCTAAAACTTCTCACCTTACTGCTGTTAAAAGGATCTTTCGGTATCTTAAAGGCCGACCTCGGTTTGGCCTGTGGTATCCGAGGGATTCCAATTTTGACTTGTTTGCTTTTTCTGACAGCAATTTTGGAGGTACTGACAGTGATAGGAAATCTACATCTGCGGGATGCCAATTTTTGGGTGATCGGCTCATTTCTTGGCAATGCAAGAAACAACAAACAGTGGCAATATCTACAGCTGAAGCCGAGTATGTTGCGGCTTCTGCTTCTTGCTCTCAAGTGGTGTGGATGCAACATCAATTGCAGGATTACGGTTTGACTTATCTCAACACTACTATTTACTGCGATAATGATGCTGCAATACAAATTGTTAGAAATCCTGTTTTTCACTCCAAAACCAAGCACATTGATATCAAAGTTCATTTTATTCGAGATTGCTTCGACAGAGGTCTTATTACACTTGAGCAAATCGACACAGATGCAAATGCTGCCGATTTGTTCACCAAACCTGTCAGCAGCTCAAAATTCAGAGTGCTTGTGGATTTTCTGAAAATGATCCGTTTTACTGACTGAGCATGTTTTTGTTTTTCGTAGGTAAATTTGTTCATAAAGTTTTCTATTCTTAGGTAGTTTTTATTTATGCTCAAATTTAGGGGGAGAATTTTTGAAAAATATGAAAAATACAAAAACATTAAAAAATTGAAAAAATACAAAAACATTGAAAAATTGAAAAATACAAAAAGAGGTGTGGCATGACTGGGAAATGAAATGATTTTACACATTATGGTTGAGGGCTGACTCATGTAAGACCAGTATCGAAATAGTTTGACTCTAGTATGATGTGTTGGTAGGCTCTATCCTTAAGACTGGAAACATTGGCTGTTTCTGTTTAGAACTAAAAAATTGTACATGACCTCAGGAAAGAAAGTCACTTGGAATTAGCTCATTTCTATTTGAATGTCTGTATGTTGTCCCGATACACACAATTTTGGTCTGACTCTGAAATCTTCTCTGAAAAAGTCGTGTATCTCCTCTGCTGCATCCAGATATATGCTGACCTGGAGGTCCTAGGCAACGACAGCTTCTGCTGCATCCAGATACATGCTGACCTAGCTGTACGTTGTCGCTTTGTAGATCAATTAAACACCCGAAAGAGGCCCTCTAGTGCCCAAAAGAAACCCTATAAACCTATGTCAAATTGAGAAAAACTCATTTGATCCTGTATATTATACCATCTCTACTTAAGATCTATTCTGTTCTCTTCTCAACCTAGTCCCAGTTAAGATTTCAGAGATCTGGATTGGACTTGTGAAATATGTGGTAGGGAAGCTACTTGCATGATAGAGTGTGCTGTTATAATTCCGGGATTTGATTAGTATTTGTTTTGAGTGTTCATTGTTAAGATATCAAAACATGATAAATTGAGTTACAGGCAGTTATATGGAAAAGGTCTAGGGAGATGAGTTTAAGGGGACAAGTATACTGGCAATTGTCTAGATCATTCAGTAGTAGATCAGTGTTGATAAGTGAAGTCAAGCCCGAAACCTTGTGATTTGATCCCTGAGTATCTATGCAAATTTCCTTATTTTATTTTGTAAATATTTTTGTTATTTAATTTTTGTTTTTAGGTTTTATTTTGCAAACATTGCTCAAAAGGTTTAATGGATAATTTTCATTAAAATTAAATTAGTTTTGAAATGGGTTTAAAAATTGATTGTTAAATCTGTTAAGTCAAGAGCCCAAATTTGTCAAAGCCCAATCGGTTAAAGTTGAGCCCAAGAGTTACAAGCCCATGATGGCCCACAATCTGTTTTGTGGTATAAAAAGGATGGTTGCGAGTCGAGACCTCATTTCTCACTCGCAACCAAGCATTATTCTCTCTTTTTCTCTCAAGATTCCGGTGATCATCAACAGTTCCGACTGATTTCCGGTTGCGACTCGCAATCTGCTTTGTTAATCATCAAGGTATAATGACGTCATTATTCAAGTTTTGCAGGAATTATGAATGTTTGTTGAATATTCCGATGAAGTTTTGAAGATTCCGATGAAGATTTGAAGATTCCGATGATGTTTCCGATGAAGTTTTGAAGATGTTGACTCGAAATCAAGAACACTTAGGACTCGAAACCAGTGGTTACGAGTCGCAACCTCAAGATTGCGACTCATGGTTGCGACTCAATGTTTGTCGGTTGCGACTCATGGTTGCGACTCGTAGACAACTGGTTGCGACTCATGGTTGCGACTCGAGACCTTTTGGTTGCGACTCATGGTCTCGAGTGAACAGTAACAGTGTTTGTTTTGGTTTTTATTTTTATCACTGTTATATTTGAAAGTTGGAAACTTATTTGATTTGTGTTATGTGCAGAAAATGGATTTAAAGTTTATATCTTCTCATAATCAAGTTGGATATTTAGCACCTCCACCAGAGAAACACAAGCAGCTGTACACGTCATTGATGAAAGGTCTAAATACATGCCGGATTGTTCATGCTCTTCGTGAGAATCCAGTTGTTTATGAAAGCCTTATTCAAGATTTTTGGAAGAGTGCTAAAGTAGAAGTCGTTGATGGAAAGGGAGCTATAGTTGCTGAAATTCAAGAAAAGAAAGTTGTAGTGACTGAGCAGATGATTAGAGAAGTTTTAAGATTTAACGATCAGGAAACAGATCCTACAGAACTTCCAGCTGGATCAGTGGAAGCAATTCTGCCTCGTTTAAGTTATGAAGGAAAGTTTCCTCCCTTGGCAAAGAAGTTTGTGCATCCATACTGGCGTCTGTTGCTGCATATGTTTCTTTTGTGCATGACAGAGAATAGAGGGGGAATTGATCAGTTGAATTCTACTCAGTCTGCTGCTGTGATTTGTGTAATTACAAATGAGTCGTTCAATTATTCAAGATATATTTTGGAAGCGATGAAAAGGAATGCAATTGGACTTCGAAAGGATAAGTTTCTGATGTATCCTAGATTTTTGCAGATGATTCTGAATGATAAATATCCAGAATTGAAGAGATCTGGTAATACGTTGGAATTGAAACCAATGGGTCCATCATGTTTTGGAGCACTTACTACAAAGAAGGGTACTGAGAAGAAGTTTGAAGGTTTGATTAAATTGGAGAAGTTTGGTCAGTTTGCAGAGACGGAAGATGTTAGTGAAAATCTAGAAATAGCACAATCTGTTTCAGTGCATAGTGTACCTGCAAGTGCCATTGTTGCTGAAGAACATGATATTCGTATGGATGCTGAAGATCAGCCTGAGACAGAGATTTTAACAATAGACTCTGACGATGAAGGTGTTGAGATTATGTGTGATTCTGATGAAGATGAAGAGCTTCCTCCTGAAGCTGAAGTTGATACTGCTGTTTCTGTTGTTCCACCCGTGATTACTGCTGAAAGTTTGGCGATGCTGTTAAAGTCAGTGACTGACAAGATGGGAAATCCTCCTTCCAATCTGTCAGTATCAACTGAAGAGCCTGATGAAAGCCCTACGGATTCTGATTCCATGCCATTAAAAAGGAAAAGGAGGGATCCTAGACCCGGAATGTTTGTTGAACAAGGAAAAGATCAATCCGTAAACGTTGCTGATGATGACGAAGGTTTGTATGACTTCGATTTTGAAAGGAATGTTAGCGATACTACCACCACTGCAGAGAATTTCTTTGAGTTTGATGTTGGTATTCAAGGAGATGATATAGCTACGATGAATGTTGAAGTTCACGATGAAGCTGGGCCCTCTGGAATTGTTGATGTTGGACCTTCTGGAATTGTTCATGAAGAACCTGGCAGTTCTAGTGGTAAAAGGCCTGAAGAACCACTAAGAATGCCATTTGATAGTGATTCAAGTGATGAAGATGAATTTATCAGCATGAGAGATATGAAGAAACGAATGGTTGTGCTTGAGCAAGATTCAATTCATAAAGATGCAAAGATTATTCAACTTGAAGACACTATTGTAAAGAAAGATCAACAGATTGAACAACTTCAAGGAGACGTTAGCTTGTTGTTCAATATTGTTTATGATTTACGAGGAAAGTTGGAAAAGAAGTTTGGACAAGAATTTTCTGATCCAACTGATGTTGAAAACAGAAGAAAAGCTATTGCTAAAGATGATGCTGAAAGAAGTGCTGCAATGGAAAAATATTTCACAAGAGTTACAGATCCAGTTGCAGACAGAGAGAAGGCAGAGAGGATGAAAAAGAAAAGAGAGTTCGTGATCTTGAAGAACAAGAATGCGAATCCAGATGATGAAGATGCTCATGCAACCCATCATTTAATGGATGTTGGTGAAACTATTTATGATAAAGTTGGAAATCGTTCTGGTGTAGTTAGCTGGGGATATGACCATGATCGTAAGAGATGGTGGATAAAAAGGAAAGTTGGACCTGTCGAGTGGTACAAACGTTCAGGACAATTTCAGTCTTTTACTAAGGTGGATTTGACAGACTTGTCTAATGCACCTTATGTGGATGATAAACCTGGTGGTCCTGGATATGCATTCTTTGAGAGGTTGAAGAGGGAGGTTGCTAGAGGTTTTCCCTCGATGCGTACGGCAGATTCCATTGTTAAACCAGCTAAAGGGATTAGAGATCCTTACACAAACAAACGTATGAAGATTGTGCATTGGCCAGCTACAGATAAAGAGAAGACAATTCCGTTAGTGAGAAAGATTCCCAAAGGAGCATTGAAGACATTACACTTTTGGGCATATAATGAACGTCTTGGGCAGGCAGTTATTGTATGTGATGGAGAGACGAGTTATACTTTGGTTGATCAAATTGATTTGCTAAATCTTGCTGGTGAAGATCTGGAAGTCTTGGCATGCAATCAGATTAGAGCTACAGAGAAATATGAGGAAATAGCTAAAGCTTGGACTGCTGCTGTAGCATCTGTTTTGCATATTCATAAGAAGGGATTTGGTGGTTATAAGGATAGTGTAAGTGGTGGTGATCAAGGAAATTGAAGTCAGAAGAACCTTCATGCATAAACCTAGGGGGAGATTGTTGGAACCCGAAGGTTTATTCATGTAGGTTAGCAAAGTTAAAGGGTTGTTTCTATGTTTTGTTTATTTTAGATGTTTTGGGCCGATTATGTATGGGTTGGGTTTTAGATGGTTTCGATTGGGCCTAGACTAGTAATCATTGTGTTTTAGTATTTAAGCAAACCTAAGGTATTGTGTTAGGGTTGATCGTACACAACAAGTCGAAGGGAGCTAGGAGTCGAAACTGTGGAGAAGTCTTGTATCCGTCTTTGCTAGTCATTGAATGCAAGATTTCGGTTTGTTATTTCATATATTATTCTTGTGTTGATTATTATAATTCATTCTTGAATCGGCTTGTGATTGTTTTCCGCACCTTCACAAGTTAAAGGTTGATATCATTGAAAGATCCTATCGGGTTTTACAACTTTTCAAAAATCACCTCCTCTCTCTCTCTCTCTTGAACTAATCTCGGCCGAACACCCTCTAGACCACATCCATTTTCATTTTCCAACTTAATCTTGAGGATTCAAATCCATTTCAAGGAAGTTTCAAGTCCATTTGAAGGTTTAAAGGTGTTTTTCAAGAACATTCAAGCTAGAACAAGCTCCATATCATCATTTTTGTCAAAAACCCACTAGAACCTTGAAGGTATAAAAACCATTTCTCTAAGTTTTGTTCTTGGTTCATAGTGATGTTGATGGTCTTGGAAAGTTTCTCTTGATTCTTGAGATATTTCACAAAACATAAAACTAAAACAAATGGGTTTTTAAAGGAAACAAAAATGGATGAATATATATGTATGTATGGCCGTGAGTTTGTGTGTGTATGTAGGTGATTGTGTTCTGATTTTTGATTGAAAGATTCTTGATTAACATGTTAATTGAATGGTAGAATGCATGCAAGAATCAAAAGTGTCATAAAGGAATGTTCTAAAAGTGTTTCATGATTTGAAAGGGACTTGATGAAAAAGTGAACTTTTGGAAGTTCATGTGGGTGTATAAATTTTGTGTATATGTGTATGCATGCATGTAATTTTTAGTCATGTACTCATAAATGTAAGAACACTTGCATTTATGTATGAATGATTAGATGATCATGATGATGTATGTTGTGTTTTGTAAGAACATGGAGTTAATGTGTTCTTGGGTATGATTAAATCATAAGTTATGACGATAATGTTGTATGAATGCATTAGATGCACATACATGAACATGCATCATGATATGAAAGCATGAAATGATCATTTGAGCATGATTTGATAAAAATAAATTTTGATCAGAATATAAACACTAAAAATATGATTATTTTGAATTGTTTAATGATATAAAACTTTCTCATAAAGTTAACTAGTCTTGCATGTTGTACTTGGTGCTTTAGAAGTTGTAAAATACATGAAATCGCATGATTTATGTGGCTTACACAAAAACTGCACTAATCTGATTATAATCACTATTTTAATCAGTAAATAATATGTATTGTGTTAAAATATCAAGTCATTCTGAGTTGGGATGGTTATAGTAACGTTTAACACAAGACTATGCGTTAAAACGGTCAAAAATCGGTTTTTCGAACTATTTTTATGAAACTGATTTAGATCAGTAAGTAAACTGATATTTTTAGTTTAAAAATAAGTATTTTAACTAATTTTAAGTTTACTTGGTGTTTGGTTGGTCATACGTGACTTCCGACGCCCGAAAACGTTACCGAATCACTAAAATACGCGTTTTACAATGAACACTAGTATGGGTTATTTTTTGGTAAACCTTATGTGTTAAAATGTGGTATGTGATTTAAATATGTGAATATGGTAATATATTAAGTGATGACATGATAGCGGGAAATTTAGGCTATGCATGTACACTTGTACGTTTAAAACGGTGAAAATCGCGTTAAATGTGTAACTTGTTTATCAAGCATGAAAATTGATACATATGGGTTATTTTATGTATGCATGCCTTAAAAATGACAAAATAGATAAGTTAACAAGATTACGCGTGTTACGATGTTGATTTATGTGTACGTTTATGTATATATATTATGACGCGTAAATCGTAGATATATTACGTATAAACGGGTGTGTTAACGGATTTACATGATAACTTTCACCAATAAAATCGTTCAAGTCTCAAAATATTAAATATATATATATATATATATATATATATAGGGTAAGGTTCATGCGAGAACCACCCTTATTGCGAGAACCGCGAGAACCAATGTGAACACAAAATAAAATCTAAAAAAAATCAAAAAAGCACTCAAATTTTTTTTATTTTTTTAATATTTTTTTTAAAAAAATCGCTATATTTCGTAACCATAAAAAAAAACTTTTTTTTTTCGAGTAACAGTTATCCATGCACATGTGCATATGTATCATTACTTCAACAAATTCGGTAATACGTTATCAGGAATAGACAATTGCACTTTAATTTACAATATCATTAGTAATACACTACTTTTTACAATACCAATATTCAAAATGCACATGTGCATAATTAGGTATAACCATGATATAACGTGTTTTGGTACAAAAAGTTTGTGATTTTGAATGGAGAAGTAGGCCCATATACATGTTTTTTGGTTAGTTATACCTAGTGGTTGATGGTTTGGTTATAGTTGTCAATTTTTGATATAATATGTTGATTGGATGGTATAAATGGTGTTTACATACATGTAATAAAGTGAAAATATTGTTAATGGTATTGTATTATAGATGGTAGGAGGTAATGGTATTGTATTATGGATGGTATGATAGATGAAAGGGAAAATGTATTCAAAGTAGTGTACCAAAACACCTTATTTCATGTTGATACATATAAATGCACATGTGCATTTCTAATATTGGTAATGTAAAAAGTAGTGTATTACATATGGTAGTGTAAATGAAAGTGCAATTGTCTAAAATGTGTAATGAATTACGGAATTTGTCAAAGAAATGACAAAAATGCACATGTGCATGCTTGTGTATTATGGATGGAATGATAGATAAAAGAGAAAGTAGTGTACCAAAACACCTTATTTCATGTTGATACATATAGATGCACATGTGCATTTCTAACATTGTTAACGTAAAAAGTAGTGTAAATGAAAGTGCAATTGACTATTATTTATAATGAATTACGGAATTTGACAAAGAAATGATACATATGCACATGTGCATGGATAACTGTTACTCGATTTTTTTTTTTTTTTGAATTTTTTTTATTAAAAAAATATAGCGATATTTTCAAAAAAAATAGTAAAAAAATAAAAATAAAATTTTTGGGTGTTTTTTAGATTTTTTTAGGAATTACTGTTTGTGTTCACACTAGTTCTCGCGGTTCTCGCAATAAAGGGTGGTTCCTAACGGATCTTTGTCCTATATATATATATATATATGAACTCATATATATATTAACATGCCAATATAATAAAAAACGATAACTTTTCGAGAAAATCTCAAAATTATGTGAAAATTCTAAAAAAGGGAGAAACTTAGGATTTTTGTGATATATTGATTTATAAATTATTCATACGTATAATAGGACGTGTAGAAATCAATCTGTGGGATTGCGCTATTTAAAAATACGCACCCAAAGGTGAGTGTCACTAAACCCCCTCTTTTTACTGTTTTGTATATGTTTTGGGGGAAGAACAACCCTAAAAAGGTTAATAATGTTTTTCGAATAAAACATACCTTTTTGATATAAATTGTATATTTTCGTTGAAAATATATGGATTTGATAAATATATGTTTCGGGGAGAAACGGATTTGGTGAAATTATATGTTTCGGGATGAAACGGTTTTGTTGAATATATGTTTCGAGGATGAAACGGTTTTGTTGAATATATGTTTCGGGGAGAAACGGGGATTGTACGGTGTTTCAGAGAAAATGACGCTGTAGTTGGGACGAATTTGCTTGGTCAAAAGGATTTCAGTAAATTCGTACAACGGTTTATATTAAATTTGTCATATTAGTAGGATATATATATTGTACGTGAGGCAGGCATCATAGATGGTCTCGATATGGGCCTTACGCAAGTGATGTCGTTTAATCATTTAAGTATTGCACGCAAGGAATTGTTGGTAGTTCTATCAGGTTGACAACCCCGTCGTGACCGGTCGCTCCGTGTCAAGTCAAACAACGAATTGATATTCTGTTTATTGTCTAGCTTTGATTATCCATACATTGTAAATATATAGTTCGTAATGTCTAGCTAACATACGAGTCCGAACATTTGATACTATCAATTTAATATGTAAACTTGGGAAGATGCTTTGTTAGAAGGTTTCGGGGAAACGCTTGCGGTGGCTGACCCATGGATTTTATTAAGGAAATGAATTGACTTTCGTAAATTATATGGATGTTTTATAACAAACACATAATTAGAAAGCTTTTTCCTTGGGATCAAATTGTTTAAATTTTAATATGTGAACTCACATTCCTTTGTGTTGACACTTAATTTTAACGTGTTCTTCAGGTAATTGAGTTCAGCTTCGGGAATTAGGGCATATCTTGTGGTTGTTAATGCACGTTTTGTTACTTAATGTGTTGGGCTAACTTTTAAAACTCTCTGGGACAAATGTAATTGTTGGATTCTGTATGCCCAAGACACATATTAGATTGATGTGGCTAGTACGTTATGATCCAAGTCGAGTCATACCCAAATACAAGCTAGACAAACACTTATAATATTTATTTGTGATATGATCAAACGAATAAATATTAACACTTGGAATATTTAGAAATTTGTTTTCTAAATAATTGCACTTGACAAACTAATAAATTATGTGGATAATTTATATTGAGAAAGTATTTTATTTTGTTATTTAATGGGTTAAATAACTTAATAAAAGTTGTATAAAGTCTTATAACATGTGATGTTATAATTTTATAAAAGTTATAAAATTAGTCAAGACTTAAATTATTTTATAAAAGAAATTATTTTTTTTATATAAAATAAAGGGTGCCCCCCCCCCCCCTGGTGTTCTTCCCTAAAAGTTTTGGCCAATCACATTGCATGCAAATTGCATGTGTAGAAGGCTCTTGATTGGGCAAGATAGTTGGTCCAATGAGAAGGCATGCAATTTGTCATATCTAGATGAATTCTCATTGGGTGGAAAAGGTGGCCAAGATTCTCTCAATTGTTATAACTATTTTGTTGCAAAAAAAAAAAACTTAGTAGAGAGACTTGATTTTGCTCTCAAATTTTTGGCCTACACATGGTTGATCAAGAGAGTTTTTCAAGTTTAAAAATCAAGTGTAAGAACTCACTAAAAATCGGGCCATGTATGGTTGATAAAGAAGGGTTTTCAAGTTTGATTTTCAAGTGCAAATAACTCAAAAATGTCCTCTCATTTTCGGCCAAGAGTTGGATCCAAGAGGGGATTTTTCAAGTGAGTTCATAAGTGTAAATCCTAGCTAAACATAAGGTGTTTGTTGGAACGCTTGGGGTATACAAGCTTGAGGTCTTCTACACTTGAAGGCAACCGTTCAAGAAGCATCATCATCTTCATATCCTTTCCTCCTTGGAAGGTAGTATTCTAAACACTCTATGGTTGTGTTTTAATTTTGATAGCATCCATGTTCGTATATGGATCTGGGGATTGGGTTTTACGTATAAAATGGTTTTTGTATCTTGTAAGTAACATGTTTTAAATAATATTTTCCGCTGCGTTTTTATTTTATAAGGATAAAATACTTTGATAAACATGTGAAAAACCCAACAATGGCATCTAGAGCCGCTTATATGAGTGCATGCTTCAATAGATTGAAATTTTCGGGTTTCGGGTTTGGGTAAAACCCTATGGCCGAAATTTTCATCATGGTTCTCCTTTTGTTTTTCAAGATTATTTTCTTACATGCATAAATGAATCTTGAAAAATTATTTCATTTGGATGATTATTTTGTTTGGACAAAAACCCACATTTTTCGGTTTTTCATTCTTAACCGAAAATTGTAGGTTGTAAAAGGGAACCGTTTTGCTTCTTGAATTTTATATATTTGGATATATATATATATATATATTGGTGTTCATAACCTAGCCATGACCTTGTGTGAATATGTTGAATATTTGTGTTTGTGATTTGTATTTAATTATTTCAATAGGTTGTAATAATTATTTATCTTTGTTCTTCCATTTGTAAAGTTATGTAATTTATTTATTTTAATTTGGTATGTAAAATAAATAGATTAGGTGCATTTTACTTTACTAGAAAAAATGTATTAGGATATATTTTGTAAAAGAAGATGCACACAAAAATGCGGTTTTGGTTTTGGCTAATTTTGGGCCTAAAGGACTTCATAGTTCTTAACGGGATTTTAGCCCGATAACCAAAACACGTTTTTGAAGTCCAAAGGAGTTTGGAGCTGAATATAAAAGACATTTGGAAGACCAAAGAATGTGAAGAAATCACAACACAAGAAGAAGACTTGAAGCATTCGGATGCGGGATCAAGTGGGAGTTCAACGACACATTATTTGTGTCAATATTCACCCTTTAGGAAGGACCATTTGACACACTTGTTTCGGCTAACAAGTGTGGTCAAAATAGTTGGCTATGGTTATGCACCTAATGATATGTGTGTTGTGCTTGTGTGGTTGTTTATTTTGTTGTTTGATGATATTTGGATATGCATGCTTAACAAACTAATATTCAACAACAAGCTTAAAATTGGTTCTTTAAAGATCATTAAAATTGGTTAATAAAAGGTTATTAAAAATTAATGTTTTTTATAATAAAATGGGTTTTATTAAAAAGAACCTTGAAAATTTATTTTCACAAAAGTACCAAGGATTTGAATGCATGCAAATGTATGGTACATAAAGTTTTCTAAACTAGAATTTTGAAAACACAAAATCCCTTTTATAAAACAAGTAAAACACCATCCTGTTATACAACACTCGAATCACTTGGGAACTCTTTTGTGGGATAAAGGTCACCTAACCACATTTGAGGGAACTTATATGTTTGAGGTGGGTTTACCATGTTTGTGGGATAAAGGTCACCTAACCACTTATGTGTATAAACTCACACGTGTGTGTAAGTTGGACGACTTGATTTGGAAACCATGAACTTAGGGTCACCGAAGCATGGCGAACAAAAGGTGTTGATGGGATTAAACATGCCAACTAAACATAAAGATGTTTAACCGATCCCATATGGCTAGAAGTTGCAAAGGGTTGCAATTGTCAAACGTTGACTACCTTGTTAATTTAAATAAAGGGATAATGGTCACCTAACCGATATTTAAATGTAACGTTGGATTCTATATTTTAATTATTAATTGTCTATGAGACATAAAAGGGTATTAATGATTAAAATATAATAATATCGAAAATACTAAAAGTGAACCTTGTTAAATTTTGTAGATGGCTACTAACAATATTACCCAAACCGTCCGTAACCTATCACTAAAAACAATCCTTGAAAAGGATCGTCTCAATCATAACACTTTATGGATTTATATCGAAACTTAAGAATCGTTCTCAAGTAAGAAAAGATATCCTATGTGTTGAACGATCCTAATCCCGATGAACATCTTATGGAAGATAAGGATGCCTATAACGATTGGATTAAGTATATCAAGGATACTATGCAAACCTCTTGTCTCATGTTAGGAATTGTGATTCCCAAGATTCAAAAGGATTTTGAACATCATGAGCATACGACATGATTAACCAATTGTAGGAAATGTTCCTAAGGGTAGAACGCTTCGAAACGGTTCGAGCGCTTCATGCATGTCGAATGGAGGAAACCCAATCGGACTCATCTTATGTCTTTAAGATGAAAAGCCACATTGATCACCTCGAAAGGCTCAACATGGGTAAAAAGGGCTTTACCCATTCTAACGATCAATAAGGATGGCAACAAGAAAGGGCATCACCCCGACACCAAAGCAAATGTTGCAAATGGAAACGGGAAATTCAAAGGGAAAAAGGTTAGGAAGACTAGAGCAAAACCACCAAAACCAAAAGAAAAGAAGGCAAAGGTTGCCACGAACGATCCATGCTTTGAGTATGGAGAGATAGGACATTTAAATAGGAATTGTCCAACCTATCTCAAGGAGCTGAAAATCAAGAGGGATGCGGGGCAAACCTCAGGTACAATCTTTATGATACATATTGACCTTAATGTTATTTCTTCTAACACATGGGTATTAGATACCGGATGTGGAACTCATGTTTGCAATTTGTTGCAAAAGGTTCAAAAGAAATAAGCTAGACAAATATTAGATTGATGTGGCTAGTACGTTATGATCCAAGTCGAGTCATACCCAAATACAAGCTAGACAAACATTTATAATATTTATTTGTGATATGATCAAACGAATAAATATTAACACTTAGAATATTTAGAAATTGGTTTTCTAAATAATTGCACTTGACAAACTAATAAATTATGTGGATAATTTATTTTGAGAGAGTATTTTATTTTGTTATTTAATGGGTTAAATAACTTAATAAAAGTTGTATAAAGTCTTATAACATGTGATGTTATAATTTTATAAAAGTTATAAAATTAGTCAAGACTTAAATTATTTTATAAAAGAAATTATTTTTTTTTATATAAAATAAAGGGTGGGCCCCCCTTGGTGTTCTTCCCTAAAAGTTTTGGCCAATCACATTGCATGCAAATTGCATGTGTAGAAGGCTCTTGATTGGGCAAGATAGTTGGTCCAATGAGAAGGCATGCAATTTTTCATATCTAGATGAATTCTCATTGGGTGGAAAGGGTGGCCAAGATTCTCTCAATTGTTATAACTATTTTGTTGCAAAAAAAACTTAGTAGAGAGACTTGATTTTGCTCTCAAATTTTCGGCCTACACATGGTTGATCAAGAGAGTTTTTCAAGTTTAAAAATCAAGTGTAAGAACTCACTAAAAATCGGGCCATGTATGGTTGATAAAGAAGGGTTTTCAAGTTTGATTTTCAAGTGCAAAGAACTCAAAAATGTCCTCTCATTTTCGGCCAAGAGTTGGATCCAAGAGGGGATTTTTCAAGTGAGTTCATAAGTGTAAATCCTAGCTAAACATAAGGTGTTTGTTGGAAGGCTTGGGGTATACAAGCTTGAGGTCTTCTACACTTGAAGGCAACCGTTCAAGAAGCATCATCATCTTCATATCCTTTACTCCTTGGAAGGTAGTATTCTAAACACTCTATGGTTGTGTTTTAATTTTGATAGCATGCATGTTCGTATATGGATCCGGGGATTGGGTTTTACATATAAAATGGTTTTTATATCTTGTAAGTAACATGTTTTAAATAATATTTTCCGCTGCGTTTTTATTTTATAAGGATAAAATACTTTGATAAACATGTGAAAAACCCAACAGTAATAAGATCCGTGAGGATCAAGACTTCTAAACTATGTCGTGGTTGTGTATTGTTTTGAAACGTTATCTTTAAAACCTATGTTTTAATTAAGTTAATATGTCCAACAATTAAATGCATCGTTCAACAAGATATTAATGGGCACCAACTTCCGTCACCACTACGTTTTATATTCCGCTGTGACGTTTTTGGGGTGTGACATAGGTGGATTCGTGGTAGGTTCTCGAAACGTAGAACCAAAGAACCTAAAAATCTCCCCTTTAATTCGTCTTGGCTCGGTCACCCAATCTTCATTATCATAAGTCCATTCAACCGAGACCTGCGTATTTTACTATTGATGATGCCTTCAAAATAAGTGATGTTTTCGTCTCCATTACTCGCCCATTTGATGCTAGACTTTTGTTGCAAATCCAAAGAAAGATATCGATCAATTTCAACGAACTTTATGTAATTTTCCAGATTTTCTCTAAGGTTGTCATCAGTCGCTAAACCGGTATCAAGTCTCTCATCGAAGTTGAGTAAATTATCCTAAAGCTCACTGGACACCTAAATAGTCTCTGATCTTGTTTTCTTAGCCCAACGCTTAATCGCCTTCTTGAAACACTTGAGTTTTCTTGCCAAAAATAAATCTGTAGCTCCTTTTGGGACTAACTACGCATTTTCTTTTTCAATAATCTGTAACACATTTTGGTTAGATAACCAAGAGTTATAGTACTTAAATGGAATAGCACCTAAGTTAGAATGATCAGAGATCAAAATGATGGGATTATTATTTGAGTGTTCTCTGTTTAGCACTGAGAAGGATGCCATTGGCCACTTACTCTAGAAATTAGGGCAGACAAGAGGTCTATCAATTCTGCTTAATTTATCACTGCTCCTTGCCATGAATGTAAATCTAAACACATTCATCATATACTCTATAAGACCAAGATATGAAATAAATGTATTAAATTTTTGAGCCACCAACTGATTAAACAAAGTATTGAGTCCCTCTTCAAGATACCTGATTTCATTGAAGTTACCAATAAAAAATCCACTGCCACGAGAAATTATTCTTCACAGCTTTAAGGTCTCGCTATAGAACATTACGTGTCGTAGGCTTATGTGGAGAATAAATATTGACAATGCATAGAAGCTCATCCTTACCTTTCTGTCTAATGACGTGTGCGGGTGTGTATATATTTTTTAGATATATTTTAGCTCTTTTTACTCGCCGATTCAAGTTTTAAATTTATAAAAAAACGAAATTCTACTATCACTCTACACACGTTAGGGCAATGGCACCCATCGTAGACGTAGTATAGTAATGGCAAGATACCGAGATAGTCCAAGGACACAAGAGCTTTTAGTACTGGCTTATATTCAACGTCTAATCGAACCAAACTTTGAGAAAAGATTTTTAAAACTATAAAAAGACAAACTAAAAAGCAAAAATAAAATAGAAGTAAAAACAGATAGACAAGACATAATCACTTGGTTCCAACTTATCTTTCATGTATCCTTTTGATGATTTCCGCACTTCGGGCATTTAAAGTGATTATCTTAGTTATAGTAGTAGGCCCCTCTTGTGAAGGCGACGTTACCCTCAACCTAGTGGTCTGAGTCAGCAAGGATACAGTCCCACAAGGTCGGATTATTGAAAGATAAATAAGTAAGTTATTAATGCAAAAAGTGGTGGGCCCCCTTCCAGGCAGCGATCACCCTCAAACCTTTGGTCTGAGTAGCAGGGATACAGTCCTCGTATGGTTGGTTTAAAGTTTTAATAGTAGTTATAGATAAGGGGTTCAAGTGTTTTTCACTTCTTCCGTGGTGGGTAATGCCCGCTCTGACTTGTGAAGTGTTACTAAGCTTGAACCAGGTTCTCGCAGGATCTATACACTGAACGAGACATAAAATTTACCCAACCACCCTTCTAACCCCCTTCCAGGCAATTAACGCGCTTTATATAGACCGTAAAGACACGAATATGTGAATCAACAACATATGAAGAATGATTAGATAAATTTTCCTTCAATATAAAAAACTAGTTATTAAAGTCATTAATACATACCTAATTAAAAAGTTGCCAAAGGTTGGAATTTATAAAAGAAAATAAATAAAAGATTTGTCTTCACCACGTGATGTAAGAGTTTAGCCAAGCATGACCTTTGTTTGACAAAGACTCTTACTATCAATCTTGGATCTTGAGACTACTACACACACTCTAAATGATGGAAAATGGATGATGGTGGTGGATGATGGTGTTGTAGTGGTGGTAGAGTGGTGGCAAGTGAGAGAAAATTGGTTTGCCAAGGGATTGTTTGGAATGGAACCAAGCACATCTATTTATATCTGAAATCAATGGCTTCACCACAACTTGTGCCTTCCTCGCACGGCCCAGTGGTCATCACTCTCTCTTTCTTCATCATTAACTGCTTGTCAGGTCTTGTACTAACACGACCCCGTGCATCAACAGCATGGCCCGTGGCCAATGTACTTGCTATACTATCGCAGATTCTAAAAATCTTTAAGTTGACCACGCCCCATGTTGGCTTAGCACTGCCCCGTGTTGGCTGTCAGTTTTGTTCTTTGTTGTTGTCTTTTCTTCTACACAGCATCCAGTCTCGGACACGGCCCAGTGTCAGGTCTTCTGATCTTGCTATTCTTGTGGTTTGGATGTGAATTGGGGCTTGACGAGTTGTGTTAATTCCTCCTTCTTTGTATTTATGTTGGTTTTTGATGTCTTTTTGCTGCTTTTGCATATTTAAGCTCTTTTGACCCTGTAAATTAAAAAGGAACAGAAAAACAAGCCTTTTCCAACATTGGTACTGAAAAAAGGTTGATTTTACCCAATATTTGATATAGTTTATATGTTGTATTTTAAGCACATCACTACCAATGATTAGCATGAAGTTTTTGTTTTAACAATGTTCTCTCGATTAACATGAAGTCTTTGTTTTTAACCATGTTCTCTATGGTAAACTTATTGGGATCCCATAGGGAAACAATACCTCCTAACTTGCCATCAGCATCTTCCCACTCTAGATCGCAAAGACCTTATCCCCAAAATTGCTTAAAAAAAATCAGAGTCAACCTAAGCCATAATCTCCTGCATGCACAAAAAATCAATGTTGTACTCTTTCTTCAGGAACGACAAATCCAAGTTCTCTTCTAGTGAACCCCCACCCCTTTGATGTTGATGCTCATTAAATTCATGAGAAAACAAAAGTTTCCCCATAACCCCGAACCAACTCACTCATATCGTCTTGAAAATCTTCTAAGTTGATCCCAACGGTACCTGCAACCTGAACTTTTGCTTATTTCTTCTCTGACATGCGACTCAATGTTGTTTTCCATACAAATCTCTGTTTCCGTATCTTGAGTATCAAATGCACAGACATTTAAATCAAAAGTCCCCACTTTTGTTTTTTTTTTGGCTCACCCTTTATCAATCGCCGAAGAAGATGCCTCATTCACCTTTCTTCTTTTATTGTTCCTCTGTAATTGATCCTCCTGCCAAATAATCTCCCAGATGCAAAACAGGTCTTATTTATCATAATTTAAGTTAGGAACAGGGGTCTGACTCATATGGGCTTTATTTTGTCTATTGGGTTTAGATTTAGTCATGGCCTGATTTCTAACTCCACACTCCTTGTTCAGAGATGGGCCATGGACTTAAAAGGTGAAAAAATGGACCAGCTGGAACCACCCTTATCTGAAGGGATTTCCTTTACAGGCACATGGGTTTTTCTTGAGCGACGTGTCTTAGATTTGGAGAATTTTTTTTAGAAGTGGTGTATTTTGAAAAGATTTTTAGGATAATGGGGAAGTAAAAAAAAAAAAGGTTTCTGGTGTATCCGCTATTAGCAATAGCGGATTAGGAAGGGAAAGTAAATTGTGCTGCAGCATTGCATCCTCTATTCAGAATAGAGGATTAGGAGTAGTGGGTTTAATGTTGAACATGGATTGTTGAACATGGATTAAGTGTTTCCTCCTAATCCTCTATTCTGAATAGAGGATTAGAAAAACATCTGACACCTTCCTGAGTACAATTTACTTTCCCTTCCTAATCCGCTATTGCTAATAGCGGATACACCAGAAACCTTTTTTTTTTTTTTTTTGACTTCCCCATTATCCTAAAAAGCTTTTCAAAATACACCACTTCTAAAAAAAATCTAGATTTGGAGCCCCCACCAACATCAGCTTTGGGGCTAGAAGCAGCCTCATGCACATGCATGTGAGGCAGCTATTTGCTTCCACTCCCCAGTTGTTCGTCTCCCATCTTGGTATCCCCTCCTCCTTCCACTCCCTTTAATCGAGGCACTGTCGGTTCGGAGTTCTGATAATCATGTCAGGGGTCAGTAGACTTCCTGGAATAGATTTAACCTCCCTTTGAATTCGGGGGGGGGGGGGGCACTTCTTCTACTACCCAAACCTTGATTTTCTACGAATTGTAGCTCATAATGACTTCGTTGTTAACCTTGAAGACATTTTTAACCACCGCCACTATTTTATCATATGAGAGATCATGATCCTCGACATGAGAATTTGAACGCCAAACCAATCTACCAAACCTTTCTCCTATTTCATTAAAGGGATTAATTAAACTTTTCGTCCTTTATGTTTTGGATGCACTTTAACTTCATTAATTACAGTCACATTTTTTTCTTTGTTAAAAACATTATAACCTAGGTCTTTTAGCACTAACCTGGTTAAAATTTTCAGTTAAGTATAATCATGTGCCTTTCACATGAGGGTATGTTGGCAATTTTACTCAATTAATGAAAATATATTTAATAAATAACTACCATCACCACCATATTTGGTATTCCCCCAATCCATCCACCTGCTACAACCACAACTACCATCCTTCGGCAATAACCGCCATTGCCATCTTTGATTTGTATCAATGCCTCTTTACTGAATTAATCTCACCTGATATAACAAATAATGGCATGCCATAATATTTCTTTTTAAAATAGTAACAAAATAAAACTAAATCAACTTCAGTGAAAAACTAACAAAAAAAACTCTTCGACCAGCAGTGCCTCATATAGCACCATAATTGCAAATCACGGCCAAATCACACAGCCGCATTAACACTTTTCACAAGTATCTGCTTTCCCTCGTCGTCGGAGTGAAACCCTAACTCTAGTGTTTTCTGAATTGCAGCCCTAACACTACCATGCTAGCTTCCCTTATTCGTTGTGGTGTTGTGTGTAGTGGCAGCGTTAATGGTGGTAGTAATGGCGATAATGGTGGATGTTGTGGTTTTTAGATCTATATAGGGGTCGTTGGGGTGGTGTTTCAGGCAATGGTGGAGCCCAAGAGAGAGATAGATGAGATAAATATGGTGCTAGATTTGAAGGTTATAGAGGCTGTAGTGGTGGTTGCAGACACCAGTGGTGGCCTTACGTGGTGGTGGTGGCTCCCAAGGCTCTGGTGGTTTTTTGTTACAAAGGATGAAAGGTTTATAAGTGGGAAGAATCAGGGTGTAAAAAGACATAAATGCCCTCATATGAGGTGCACATGATATGACTTGACGTTTAAAATTAACCAGGTTAGTTCTAAAGGACCTAGGGTGTAATGTTTTTAACAAAGAAAGGATTGTAGCTGTAATTATTGAAGTAATAGGACATCCATTGCAATCTGGTACAAACATAAAGGACATAAAATATAATTTACCCTTATTGAAGACATGCATGTCCCATACGCTAAGCGGGACTCCTCTGATCGATAGCTTATACGTGGTTAAAAACCCATTGTTTAATAGTTTTAAAGTTTATGTTTTACATGAATTTGAGTTTTGAATAGCCTACTTTAATTCAATTTGTGTTTTGCAGGTTTAACAGAATTTAAGGAGCTATTTGGGAGCCTTACGGAACAATGGGAAGCGATCGGGACCAACCTGACACGTTAAACGAAGAAAACAAGAAGCCAGAGCTGGAGGTTGCGTCGGCGACGACCTAAGGCCACATCACGTCGTATAAAAGGTTGCGTACATAGTAGCGTATTGAGTCGGCCAAAAATCAGAAAAGGAAGCCATGTCGCCGATGGCCTGGTCGCCTGTCGACGACGCCCTCTGGATTTCTACAGCGGTGCTTTTTCTTTTTTAACGAAGTTTTGACGAATCTTAGGGAGATAAAACATGGTTTACGAGTTTCAAACAAATAAAAAGTTCTTGGTGCCCTTTTTCACTATCACCACATCTCTAACCTCTCTCTAATCACCAATCATCACCATCCTCAACAATCATAATCCTAAACCCTAATCCATCAATTATCATCATCATCATCATCAATCAACATCATCCATCCAATCCACCTAATCCACAATCATAACAAAACCCTCACCCTAACCTCCATCATATTTCCATGACTCAAGATCATGGATTGGTGCTCATACTCATTATCCAGTGTTCGTGATTCATCAACCATGAGCGGCTAGTCTCTTTGGGTTTCACCCCGATGTAGATTTTTGTAAGATTTTCTATGGTTTAAACATTGTGCTTAAATTGATTTTCTGACAAGTTGATTGTGATATTTGAAACCTTTGATAATTGCCTTGCATTTGTATTGGATTTGTGAATTGTCAGATGAAGAATAAATTTGACTTTGCGAAATGTTTTTGTGCAATTATGCCTTGTCGTAGGTTAGAATTTGCAAGTCGTTGATAAGGAAGTGCATTGCGCTCCATTCTAGAAATGTTGATAGCTCTTGGCACCTAAGTCACGTGACACTAAATTTGTTAATCATCAAACGGAACTAAATCAAGTTAAAACGTGTAGAAACCCTAGGTCTTGCATTTATCAAAACGGGTGTGGAACTTGTTCTTTAATTATTGTTTTAAAATCAAGAAACCAATTCGTGTGCAATTTGAGTAATTTACTTCTATCATTTTTAGTTAACTTGTCAGTCCAATCCGACACGCTTTCCAGACAAACAAAACAATTATATTCAAGAATAGCAAGCTTCATAAGTGTTCCAATTTCATAATTAACCAAGTCCCGACACAGACCACAGACTCTTTGTGGTTCAACCCCTTACTACCACTAACTATTAGTTTAAGGTAAATTGGGATTATAAATAGTATATTTGATCGGGGCGTAACACTCCTGTAACACCCCGTGTTTCGGAAGTCAAAGTCAAAGTCAAGATTGAAGTCAAAGGAAGAAAAGATTGCTAATGGCGATCTGTCACTCTTTGCTCAACTCCTGTGTTGACTTGTTTGACTTGTAGATAATCTATTTGTTCTATCGCATTAGTTGTATTATGTGGAGTACTTGTTAATAATCGAGATTAATCGCTATTTATCGCATATTAATCGCTAATCGACTTAATCGCAATCGCACTCGCAACTCGAATTATGCGTTCTGGAAATTGTTTTATGTGTGTGTGTTACTTATGTGTTACTCGTGCATTTTTATTTATATTATGTTGTGGTAATCAATCGAATTCGCAATCTATCGCATCGCAATCGAATTGCAAACACTAATCGCAGGATGTGTAGGATGATTGTATGTTAGTTATAGTAGTTGGGATTAAAAGTAATTCAATGGGTAACTCTATCGTATCGCTCGTTCGAATCGCATCGCAACGCACAACACGCGAATCAAAATGACAAAACTCGTCGCGCCAAACACTAGGATCGAGTGGCCAACCGATCAGATTGCCATCCGATCGGACTGCCACCCGATCGACCAGCCACTTCTCCACTTTCCATTTTAGGAAACCCTATAAATACCCCAGTTATTACCTCATTTGATGGTGACAGCTCCTCTCATTCGAACCAGCCGCATTCAAGCTCCATTCCTCCCGATTTCTCTCAATTCTTGTAAGTTTTCAACCTAAATCTTGTATTTTCTTGATCTACACGCACACCTACACCTTTCTATCTTTTGAATCTCAACTTTTAACCGAGAAATCAGTGGATTTGAGCTGTTCTAGGATGATATCACCATGGTGTTCTTATGAACTTCATGTTTTGGCTTCAATCCACCAAGAACAACTTAGATCTGGACGACTTCCACATGAATGAACAAATATCTTGCATAGATCCGAACATAATCACGGTAAAAAGGATTGAAAGATGGTTTTCCAACCTTCTTTCAACTCTTTTACACTCAATGCACTCAAAACCGATAGAATCGGAGCTTGTTCTAATCTTCTACTCATTCTTAGTGATGTATTAGTTCCAGATCTAAATTCTATCCGAGAGATATTGATTTCGGGTTTGAACATGAACTACAGACTCGAACCGTCAACCGGTCAGACTTAGGTGATTCCTGTTCGGTCGGGTCACTTGGGCCGAGATAAGGGTTCTGTTGTTCAAGCAAGTTATCAAAACGTCTCGTTCAAAGACTACAAAACTTCAAACAGAATCAAGTGACAAGACGATCTGACCGTTAGGACGGATTGCCGTGCTATCGGATTGCCATCCGATCGACCGGCCATCCGATCGGGTTACACTTGGGTTCCACACTTAAACTTTCGTTCAAACTATTCGAGGACTTGGACGTTGAACGGATTACCGTCTGATCGGATTGCCATTCGATCGAGCGACCATCCGATCGTGTGACGTCTAGGACTTTGGTACTTAAACAAATTTTCAACATGTTCAATGCACAAGATAGCCACCCGATTGGATTGCTATCCGATCGAGTGCCCGTCCTGCTGTGAACTTGTTCTCACACTGAGAAGCCTCGCCAATCGGATCGTCGTCCGATCGAACGACCGTTCGATCGACCGACCGTTCGATCGACCGACCTGAAGGGTAGAGATACTTCTCTGTTTTCAAAATGCTACAACGAAAACTTCAAAGTCAAACCATCATACACAAACACATCCTCATCAAGCGAGGTGTCAATCCAATCGAATGGCCATCCGATCGGATTACCATCCGATCGGATTACCGTCCAATCCTTGGTACACTAGTATCGTTTTACGCGTCGCTTATCGTTTATGCTATCGTTAACTGTTCAGGCTAATTCCGCTCTAAGCGATCCCTTCAATCCACAAACTCAATCGCTGTGAGTATACTCGAACCCTTTTTGCTTTACACACTTTTGGGTGTTACATACGTTACTTATTCTAAATCACATCAAACACACTACGCAATACTTTAACGCTAACCGTTACTGTATGTTATACGTGACTCGATGAATGCTTGTTTGTTATGTTTACACATAGATTGCTGTCTACCTGCCTTAGAAACGATAGTACTATAGTTTGGACTCAACACCTGTTCACTCAGGGGTTGTTAAGGACAATTAATCGTATGGTTCACAGTGGTGAATATGTGTTACGAACTGCCTCGGGCAGTCAACCCGCAGTCATTGGTATCGATAGGATCATGTCGATAACTAACGTGCTTCACATCACACGTTGTACATACTGGTTATGCGTAAACGATTTCGAACTCTATATGCTATTACTAAACTTGTGTGCTCACCTTTACACTATGTGTATTAACTTTTACTTTAACGTATGTGGCGGGTGCATAAGATGCTAGGATGCCTTGTTTGCTGTGTGATGAAATCGAGGCTAGGAAAGAGTCCTAGAAACAAATAAATAAATTGTCTATTATGAAATCTGAGTTGTCGGATCAGTACTTGTTTATGAGAACAATTATCTGTAATAACTGTTTTATTTGGATATGTTATGGTATGGGACGTGACGTTTAAATATCTGGTAATTAATAGTTGTTGTGGATACTCATGAACAATCTGTTTCGCTCAGTGTCGCGCCCCGATGATTCTGCCATCAGTTGGGGTGTGACAGATTGGTATCAGAGCCATAACTATAGGGAATTAGGCCAGACTCGACCTAGTCCGGGTGGACGTCTTAGAAACGACCTAGTCTATAGTTAAGTACCAACAGACCGACTTGTGCATACCCTGAAGAGTTTTGTACAAGCTTACTTGCCATTTCTCGCTATTCTCGCTCACACTACACTATCACTGCACTCTAATTTTCGAAAAATGAACGAGTGATTGGGTCGAGATTAGGTGTGAAAACCGCAAACTCTCGACTAAACCGCTTGTTCGACCCGCATATATCTACAAACAGGAGGATTTGCGTTAAATCAGGAGTGAAATCCGTACTTTAACGCAGATTTTCCTCTCTATTTTATTAAAACAGGAACGAAGTTATTAAGTCAGGGGTGAAACCCGCACCTTGATGACTTGTTCCGTGCTCTATTTTGCTTTAAAAAAACTCTCACCAAAGTCTCGACGGACTCAGATGACTTAAAGTCACACTACAACTGGAAGGATGCGTGCTGACTGCCCAAAACCGAGGCAAGAGCACAGTCTAGAAGGCTAAAGTGTACACTGAAGGTCCTTGTGAATAATCGAAACACTTTGGGTAGTCAATGTCTATCGAGCCGCAGACAGTCTATTCTCGATTTTTATGTGTTTTGATTTTGAGCCCGCAACTGTTGACTCTGATATATGTCGTTTTATGTGGATTTTATGTGTTTTATGTGGCCTTATATGTTTAATTGTTGGCGTATTGAGGTGCTACTGGTTTCGATTTTACGCTTCTGTTTCCGCTCGACACGCACAACTCATCTACACACCGCTAACACATCGCTACTACCTGTGAATGATCGCGTGCTATGATGTTACTTATACTATACTACTCGCTATGTCGCGCGCGAATTTTGAATGATAGGTTTCTGCATTCTGACTGCCTCTTGTGTTACTATGCCTTACGTGTTTATGTGCTTCTGTGATTATATGATTCCGTGAATCTGTGTTTATGTGCCTATGTGTTTAAGTGATACATGATCGTGTTCCTGAGCTTTAGTAACATTAGGCGTGTGAGGTGAGATTCGATTATATTGTTTCTGAGTCCTATGACGATGTCCGTTGCAAACAATGTCGTCATCGGGACCCCGTCACCCTCGAACTGCTCGCCGAGAACAGAGAGACAAACTCCTTGCTGCCCTCGTCGCTAGGCAGATAGCAAAAGTCATTCCTCAGGTCATTAACGATCTACAAGAGCATGCTAGCAAGTCTTCTGAAGAGTCCAGGACTGAAACTCCGAAAGATGCTCCTAAAGCTGTTTTTAGTTTCAAGCAGTTCAAAGCTTGCGGACCGAAAGAATTTACTGGCGAAGATGGTCCTACAGCCTTATTTCAATGGTTTGATTTGATCGAGGTCACCCTGCGCCAGAGTGGCTGTCCCGATTATCTCTGCACTCTCAACACGACCGGCATCTTTCAGTCCCGCGCTTTAGACTGGTGGACGGCCGAGAGAAACAAACGCGAAAATGATGCAGCTTACGGTTTGACGTGGGATGAGTTGAAGAACGTCATGTTGGAAGAGTTATGCCCTCCCCACGAGCGCCAAAAGTTGGAGGACGAATTCTGGCATATCAAGCAGAAGGATGGTGACAATGCTGCTTTAACTGCTCGCTTCAAGCAGCTTAGCATAATCTGTCCTGACCAAGTCAAGACTTCTGACATGGCGATCAAGAAGTATATTAGAGCTCTGTCGGATTGTGTCGCAGATTTTGTGCAAGCTTCAAAGCCAGCAACAATCGAAGAAACTTACCAGCTTGCCGCTGAAATCAACGACAAGCGAGTCAAGTCTGGTGTCTGGGATAAAGCTCCCAAGAATCTGCATCAAGCTACCACCGCACCAACTGCTGAAACCGCCGCCGCTCCTCAATCTTCAAATAGGGGTGTGCAAAAAACCGAATTAACCGACCCATAACCGAAATAACCGAAAAAACCGAACCGAAAAAACCGAACCGAATGGAAAACCGATGGGTCGGTTTTTAATTTTTTGAAAACCGACAATCATGGGTCGGTTATGGTTTTGTACGATTCAATAACCGCCATAACCGAACCGACCCGCTAGTTAATAATTCGATAATAGTTTATAATCTATTAATTAATATGGAATGTAGTGTGAAAACGTGTTTGGGTTGGAATGCCTTAATTCTAACACATGTAGAAATTGGTGTTAAAATTACAAGTTAGCGTATTTTTTTTATTTTTTTATGAAAATGTGTGTTCATGAATTTTTAAAGTTGTTTGAACCATATGAACTGAGGTAAATCAGATAGTTTAGTTGATTTAAAGTTTATACAATTCAGATGTGTTCTGAATGTTTTATAAAATTCTGTTAGAAGTCTGATAAACTGATTGTTTCTTTTAGAAATATTACATTCAATATTTAAAGTCTGTCACGATTAGTTTAAATGATTGTTTCTGTTAGAAATTTGAAGTCTGAATTTTTAAGTGTTTACACTTTCAAAAAGTCAAATCCAATTTACAAAATTCTGTTAGAAGTCTGATAAACTGATTGTTTCTTTTAGAAATATTACATTCAATATTTAAAGTCTGTCACGATTAGTTTAAATGATTGTTTCTGTTATAAATTTGAATTCTGTCACGATTAGAATAAAAGTATTAATATTTATAGATAATATTGTTTTGAGCTAAAATTAGCTAGACCCAAGTTCATGGTTAACTGACCCATAACCGACCACCATAACCATCAAAACTGCCATAACCGAAACCTCCATAACCGAGCGGTTATGGTTATGACTTTTCCATAACCGACATATCGGTTATGGTTATGGTTATGACCTAAAACCGACCCAAACCGACCCATGCACACCCCTATCTTCAAAGGCCTCTCGTCGCAAGAGGAAGAACAACAGTAACTCCAGCAACAAGAACTGTGCTGTAACCACTGATGCCCCACTCCAGGTTGTGCCAGCTCAACAGCAGATGCAACACCGCCAGGCCGCGGCACCGGTAACCCAAGCACCGCCGGCAAAGCGTGCTTATACGGGTCCTCACCCGGCCTGCCTGACTTTTACCTATCACCACCCAGTGGGAATAGCCTACAGATTTTGTGTGCATTGCAACATGTACGGCCACTTCACTGCCAACTGACGTACAGGTCCTCGTCAAGCTCTAGCTCCAGCCACTGCTCATCAAGCTCAACTTCCTACTCCTCAGGACCAACAAGCGGCTCAGGCACCCGCGGTCAATGCTAGAGTCTGCTTCACGTGTGGTGATCCCAACCACTTCGCGAACATGTGCCCGAACCGAGTTGTGAAACAAGAGCCTCAACAGCAACAGCAACAACAACGGCAACAACAACAACAACAGCAGCAGCAGCAACCTCAGCAACAAGCAGCACGCTCCCGAACATTGAACATCAATGTGCGCCAACCTCAGGCTGACAACAATGTGGTCAATGGTACTTTCCTTGTGAATGGTATTTATGCTTCGTGTTTATTTGATACCGGAGCCGATAACTGTTTTTTATCGTTTGAATTCGAAAAGCTCCTTAATCGTAAGCGCGCCCATCTCCCCTCGACGTTCGATGTTGAAGTTGCCACCGGAAGAACCGTTGCTGTCAACTCTGTTCTTCGTGATTGTACTCTCGAGCTCAGCAATCACATTTTTCCTATCGACCTTATTCCAATGCAGCTCGGTAGTTTTGATGTCATAGTAGGCATGGACTTTCTTCGCGAAAACCATGCTGAAATTGTTTGCTTCGACAAGATGATTCGATTCTCGCTCGCTAATGGTGATCAACTGTGTGTTTTTGGTGAAGTCGCATCGAATAAACTCCAACTCATGTCGTGTGTCCAGGCTAGCAAGTATCTTCGCAAGGAATACCAAGCTTTCTTAGCACACATTGTAGTAGCAGAGAAAAAGGAGGTTCAGGAAGTGCAAGATGTCCCCGTTGTTTGTGAATTCCCCAATGTAATTCCTGATGAACTTCCCGGTCTACCCCCAAGTCGTGATATCGACTTTCGCATCGACCTCATTCCTGGAGCAAATCATGTTGCAAGAGCTCCTTATCGACTCGCGCCGTCCGAAATGCGCGAACTATCGAGTCAGCTCCAGGAATTACTTGAGAAAGGCTTTCTTCGCCCTAGCACCTCTCCTTGGGGCGCACCAGTCCTTTTCGTCAAAAAGAAGGATGGGTCGTTCCGGATGTGCATCGACTATCGGAAACTGAATAAGCTGAAAATCAAGAATCGCTATCCCCTGCCTCGTATTGATGACTTATTTGACCAGCTACAAGGTGCTACGTGTTTCTCCAAGATCGATTTATGCTCAGGCTACCACCAGTTACGCATTCAAGAGGAGGATACACCCAAAACCGCTTTTCGCACTCGATACGGCCACTACGAGTTCGTTGTTATGCCTTTTGGTTTAACCAACGCACCCGCGGTTTTCATGGATCTGATGAATCGCGTGTGTAAACCTTTTCTCGACCGCTTCGTCATCGTGTTCATCGATGATATCCTGATCTATTCCAAATCAAAAACTGAACACGCGCAACATCTTCGTTTGGTTCTCGAGCAGCTCCAAGGGAATCGACTCTATGCCAAGTTCTCTAAGTGTGAATTCTGGCTGGAGGAGGTTCAATTCCTTGGTCACATTGTCAATAGTCAAGGTATTCACGTCGACCTCGCGAAGATCGAAGCTGTCAAGAGTTGGGTTACGCCTAAGAAGCCGTCTGAAGTCCGTTCTTTTCTCGGACTAGCGGGCTATTATCGCATATTTATCGAAGGATTCTCAAAAATCGCTGTGCCGCTTACCTCTCTCACGCACAAGGACAAGCCTTTTGTTTGGGGAACTGGACAAGAAACTGCCTTTCAAACCCTGAAGTATATGCTTTGCAATGCTCCTGTTCTCACTCTACCCGACGGAAATGATGACTTTATCGTCTATTGCGATGCCTTGAACCTTGGCCTCGGTTGTGTTCTCATGCAGCGAGACAAGGTTATTGCGTACGCATCTCGTCAGCTCAAGATCCACGAGAAGAACTACACAACCCACGACCTCGAGCTAGGCGCAGTTGTTTTTGCGTTAAAGATCTAGCGACACTACCTTTATGGTACCAAGTGTACGATCTTCACCGATCATAGGAGCCTACAACATATCTTTGACCAGATGGAGCTAAATATGCGTCAAAGCCGGTGGATAGAACTTCTCAACAATTATGACTGTGAGATCCGTTATCATCCGGGCAAAGCAAATGTCGTTGCCGACGCTCTCAGCAGACGGAGCTACTTACACAGCGCCCGTAACATCCAAGCCCAATATGATCTCGAAACCCTCATCCGCGAAGCCCAACATGCTTGTTTCACCGAACGCACTTTGAAGAAGGAAAGGATTATCAACGATGGAGCCCAGCTAGTGAGCAAGTCGAATGGGATATTCCATTATCTGGACCGAATCTGGATCCCTAAACGGACCGATTTGCGACAAATATTGATGGACGAAGCCCATAAATCCCGATATTCTATTCATCTCGGTGCCGACAAAATGTACCAGGACCTGCGCTACAAGTACTGGTGGCCAGGCATGAAGAGGGATATCGCCCTTTATGTTTCGAAGTGCCTGACTTGCTCGAAAGTCAAGGCCGAACATCAAAGACCCTCTGGCTTACTCATCCAACCCGAGATTTGACGTTAGACGACGCAAGCCCCTTGAATTTGACGTTGGCGACTACGTACTCCTAAAGGTTTCACCTTGGAAGGGTTTCGTCCGATTTGGCAAGAAAGGAAAGCTCGCGCCTCGATACGTTGGACCCTTTAAGATTCTGGAAAGGATCGGCAAAGTGGCCTACAGACTCGAACTACCGGAGGAACTTAGCAACGTTCACCCAACTTTCCATGTCTCGAACCTCAGAAAGTGTCTAGCTGAGCATGATTTACACGTACCACTCTAGGATCTTCAAGTGAACGAAACATTACACTTCGTGGAACAGCCTGTCGAGATCATGGACCGACAAACCAAGCAGCTCAGGCGCTCACGCATTCCCATTGTGAAAGTTCGCTGGGAAGGCAAACGAGGCGCAGAGTTCACTTGGGAACTCGAAAGTGACATGAAGGTGAAGTACCCGCAGTTGTTTGTTACGGCTTCGGCCTAAGTTCGGGACAAAATTCCCTTAAGAGGGGGAGGCTGTAACATCCCGTGTTTCGGAAGTCAAAGTCAAAGTCAAGATTGAAGTCAAAGGAAGAAAAGATTGCTAATGGCGATCTGTCACTCTTTGCTCAACTCCTGTTTTGACTTCTTTGACTTGTAGATAATCTATTTGTTCTATCACATTAGTTGTATTATGTGGAGTACTTGTTAATAATCGAGATTAATCGCTATTTATCGCATATTAATCGCTAATCGACTTAATCGCACTCGCAACTCAAATTATGCGTTCTGGAAATTGGTTTATGTGTGTGTTACTTATGTGTTACTCGTGCATGTTTATTTATATTATGTTGTGGTAATCAATCGAAATCGCAATCTATCGCATCGCAATCGAATCGCAAACGCTAATCGCAGGATGTGTAGGATGATTGTATGTTAGATATAGTAGTTGGGATTAAAAGTAATTCAATGGGTAACTCTATCGTATCGCTCGTTCGAATCGCATCGCAACGTACAACACGCGAATCGAAACGACAAAACTCGTCGCGCCAAACACTATGATCGAGTGGCCAACCGATCGGATTGCCATCCGATCGATTTGTCACTCGATCGGACTGCCACCCGATCGACCAGCCACTTCCCCATTTTCCATTTTAGGAAACCCTATAAATACCCCAGTTGTTACCTCATTTGATGGTGACAGCTCCTCTCATTCGAACCAAGCTCCATTCCTCCCGATTTCTCTCAATTCTTGTAAGTTTTCAACCTAAATCTTGTACTTTCTTGATCTACACGCACTCCTACACCTTTCTATCTTTTGAATCTCAACTTTTAACCAAGAAATCAGTGGATTTGAGCTGTTCTAGGATGATGTCACCACGGTGTTCTTATGAACTTCATGTTTTGGCTTCAATCCACCAAGAACAACTTAGATCAGGATGATTTCCACATGAATGAACAAAGATCTTGCATAGATCCGAACATAATCATGGTAAAAAGGATTGAAAGATGGTTTTCCAACCTTCTTTCAACTCTTTTACACTCAATGCACTCAAAACCGATAGAATCGGAGCTTGTTCTAATCTTCTACTCATTCTTAGTGATGTATTAGTTCCAGATCTGAATTCTATCAGAGAGATATTGATTTCGGGTTTGAACATGAACTACCCACTCGAACCGTGAACCGGTCGGACTTGGGTGATTCCTGTTCGGTCGGGTCACTTGGGCCGAGATAAGGGTTCTGTTGTTCAAGCAAGTTATCAAAACGTCTCGTTCAAAGACTACAAAACTTCAAACAGAATCAAGTGACAAGACGATCTGACCGTTGGGACGAATTGTCGTCCGATCGGATTGCCATCCGATCGACCGGCCATCCGATCGGGTTACACTTGGGTTCCACACTTAAACTTTCGTTCAAACTATTCAAGGACTTGGACGTTGAACGGATTACAATCCGATCAGATTGCCATCCGATCGAGCGACCGTCCGATCGTGTGACGTCTAGTACTTTGGTACTTAAACAAATTTTCAACATGTTCAATGCACAAGATAGCCACCCGATCGGATTGCTATCCGATCGAGTGCCCGTCCTGCTGTGAACTTGTTCTCACACTGAGAAGCCTCGCTAATCGGATCGCCGTCCAATTGAACGACCGT
Organism: Helianthus tuberosus; assembly: GCA_030545235.1. NCBI lineage: Eukaryota > Viridiplantae > Streptophyta > Magnoliopsida > Asterales > Asteraceae > Helianthus > Helianthus tuberosus. The sequence continues at coordinate 94,195,855 of CM060403.1, read as the reverse complement.
TCGATCGACCGACCTGAAGGGTAGAGATACTTATCTGTTTTCAAAATGCTACAACGAAAACTTCAAAAGTCAAACCATCATACACAAACACATCTTCATCAAGTGAGGTGTCAATCCAATCGAATGGTCATCCGATCGGATGACCATCCGAACGGATTGTCACCCGATCGACTGGCCATCCGATCGAATTGCCATCCGATCGGATTACCGTCCGATCCTTGGTACACTAGTATCGTTTTACGCGCAGCTTATCGTTTATGCTATCGTTAACTGTCCAGGCTAATTCCACTCTAGGCGCTCCCTTCAATCCACAAACTCAATCGCTGTGAGTATACTCGAACACTTTTTGCTTTACGCACTTTTGGGTGTTACATACGTTACTTATTCTAAATCACATCAAACACACTACGTAATACTTTAACGCTAACCGCTACTGTATGCTATACGTGACTCGATGAATGCTTGTTTGTTATGTTTACACATAGATTGTTGTCTACCTGCCTTAGCAACAATAGTACTATAGTTTGGACTCAGCATCTGTTCACTCAGGGGTTGTTAAGGACAATTAATCACATGGTTCACAGTGGTGAATATGTGTTACGAACTGCCTCGGGCAGTCAACCCGCGGTCATTGGTATCGATAGGATCATGTCGATAACTAACGTGCTTCACATCACACGTTGTACGTACTGGTCATGCGTAAACGATTTCGAACTCTATATGCAATTACTAAACTTGTGTGCTCACCTTTACACTATGTGTATTGACTTTTACTTTAACGTATGTGGCAGGTGCATAAGATGCTAGGACGCCTTGTTTGTTGTGTGATGAAATCGAGGCTAGGAAAGAGTCCTAGAAACAAATAAATAAATTGTCTATTTTGAAATCTGAGTTGAGTTGTCGGATCAGTAATTGTTTATGAGAACAATTATCTGTAATAACTATTTTTTTTGGATATGTTATGGTATGGGACGTGACGTTTAAATATCTGGTAATTAATAGTTGTTGTGGATACTCATGAACAATCTGTTTCGCTCAGTGCCGCGCCTCGATGATTCTGCCATCGGTTGGGGTGTGACAACTCCGATCAATAGCCAAGCTATTATCTCATAACCTACATTCGGACCAAACCATAAACATTGGTTAAAGAACCAGCCCAACCACATCCCCTTGTTTGAATATAGAAAATCCTTAGCCGCTTTCGAATCTAGGAAGACCAGAAGGACCTTCATCCCTCCAATGTAACTAACTGATGCACCTTTTAGTTCCAGCGTCAAAATTATATCATTGATACTGTCCAGCCTCTCCTAATTCAAAACATTACCGATTAACGAGGAGTTGAACCGCCTTAATCTTGACTCAGGAGGGCCCTTCTTGATCACATAGGAGGGACTCGGGACAGATTCCTTGAAAGATTGTTCACCATCTCGCAACCCCACAGTAGGTTGGTAACACAAAAAACATGGTGGCCTTAATGTTCTAGATCTCTTTTAAGTTCTTCCTGTGTCTTTGACCCGTCCTCCTCTAGTAATCGTTTTCCCGCCATTCCTTTTCATGTGCTTGAGGATTCTTGTTGCTTTTGGCCCTCTCCTCATCCCTTCGACGTCTTAGCCTGTCTAGCTCCTCCGGCAGTAGCCGAGTTTGCCGATTGTCCGTTAGTTTTCTCCTTATCCTAAAGAGCTTAAACTATTATATTTTATAATGTTCTTTTTATTAAATTGCTTAATTAACACTTATATTTAATGTTATGTAAATAATCATGTAGCTATTTAGACCGTGGGGTATGGTGGGGCGTGGGTTGGGGGTATGGTGCGACATGTGGAGTATGGGGCACCCAAGGCCAAAAGCCAATTTCAAAAGGGTATGGTGGGGCGTGGCTGGGGTGGCGTGGAAACAAAGCCAATTTCAAAAGGCTAGTGCTCTTGGCCAACGAGGTTCCGCCATGTCATGTTCGTAGCCCCCGCCCAACGCCCGGGCTGAAACCCCAGCCCAAGGGGCCACGCCTAAACCCAAGCCCACCCGGGGTGGTGATGTGGGCATTTGTACCCAACCCACGCTCCATACCCCATAGTCTTAGGGTGAAGGGGGTGCACCCCTCATGATGGGGGAAATTTCTACCCACCTAATCATGATGTGTCATGTCAATTCATTCTCATACACCACTCTTGCCCAAAAAACATAAGGGGTTCCTTTACTCAAACCATTTTTTTAAAAGAAAGAAAAATGCATGATTGGTTGAAAGAGAGTGGGGCCCACCATTACCCCCTCTCCCTCCTCTTCCCCACATGCGGCAACAACTCCCGGCATTCACCCTTCACCACGCGGCAAAAACATGTTGGTGGCACATCCCCTTACGGCAAAAACAGTCCCCTCAAACCCTTGCCACACCCACCCCTCTTACCCTTAGCACATGACCTGTTATAACACATAACCCAAATTTGCTACAGAATCATTAAACAATTGCTAATTTTTTTTTACTATTTTAAGTTCAAGGCAAATTGATCTCTAATTTTTCAATCAATGGTCACAAACTTCTTTTGTTAATACCCAAATTCGCTATTTTTTCAATCAATGTTCACAAACTTCATTGTTAATACCCGTTACTATAGTAGGAAACACGTATGGAGAGTTTTTAAAGCTATAACACTTTCTTTACATGCTTTTAACGCTTGAGAAAGTTTGTACAGTTACATCTAAATATGTTGACATTCTCTGACTTTTTTGCTGTTAATAAATAATATTGAAACAATGTCACAAAACATAAGCCAACGTATGGACACAATGAAACAACGTCACAAAACATAAGCCGACGTACGGACACTAATCCCTCTTGTGATTATTGTGGTTTGACACTTTATTGAATATTTTACTTTTACATATTATATGGCATGATGAGCTAAGCATTAGTTTGTTGGTGGGGTGATGTTTTGAAATTTGAGTACCAAAAGCATATCTTAATCTCCTTTAATTAGCCGACCAAATATTATTGTAATAATAGTTTAATGTGTGTTGTAAGAGATGAGGAACCCCGGGCCCGATGATGATCTTTACTTTGCATCAATCATAATGCCCATTATTATTATTTTCAACATTGTTGTTTAGTTATCTAATCATCATGGAAAAACAATCATTCTCAATCAATCGTTTCCCATTTTGTGTTTTCTTTTATTCATTAGGTGTAATTAATTGTTGAAAGATATAAAAACATAGTTTTTGAGGATTTATTTTCCTTATAATCCAGTAAAATAAGATAAACTAGTATTAAACCATCCGCGCGTGTTGCGACGGGGGCGTAAAAACATGCCAAGTTACACCAATGTTATACCACTGTCGGTGACCACCAACACCAGAAAAGCTGGTAAAAACAAAATAAATTAAAAAGAAAATAAATAACACCGAACGAAAAGCAAAGTAAAATCTTTGAACCACGTACGCCCGTTGCGGCGTGTTAATGTGAAGAAATTAGACCGAAACGCAAAACATAGAAAAAAATAACTAAGATGGTCTAGGACTCGCGCATTGCGACAAACTTGCCAAACAGGGAAAAATAGACGTGTTGTTACGGACCTGTCAAACGGAAAAAAATTGACGAAAAAACGTGGAACCCCACACGTATGTTGCGGCGTGTTAACTTGCAAAATATAGAACGAAACATAAAACGAAAAACTTGCAAAAAGATTAAAAACATCGGGCATCAAAGTGAAAAATCATTTAAAAAAAAAAACTTTTCATGCTAAGGGCACAACTCTGTAAAAAACATAATTGTTGCTTATTTATAATTTAATAAGGTTTCTTAAAACCATCATACAAACTTTAATACATAGAGTACAAACAACAATGTCAATTATGATTTAATAAGGTTTCTTAAAAGCATCATACAAATTTTAATACATAGAGTACAAACAAAAATGCCAAGAATTGTTACAAATTGATAGTATATAATTAGTTTGTCAGAAATCTAAACATTCGCAATAAAACAAAAACATATTAAGTTTGAATTTAATAAGTTTTAATTATCTATACACAATAAAAATCAAATACAAATGAGTCTTTACATGAGAAGTAAATAAAGATTTTAATTTTTTGTTCATCTACTTAAGCATTATATTTAATTACAGAATATAAAAAAAATATAAAAAATTCGTTTATTTACTCTACTAAAGTAATTATCTGTAATTCCTCTAGAGTGATTATAATTGCTCTAGATTGATTATAATTACACTAAAGTGATTACATAATTAGTCTATTAGTGTAAATACACGAATTAAGTCTCTCATTTCTCATGCTAAACTACATTTATATGTTAAGACTCAAATGAAACGCAAATTTACTCGATATGTATTTACACAAACGTATATAGTGAGAAAATGATATATGCTTTTATATATATGGTATTATTATTATTATTATTATTATTATTATTATTATTATTATTATTTTGAACAACTATCTTATATTATTTATTTAGTTATGTATAAAAATTAAAATAGGGCAACAACTATTTAAAAAAGAGGAGTTTTCCCAAATAGATGTGGTAGGGAAAAACATTTATCAAAATAGGTGCTTTACAAAAATATTTACCAAAATGAAGGTTTTGATTAACTAGTATTAAGTACCTTCGTGTTGCGCGGGGGGGGGGGGGGGGGGGGGTAACACCGTGCGTTATAGCATCAATGTCACACCCCCGCGAGCAACCAGAAACAATGAATTTGCGTTGTGTTAAAGTGAAGAAAAATTAAACCGAAACGTAAAACATAAAAAATAATGACTAAGTCGATCTAGGACTCGCACATTGTGATGAACATGTAAAACGAGAAAAAATAGAAGACGTAAAAACGTTGAACCATACACGCAAATTACAACACGTTAACTAATAAAACTTAGAACAAAACGTAAAATAAAATGTTAAAACGTTGTACCACACAAAGTTAAAACCTTGCTGACTATAAAATAAAAGACTTAGTTTCTTAAAACTTGAATTCTACGGCCAATGATGCAGGGATCAAAAATCTTATGGATTTGAACTCTAAAAATTTGTAATGTTTTTTTCGTTTCGAATGACATCATATATTTATTAATAATGATTATATATTTTTTATTACATGTTTCTCGTTCTGACCTGATCCGAACGACGATCGAATCAAAAATTTTAACGTTGGGTTGTAAAAAAATTGAAAACTAAAAATACTGAACCCCATTAAAAAAATTCGTAGGTCCACCACTGGATAGAAGCATGGTAGAACAAAAAAGTTTTTGGGAGTTTTTTAGTGAAGAGAATGACAAGTTTAATGAAAAGAAGATGAAAACGAGTGGATTTATGTCAAATGAGTGTTAGTGATACAGTTTTGAATTTGGTTTAGTTTGTGTTTGTTAAAAACTAAGTTATCACCCGTGAATACTCATTTGATTGGATATTTAAATTTTATTAAACACAACTATATATATATATATATATATATATAAATAAAATATTGTCTAGTAAGAGTTCTGAAAATATTGCAATTATTTATATATAGTTAGGTTTATTTCAGACAATATTTTTATTTATATATTTTTATATTTAGGGTACTTTTATCATTTATTATATGTATTTTATGATTACATACATGTTAAGAGTAATTTTATCATGTTTTTATATGTAATTTTATAATTACACATATGTAAACTAGTTTTTTTACATATATGTAACTAATAGACATATATATAATTTGGTTGTTACACGTATGTAAACTATAAAATCATAAAAATACATATAATAAATAATAAAAGTAACCTAAATATAAAAATGTATCTATAAAATGATTGTTTTTTAAGAGTTTTGAAGGTTTTGCAATTATTTAGAGTTCTGAAATGATCTTTATCCATATATATATATATATATATATATATATATAGGGTAGGGTTCATGCGAGAACCATCCTTATTGCGAGAACCGCGAGAACCAATGTGAACAGGGGGCAATTTTGTAAATACCCAAACAACTTTTAAAATAACACCCTATTATTGGACTTCAAGCACAAATTGAATTATATTCAATACAACCTTTTCACATCCGAACTCTCCTCTCTGAAATCTGATTACATATGAATCTCTCAACATTTCACCATCATCAGTTCACCATATCGAATCAGTTCTTCAATTACAATCGATTACATCATCGTCTCGAATACATAATCATTTCACCATCATCAGTTCACCATATCGAAGCAGCTGGATTGGGAGTTTATCGAAGATTTGAGATTTTATAAGCAAATATTTCAGATTTCGTCATATAATTGAGGTTAGTTCCCAAAATTCATCCATAATTAGTCGTACAATCTATATTAGGAACATAATCATCGATCGTACATTCTTTATCCATTCGTAATTAGGGCAACGTGATTATAAGAATAGCCACTACGAAAATTTAGCCAGGAATCGCCGTCGGAATCGCCATTACGGAATCTACGGTGTAACATAGATATTGTGCAATGTAATATAGATATTGTCATATAAATCGAGACAACATTTGCAAGTTTATACAATTCGTTTGTACTTTTATATGATAGATAATTTGTCGTTTGTACTTTTATATGATAGATAATTTGTTCTTGTGTGATATATTGTTATGCACATGTGCATATTTTGACATCATAGGTTTAACAGAATAGGTTATTAAAGGTAATTTTGTGTGATATATAGTTATGCACATATGCATAGATTATCATAATAAGTCAATATGCACATGTGCATAGTTTGCAATAACATGTGAATAAGGTAGTTAATGTTGATGCACATGACGTTGAATAAGTTATTTAGTTTTATTTTGATGTTATGTATAGTTATGCACATGTGTATTTCATGTTAGAATATATTAATAAGGTAGTGTTGTGTGATATATAGCTATGCACATGCGCATAGATTGACAAAATATGTTACTATGCACATGTGCATAATTTGTCATAATTGGTTATTAAGGTATTTAACGTTTATGCACATATTCGTTGTAGATCACCAATGGAAAGAAAATCGAAAAAAGTAACATTTATATTAACGTCAAGAGATGAAGGGTCATCGGGAATGAATGCCAAGACGCAACGACGCAACGGAAGACGAATATGTGAATGTTAAACAAAAAGTTAGAAGTTGTTGATTATTTATAATTATTATTTTGTTTGTTTAGTAATTAAATCTAAATTTATGCACATGTGCATCATTGTATTACTGTTTTTTTAATAGTAAAATTTGTATAAACATATTAAGTTTATAAATGCAGATGTGCAAAGGGTGCAAAGGGATGTACAAAAGGACATTAATAGGAGGACTAGCAAACGGAAACAGGAGGAAACACCAAATAAAGGTTTTAATGAAGTCCGCATCATAAAGAATAGAAGGTTGTCAACATCAAAAGTCAATGACTAATATGACAATAAGGTGGATAAAAATGATGTCGATGGTATGTGTTATTTAAAATATTCAATCAAACTTTAAAATGCACATGTGCATTAGTATGTACGAACATTTCATAACATATATTATTTTGTTTGCACATGTGCATCATCATGCATGAATAAACATATTCAAAGAAAGGAGTCAGATCATCAAGAAGAGTTAAAACACTGAGCAAACAAGTCAAAATCATCAAGAGTTAAAACAATGCCAGATAAGTCAAAAAGTAAAAAAAGTTGTTAGAGTGGTAGAAAGTAAAAAAGTTGTTAGAGCTGTCAATTGGCGATCAATACAACACGTTTGTCACCACATCAAATTTTGATGGGGTTAGGCACATTGTCTAAAAAACAGAAGGTTGCAGTAAAAAAACATGAGGTTTGGAAGTATTTTGCAGCTGAGAACAGACAGCCTACCGGCGAAATTGGCACATTTTGTGGTAGATAAGTTCAATGAAAAAGATATGGTCATTAAATTGAATGACGGTAACATAGAGGTGAACGAGAATGTATTATTTTGTTTTTTTTTTCTTTCGTTTTTTTTTGTTTTGACGTGTTGACTTAATGTGATTTAACGGTAACAAGTGGGTAGCCGTTGTGATGTCGGTAATTTTGGTTAATTTTGGTTGACTATGGTCTATTGTGATGCGGTTACTTATTTGACAACGATTGATATTTGGAGTTTGTATTGGTTGTTGTTTTTATGCACGTGTGCATTGACATGGTTAAATTTACAAGATGGTTGTTCATGCATGTTAGTAATAGTTAAATGCATGTTAGTAATATATAATGTGTTACAAATGGATCCAATTGTTAATATATGATATATTATGTTGTTTAGTAAATGAAATGTTGGGTATGCGCATGTGCATAAAGTGTTACAATGTGCATTTTTTTAGTATGTAATGTATTACAACTGGATATATTCATATGTAAAGTATAACAAATGGTTGGATATATTCATATGTAAATTATAACAAATGGTTATACTCATTAATGTAGGATATATTTTTTTCATTTCAGTAACCATATATTAGTAACCATGTGGAGTCAAACAGTAAACACGTATGCACATGTGCATTTTTGTTGTCGATACAGTAAACATGTATGCAGATGTGCATTTTTCTATCACATTAAGATTGGTATTGTATGTTAGGTAGGTAATAATGAAATTACATTATGTTAGGTGGGTAACAATAAAATTACAAAGGATTACATATAATATGTAGTTGATAACAAGGTAGTATGATGGCAATCATAAATATATGAAAAACGCATAAATAGTTCATTGAAAAACATAATCAAAACAACTATTTTTAGTCATAAATAGTTTATTTCAATAATCACAAGTTGTCATGGATAATAGATCAATCCAGAATCACGAGTTGGGTTGGTTGATTTACGATGTTTGTTCGAACGCCTAAGAGTTTGCTCAGGTTCTTGCATGTATACATGGTCTTCAAGGTCATCATCAGAAGAAGAGTACTCGTCAGAAGAAGAGTGCTTATCAGAATACTCATCGGTGTCATCGAGATCAACATCATCGGAACCGGAATCGGGCGGGGCATGGAGTCCAGCAGCGATAGTGGCAGCATGTTTAGTTGCTCGTGCATCAAGTTTGGCAGCCTTGCTTTTCTCGCAGTTGCGTGAATCATGGTCAAAAACATATTTGTTGTATTTATTGCATAAACGTGCGGCCGACTTTAGCTTATCGGACTTCTTTCGCTTATCTTTAATTTCTGACCACCGGGGCCGATCCGTTGTTTTTTGGTCCCACACCCTTTGTTTCTAATACCTTGAGGAGGATGAACACTTGTGCTTAAATCTGCAGGTATTTTTTTATATATCACTGATGTTTGCAGTTTTTTGGTTTGATCAAGGCTGAGGTTCACAAGGGAACGTTTCAAATTTGCGGTGTCTAATGCATTGGATTTCAGCAGATAACAAACGTAGATAATCGAGATTGCGTCTCAGTGGGGTCATGCATTGTGTGAATAGACCTATTATTTCATTGTTGATGATAACAAATTCACTTTTGTCGGAGGAGTACATGTTAGATATGCTATGCACAATTGATGGGAGCGCATCTCGTTTCCATCGTGGAATGATGTAGTGTGATAGGATTCGTTCAATTTGGTTGTAACGGAATATACAGAGTGCATGTCTGCAAAGGTATCCATTGCGGGTGAACCCGAGGCATGTACAACTTACTATTTGTTCAGGTACATTGAGTGACACCTGCACATGTGCATAAAAAAAATATAGTCAGTAAAGTATATACATTAAGGGTAATATACACATGTGTATAGATTATTTTGGGAAAAAAAATAATAATGGATTAAGTTACATTGGGTGACACCTGCACATGTGTATAAAAATATAGTAAGGCAAATAGTTACATTAACTGTAATATGCACATTTGCATAGGTTGTAGTAAGAAAAGAATAATGGATGCATATGTGAGAATATGATTACTGAATATGATTCCTGATGCATATGTGCATGATGTGAATAATAATGTTAAAATTTAAAACAGTAAGTTGTAAATGATATATTGTTTATATTGAATAGTAAAATGATTGCTCGAATTCATTGACATAATCCATGTGATGGGATGCACGTAAAATGATACCTATAATTCACTAGTCGGGCGTAGAATGTATAGCAGCCATAATTGTTCATGTGTAATTAATAAATAAAAAATGTTTAACGTTGTAATTATTACGTGATGGGATGCACGTATGTATGATAAGTATATGTAATATACGTACAAAACAACAAGTTAGTTGTATGATGTTTATTAATGATAACTATGTGGCAGTAGTTATTTTTTAACATATGTATGGTTATGTACAATCATGGTTGTAAAACAAGGTCTCCAAGGCCGAATACTCCCCGAGTAGTCGCTACAAGGTAGGTTGCCGAGGCGACTTTCTTCAACTTCGACTAATTACTCGGAATCGATCAAATGCGGTCAACATTGGCCAAAATTGGATCTAGTAGGTCAACTCGGGCCGAGTTTGACTTAAAATAAAATAAAACATAATTTCTATGCCTATCATATTAAAGAATGAATATCAATTTCACATATTTTGTTATAAATTTTAGTAAATTTATGTTATTTGACATATATTTAATATCCGAAAACTAATTTCTTTATAATTTGGCATCTCCGAGTACTCCCCGTGTACTCTCCGCCTATACCGAGTACTCTCAACTCCTCGGTCGACCGACTAGGGAGCGCCTAGCGACTTTTACAACCATGTGTACAATTGGATAAAAGTTTATCTATGATGATTACTTTATGATGTTTACGGATTGTCATTAGATGTATACATAATGTAATTGTAAACATGATACACATATGAATAATTCAATTGTAAATAGAATGCACATGTGCTTTATCAGTTAATATATAATGACATAATGTGACTGTCAACATAATGCACATGTGCATATATGTTAATGCAGTATCATATATAACCATAATGTAACTAACATAATGCACGTGTGCATAAAATTTAATGTAGTCTCATTTACAACCTAATGTAACTGTTAACATGGTGCAAATGTGTGTATCATCTAATGAAGTACAATTTTAAAAAAATAGACATGTAATACCTTTAGTCTCAAACCGTATGAACTGCAAATGTTGATGTTCTGTATTTGTAGGTGTTGTCCCAGTCTAAGTGGTATCACAAGATTCAGATACAGTAACATTGGCAGATATGATAACATTGTCTGATGTAGATATAGAGTTAAAAATATGGATTTTTTGAAGTTATGAAGAATATGTCGACTTTCAATTGTTTTAGACATAATCTTGTAACTGTATTTGTAGAAGATTGATGTTCTGTATTTGTAGGTGTTGTCCCAGTCTAAGTGGTATCACAAGATTCAGATACAGTAACATTGGCAGATAGGATAACACTGTCGGATGTAGATATAGGGTTAAAAATCTGGATTTTTTGAAGTTATGAGGAATATGTCGACTTTCAATTGTTTTAGACATAATCTTGTAACTGTCAATGGTATTAACAGCAGATGGACCAACAATGTCACCAACAATGTTAGCATCAGATGTATGAGAAGGATTATCAGAGAATGTATAAGGTGGAACATCAGATGTGTGAGGATCGACACGTCAGTCATGTTAATGCACATGTGCATAGTTATGCACATATGCATATTTTGTCAGATTAAGTTAATATGAATGTATTACGACATATGCACACGTGCATTATTACCTTAGAACATAAACATTGTACATATTGTATGTATTTCAAATAAATATCAATATTGTACATACCTCAAATACAATCATGCACATGTGCATTCTCAAATTAACATAATTACTGTACATACCTCAAATGACACCGGTTGAAATTTGCCGATATCAGCCGACTTGGTAGAACCCTTACCATCTACGCCCCTATCTACGTATCTGACAGAGACATCGACACCAACCCCTTTAACATCTACCACATATGCCACTGATTAACAATGTCACCAACAATGTTAGCATCAGATTATGAGAAGGATTATCAGAGAATGTATGAGGTGGAACATCAGATGTGTGAGGATCGACACGTGATGAATTAGAGGATGCGATATAGTGATGTAGAGTTACTGTAACACTCATTCTTATAATTTAAGGTTTAACGTATTATTTACGAAAACAGTCATGTAATTAAGATTACATATGCATTGGAAATTACGGGTTTATTAAAACTTTTTACAATTTAAAAAGTATACAACATATCATGTGTACGTTCGTCGTTTAACATAATAACGATACATAGTGCGGAAGCTTATTCTTGGTTGTGTTCGGTTCTTCAATGAGCTTGATCTTCATCCGGGACATTCCCAACATTACCTAAAGTCAAAACCACTTAAAATGTTAGTTTTGACATTGATATATCACGTATAAACGAGTTCTAGCATCGATTCAAAAATATTAAAATAAAATTTCAAAACTGATCCTGTCGCGTGTCGCGGCAGGATCCATCCATTTTGTCGCGTGGCGCGGGAGCCCCCGCGTGTCGCGCCATCTTCTATGTCTTCCTCCGCGTGGCGCGGAAGAACACGATTTCCAGCAAGTGCAGGTTTAAATCCTGCATTTCTGCCCAGCTACGAAAATTATCAAAATTCTAACTTTAAAAGGGCATAACTTTTTACTCGCTAGTCCGTTTTAACCGATTCTTTTTCCTACGCGTCCGTAATTTAATTCTCCATCTGATGGAGTTAAAATCCGACATCCGGATTAACATAATTTCAGACTTTTAAGTCTTCGGCTTACTACCCTTTTTACCAAATATTGACCCGTTTCATGATTTTATCACATCAACATGTTTATTTGACCTTTAACTCTTGAAATTCATTATTTCAATATCTCCTATCATATAAATCTCAAATCGCGGGTTTCTTACATGATAAAACCCCGTTTACGCTTAAATGCTTGTTTTGACCCGTTAAGGGTATTTAAGCACTTTCGAGCCTAAAATCGTTTTCATTTGTATCTAACTTTATATTTCCACATTTCTTACCAAGTAGTCTTCCACCACAACTATATTTGTGGTGGATTTAATTATGGAGATACATATATTCCGAGTTTTATCCCTCGGACTATCATTTTACGGCAAAGACCCATATTGAGTCATTTGACCCAAGATTTACCCTTTTCATTCTTTATACTTATTCAAAGTATTTGCTTGATCATATAACTTGTTTTTAAACGACTCTTAAGGTTCATTTACTCGATTTTGCTTACGAGGGCGTTTTGGTCATCTTAAAGCCTTTCTTTACAACAAAGGACTTTTCATGTCGTAATTGACCAAAATTCCACTTCTTAAACTAGGATCTTGTTTAAATAGCCATCATGTTTTTAAAACACAATGACAATAACTTAAATCATTCGGTTTACTTAAAAGATAACCCAATGTTCATTTTAACTTGTTTAGCCCTCATTGAACTTCAAGTTCTAATGATGATTTGACCAATTATACATACCTGGCTCGAATCAATATATTGACCCGTTTTGATACCTTGCCTTAGTAGCCGCTAAGTAATAGCGATGACAACATTCAATCGATATTTATTCCTGTAATCATACAACTCGACAAAACATTAGCCGATATTGTCAAAGGGTGATATTTTCACCTTTTGACCCGTTTGGTCTATATGACCATTTACTTTTGCAAGATGGATTTATTATCATCTCGTCTACATAACTTGTACCGGTTTACACCGTACGGTCGATTTACTTATAAATCTATTTCTTGATTATTTTGACCCATTTATATCTTACGCCATAAAGTGTCCTTCAAAACTAGCGGTTATCGTCAACGAGTGACCACATTGCCGTTTTACCCTTATTAAATGTATTGATTTACCTTATAAGGTAAATTATTCAAAACTCGTTATTTATTAGTCATTACATAACTAAATGACCTTATTAGCTCTTTTTAACCATTTAACATGGTTTATCATTATTGTCTTTTGTTCCGAACCTCGCACGTCGGGTCGAAACATCATAAGTCGAATGTGACTTTTGATTATTCAAAATCTATAAAGCCAATAGATATTAAATAAAAGGTGTAAGTTTTAACTTACCTCGCATCCCGAATACGCCTTTCTTCTAACTTGATTCGTTTGACCCGCTCACTCATCAAGCTTCCACCTAGCTCGTTAAGCGTCAAACTATCATCATAATTCATAAGATTGTTAGATTAGTCATTCTAAATCTTGACTTTCACACCTTATGAATCTTTGACTACTTTTCTTATTGAACTAAATCATAAATCATGAGTTTAATTCTTGTGTCAAGACCCACTTCAAATCAAGTATGAACTCTTAACAATTCCCCATTTTGTTCAAGTAGTTCATTCATACAAGTTAGTATGGTGTTTATAACACCAATACCACATCAATTTCATTAAATCATCCAAAAACCCATTTTCAAGTCATGTATGATCAACACTCAAACTTGGAAATTGTTCAAGTATCTTGCATCAACTATCAACTATGATGATTTCTAGCATAAACATATCATCATCTTCACTACACAATCAAAACCCACTTAGCACATAAGAGGGTAATTATCAAATTCCTAGTTTTAGTACTAATTCATCAAGTTTTCAACTAGGGTTTGTTTCTAAGCATGAATTTCATCCTAGTTTCACCCAAACATAAATCATTCAAGCTTGAATTTCGATTTTCACAAGTTCATCAAAAATCTCAACTTCATAAACATCAAAAATTTGACATACCTTACGATCCCCACGACTAGGTGATCGTTTCTATGTATTCATGCATCGATTTTGACCTTGAATCAGGCTTCAATTTGATGTTTTGTTGAGTTCTAGGGTTTGAGCTCTTGGGAGCACCTTCCTGGTCGAACTCCCCCACACGCACACACACACACCTTAGGTGTGTGTTATGTTTTTTTTTTTGTTTATAAAACCCTTTTTCAAGTTTTCCAACTTCGGTCCCTCACGTTTTGGTTTGTTATTAAGTAGGCTACAACCCACTTATTTCTAGTAAAATTCCCTCTTATTAACTAGGTTAATTATCCCTAGTTAACTTAATGGGTTCGGGAAGTCATAACCCGTTTTATTTTAAGTCCCGTTAACTCGGGCTTCTTATAACTTTGTTTTTCTCAAGCATTTATTAAATTTTATAACTAATATTAAGATTGTTTGTCTAAGTCCTAATATTCACCGGGTAAATTTTACCACTAACTCTATTTTACCCGTTCATTATTATTAACGTGGTTTAATTACCAAACCCGTTTTCGGGGTGTTACAAGTCTACCCCCCTTAAAGAGGTTTCGTCCTCGAAACCTTTTCTTACATAATTCATTGAGTTTAAACTCGATGTATTTGAGCCGAGAAATCTTTTAAACATTACTTATACTTTTATCCATTTGTTAGTATTACCAGAAAAGTATGGTAACATCTTTTTGGTTGTTATTTGTCTACGTATCTCATACGACATAGTGCAACTCGGAATAACGTAATCTCGTTATTTCCACTAGTTTAGTTACTTAGCGATATTCATCACTTTCATATACTATCGAATTCTTTATGGATCCGTTACTTTGACCCGTTTAAAAGGTCTTTAGTGAAATCTTTCACTTTTAGCAACAATTTCTTTTGTTTTCAAATTCATTTATTCGGTTCAGTTATACCGAATCCACCGCTTACAAGCAACCAACTTACTTAAATGACCTTAACCGGTCTCACTAACTAGACTTATTAGTCCAGTTGCTTTTTACCGCTCGCTTGGTGATAATGTGATTCCACTTCACATTGCATTTCTTGACCGTGATCGTGTCACGTCATGTTTAATTTATATCAACCTTTCATTTTCGAAAATACCACTTTTTCGAATATATCGTCTTGCACCTATCGATGTTAAGACCCATACTCTTTGATATTTGTTATTTCCAAATTCGTCTTATAGTATTCATATTTGTTAAAACGTTGTTTCTTACTAAAACTAAATTTTAGTTTAACGTTTTTCCTTTTAACTATGTCAATTACTCATATTAAGGAAATTGACAACCCATAATTTATTCTTTTCCGTTCTCATTTTACGCGGGGAATCATAACTAGTTCCCTTGCTTTACACTATTGACCCGTAGGTTCTTTCACTTAGCCTCATAGGCTATTTCTTTAAATTTTTCACCTTTTTAAGGTGAGACATTAACAACTCGTTTCCTTCTCTTTATGACCCGAGGGTCTTTTTGGTCCCGTAGACCTTAACACTGTGTTTAATCCCGTAGGTTATGATGATCCCGTAGATCATCTTTTATTCTTGTCTATATTCAAATGTGTATATACATATATAGCTTCAAGGCATCTCTTATTATGTTTGGAATCGTTTATTTTCGCTCTTGAACTTCAATTGACCTTGACCGTAGTCTAAGGCTTCCTTTGTTTACTTCCGGAGTAATCCTCCGACTTTATGACTTCTGACGTTATTTACGCGTCAGTTTGTTCTACGCTTACCGTTTCCCGGTTCATACTTATACTTCTATACAACCCATTACCCGGGTTCTTTTATCTTAACGTTCTTAACGCCCATAACCCTTTACATAGGTTAGTTACCATCTCACACTTTTACTTGTTCAGTCCGCGCCTACTTACATTAGCAAGCGTCATCATTTATTTAATTCGTTTGACTTGTTCGTGTGAAATTTCATCACTGGTGAACGTCAAATTTCATTCTTTGTTCGACCCGTTCGACTTTTAAATAGTCGAACGTAATTTTTTTATTTTTAATTTTTTTTTTATCAAATTTTATGTTAGCGAAAATTCTTGTCATCTTTTAGTCATGACTCATATTCCGAGTCTTTTGACTTTCTATTTCGCGTTCCCACCTCTTGGTTTATGCATACTTTCAAAATCCTACCCATCTATCTGGTATCTTACCGAAGTCACTATCAAAGTAACCGTCCCGGTATGTATTAAGACTTCGTTTTAATTTATTTGATCGTATTAGCGAATCCCATCGCTTTTATTTTTATATTCCGGCTTTGTCCTCAAGTTTGACGTTTTACAAAAACGGCTCGTTAAGAGGCACATTTGCATTTTCCGGGTTCGAGTGCAAGTACACTCCCTCCCAAAGCATATCCTAATCATTTTACATGTTTGCGTTCTCCGGGTTCGAGTGTAAGTACACCCCCTCCCAGTGCATATCCTAATCGTTTTACATGTTTGCATTCTCTGGGTTCGAGTGTAAGTACACCCCCTCCCAGTGCATATCTAAATCGTTTTACATGTTTCTTTGTCCCTTCTCTCGGGCTCATTATCCTAATGTAATACGCTTCCGTCACCCGGCTGTGCGTTTACATTATTACCAAATATTTTACTCATTTGATTCACTTGGGTACTTTTTAATTTGTCCCACTCACCCCATCCCTACTACATCGGATGTAAGTATATCCATCATAAAAAGTTCATGACATCATGTGTTCACTACTTACTTGGCCAGAGTAAGCGGTCAACACATGACACACATGACCTTTTCATAATTTCCGCACTACACCCCATGAAAGTGACGCCTCTAATCTTTCTATATTCTTGACTTTCATTGGCAACCATTTATTCAGTTACTATTTAACAATTATTAGATTTACATGTTTCATTCATGAACATATACAATGTTTTTCCTTTTTATCAAACTAATATATAATCATCACATTTGTTAATGTGATTGCTACTTTTCTCAATAGCATTAAATTGAGAGTTTTCCACTTGGATAATTACCCCAATCCAAGTTTCCATATAAACAAATCTTGTTATTCATTTGTTATTCATCATCGTCAATAACATATTTTCTATTAAATTTCTCTTGGAAATCAGGTTTTCCAAGTTCTATCATATATGTATGCAACTGTCATTACTTACGTGTTTGTTGCATATTACTACTTGTTCAATTAAATTTAAAAGTGTGCACCTGATAATGCTTACCCTAACAGGCTTTCTTGCCATTACTTATTTGCGATCGTTAAGTGATTTAGGTCCTTGATGAGTATGCTCTTCTTGTCATATCTCGGACCGTTCCATCATCATATCCACAATTCGTTCAACTCTCGTCATCTTCAGACGCGAGTGTCCTTCAATTAAAACATTCACAAGAGTTAGTAATGTCAACTTCAATAATCGCCCGTATTATAATACAAGGCTTTTTCTACTATACGCGTCAACGCGCGTATTTTCGTCAACCCTATCAATCATTTTAATTGGGGTAACGTGTATCACACGATAGCCCTATGTGTTGTTTACAACACTTTAGCACGCTAAACTATTAACATACTTGTACTTACCGGATTTGCGATCAAGCCTTGAACCGAACACCAATCTTTATTAAGAGCATAAGGTTTAAGTCCAAGCATAGTTTTCCCACCATACTTGAATCTCTTAAACCAAGGCTCTGATACCAACTTGTAACACCCATTCTTATAATTTAAGGTTTAACGTATTATTTACGAAAAACAGTCATGTAATTAAGATTACATATGCATTGGAAATTATGGGTTTATTAAAACTTTTTACAATTTAAAAAGTATACAACATATCATGTGTACGTTCGTCGTTTAACATAATAACGATACATAGTGCGGAAGCTTATTCTTGGTCGTGTTCGGTTCTTCAATGAGCTTGATCTTCATCCGGGACATTCCCAACATTACCTAAAGTCAAAACCACTTAAAATGTTAGTTTTGACATTGATATATCACGTATAAACGAGTTCTAGCATCGATTCAAAAAGATTAAAATAAAATTTCAAAACTGATCCAGTCGCGTGTCGCGGCAGGATCCATCTGTTTTGTCGCGTGGCGCGGGAGCCCCCGCGTGTCGCGCCATCTTCTATGTCTTCCTCCGCGTGGCGCGGAAGAACACGATTTCCAGCAAGTGCAGGTTTAAATCCTGCATTTCTGCCCAGCTACGAAAATTATCAAAATTCTAACTTTAAAAGGGCATAACTTTTTACTCGCTAGTCCGTTTTAACCGATTCTTTTTCCTACGCGTCCGTAATTTAATTCTCCATCTTATGGAGTTAAAATCCGACATCCGGATTAACATAATTTCAGACTTTTAAGTCTTCGGCTTACTACCCTTTTTACCAAATATTGACCCGTTTCATGATTTTATCACATCAACATGTTTATTTGACCTTTAACTCTTGAAATTCATTATTTCAATATCTCCTATCATATAAATCTCAAATCGCGGGTTTCTTACATGATAAAACCCCGTTTACGCTTAAATGCTTGTTTTGACCCGTTAAGGGTATTTAAGCACTTTCGAGCCTAAAATCGTTTTCATTTGTATCTAACTTTATATTTCCACATTTCTTACCAAGTAGTCTTCCACCACAACTATATTTGTGGTGGATTTAATTATGGAGATACATATATTCCGAGTTTTATCCCTCAGACTATCATTTTACGGCAAAGACCCATATTGAGTCATTTGACCCAAGATTTACCCTTTTCATTCTTTATACTTATTCAAAGTATTTGCTTGATCATATAACTTGTTTTTAAACGACTCTTAAGGTTCATTTACTCGATTTTGCTTACGAGGGCGTTTTGGTCTTCTTAAACCCTTTCTTTACAACAAAGGACTTTTCATGTCGTAATTGACCAAAATTCCACTTCTTAAACTAGGATCTTGTTTAAATAGCCATCATGTTTTTAAAACACAATGACAATAACTTAAATCATTCGGTTTACTTAAAAGATAACCCAATGTTCATTTTAACTTGTTTAGCCCTCATTGAACTTCAAGTTCTAATGATGATTTGACCAATTATACATACCTGGCTCGAATCAATATATTGACCCGTTTTGATACCTTGCCTTAGTAGCCGCTAAGTAATAGCGATGACAACATTCAATCGATATTTATTCCTGTAATCATACAACTCGACAAAACATTAGCCGATATTGTCAAAGGGTGATATTTTCACCTTTTGACCCGTTTGGTCTATATGACCATTTACTTTTGCGAGATGGATTTATTATCATCTCGTCTACATAACTTGTACCGGTTTACACTGTACGGTCGATTTACTTATAAATCTATTTCTTGATTATTTTGACCCATTTATATCTTACGCCATAAAGTGTCCTTCAAAACTAGCGGTTATCGTCAACGAGTGACCACATTGCCGTTTTACCCTTATTAAATGTATTGATTTACCTTATAAGGTAAATTATTCAAAACTCGTTATTTATTAGTCATTACATAACTAAATGACCTTATTAGCTCTTTTTAACCATTTAACATGGTTTATCATTATTGTCTTTTGTTCCGAACCTCGCACGTCGGGTCGAAACATCATAAGTCGAATGTGACTTTTGATTATTCAAAATCTATAAAGCCAATAGATATTAAATAAAAGGTGTAAGTTTTAACTTACCTCGCATCCCGAATACGCCTTTCTTCTAACTTGATTCGTTTGACCCGCTCACTCATCAAGCTTCCACCTAGCTCGTTAAGTGTCAAACTATCATCATAATTCATAAGATTGTTAGATTAGTCATTCTAAATCTTGACTTTCACACCTTATGAATCTTTGACTACTTTTCTTATTGAACTAAATCATAAATCATGAGTTTAATTCTTGTGTCAAGACCCACTTCAAATCAAGTATGAACTCTTAACAATTCCCCATTTTGTTCAAGTAGTTCATTCATACAAGTTAGTATGGTGTTTATAACACCAATACCACATCAATTTCATTAAATCATCCAAAAACCCATTTTCAAGTCATGTATGATCAACACTCAAACTTGGAAATTGTTCAAGTATCTTGCATCAACTATCAACTATGATGATTTCTAGCATAAACATATCATCATCTTCACTACACAATCAAAACCCACTTAGCACATAAGAGGGTAATTATCAAATTCCTAGTTTTAGTACTAATTCATCAAGTTTTCAACTAGGGTTTGTTTCTAAGCATGAATTTCATCCTAGTTTCACCCAAACATAAATCATTCAAGCTTGAATTTCGATTTTCACAAGTTCATCAAAAATCTCAACTTCATAAACATCAAAAATTTGACATACCTTACGATCCCCACGACTAGGTGATCGTTTCTATGTATTCATGCATCGATTTTGACCTTGAATCAGGCTTCAATTTGATGTTTTGTTGAGTTCTAGGGTTTGAGCTCTTGGGAGCACCCTCCTGGTCGAACTCCCCCACACGCACACACACACCTTAGGTGTGTGTTATGTTTTTTTTTTGTTTATAAAACCCTTTTTCAAGTTATCCAACTTCGGTCCCTCACGTTTTGATTTGTTATTAAGTAGGCTACAACCCACTTATTTCTAGTAAAATTCCCTCTTATTAACTAGGTTAATTATCCCTAGTTAACTTAATGGGTTCGGGAAGTCATAACCCGTTTTATTTTAAGTCCCGTTAACTCGGGCTTCTTATAACTTTGTTTTTCTCAAGCATTTATTAAATTTTATAACTAATATTAAGATTGTTTGTCTAAGTCCTAATATTCACCGGGTAAATTTTACCACTAACTCTATTTTACCCGTTCATTATTATTAACGTGGTTTAATTACCAAACCCGTTTTCCGGGTGTTACAGTTACCGTTAGGGTTGTTCGATGTAAATGGTGGGTTGTTCGTTGAGGATGCCGACGTAAACACAGTGCCGCCTGTCGCCCGCTGTGAAATCCGGTGTGATACGTGAACGTCGTCGATGTATATGAACTGCTCAGATGAAAGAAACCCTAAGAAGATGAAAGAAACCCTAAGAATTCTAAACTGGATAGTGATAACAGAGCGTGTTTTATAATAGACATAACATAATTACAAGTTTGCCATGTGTTCACACCGGTTCTCGCAATAAAGGGTGGTTCCTAACGGATCCTTATCATATATATATATATATATATATATATATATATATATAGGGGACCGCTAAAATGAAAACCACCTCTAGTTGTAAGAACCATGAGAACTTTTTGATCCGGGGCGAGTTGGACCAATTTTTTTTTTTCATAAACGTAGATGCTTGTATTATAAACACATTTGTAAAAAAAATTCAAAAAAAATGTCGTGTGTGTAGTTTTGAGCACCACAGGTTTGTGTTTACGGGTACCGTAAATTTTAAACGGTACCCGTAAACACAAACTTGTGGTGCTCAAAACTACACACACGACATTTTTTTTACAAATGTGTTTATAATACACGCATCTACGTTTATGAAAATTTTTTTTGGCCTAACTCGCCCGGTACGGTGTAGTTCTCATGGTTATTACAACTAGAGGTGGTTTTCATTTTAGCGGTCCCCTATATATATATTAAAAAGGTAAACACTCACGGATATGGATGTTTAAATTTTATTAAACACAGTTGTATATATATTTTAAAAAATGAATAATGTATTAATGCGTGACGAATAAGGTATATCAATTAAAGGTTATCACTCGTGAATTTCACGGGTCGAACCATTTAAATGATGTGACCAATGAATGTAAAATTTTATTTAAAATGTACGATGTGCGGGAAAATAAGTATATTTATAGATCAAGCAAGTCGTCAAATATAGTAAATTATTCCCTTATATATTTAATGTTTTATAGATAATTAATATATAATGTTAAAATCAAACATTTTAAAATGAGAAAAATGCCCGGATAGTCCCTGTGTTTTGTCCATTTTTCACCTTTAGTCCCTAACTTTTTAAAATTACAGCTATAGTCCCCAACTTTTGCAATTTTGTTCCCGGATAGTCCCTGGCGCAGATGGAGTTTAATTTTCTCAGTTAAGTAGGTGTGAAATGACCAATTTACCCTTAATTATATATTATATAAATATGGGACCCACTAGTTATAAAAAAAAACCATCTCACCCCCACCCCCTTCTCACTCTACTGTCTCTCTCTCCTTTAGAAAAATCACCACCACAACCTCCTCCACCTCCACTACATTACCACTCAACCACCTTCACCACTGCCATAACCACCCACCGCCACAACCGGATTATTGATTCCATAAAAATCTTATATCAAAAAATAATGATTTCAAGACAAGAAAAACCCTAAACAACAAGAACGGTTGCTTGGTAGTTTGCTAAACAAATCAACATAAAAAGAAAAGCATTGGTAACTCAATGGTAGTCAACACTAATAAAAAATACAAGTGGGAAGATTAATTTGAATAAGTCAGAAGAATTTCCTTGTGGTTTTAGTTTTTTCCGACGAAGATTCCGGCGGTGGTTCAACTTCAGCAAGTCCCAATCCCAGCTTTGAATGTGTGGATGAAGATGCCAAGAATCCGGTGAGTTTCATGTCTTCTTCTGGTGTATTCATGGTGGTTTGTTTGATGATTTCACTGATTGCTAATTTGATTGAAGAAGATGAAGATGAAGATGAAGGTGAAGTTTGGTGTCTAGATGATTCTAAGATGCTTTGATGAAGGGCTTTTTTTATAAGAAAAATGTGGCCCATTATTATTTCCACTATAATCTCTAATAATAATCATATTGGTTTCAGTATTGTTACGGTGGTGGTGGTGCATATTTGGGGCTGGTGGTGAACCTAAAATGGTAATGAAAAAACAGGGCAAGGGAGAGGGGTGGGGGTGGGTATGTGAGTGAAAGGTGGGTCCCCACTTTATTAAATGATTAAACATATATTTAATAATACTTTTATTAATTATTTATTAGTAAGGGTATTTTGGTCATTTCACTCCCACTTAACACTAAAAACTAACCTCCATCTGTTTCAGGGACTATCCGGGAACGAAATTGCAAAAGTTGAGGACTATAACAGTAATTTTAGAAAGTTAGGGACTAAAGGTGAAAAATGAGCAAACCACAGGGACTATCCGGGCACTTTTCTCTTTTAAAATTGTTGTATAAGGTATTGAAATAATTTTTTTTATGTAGGGGTAAATATTCCAACTGAAACTTTTTTATATTCCATAAGAGTCATAGTAATTTAACCGAATAAACAATTCACATCATAGTTTATTGTTTTTCAAAACATTTCTTTATGATTGTGTAATCACAAAATTTCAGTTATAAAAAATTGTTTCATGCTCATCCGCTGGTCATATGTAATGACTTGAAGTACAAAGCAATAAGACGATTTGAGATATTTCGCAACCAAATGTGTGGATAAAACAAGAATTTACATATCATTTCTCACATGTCCTGTAAACAGCATTAGAAAAAATATAAATAACTAAACACAAATCAAATGCAACAATTAAACAATTTTTTTAAGAAAAAATATAAATACCAAAACCCAAATTAAGTGCATCAATTAAAAAATATTTTGTGAAGGATGATATTTGTTCATGATGATAAAACAATATTATTATTATTATTATTATTATTATTATTATTATTATTATTATTATTGTAATATTTTAAATCTAGAAATAGAAAACGATTTAATTGCATTATATATCCTATGGACGACTTCCAACCCGCTTGATTGACTCTCCTTTGTTTGACAACCGGTAATTTACGGTTTCTAATTACGCTAAAAAAATTTGGACGATAATAAATAGTGTTTAAGACGTAAATTAACTTAATTAGGCCTTTAGTATGCCTAGGAACGCGTATTCGACTTTACGGTGCAGGAATGGTGATTTACGAAAAATCTGCTAAAACTTAAACGATAACGAATTGAAACCGAACAAAATACTAACAACGCCGACAAATATGAAATTTTCTACGGATATTTTATACTTATAAAATTTGTTTTGCAAATTTATCGTGCTTTCGTACGCCACAAAACGCAAACGTGAAACGGAAGCATCGGAGACGCGTAATACATTCAAAACTGAAATTTTACGATATATCTAGCTTCGTAATTAAATTTTAACAATCGCAGTCGAAACCGGATCGAAAAACGGATTAAAAACGACCAACGCCGCATTTCACGTGATTTTTACCGTAATCGATGAACGAACACGTTAAACGCGACTACCGACACTAATTACGTGTTCTTGACCATAAAATTTTATTTTACGATCTTAGATGACGTTCGGGTGCGAAAACGGGTTCGTAGGAGCGGACGGGCCACTTAAAACGCGAGAAGTGGGCTTGCGGGCTTTGGGCCCAAGCCCAATAACAGCCGCATACACCTTCATGTTCCCTCCAACCTTATCTTTTTCTTTGTCATCATCTTTCTTGGAGAAACCCTTTGCATACAAGTAACAACACATTCCTACTCACATTATCTCAAACACCTACACACACAACCTGATCTCTCTCTCCCTCAAACATGGTCGCCGAAATCTGGCGACGGTGTCGGCCGGCTCCAGCTGGTCTCCGGTCACACCCTCCTCCGACAACAACCCCCCTAAACCCCCTCTTCATCACCTTAAACCCCCTCGGCTTCCCTGTAACTCGCAACCGAGTCAGTTGCTGGCCGGCAACAAACCGGCCAGACAACACACCCAACCACCTCATTTTACAGTGGTATACGACGGCTAAAAGTAGCGAACGACAGAGATGAGAAGAAGGAAGAGAGAGTGACGACGGCGCCAGGCGCCGTCGTCTACGGCGGTGGACGGCAGCGAACAGACAACTTCGGCCGTTCTCCGATGATGGTGATAACACGATAGTGCTCCGGCTACAGCTCACGGCAGCGACGATGGCGGTGTTTCCAGTCTCCGGCAACCACATCTTCTTTGGTGGTGGTGGTGCGACTCAGAATGACAGCAACGACAGTTGTGGAGGTGGTTCGGCTCATGTACAGGTTTGGGTATGTTGTGGTTTAAGTGAAGTTCAGTTTGGATTCGGGTTATATCTGGGCTCGGTTCAGTCGTGTATCAGATACGGGATTCAGGATTAAGTGAGCCAGAATTCGGTTCGGTCAACAAGTCTGCTGGGGTTCGAGTCAAGTTTCGGGTGCGAGTTTGGTGCAGGTCAACTCAGCTTCGGTTCAGATCCACTCGATCAAACCGAGTCAACTCGGTCAATGCGAGTCAACCCGGTTGACTCGGTCAGTCGGTCAACATAGTCAAACCATTCGACGAATCGACATGAGGATTGGTAAAGAATTAGCGATGCGATTAACTTATTTATTTACGTTTTTATATAGTTTTATGTCTCACGTGAAAACGAGCTCTCGAACTGAACAAATTGATGAATTGTTAGTTAAAAATTAATGGATTTATTTATTATCTTGTTTATATAAGTTGATTATACAAAAATATTGTTGAATAAATTGTTGAATTTTGAAAAATAACGACAACTTGTGTTGTAGGGAGCTTCCAAAAACAGAATTAACTCTGCCCGTTTTTCGTAAAAATCCGAAAAAATTAACGTGTTTTATTGTAAAACGAAACCTTTCGGATTCAAATGATTTTATAAAAATAGATACAAACGCGTAGATGTTTTGATGACGCCTTATAACCTACACAAAAACAAGCCGATAACTTTTCGATGGACATGTTTACAAGATAATGGAATTCGGTATTCTTTTACAAAATCAATATAATTATTTATATTGTTACAAACGCCGATGTTTATAAAAATACATATAGTTATTATATTTATTTCAAATATCAAACAACACTAATTCTTTTATAAAAATAAATATAGTTTATATATATTTATTTCAAACACCAAACGACTCGGATTCATTTATAAATATAAATAAAGTTTATATATTTATTTCAAACATCAAACAACTCGATGATTCTTCTATAAAATAAATATAACTCATTATATTTATTTCAAACGCCTAAACGACATATACCTATATTTTGATAATTATCATATGAGACGCGATATATAATACAAGTTTGTTATACATTATTTTCATATAAATATTCGTTACATACACGTACGACTTCTCGGGACGACTAACGCGGTTCAATCAATATATTTATATATTTTTGAGTAAATTACAAGTTTTGTCCTTTATGTTTAAACCAATTTGCAGGCGCTGTCCTTTAGCGCAAAATTTTGCAAGTTTTGTGCTTTATGTTTCAAAATCTTGCACGTTTTAACCTTTAGGCCAAACCCAGTTAGATTTTTTAGTTAATTATGGTCATGTGCTATGCACATGAGGGTATTCTTGTCATTTTACCTCCCTATGGACTATTGAGTAAATAACTTGATATTTAAGGGACTAGTTGTGTAAACTTCCAAACTCATCATCCTGCCTACTTTTAGAATATCTTCTTCTCTCCCAAAACCCTTTTTACCCACCAGGCTTTTTCCATTGCAGCAGCCTCTTGTAACACCACCTCAAATTCACCTGCACCTCAAACTCAAATTGAAATTCACCTCCCTATGGACCTCAAGCAAGCCGTGTCCGGCTCCGGCGCGCCGTTGATAGCCGACGCTAGACACAGAGCCACGCCGATCTGAGCGTTCAGATCCTGCTCGGTAACTAACAAGTCAACAAACGGTTTCGCAACGGATATGAACGGCGGTTTGGTGACGTGAGCAGCGATGGCGGCGGCGCAGGCGCAGGCGGTACGGACGACGGTGTCTGGATCACGTAACCGGCGGACGACGGCGGAGAGGAGTTTTGATAATTGAGGTGATAAGATGTTGCCGTGGGTTTCGGATAAGGTGGAGATTAAGCGAATGCATTGTTTACGGACGGAGATTTGTCGGAAGAGTTTGTGGTGGAGATTGAAGATAGAAAGGGTGAAATTGAGTCGTGATTGCAGTTGTTAGGCCGTGGGGTATGGGGCGGGAGTTTGGGCGTGGGTTGGGGGAAAACGCCCAAGTCACCACCCCGGGTGGGCTTGGGTTGTGGTGTGGCCCCTTGGGGCTTGGCTTTCAAGCCGGGCGTGGGGCGGTATGGCGAAGCGAGCTGGCATGTTCTCATTGGGTCACCCGCCACGTCAGCAGGCGGGTGTTTAAAATTTTGAAATTCAAACTGGTCCCCCCCATCCCCCCATCTTCTATAACCGCCACCCGGGTCCCCAAAGGCCCTATATATTGCAACCCCAACCCCAACCCCACCGGTCCCCCATCCCACGAACCAAAACCCCACCGGCTACACCCGGTGGCAAACATAGAGTTTCGAAGCGTGGAAAAGAAGGCGTTCGACAAGATCGAACTTTTTGAATTTTTTTTAACGCTTTAGGTTTTTTTATTTTGTAATTTTTAGAAATTATGTAATTTTTAGGATTATGTAATTTTTAAAATTTTAATGAAGTTGTAGGTTTTTTTATAAATGTTGTGTGATTTTTTATAAATTTTTTGTATTTTTTTTTTAAACATTTATGCCACGCGGTGCACCCAACCCACGCCCCGCCATACCCCGCGGACACGTAACCTGGCAGTGGGCTGGCTCCCTTTACACGTGTCACCAAATGCCCAACCCAAGCCCCACCATACCCCACGATCTTACTTGTATAATCAAGATTGTTTAGCTTTTGTTTTAGGGGTGTTAATGGTGTGGTTTAAAAAAAAATGTTGTGGTTTCAAACGTTTGTAGGTCAAACCATGTGTCAGTTTAGATTTTTTTTTTCAGTTTTATAGATACAGTCCCTCAATAATAAGTGTTTACAAAATAACCCCTGTGAATGTGAAATGATAAATATGTCCTTATGTGTAAGGCACATGACCAAACTTAACTAAAAAATCTAACTGAGTTAGGCCTAAAGGACAAAACTTGCAAGATTTTGAAACATAAAGCACAAAACTTGCAAACTTTTGCGCTAAAGGACAACGTCTGCAATTTGATGTAAACATAAAGGACAAAACTTGTAATTTACTCTATATTTTTATATAAATATTAATATATATTAAGTCTCTTGAAAACTAAGTATTTTCACGACTTAGTAATTTCACCGACATTAAACGAAACTTAACAAATATATCTTTAACGTTTCCATTAAGTTAACAACTTACCGTCGAATCGTTCTGTTAACGATTTGGTAGAGCTCGGTGACACGTAGTTTAGTTACCGCTCTTATTTAGAAACTTATAAGATATTCCGTGTTAGGGATATTATAGAATGCACACTAGCGAATCGCGTCTTGGAAACGACATCACAAAGTCATATTTAGCTAGCTTTGCACAAGGAAATCAAGGTGAGTTCATAACCCCACCTTTTTATGGTGTTACATTTTCCTAAATGTTTTCAGGGTGGAAAGACATGCACGTTTTTAAAAAACAAACAAGGTTTTCGGTGATCAAAAATTACATATTTTCTAGACATACACGTTTGGCTAAAACACATAAGGTTTTTGATGAACAAAAATTACATATTCTTAAACTATGCTACGAACAAGTTTTAACTAACACAAATGGTTTGTGAATTTCCATAAACTCAAATGGTTTACGAAAACTTATGCAAAACATACCGGTTTTTACAAAAACATAAGAATTTACGAAACATTCATGAGCTACAGACACTAGTGACGGGGTTGGTCCTAGTTACAATGGGACGGGGTATCCTATATACAAACAGGAGGACTAGTTGGTCCTGTACACGAACAATGGAGATTGTGTGTCCCACATACAACCCAAAATCTTGCATGCACCTAAGGCCTTCATCTTAAGGACTCATGCGGGCATGTTTGTCATTGTCATGCGCAGACATTGACAGCCACACAAGTGTTACAGGCACAAAACTTTACAAATACAAAGTTTTACAAACATAACGCTTTACACATACAAAGTTTCACAAATACAAAGTTTTCATACTATATGCCAAAGAAAATGATTTTTATTTTGTTTTCTCAAACAATATTTTAAAAACTGGTTATTCAAAAAGATTTATTCCAAATCTTTTAAAAAGAAACTATGAACTCGCTCAACTTTATGTTGGTTTTTCACATGTTTCTTTCTCAGGTTACATTTTCAAAATTATGGTGCGGTTGGAATAGGAGAACCACATGGGTGGATTCGAGTACTTAGTGGGCGTTCGCTTTCTAGAAGTCTTAACTTTATTTGCTTCCACTGTGTAATGAAGATACCAGTTCAGTCATGCTAGCTCTGATTTATTGGGGTGTGACACTTTGTTTGCTAACCAATTTTTAGCTTGACCTATTTGAGATAAAACACAACCCAAAATGGCCCAATAAAAAGTAAAGATGTCAGAAATAAAGCCCATACATATGATGTAGCACTCCATAAGCCTTGTTTCTCCCTAAATACCAAAACAACGTTGAGATGTTACAAACAATGGCCATTGGTGTATGCGAAGCGTGATATGTTTTTATTAATATTTTAAGCACATTTTACGCATTAGTCAAGTTTTAAATTTATAAAATACGATATTCTACTAACACTAAACACACATGGGCAAGTGCACCCATCGTGAGTGTAGTATAGCGTTGGTAAGATACCGAGGTCGTCCAAGGACACAAGAGCTTTTAGTACCAGTTTATCCTCAACGTCTAATCAATCTAATTTTTTTGAGAAAAGGTTTTTAAACATGAAAATAAAACTAAAAATGCAAAAATAAAAAGAAAATAAAAAGAGATAGACAAGATGAATCACTTGGATCCGACTCCTCTTTAATGTATCCTTTGATGTGTCACACCCCTTTCTGCGGCGGAAGCACGAGGTGTGATCATGAAAGGTTCTCATTGCATACGAAAGGTAAACACGCTATATGCTCGTAAAAACATCAAATACCATAATTTGAAAACATAAGTTTAGCGTTTACATCGCTAAGTCGCATAAAACATTGTCTTAAAAAGTTTACAACTTTATTTAAAGATAAACATAAGCGACATCCACAAGCATAAGCGAGACCGCGCGCACATCCATCCTAGTTACCTGAAATACATGTGAGTTTTGGAAAATCGTCAACATAATGTTGGTGTGAATTCATGCAGTTTTCGTTTTTAACGCTTGTATACTTTGTATAAAAATCATGGTATGTATTTGTTAAATCACGTATTCAAGTATAAATCAAGTATTTCCATATGTATCAAGTGTTAATGGGTTGCAAAGCCATTAACATGTGACACGACATAGGAAGTCACCAAACCATAGGCATTTTTCTATAGTCGATTCACGACTGAGACACAAAAACACTACTTGGTTCTAGTTGTCACCAAGAGTGGGGCTGCCCTGAACCCATTAGATCTAACCTTTTGTTCTGCGGTCTAAGTATGTACACGATTAATGGTGCTTATGTTACCCTATTCGTGACACGATTTCTCGTATCAATTCTTGGCACTAGTTGTCGCCAAGGGCACTTCTCGTTTTAGTACATATCATACCATTTTGTAAATATTGGAGTATTTGTAACATGTATTTCACCCCCGAAGTTATAAAACTGAAAACAGTTAAGAGAAAAGGGGGAGCATGAACTCACAACTTTGCGTTCCTGTGCGTCGTAAACTTCACCGGATTTGCTTACTTAACGTCGTAACCTATACGCGTTTTCTTAACGTTAGTCACTAGACTTGTGTCGCACAAGTACAGTCACTCTCTTTTGTATTTGTATTGTTGTGTTAAAAATATTTCATATTTTTAACTAAGTATTTTACTTATATTAGTTTCTCAAGGTTTAATATAAGTATTTTGTATTTTGCACTTTGCACCCGAATTATGTATCTTGTGTGTTGTATGTGTATTTTTGTGTTTATACTTCTCATGAGTATTTAGTGTATTTTTAAGTCTAATTACACTAGCACGTATAACACATACTATACACAATTAGCACATTAGTTGGTGATCAAATAATATATATATTTTTCTCAAAAATATATACATACTTAATATCCATTTTTATTTTTGAAGAAGTCCTCATTTCTTATCACCAAAAATTAGGGAAACCTTGGTAATACTTTTAAACACATTTTTAGGGAATAAGTTTCTCAAAAACTTATATTTTTCTAAGTGTCAAAATTTATAAAAATTTTGACAGAGTTTCCCCTAAAAATGGAGGTTTCCCATGTTTTCAAAACATGTGTTTATTTTCTTTTAAATCGTCAACAATTTCCTCATTCAACAATAAACAATATGCAACTAGTTAAAATAGATATAATCGCAGAAATACATGAACTTGTGGTTTTTTCCAAAATAGGTAGTATCCTTCCATTATTTTTAGTGGATCTTTGTATAGATCAACTTCGTTTCTTGAAAGTCTCGTTTTTAAAGAAGTTACATCTTTACAACTTCCTGTCAATATTTACAAAAATAGTTATTTTGTCGAAACTTTGTGTTACACAAGTGTTTACACACTCGTGTGTTTGCTAGAATCATTCTTTTTCATGTAAGATTCGGCTTTAGAAAATATGATTTCTTGGACACTTGGTCCTTTGAAAGTACCGCTTGTAGATCCGTAGATCTACTAGTTTTGAACACCATTTCATAAGTAAAATCGATTTTACACAAGTTCAAGTTTGATGTGTGGTAGAGTTTCATCACCTAACCCTTGTTACACTTAAACGAGCTTTATGTCATAATCCATGATCATGACCAATCCGGGTTAAACGATGATCCGAGCTACCACAACATAGATCGGGCCTAAATAACCACACAAATCAAATACTACAAGATTTACACAACATTCAAGCTTTTAACCACCATTACTAGCATTTTTAGTAGACTTTTATGTATCAACTTGTATGTTTACGAGTTTTAGCCGTTACATAACATTTTAACCACTTCAAAATAGTTCGAGAGTGTGATTCAAGCAACTTACTACTAGCTCGAGGCTAGGGAAGAATCTAGACGCAAAATGAGTGGATAAAAGCAATAGAGTGAGGTCCTTCGCCTTCCGATTGCACCAAGCTTCCTTGTAGGTGATCCTTAACACTTGTGTAAGCTTGGAATGGCAAGATCAAAGCTCGAAAATGGATGGGTGTGGGTGGGTGTGTTCGGCCGAGAGCCAAAGAGAGGGAGAGAGAGAGAGTTTTGTGATGTTTGTGCTAGTGTGCCAAGATTAGAACTTATAGACAATTCCTCATGATCATTAACCATTGGATTTAGTGTCTACTAGATATTAAACACATGTGATTTAAATAATCAACAAAGGACAAGGGGTGTCCCTCAAGGGGACGGTTTGGTTAGGGGGGGGGGGGTCTCCTAGTTAGATTGTAACTAGATAGATAAGTATTAGTTAAGTTAAGTGAAGGTTAACTCGGTTACTAGCGTGTCGTGCATGATGACGGGTGTTAGGGTATTCAGGGACCCTAACTGGCTCAGAAAAAGAAAAACAATGTTATTGGCAATATTTTTATGTTTCGGGTAAAGTCCGGTTGTTCGGTTACATACCGATTCGTTAAAGTGCTAAATTGCACCTTTTAGTGTTTAATAAGTATCTTTTTATAACACTATCGATTCCCAACACTTAGGGAAATATTCTGGATAATAAAATGACATTTCTGCAAAATATTCATATGTCTAAATGCTGAATTATTGCTGAATTATATAAATTCTGCACTTAAAGTGCGTTTCGGGTGCTTTTTAGTGCTTAATTTTGCTTTCGCATTGCATATATATTAAACCCTTGTATGTACTCTTGGGTTTTAATGCATTCTTGTTGTCGGACCTACACCTAGGCTCCAATTTTATTGTCTGACTACTTTCTGCAGTTCTGTTGATACAGTATGTCTTACCGGTGAGTTTACTATTATTTCTGACGCAACGCTCTCGTTTATGCATAAAGCAATATTTTGTAGTATACAACATGCATGAATTCACTTGTTTAGTATGTAATCAGACATTGCTGACAATTAAACTCATAATTGCAGTCATTAAGCAATAATTAAAGTGTACGGAAATTACCGGTTTGGGCCAGTTGTCACAGTCTCCCCCCGTTAAAAGAATTTCGTCCCGAAATTCAGGCTGAACTAACTCTCGCTGGAGTCTTCTTGAATAGGTGGGGATACTTTTTCTTGAACTGGTCTTCACGTTCCCATGTGTACTCGGGTCCGTGCTTAGAGCTCCAACGTACTTTGACAAGTTTTACGCTGCTCCTCCTGGTCTTGTTGACTTTCCAGTCGGTAACCTCAACGGGTTGTTCTGTAAATCGGAGGGCTTCATCAATATGCACTTCATCCATCGGGATGATCACGTTTTCTTATGTTGGACTCTTCTTCAGGTTGGATACATGAAACGTATCATGTACTCCATTAAGTTCTTCCGGTAACTCCAATTTGTACGCCACGGTACCAATTCTCTTCAATATTCTGAATGGTCCGATATATCGTGGATTTAGCTTTCCGCGCTTTCCAAATCTGACTACGCCCTTCCAAGGTGAGACTTTTAACAACACTTTGTCTCCCACCTTGAATTCTACTGATTTTCTTTTCGGATCAGCGTAGCTCTTTTGTCGATCTCGAGCCGCCTTAATGCGCTCTCGGATCTGCGCAATCTTGTTGGTTGTCTCTTGTACAAGTTCAGGACCAACCATACGCTTATCTCCGGCATCTGCCCAACATAAGGGCGATCGGCATTTGCGGCCATACAGAGCTTCGAACGGCGCGGCTTTTATGCTCGTATGATAACTGTTATTGTAGGAAAACTCAACTAAAGGTAGATGAGTATCCCAGCTGCCGCCTAGATCCATGACACATGCGCGAAGCATATCTTCTAATGTTTGTATAGTCCGTTCGCTCTGGCCCTCTGTTTGCGGATGGAATGCCGTGCTCAGATCTAACTGAGATCCAAATGCTTCCTGAAATGATTGCCAGATTCCTGAGACAAAGCGTCCATCTCTGTCTGAAATAATTGAGATTGGCACTCCATGTCGTGCCACAATTTCTCTTAAGTATATTTCAGCAAGCTTTCCAGTGCTGTCTTTTTCACGGATCGGTAGGAAGTGCGCAGACTTTGTTAACCGATCAACTATTACCCATATCATATCGTGCCCTCTCGGGGTCCTGGGTAATTTCGTTATGAAGTCCATCGAGATTTGTTCCCACTTCCACACGGGAATCTCTGGTTGTTGTAGTAGGCCGGACGGTTTCTGATATTCTGCCTTAACCTTGGCACAGGTTAGGCATTTTCCAACATAAACAGCAACGTCGCTTTTGAGTCTCGGCCACCAATAGTATTCTTTCAAGTCTTGATACATTTTGTCCGATCCTGGATGGATCGAATATCTCGATTTGTGGGCTTCATTAAGGATGACTTCTCGTATGCCACCATAGAGTGGAACCCAAATACGCTTCTCGAAGTATAAGGCTCCCTCTTCGTTTGGCACCATGTATTTCAGCATACCCCGTAGGTATTCAGCTTTACGGTTCTCTCCTTTAAGAGCTTCTTGTTGTGCATCGCGAATGCGTGCAGTGAGGTTCGTTCGAATGGTCATTTCTAACGCTCGAACCCTTAGGGTCTTAACCCTTTCCTTTCGGCTTAGTGCGTCTGCTACAACGTTTGCCTTTCCAGGATGGTACTTGATCTCACAGTCGTAATCATTTAGCAGCTCGACCCATCGCCGCTGGCGCATATTCAATTCCTTCTGATCAAATATGTGTTGTAAGCTTTTGTGATCTGTGAAAATTGTACATCGAGTACCATATAAATAATGTCGCCAGATCTTCAGGGCGAACACTACTGCGCCCAGTTCCAGGTCGTGAGTGGTATAGTTTCTTTCATGTACCTTCAGTTGTCTTGAAGCGTAAGCGATGACTTTTTGGCGTTGCATGAGCACGCAACCCAAGCCTTGTAGTGAGGCGTCGCAGTATACCACGAAGTCTTCAGTGCCTTCGGGTAATGATAGTATCGGTGCATCGCAGAGCTTGTTCTTAAGTAGCTGAAAGGCTTCTTCCTGTTTGTGACCCCAGTCGTATTTCTTGTCTTTCTGTGTAAGGGTTGTTAGCGGTTGAGCTATCTTCGAGAAATTCTTGATGAATCGCCGATAATAGCCCGCTAAGCCCAAAAATTTTCGAACTTCAGTTGGGGTCTTGGGAGCTTCCCAATTCTTTATTGCTTCTATCTTGGACGGGTCTACATGAATGCCCTTCTCATTCACTATGTGACCAAGAAATTGTACTTCGCGAATCCAGAATTCGCATTTCGAGAATTTTGCATAAAGCTTCTCTTTCTTCAGTAGTTCCAAGATGGTCCTGAGATGTTGCTCGTGTTCTTCTTTCGTTCGTGAATAAATCAGGATATCATCGATAAATACAATCACGAATTTATCGAGATATGGTTTGCATACACGGTTCATTAGATCCATAAAGACCGCTGGTGCATTCGTCAGCCCAAACGGCATCACAAGAAATTCGTAGTGCCCATATCGCGTTCTGAATGCAGTCTTTGGCACGCTTTCATCTTGGATTCTCAGCTGATGGTATCCAGATCGAAGGTCGATCTTGGAATAGTAGCTTGATCCTTGCAGTTGATCAAACAAGTCATCAATCCTCAGTAGCGGATACCGATTCTTGATCGTGAGCTTGTTCAGTTCCCTGTAATCGATACACATCCGCAGTGTTCCATCCTTCTTCTTCACGAACAATACTGGAGCTCCCCAGGGTGAGAAGCTTGGCCTTATGAATCCTTTATCCAACAACTCCTGAAGCTGTGTAGATAATTCTTGCATTTCGGATGGTGCAAGTCGATAGGGTGCCTTGGCTACAGGAGCGGCTCCTGGAACCAAGTCTATGTGGAATTCGACTTGTCGTTGTGGAGGTAGTCCTGGCAGATCTTCAGGGAACACATCAGGAAATTCCTTCACCACAGGAATGTCTTCGAGTTTTGGCTCCACAGCCTTCTTATCTACAACGTGTGCTAGGAAAGCAACACATCCTTTCCTTAAGCACTTCTGTGCCTTCATACAACTGATGATTCGTAGAGGCGCGTTTCGTCTTTCTCCATGTACGATGAGAGTTTCATCATTCGTCAGAGGGATGCGAATGATTTTCTCATGACAAATGACTTCAGCTTTGTTCTTGGACAACCAGTCCAT
This sequence comes from Helianthus tuberosus, assembly GCA_030545235.1. Taxonomy (NCBI): domain Eukaryota; kingdom Viridiplantae; phylum Streptophyta; class Magnoliopsida; order Asterales; family Asteraceae; genus Helianthus; species Helianthus tuberosus. The sequence goes on along the minus strand of CM060403.1, from coordinate 94,159,085 downwards.
CCCGACCACTACATCGAAGCTACCTAATTGAATAGGTAAGAGGTCGATGCTAAATCTTCGTTCACCAAGTTCTAGCGTGCAGCCTCTAACAACTTCGCCCGATTCAACAAGTTTACCATTGGCTAGTTCTATGGAATAAGGAACTTCTAATCTACTAGATTCTATTCCAAGTATGCGTTTAAATTCCACAGACATGAAGCTATAATCGGCGCCAGTGTCGAATAATATGGATGCAAAGTGATTGTTAATGAGGAACGTACCGTTGACCAAATTAGGGTCCTCGCGTGCGTCCCTTGCTCCAATTACAAATGCTCGGGCCTGAGCATTGTTTCCCCCTGGGCAATCCTTCATGAAATGATCTTTACTTCCGCATCTGAAGCATCCTTGGCTTTGCCCAACTCCATGGCCATTCCGGTTACCATTGCCATTCCCATTCTTTCCTTTTCCCCAACAGTTTTCTGCTTGATGACCCAATCTACCACATTTGTCGCACCTTGGAATGCGACAAGCTCCTTCATGATGAAACTTACATTTTTGGCATTTAGGCATGGAGCCTTGGTATGCCTTGGTTGTAAGGGTCTTCGTCTCCTGAGATGGGTTAGCGTCACGCTTCTTGTTGTTGAAACCTTTGTTGTTGCGAGTTGCTTGATTCATATTCGAATGCTTTCTCTTCTTGTCACCGGACGACTCAGCATGTGTCTCGGTCTTCTCTGTTGGGTTCAGTGAATACTTCTTCATACGAACACAATCTTCAGTCAGGCTGACAGCCAGAGTTACAGCCTTGGTGATCGTTTGAGGTTTGGCCGAAGTTACCATGCCGCGAAACTCTGGGGCCAGTCCCCAAATGTAGCGTTCAACACGCTTAAACTCAGGAGTCACCATGTAAGGAAGTACTCTAGACAGATCATGGAACCTTCGAGTATAACCATTAATGTCAGCACCTTCCATAGTCAAGTGCCAGAACTCCGTTTCCAGTCTTTGGAGTTCAGCACGAGAGCAATACTTCTCTCTCATTCTTTCCTTAATTTCCTCCCAGGTTAGGCCATACGCGGCATCATCGCCCAAGGTTTGGACTTGCAGGTTCCACCAAGTCAGAGCTTCATCGACAAACAACCCAGTAGCAAAGGTGACTTGTTGATCCGCGGTACACTTGCTCATGCGGATAGTAGCTTCAGTCTTCTCCGTCCAGCGCACAAATGCTACTGCACCTCCTGTGCCATCATAGTTCATCGGCTTGCAGTCGAGGAACTGCTTGAAAGTGCAGCCTGGAATTAACCCAACCAATTCACTTAGGAGCAATCGAAGAAATAATGAAACAAGGACCGTTCATAAATTCCTTCATGCTTAGTAAATTGTTTTAAGGTTACCTTGAGCTGCGTTTCCTCCAGACGAATCTCCATTCCCATTACGCCTAGCGTTGCTTGGTCCTCCACTGTCTTGAGTACGGTTCGCCTCGTATTGGGCGATAGCAGCGGAGATCCTTTCCTCCAGTAGAGCGTTCAGCTCTTCAGCAGTTCTTGGCAGTGGGGGAGGAGGAGGTTGATCGTCATTGCGAGCATTCACAGCTTTCCTGGGTGCCATGTTCTGACAGAACATAACACAACAGGTTTAGACATTTGTTTGATATCGTCCTACTAGACAGTAGTAGTATATATACTCACAGGTATATACCACATAAGTGACATCAAACAATTATTACTCTAGCAGAGTACTTAGTAGGCTTGCACTGAGGGAATCTATACGTGACAAGACTTGCTGTGGTTTCTGTGCACTGAATTCCATAATTATGTATGCATCCATAATTACGTTACTCCTTACACAGTCCGCACAGTTCGTTTCATCCTCGTATTTCTTCCTTCAGGTAGGCCATTGCTTCCAGGTAAAGTCACATATACTTGTGACATTCTACTTCTAGTACATGCTAATTATCACACATAATTGCAAGTAATTTCTAGTCAACGACAAGTGCTACTCAAGTGCACTCTAAATCTCGTAGTGTCTTTTCTAGACTCATGTAGACAGTTTCAGGTAGTGGATGTCGCGGGACGTTTTATGCAATGAAAACTCTTTGAAAATTGTTTTCGTGAAAGGATCCTAGAGATTGTAGACTAGACTCGAGAAGGAATCCTGGTTCACTACAATCGCAGCTCTGATACCAATCTGTCACACCCCTTTCTGCGGCGGAAGCACGAGGTGTGATCATGAAAGGTTCTCATTGCATACGAAAGGTAAACACGCTATATGCTCGTAAAAACATCAAATACCATAATTTGAAAACATAAGTTTAGCGTTTACATCGCTAAGTCGCATAAAACATTGTCTTAAAAAGTTTACAACTTTATTTAAAGATAAACATAAGCGACATCCACAAGCATAAGCGAGACCGCGCGCACATCCATCCTAGTTACCTGAAATACATGTGAGTTTTGGAAAATCGTCAACATAATGTTGGTGTGAATTCATGCAGTTTTCGTTTTTAACGCTTGTATACTTTGTATAAAAATCATGGTATGTATTTGTTAAATCACGTATTCAAGTATAAATCAAGTATTTCCATATGTATCAAGTGTTAATGGGTTGCAAAGCCATTAACATGTGACACGACATAGGAAGTCACCAAACCATAGGCATTTTTCTATAGTCGATTCACGACTGAGACACAAAAACACTACTTGGTTCTAGTTGTCACCAAGAGTGGGGCTGCCCTGAACCCATTAGATCTAACCTTTTGTTCTGCGGTCTAAGTATGTACACGATTAATGGTGCTTATGTTACCCTATTCGTGACACGATTTCTCGTATCAATTCTTGGCACTAGTTGTCGCCAAGGGCACTTCTCGTTTTAGTACATATCATACCATTTTGTAAATATTGGAGTATTTGTAACATGTATTTCACCCCCGAAGTTATAAAACTGAAAACAGTTAAGAGAAAAGGGGGAGCATGAACTCACAACTTTGCGTTCCTGTGCGTCGTAAACTTCACCGGATTTGCTTACTTAACGTCGTAACCTATACGCGTTTTCTTAACGTTAGTCACTAGACTTGTGTCGCACAAGTACAGTCACTCTCTTTTGTATTTGTATTGTTGTGTTAAAAATATTTCATATTTTTAACTAAGTATTTTACTTATATTAGTTTCTCAAGGTTTAATATAAGTATTTTGTATTTTGCACTTTGCACCCGAATTATGTATCTTGTGTGTTGTATGTGTATTTTTGTGTTTATACTTCTCATGAGTATTTAGTGTATTTTTAAGTCTAATTACACTAGCACGTATAACACATACTATACACAATTAGCACATTAGTTGGTGATCAAATAATATATATATTTTTCTCAAAAATATATACATACTTAATATCCATTTTTATTTTTGAAGAAGTCCTCATTTCTTATCACCAAAAATTAGGGAAACCTTGGTAATACTTTTAAACACATTTTTAGGGAATAAGTTTCTCAAAAACTTATATTTTTCTAAGTGTCAAAATTTATAAAAATTTTGACAGAGTTTCCCCTAAAAATGGAGGTTTCCCATGTTTTCAAAACATGTGTTTATTTTCTTTTAAATCGTCAACAATTTCCTCATTCAACAATAAACAATATGCAACTAGTTAAAATAGATATAATCGCAGAAATACATGAACTTGTGGTTTTTTCCAAAATAGGTAGTATCCTTCCATTATTTTTAGTGGATCTTTGTATAGATCAACTTCGTTTCTTGAAAGTCTCGTTTTTAAAGAAGTTACATCTTTACAACTTCCTGTCAATATTTACAAAAATAGTTATTTTGTCAAAACTTTGTGTTACACAAGTGTTTACACACTCGTGTGTTTGCTAGAATCATTCTTTTTCATGTAAGATTCGGCTTTAGAAAATATGATTTCTTGGACACTTGGTCCTTTGAAAGTACCGCTTGTAGATCCGTAGATCTACTAGTTTTGAACACCATTTCATAAGTAAAATCGATTTTACACAAGTTCAAGTTTGATGTGTGGTAGAGTTTCATCACCTAACCCTTGTTACACTTAAACAAGCTTTATGTCATAATCCATGATCATGACCAATCCGGGTTAAACGATGATCCGAGCTACCACAACATAGATCGGGCCTAAATAACCACACAAATCAAATACTACAAGATTTACACAACATTCAAGCTTTTAACCACCATTACTAGCATTTTTAGTAGACTTTTATGTATCAACTTGTATGTTTACGAGTTTTAGCCGTTACATAACATTTTAACCACTTCAAAATAGTTCGAGAGTGTGATTCAAGCAACTTACTACTAGCTCGAGGCTAGGCAAGAATCTAGACGCAAAATGAGTGGATAAAAGCAATAGAGTGAGGTCCTTCGCCTTCCGATTGCACCAAGCTTCCTTGTAGGTGATCCTTAACACTTGTGTAAGCTTGGAATGGCAAGATCAAAGCTCGAAAATGGATGGGTGTGGGTGGGTGTGTTCGGCCGAGAGCCAAAGAGAGGGAGAGAGAGAGAGTTTTGTGATGTTTGTGCTAGTGTGCCAAGATTAGAACTTATAGACAATTCCTCATGATCATTAACCATTGGATTTAGTGTCTACTAGATATTAAACACATGTGATTTAAATAATCAACAAAGGACAAGGGGTGTCCCTCAAGGGGACGGTTTGGTTAGGGGGGGGGGGTCTCCTAGTTAGATTGTAACTAGATAGATAAGTATTAGTTAAGTTAAGTGAAGGTTAACTCGGTTACTAGCGTGTCGTGCATGATGACGGGTGTTAGGGTATTCAGGGACCCTAACTGGCTCAGAAAAAGAAAAACAATGTTATTGGCAATATTTTTATGTTTCGGGTAAAGTCCGGTTGTTCGGTTACATACCGATTCGTTAAAGTGCTAAATTGCACCTTTTAGTGTTTAATAAGTATCTTTTTATAACACTATCGATTCCCAACACTTAGGGAAATATTCTGGATAATAAAACGACATTTCTGCAAAATATTCATATGTCTAAATGCTGAATTATTACTGAATTATATAAATTCTGCACTTAAAGTGCGTTTCAGGTGCTTTTTAGTGCTTAATTTTGCTTTCGCATTGCATATATATTAAACCCTTGTATGTACTCTTGGGTTTTAATGCATTCTTGTTGTCGGACCTACACCTAGGCTCCAATTTTATTGTCTGACTGCTTTCTGCAGTTCTGTTGATACAGTATGTCTTACCGGTGAGTTTACTATTATTTCTGACGCAACGCTCTCGTTTATGCATAAAACAATATTTTGTAGTATACAACATGCATGAATTCACTTGTTTAGTATGTAATCAGACATTGCTGACAATTAAACTCATAATTGCAGTCATTAAGCAATAATTAAAGTGTACGGAAATTACCGGTTTGGGCCAGTTGTCACATGATGATTTTTACACTTTCGCACTTTTTAAGAGATTATCTTAGTTATAGTAGTAGGCCCTTCTCTTGAAGGTGACGTTACCCTCAACCTAGTGGTTTGATTCAGCAAGGATACAATCCCAAAGGGTCGGAATATTGGAAGATAATTAATTAAGAGATTAATGCGAAAAGTGGTAGGCCCCACTTTTGAAGGTGACGTTACCCTCGGCTAAGTGGTTTGAGTCAGCAGGGAAACAATCCCAAGTAGCCGGTTTAATGTATTAATAGTAGTTTACATATGAGGGGATAAAGCCATTCGCACCCCCGCCATCCAATACCAGTGGGTATTGAAGGAGGTCCTAGTAAGCTTGACCCAGGTCCTTGCAGGATCTATACACTGAACAAGGCAAGAACCTTACTAAACCATTCCCTTAACCCCCCGACAAGGTAGCCAACATATCTCTATATAGACCGTAGAGATATGAATGGTGTAAATCTTTTACTTTATATAGACAGTAAAGTAATGCCAAGACACCACAGACAAATGATAAAGAAGTTTCACCTTCAACATAAGAAACTAGTTATTAAGTCATTAATACGAAACCAAATAAAAAAGTGCGAAAAGATTAAAAATCAAAAGTAATACATTAAAGACTTGTCTTCACTAAGTGATGTAAAAGACTTAACCAAACATGGCCTTTGATTGGCAAAAACTCTTACTATCAATCTTGGATCACGAGACTACTACACACACTCTAAGAGGGATGATGGATGATGGTGGTGGTTGTGGGTGTTGTAGTGGTGGTGGAGTGATGGCAAAGTGGGAGAGTAGTGGTTTGCCAAAGAATGCCTTTGAAATGAACCAAGCACCCCTATTTATAGCCTGAACAGATGGCCGCCCACGGCCCCGTGTCCAGCGGACACGCCCTATGGCCATCCTTTTCTCTTCCTTCATTAAATGCATGTGTCAGCAGAGGGCTCAACACGGCCCGTGTCCGGTGGGCACGGCCCCGTGTGCAGAAGCGTATCTGTACAACCAAGATTTTGCAAGATTCTGGATATCTTAGCGTTAACCATGCCTTGTGCTGAGCTGGGCACGCCCCCGTGGTGGGCGTAGAAGCTTCCACAGCTTTGTCTTTTCTGCAGGTGGCTGACCACGCCCCTATGTCCAGCGGGCACGACCCGCGGTCAGTCTTCTGTTTCTTGTTTTTGCCTTTGGGGATGCTTCTGAGGGGTCGGGCATGTCATGTTTATTCCTTTTCTTTGTATTTATGTTGGTTTTGGCTGTATATTTGTTCCTTTTGCTCGTTTAAGCTCATTTGGTCCTGTAAATTCAAAAGGAAGACAAAAACACACTTTTTTCCAACATTAGTACTAAAAAAGGGTTAGTTTTATGCCTTATTTGATGTAATTTATATGTTACATTTTGCACACATCAAATACCCCCACACTTGAATCTTTGCTTGTCCTCAAGCAAAACTCTTTAATATGTGGCTTACACACTCAAATGGAATAGGTAGAGGAGAAGTTTTGGACTTATCTTGAGTGTCGGGAATCCAAGATCTTTATTGGGTTTTATTTTTATTTTATTTACAATCTTATTCGTTATGATTTATTTAGAACGTTTCATAAGAAAAATTAATTATTTCGGCATAACATGCCTCTTTAAAATTCCATTTATATACAAGTTCACATACCTCACGGTAGATCACTCAACACTCGGCCGAAGATGTATTTTTGTGAAACACTCGAGACCGGCATGGAGCTTACTTCAACCATGTGCTTGCCAAGCAAACAAACCTCCTCCTTTTTAACTATAAACCTTTGTAAATATCAAGAGGACTTTGGGAAAGGGTTAGGCTTGGGCTAAGGGTAGGTTGTTTTGGTTAGTGGTTAGTGAAAAGGGCTAAAAGCGTAAAAAGCGTCGGTCGTCGTAATTTTTTTTGTTTTTGTGACTTTTATTCAAACTAAGCATATTCAAACAAAGTTTCTTTGAGGGACTTGTTTGTTTATTGCAAGACTTTCATTTTTTTTATAGGAGACGTCACAAGATAACCGAGCTTTTTACTAAAATAAAGGGTTTGAAAAGAAAACGGTTTTGGTGGGTGAAGGGTGTTTGTTTTGTGGGTTTTGAAATGAAAAGGTTTAGGCTCAAAGGGGTTAACTAGGGGGATTTTGGGTAGGTGATAAAAAAAATGGAAAATAATGGTGTTGAACGGAAAATGGGTTAGTCCTAATGCCTCCGTCATTTACTTACTTGGGTTTAAGTTGGTAAGGACCGGGAATGTATTGTCGTGGCAAGTTCTAGATTTGTAAGAACCAAGCGGCTATTCACACAAGAAACGAATAATGAGCATTTAGTTTAAAGATATTTTCTTGCATGCTCAATAAAGGCTCAAAACTCACTTGTTGTGGGAATGGGTTTATAATGTGATCAAGTATATATAATCAAATTTTAATTAGATTTGTCATGCCTTTTCATAATTTTCTTATTTGGTTCTTTTTATCACGACGCTATTGGGTTGTAAATTTGTAAAAATATAACCTTTTTAGAACTTGTTATTCCCGAATTAAACCAAGACAAGTAAAAAAATTAAAGCAGTTCCAATAGAGTTTTGTGTAAGGCTTGTTATTAGAACTTGTAAGATTCAAGGTTTTAGCATCCCCCACACTTAAATTACACATTGTCCTCAATGTAATGTGTCCTAAAAATAAGTTTTTAGGTTGATTGAATGTGTAAAAAAAGGGTTAAAAACATGTTTTTATGTTACTGGGCAGCTGAACACGGGGTGTGGTGGGCTGAGCACGACCCCGTGGTCAGACTGCCAGTAACAAAAAGTTACAGAAGGTTGACCACAGGGCGTGCCCAGTGGACACGACCCGTGGTCAGTTACCTGTTAGAAAATTTTTCTGCAGAACCCTGGGCACGGGGGCGTGTTGGGTGGCCAAGGCCCCGTGCTACACATGCTGAAATGATGGAAAAGTTGATGGAAGGCTTTGTTTTGATGCATGTGGCTTGGTTTTAACGTCCCTTTGGCAATATCCACCTTTTCGAGTGTATTTATTTCTGAAAAGTAAGACTAACTAGAAAACATAAAAGTTAAACTAATCTAAAACTAAGGATAATTCCGCGGAATGCCTCCGTGGTGCGCCACGTTTATAAGGGTCCTTGGCTAGACCTACCTTATCGGGTGGTTCTGGCTCATCTTCAATTAGGGGGTCGTCATTGCCAATTGGATATTTCATTGATTGTTCAAGATCGACATGCCTTTTATAGGCCCCTAATTGAATGGATAGGTTGTTTTGCTTCCGATTGATCAAGGCTAGATGGGTTTTTACAAAAGGTTGTCCCAACACAAGTGGAGTGTCATCAAGAATGACGAAGTCGGTTGGGACTACTATTTAATTTGTTTGCACTAACACATCCTCAACTACTCCTATTGATTTTATTATTTTCTGATTAGAAAGAAAAATGGGTATTTGAAGTGGAGGAAAATCACTAAAACTTAACTTTTCGAAAATGTAGTTTGACATTATATTAATACAAAGATCTTTATCAATTGTAATATTACTAATAAAGGTGTTTTGAAAGAAACATGGAACCGGTGTAATGTTAATTTCAAACGAATCATATTTTAATAGCGTAGTTTGATCATTTGTTAACTTAATGCTTACCATTTCGTCAATTTTTGTGTTAGTGTTTAACTCTTTTAAAAACTTAGCATGAGTAGGCACCAAACAATTGTTTTCAAAAGAAGTTGTTAAGAGATTAATTTCTTGAAAATTAGAATCTTTTGAAGATTAGTGGTTTCGAACTTACCTTTTTCGTTGTTTGGTTCATGCGTCGGTTTTTTACTTACTTGTTCTTCCATTTTTACCTCTTCTACTATTATCTCTTTAGTACAAATTTCCTCTTCCCTTGCGCGGGATTCTTTTATATAGCGCTTGATAGTTTTGAGGTGTTCTATTATTTTTTTGGCTACGGGGAGGATAGTTGGTGGTTCTTCAAAGTGAGCGGAATAAGTATCCCCACAGCTTGAGCTCGGAAGTTCGATCCTGTAACACCCCGAAAACGGGTTTGGTAATTAAACCACGTTAATAATAATGAACGGGTAAAATAGAGTTAGTGGTAAAATTTACCCGGTGAATATTAGGACTTAGACAAACAATCTTAATATTAGTTATAAAATTTAATAAATGCTTGAGAAAAACAAAGTTATAAGAAGCCCGAGTTAACGGGACTTAAAATAAAACGGGTTATGACTTCCCGAACCCATTAAGTTAACTAGGGATAATTAACCTAGTTAATAAGAGGGAATTTTACTAGAAATAAGTGGGTTGTACTAGTACTAAAACTAGGAATTTGATAATTACCCTCTTATGTGCTAAGTGGGTTTTGATTGTGTAGTGAAGATGATGATATGTTTATGCTAGAAATCATCATAGTTGATAGTTGATGCAAGATACTTGAACAATTTCCAAGTTTGAGTGTTGATCATACATGACTTGAAAATGGGTTTTTGGATGATTTAATGAAATTGATGTGGTATTGGTGTTATAAACACCATACTAACTTGTATGAATGAACTACTTGAACAAAATGGGGAATTGTTAAGAGTTCATACTTGATTTGAAGTGGGTCTTGACACAAGAATTAAACTCATGATTTATGATTTAGTTCAATAAGAAAAGTAGTCAAAGATTCATAAGGTATGAAAGTCAAGATTTAGAATGACTAATCTAACAATCTTATGAATTATGATGATAGTTTGACGCTTAACGAGCTAGGTGGAAGCTTGATGAGTGAGCGGGTCAAACGAATCAAGTGAGAAGAAAGGCGTATTCGGGATGCGAGGTAAGTTAAAACTTACACCTTTTATTTAATATCTATTGGCTTTATAGATTTTGAATAATCAAAAGTCACATTCGACTTATGATGTTTCAACCCGACGTGCGAGGTTCGGAACAAAAGACAATAATGATAAACCATGTTAAATGGTTAAAAAGAGCTAATAAGGTCATTTAGTTATGTAATGACTAATAAATAACGAGTTTTGAATAATTTACCTTATAAGGTAAATCAATACATTTAATAAGGGTAAAACGGCAATGTGGTCACTCGTTGACGATAACCGCTAGTTTTGAAGGACACTTTATGGCGTAAGATATAAATGGGTCAAAATAATCAAGAAATAGATTTATAAGTAAATCGACCGTACGGTGTAAACCGGTACAAGTTATGTAGACGAGATGATAATAAATCCATCTCGCAAAAGTAAATGGTCATATAGACCAAACGGGTCAAAAGGTGAAAATATCACCCTTTGACAATATCGGCTAATGTTTTGTCGAGTTGTATGATTACAGGAATAAATATCGATTGAATGTTGTCATCGCTATTACTTAGCGGCTACTAAGGCAAGGTATCAAAACGGGTCAATATATTGATTCGAGCCAGGTATGTATAATTGGTCAAATCATCATTAGAACTTGAAGTTCAATGAGGGCTAAACAAGTTAAAATGAACATTGGGTTATCTTTTAATTAAACCGAATGATTTAAGTTACTGTCATTGTGTTTTAAAAACATGATGGCTATTTAAACAAGATCCTAGTTTAAGAAGTGGAATTTTGGTCAATTACGACATGAAAAGTCCTTTGTTGTAAAAAAAGGGTTTAAGAAGACCAAAACGCCCTCGTAAGCAAAATCGAGTAAATGAACCTTAAGAGTCGTTTAAAAACAAGTTATATGATCAAGCAAATACTTTGAATAAGTATAAAGAATGAAAAGGGTAAATCTTGGGTCAAATGACTCAATATAGGTCTTTGCCGTAAAATGATAGTCTGAGGGATAAAACTCGGAATATATGTATCTCCATAATTAAATCCACCACAAATATAGTTGTGGTGGAAGACTACTTGGTAAGAAATGTGGAAATATAAATTTAGATACAAATGAAAACGATTTTAGGCTCGAAAGTGCTTAAATACCCTTAACGGGTCAAAACAAGCATTTAAGCGTAAACGGGGTTTTATCATGTAAGAAACCCGCGATTTGAGATTTATATGATAGGAGATATTGAAATAATGAATTTCAAGAGTTAAAGGTCAAATAAACATGTTGATGTGATAAAATCATGAAACGGGTCAATATTTGGTAAAAAGGGTAGTAAGCCGAAGACTTAAAAGTCTGAAATTATGTTAATCCGGATGTCAGATTTTAACTCCATAAGATGGAGAATTAAATTACGGACGCGTAGGAAAAAGAATCGGTTAAAACGGACTAGCGAGTAAAAAGTTATGCCCTTTTAAAGTTAGAATTTTGATAATTTTCGTAGCTGGGCAGAAATGCAGGATTTAAACCTGCACTTGCTGGAAATCGTGTTCTTCCGCGCCACGCGGAGGAAGACATAGAAGATGGCGCGACACGCGGGGGCTCCCGCGCCACGCGACAAAACGGATGGATCCTGCCGCGACACGCGACAGGATCAGTTTTGAAATTTTATTTTAATCTTTTTGAATCGATGCTAGAACTCGTTTATACGTGATATATCAATGTCAAAACTAACATTTTAAGTGGTTTTGACTTTAGGTAATGTTGGGAATGTCCCGGATGAAGATCAAGCTCATTGAAGAACCGAACACGACCAAGAATAAGCTTCCGCACTATGTATCGTTATTATGTTAAACGACGAACGTACACATGATATGTTGTATACTTTTTAAATTGTAAAAAGTTTTAATAAACCCGTAATTTCCAATGCATATGTAATCTTAATTACATGACTGTTTTTCGTAAATAATACGTTAAACCTTAAATTATAAGAATGGGTGTTACAAGTTGGTATCAGAGCCTTGGTTTAAGAGATTCAAGTATGGTGGGAAAACTATGCTTGGACTTAAACCTTATGCTCTTAATAAAGATTGGTGTTCGGTTCAAGGCTTGATCGCAAATCCGGTAAGTACAAGTATGTTAATAGTTTAGCGTGCTAAAGTGTTGTAAACAACACATAGGGCTATCGTGTGATACACGTTACCCCAATTAAAATGATTGATAGGGTTGACGAAAATACGCGCGTTGACGCGTATAGTAGAAAAAGCCTTGTATTATAATACGGGCGATTATTGAAGTTGACATTACTAACTCTTGTGAATGTTTTAATTGAAGGACACTCGCGTCTGAAGATGACGAGAGTTGAACGAATTGTGGATATGATGATGGAACGGTCCGAGATATGACAAGAAGAGCATACTCATCAAGGACTTAAATCACTTAACGATCGCAAATAAGTAATGGCAAGAAAGCCTGTTAGGGCAAGCATTATCAGGTGCACACTTTTAAATTTAATTGAACAAGTAGTAATATGCAACAAACACGTAAGTAATGACGGTTGCATACATATATGATAGAACTTGGAAAACCTGATTTCCAAGAGAAATTTAATAGAAAATATGTTATTCACGATGATGAATAACAAGATTTGTTTATATGGAAACTTGGATTGGGGTAATTATCCAAGTGGAAAACTCTCAATTTAATGCTATTGAGAAAAGTAGCAATCACATTAACAAATGTGATTATATATTAGTTTGATAAAAAGGAAAAACATTGTATATGTTCATGAATGAAACATGTAAATCTAATAATTGTTAAATAGTAACTGAATAAATGGTTGCCAATGAAAGTCAAGAATATAGAAAGATTAGAGGCGTCACTTTCATGGGGTGTAGTGCGGAAATTATGAAAAGGTCATGTGTGTCATGTGTTGACCGCTTACTCTGGCCAAGTAAGTAGTGAACACATGATGTCATGAACTTTTTATGATGGATATACTTACATCCGATGTAGTAGGGACGGGGTGAGTGGGACAAATTAAAAAGTACCCAAGTGAATCAAATGAGTAAAATATTTGGTAATAATGTAAACGCACAGCCGGGTGACGGAAGCGTATTACATTAGGATAATGAGCCCGAGAGAAGGGACAAAGAAACATGTAAAACGATTTAGATATGCAATGGGAGGGGGTGTACTTACACTCGAACCCAGAGAATGCAAACATGTAAAACGATTAGGATATGCACTGGGAGGGGGTGTACTTACACTCGAACCCGGAGAACGCAAACATGTAAAATGATTAGGATATGCTTTGGGAGGGAGTGTACTTGCACTCGAACCCGGAAAATGAAAATGTGCCTCTTAACGAGCCGTTTTTGTAAAACGTCAAACTTGAGGACAAGGCCGGAATATAAAAATAAAAGCGATGGGATTCGCTAATACGATCAAATAAATTAAAACGAAGTCTTAATACATACCGGGACGGTTACTTTGATAGTGACTTCGGTAAGATACCAGATAGATGGGTAGGATTTTGAAAGTATGCATAAACCAAGAGGTGGGAACGCGAAATAGAAAGTCAAAAGACTCGGAATATGAGTCATGACTAAAAGATGACAAGAATTTTCGCAAACATAAAATTTGATAAAAAAAAATTAAAAATTAAAAAATTACGTTCGACTAGTTAAAAGTCGAACGGGTCGAACAAAGAATGAAATTTGACGTTCACCAGTGATGAAATTTCACACGAACAAGTCAAACGAATTAAATAAATGATGACGCTTGCTAATGTAAGTAGGCGCGGACTGAACAAGTAAAAGTGTGAGATGGTAACTAACCTATGTAAAGGGTTATGGGCGTTAAGAACGTTAAGATAAAAGAACCCAGGTAATGGGTTGTATAGAAGTATAAGTATGAACCGGGAAACGGTAAGCGTAGAACAAACTGACGCGTAAATAACGTCAGAAGTCATAAAGTCGGAGGATTAGTCCGGAAGTAAACAAAGGAAGCCTTAGACTACGGTCAAGGTCAATTGAAGTTCAAGAGCGAAAATAAACGATTCCAAACATAATAAGAGATGCCTTGAAGCTATATATGTATATACACATTTGAATATAGACAAGAATAAAAGATGATCTACGGGATCATCATAACCTACGGGATTAAACACAGTGTTAAGGTCTACGGGACCAAAAAGACCCTCGGGTCATAAAGTGAAGGAAACGAGTTGTTAATGTCTCACCTTAAAAAGGTGAAAAATTTAAAGAAATAGCCTATGAGGCTAAGTGAAAGAACCTACGGGTCAATAGTGTAAAGCAAGGGAACTAGCTATGATTCCCCGCGTAAAATGAGAACGGAAAAGAATAAATTATGGGTTGTCAATTTCCTTAATATGAGTAATTGACATAGTTAAAAGGAAAAACGTTAAACTAAAATTTATTTTTGGTAAGAAACAACGTTTTAACAAATATGAATACTATAAGACGAATTTGGAAATAACAAATATCAAAGAGTATGGGTCTTAACATCGATAGGTGCAAGACGATATATTCGAAAAAGTGGTATTTTCGAAAATGAAAGGTTGATATAAATTAAAATGACGTGACACGATCACGGTCAAGAAATGCAATGTGAAGTGGAATCACATTATCACCAAGCGAGCGGTAAAAAGCAACTGGACTAATAAGTCTAGTTAGTGAGACCGGTTAAGGTCATTTAAGTAAGTTGGTTTCTTGTAAGCGGTGGATTCGGTATAACTGAACCAAATAAATGAATTTGAAAACAAAAGAAATTGTTGCTAAATGTGAAAGATTTCACTAAAGACCTTTTAAACGGGTCAAAGTAACGGATCCATAAAGAATTCGATAGTATATGAAAGTGATGAATATCGCTAAGTAACTAAACTAGTGGAAATAACGAGATTACGTTATTCCGAGTTGCACTATGTCGTATGAGATACGTAGACAAATAACAACCAAAAAGATGTTACCATACTTTTCTGGTAATACTAACAAATGGATAAAAGTATAAGTAATGTTTAAAAGATTTCTTGGCTCAAATACATCGAGTTTAAACTCAATGAATTATGTAAGAAAAGGTTTCGAGGACGAAACCTCTTTAAGGGGGGTAGACTTGTAACACCCCGAAAACGGTTTTGGTAATTAAACCACGTTAATAATAATGAACGGGTAAAATAGAGTTAGTGGTAAAATTTACCCGGTGAATATTAGGACTTAGACAAACAATCTTAATATTAGTTATAAAATTTAATAAATGCTTGAGAAAAACAAAGTTATAAGAAGCCCGAGTTAACGGGACTTAAAATAAAACGGGTTATGACTTCCCGAACCCATTAAGTTAACTAGGGATAATTAACCTAGTTAATAAGAGGGAATTTTACTAGAAATAAGTGGGTTGTAGCCTACTTAATAACAAACCAAAACGTGAGGGACCGAAGTTGGATAACTTGAAAAAGGGTTTTATAAACAAAAAAAAAATAACATAACACACACCTAAGGTGTGTGTGTGCGTGTGGGGGAGTTCGACCAGGAGGGTGCTCCCAAGAGCTCAAACCCTAGAACTCAACAAAACATCAAATTGAAGCCTGATTCAAGGTCCAAATCGATGCATGAATACATAGAAACGATCACCTAGTCGTGGGGATCGTAAGGTATGTCAAATTTTTGATGTTTATGAAGTTGAGATTTTTGATGAACTTGTGAAAATCGAAATTCAAGCTTGAATGATTTATGTTTGGGTGAAACTAGGATGAAATTCATGCTTAGAAACAAACCCTAGTTGAAAACTTGATGAATTAGTACTAAAACTAGGAATTTGATAATTACCCTCTTATGTGCTAAGTGGGTTTTGATTGTGTAGTGAAGATGATGATATGTTTATGCTAGAAATCATCATAGTTGATAGTTGATGCAAGATACTTGAACAATTTCCAAGTTTGAGTGTTGATCATACATGACTTGAAAATGGGTTTTTTGGATGATTTAATGAAATTGATGTGGTATTGGTGTTATAAACACCATACTAACTTGTATGAATGAACTACTTGAACAAAATGGGGAATTGTTAAGAGTTCATACTTGATTTGAAGTGGGTCTTGACACAAGAATTAAACTCATGATTTATGATTTAGTTCAATAAGAAAAGTAGTCAAAGATTCATAAGGTGTGAAAGTCAAGATTTAGAATGACTAATCTAACAATCTTATGAATTATGATGATAGTTTGATGCTTAACGAGCTAGGTGGAAGCTTGATGAGTGAGCGGGTCAAACGAATCAAGTGAGAAGAAAGGCGTATTCGGGATGCGAGGTAAGTTAAAACTTACACCTTTTATTTAATATCTATTGGCTTTATAGATTTTGAATAATCAAAAGTCACATTCGACTTATGATGTTTCGACCCGACGTGCGAGGTTCGGAACAAAAGACAATAATGATAAACCATGTTAAATGGTTAAAAAGAGCTAATAAGGTCATTTAGTTATGTAATGAATAATAAATAACGAGTTTTGAATAATTTACCTTATAAGGTAAATCAATACATTTAATAAGGGTAAAACGGCAATGTGGTCACTCGTTGACGATAACTGCTAGTTTTGAAGGACACTTTATGGCGTAAGATATAAATGGGTCAAAATAATCAAGAAATAAATTTATAAGTAAATCGACCGTACGGTGTAAACCGGTACAAGTTATGTAGACGAGATGATAATAAATCCATCTCGTAAAAGTAAATGGTCATATAGACCAAACGGGTCAAAAGGTGAAAATATCACCCTTTGACAATATCGGCTAATGTTTTGTCGAGTTGTATGATTACAGGAATAAATATCGATTGAATGTTGTCATCGCTATTACTTAGCGGCTACTAAGGCAAGGTATCAAAACGGGTCAATATATTGATTCGAGCCAGGTATGTATAATTGGTCAAATCATCATTAGAACTTCAAGTTCAATGAGGGCTAAACAAGTTAAAATGAACATTGGGTTATCTTTTAAGTAAACCGAATGATTTAAGTTATTGTCATTGTGTTTTAAAAACATGATGGCTATTTAAACAAGATCCTAGTTTAAGAAGTGGAATTTTGGTCAATTACGACATGAAAAGTCCTTTGTTGTAAAGAAAGGGTCTAAGATGACCAAAACGCCCTCGTAAGCAAAATCAAGTAAATGAACCTTAAGAGTCGTTTAAAAACAAGTTATATGATCAAGCAAATACTTTGAATAAGTATAAAGAATGAAAAGGGTAAATCTTGGGTCAAATGACTCAATATGGGTCTTTGCCGTAAAATGATAGTTGTGGTGGAAGACTACTTGGTAAGAAATGTGGAAATATAAAGTTAGATACAAATGAAAACGATTTTAGGCTCGAAAGTGCTTAAATACCCTTAACGGGTCAAAACAAGCATTTAAGCGTAAACGGGGTTTTATCATGTAAGAAACCCGCGATTTGAGATTTATATGATAGGAGATATTGAAATAATGAATTTCAAGAGTTAAAGGTCAAATAAACATGTTGATGTGATAAAATCATGAAACGGGTCAATATTTGGTAAAAAAGGTAGTAAGCCGAAGACTTAAATGTCTGAAATTATGTTAATCCGGATGTCGGATTTTAACTCCATAAGATGGAGAATTAAATTACGGACGCGTAGGAAAAAGAATCGGTTAAAACGGACTAGCGAGTAAAAAGTTATGCCCTTTTAAAGTTAGAATTTTGATAATTTTCGTAGCTGGGCAGAAATGCAGGATTTAAACCTGCACTTGCTGGAAATCGTGTTCTTCCGCGCCACGCGGAGGAAGACATAGAAGATGGCGCGACACGCGGGGGCTCCCGCGCCACGCGACAAAACGGATGGATCCTGCCGCGACACGCGACAGGATCAGTTTTGAAATTTTATTTTAATCTTTTTGAATCGATGCTAGAACTCGTTTATACGTGATATATCAATGTCAAAACTAACATTTTAAGTGGTTTTGACTTTAGGTAATGTTGGGAATGTCCCGGATGAAGATCAAGCTCATTGAAGAACCGAACACGACCAAGAATAAGCTTCCGCACTATGTATCGTTATTATGTTAAACGACGAACGTACACATGATATGTTGTATACTTTTTAAATTGTAAAAAGTTTTAATAAACCCATAATTTCCAATGCATATGTAATCTTAATTACATGACTGTTTTTCGTAAATAATACGTTAAACCTTAAATTATAAGAATGGGTGTTACAGATCCTTGGTTCCTCATAATAATCATATGAAGTAGATGGTTCATACCATTGTTCCACATAGTAAGTGTATGATGGAGAGGATTCGTACCTTGGTTCTTCATAATACTCATATGAGGTGGGTTGTTCACGCAATGGTTCCTCATAGTAAGTATATGAAGGAGATGATTCATATATTGGTTCTTCAAGATATGAGTATGAAGGCTCATACCTTGGTTCTTCAAAGTATGAATATGAGGGAGAAGGTTCATACCTTGGCTCTTCATAGTATGTGTAAGAAGTGGTTGGCTCGTACCTAGGCTCCTCATAGTGTGTGTACGAAGTGGATGGTTCGAAGAGGTCACAATATTGTACCGAATGAGGATTACCACAAATGGTACAATACTCTTCTTCATAATCATCCTCTTGCTAGTGGTAGTTGTAACCTCCTGAGTATTGATCCATAAGAGTCACTCAGCAGACCACAAAAGAGTCTCGGGACCAGGAAACAAAAATAAAAACAGAAACATAGGCTCACCACGGCCCCGTGTTGAGTGAGCACGGCCCGTGGTAAGATCCTGTATCTGGGCGATTTAGAAAAAAATGAAACTAGTTTTGTGCAGCACGGGGGCGTGTTCAATGAGCACGGCCCCGTGTTCGGACTCTGTATCTGGGTATTTTGTTATTTTTATGCAGCACAGGGGCGTATTCAGTGAGCACGGCCCCGTGTTCAGGCTACTGTAATGCAAAAATTTAAGAAAAATGCAAAAATGTGCGCGCAGTTTTAAAAAGGTTTTGAAAAATGATTAGGCCGTCGATTTTAAGCTTTCTTAAAATCCTTGTGTCCCCGGAAATGACGCCAAAAACTTGGTGTGTGCGAAGCATGATATGTTTTTATTAATATTTTAAGCTCATTTTACGCATTAGTCAAGTTTTAAATTTATAAAACACGATATTCTACTAACACTAAACACACACATGGGCAAGTGCACCTATCGTGAGTGTAGTATAGCGTTGGTAAGATACCGAGGTCGTCCAAGGACACAAGAGCTTTTAGTACCGGTTTATCCTCAACGTCTAATCAATCTAAAATTTTTGAGAAAAGGTTTTTAAACATGAAAATAAAACAAAAAATGCAGAAATAAAAATAAAATAAAAAGAGATAGACAAGATGAATCACTTGGATCCGAATCCTCTTTAATGTATCCTTTGATGATTTTTGTACTTTCGCACTTTTTAAGAGATTATCTTAGTTATAGTAGTAGGCCCCTCTTTTGAAGGTGACGTTACCCTCAACCCAGTGGTTTGAGTCAGCAAGGATACAATCCCAAAGGGTCAGAATATTGGAAGATAATTAATTAAGAGATTAATGCGAAAAGTGGTAGACCCCTCTTTTGAAGGTGACGTTACCCTCGGCTAAGTGGTTTGAGTCAGCAGGGATACAATCCCAAGTAACCGGTTTAATGAATTAATAGTAGTTTACATATGAGGGGATCAAGCCATTCGCACCCCCGCCATCCAATACCAGTGGGTATTGAAGGAGGTCCTAGTAAGCTTGACCCAGGTCCTTGCGGGATCTATACACTAAACAAGGCAAGAACCTTACTAAACCATTCCCTTAACCCCCAACCAGGTAGCCAACATATCTCTATATAGACCGTAGAGATATGAATGGTGTAAATCTTTTACTTTATATAGACAGTAAAGTAATGCCAAGACACCACAGACAAATGATAAAGAAGTTTCACCTTTAACATAAGAAACTAGTTATTAAATTCATTAATACAAAACCACATAAAAAAGTGTGAAAAAATTAAAAATCAAAAGTAATACATTAAAGACTTCTCTTCACCAAGTGATGTAAGAGGCTTAACCAAACAATAAACATGGCCTTTGATTGGCAAAAACTCTTACTATCAATCTTGGATCACGAGACTACTACACACACTCTAAGAGGGATGATGGATGATGGTGGTGGATGTGGGTGTTGTAGTGGTGGTGGAGTGATGGCAAAGTGGGAGAGTGGTGGTTTGCCAAGGGATGCCTTTGAAGTGAACCAAGCATCCCTATTTATAGTCTAAACAGAACCCGGCCATGGTCCCGTGTCCGGCGGACACGCCCCGTGGCCATCCTTTTCTTTTCCTTCATTAAATGCATGTGTCAGCAGAGGGCTTAACACGGCCCTTGTTCAGTGGGCACGACCCTGTGTGCAGAAGCATATCTGTACTACCAAGATTTTGCAAGATTCTGCGTATCTTAGCGTTGACCAAGCCCCGTGCTGAGCTGGGCACGCCCCCGTGGTGGGCGTAGAAGCTTCCACAACTTTGTCTTTTCTGCAGGTGGCTGACCACGCCCCCGTGTCCAGCAGGCACGGCCCGTGGTCAGTCTTCTATTTCTTGTTTTTGCCTTTGGGGATGCTGCCGAGGGGTCAGGCATGTCACGTTTATTCCTTTTCTTTGTATTTATGTTGGTTTTGGTTGTATATTTATTCATTTTGCTCATTTAAGCTCATTTGGTCCTGTAAATTCAAAAGGAAGACAAAAACACACTTTTTCCAACATTAGTGCTAAAAAGGGTTAGTTTTATGGCTCATTTGATGTAATTTATATGTTACATTTTGCACAGATCAGCCATTATTGTTGCAAAATACATTCATGTTTTACCTGTTATTGCAAATAGAAAAAGAAAAATTATTGGTATAAATAAGAGAAGTTTTGAAGCAAAATAATGATGCTATAATTAAAAACATATTACTAATGATGCAATTCAAGTAAATTCCCATCTTGAGCATGATAAGATTAGTATAACATAATCAATACTAATTACATTTTACACAGAGCTAATACCTCAAGATCGAGCAATTATGTTGTACACCGACAATCCGACATAGGTAAAAGATCAATTCTTATTATTAATTGTCGTATAACTCACTTGTTAAAGTAGAATATGATCACATTATCTATAGTTCTACTAAGTATCCGGTCCACAATTTCCCCATTTTATAATTACATTAATATTTGGTGAATCTTTAATAAATGGTTAGCTGATTATATACTGTTGAGTCAAATGCTTAAATTATGCACAAGAAGAGCAAATTTGGAACGTATACCATAATATATTTTTAATGCAATCACTTCCTAGATTGATTTATTCAAAGATTTTGAATATCAGTGTATGATTAAGTAAAAAAATTGTGTAATGCTTATAAGAAATAAATAAAAAAAGAGTAAATTACGTTTTTGGCCCTTGTGGTTATATCAGTTTTATTATATTAGCCCAAAATAAGATTTTTTAACATATGTACCCCCATGGTCTCTATAACTAACTATTTTGGCCCCTGAGTCTAACTCAACCCTAAACCCTGGTTAATTATTAATCACATGACATGCACATGATTGATAAATTGGTAATTTCCCCTCCCCTTTTAATTAATTTATAAATAAAAAAACCCTAGCTACTTTATTGCTTATTCTTCTTCTTTGTTTTTTAAGACTAACACCTGGTAATTTCTCCTCCTCTGTGTTCTTTGTTCCCAGAGGATGAACCGCCCGGAGACTAGTACGGCGCTCTTACGGTAGCCCTGTCTTTTCTCCTGGTCAGAAACTTATGCAATGACGCTCTTCTTGCTATCGGCAAATCTGAATCCTTCGCCTGCTGAACATCTTCTCACTATCGGATTTGGTGGGTTTCATTCGAATCGGATTTGGTGGGTTTCATTAGAACATGAGCTGTTATTGTTAATGAAAACAATAATGATGAATTAAATAGTTGAACTAAAATAATAGATTGAAATTCTGAGATTTGAAATAACTTATGCTCCAGAAACAATTAACAGATCCAAAGTGTTGACATCGATAACTCTATAGAACTGATAAAATCTGTCAATTACAAGCAACATATCCTCGTTTTGAATGAAATTAAAGGCTACTGGTTACAAACTAATAATAAACATTAAGCAGTGAAATGATTTATAATGGAATCGTCAATTAGAAGATACAAATGTGGTGATTAATTCGATACTTATAATGACGATTAATATAATAGACATATGTGATTAACGGACCTTAGTCCGTGTGGAATGGATGAGTAGATCCAGTGTGATTTGATGCGAAAGGAGATTCAATATTTGAGGAAGGAAGCGAATGATCCAGAGACGATTCGTGAGCTCCTCCTGCTATGGCTGGCGTTTGAAGATAGAAGAGAATTTGGAATTTGGGTTTTTGGTTATGGATGATGATGGTTCAAGGGGGTTTGAAGATGATGTGTTCTTGAAGATGATGATGTTTTCTTGAAGATTTCGGTTAGAAGATGATGATAATGATGTGCAGATGATAATTATTGTTTTATTTTTTATAAAGTCAGAAAAAGTAAAGGGGAGGGGAAATTACCAATTTACCCATCATGTGCATGTCATGTGACTAATAATTAACCAGGGTTTGGGGTTGAGTTAGACTCGGGGGCCAAAATAGTTAGTTATAGAGACCATGGGGGTACATATGTTAAAAAATCATATATTGGGCTAATATAGTAAAAGTGATATAGCCACAGGGCCCAAAAACCTAATTTACTCATAAAATATCATTATGGTCAAACCTATTTCAGCTATAAGCCATAATCTGTTGGAAAGATGGTGTTTCGTTGGAGACCTTGTTCAATTTAAGTAAGAGAATGACTTAGATTGGCACCAACCAATGAATTTAAAAAAAATATAAATATTGTATGTTAATATCTTGTAAGGAAATATTGTAAGAAACTTGTCCCAATTGATTGTATTATCAAGTTGGGAGTCCAATACAAGTCTATCTGCAAGTAGTCAATGGCATGATATTTAATTTCAAGTAAAAAATAATCCAACTTATTAATTAAAGTAATAAAAATCATAAAAATAATGATGTGGCACCTATGTAGTTTTGTTATGGTCATCAACATCCACATCCAACATCCTGAAAAGGTTTGGCATAAACTCAAAGTAATAAACTAACTTACAAAGTGGAACAAATACATCATACATGTAAACAACAACCTTAGCTACATGATACATGTTAATAAAACTAAATACACCAAAAGATATTGAAACTTACAGTAGACAACAACGATCTAACACCATAATCTTCTACAAAAAAACAAGTTAATCCTCCTAAAAACAATGGCTTAGCTACATTAAACATGCAACTTTAGTTAATAAATCATATTCTTTATTAAACACGTTTTCCCCTTTCACCTATAAATATCACCATCATACACCTCGAACATTAATTACTTTACCATTAAAAAATAAATATATATCTATTTCATGAATCAAAATAATATCCTCATAACTACTAAAGAAACCCTTGATCTCTTTGTCATTTTTCATGTCCATTACCTTATATCTCAATAGATGTGTCAACCAAATTGTCGAATGACTAAATCATAATTTTGAAAGTTGATACAAAAATCATTTGAATGGACATGGATTATAAAAATAATTTTGTCAAAATCAGTCTCCTACTTACCTATAAAATTATCATCTCATCACACATATTATAGGTCAGTTAACCTCAATGTATAAAAACAGACTGATCAATTTATGCTCCATATCATATCAGTTTCTTTAATCAATGATAGATATACGATTGATGCTAAAAGATATCAAATGAGATTGGATTGAATAAGAGAGGTGTAATATGAGCAGGTTATTTTTTAGTTTGGGACAAAATGGGTTGATTTTGTATTAGGGTGACCCATAAATACTTTCTATGAGTATTAGTACCTTTATATGATTGAAGATCTTTTTATATGATTAGAGTCAATAAATCACATACCATGTGCATAGAGCCGACGAAACCTTAAAATTAAAGCCACATAGCATCCAAATGCTTTTTTATATGTGTGAGCTTCAATGACCACCACATACATGATACATAAATTTATTATTAGGCCAAGTTTAAAAAAGTAAAAAAAAAAAAAACAAAACCATTGTGGAATGTTTACGGAAGAAACCTATTTGAGAAACACAAATATGACACGCATTAAAGTGAATAATAAAATAAATTCCGATAGAACCTATTGAAATCGAATGAACACAAAGCGCCGATCTTCAATCTTCAACAAAGAACAATCAATTTTAGGGTTTAAAGAAAAGAAGAAAATTGAGGTTAGGCTAACATTGAATTGCAAATGATACAATAAGACATATCTAACCTCACCTCTGAACCTATAGAGAAGAAGAGCAGAGAGTATCGATGTGTAAGGAACAGTTGTGAATGAAAAGTAGGGTTTGAAATCTTGAAACATTAGAAGTTACAGAGAGAAACGTCTGAAGAAAAATAAATTAGGGTTGTCAATTCATGAGAAAGAGATAGAGAATTAATACATAAATATTTTTCAAAAATAAAATTTCCAAAAATAACCTTCTAGAGAGTTGCTGATATGCATTCCCTCACAAATCACCTTGAGGTTCCACCACAACATGCCAAGTGTCCCAAATCCATCTCATTTATTATATTATATAGATAAAAAGGAATAATTATAATTTAACAAAACACCCATTTTATTAAATATTTTATAAAAACCCATTTTGGTAAATATTTTTCTCAACTACACATGTTTGGGAAAAAAACTCTAAAAAAAGAGTTTATAACGATACCAAATATGTGTCTAACTAGTGTAATAAAGAAAAACAAGCCATCTTCTGCCGAAATCTGAAATCTGGTTGGAGTTTGATGAATGATTAGAATTTTAGGCTTTGTTAGCCTATATCCTGTTAAGTTGCCTACATCATTCACACATGGAATGCTATGTTTAAATATCTTTGAAATTTTAAGAGAGTAGAGCCAGATTCAGACAAGCTATCACATGTAGGAGAGGATACCTTCCAGCAAAAAGAAAGACGAGCAGAGATACACACTTGAAAGACAGATACGGAGAAGGGCCCATATGACTTAATATATGTTATTTTGGAAGAAATGAAATTGGGGAAAAGTTATCGATTGCATTCAACTCATTTGTTTATATACAATACAATCAGAATAACGACATCTAACTATATAATGGAAAACGTTTAATAGCCAACCTAAATACTTAACGGCCTAACGATAACTAATAGAACAAAAATAATTTAAATAACCAACACTCTCCCTCAAGTCGGAGGGTAGAAGAAGAAGAAGATTTGAAGTGGATTTCATTGTCGATTAGATCTTCTTAAAGTTTTTGGTGGAAGAGTAGAAGAAGAAGATGATGGAGGTAAATGAGAACTAGAATGCAAAGAAGAAGGAGAATGAAAAGAAATATGATGAGAAGAGGAAGATGAAGGTGATACTTTTGAAGAAGAAGTAGAAGTACATTAATGGGGAGAAAAAATGAGAGACTTATCTATAGGAAGTGATGGAAAAAGATGCTCAAAAAATACATCTCTAGAAATAAATGGTTGATGGGAAAAAAGATTAAAGAGTTTATAACCCTTTTTACCCATGGGATATTTAATGAATAAACACTGGACTACACGTGGTTGAAACTTGTCTCTACCTTGTTTAAGTGTAGAAGCACTACATAAGTACCAAAAAATTTTAATTGGTCATAAGAAGTAGGTTAATTTCATAAGGGGACGTATTTTGAAACAATGTTATGGGAACAAATTGATTAAATGAATAGTAGTTAAGACACAATCTCCACAAAACTTGAGTGGCAACTTAGACTGAAACAAAAGTGCCCTAGCAATTTCTAAAAGATGTGTGTACTTCCTTTCCACCACTCCATTTTGCTGTGGTCTAGCAACACAAGAGGTTTGATGCAAAATCCCTTTACTAAGGAGATATTGAGCATGATGATTTGTTGTTCTTAGTTCAAATCCATCGTCTGATTTATACATTTGATCTTGGTTAAGAATTGAGTCTCAACCATTTGAATAAAATTTTGAAGAACAGGATTGTCACACCCTGTATTTTCAAGTGGGCCCGGACTTGGGGTACATGACGAGATTGGTATAGATACACAAATTGTCACACCTCGACCCGCAACAGAAAGGTACGGGCATGATGATTGGCCGTAGCTCATGACAACTAATTTTGTTTCAATATTTAAAGCATAACCATTTAAATAGTCACATAACATATAATAATCAAAATTGTTCATACATTGTTCAAAACAAACATATCTAGATTTCAATTTAATTTCCTAAGGCCCATGCTACGTGTCCACATCACTTGATAATCAACTTTGAAAACCTGCACCACGTTAGAAAATATATTTTTTGGGTCAACAAATATGTTGGTGAATAATTTCCTCTGTTTTATAGAAAACAGTTTTATATTTATTTCTTTTAAAAAATATTTTTAACATGCACCTCAAGGTTAGTGTGTAAATGGTCTCATATCATCAACATAGTCAACATATCCATAAATCCAAATTTACCAAACAAAAATACACAATCAAATAACAACACAAACAACCAAAATAAATAGACTCCTGATAATAGGGTGCATTAGGCTCAAGCCCCGAGGAGCGAGTCTAACATCGTTGGCGATACTAGGCTACAACTCATGGCCGTGGGGAACCTGGTCAGCCGTGGATCCACTAGACACAATAGCATGCAATAGACTTGACATCAGATAACATATAGAATAATAGAATACACATAAGACGTTCACATAATAACACTTGATCATAGCATGTTAAGTAAATCGAAAAGTGTAATGTGATGCACCCCAAAATTTGAAAAAATAAAAAGGGGAAAGTGGAAGAGATTACTCATTGGTTGCGAAGACACGTTCCACGAGGATTAGCGCACGAACTGGAATATACGAAAATTCTAAAATAATAATCGTATTGTAAATAACTGACATAATAAATGAAAGGATAACCTAATGATTTTAGGAAATTGGGTTCTCCTATTTGGGGACTTGGAAATATATAAAATCATATTCTTTCCACAAAGAAATACCCAAAGCAATAGTTATATATGTTTTAGAATTTATTAAAACGGAAAAATTATAAAATTAACATTTTAACGGTTTTCAATTATTTGATAAAGCCAATAATTAAATAAGTTCATAAACAAATCTAATTATCATATATAATAGATTTAACGATTTATTGATTGTTACAAATTTTAATTTAAAAACAATAATTTTTTAACGGGAATTATTTGTATAACAATTTCACCAATTATTTAATTGCATAATAGTTGTCAAAAATTATAGAAATAATCTATAAAAATTAAATAACAGTTATAAACCCTCTAAAAATTAGTAGAAATATTTATACATTTTATGTGTGACAATCTCGTATTTTAAAAAAATTAAAACATATATATATATATATATATAGGATTAGTATATATGATTTCTCAAAAATTAAGGAACAATTCCATAAAAATTCCCTGGTGTTTATAGAATCTGAAAAATTCAATAAAAATATTTATTTAATTTATTTGAGATTATCTTGTATTTTTATTTGATTTATCTAATGATTAAAACATAAACAATTCACCAAACTTCCAAATAATATCTAAAAATTCCCAAAATTTACACACAATATACTAGTATGATACATAACAATATTATACTTTCAATTTCATCAAAACACAAGTCTAAATCTAAAAGCCCCAAATTCTATGCATGAAGAACCCTAATTTTGACTAAAATTAAATTCGTATAAATTAGCCTTCTATCACTGAAATTGTTAGAGAGCTTTTACAGAGCACGAAAAACTAAGCAAGTTGGGCTTTGGAATCACCTGAAAAGGTTGAAAATTGAAGGAGATATCGCCACGTGAAATTTGGAGCCCTAGAATGTTCATCGATCAAATTCGCGATGTAGAGATGATGAAATGGAGAACTTTCAGTGGGGTTTTACATGGTTTGAAGGGAGGAACACAAGGTATAAGTTTCGTAAACCAATTTTACGATTTCTGAAAAACCCAATTGGTGTTCATACAAGCTCTTTAATGGAAATGATGAATTGATTTAAATGCTTCGGTTATTGACGTTCATCCATAAATTAGGTAACAGCAATCAACTATCTCCATAAATCCGAGTAAATTGGAGTTAAAATGAAGTTTAATCATCAATTGAAATGTTGTAACGCTCCGGGTCGGGTCGAAGGACCGATGGGATTTTCGGTATTCAATTTCAGTGAAGAAGAATGGGAATTTCTGTGAGTTTAATTTGTGTATAAAAAAATAAGGATCCTAATCTTAACATAGAAATAACGGTAGCTGAGTGGTTTCTGTGCCTTTTCTGTTTGTTTCCCGGGTGGAGACTCGGGTTCGAATCCCGTTCCATCCTAATTCCATTCCTTTAAAAACGCGTCTGCATGTTTTGTTAGCAAAGGATAACCGGTTTAGGCTTCAGGTTGGATATTAATATAAAGAGGTTTGGATTCTGTCATCGAAAGCACAATTAGTGGAGTGGTGCGCTGTTTACCTTCTAACTGGGGGTCTCGGGTTCGAGTCCCGTCCCCTTCGTTTCTTTTTTTTCCCTCTAAAATCACTTTCAACTATTGACTGTTTCAGTCCCTGCAGTTTGTAAAAATCACTAACTGGTCTAACTTATATAATAGGTTAACTAATATATTTCTTAAATAGAACTAACTAACCTAGTTAATTAAAATATATACTGACTTAACTAGGTTTACTAACCTAGTTAACTAACCCGTTTTAAATATATAGTTTCCATAAATTACAAAACAACCCCCTTACCTCGTAACTTTTATATTTTGGTGGTTTTAACCCTTTTAGGTTAAAAACTTGTCTTAACAACAAATTTTAACGTACTTAATTATGTCCTTTATAACTAGTAATCGGGTTCACTGAGTTTCGCTAATAAACCTCCACTTTTATTTCGGTTTTAATCCAATGCAAAACGTAACAATTAGTTATATAATAGTCTATTAAAGATTCTATTTATTTTTTTTTAATTTGAAAAGCGTCCGGTTTCACGATCCGGGTCTGGTTTCGGAGATCCATTTCTGATGGATATTACATAAATAACACAACGGAAGTATTGGGAAATAAAATACTATTACAAATTATAATGTCCGAATGTTCAAAATATTATATAGATGGAAATGTTCAAAAGACCATAGGCGGATCGGAAATAAAAAAAATGAATATGTTAATACACTACTAGGCTTCAATGCATGGAGTTGCAAATTCCACTTAAGCATTTACCGGGCAACTTCTAGCCTATTTACATATCCTTGCAACCTGCGCTTAGTCTTTTGAAGATACATCAATTTGCACTAGTAAATACAAATAACCGACACATTTTGAAAATATTTTAAAATTGTTTTAAGTGCACTAGGAACATGTATTTTCATAAATAACTTAGGAAAATATAAATATATCTTGTATACAGTTTTACATGCTTGTCAATACATATGAGGCCCGGTACAAAACACTGATAACATGATTAACCGACACGCCACTTTAACCCATAAAGGGTATCCCCAATATGGATAGAAAAATATTTTATGATAGCATTAGCATCTGTCGAGTGTATGCCTACACCCCGTGCTTAAGTCGTGGCCATTTGCAATTAAATGAGTTGAGGATATCTAGGACATGGTCGCATTAACCCCCAATGTTTAAGTTATCAAGCAACACAGACTAAAACGGGTTATGAGGATTTTTAGTCACAATCCGTCATTGATCCCATACCTGACCAAGCGGTAATAATTTGCCGTATCCCAAGCCCGTATAGGGAAAATAGGTTAAGAGTATTTACCTGGCTTAATATCTTAAAAATATATAATAATAAGCACAGTCGATATAACAAATAATTTAGCAAGGTTGCAATCCACTGGACGCCCTAGTCTGGAATGAATGGTATAATAACCAATTAGAATGTTAATGGGTCCTATTCAAGTCATAGACTTGGACCGGTTAACTATATATAAAGTAATAGATACGGCAAGCTAGATTAACCGGTGACCGGATAGAATGTAGTTTAAAACCTCATAAGTACTAAGACTTGCATAATATGGGTAAACAAATGTACATTCTGGAATTTGAAAGAAATTTTAAGGACTTGACCTAATTCGATTAACTTACGTGAACTAAGTTACATAAGCTAATCGTACGCACATAGGCGGTATCGGGTGATCGGATTAGTCATAAACAAGTTCATTATGCTATCCATATTGTATGCACATTGCATTTTAATAACATTCTATGCACCAAAAGGGCATTTTCGGCATTAATGGGCATAACGTATGAACTTGTGTAAAAACCCAACAACTGATTATGATCAAGTAGTATAAACACAGAGGGTTATCCTACACTTAAATATGATCATAACGCAACTCAAATTCAGCAGCTAAGATGGCTAATTCGGGTTAGAATCGAAAGTCAAACTGCTTGACTTTCGGTTGCGAACCGAGCAATAAGCTGGAAATGACAGGCTGAACATGCTTTGACATGTTCTAATATTATTTACCAACTGATATAGTGGTAAAAAATGACTTTAAAAGTTTACAAGTTCGTTTTATAAGTTTACCAAAACTGCCTTTTGACTTTTAATTAAGCATGACTTTGACCCGTCATTTGACCAACTTAACGTGATTTCTAGTAGGTGCCCTTTTAAGGGAGTAACACCTACCTTATTACGATCACGTAGCCATGTTCGATTCAAACAATGGCTGGACCATAATGGTCTTAACCTAAAGTTAAAGGAAAAGTCAATTTGCTTGACTTTCGGCTAAATAGTAGCCTATAAAACGAAATGAGCAGGGATGGAACACTTACTAGTGATCTAAGAGAAATTTTGAACTCAAAAGGAGGCTCCTTTCTGATCAGGAACACTTCAAGTAGCAGATAGAGAGAAGAATGAAAAATGAGCAAACTTAGGTTGCTATTTATAGTGGAAGAGGATGCATAAGATTAATCAAGGTGTTAGGAAATGATCTAGGATGTCTCCAGGTGTTAAGTGAGGTGTCAAGAGCTGCAAAAGAGCTCAGGTTCGTGATATAGGTGGTACAAGGGCAGAATGCCTAAGCCTCCAAACAAAATTTGCTAGATACAGTCCTTACGGACCATATGGGCTTCTGGCTTACGATCCGTAAGCCAGTTGAGCGCCCTGGTTTTGAATTCCATACGGACCGTAAGACACAAGGTCATGCGGTTCGTAACCACTTTCCAGAGCTGATAAAAGTTATACTTTATGGTCCTTAAGCAGTATAAGCTTACGGTCTGTAAGAGTCATTTAGAGGCCATAAAATTGGCATGTTGACATAAATGGTCCCTCTACAACATTCTTCCATAACTTTACAAATTTAGTCCCTCTCGCCAAACAACGTGGCATAAAATGAGAGTTAATTGGACACGTGTCATCATATGACTCGACACAAATTTCCGAGTTGTTACATTCTCACCCCCTTAAAAGAAATCTCGACCTCGAGATTCTATTTAAAAAGATGGGGGTACTTTTGTCACATAGTGGACTCAACCTCCCATGTATATTTGGGGCCACGATGGGCATCCCATTTAACTTTTACAATAGGAATCATTTTCCTTTGGAGCCTTTTAACCTGTCGATCCCCGATCAAAATCAGTTTCTCAACAAACCTCAGGTTTTCATCAATTTGCACATCATGATGTGACATTGCTAGCGACTCATCGGCTAGACATTTATTTAAATTACAAATGTGGAAAACATCGTGAATTCTACTGAGCTCCTCGGGTAGCTTAGGCTTGTAAGCCACAGATCTGACACATTCAATTATCTCGAATGGTCCAATATATATCGGGCTCAACTTGCCCTTCTTTCCAAATCTCATCACCCCTTTCCAGGGTGATACTTTCAATAGAACCTTGTCCCTTATTTGGAACTTGAGAGGTTTATGCCTCTTATTTGCATAGCTCTTCTGCCTATCACTGACCGTTTTGAGCCGATCACAGATTTACACAATCTTTTCCGTGGTCTCTAGGACAATCTCAGGTCATGATAGTTGGGCTTCCCTAACTTCATCCCAACAAACGGGCGTTTTGCATTTTCTCCTACACAAGGCTTCAAAAGGAGCGGCCTTGATGCTAGTATGATAAATGTTATTGTAGGAGAATTCAATTAGGGGTATGCGGTTATTCCAACTACCACCTAAATCAATCACGCATGCCCTAAGCATGTCTTCCAAAGTCTGAATTGTACGCTCACTCTGCCCATCAGTCAGAGGATGGTAAGACGTACTGAAATTTAATCTCGTGCCTAATGATTGTTGGAAACTTTTCCAAAAGTGAGATGTATATCTAGTATCTCTATCGGATTCAATAGATACTGGCACTCCATGCATGGATACAATCTCGTCCACATATAATTTGGCCAATTTGTCGGAACTGTAAGTCTCCTTGATTGGCAGAAAATGAGCTGACTTAGTCAGTCTATCAACAATAACCCAAATTGTATCATTACCACGTTTGGTTTTGGGTAACTTAGTAATCAAATCCATAGTTACCATTTACCATTTCCAAGTGGGAATCTCAAGTTGTTGCAGCAGTCCTGATGGATTCTGATGTTCAGCTTTAACTTGCGAACATGTCAGACATTTAGCTACATAAGTGGCTATGGATTTCTTCATACCCATCCACCAATAATTCTTTCTCAAATCCTAGTACATTTTATCACCTCCAGGATGAACAAAATATCTAGAATTATGGGCTTCCTGGAGGATCAGATCTCTGCGTCCTCCAAAAATAGGAACCCAGAAACGATCATTAAGTCTCAGGATTCCATCTTTTCCAGGTGCCAACTGATCAACAGTTCCACCTAATCCTTCACTAGGAGCATTAGCCTCTAACTAGGCTTGCTTTTGAGCATCCAACAGCTTCTTATTCAAGCTAGTCCTGAGCTTAATACTTTTGGCATTAATCCTTATCAGCTTAACCCTTTCCTTGCGGCTCAAGGTGTCAGTAACGACATTCGCCTTACCGGGATGGTAACGGATCTCACAATCATAATCATTCAATGTCTCCATCCAACGGCATTGTCGCATATTCAAATTTTTCTGGTTAAACAGATGCTGGAGACTTTTATGGTCAGTGCATATAATATACTTTGTGCCATATAAATAGTGTCTCCACAACTTAAGTACAAATATAATGGCACCCAGTTCTAAATCATGGGTGGTGTAATTCTTTTAATGCACCTTGAGTTGTCGTGATGTATACGCAATCACTTTGCCTCGTTGCATAAGCACACATCCCATACTGGTGTGCGAGGCATCATAATATACCACAAAGTCTTCAATACCCTCAGGTAGAGTCAAGACTGGAGCATTGCTCAATTTATGCTTTAGAATCTTAAAAGGCTTTCTGCTTGGGACCCCAGTCAAACTTGACATTCTTACGAGTCAGAGTAGTCAAAGGAGTGGCTATACGAGAAAAGTTCTCATTGAACCTTCAATAATAACTAGCCAATCCTAAGAAACTCCGAATCTCAGACGAAGTCTTTGGTGCTTCCTAATTCATAATGGCTTCGATCTTGGTGGGATTTACTTGAATACCATACTCACTTATCACATGTCCAAGAAACTGGACTTCTCTAAGTCAAAACTCGCACTTAGAGAACATTGCATAAAGTTTCTCTTGCTTTAGCAATTCAAGGATGCATCAAAGATGTTTCTCATGATCATTTTGATTACAAGAATAGATAAGTATGTCGTCTATAAAGACAATGACAAACTTATCTAAATACGGCTTGCAAACTTTATTCATGAGATCCATGAATGCTGTAGGTGCATTAGTGAGCCTAAAAGGCATCAATAGAAATTCATAATGGTCGTATCTGGTCCTGAAAGCTGTCTTTGGAACATCCTCGCTCCTGACTTTCATTTGATGATATCATGATCTCAAATCAATCTTGGAGAATATATAGCTCCTTACAACTGGTCGAACAGATCATTGATCCTGGGCAACGGATAACGATTCTTGATCGTTATCTTGTTCAGTTCACGGTAGTCAATGCACATCCGCATTGAACCATCTTTCTTTTTGACGAATAAGATAGGAGCTCCCCAAGGCGAGGAACTAGGCTGAATAAAGTCTTTCTCCAATAGCTCATCTAGTTGAGTCTTCAATTCCTTCATCTCTGTCGGTGCCAATCGGTATGGAACTCTAGCTACATGAGCAGCACCAAGTAAGATGTTGATCCTGAACTCGACCTGCCTCTCCAGGGGTAGACCGAGTAATTATTCAGGGAACACATTTGGATACTCAGAGATAATTGGAATATCTTTAATCCTTGGCTTCGGCTCGTCAATGGTTACTTGTGCCATGTAGATGACACAACCGCTCTTCAGACACTTGGATGCTTTAAGTAGAGGCACTTTCTCTGGAAACCCATAGTGTAAATCTCCATGAATGGTGAGCACTTCACCAGATGGGGAATTAATCATGATAAGTTTCTTATACATGCAACACGAGCTTGGTTATGGGCTAACCAATCCATGCCTAAAACTGTATCGAACCCCTCCAAATTCATTGGCAAAAGAGAAATAGGGATAAAGTGATTCTTAATGGATATAGCGCATCCATCAAGAATAGTAGAAGCGGTTTCTATACTACCACTACCATATGCCATTTCTATCTCATATGTAATATCTAAACCATATGCCATTACAATCCAAGGACTTGTGACCAGACTTCTTACATATGCCACAAGGCTTCATTTGCTGGTCCGAGCGACACTGTCCCCAATGTCGTATGTTACAGGTCTTGCAGACAGGTCTATCATCCGACCTCTACTGGTTCTTGCTGAACCCAAACTTTCCCTTCTTAGACTCCTAGGAGTGATCATCCTCCCTCTTTCTTTCCCCGTCAGTCTTCGACCGGACTGACTTCAATCTCACCTCAACCTGAGTGAGAGAAAGGGATAGGTCCACAACAGACCTAAAAGTAGCGGGCTTTGATGCCTTCACCATACCTTTAATCTCAGGTGCAAGCTCACCTATGAAATGCGCAATGCGTTTGGATTTAGGAGTGATTATGTAGGGAACCAGTCTAGACAGCGAATTGTAGTAGGAAACAAACTTCCGACAATCCAAATTTTTCATGGTGAGAGTCAAGAAATCTGGCTCCACCTTTTCCACCTCACGCGGAGGACAATATGTCTCATTAATTAGGTCCACAAATTTGGACCATTTCATGTTGTACAGGGACATCTTCCCCGTGGACTGGATCCTAGCTTTCCACCAAGTTAGGGCATCGCCCTTGAATAACTGAGACACCTACTTGACGATGTCTCTATCAGCACATCTGCTGATTTCAACCACTGTCTCCATCTCGTCAAGTCATTTCATGGCATCTACAGCTCCCTTTTCCCCAGTAAAATCTCGGGGTCTACAAGACACGAAGTACTTGTAAGTGCACCCATCTTTAGTAGTATGAGATTTTTCCTTGACAATATGTCTGGGCTCACTCCTCTCATTTGAGGAATAGTGTGAGCTTACTGGTGCGTGTTGAGTGCAATATGTTTTTATTCATATTTTAAGTCTGTTTTACGCATTAGTCAAGTTTTAAATTTATAAAACACGATATTATACTAACGCTAAACACACACTTGGGCAAGTGCACCCATCGCGAGTGTAGTATAGTGTTGGTAAGATACCAAGGTCGTCCAAGGACTCAAGAGCTTTTAATACCGCTTTATCCTCAACGTCTAATCGATCTAAATTTTTTAGAAAAGAGTTTTTAAAACATGAAAATAAAACTAAAATTGAAAAGATAAATAAAATGAAAAAATAAATAAATTGAAAAACAAATAGACAAGATAGAATCACTTGGATCCAACTCATCTTTAATGTATCCTTTGATGGTTTTTGCACTTTCGGATTGCTTATTGTGGATCAACTGTTGAGAACTAGTTTTGGCTTTCTCTATCATCTGTTCTTCAAGGAATGATCACATGGGCCAACATTATGTTTTTGAATCAACAATGATAAACCGTGAACTCACCAACTTTATGTTGACATACTACTGCAAATCTACAGGTACAACTGCGGACGGACGTTGCAAACGATGGAGTGTGTGTGGTTTGGGAAGTGGTGCGTTTTGTATATTTGTTTAAATTATGGTTTCTAACCGTGATAAGTTTATCTTACATTTCCGCTGCAAACATAAAGTACATTTTTAAAACTTTTAAGATAAATCACCAATTGCATCATTTGGGATAATTTACACATTTCTTAAACGGTTCAAAATAATTAGTGGCTGGATCCTGGGCAGTCGCATGCCTCGCGGTAATACTCCGCATGTGGAAATTTTGAGGGTGTGACAAATTGGTATCAGAGCCATTGGTTATAGTGAACTAGGTTTAAAATATAAAATATTTGGTGGAGAAATAAAATATTTTTATATGAAAACCAAACTATAACCGTTCTTAGAGAAGAAACTAAAACATCACACTCTAGATATGCAAGGTTCGCCAGACTCAGCTGCTTACATGGTAATTTTACCATTTGACCTTTACTTGTGTATGGTATATGTATAGATATGTATACATATATATATTTAGTATCTAACACCGTAACTCATATGTAAACAAATATTTCAAACATGATATATCATAGGAAAGCACGTATTCTCCTAACCTTGATTCGACATCACAACACGCAAAGTATGAGAAACTAGTTGTTCAAAACCCAAGTCCACACCTTTTCCGATCTCATCACAGGACAAGTACAAACCAACGCGATGAACATTTAGGACTCTACTATGGATCCTAGAAGGAAGTCACGTGAGCGAAACGACGAAGGAGATCCGTTCTTATATCACGTGTTATTAGAGGAACAACTGTTAAGGCACGACAGCACGACAACTTGGTCCCATATACGAAGCAACTATAGACATTAGTACTCGAAATGCGAACTGGTTTATGACACACACAAAACCAAGATTAGGAAGTGAAGTAATTAACAAGGATTAGAAGGATCGACGACCTCATTCACATCTTTTTTATTCACGCAATTCTTTTCCCTAAATTGAGTGGTGAGGCTCGTTCTCTCATCCGACTGATGATCTGGATTCTTGACAATTGTCTGGAAGTGTCCTAGTAGGTCTACACTCCTCAGATTCCTGTTTGCATGCCTTGAATACGAGAAGCGTGCGCGGTGTATACTTCTCATGACAGTGTTAACAATCACATAGCATTCCCATCGATTACGAAGTTGTTTCTCCTAATTCCCTGTTACGTGGTTAATTCTTAATCGAACCTAACCTTATACCTCCGCACACCTAAACTCAGCTAAGTGATATTGTTCTTATAAATCAACGGGTTTGGAGAATATATGGGGACGAAGACACGGATTAGTCAACTCACACATGAGCATGATGCTCGAAACGTATACTTTATTGAAAGAACCGTTACCCCATGATAACTTTTCTGGTTACATAACTCTTATCGCTAGCTTTCGTACGAACAAACGTTTATTGTTTAAGGCGATGCCTTATTTCCATTACTAACTTGGGCAAGTCTATCATTTCTTTATCCTGATACCACGATGTCCTTACATCTTCATATAGAACCCCTAATAAGATTTCTCTCTAGTTTAGGGGATTCAGCAAGCTCGATTCTTGGTCAATAAACCTCTTGAACCCCGAAATTGGTGACTTGATGATTCGATCATACCCTTTCAAACATGTTTTCACATTCTTACCTTGAAACTCCTCGATGACACAAGCACTACTTCGGACTCATCCGCATGACTTAGATAGTCCATCCGAAATTTGTTAATTACTGGTTTGAGGATTCACAAACTCATTTAGAGATCACGAATCAAGGTGAACTACCTCCCTTTCATACACGACCCCGCTCAAAACATTCTATCGGACATTACAGTGAACCTTAACCCCTCAAACTCGTACGACGACCTTCCTTCTCTAGTTAGTTCTTGTTATGCCAACTATATCGACGTAAACTTCTTATCAATAAACAAAGTTATTTATTTTAACCTCATACAACTTGCGTACGACCAGCTATATCCTCGGCATCAGGTAAACCTTTGCTACCGATCCTTAAACGTTTACGCATCGATTGTGACTACCCTTTTTGCATGTTTTCACATATATTCACGATATACTTCTCAAATTCTAAGATTCTTGTCCCAACGACATTCTGTGCGAACCCTCGCTTGGATGAGTTACTCTCTACGGACGTTACTCGAGGAGTAACGAGCCATAGATACCACAGATATGAAGATATCACAAGCCACTGTCCTTATAACTCGATACGGCCAATACAAGTTCCTAGTCACGACATTCGAATTTACCCTACCATGACAGATTTGTCACTTGTTTTCTTTGACGACATCCGAATCTACTCCAAGAACCAGTAGTAATCTGAACGACACCTACACCTTACCCTGGAACTTCTACAACACAAACAACCTTACGTTAAGTTTTTAACTTACGACTTGTAACGTCACAAAGCCCGTTTTTCTCGATCATATACACAATCCCTCACAGCTTTAACCCAAAATATGCTTAGGAATTCGTAAGTCCAGTAATTAAAAGATAAGCTAGGAAGTGCTTCTATCCTATCTTATCCTATCCAGGGCATTGATGAATTTATTGCTTGCAATGGTACACCCATTCAAGTTCTCGATCGCAAGCTGAAGCAACGCGAGAATGATCATTGCCTACGTAACTCGACAACTCAAGGTTTGTAAGGAAAACTACACTACTCACGATCTGGAACTGGGAGCTGTAGTTCTTTCACTCAAGATATGGAGACACTACTTGTACAGTACCAAGTGTACAATCTACACCGATCACAAGAGTCTCTAGCATAGTTTTGATCAGAAGGAGTTGAACATGAGACAATGTCGATGGGTCGAACTCCTAAATGATTACGAGTGCGCGATCAGATATCATCCAGGCAAGGCTAATGTTGTGGCCGATGCCCACAGCCGAAAGGAAACTAAACCAAAACGTGTTCGTGCGCTGCAACTCACCATTCATTCGAACCTCCCTGAATAAATCTGAAGCACACAAGTCTCGCTACTAGGTACATCCTGGTTCCGACAAGATGTATCATGATCTAAAAGCCTTGTACTGGTGGCCTAACATGAAAGCTATCATTTCGACATATGTGGCTAATGCGTGACTTGCGCTAAGGCCAAGATTGAATACCAAAAGCAATCAGGACTGCTGCAGCAACCGGAGATACCGACGAGGAAATGGGAGAAAATTCCCATGGATTTTATGATTGGTTTACCTAGATCTCAAAGTGTGAACGACACCATTTGGGTGATCGTAGATCGCCTGACTAAATCTGCGCACTTCCTAGCGGTCAAGGAAACCGACAAGTTTTTGACACTTTCAAGCATCTATATGAAGAAAGTAGTTGCTAGGCACGTAGTGCCAACCTCCATCACATCCGACCATGACCCGCGTTTTGCATCTGAACTGTGGCAAGCGATGCACAAATCCTTTGGCTCGCGTCTAGACATGAGCACTACTTATCACCCGCAGACGGATGGTCAAACCGAGCGCACCATCCAAACTCTAGAAGGCATGCTGTGAGCATGTGTCATTGATTTCGGTAATGGTTGGGAAAGACACCTACCTCGAGTGGAATTCTCTTATAACAACAGGTACCACACCAGTATTCAGATCGCACCATTCAAAGCGTTGCACCAACAGAAGTGTATGTCACCTCTTTGTTGGGATGAAATTGGAGATAGCCAAACCACTGGCCCTGAACTCGTGCTTGAAACATCAGAGAAGATCGTTCAGATCATAAACCGAATGACGGCTGCTCGTGACTGTCTGAAAAGCTACGCTGATAAGTGTAGAAAACCATTGGAATTCCAAATTGGTAACAGGGTCTTGTTAAAAGTTTCACCCTGGAAGGGTGTTGTTCGTTTTGGTAAACGAAACAAGCTCAATTCACGTTATGTCG
Organism: Helianthus tuberosus; assembly: GCA_030545235.1. Classification (NCBI taxonomy): domain Eukaryota; kingdom Viridiplantae; phylum Streptophyta; class Magnoliopsida; order Asterales; family Asteraceae; genus Helianthus; species Helianthus tuberosus. The sequence continues at coordinate 94,118,787 of CM060403.1, read as the reverse complement.
GACCATTCAAGATCATGGAAAGAATTGGCACAGTGGCATACAGGCTGAATTTACTAGAAGAACTCAATGGTGTGCACAATGTCTTTCATGTATCTAATCTAAAGAAGTGCTTATCCGACAACACACTCATGGTTCCATTCCAAGAACTCAAAATTGATGATCAGCTCCGATTCATCGAGGAACCGATTGAGATCATGGATCGGGAAATCAAAACCCTCAAGCGTAGCAAAATACATATAGTTTGAGTTCGTGGGAACTCATCTCATGCACCATAATTTACTTGGGAATGGGAAGATCAAATGATGCGCAAGTATCCTCAGTTGTTTAGGAACAATGCATCCAGTGCTGAGAATACTATTGAATTTCGGGACAAAATTCCAAATCAACTGGGGGATGATATGACGCCCCACGAAAACGCTCAATCAACCTAGCTTCTTCAGCAACTGCATTTCAAATTTCAGGACGAAATTTCTTTCAACTTGGGGATGATGTGACAACCCGTGTTTCCGAGGATAGTTACGTTCAATCGTTTCCACAGTCGTTATTACATTTCTTTTTGCGTTACGGTTCTACATGATATGTTAAGTAAATTTAACATGTCGACACTCAATAAAATATCTAAGTTAATGTGTTTAACTAAAATATTTATAGACGTCTCCGTTTACTCGAAGTTTATGACCCGATAACGTGACTTGATCCAACCGCCACTACTAATTGTTTGTTTACAATCTTGCGGCCCATTTTAGCAACCCTAACACCCTCGGCCCAAACCGAACCCACCTCCCCTGCCCCATGCGACACCAGCTCAAACAAACCAACACCCTTCATTTTTAAATGGGCTTAAGCCTGGTTCGGCCAAGATAACCCCAAACCGCCCACACATTCCCTTTTTTTTGTACGTACCAAGCATCTTGGCAACACACAACTATCCCAAAACCCTACAGCCCTAATGTGCGATCCCTTTCCCTTATTCCTGAAGTTTTACGGCAACAACAGCATCCCTGTTCTCTCTCTCTCGCGAACTCCCTCTCCAGCCGAACACACTCTCTCTCTCTCACACTCTATCTCTCGGTTAGTGATTGTTATATGTTTTGGTTTTAAGTTCTTGCACTACATGGCTGTGTTTTTATCTTTATTATGATTCTTGGTGTTAAAGTGAATGATTGTAAGTTAGAATTTTGCTAGAAATCATGTTAAGATGGTATTTTGACCGTATAAGTGTTTGATGATTAACTAGGGTTTTATTGCGGATTGAAACTTCTTGATTGGTGAAAGTATGTAATGATCATGTATGATTTATTGTGAATTATCTTGGCTGTGATTATGTTTATTATAATGATATTGATGTGTTATGATGATAAGGTGTGTCTAGGGTTCATGAGAATCAAGAATGATGCGTAGATTTATCGATTATATGTGTATAGGTATATGTATATGGATTAGGGTTTCATTTCTCGATGTTTGAGCATGTTAAATATGTTATAAATGACTTATAATCTGCTGTGGTTGATGTTCATGTGTCACGGGATATCTAGATAATCATTTGCGGCATCGGGTAACGAAAACACGAAGCTGTCTAACAGTTACAACCAACTTTAGCCGGATGTAACTAGGTCATAATATAACAAAAATTGGTTTTGTTGAGTCTATAACATGCTATTTCGAAATATGCTTCTCATGGCATTGGAATCATGATTTTGGGACATCGGTTGCTATTTTAAATAAATTATTTCATTTCAGCATTTAAAGCTGCGTTTTTCTGCAGATTTTACGTGTTATGTTTTATGTCATAACTTGATGAATACTTAGATTTTGATCATGAAATTTATACTGTAGATGATCTTAAGTTCCGCGCAAACCTCCAACTGAAATTTTGTCAATCGGATGAACGAGGATTTTTAAATGAAGTTTTCCGTGCGCTGCAGTCAGAAAGTGATGGATCTGATTGCAACTTAGTAAATGAATTTTTATAAATTTTTGGTAATGAGTTAAACTCTAAAAATTTAACACAAGACCAAACCCTCCGAGGGGCACGTCACATAAAAAGATCATAATTTTTGAAATCTCGTAAGTAAGTATGGTAAACGGACACCCCAAAACAGCCTATTTTTAGTAAATTGAGTTATGCATGTTTGTAAGTTTATAAAGTGTCGAATATGCTATATTTGGTACTTGTACATGCTTGATGATTGTACAAATGATGTATCATGCGTTGTAGTGTATATTATGAACATGTGCCTAAAACTACTCGGTAACGTAGTTGTGACAACTTGTATGCATGTTAATTGTTAGATGTGTGTAAGATTTGCTTGAATTACATAAACGACCCCTAATGTTCTTGGTAACCATAATAGGACGTGGTTGACCATACTAGCTCACATAACTTAATCTGCCGAGATAATCTAAGGTGAGTTTACGCACTTTACTAAAGCATGCATTCCCGGTGGTTGGGAACAGAACGGGTAACATTATCTCCTTGTGTAGGATACAGGTAAGATTATCTCCTTGTGTGGGATACAGACGATTATTTTACTATTTATACTACATGTCTTAAGCGGACTAAACGAAACTCTATCTGAAAGTCCCTACACATTTTATACCAATTACTCGCTGAGGCCAATGGCGAACGGGATACTAGTTAGTAGTGCTATTAGGTCTAACAAACCTCACACCGTGCCAGAGAGGACGGGAGTGAACTATTATGCCTGGGCACTAGTCAATGATGATAGACATTGACGTGGGGCACTAAACATGACTATAGTTAGTTTCGGTATGGCACAAGTTTAGTAGCTTAAAACGGTGGGGTAGCTCCCCATGAAATGTTTTATAAAACAGAGTAATTTAACAACTTAGGTTTTTGAAACAACACTGATAAACCGTGAATTCGCTAACTTTATGTTGACATAGTACTGCGTACTTGCAGATATACAGGTACAGCTGCGGACGGACGTTGTAAACGGATGGAGTGTGTGTGGTTTGGGAAGTGGTACGTTTTGTACATTTATTTAAATTGTGGTTTCTAACCGTGATTTAGTTTATCTTACATTTCCGCTACAAACATAATGTACATTTTTAAAACTTTTAAGATAAATCACCAATTGCATAATTTGGGATAATTTACACATTTCGTAAACGGTTCAAAATAATTAGTGGTTGGATCCTGGGCAGTTGCATGCCTTGTGGTAATACTCCACATGTGGAAATTTTGTGGGTGTGACAAATTAGTGGGTTTTCATACAAATAATATAATGAAATTTTGTAATAAGATAACATGTATTCAAAATCACGTAATATACATAGCCAACTATTTGTTATGTAATGATACATTATCACGTAAAGTTACTCTTGTTTCAAGAATAAAATTCATGTTACCTACTAGAACATAATCACGTAACATTACAAAATCACGTAACGTTATAACTTGTAAAATAAAAAAAATAAAATTAAGAAAGCTACGACAATAACCTACTCTAAATTAAAGAGAACGAATACTCGTTAGTTAATACGGAGAAAAAAAAATTATCATATAAAAAAAGTTATAATCGTTTGAAAATTGTAAAGAAAGTGGGTTTATAAGTCATCAATATTACATCTTGCTATTTTATCATTTCTTTACTTGTTTCTTTGTTTTGTGTCATGTTAATTCTACGTTTGGAGCCATTTAATCCTAACTATTGTATTGTTTGATCAAATATCAAAATCATCTCATACACTCCTACGAATTGAAATATTATGTATAATATATTTTTTGTTTTTTTTATTAAAGATATGATTAGTACATAATTACATAATCAGCTAGTGGGTTTCACACTACAAGGAAATTCTATAATCACATAATTAATGGGTATTCAACATCACATAATCACGTAATAATACAGTCAACTTTTGTTACGTAATAACATATTGATACATAATTACGTAACGTTACACTTGTTTCAAGAATAAAATTCGTATTACCTACTGGAACATAGTCACGTAACGTTATAAAGTTGCATAACGTTGTAGCTTGTAAAATAAAAAAAATTAAAAATTAATAAAACTATGGCAATAGCCAGCCCACTCCAAATTAAAGAGAATGAAATAGTTGTTAATACAGAAAATATTTTAAAAAAAATAATGTTATGTAAAAAAAGTTATAGTCGTTTGAAAATGGTAGAACAAGTAGTTTTATAGGTCACTAATATTAGATCTTGCTTTTTTGTCATTTCCTCACATGTTTCCATTGTATTGTATTGTGTCATGTGAATTCTACTTTTAGGAATCATTTAATCTCAACTATTGTATTGTTTGATCAAATGTCAAAATCTTCTCCTACACTCGTACGAATTGATCCTGTGATCCTTTGCCTAATTATATATGCACAATTTGCTAATTACAATGATATATATGCTTACAACCACTATTCTTTTATACAAATAAAAGATAGATTGGTTATTCCTTAATTTATACAATTAACTTAAGTTGTTTAAATAATAGCTAACAAGGTTGACTAAGCTGATGTGAGTGTGCCTTTGGTGTCTCTGGTGCACGCGCGAACGGAGTTTTAGATGACTTTGTCCGATACGCCACTATCTCCGAAGCCGGAGTTGTTTCTCTCACAAGAAGGGCACATGATGCGGTTACCGGCTGCCGGAAATTGCATGTAAAGATGAGCCGGGAGGCCGCTCGATTTTATATCTTTGAGTTGTTGAATTTCCCTTTTTAGCCTGAAGTTATCACTTGTTAGTGCCTCACAACACTTCTTCAGTAATGCATAGTCTACTTCATTTTGCTTCAGCTTTGTCCTACCGAATTAAAGATACCAATAAATAATGATTACACATAAAAGAAAATAGTATGTGCTAATAGTTTACGTAGCATATGGGTTTATACCCTAGTGACATTTTGGGGTACGATAAAATTTTGAGACCAATAGGTTTTGGGTTTGATTCTCACAAGAGGGGTTTTTTCATATTTATTGGGTTTCTCCTGAATTGGTATATGGACATTATGCCCAGTGAAGATAAATATGATTGGTTAGTTCCCTGGTGACACAATGATACTCCAGTGGTCCGTCAGTGGTCTAAATTTGCGTTCAAAAGAATCATGTACTTACTATATTATGACATATACTAATATTAGTAGAAAAAACTAATTTATATAATTTTAAAGGTTTAATAATTATAACTTCTAAAACATGATATATAATCTTTTAATAAGTACTGTTAACTTTTTAAAACCTACTAACTGTTATAAGTTATTCATACAATAATAATATTAAGAAAAAAACATTTCATCATGAAAACGATTTTTTAATTTAAATATACTATTTTTTAATTAAAAAATAATATGCTTTGATTAAAAGTATTTGTGTTCATTGCCGAATTTTGCGGACACCCCGCTACTTATAAACATTATATATTTATACTATTTTCCTTGAGTAAATGTCACTTAATAGAAGTTTAATATGTTATAGTCTTTAAACATGTTTAATATAGATATATGTAAATTATACAACATACTGTTTTCTAACATGTTAAGGTAATACGGATAAATGTTTTAACGCGACTTATATTTTGCCCATATACGGAAAAGAGATCTAAATTGTGAATTTGTTACCAAAAATAAGTCAAAATTCGATAAAATTACCTTAAAGTTTTTTCACAAATGAAATATATATACCATCTTATTTTGACAAAACAATTGACATAGGTTTAGTGAATTTGAAAAAAACAATTGACATATGTTTAGTGAATTTAGTATCGCAAAATATGTTTAAAAGATTTTAAAAAACAAAAATATGTTGGCAAATATTGACCCAAGTAATATTTGTTTAAAAACGAGGATCGAGATTTGATTCTTTACCTAGCTCGCCTATTCTGAAACCATACTTCAACTTGTCGTGGCCGTAAATTAAGACTTTTTGCCAGGATTAGCTTCTCCTTCTAAATAAAAGAACGTAAGATTAGCTACACAAAAACACAACAAATATGGTCGCTAAAAAATATTTCGTCACTAAAAACGATCCGTAGGTATTGATTACTTACGGGGTTAAGGGTAGTATGTTGTTTGAAGCTTTCTTCCAACACAAAAGACTGTTCTTTTGTAAGTCTAAGTTTCTTTCTCGCACCTCCATCGAATCCATCGCGGTCCATATCCACTTCTTCGCTGCTATCATCTATCTGTCTCTTTGCACTCGCCGAGTTTGAGTATGAAGAAACCACTCTACCAATCGAAGGTAAAGGTTGTTGAATCAACTTGGCTAGATCTTGATCTCTACCGAACCCTAATATTAAAGAAGGGAGAGGCTGATCTAGTTTGATCACCGACTTCTTTTCGGGCTGTTGTCTACTCTTTTCTTGATCGCGATCTCGATCATGGTCTTGAGGATCTAAACGATGTTTTATTGGAATATCATAACAACCTAAGCTTAGATTTAAGCTTGTGATACAAGAAACCTCATGAACCATGCTAAGAAACCCTACTGAAAATGGATTTTGGTTATGTCAGGAAAGGAGTTTTTGTGTTTGTTTTTGGTGAATTGAATAGAAAAATTATATACGTGAAATAACATTAGAGTAGGATGGGGTGGGGGGCCAAAGGTCATGGTTGATTGGCGAAATAGGAAAGAATTATTCCCAACATTTTACCCTCCATTTTTTGCAAGTGCGGTAGCCGTACTTCTTTTCTCTAATTTTATAATGATTTTCTGCAAGTAATATAGTATAATATAAAAAATCAACTTTTCATTAATGAGTTGCCGTTACTATTGTGTACATATAAACCTCACTGGATTTGTAAACATTTTATTTGTTATGTTACTGTATGTTACAACTTTTTTTAACGACTTTATATAAATAAATACCAGCAAGAAGTTGAAGACAAACATACAAAAATCCGGATTACAACATTGAAACTATATCAAAGTCTAACCAATCGCCCCCGCTAATGATCTTAACCCCACTCCTATTTTTAAGCCACAAGAAAACATCTTCCTTTATTAAGTCCACCAACTTAGTAACTGGTGTTGCGTTGCCATTAAATTATTTATCGTTGCGAGCAAGCCATAGTCTCCAGAAGGTTGCAAAGACCACCATCACTGTCTTTTTCCATTTCTTCGACCCAACTTGATCCGAAATAAAATCAAGAATTTGCACTACCGACACACTATCGACCATGATTGGGATTTTAACCCACCTGAACACGTGCCACCACATAGCCCTAGTAAGAAGACACAAGACAAAAATGTGGTCACATGACACCTCCTGCACGCCGCATCTGCAGGAAAACATGCTCAAGACTTGCACTCCTCTTTCTTGTAATGCAGTCTTAGCCGTTACTCTATCCATCTCAACTCGCCACACCAAATAGTTCACCTTTAACAGTGTCCAAGTGTTCCATTTCAATGGTCCGGCCTATATCACTATGAACTGAATCCCCTGATACTTAGCTCGAGATGAAATTTTTTTGTATAAAAATTTACCCCTGCTTCATTCTTCCAGACCCACTTATCCTTGTGTTGATGGAGCTTTATTTGCTGAAAAAACCCATAAGATTACCCAGCTGAGCCCACTCCGGCCCCTACCGAAGCCAGATTCCGCACCCAATCCCATTTCCATAGAGTCGCACTACACACAATATCCGCACATTCAGAAACCTTTGCCGCCTTATCTGCAGCCGGCCAAAATAATAGAGGGAACTCTTTGCTTAGCGCCCCTGACGCTACCCATTCATCAACCCAGAAACTAGGGGTGTTCAGAATTCGATTCGAATTCGAAAAATTCGAAATTCGTTTAAATTCGATTCGATTATCAAGAATTCGTTTCGATTATAAGAATTTGAATTCGAATTCGATTCAATTCGAGTCAAGTAAATCGAATACGAATCGGATACGAATTTACAATTTCAAATTCGATTAGATTCAAAATTCGAATAAAAATTATACATTTTTATTTATTATTTTTATATATAATACATATATAACTTTTATTAGTCTATACTACAAATTATTTTCAAAATGTAGTATAGACTAATAAAAGTTATACATGGCCCATACATGGCCCATAACTAAAACCTAAGTAACAAATCTATCGATAGATTTCTAACCCTAAAAATATTAACTTGTAATGTTGAGTGGTTATTCCCGACTTCTCGTTTTGAGTTTTAGATTTATGACACTTTATTTGGAATTTTTTAATATGATATCGTGCTTTATGGTTTCTTTAAAATTTATGTTTCATTTTGATAGTTTTTTACATGTTTTTAAAGAATCTAAATCAAATCGAATTTATTCGAATTCGAATTTTTAATCGAATACGAATTGGGTTTTTTATTCGAATATGAATTCGAATCGAATTTGGTAGATTTTAATCGAATTCGAATTCAAGGGAAAATAAAAAGTATTCGAATAAATCGATCCGAATAATTCGAAAATTCGATATTCGGTTCGATGAATTCCCAGAGGTACCGGGTTCGAGTCTTGGGAGTGGCATATGTCGCCCAGGATAAGAACTCGGCAAGGGGAATTCACCGCGGAGCTAGCTTGGTCGGGTAGCAGCTCCCGGAGTGAGATCACTCCGGCGGTTGGGAGGACCGTGCACTAATCCCCCTCCCCCCCCCCCCAACACCCCTACCAGAAACAAGTGGTATCAACGCAGCGCCGAAAGATTATGTTTCAGACACCTCATTAATATCTTCATATTGTTTTCATGTTTTTGTCATCATTTGTCATAATTCCGGAGTCTCGGAAATGCTAAATTAATAGGCCCTAACTATCTGCACACCCAGTTTGCCTATCTGCACACTTAGGGTTTACCTACGCTGCGTATTGACCTATACGCAGCATATAGGGTTACCTCTATACGCTGCGTATAGAGCTATACTCAGCGTATATAAACCATGGATTTCAGAGCCTTATCAGCAATCATTGCACAGAAAACAAGGGTTATATACGCTGCGTATAGGTCTATACGCAGCGTATATAAACCATTAGATTTTTTTGAGTCATTTTGGTAGGTTTGAGGGATCATTTTTTCACAAAGTTTAAATACGCTGCGTAGGGACCTCTAAGGAGCGTATATAAAGCTCCATTTTTGTATTTTTTTTGTGTATTCCTTTGTTTATTTATAAAAAAAAGTAAATTAATTGTGTGTATTTGGGGGTATTTCCATGTTTATTTATAAAAAAACAATATTATTAAAAATAATACAAATATTATGAATTATAAGAATTAAAAATAATACAAATATTAGGTCCCGTATTGATCTCGTATAAGCCTATAAGTGTGATATCGTATCGTATAGGTGTGGTTTACGTCCCGTATTGACCTCGTATAAGCCTATAAGTGAGATACCGTGTCGTATAGGTGTAGTATAGGTCACGTATTGACGTCGTATAAGCCTATAAGTGTGATATTGTATCGTATAACGTAGTATATGTCACGTATTGACTTCGTATAAGCCTATAAGTGTGATATCGTATCGTATAACGTCATATAGGTCACGTATTGACCTCGTATAAGCCTATAAGTGTGATATCGTATCGTATAGGTGTAGTATAGGTCACGTATTGACCTCGTATAAGCCTATAAGTGTGATATCGTATCGTATAACGTAGTATAGGTCACGTATTGACCTCGTATAAGCCTATAAGTGTGATATCGTATCGTATAGCGTCGTATAGGTCACGTATTGACCTCGTATAAGCCTATAAGTGTGATATCGTATCGTATAGGGGTAGTATAGGTCACGTATTGACCTCGTATAAGCCTATAAGTGTGATATCGTATCGTATAACGTAGTATAGGTCAAGTATTGACCTCGTATAAGCCTATAAGTGTGATATCGTATCGTATAGCGTCGTATAGGTCACGTATTGACCTCGTATAAGCCTATAAGTGTGATATCGTATCGTATAGGTGTGGTTTAGGTCACGTATTAACCTCGTATAAGCCTATAAGTGTGATATCGTATCGTATAGGTGTGGTTTAGGTCCCGTCTAATCCTATATGCATATACAAGACCTATAGGAAACCTATACGAGACTTATACTACACTATACGATACGATACGATACTATACTATACAATAACACCCGTATAGGCCTCTATACGAGACTTATATACTATACACTATACGATACGATTTGATGCAATACGATACGATACGATACGATACGATGCAATACGATAAGATAATTTAATTTAAACGATAACAATATAATATATTTGTATTATTTACGAATAATATTGTTTTTTTATAAATAATTTTCTTTTTTTTATAAATAAACAAAGGAATACGATAATTTAATTTAAACGATAACAAAACAATATATTTTTATTATTTACCAATAATATTGTTTTTTTATAAATAATTTTCTTTTTTAATTTTTATAATTCATAATATTTATATTATTTTTTATTTTTATAATTTATATTTGTATTATTTACCAATAATATTGTTTTTTTATAAATAATTTTCTTTTTTTTATAAATAAACAAAAGAATACACAATAAAAAATACAAAAATGGAGCTTTATATACGCTCCTTAGAGGTCCCTACGCAGCGTATGAGACAAAAATGACACAACTACCCTTGTATCTGGCTTCGTATAGCCTCAACACAAGGGTATAAAAGACATTTTCAAACCTTTATATACGCTGCGTATAGGTCTATACGCAGCGTATATAAAGGGTAGTTTTTATTTTTAACCCCAAACATGTGGTTAAATTATCTTTTTAACCCTTATTGTATATATACGCTGCGTAGAGACCTCTAAGGAGCGTATATAAAGGTCTGAAAATGTCTTTTATAACTTTGTGTTGAGGCTATACGAAGCCAAATACAAGGGTAGTTGTGTCATTTTTGTCTCATACGCTGCGTAGGGACCTCTAAGGAGCGTATATAAAGCTCCATTTTTGTATTTTTTTTATTGTGTATTCCTTTGTTTATTTATAAAAAAAGTAAATTAATTGTGTGTATTTTGGGGTATTTCCATGTTTATTTATAAAAAAACAATATTATTAAAAATAATACAAATATTATGAATTATAAGAATTAAAAATAATACAAATATTAGGTCCCGTATTGACCTCGTATAAGCCTATAAGTGTGATATCGTATCGTATAGGTGTGGTTTACGTCCCGTATTAACCTCGTATAAGCCTATAAGTGAGATACCGTGTCGTATAGGTGTAGTATAGGTCACGTATTGACGTCGTATAAGCCTATAAGTGTGATATCGTATCGTATAGGTGTAGTATAGGTCACGTATTGACCTCGTATAAGCCTATAAGTGTGATATCGTATCGTATAACGTAGTATAGGTCACGTATTGACCTCGTATAAGCCTATAAGTATGATATCGTATCGTATAGCGTCGTATAGGTCACGTATTGACCTCGTATAAGCCTATAAGTGTGATATCGTATCGTATAGGGGTAGTATAGGTCACGTATTGACCTCGTATAAGCCTATAAGTGTGATATCGTATCGTATAACGTAGTATAGGTCAAGTATTGACCTCGTATAAGCCTATAAGTGTTATATCGTATCGTATAGCGTCGTATAGGTCACGTATTGACCTCGTATAAGCCTATAAGTGTGATATCGTATTGTATAGGTGTGGTTTAGGTCACGTATTAACCTCGTATAAGCCTATAAGTGTGATATCGTATCGTATAGGTGTGGTTTAGGTCCCGTCTAATCCTATATGCATATACAAGACCTATAGGAAACCTATACGAGACTTATACTACACTATACGATACTATACTATACAATAACACCCGTATAAGCCTCTATACGAGACTTATATACTATACACTATAGGATACGATTGGATGCAATACGATACGATACGATACGATACGATGCAATACGATAAGATAATTTAATTTAAACGATAACAATATAATATATTTGTATTATTTACGAATAATATTGTTTTTTTATAAATAATTTTCATTTTTTTTATAAATAAACAAAGGAATACGATAATTTAATTTAAACGATAACAAAACAACATATTTGTATTATTTACCAATAATATTGTTTTTTTTATAAAAAATTTTCTTTTTTAATTTTTATAATTCATAATATTTATATTATTTTTTATTTTTATAATTTATATTTGTATTATTTACCAATAATATTGTTTTTTTATAAATAATTTTCTTTTTTTTATAAATAAACAAAAGAATACACAATAAAAAATACAAAAATGGAGCTTTATATACGCTCCTTAGAGGTCCCTACGCAGCGTATGAGACAAAAATGACACAACTACCCTTGTATTTGGCTTCGTATAGCCTCAACACAAGGGTATAAAAGACATTTTCAAACCTTTATATACGCTGCGTATAGGTCTATACGCAGCGTATATAAAGGGTAGTTTTTATTTTTAACCCCAAACATGTGGTTAAATTATCTTTTTAACCCTTATTGTATATATACGCTGCGTAGAGACCTCTAAGGAGCGTATATAAAGGTCTGAAAATGTCTTTTATAACTTTGTGTTGAGGCTATACGAAGCCAAATACAAGGGTAGTTGTGTCATTTTTGTCTCATACGCTGCGTAGGGACCTCTAAGGAGCGTATATAAAGCTCCATTTTTGTATTTTTTTTATTGTGTATTCCTTTGTTTATTTATAAAAAAAGTAAATTAATTGTGTGTATTTTGGGGTATTTCCATGTTTATTTATAAAAAAACAATATTATTAAAAATAATACAAATATTATGAATTATAAGAATTAAAAATAATACAAATATTAGGTCCCGTATTGACCTCGTATAAGCCTATAAGTGTGATATCGTATCGTATAGGTGTGGTTTACGTCCCGTATTAACCTCGTATAAGCCTATAAGTGAGATACCGTGTCGTATAGGTGTAGTATAGGTCACGTATTGACGTCGTATAAGCCTATAAGTGTGATATCGTATCGTATAGGTGTAGTATAGGTCACGTATTGACCTCGTATAAGCCTATAAGTGTGATATCGTATCGTATAACGTAGTATAGGTCACGTATTGACCTCGTATAAGCCTATAAGTATGATATCGTATCGTATAGCGTCGTATAGGTCACGTATTGACCTCGTATAAGCCTATAAGTGTGATATCGTATCGTATAGGGGTAGTATAGGTCACGTATTGACCTCGTATAAGCCTATAAGTGTGATATCGTATCGTATAACGTAGTATAGGTCAAGTATTGACCTTGTATAAGCCTATAAGTGTTATATCGTATCGTATAGCGTCGTATAGGTCACGTATTGACCTCGTATAAGCCTATAAGTGTGATATCGTATTGTATAGGTGTGGTTTAGGTCACGTATTAACCTCGTATAAGCCTATAAGTGTGATATCGTATCGTATAGGTGTGGTTTAGGTCCCGTCTAATCCTATATGCATATACAAGACCTATAGGAAACCTATACGAGACTTATACTACACTATACGATACTATACTATACAATAACACCCGTATAAGCCTCTATACGAGACTTATATACTATACACTATAGGATACGATTGGATGCAATACGATACGATACGATACGATGCAATACGATAAGATAATTTAATTTAAACGATAACAATATAATATATTTGTATTATTTACGAATAATATTGTTTTTTTATAAATAATTTTCTTTTTTTTTTATAAATAAACAAAGGAATACGATAATTTAATTTAAACGATAACAAAACAACATATTTGTATTATTTACCAATAATATTGTTTTTTTTATAAAAAATTTTCTTTTTTAATTTTTATAATTCATAATATTTATATTATTTTTTATTTTTATAATTTATATTTGTATTATTTACCAATAATATTGTTTTTTTATAAATAATTTTCTTTTTTTTATAAATAAACAAAGGAATACACAATAAAAAATACAAAAATGGAGCTTTATATACGCTCCTTAGAAGTCCCTACGCAGCGTATGAGACAAAAATGACAGAACTACCCTTGTATTTGGCTTCGTATAGCCTCAACACAAGGGTATAAAAGACATTTTCAAACCTTTATATACGCTGCGTATAGGTCTATACGCAGCGTATATAAAGGGTAGTTTTTATTTTTAACCCCAAACATGTGGTTAAATTATCTTTTTAACCCTTATTGTATATATACGCTGCGTAGAGACCTCTAAGGAGCGTATATAAAGGTCTGAAAATGTCTTTTATCCCCTTGTGTTGAGGCTATACGAAGCCAAATACAAGGGTAGTTGTGTCATTTTTGTCTCATACGCTGCGTAGGGACCTCTAAGGAGCGTATATAAAACTCCATTTTTGTATTTTTTTTATTGTGTATTCCTTTGTTTATTTATAAAAAAAAGTAAATTAATTGTGTGTATTTTGGGGTATTTCCATGTTTATTTATAAAAAAACAATATTATTAAAAATAATACAAATATTATGAATTATAAGAATTAAAAATAATACAAATATTAGGTCCCGTATTGACCTCGTATAAGCCTATAAGTGTGATATCGTATCGTATAGGTGTGGTTTACGTCCCGTATTGACCTCGTATAAGCCTATAAGTGAGATACCATGTCGTATAGGTGTAGTATAGGTCACGTATTGACGTCGTATAAGCCTATAAGTGTGATATCGTATCGTATAGGTGTAGTATAGGTCACGTATTGACCTCGTATAAGCCTATAAGTGTGATATCGTATCGTATAACGTAGTATAGGTCACGTATTGACCTCGTATAAGCCTATAAGTGTGATATCGTATCGTATAGCGTCGTATAGGTCACGTATTGACCTCGTATAAGCCTATAAGTGTGATATCGTATCGTATAGGGGTAGTATAGGTCACGTATTGACCTCGTATAAGCCTATAAGTGTGATATCGTATCGTATAACGTAGTATAGGTCAAGTATTGACCTCGTATAAGCCTATAAGTGTGATATCGTATCGTATAGCGTCGTATAGGTCACGTATTGACCTCGTATAAGCCTATAAGTGTGATATCGTATCGTATAGGGGTAGTATAGGTCACGTATTGACCTCGTATAAGCCTATAAGTGTGATATCGTATCGTATAACGTAGTATAGGTCAAGTATTGACCTCGTATAAGCCTATAAGTGTGATATCGTATCGTATAGCGTCGTATAGGTCACGTATTGACCTCGTATAAGCCTATAAGTGTGATATCGTATCGTATAGGTGTGGTTTAGGTCACGTATTAACCTCGTATAAGCCTATAAGTGTGATATCGTATCGTATAGGTGTGGTTTAGGTCCCGTCTAATCCTATATGCATATACAAGACCTATAGGAAACCTATACGAGACTTATACTACACTATACGATACGATACGATACTATACTATACAATAACACCCGTATAGGCCTCTATACGAGACTTATATACTATACACTATACGATACGATTTGATGCAATACGATACGATACGATACGATGCAATACGATAAGATAATTTAATTTAAACGATAACAATATAATATATTTGTATTATTTACGAATAATACTGTTTTTTTATAAATAATTTTCTTTTTTTTTATAAATAAACAAAGGAATACGATAATTTAATTTAAACGATAACAAAACAATATATTTGTATTATTTACCAATAATATTGTTTTTTTATAAATAATTTTTTTTAATTTTTATAATTCATAATATTTATATTATTTTTTATTTTTATAATTTATATTTGTATTATTTACCAATAATATTGTTTTTTATAAATAATTTTCTTTTTTTTTTATAAATAAACAAAGGAATACACAATAAAAAAAATACAAAAATGGAGCTTTATATACGCTCCTTAGAGGTCCCTATGCAGCGTATGAGACCAAAATGACACAACTACCCTTGTATTTGGCTTCGTATAGCCTCAACACAAGGGTATAAAAGACATTTTCAGACCTTTATATACGCTGCTTAGAGGTCAATACGCAGCGTATTTAAACTTTGTGAAAAAATGATCCCTCAAAGCTACCAAAATGACCAAAAAAAATCTAATGGTTTATATACGTTGCGTATAGACCTATACGCAGCGTATATGACCCTTGTTTTCTGTGCAATGATTGGTTATCAGGCACTGAGATCCATGGTTTATCTACGCAGCGTATTGGTCAATACGCAGCGTAGAGTGTTAACCCTATACGCTGCGTATTGACCAATACGCTGCGTAGATAAACCCTAATTTTGCTAGGGTTTGGTGTGCCAATAGGCACACCCAATTAATAGTTCGGACGAGTTAAAATTGTTATATTTTTAACCGAACGGACGATTTTGTGATTAGGGTGTTGTACCGGAAAGTTATATATTTTGCAAGATGTGTTTCCACATTAGTGTTGCCATTGCCGATTACAACTTTTAGCCTATCTTTCACATGTAAACCCACCTTAATGAGATACCCTTCCATTGACCGAATATATTTCCAATAACCCGATACGTTCTTGTCTAAGGGAAATAAAGATTCACCCCGATGTGCCCCATGAATAGCGGATATGAATTTAGTCCAAAATTGGTTCAGGTTTTTTTCTAAGCCTCCACCACCATATAGTGATCATGGGGACATTAAATTCCCCCAACCATCCTAACCTGAGACCTCCCATGCTTTTCGGCTTAGTCACCTTCTCCCACCTTACCCATTTAATCTTACTCCTTAGCTACCTTTTATCCCAAATGAATGACCACATAAGTCCCTCAAGAGTATTTAAAACTGATTTCTGAGCTTTAAACACACAAAGGTAGTTGGACGAAGGACTCCCCAAGATAGCTTTTGCTAGAGTCACCCTTCCGACAAAGAAAAGGGTCTTCGCCTTCCACACAAATAGTTTTTTTTTCTAAAATATTTAATAAACGGCTCCCAAAATTTTACTCGTTTTAAATTTACACCAATGGGAAGGCCAATATAGGTAAATGAAAATTCCCCCACACAACAGTTAAGAACCTTTGCAAGCCGAACAATTTCCACATCATCAACCCCAACACCATACATGTGACACCCGGTTCACAAGTGAAAACATCTAAAAAGATGAGATAAACTTACCGCATTTTGGTCAGACCATTCGTCTAGAAAGATGACATCGCCTGCGTAGAAAAGGTGGCTCAAGATAAGGCCATCATTTGGAAGATTCACTCCTCTAGATAATCCTTTCTTCGACACTCTTTTCAAAAACATCACAATAACCTCCATGAGGAGAATGAACAAAGAAGGCGACAACGGATCTCCTTGCCTCAACCCCCTTTAGAACCAAAATTCCCCTATACGCGCTCCCATTAATGAGAACTGAGCACTTTCCAGATTCGAGGCATCCCCACATCTACTTCCGCCAACGATCAATAAAACCTATGAACTCCAAAACCCCCCAACAAGAACTTCCAATTAAGAGTATCATAAGCTTTCTCGAAATCTACTTTAAAAAGCATCACTTTTTTTTGCAATATTTAGCCCACGAGACAACTTCACTCACTACCTTCCATCCAAGATGTTCCTACCTCCTACAAATGCCGATTCGGTCGAGGAAATAAGACAATGAATCATTGGATTCAACTAATTGTGAACAATTTTGCAATAATCTTGTACAAAGACTCGATAAGGAGATAGGTCTAGAGCCCAATATTGTTTGCGGGTTGGCAACGTTAATATTATAAAGAAACTCTGTTAGTTCAGTTAAATTTATATATACAAGGGAAGCATTAACGGATTTGAATTTGTTCATTATAAAAAGCTATAAGTTAAAGGGTTGTTTTTGTAATTAGTAGAAACTATATAACAAAGTAAATAAACTAACTAGGTTAGTAAACCTAGTCAACAAAAGTTAGCGATTCCTTTAAGAAGTTAATTAACAAGGTTAGTTTGTTAGTTAACTTTATAATAGAAACACACTAACTGAATTATTGTAATAAGATAATCAGGTTAACTATGTTGATGAAACTAGAGGGGCTTAGTTATCAAATATTAAAGTTGTTTGAAAGTTGTTAAGAGGAGTTAGAAAAAAACGTATATATATGCGTGGGAGTAATGCATACTCACGGTTTTGCAAGCTTTCCGATTTAATCCGTGAGTTTGACGAGCGTTGAGAGTTGGACCACTGATGTTACCCTACGATGGGGAAACAAAGGTGTAACAACCCTCGATAAAACCAACACCCTCATAATATTTCCGACACCCCAGTATATTTTAAAATGTCCCCTTATGTTTTTACATACACCCCGTATGTGAAAACCTAGCCCGAAATACGTTGCAGTATTTAAAATAAAATATAAAATCTGAATTTTAAGCTGAGGCGGGCCGCATAGACCCACCCCAAGCTTTTACGCGGGCGGTATCAAGGCTGAAACTTGATTCCGGTGAAATCTTAAGTTAAGGCGGGCCGCGTAAGCTCAACTTAACTCTTACGCGGGCCGTGTGAAATCATCAAACGCAGAGACACCCTGAGTCGACACGTGTCGACATCGTGGCGGACCTACATGCTGACCCAGCTAAGCTATACGGTTGACCAGGGTTGACGCGGGCCGCGTAACCCTTGTCTGTTCTTTACGCGGGCCGCGTGGGAATCAGATTTCAGCACTATATAAGCAGGAAACGGGTTTTCGTTTTTCGTCGCTCATTTCTTTCATTCTAAATCACAATTTCTGTGGTAGAGTTATAATACACGGGTATTATACCCCTAATTAGTGAGGTTCTGCTCCATTGTAAGTATTATAACCCCAGTTTCGTAATAGATACGCTGCCCGATTGATTTAGGGTTCCGTAACAACTGTCGTGGTTCTACCCGACGTAGTTGTTGGAATGCCGTCTCGGGGAGGGTATCATTAATATTTTCAAAGGGTTATGGTACTAACCAATGTACATTTGTATAAATTATATATTATATCCAGGAAACCCTTACGCGAAGTCTAAGATAGCAATGTGAGTTTATCCTCTTTTTGTTAACCTTTTTGGAATGTTTTACAAAACCTTAATTATTTTACAATGTGATTAAGCGGTGATTGAGTCTTTGTAGTTCTTCAATTACTGCCGGTATGTTAGGGTTTTGTATACAAAATATACTACTGCGTGTAGTAAGTCGGGGACGACAGTACGTTACCATTGGACGACGAGTTAGCCAATGTGTAATATGACCCACAAGTCAGGATTGACAGTACTGAATGAGTAATTGTGTAGAAATAAACAATGTGATCGCTCTCAATACTGTTTTAATTGATAAAATGTTTCTTGATTAAACTGGGATTCACTCACCAGTATTTCCGACTGACAAATGTTTTTAAAACACGTTTCAGGTAACACAATGTGACAGCCAATTAGTAAAAAGCCAGCTGGAGAGCACTGAAGGCTTGGAAAAAATGTGGCTATAAAAGTTACCTAATAAACGATGTTTTAAATTCAATAAATTAAGGTTTATCCCTATAAATGTATTGTAATAAGAAACTTGGGTTTTGCCCATGTGATTATTAATATCAAATATGGTGGTTTTACTCTGATAAACATTTCCTAACTACGGTCTTGATGTAAATTTCCGCTGCCAAATTAACCAACCTGATACCACCGAAAAGCTGAGTTCGCGTCCGCCCGTTCCCGGGACAGATAAGGGATCGGGGGTTGCGACAAAAGGTGGTATCAGAGTCTAGCCACTGGTCTAAGCCAAAGAAGTGTTCTGCTGACACTTAAATTCTAAATTTTATGTTACGAAATAAATTATGAAAATACGTGCATAACTGTATTTAATTGTTATGTGTTATTTGACTATCTGTTAGTTTACAGTATGAGTGATCAAGGACCCTCAGACATGAGTCGTCAGTTGTCTGATTCACCTAGAAGTGAAGGTACCTCATCACAGCCTGCCCTTTCTGGGTATTCTGCTGATCAGGAAGAAGGAGTGTTTGCTTTTAAAGCTCAGTCAAAAGAGCCATTCCCTCATAAGAAACGAGGATGGTTCAGTAAGGAAGCCTTTGCTCGTAGGAAAAGAATGCGAAAGTTGCAACAGCAAAGAGTTTTAGCAGCTACTAAGCGAAAAACAGATGCCCATACACAGGATATGCTGAATAGAAGCTTAGCCAATTTCCATATCCTAGCTACAACTGCTGCTGACCCGAGTCTGGAACAATTAGTAGCCCCACAACCACAAATCCCAGAACAACCCATGGAGATAGAAAACCCGGAAAACCAAGTGGAGATGCATGACTTCAACCCAGAAGAAATCCCTAGGGTACCTGCACCAAACCCCCTAGACCCAAATTACGACCCCTTGTGGGACGACAATAGGGACTTTGTGCAACGTTACCCGATACATGAGGACACACCCATACAAAACATAGGAGCCTATCCAGGTATGGACCCTTTAGATCCCTATTACCATGATGAATATATTAGGGAGATCTTAGAAGATCCTTACCGATTTCAGGCACTTTCACCCCCATATCAGGAAACCGCACCCCAGATTCCAAACCCAGTCCTAGAACCTGCACCCCCAATGAGTGCAGAAAATGTCCAAGAACTTAGGACTTTTGGTGAGGAAATTTTAGAAAGCAGTGAGAGAATGCGTCAGGTGGGAGAACGTCTCGTATGGAAATACGATGAACGCAATATGGATTTTTGGATTAATCCATATCCGAGATATGATAGAAGGAAACGATAATAGTAATAATAATATAATATAATAAAATAAAATATGTGTGTACGGATGCATATTACTATTAGTGTGATTCTATTTCTGTTGGTATTGTAATTTTTATTTCAGTACTAGAGTGTAATAGATGCATAATAGTATATGGAAATAGAGTAAAAGTAGCAATGATCTACGTTTTTGGCTAGATTGCGTATCATATGATTAACTATATTAAATATTATCTTGTGATATTAATATGGGAAAAATATTTAAAATTCAGATGGCCGATGAAGGAAATCAAGGAAATCTGAATAATGATAACCAGAGTAACATTAACGTGGTTAATGAGAATCCAAGTATCAATAACAATGGAAATCAAATGGATAATAGTGCTGTTCAACATGTAGTGGCACAAGGAATCATAGATGCAATGCCATTTATTATTCAAACTATTCAAGAAGCGAATAATAAAAGTAAGCATAGCAGTAAGCGACCCATTGAACCGGAAAACAGTGTGAACAATGGACCCGTACTTCAAATGCCTATTCCCAAAAGAAGAAGAACCATGTCTTACGGTTGTTCTTATAAAGAATTCTGGTCTTGTAAACCAATGGAATTCTCGGGCAACGAAGGGGCCATTGCAACTCTACGCTGGATAGAGAAGACTGAGGCAGTCTTAAGAATAAGCAAGTGTGCTGAAGAAGATAAGATATTGTTTGCTTCTAATCTGTTTAAGAATTCAGCGCTAGAATGGTGGAACACTATCCTCCAATCAAGAGGAAGTGATAAAACCTACAATATGGAATGGGAAGAATTTAAGATGTAACACCCATTCTTATAATTTAAGGTTTAACGTATTATTTACGAAAAACAGTCATGTAATTAAGATTACATATGCATTGGAAATTACGGGTTTATTAAAACTTTTTACAATTTAAAAAGTATACAACATATCATGTGTACGTTCGTCGTTTAACATAATAACGATACATAGTGCGGAAGCTTATTCTTGGTCGTGTTCGGTTCTTCAATGAGCTTGATCTTCATCCGGGACATTCCCAACATTACCTAAAGTCAAAACCACTTAAAATGTTAGTTTTGACATTGATATATCGCGTATAAATGAGTTCTAGCATCGATTCAAAAAGATTAAAATAAAATTTCAAAACTGATCCTGTCGCGTGTCGCGGCAGGATCCATCCGTTTTGTCGCATGGCGCGGGAGCCCCCGCGTGTCGCGCCATCTTCTATGTCTTCCTCCGCGTGGCGCGGAAGAACACGATTTCCAGCAAGTGCAGGTTTAAATCCTGCATTTCTGCCCAGCTACGAAAATTATCAAAATTCTAACTTTAAAAGGGCATAACTTTTTACTCGCTAGTCCGTTTTAACCGATTCTTTTTCCTACGCGTCCGTAATTTAATTCTCCATCTTATGGAGTTAAAATCCGACATCCGGATTAACATAATTTCAGACTTTTAAGTCTTCGGCTTACTACCCTTTTTACCGAATATTGACCCGTTTCATGATTTTATCACATCAACATGTTTATTTGACCTTTAACTCTTGAAATTCATTATTTCAATATCTCCTATCATATAAATCTCAAATCGCGGGTTTCTTACATGATAAACCCCGTTTACGCTTAAATGCTTGTTTTGACCCGTTAAGGGTATTTAAGCACTTTCGAGCCTGAAATCGTTTTCATTTGTATCTAACTTTATATTTCCACATTTCTTACCAAGTAGTCTTCCACCACAACTATATTTGTGGTGGATTTAATATGGAGATACATATATTCCGAGTTTTATCCCTCGGACTATCATTTTACGGCAAAGACCCATATTGAGTCATTTGACCCAAGATTTACCCTTTTCATTCTTTATACTTATTCAAAGTATTTGCTTGATCATATAACTTGTTTTTAAATGACTCTTAAGGTTCATTTACTCGATTTTGCTTACGAGGGCGTTTTGGTTATCTTAAACCCTTTCTTTACAACAAAGGATTTTTCATGTCGTAATTGACCAAAATTCCACTTCTTAAACTAGGATCTTGTTTAAATAGCCATCATGTTTTTAAAACACAATGACAATAACTTCAATCATTCGGTTTACTTAAAAGATCACCCAATGTTCATTTTAACTTGTTTAGCCCTCATTGAACTTCAAGTTCTAATGATGATTTGACCAATTATACATACCTGGATCGAATCAATATATTGACCCGTTTTGATACCTTGCCTTAGTAGCCGCTAAGTAATAGCGATGACAACATTCAATCGATATTTATTCCTGTAATCATACAACTAGGGTTTGTTTCTAAGCATGAATTTCATCCTAGTTTCACCCAAACATAAATCATTCAAGCTTGAATTTCGATTTTCACAAGTTCATCAAAAATCTCAACTTCATAAACATCAAAAATTTGGCATACCTTAAGATCCCCACGACTAGGTGATCGTTTCTATGTATTCATGCATCGATTTTGACCTTGAATCAGGCTTCAATTTGATGTTTTGTTGAGTTCTAGGGTTTGAGCTCTTGGGAGCACCCTCCTGGTCGAACTCCCCCACACGCACACACACACCTTAGGTGTGTGTTATGTTATTTTTTTTTTGTTTATAAAACCCTTTTTCAAGTTATCCAACTTCGGTCCCTCACGTTTTGGTTTGTTATTAAGTAGGCTACACCCCACTTATTTCTAGTAAAATTCCCTCTTATTAACTAGGTTAATTATCCCTAGTTAACTTAATGGGTTCGGGAAGTCATAACCCGTTTTATTTTAAGTCCCGTTAACTCGGGCTTCTTATAACTTTGTTTTTCTCAAGCATTTATTAAATTTTATAACTAATATTAGGATTGTTTGTCTAAGTCCTAATATTCACCGGGTAATTTTACCACTAACTCTATTTTACCCGTTCATTATTATTAACGTGGTTTAATTACCAAACCCGTTTTCGGGGTGTTACAAGTCTACCCCACTTAAAGAGGTTTCGTCCTCGAAACCTTTTCTTACATAATTCATTGAGTTTAAACTCGATGTATTTGAGCCGAGAAATCTTTTAAACATTACTTATACTTTTATCCATTTGTTAGTATTACCAGAAAAGTATGGTAACATCTTTTTGGTTGTTATTTGTCTACGTATCTCATACGACATAGTGCAACTCGGAATAACGTAATCTCGTTATTTCCACTAGTTTAGTTACTTAGCGATATTCATCACTTTCATATACTATCGAATTCTTTATGGATCCGTTACTTTGACCCGTTTAAAAGGTCTTTAGTGAAATCTTTCACTTTTAGCAACAATTTCTTTTGTTTTCAAATTCATTTATTCGGTTCAGTTATACCGAATCCACCGCTTACAAGCAACCAACTTACTTAAATGACCTTAACCGGTCTCACTAACTAGACTTATTAGTCCAGTTGCTTTTTACCGCTCGCTTGGTGATAATGTGATTCCACTTCACATTGCATTTCTTGACCGTGATCGTGTCACGTTATGTTTAATTTATATCAACCTTTCATTTTCGAAAATACCACTTTTTCGAATATATCGTCTTGCACCTATCGATGTTAAGACCCATACTTTTTGATATTTGTTATTTCCAAATTCGTCTTATAGTATTCATATTTGTTAAAACGTTGTTTCTTACTAAAACTAAATTTTAGTTTAACGTTTTTCCTTTTAACTATGTCAATTACTCATATTAAGGAAATTGACAACCCATAATTTATTCTTTTCCGTTCTCATTTTACGCGGGGAATCATAACTAGTTCCCTTGCTTTACACTATTGACCCGTAGGTTCTTTCACTTAGCCTCATAGGCTATTTCTTTAAATTTTTCACCTTTTTAAGGTGAGACATTAACAACTCGTTTCCTTCTCTTTATGACTCGAGGGTCATTTTGGTCCCGTAGACCTTAACACTGTGTTTAATCCCGTAGGTTATGATGATCCCGTAGATCATCTTTTATTCTTGTCTATATTCAAATGTATATATACATATATAGCTTCAAGGCATCTCTTATTATGTTTGGAATCGTTTATTTTCGCTCTTGAACTTCAATTGACCTTGACCGTAGTCTAAGGCTTCCTTTGTTTACTTCCGGACTAATCCTCTGACTTTATGACTTCTGACGTTATTTACGCGTCAGTTTGTTCTACGCTTACCGTTTCCCGGTTCATACTTATACTTCTATACAACCCATTACCCGGGTTCTTTTATCTTAACGTTCTTAACGCCCATAACCCTTTACATAGGTTAGTTACCATCTCACACTTTTACTTATTCAGTCCGCGCCTACTTACATTAGCAAGCGTCATCATTTATTTAATTCATTTGACTTGTTCGTGTGAAATTTCATCACTGGTGAACGTCAAATTTCATTCTTTATTCGACCCGTTCGACTTTTAACTAGTCGAACGTAATTAATTTTTTTTTATCAAAATTTATGTTTGCGAAAATTCTTGTCATCTTTTAGTCATGACTCATATTCCGAGTCTTTTGACTTTCTATTTCGCGTTCCCACCTCTTGGTTTATGCATACTTTCAAAATCCTACCCATCTATCGGGTATCTTACCGAAGTCACTATCAAAGTAACCGTCCAGGTATGTATTAAGACTTCGTTTTAATTTATTTGATCGTATTAGCGAATCCCATCGCTTTTATTTTTATATTCCTGCCTTGTCCTCAAGTTTGAAGTTTTACAAAAACGGCTCGTTAAGAGGCACATTTGCATTTTCCGGGTTCGAGTGCAAGTACACTCCCTCCCAAAGCATATCCTAATCATTTTACATGTTTGCGTTCTCTGGGTTCGAGTGTAAGTACACCCCCTCCCAGTGCATATCTAAATCGTTTTACATGTTTCTTTGTCCCTTCTCTCGGGCTCATTATCCTAATGTAATACGCTTCCGTCACCCGGCTGTGCGTTTACATTATTACCAAATATTTTACTCATTTGATTCACTTGGGTACTTTTTAATTTGTCCCACTCACCCCGTCCCTACTACATCGGATGTAAGTATATCCATCATAAAAAGTTCATGACATCATGTGTTCACTACTTACTTGGCCAGAGTAAGCGGTCAACACATGACACGCATGACCTTTTCATAATTTCCGCACTACACCCCATGAAAGTGACGCCTCTAATCTTTCTATATTCTTGACTTTCATTGGCAACCATTTATTCAGTTACTATTTAACAATTATTAGATTTACATGTTTCATTCATAAAACCCTTTTTCAAGTTATCCAACTTCGGTCCCTCACGTTTTGGTTTGTTATTAAGTAAGCTACAACCCACTTATTTCTAGTAAAATTCCCTCTTATTAACTAGGTTAATTATCCCTAGTTAACTTAATGGGTTCGGGAAGTCATAACCCGTTTTATTTTAAGTCCCGTTAACTCGGGCTTCTTATAACTTTGTTTTTCTCAAGCATTTATTAAATTTTATAACTAATATTAGGATTGTTTGTCTAAGTCCTAATATTCACCGGGTAATTTTACCACTAACTCTATTTTACCCGTTCATTATTATTAACGTGGTTTAATTACCAAACCCGTTTTCGGGGTGTTACATAAGAACAAGGTAGAAAGGAAATTCTGCCCACCCAATGAAAAGGAACAGATAGCAAACAAATTCCTAAACCTTAGGATGACTGGTGTGGATAGTAAGGGATACACTAAAATATTCTTCGAATATGCTAGAATAGTGCCAACTCTTGCTTCACCAGAACCAGTGTTAATCTCCCGTTATATTTGGGGATTAATTGGAGAGATAAGACATGTAGTCAAGGCAGCTAGACCTCAAACCATAGAAGAAGCTGTAGAACTAGCAAATACCTTGACAGATGAATTAGTCCGTACCCGAGAAGAGGATCAAAGAAGGAACCTAACCCAGAAGCTCACACAAGAATTTCGTTCTGGAAATTCTAATCGTGGGAGAAATATAGGTTCTACCTCTGCACCTTACTGTAAGAATTGCAAAAGAAAGCATTCAGGAAGATGTTCCATATACTGTAACTTTTGCAAAATATCGGGACACAAGGAAGAAAACTGCAGGAAGAAAGGTAACAATAGGATATGTTACAACTGCGGAGAACAAGGTCATATCAAGTTTAATTGTCCGAAATTAGCTCCAGCTACAAACAACAAGAATACTCTAAATGCTAGAGCATTTGTTCTAACTGCAGATGAAGCCAAAATGATTCCAGATGTCATAGCTGGTACGTTTTTAGTTAATGATATTTTTGCTAAAGTATTATTTGACTCTGGTGCAAACCAAAGTTTTATTAATACATCATTTTGCAAATTTCTAAATCAATCATTAACTAAACTACCACAAGAATGCTTAGTAGAGACAGCTAATGGAGAAACTGTTAGGATTTCTGAAATCTTGCAGGGAGCAAGTATAGAAATTTTAAATCAGAAATTTATTGTAAATCTTTATCCCATGAATCTGGCAGGATTTGATATTGTTTTAGGAATGGATTGGTTAATAGCCAATAAAGCCAGTATTTTATGTGATCAAAAGTCAATTCAAGTAAATTCACCAAAAGGTAAAACGATCACAATAAAAGGAGATAAACCATCTAGATCCACAAAATTTATCTCTGTGATGAAAACTGCAAGTTACATAAGGAAAGGTTCTATAGTGTATTTGATTTCCATAATCACTAACACTAAAGGAAATGATTTAAAAGATATTCCAGTAGTATCTCAGTTTTCAGATGTATTTCCCGAAGAATTGCCAGGGCAACCTCCGAATAGAGAAGTTGAATTCAGAATCCATTTAATACCAGGAACGACACCAATTGCCAAAGCACCTTACCGTTTAGCACCCGCTGAAATGCAGGAAATGAAGAAACAATTAGATGAATTGTTAGAAAAAGGATTTATACAGCCAAGTTCGTTACCATGGGGAGCGCCGATACTGTTTGTTAAAAAGAAGGACGGATCAATGTGTATGTGCATTGACTACCGTGAATTAAACAAAGTCACGATTAAGAATCGATACCCATTACCGAGAATCGATGATCTGTTTGATCAACTACAAGGAGCTCGATTTTTCTCTAAAATCGATTTAAGGTCAGGATATCATCAATTAAAGGTACAGGAAGAGGACATTCCTAAGACCGCATTCAGAACGAGGTATGGCCATTATGAATTTACTGTCATGCCATTCGGTTTAACCAATGCCCCAGCTGCATTTATGGACATGATGAACCGAATATGTAAGCCATATTTGGATAAATTCATAATTGTCTTCATAGATGATATTCTCATTTACTCTAAGAATAAAGAAGACCATGCAAAGCATTTGCACGCACTTTTAAGTTTATTAAGAAAAGAAAAGCTTTATGCAAAATTTTCTAAGTGCGAATTTTGGTTAGAACAGGTACAGTTCCTTGGACATTTAGTCAATCATGAAGGAATTCATGTGGATCCCACAAAGATCGAGGCGATTACTAAATGGAAAACCCCTGAGTCACCAACCGAGGTTAGAAGTTTCTTAGGATTGGCCGGTTATTATAGAAGATTTATTCAAGATTTTTCTAGAATAGCCATTCCTTTAACCAAGCTAACCTGTAAATCTGTTAAGTTTGAATGGGGATCAAAACAGGAAGAAGCTTTTAGAATTCTTAACCAAAGATTAACCCATACACCCATATTAGCATTACCAGAATGAGCTGAAGATTTTGTAGTCTACTGTGATGCTTCCAAATTAGGTTATGGATGTGTATTGATGCAACACCAAAAGGTTATAGCTTACGCATCTAGACAACTTAAGAATCATGAAGAGAATTATTCAACTCATGATTTAGAGTTAGGAGCTATAATTTTTGCTCTTAAGATTTGGAGACATTACCTTTATGGTAGTAAGTTTACCATATTCACTGATCATAAGAGTTTAAGGTATATTTTTAAGCAAAAAGAGTTGAATATGAGACAAAGACGCTGGATGGAGATGCTTAGTGACTATGAATGTGATATCCAGTATCATGAAGGAAAAGCAAATGTAGTAGCAGATGCTTTAAGTCGAAAGTATCATGAAAAGCCAAAAAGGGTACGTTCTCTTAAATTAAATCTGCAAGTAGATTTAAATGATCAAATAAGAGAAGCACAAGAATCAGTAATCAAGGAAGATACTGAAAAGTTAAAAGGTATGCTAAAAGAATTAGAACAAGGAACAGATGGAATTTGGAGATTCCATAAAAAGAGAATTGTAACACCCCGAAAACGGGTTTGGTAATTAAACCACGTTAATAATAATGAACGGGTAAAATAGAGTTAGTGGTAAAATTTACCCGGTGAATATTAGGACTTAGACAAACAATCTTAATATTAGTTATAAAATTTAATAAATGCTTGAGAAAAACAAAGTTATAAGAAGCCCGAGTTAACGGGACTTAAAATAAAACGGGTTATGACTTCCCGAACCCATTAAGTTAACTAGGGATAATTAACCTAGTTAATAAGAGGGAATTTTACTAGAAATAAGTGGGTTGTAGCCTACTTAATAACAAACCAAAACGTGAGGGACCGAAGTTGGATAACTTGAAAAAGGGTTTTATAAACAAAAAAAAATAACATAACACACACCTAAGGTGTGTGTGTGTGCGTCTGGGGGAGTTCGACCAGGAGGGTGCTCCCAAGAGCTCAAACCCTAGAACTCAACAAAACATCAAATTGAAGCCTGATTCAAGGTCAAAATCAATGCATGAATACATAGAAACGATCACCTAGTCGTGGGGATCGTAAGGTATGTCAAATTTTTGATGTTTATGAAGTTGAGATTTTTGATGAACTTGTGAAAATCGAAATTCAAGCTTGAATGATTTATGTTTGGGTGAAACTAGGATGAAATTCATGCTTAGAAACAAACCCTAGTTGAAAACTTGATGAATTAGTACTAAAACTAGGAATTTGATAATTACCCTCTTATGTGCTAAGTGGGTTTTGATTGTGTAGTGAAGATGATGATATGTTTATGCTAGAAATCATCATAGTTGATAGTTGATGCAAGATACTTGAACAATTTCCAAGTTTGAGTGTTGATCATACATGACTTGAAAATGGGGTTTTTGATGATTTAATGAAATAGATGTGGTATTGGTGTTTATAAACACCATACTAACTTGTATGAATGAACTACTTGAACAAAATGGGGAATTGTTAATTGTTCATACTTGATTTGAAGTGGGTCTTGATACAAGAATTAAACTCATGATTTATGATTTAGTTCAATAAGAAAAGTAGTCAAAGATTCATAAGGTGTGAAAGTCAAGATTTAGAATGACTAATCTAACAATCTTATGAATTATGATGATAGTTTGACGCTTAACGAGCTAGGTGGAAGCTTGATGAGTGAGCGGGTCAAACGAATCAAGTGAGAAGAAAGGCGTATTCGGGATGCGAGGTAAGTTAAAACTTACACCTTTTATTTAATATCTATTGGCTTTATAGATTTTGAATAATCAAAAGTCACATTCGACTTATGATGTTTCGACCCGACGTGCGAGGTTCGGAACAAAAGACAATAATGATAAACCATGTTAAATGGTTAAAAAGAGCTAATAAGGTCATTTAGTTATGTAATGACTAATAAATAACGAGTTTTGAATAATTTACCTTATGAAGTAAATCAATACATTTAATAAGGGTAAAACGGCAATGTGGTCACTCGTTGACGATAACCGCTAGTTTTGAAGGACACTTTATGGCATAAGATATAAATGGGTCAAAATAATCAAGAAATAGATTTATAAGTAAATCGACCGTACGGTGTAAACCGGTACAAGTTATGTAGACGAGATGATAATAAATCCATCTCGCAAAAGTAAATGGTCATATAGACCAAACGGGTCAAAAGGTGAAAATATCACCCTTTGACAATATCGGCTAATGTTTTGTCGAGTTGTATGATTACAGGAATAAATATCGATTGAATGTTGTCATCGCTATTACTTAGCGGCTTCTAAGGCAAGGTATCAAAACGGGTCAATATATTGATTCGAGCCAGGTATGTATAATTGGTCAAATCATCATTAGAACTTGAAGTTCAATGAGGGCTAAACAAGTTAAAATGAACATTGGGTTATCTTTTAAGTAAACCGAATGATTTAAGTTATTGTCATTGTGTTTTAAAAACATGATGGCTATTTAAACAAGATCCTAGTTTAAGAAGTGGAATTTTGGTAAATTACGACATGAAAAGTTCTTTGTTGTAAAGAAAGGGTTTAAGATGACCAAAACGCCCTCGTAAACAAAATCGAGTAAATGAACCTTAAGAGTCGTTTAAAAACAAGTTATATGATCAAGCAAATACTTTGAATAAGTATAAAGAATGAAAAAGGTAAATCTTGGGTCAAATGACTCAATATGGGTCTTTGCCGTAAAATGATAGTCCGAGGGATAAAACTCGGAATATATGTATCTCCATAATTAAATCCACCACAAATATAGTTGTGGTGGAAGACTACTTGGTAAGAAATGTGGAAATATAAAAATAGATACAAATGAAAACGATTTTAGGCTCGAAAGTGCTTAAATACCCTTAACGGGTCAAAACAAGCATTTAAGCGTAAACGGGGTTTTATCATGTAAGAAACCCGCGATTTGAGATTTATATGATAGGAGATATTGAAATAATGAATTTCAAGAGTTAAAGGTCAAATAAACATGTTGATGTGATAAAATCATGAAACGGGTCAATATTTGGTAAAAAGGGTAGTAAGCCGAAGACTTAAAAGTCTGAAATTATGTTAATCCGGATGTCGGATTTTAACTCCATAAGATGGAGAATTAAATTACGGACGCGTAGGAAAAAGAATCGGTTAAAACGGACTAGCGAGTAAAAAGTTATGCCCTTTTAAAGTTAGAATTTTGATAATTTTCGTAGCTGGGCAGAAATGCAGGATTTAAACCTGCACTTGCTGGAAATCGTGTTCTTCCGCACCACGCGGAGGAAGACATAGAAGATGGCGCGACACGCGGGGGCTCCCGCGCCACGCGACAAAACGGATGGATCCTGCCGCGACACGCGACAGGATCAGTTTTGAAATTTTATTTTAATCTTTTTGAATCGATGCTAGAACTCGTTTATACGCGATATATCAATGTCAAAACTAACATTTTAAGTGGTTTTGACTTTAGGTAATGTTGGGAATGTCCCGGATGAAGATCAAGCTCATTGAAGGACCGAACACGACCAAGAATAAGCTTCCGCACTATGTATCGTTATTATGTTAAACGACGAACGTACACATGATATGTTGTATACTTTTTAAATTGTAAAAAGTTTTAATAAACCCGTAATTTCCAATGCATATGTAATCTTAATTACATGACTGTTTTTCGTAAACAAGAAGTGCATACTCATCAAGGACCTAAATCACTTAACGATCGCAAATAAGTAATGGCAAGAAAGCCTGTTAGGGCAAGCATTATCAGGTGCACACTTTTAAATTTAATTGAACAAGTAGTAATATGCAACAAACACGTAAGTAATGACGGTTGCATACATATATGATAGAACTTGGAAAACCTGATTTCCAAGAGAAATTTAATAGAAAATATGTTATTCACGATGATGAATAACAAATGAATAACAAGATTTGTTTATATGGAAACTTGGATTGGGGTAATTATCCAAGTGGAAAACTCTCAATTTAATTCTATTGAGAAAAGTAGCAATCACATTAACAAATGTGATTATATATTAGTTTGATAAAAAGGAAAAACATTGTATATGTTCATGAATGAAACATGTAAATCTAATAATTGTTAAATAGTAACTGAATAAATGGTTGCCAATGAAAGTCAAGAATATAGAAAGATTAGAGGCGTCACTTTCATGGGGTGTAGTGCGGAAATTATGAAAAGGTCATGTGTGTCATGTGTTGACCGCTTACTCTGGCCAAGTAAGTAGTGAACACATGATGTCATGAACTTTTTATGATGGATATACTTACATCCGATGTAGTAGGGACGGGGTGAGTGGGACAAATTAAAAAGTACCCAAGTGAATCAAATGAGTAAAATATTTGGTAATAATGTAAACGCACAGCCGGGTGACGGAAGCGTATTACATTAGGATAATGAGCCCGAGAGAAGGGACAAAGAAACATGTAAAACGATTTAGATATGCACTGGGAGGGGGTGTACTTACACTCAAACCCAGAGAATGCAAACTTGTAAAACGATTAGGATATGCACTGGGAGGGGGTGTACTTACACTCGAACCCGGAGAACGCAAACATGTAAAATGATTAGGATATGCTTTGGGAGGGAGTGTACTTGCACTCGAACCCGGAAAATGCAAATGTGCCTCTTAACGAGCCGTTTTTGTAAAACGTCAAGCTTGAGGACAAGGCCGGAATATAAAAATAAAAGCGATGGGATTCGCTAATATGATCAAATAAATTAAAACGAAGTCTTAATACATACCGGGACGGTTACTTTGATAGTGACTTCGGTAAGATACCAGATAGATGGGTAGGATTTTGAAAGTATGCATAAACCAAGAGGTGGGAACGCGAAATAGAAAGTCAAAAGACTCGGAATATGAGTCATGACTAAAAGATGACAAGAATTTTCGCAAACATAAAATTTGATAAAAAAAATAAAAAATTAAAAAATTACGTTCGACTAGTTAAAAGTCGAACGGGTCGAACAAAGAATGAAATTTGACGTTCACCAGTGATGAAATTTCACACGAACAAGTCAAACGAATTAAATAAATGATGACGCTTGCAAATGTAAGTAGGCGCGGACTGAACAAGTAAAAGTGTGAGATGGTAACTAACCTATGTAAAGGGTTATGGGCGTTAAGAACGTTAAGATAAAAGAACCCGGGTAATGGGTTGTATAGAAGTATAAGTATGAACCGGGAAACGGTAAGCGTAGAACAAACTGACGCGTAAATAACGTCAGAAGTCATAAAGTCGGAGGATTAGTCCGGAAGTAAACAAAGGAAGCCTTAGACTACGGTCAAGGTCAATTGAAGTTCAAGAGCGAAAATAAACGATTCCAAACATAATAAGAGATGCCTTGAAGCTATATATGTATATACACATTTGAATATAGACAAGAATAAAAGATGATCTACGGGATCATCATAACCTACGGGATTAAACACAGTGTTAAGGTCTACGGGACCAAAAAGACCCTCGGGTCATAAAGAGAAGGAAACGAGTTGTTAATGTCTCACCTTAAAAAGGTGAAAAATTTAAAGAAATAGCCTATGAGGCTAAGTGAAAGAACCCACGGGTCAATAGTGTAAAGCAAGGGAACTAGTTATGATTCCCCGCGTAAAATGAGAATGGAAAAGAATAAATTATGGGTTGTCAATTTCCTTAATATGAGTAATTGACATAGTTAAAAGGAAAAACGTTAAACTAAAATTTAGTTTTAGTAAGAAACAACGTTTTAACAAATATGAATACTATAAGACGAATTTGGAAATAACAAATATCAAAGAGTATGGGTCTTAACATCGATAGGTGCAAGACGATATATTTGAAAAAGTGGTATTTTCGAAAATGAAAGGTTGATATAAATTAAACATGACGTGACACGATCACGGTCAAGAAATGCAATGTGAAGTGGAATCACATTATCACCAAGCGAGCGGTAAAATGCAACTGGACTAATAAGTCTAGTTAGTGAGACCGGTTAAGGTCATTTAAGTAAGTTGGTTGCTTGTAAGCGGTGGATTCGGTATAACTGAACCGAATAAATGAATTTGAAAACAAAAGAAATTGTTGCTAAAAGTGAAAGATTTCACTAAAGACCTTTTAAACGGGTCAAAGTAATGGATCCATAAAGAATTCGATAGTATATGAAAGTGATGAATATCGCTAAGTAACTAAACTAGTGGAAATAACGAGATTACGTTATTCCGAGTTGCACTATGTCGTATGAGATACGTAGACAAATAACAACCAAAAAGATGTTACCATACTTTTCTGGTAATACTAACAAATGGATAAAAGTATAAGTAATGTTTAAAAGATTTCTCGGCTCAAATACATCGAGTTTAAACTCAATGAATTATGTAAGAAAAGGTTTCGAGGACGAAACCTCTTTAAGGGGGGTAGACTTGTAACACCCCGAAAACGGGTTTGGTAATTAAACCACGTTAATAATAATGAACGGGTAAAATAGAGTTAGTGGTAAAATTTACCTGGTGAATATTAGGACTTAGACAAACAATCTTAATATTAGTTATAAAATTTAATAAATGCTTGAGAAAAACAAAGTTATAAGAAGCCCGAGTTAACGGGACTTAAAATAAAACGGGTTATGACTTCCCGAACCCATTAAGTTAACTAGGGATAATTAACCTAGTTAATAAGAGGGAATTTTACTAGAAATAAGTGGGTTGTAGCGTACTTAATAACAAACCAAAACTTGAGGGACCGAAGTTGGATAACTTGAAAAAGGGTTTTATAAACAAAAAAAAAATAACATAACACACACCTAAGGTGTGTGTGTGCGTGTGGGGGAGTTCGACCAGGAGGGTGCTCCCAAGAGCTCAAACCCTAGAACTCAACAAAACATCAAATTGAAGCCTGATTCAAGGTCAAAATCGATGCATGAATACATAGAAACGATCACCTAGTCGTGGGGATCGTAAGGTATGTCAAATTTTTGATGTTTATGAAGTTGAGATTTTTGATGAACTTGTGAAAATCGAAATTCAAGCTTGAATGATTTATGTTTGGGTGAAACTAGGATGAAATTCATGCTTAGAAACAAACCCTAGTTGAAAACTTGATGAATTAGTACTAAAACTAGGAATTTGATAATTACCTTCTTATGTGCTAAGTGGGTTTTGATTGTGTAGTGAAGATGATGATATGTTTATGCTAGAAATCATCATAGTTGATAGTTGATGCAAGATACTTGAACAATTTCCAAGTTTGAGTGTTGATCATACATGACTTGAAAATGGGTTTTTGGATGATTTAATGAAATTGATGTGGTATTGGTGTTATAAACACCATACTAACTTGTATGAATGAACTACTTGAACAAAATGGGGAATTGTTAAGAGTTCATACTTGATTTGAAGTGGGTCTTGACACAAGAATTAAACTCATGATTTATGATTTAGTTCAATAAGAAAAGTAGTCAAAGATTCATAAGGTGGGAAAGTCAAGATTTAGAATGACTAATCTAACAATCTTATGAATTATGATGATAGTTTGACGCTTAACGAGCTAGGTGGAAGCTTGATGAGTGAGCGGGTCAAACGAATCAAGTGAGAAGAAAGGCGTATTTGGGATGCGAGGTAAGTTAAAACTTACACCTTTTATTTAATATCTATTGGCTTTATAGATTTTGAATAATCAAAAGTCACATTCGACTTATGATGTTTCGACCCGACGTGCGAGGTTCGGAACAAAAGACAATAATGATAAACCATGTTAAATGGTTAAAAAGAGCTAATAAGGTCATTTAGTTATGTAATGACTAATAAATAACGAGTTTTGAATAATTTACCTTATAAAGTAAATCAATACATTTAATAAGGGTAAAACGGCAATGTGGTCACTCGTTGACGATAACCGCTAGTTTTGAAGGACACTTTATGGCGTAAGATATAAATGGATCAAAATAATCAAGAAATAGATTTATAAGTAAATCGACCGTACGGTGTAAACCGGTACAAGTTATGTAGACGAGATGATAATAAATCCACCTCACAAAAGTAAATGGTCATATAGACCAAACGGGTCAAAAGGTGAAAATATCACCCTTTGACAATATCGGCTAATGTTTTGTCGAGTTGTATGATTACAGGAATAAATATCGATTGAATGTTGTCATCGCTATTACTTAGCGGCTACTAAGGCAAGGTATCAAAACGGGTCAATATATTGATTCGAGCCAGGTATGTATAATTGGTCAAATCATCATTAGAACTTGAAGTTCAATGAGGGCTAAACAAGTTAAAATGAACATTGGGTTATCTTTTAAGTAAACCGAATGATTTAAGTTATTGTCATTGTGTTTTAAAAACATGATGGCTATTTAAACAAGATCCTAGTTTAAGAAGTGGAATTTTGGTCAATTACGACATGAAAAGTCCTTTGTTGTAAAGAAAGGGTTTAAGATGACCAAAACGCCCTCGTAAGCAAAATCGAGTAAATGAACCTTAAGAGTCGTTTAAAAACAAGTTATATGATCAAGCAAATACTTTGAATAAGTATAAAGAATGAAAAGGGTAAATCTTGGGTCAAATGACTCAATATGGGTCTTTGCCGTAAAATGATAGTCCGAGGGATAAAATTCGGAATATATGTATCTCCATAATTAAATCCACCACAAATATAGTTGTGGTGGAAGACTACTTGGTAAGAAATGTGGAAATATAAAGTTAGATACAAATGAAAACGATTTTAGGCTCGAAAGTGCTTCAATACCCTTAACGGGTCAAAACAAGCATTTAAGCGTAAACGGGGTTTTATCATGTAAGAAACCCGCGATTTGAGATTTATATGATAGGAGATATTGAAATAATGAATTTCAAGAGTTAAAGGTTAAATAAACATGTTGATGTGATAAAATCATGAAACGGGTCAATATTTGGTAAAAAGGGTAGTAAGCCGAAGACTTAAAAGTCTGAAATTATGTTAATCCGGATGTCGGATTTTAACTCCATAAGATGGAGAATTAAATTACGGACGCGTAGGAACAAAAATCGGTTAAAACGGACTAGCGAGTAAAAAGTTATGCCCTTTTAAAGTTAGAATTTTGATAATTTTCGTAGCTGGGCAGAAATGCAGGATTTAAACCTGCACTTGCTGGAAATCGTGTTCTTCCGCGCCACGCGGAGGAAGACATAGAAGATGGCGCGACACGCGGGGGCTCCCGCGCCACGCGACAAAATGGATGGATCCTGCCGCGACACGCGACAGGATCAGTTTTGAAATTTTATTTTAATCTTTTTGAATCGATGCTAGAACTCGTTTATACGTGATATATCAATGTCAAAACTAACATTTTAAGTGGTTTTGACTTTAGGTAATGTTGGGAATGTCCCGGATGAAGATCAAGCTCATTGAAGAACCGAACACGACCAAGAATAAGCTTCCGCACTATGTATCGTTATTATGTTAAACGACGAACGTACACATGATATGTTGTATACTTTTTAAATTGTAAAAAGTTTTAATAAACCCGTAATTTCCAATGCATATGTAATCTTAATTACATGACTGTTTTTCGTAAATAATACGTTAAACCTTAAATTATAAGAATGGGTGTTATAAGAATGTGGATACCTAAATTAGGAAACCTACGTTATCGTATATTAGAAGAAGCCCATAAGTCCAAGTATACGATGCATCCAGGAAATGATAAAATGTACCAGGATTTAAGGAAAAATTTCTGGTGGATAGGAATGAAAAAGGACATAGCAGACTATGTTTCTAAATGTTTAACTTGTTCACAAGTCAAAGCTGAACACCAGAAACCCTCAGGATTGCTACAACAATTAGAAATGCCAGTATGGAAATGGGAATTGATAACAATGGATTTTGTTACTAAGTTACCCAAAACTAAGAAAGGAAATGATACAATCTGGGTGATTGTAGATAGGCTAACCAAGTCAGCTCATTTCCTACCAATGAAAGAAACTTTCAGTATGGAACAGTTAGCTAAGTTGTATGTAAATGAAATTGTTTCTTTACATGGCATTCCTTTATCAATTGTTTCTGATAGAGATAGCCGATTTACCTCTCATTTCTGGTCAAGTTTCCAAAAGGTAATGGGAACCAAGTTAAAATTAAGTACATCTTATCACCCTCAAACGGATGGACAAAGCGAAAGGACAATTCAGACAATGGAAGACATGCTTAGAGCTTGTGTAAATGATTTCGGAGGTAATTGGGATGATCATTTAACTTTAATAGAATTTTCTTATAATAATAGTTATCACACAAGTATCAATGCTGCACCATTCGAAGCACTTTATGGACGAAAGTGTCGAACCCCAGTCTGTTGGGCAGAAATTGGGGAAAAGCAACTATCTGGACCTGAAATAGTGCAAGAAACAACCGATAAAATTATTCAAGTCAAGGAACGACTTAAAGCAGCACGTGATCGACAGAAGAGTTATGCTGATAACCGACGCAAACCATTGGAGTTTCAAGTAGGAGATAAAGTATTGTTGAAAGTCTCTCCTTGGAAAGGAGTAGTAAGATTCATCAAACGGGGAAAGCTAAGTCCCAGGTATATTGGACCTTTTGAGATTATTAGAAGAATAGGACCTGTAGCCTATCAGCTACAACTGCCAGAGGAAATGGCAGGAATACATGATGTGTTTCATGTATCTAATCTCAAAAAGTGTTTAGCTGATGAATCACTGATAGTACCTCTTAAGGATATAGAGGTAAATGAACAACTCAAGTTTGTAGAAAGGCCTCTACAAATTGAAGACAGGAAAGTCAAGAATCTCAAGCATAAGAGATTAATTCTGGTCAAAGTAAAGTGGGACTCCAAAAGAGGACCTGAGTACACATGGGAGCTTGAATCTGAAAAACAAAGGAAATATCCGCATTTGTTCCAGTAGATCTCGAGGACGAGCTCTAAAACAAGGTGGGGAGAATGTAACAACCCTCGATAAAACCAACACCCTCATAATATTTCCGACACCCTAGTATATTTTAAAATGTCCCCTTATGTTTTTACATACACCCCGTATGTGAAAACCTAGCCCGAAATACGTTGCAGTATTTAAAATAAAATATAAAATCTGAATTTTAAGCTGAGGCGGGCCGCGTAGACCCACCCCAAGCTTTTACGCGGGCGGTATCAAGGCTAAAACTCGATTCCGGTGAAATCTTAAGTTAAGGCGGGCCTCGTAAGCTCACCTTAACTCTTACGCGGGCCGTGTGAAATCATCAAACGCGGAGACACCCTGAGCCGACACGTATCGACATCGTAGCGGACCTACATGCTGACCCAGCTAAGCTATACGGTTGACCAGGGTTGACGCGGGCCGCGTAACCCTTGTCTGTTCTTTACGCGGGCCGCGTGGGAATCAGATTTCAGCACTATATAAGCAGGCAACGGGTTTTCGTTTTCCGTCGCTCATTTCTTTCATTCTAAATCACAATTTCTGTGGTAGAGTTATAATACACGGGTATTATACCCCTAATTAGCGAGGTTCTGCTCTATTGTAAGTATTATAACCCTAGTTTCGTAATAGATACACTGCCCGATTGATTTAGGGTTCCGTAACAACTGTCGTGGTTCTGCCCGACGTAGTTGTTGGAATGCCGTCTCGGGGAGGGTATCATTAATATTTTCAAAGGTTTATGGTACTAACCAATGTACATTTGTATAAATTATAGATTATATCCAGGAAACCCTTACGCGAAGTCTAAGAGAGCAATGCGAGTTTATCCTCTTTTTGTTAACCTTTTTGGAATGTTTTACAAAACCTTAATTATTTTACAATGTGATTAAGCGGTGATTGAGTCTTTGTAGTTCTTCAATTACTACCGGTATGTTGGGGTTTTGTATACAAAATATACTACTGCGTGTAGTAAGTCGGGGATGACAGTACGCTACCATTGGACGACGAGTTAGCCAATGTGTAATATGACCCACAAGTCAGGATTGATAGTACTGAATGAGTAATTGTGTAGAAATAAACAATGTGATCGCTCTCAATACTGTTTTAATTGATAAAATGTTTCTTGATTAAACTGTGAGTCACTCACCAGTATTTCCGACTGACAAATGTTTTTAAAACACGTTTCAGGTAACACAATGTGACAACCAATTAGTAAAAAGCCAGCTGGATGTAACAGCCATTCTTATAATTTAAGGTTTAACGTATTATTTACGAAAAACAGTCATGTAATTAAGATTACATATGCATTGGAAATTACGGGTTTATTAAAACTTTTTACAATTTAAAAAGTATACAACATATCATGTGTACGCTCGTCGTTTAACATAATAATGATACATAGTGCGGAAGCTTATTCTTGGTCGTGTTCGGTTCTTCAATGAGCTTGATCTTCATCCGGGACATTCCCAACATTACCTAAAGTCAAAACCACTTAAAATGTTAGTTTTGACATTGATATATCGCGTATAAACGAGTTCTAGCATCGATTCAAAAAGATTAAAATAAAATTTCAAAACTGATCATGTCGCGTGTCGCTGCAGGATCCATCCGTTTTTTCACGTGGCGCGGGAGCCCCCGCGTGTCACTCCATCTTCTATGTCTTCCTCCGCGTGGCGCGGGAGAACACGATTTCCAGCAAGTGCAGGTTTAAATCCTGCATTTCTGCCCAGCTACGAAAATTATCAAAAGTCTAACTTTAAAAGGGCATAACTTTTTACTCGCTAGTCCGTTTTAACCGATTCTTTTTCCTACGCGTCCGTAATTTAATTCTCCATCTTATGGAGTTAAAATCCGACATCCGGTTTAACATAATTTCAGACTTTTAAGTCTTCGGCTTACTACCCTTTTTACCAAATATTGACCTGTTTCATGATTTTGTCACATCAACATGTTTATTTGACCTTTAACTCTTGAAATTCATTATTTCAATATCTCCAATCATATAAATCTCAAATCGCGGGTTTCTTACATGATAAAACCCCGTTTACGCTTAAATGCTTGTTTTGACCCGTTAAGGGTATTTAAGCACTTTCGAGCCTAAAATCGTTTTCATTTGTATCTAACTTTATATTTCCACATTTCTTACCAAGTAGTCTTCCACCACAACTATATTTGTGGTGGATTTAATATGGAGATACATATATTCCGAGTTTTATCCCTCGGACTATCATTTTACGGCAAAGACCCATATTGAGTCATTTGACCCAAGATTTACCCTTTTCATTCTTTATACTTATTCAAAGTATTTGCTTGATCATATAACTTGTTTTTAAACGACTCTTAAGGTTCATTTACGAGGGCGTTTTGGTTATCTTAAACCCTTTCTTTACAACAAAGGACTTTTCATGTCGTAATTGACCAAAATTCCACTTCTTAAACTAGGATCTTGTTTAAATAGCCATCATGTTTTTAAAACACAATGACAATAACTTAAATCATTCGGTTTACTTAAAAGATAACCCAATGTTCATTTTAACTTGTTTAGCCCTCATTGAACTTCAAGTTCTAATGATGATTTGACCAATTATACATACCTGGCTCGAATCAATATATTGACCCATTTTGATACCTTGCCTTAGTAGCCGCTAAGTAATAGCGATGACAACATTCAATCGATATTTATTCCTGTAATCATACAACTCGACAAAACATTAGCCGATATTGTCAAAGGGTGATATTTTCACCTTTTGACCCGTTTGGTCTATATGACCATTTACTTTTGCGAGATGGATTTATTATCATCTCGTCTACATAACTTGTACCGGTTTACACCATATGGTCGATTTACTTATAAATCTATTTCTTGATTATTTTGACCCATTTATATCTTACGCCATAAAGTGTCCTTCAAAACTAGCGGTTATCATCAACGAGTGACCACATTGCCGTTTTACCCTTATTAAATGTATTGATTTACCTTATAAGGTAAATTATTCAAAACTCGTTATTTATTAGTCATTACATAACTAAATGACCTTATTAGCTCTTTTTAACCATTTAACATGGTTTATCATTATTGTCTTTTGTTCCGAACCTCGCACGTCGGGTCGAAACATCATAAGTCAAATGTGACTTTTGATTATTCAAAATCTATAAAGCCAATAGATATTAAATAAAAGGTGTAAGTTTTAACTTACCTCACATCCCGAATACGCCTTTCTTCTCACTTGATTCATTTGACCCGCTCACTCATCAAGCTTCCACCTAGCTCGTTAAGCGTCAAACTATCATCATAATTCATAAGATTGTTAGATTAGTCATTCTAAATCTTGACTTTCACACCTTATGAATCTTTGACTACTTTTCTTATTGAACTAAATCATAAATCATGAGTTTAATTCTTGTGTCAAGACCCACTTCAAATCAAGTATGAACTCTTAACCATTCCCCATTTTGTTCAAGTAGTTCATTCATACAAGTTAGTATGGTGTTTATAAACACCAATACCACATCAATTTCATTAAATCATCCAAAAACCCATTTTCAAGTCATGTATGATCAACACTCAAACTTGGAAATTGTTCAAGTATCTTGCATCAACTATCAACTGTGATGATTTCTAGCATAAACATATCATCATCTTCACTACACAATCAAAACCCACTTAGCACATAAGAGGGTAATTATCAAATTCCTAGTTTTAGTACTAATTCATCAAGTTTTCAACTAGGGTTTGTTTCTAAGCATGAATTTCATCCTAGTTTCACCCAAACATAAATCATTCAAGCTTGAATTTCGATTTTCACAAGTTCATCAAAAATCTCAACTTCATAAACATCAAAAATTTGACATACCTTACGATCCCCACGACTAGGTGATCGTTTCTATGTATTCATGCATCGATTTTGACCTTGAATAAGGCTTCAATTTGATGTTTTGTTGAGTTCTAGGGTTTGAGCTCTTGGGAGCACCCTCCTGGTCGAACTCCCCCACACGCACACACACACCTTAGGTGTGTGCTATGTTATTTTTTTTTTGTTTACAAAACCCTTTTTCAAGTTATCCAACTTCGGTCCCTCACGTTTTGGTTTGTTATTAAGTAGGCTACAACCCACTTATTTCTAGTAAAATTCCCTCTTATTAACTAGGTTAATTATCCCTAGCTAACTTAATGGGTTCGGGAAGTCATAACCCGTTTTATTTTAAGTCCCGTTAACTCGGGCTTCTTATAACTTTGTTTTTCTCAAGCATTTATTAAATTTTATAACTAATATTAGGATTGTTTGTCTAA
The DNA here is from genome assembly GCA_030545235.1 of Helianthus tuberosus. Taxonomy (NCBI): domain Eukaryota; kingdom Viridiplantae; phylum Streptophyta; class Magnoliopsida; order Asterales; family Asteraceae; genus Helianthus; species Helianthus tuberosus. The sequence goes on along the minus strand of CM060403.1, from coordinate 94,075,309 downwards.
GTCCTAATATTCACCGGGTAATTTTACCACTAACTCTATTTTACCCGTTCATTATTATTAACGTGGTTTAATTACCAAACCCGTTTTCGGGGTGTTACAAGTCTACCCCCCTTAAAGAGGTTTCGTCCTCGAAACCTTTTCTTACATAATTCATTGAGTTTAAACTCGATGTATTTGAGCCGAGAAATCTTTTAAACATTACTTATACTTTTATCCATTTGTTAGTATTACCAGAAAAGTATGGTAACATCTTTTTGGTTGTTATTTGTCTACGTATCTCATACGACATAGTGCAACTCAGAATAACGTAATCTCGTTATTTCCACTAGTTTAGTTACTTAGCGATATTCATCACTTTCATATACTATCGAATTCTTTATGGATCCGTTACTTTGACCCGTTTAAAAGGTCTTTAGTGAAATCTTTCACTTTTAGCAACAATTTCTTTTGTTTTCAAATTCATTTATTCGGTTCAGTTATATCGAATCCACCGCTTACAAGCAACCAACTTACTTAAATGACCTTAACCGGTCTCACTAACTAGACTTATTAGTCCAGTTGCTTTTTACAGCTCGCTTGGTGATAATGTGATTCCACTTCACATTGCATTTCTTGACCGTGATCGTGTCACGTCATGTTTAATTTATATCAACCTTTCATTTTCGAAAATACCACTTTTTCGAATATATCGTCTTGCACCTATCGATGTTAAGACCCATACTCTTTGATATTTGTTATTTCCAAATTCGTCTTATAGTATTCATATTTGTTAAAACGTTGTTTCTTACTAAAACTAAATTTTAGTTTAACGTTTTTCCTTTTAACTATGTCAATTACTCATATTAAGGAAATTGACAACCCATAATTTATTCTTTTCCGTTCTCATTTTACGCGGGGAATCATAACTAGTTCCCTTGCTTTACACTATTGACCCGTAGGTTCTTTCACTTAGCCTCATAGGCTATTTCTTAAAATTTTTCACCTTTTTAAGGTGAGACATTAACAACTCGTTTCCTTCTCTTTATGACCCGAGGGTCTTTTTGGTCCCGTAGACCTTAACACTGTGTTTAATCCCGTAGGTTATGATGATCCCGTAGATCATCTTTTATTCTTGTCTATATTCAAATGTATATATACATATATAGCTTCAAGGCATCTCTTATTATGTTTGGAATCGTTTATTTTCGCTCTTGAACTTCAATTGACCTTGACCGTAGTCTAAGGCTTCCTTTGTTTACTTCCGGACTAATCCTCCGACTTTATGACTTCTGACGTTATTTACACGTCAGTTTGTTCTACGCTTACCGTTTCCCGGTTCATACTTATACTTCTATACAACCCATTACCCGGGTTCTTTTATCTTAACGTTCTTAACGCCCATAACCCTTTACATAGGTTAGTTACCATCTCACACTTTTACTTGTTCAGTCCGCGCCTACTTACATTAGCAAGCGTCATCATTTATTTAATTCGTTTGACTTGTTCGTGTGAAATTTCATCACTGGTGAACGTCAAATTTCATTCTTTGTTCGACCCGTTCGACTTTTAACTAGTCGAACGTAATTTTTTAACTTTTAATTTTTTTTTATCAAATTTTATGTTTGCGAAAATTCTTGTCATCTTTTAGTCATGACTCATATTCCGAGTCTTTTGACTTTCTATTTCGCGTTCCCATCTCTTGGTTTATGCATACTTTCAAAATCCTACCCATCTATCGGGTATCTTACCGAAGTCACTATCAAAGTAACCGTCCCGGTATGTATTAAGACTTCGTTTTAATTTATTTGATCGTATTAGCGAATCCCATCGCTTTTATTTTTATATTCCTGCCTTGTCCTCAAGTTTGACGTTTTACAAAAACGGCTCGTTAAGAGGCACATTTGCATTTTCCGGGTTCGAGTGCAAGTACACTCCCTCCCAAAGCATATCCTAATCATTTTACATGTTTGCGTTCTCTGGGTTCGAGTGTAAGTACACCCCCTCCCAGTGCATATCTAAATCGTTTTACATGTTTCTTTGTCCCTTCTCTCGGGCTCATTATCCTAATGTAATACGCTTCCGTCACCCGGCTGTGCGTTTACATTATTACCAAATATTTTACTCATTTGATTCACTTGGGTACTTTTTAATTTGTCCCACTCACCCCGTCCCTACTACATCGGATGTAAGTATATCCATCATAAAAAGTTCATGACATCATGTGTTCACTACTTACTTGGCCAGAGTAAGCGGTCAACACATGACACACATGACCTTTTCATAATTTCCGCACTACACCCCATGAAAGTGACGCCTCTAATCTTTCTATATTCTTGACTTTCATTGGCAACCATTTATTCAGTTACTATTTAACAATTATTAGATTTACATGTTTCATTCATGAACATATACAATGTTTTTCCTTTTTATCAAACTAATATATAATCACATTTGTTAATGTGATTGCTACTTTTCTCAATAGCATTAAATTGAGAGTTTTCCACTTGGATAATTACCCCAATCCAAGTTTCCATATGAACAAATCTTGTTATTCATTTGTTATTCATCATCGTGAATAACACATTTTCTATTAAATTTCTCTTGGAAATCAGGTTTTCCAAGTTCTATCATATATGTATTCAACCGTCATTACTTACGTGTTTGTTGCATATTACTACTTGTTCAATTAAACTTAAAAGTGTGCACCTGATAATGCTTGCCCTAACAGGCTTTCTTGCCATTACTTATTTGCGATCGTTAAGTGATTTAGGTCCTTGATGAGTATGCTCTTCTTGTCATATCTCGGACCGTTCCATCATCATATCCACAATTCGTTCAACTCTCATCATCTTCAGACGCGAGTGTCCTTCAATTAAAACATTCACAAGAGTTAGTAATGTCAACTTCAATAATCGCCCGTATTATAATACAAGGCTTTTTCTACTATACGCGTCAACGCGCGTATTTTCGTCAAGCCTATCAATCATTTTAATTGGGGTAACGTGTATCACACGATAGCCCTATGTGTTGTTTACAACACTTTAGCACGCTAAACTATTAACATACTTGTACTTACCGGATTTGCGATCAAGCCTTGAACCGAACACCAATCTTTATTAAGAGCATAAGGTTTAAGTCCAAGCATAGTTTTCCCACCATACTTGAATCTCTTAAACCAAGGCTCTGATACCAACTTGTAACACCCATTCTTATAATTTAAGGTTTAACGTATTATTTACGAAAAACAGTCATGTAATTAAGATTACATATGCATTGGAAATTACGGGTTTATTAAAACTTTTTACAATTTAAAAAGTATACAACATATCATATGTACGCTCGTCGTTTAACATAATAACGATACATAGTGCGGAAGCCTATTCTTGGTCGTGTTCGGTTCTTCAATGAGCTTGATCTTCATCCGGGACATTCCCAACATTACCTAAAGTCAAAACCACTTAAAATGTTAGTTTTGACATTGATATATCGCGTATAAACGAGTTCTAGCATCGATTCAAAAAGATTAAAATAAAATTTCAAAACTGATCCTGTCGCGTGTCGCGGCAGGATCCATCCGTTTTGTCGCGTGGCGCGGGAGCCCCCGCGTGTCGCTCCATCTTCTATGTCTTCCTCCGCGTGGCGTGGGAGAACACGATTTCCAGCAAGTGCAGGTTTAAATCCTGCATTTCTGCCCAGCTACGAAAATTATCAAAAGTCTAACTTTAAAAGGGCATAACTTTTTACTCGCTAGTCCGTTTTAACCGATTATTTTTCCTACGCGTCCGTAGTTTAATTCTCCATCTTATGGAGTTGAAATCCGACATCCGGTTTTACATAATTTCAGACTTTTAAGTCTTCGGCTTACTACCCTTTTTACCAAATATTGACCCGTTTCATGATTTTGTCACATCAACATGTTTATTTGACCTTTAACTCTTGAAATTCATTATTTCAATATCTCCAATCATATAAATCTCAAATCGCGGGTTTCTTACATGATAAAAGCCCGTTTATGCTTAAATGCTTGTTTTGACCCGTTAAGGGTATTTAAGCACTTTCGAGCCTAAAATCGTTTTCATTTGTATCTAACTTTATATTTCCACATTTCTTACCAAGTAGTATTCCACCACAACTATATTTGTGGTGGATTTAATATGGAGATACATATATTCCGAGTTTTATCCCTCGGACTATCATTTTATGGCAAAGACCCATATTGAGTCATTTGACCCAAGATTTACCCTTTTCATTCTTTATACTTATTCAAAGTATTTGCTTGATCATATAACTTGTTTTTAAACGACTCTTAAGGTTCATTTACTCGATTTTGCTTACGAGGGCGTTTTGGTTATCTTAAACCCTTTCTTTACAACAAAGGACTTTTCATGTCGTAATTGACCAAAATTCCACTTCTTAAACTAGGATCTTGTTTAAATAGCCATCATGTTTTTAAAACACAATGACAATAACTTAAATCATTCGGTTTACTTAAAAGATAACCCAATGTTCATTTTAACTTGTTTAGCCCTCATTGAACTTCAAGTTCTAATGATGATTTGACCAATTATACATACCTGGCTCGAATCAATATATTGACCCGTTTTGATACCTTGCCTTTGTAGCCGCTAAGTAATAGCGATGACAACATTCAATCGATATTTATTCCTGTAATCATACAACTCGACAAAACATTAGCCGATATTGTCAAAGGGTGATATTTTCACCTTTTGACCCGTTTGGTCTATATGACCATTTACTTTTGCTAGATGGATTTATTATCATCTCGTCTACATAACTTGTATCGGTTTACACCGTATGGTCGATTTACTTATAAATCTATTTCTTGATTATTTTGACCCATTTATATCTTACGCCATAAAGTGTCCTTCAAAACTAGCGGTTATCATCAACGAGTGACCACATTGCCGTTTTACCCTTATTAAATGTATTGATTTACCTTATAAGGTAAATTATTCAAAACTCGTTATTTATTAGTCATTACATAACTAAATGACCTTATTAGCTCTTTTTAACCATTTAACATGGTTTATCATTATTGTCTTTTGTTCCGAACCTCGCACGTCGGGTCGAAACATCATAAGTCGAATGTGACTTTTGATTATTCAAAATCTATAAAGCCAATAGATATTAAATAAAAGGTCTAAGTTTTAACTTACATCACATCCCGAATACGCCTTTCTTCTCACTTGATTCATTTGACCCGCTCACTCATCAAGCTTCCACCTAGCTCATTAAGCGTCAAACTATCATCATAATTCATAAGATTGTTAGATTAGTCATTCTAAATCTTGACTTTCACACCTTATGAATCTTTGACTACTTTTCTTATTGAACTAAATCATAAATCATGAGTTTAATTCTTGTGTCAAGACCCACTTCAAATCAAGTATGAACTCTTAACAATTCCCCATTTTGTTCAAGTAGTTCATTCATACAAGTTAGTATGGTGTTTATAAACACCAATACCACATCAATTTCATTAACTCATCCAAAAACCCATTTTCAAGTCATGTATGATCAACACTCAAACTTGGAAATTGTTCAAGTATCTTGCATCAACTATCAACTATGATGATTTCTGGCGTAAACATATCATCATCTTCACTACACAATCAAAACCCACTTAGCACATAAGAGGGTAATTATCAAATTCCTAGTTTTAGTACTAATTCATCAAGTTTTCAACTAGGGTTTGTTTCTAAGCATGAATTTCATCCTAGTTTCACCCAAACATAAATCATTCAAGCTTGAATTTCGATTTTCACAAGTTCATCAAAAATCTCAACTTCATAAACATAAAAAATTTGACATACCTTACGATCCCCACGACTAGGTGATCGTTTCTATGTATTCATGCATCGATTTTGACCTTGAATCAGGCTTCAATTTGATGTTTTGTTGAGTTCTAGGGTTTGAGCTCTTGGGAGCACCCTCCTGGTCGAACTCCCCCACACGCACACACACACCTTAGGTGTATGTTATGTTATTTTTTTTTTGTTTACAAAACCCTTTTTCAAGTTATCCAACTTCGGTCCCTCACGTTTTGGTTTGTTATTAAGTAGGCTACAACCCACTTATTTCTAGTAAAATTCCCTCTTATTAACTAGGTTAATTATCCCTAGTTAACTTAATGGGTTCGGGAAGTCATAACCCGTTTTATTTTAAGTCCCGTTAACTCGGGCTTCTTATAACTTTGTTTTTCTCAAGCATTTATTAAATTTTATAACTAATATTAGGATTGTTTGTCTAAGTCCTAATATTCACCGGGTAATTTTACCACTAACTCTATTTTACCCGTTCATTATTATTAACGTGGTTTAATTACCAAACCCGTTTTCGGGGTGTTACACTGGAGAGCACTGAAGGCTTGGGAAAAATGTGGCTATAAAAGTTACCTAATAAACGATGTTTTAAATTCAATAAATTAAGGTTTATCCCTATAAATGTATTGTAATAAGAAACTTGGGTTTTGCCCATGTGATTATTAATATCAAATATGGTGGTTTTACTCTGATAAACATTTCCTAACTACGGTCCTGATGTAAATTTCCGCTGCCAAATTAACCTACCTGATACCACCGAAGAGCTGAGTTCGCGTCCGCCCGTTCCCGGGACAGATAAGGGATCGGGGGTTGCGACAGAAGGTGTGCGAGTATTCGAATTTTAGTGGGGAGTTTGTTAGTGCATACGTCTGTAGCTTCCGTCAGCATGTAGTCATGTTTTGTATATTTGTGTCTTTGTAAACAATTATGTAATGTATGTGTGTAGATAGTATGACAACTCAGGAAACGGGGCATAAATGTAAAGTGTTGACTTTTGTTGACTGATGTCATCCGATCGGATTGCTATCCAATCGGATAGCACTCATCCGACCGGACAGCATGTTATCCGTTCGGACAGGATGTCATCCGATGGGATAGCTTGTTATCCGAGCGGACAACACTCACCACTTCCCGAGTTGCCTATAAATACCTTGTCAGGGTATTACTTTTCAGACTTTTGACTCGAGCGAGAACCTGACCAGTGTCTGTCTTCTACCGGAACTTTGTACTTTCAGAACAACTAATAGAAAGAACAGACTGTGTTTAATCGTTGAATTCTGTGTTGATCATCTGAGATTTGTCATAATGGATTCCGCACATTAGACAAAGTCGATTCATCTTGTTCCTTACGATTAGATCCTGTGCAAAGGGACCAACAAGTGGTATCAGAGCATCCAGGGAGCTGAATCGAGATCAACGACACCGAATTCATCGGAATTCGAGTTTTATTTGCCGATCAAAGTCAAATTTCACCGGAGATTTGACATTTCTTGCCGATCAGAGTCAAATTTCACCGGAGATTTGACATATTTCATCTCTTTCTACTCACTTCTTGCATCATTTCTCAGTTTGTCACCATAAAATTAGAAAAACTTAAAATTGAACGTGAATCTATGGTTAAAAATTGATAAAATCGATATCATTTGATTCACAATCATTCAAAGTATAATCCTTCTAAGTTTCATAATCAAATTCAACCTAAAACGAGATCAAATTCATCAAAAACCATGTTTAGCAGTTCATATGTGCTGACGTCATCCACTCGCTCGGACAGCTGTCCGAACGGATTGGATTAGTTAGTATCTGCTAAGTTGCTTGCTGACATCATCAGTGTTACTCGCTCGGATTACTATCCAAGTGGTGTGATTCAGTTTGATCAAGAACATCTGCTTACGTCATCATCTCACCCGATCGGATAGCAATCCGATCGGATAGGATTTGGAAGTTCTAGTTTACAGATACCAACAGTTAACCTGTCATCCGGTCGGATCACCATCCGAGTGATGAAAGGTTGAAAAGTCAATTTTTCAAAGTCAAACGTGTCACTCGAACGAACGATCATCCGAGCGGATCATCATCCGATCGGATATCTAGTGTCATTCGTTCGGATAGCGACTCGATCGGATCACCATCCGATCCAAGTGCTTTATTTCAAAATTTTTGAAATTTGTAAAAATTGTCTAAGTGTTTGGTAGTTGTTTCAGGTACTTAAAAATGGAAGAATTCATGAATCCTTTCAGTGACAAGTTTGCTTTCGCAGGCAACTCTGGAGATGATACTTCTAGTAACACCCATGAGAACATGCAGAATGCAAAGAAAACTTTGTCGGATGCTTTAGGAGTGGAAAGTGCATACGGAACATATAACAAACCCCCAAAGTTGATGGCGATTGAAGAGTACAGTAGGTGGGCCAAAAAAATTGAAGAATGGTTAAAGGCGTTTGCATATACCAGCTGGAAAAGTCTAAAGAATGGATACAGTGATGGAGGGAAAAATGGTGAAAATTTGACATCAACTGAAGAAATAGATGTTTTTGTTGCCGAGCAAAAGTTCATCGCGTTGCTGTTTCAATCTGTCCGAGAAGATATAATATCTTTGATCGAGTATAACAATTCTAAAGATCTGTGGAAAAAGTTAGAAGTGAAATGTTTGGGTAGTGCAGAAATAGTGACAAACAAAAAGAAACTGCTAAGAAAAGAGTTTGATTTATTTGGTTGTTTAAAAAATGAATCAGTTTGTAAGATGATTGAGAGGTTTGGACACTTGAAGTTGGAGTTGGTGAGACATGGAATTACCTATTCTCAAGAAGAGTTAGTCGACAAATTGTTTGGCTCATTGCCAGATGAAATGGATTGGCAATACTATGCCTTGATGTTGAAGAATACGATCAAGTCTGAGGAGCTTACAGTTGATTTATTGATTGAAAGACTAGAGAGTCACGAGCTGGAGATAAAGAAAACACACAAAGTTAATCACTCATCATATCAGCAGAATTTGGAGCTGTATTATCCAAAAGGCATGATTCCCAAGAATACGTCTCCCAAGACAGCCTTTTCTGCTGAAAATTCCAACACATCTAGCAAAGAGAACGCAAGCAGTGGATTTCACACTGGCTCTTCATGAACTTCAAATCAATCAGCTGCAAAGAACTTATTCCAATGCAACATTACTGTGGATTTAAAGAACGCTCAAAACTTCAGTGAGGAGTCTGCAAAGCAACAGATGGTTTTCTTAGCTTTTGTGCTAGAGTCGTATGAGAGCCTTGTGGCAGGCAAGATAGGCAACACCAACCTAACAAAGGAAGACTACGATCAAATAGATCCTGAGGAGATGGAATTGATCGACATAAGGTGGTGTATGGCCAGTGCAGTGAGAAGGGCACAACGTTTTATGGAGATTACAGGAAGAAAGTCTATTGGTGGACCATCTACCAAGTTAGGCTTTGACATGACAAAAGTGACCTGTTTCAAGTGTAAACAGAAAGGTCATTTTAAAAGAGAGTGCTGGAATGCTTATGCTGATGATTCTGAAAATCCGTTCAAAGAAGTTTACTACAAGAGAGCGATTTATCATCAGAATAAATCAGAACCGTCCAGAATGAAACAACTTGAGGATAATAAAGAGAAATCCAGAGCTCTTGCTATGATTCATGACGATGAAGGTTTTGACTGGAGCGAATTGTTACCAGAGGAGGATGCGGTTGGATATGCTTTTATGGCAAAAACTGTTGAACCTGTTCCTTATAAAGATAACAGAAATGAAGAAGAAAAGTATGTCAACAGAAAAATGATAGCTCAAAACAGAATGATCAGAATATCTGATATATACACTGAAGCAAAAAGGGCAAAGAGATGGGATCCAGACAGAGAATGTTATCTTGACCCTATGGGAAACATTGCTATTGACTATAAGACCCTCGATCTTGAAACCATAATTCAACAAATTGCTGAAGAAGAAGAGGGTTGGCAATGAAAATGGTGGGGAAGCAAAGAAGAGAAAGAAAAAGAAAAGGAGGAAAAGTCAAAGAAGGTTGATGATGGGATCATTGATAGATCACAAGAGTTGAATGCTGAAAACATGGGAAAGATGGCTGACAAAGTGCTGGCTGCTAAGGAACTTGAGGTAGACTCTAAATCCGCATCTGAGTCTAAAAGCCAGGTCAGTTCAAATGCGTCAACGAGTGCGTCAGGTAAGAAAGTAAATGGTGATATTGACTGCAAAAATTGCATGAAAGAGTGCAAAGTTTGTAGTACAATCATTTATCTCAATGGTAAGAAAGTTGATGATCTGACTGCTAGAGTCCGAAGTGTTGAGGATCAGATCCTTAACCGTGATAAAATGTTGAGAGCTTCGAACGACAGATTAAAAGAATTAACTGACAAAATTGAAACTGATAAAATTGACGTAGAGAGAGTTAGGAAAGAAAATGAAAAACTAATTCTTGAAAATTGTAAAATTTCTGAAAGTTTTGAGAAGCTAAAACGCACGGTGAAAGATTCTGATGATAGAAACGGTAAAACATACAAAGAAAATTGTCAATTGCAAGGCGTTTTGAGGGTTAAAGAAGAGTTAATCAACCAACAACTGGATGAGATTGCTAAGTTGAAACTTCAATTTCAAGAAGTTAAAATTGAAAATGAACGCATCCAGTTGAAGCTGAACAGTTACAACTCTGCAAGCTTTGTTTTACAACACATTGTTCCCAAACCCATCGGGAAAAACAAAGCAGGCGAAGATGTATATGCTGATGGAACTGGGGTGGGATATCATCAGGTTCCACCACCAGTTCTAAACAATTTCTCAAAGAAGAAATTCGGGTTGGTTAATGATGAAACAAATGAAATAAAACTTCCAGAGTCAATTGATGTGACATTTTCTTCATCATCATCTGATGATAGTGTTCTAACTGATATTGTTAAAAGCATGGCTGAAAATGTTTTAAAGTCTGATAGTGATTCAGCTGATGATGATGAATGTTTTCTGGACAAATACATTCCGAAATCAAAATCCAAAAACAACTTAAATGATAAACCTGTTGTTGTGATGTATAAGATGGCAGGATCTGATAAGTTGTATTCGGATCTTGAATTTCCTTTAGAAAATGTGAATGTGGGAAAATTGAGAAATGTTTTTAAATTGATTGAGATTGATATATCAGAAATCGAAGGTTTGAGAAATTCAAAGAGGCAATTAAATTTTGAGAAAGATAAAGCTTACTACAAAAAACCTGTCATTCCACCACGTTTTTCTAACAACAACCGAAACAAATGGTCGGGTGGATATGAGGGTGGTAAGAATTATCAGAAAAAGAATGTTCAAAACAGAAGGTTTGCTGAGAAAAAGGTGTTTGTGAACAGTTCAAGTTCACTTTCTGATGAAGAATCTGAGATTTTTTTCAAAATTAAACAAAGAGTTTTTTGAGAAGAAGGCCTCACAGTCTCAGTCTGAAGGCACAAGTCGGGTAGTTGACACCCGAACATGCTTCAAATGCAATCAAGTTGGACACATTGCACGAAAGTGCACGAACTTGAAGCCTAAGTCTGAAGTTGTCGAGAATCTGAAAAGAAAAGATGATGTAAAAGGAAAGGCTCCAATGTTTGTTGAGAAAAAGTTTTTGAAGAAAGAAAATGTCGAAGATAAAACCACAAAAGAGTCAGTTAAGAAAAACGAACCCGTAAAGAAGTTGGTAAATAAAAATGACAAATTTTACAAACGGGTTGCGTCATCTCAACAAGCATGGAAGCCGAAATCAGTTGAAGAGAAAGCAAGTTCTACAAAACCAAAGGTTTCTGAGACTGAAAAATCATCATCTTCAACCAAGAAGATGTATGTACCTTTGGATTTATATGAGAAACAAGAAAAACAAAAATCGACTTCTGAAAAGAAGTATGTGGTAAAGAAAGACCAATCATCCAGTCAACCTCTGAAAAATGATTTCTCCTTACACAAAGAGGTTGAGATTGGGTCTGAAGAGAGCTTGAAGATAAATGATATGAATTTTCCGCCTCTTTACACTGCTAAAACACACATTAATGTCAAGTTACCCGAGTCAAAAGAGGCTTGGGTGGCAACAAAATCTCACTAAAAGTTTGTGATATGTGCAGGAGCTTCCAAGATCCGTTTCATGTTGGATTATGGATAGTGGAGCTTCTCGGCACATGACAGGGAAGACGGAGTTGCTATATGATGTTAGAAATTTCAATGGAGGTTATGTAGGATTTGCAGGAAACCAAGGTGGTAGAATTGTTTGTGAAGGAACGTTATCCAATGGGATTGTTACGTTTGAAAGAGTTAACTACATTGCCGAGCTGGAAAATAATCTACTGAGTATCTCGCAGATTTGTGACAGGATGTATACCACTCACTTCACAGACAAAGAATGTTTGATCTTGAAACCAGGCTTTGTTATCCCTAAAGAATGGATTATCATGAGAGCACCTAGAGTGAATGATCTGTATGTATTGGACATGAGTGTAGCAACTACAACAACGGGTCAAGCACACTGTTTTGTTTCTAGAGTAACTGAGAAGGAATCGCAGTTGTGGCATCGCAAGATGGGCCACATTCACCTACGAAAAATGAATCATCTGGTGCATAATGACTTAGTTCTGGGTGTTCACATTAAAGGTTTTCATCTGGAAGGGGAGTGCATTAGTTGCATCAAAGGCAAGCAAAAGAAAAAGTCTCACCCTAAAAAGCAAGTCAATTCAGTCTCAAGACCTCTGGAGAGACTTCACATGGATTTGTTTGGTCCCGTGAATGTCAAAAGTATTACAGGAGATCTCTACTGTCTTGTGGTTACTGATGATTATTCCAGATTTTCGTGGGTATCATTCTTGAAGTCTAAAGATGAGACGTTTGAAAGTTTGATGGCGTTGTTCAGAAAAATTGAAAATTTGTACCAAAGGCGTATAAAAAGAATCAGAAGTGATAATGGTACTGAGTTTAAGAACAACAAGATGGAAGAATATTGTGATGAGAGAGGTATATTACATGAATTTAGTGCTCCTTACAGTCCACAGCAGAATGGAGTAGCTGAAAGAAAGAACAGGACACTAATCGAAACAGCCAGAACGATGCTTGCTGATTCCAAACTACCTGTCAACTTTTGGGCAGAAGCTGTCGCAGCTGCATGCTATACGCTCAACCGGGTTCTCACAGTGAAGAAATTCAACAAGACATGTTTCGAGCTAATAAACAACCGCAAGCCAAATCTAAAGTATCTTGAACCATTTGGGTCTCCCTGTACAATTCTAGATTTTCATGGTAAATTTGGTCAAAGAGGTGTAGAAGGAATATTCGTGGGTTATGCAAGTCCATTGAAGCGTGTTTTCATTCCTAGCTCGAAGCAGATAATTGAAGCATACAATGTTGAATGCCAAGGTTATACAATGCCGCCGCAGAAACCTGGTGACTCATGACGATTTAATTACGATACTTTATGGAGTTCGTTTAACATTGAAGAAGAACCAGATTTCTTTGATGAACTGGATATTCTGAGAGAGTATGAAGATTCAGATGAAAGATTCCCAGCAGAAACTTATCACAAAAAAACAAGCTTCAAATGATGATGAAGCAGGTCCAAGTAATGCTGGTGAACATGATGAGATTCCACAATCTTCAGAGCCTGAACATGCTCCGGATAATCAGACGGCAGTCAACGATAATCTAGAATCTGATGAAAGACCAGTTTTCGATAGTGGTGATTCAGATTCTGAGGGGGAGCAAATCCAGATTTCAAATCAATCTATTCCAGTCAGTGAACAAGTTGCAAACCAAAACGTCACAAATTTGGAAGGCGAGGTAGATGTTTCAGGCAAGGTGATGCCAAGAACTCTTTCATATCATCCAGAAGAGTTAATCATTGGAGAGCTGCAATCAGGAGTCCGAACCAGACGACAAATCGACCAAGGCCTTACTTGTTTTTATTCTACTGTTGCTCCTTTACAAACTGAGTTTTCACTTAGATGTTTTATCTCGCAGATTGAACCGAGGACCTATAAGGAAGCATTGATAGAAGATTCTTGGGTCAATGCTATGCAAGAGGAGCTAAGTCAGTTTGAGAAGTTGGGAGTCTGGAAACTGGTAGATTTGCCTGATGGTCACAGGAAGATCAACACCAAGTGGGTGTTTAAATGTAAGAGGGATGATCGAGGAGTTATTATTCGCAACAAAGCTTGACTCGTTGTCCAAGGATTCAGTCAGCAGGAGGGGATAGATTTCACCGAAGTATACGCCCCTGTTGCAAGACTTGAAGCGATCAGAATCTTCCTAGCATTTGCATCATGGAAAGGATTTAAAGTCTTTCAGCTAGATGTGAAGTCGGCGTTTCTCTATGGCAAGGTGAAAGAGGAGGTATATGTCGGACAGCCACCGGGCTTCACCGACCCAATTCACAAAGATAAAGTTTATCTCCTGGATAAGGCATTATACGGCTTACATCAGGCCCCGAGAGCCTGGTATGAGACCCTGTCTCAACATCTGATAGCCAACAACTTCATCAGAGGAAAGATAGACACCACTCTGTTCACAAAAGAAGTCGACGGGCATCTTCTGATAGTCCAAATTTACGTGGACGACATAATTTTCGGGTCTACAAATGAACAACTCTGCAAAGATTTTGAAAAGGTTATGAAGCAGAAGTTTGAAATGTCATCAATGGGTGAGATGAAGTTCTTCTTGGGGCTTCAGGTTGATCAACTACCTGAGGGAACGTTCATACATCAAACAAAGTACGTTCATGATATTCTGGAGAAATTTGGAATGTCAGGAATGTCACCTATGTCCACCCCATTAGCGACGAACCATGGGATAAACCCTGATCTCACCGGAGAGAAGGTGGATGAAACGCTGTATCGCTCCATGATTGGTTCGTTAATGTATTTGACGGCATCAAGACCGGATATTATGTATCCAACTTGCCTCGCAGCTCGGTTTCAGTCAAATCCTAGAGCAGACCTCTGTCCCTTTATCCAACATGTGAAGCCGAATATGTATCTGCTAGCAGCTGCTGCTCTCAGATCTTGTGGATCCAGCAACAGATGCGAGACTACGGTTTGCAATTTCTTAACTCCCCTATCTTTGTTGATAATGAGGCAGCTATAAATATAACAAAAAATCATGTTCATCACGCTAAAACAAAACACATTGAAATTCGTCATCACTTCATCCGAGACTGTTTCGAGAAGAAGTTGATACGAATAGAAAAAATCCACACCGATGAACAAAAAGCTGACTTACATACCAAAGCATTTGACAAAACACGTTTTCAATATCTTTTGAAACTTAATGGTATGAAGTTACTATCGAATGCGGAGGAAATCGTTGGCGTCGATGAAGGTACCACTGTAGATGATGTTGAAAAGCAATCTGCAATGGTTTGTCGATATTTTACTTGTTTTGGTCTTTAGGGGGAGATAGGATAGGTTATAATTTCAGAAAATACAAAAACAATAAAAAATTCAAAAACCCAAAAACATGATAAAATTCAAAAAGAGCTTATGTAAAAAGGGAAAATGATAGTACATCAGCTAGACGGTTACAGTACGCTAAAGAAATGGAAAGTTTAAATGCGTTAAACAGTATCACTGATAATGTGCCGATAGGTTTTTACACACTTAGTAGATTTGTTTGGGATATAAACCTAAATCTTTACTTACTTATTTCGTGGGGAACACTACTTGGATATATAGGTAACCCCTGAAATCTTGTTTGAAAGATCCCTCTTTCTGAGATACTAGGTCTTTATACTCAGTGATATCTGGGGTATTATCCCGGGACTTCTGATTTTGCGGAAGCAATGACCTAGTCCCCGGAGAATACTTTACCGCATGCTTGAAATATAGCGCCGCCCTCAGCATAAATGATAAAGACAATAAAATTGCTAATCAATGCTGTTGTAAAAAGGATCCTCTAAAGGGGACACACCTAAAGTCGAACCGTCATCTCTCTGCTGAACGGAAGTTCTGACCTGAGCTCTCACGGTCTCGCAATTTAACCCCTTACAGATATCATCTGTGGTATACTCACCTGTAAGACTGAATATTGGGATCTGGATACGGGAGTATATTCAAGAGGTGGGACACATGTATAAGTTTAAGTCTCTAAAATACTAAATCCGTATCCTGGACAGATTGAAATATGTGTGAGAATTTAAGAGGATCAGTATATCGACAATCTAAGTGAATTGTTTAATGCTATGTATGAAATCAAGCTTAACGGTACTTGTAACTTGTCGGTAGCTGATATGATTCCCTAACACGCTCACCAAAAATATGTCTGTAAATAGATTACATTTACTGCATTTTATTTCTATATTTCATTTCTATTTTAGAAACTCTATTAAAAATCCAAAAAGATTTTACATTTCTGCTTTATTTTCCGACAAACCAAAGTGGAGAGCTGATCTTCAGATTCACTGTTTGAGAAAGATGCAGGAAGTTTCTGGGATGGAAGATGAGTTTGGAGCTAATCATGTTAATCATGAAATTGAAAAGTCAAAAACAAGTTCATTAAGTTGAAACTTGTAATTTTTCAGAAAAAATGGTTGAACAAGAAAATGTCAGTACGCTTTGAATCGGGTCAACCAAGGTCATTAAGTTGGACTTGGTCGGCAAGTTAAGTACCTAGGGTCATTGACTTGGACCTAGATACTTAAGTGGATTTCTAAAAACTGATAAAATTTGAGAAAATGTTAAAAAGGTCAAAAAGTCAAAGTTTTAAAAAGTCAAATAGTGTGCCTCACTCGGATTGGATGACAATCCACTCGGATGGCAATCCGGTCGGATGACCATCCGACTTACGCGTCACTATATATAGAGAGTCAAAGGTCAGTCAAAGGTTACCCGCTCGGACAACCTTCTTTCTCTCTCACACACTTTGATTTTCTGATCTTATTTTCTTCGGATTTCTTTGCATGAATCTTTGGATCGTTGGTTTGCACAACTTTTACAATGGCAAAGGTATGAAATTCTTACTCAAAACTGTTAAAATTCGATGTTTGTTGAATGTTCTTGATGATGACGTCACTGTCGGAGGGTTTAGGACAGATCTAGGTAGTTTGAGTCAGTTTTGATGGGATTTAAACATAGGGTTGTGTTCGGAATGATCAGATCTATAGTTTTACCGGTTTAATTGATGACATAACATGCTAAAATCAAGTAGATCTGATGTTAGGGCGATACGGTTATAGGTGGAGTTTTTGACGAATTAAACCCTGATTAGGACGTTTTAGACATCATTGAACATAGGGTTTTGATCACGATGAGATTCTCTGTGTAGATCTGTGTTCAATTTGAGGATTTGCCTTAGAAAAATTTTGATGTTTCTAGAATGTTCTTGAACTGTTGTTTGAGTCGGATAGTAATCCGGTCGGATGACAATCCGATCGGATGACAATCTGTTCCATCATTTATTTCTTGAAATATGTGCAAATGTTTGAATCGGATAGCAATCCGATCGGATGACAATCCGATCGGATGGCAATCAGTTCCATCACTTGATTCTTGAAGTTTGTGTATCTACTGTCATGACTCGGATGACAATCCGATCGGATGACCATCCGATCGGATAATCCAATGCATTCACATGACTAGAATGACAATCCGATCGGATGATCTTCCGATTGGATATCAAAAGCACTCACATGATACGGATGACAATCCGGTTGGATGACCATCCGATCGGACAACCATATCATTCACATGACTCGGATAGCAATTCGGTCGGATGACAATCCGATCGGACAGCAAAGTCAAACTCATTCAGAAGGTAATCCGCTCGGATGACAATCCGATCGGATAGCCATTCAAGCTATTCAAAAGGCAATCCGAACGGATGACCATCCGGTCGGATAGCCATCCGAGTCTCTGCACTAGGTAGAGTGAAATCTTCAGTGTTAGAAAATTTTTGATAAAATTCCAAGTATTCTTCTGCAGGACTGGGAGAAAACGCATAACATTTACTGCCTGTTAGAAAAAGAATATACAGAGAAACTAGTAATTGAAGAGGTTGCAAAATTCTTGAGAGAGAGCAGAATTGTTAAGGCATTAACTGATAAAATCATAGTTTACGAATCACATGTTAGATGTTTTTGGAATTCTGCACGATACGAAGAGAAAGATAAAACGATCTACTCTGCAGTAACAAAGAGAGATGAGAAGGGAAAGAAAATAGATTTGGAGATTAAGATAACCGTTGGTGATGTAAGACGTGTGTTAGACTTACGTGATTCTGATGATGATCCAACCATTATCTCTGAACGTCTAGCAAAAGGTTTGTGGTGCAGAATGGGGTTCACAGGAAGTGTCAATGGAAAGATCTTGAAAACAAGTTTCAGTAATGCTTACAAGTTCTTGGTACACTGTGTTATTCATGCTTTATCACACAGGAAGGGTGCCTATGATGAAGCTTCAGACTATATCATGAACATTGTCACTTGCCTTGTGTTGAACCGGCCATATAATGTTTCTCAAGTGATTTTTGACTACATGACTGAAAATTAAAAAGCTGGAAACAAGAAGTATATTATGTATCCTCGCTTTGTTCAGATGTTGATTGATGAAAAGTTCAAGGATCTTGAGAAAAGTGATGATGATATTTTGGGACTACGACACATGACAGCAGAGACAATAAGCAGACTCACTAAGGGTCCAAACACAGGAGCAAAAAGAATGATATGCAGAATTAGTAGACCAGATTATGCTGCTCCAGAGAATGATGCTTGGAGACATCAAGATAGTGAGTCTGACAATGAAGTTGAGAAAATGAGTTTGTTTTCTGAAAAGAATACTAGATGGTGATGTGTAAAAGACGGGAAGAAGGAGTTCAGTATTTCGAATTTTTGTCAGATATCAGTTCTTTACCGTGGTGGGATGTGGATGAGTTGGTGAAAACAAAGAATATCAAGCAGTTCTACAATGGTCCAGAAGTTAGACAACATGATCAAGATTTGTGGAACTACATCAAATTGCAAGCAAAGAATGGTTATCCTGATTGGAAGGCACAGTATCCAAAGCAGATTGTCACATATCTAGAGAATGGTAGAAAAGATATATCTTTGGATGTAAAGCCGCCTAGATGCTTAAAGAATATGCCTCTCAGAGCCATTGAGCAAGACTTCCATGATTTATTTCAAGGCTGGATGTACAACGAAACGACGGCTGAGGCAGTTATCTCTCTCTATGACAAGTCCATGGGAAAGTCTCGAAGAATAAGTATTCTGGATCCAATGTGGCTTGTTAACTGTTCAAAGAAGGATATCGATTGCTTGTTCTACAACAAGATCGTTTACGAAAAGAGAGACAAAGCTCAAGCATAGCAATACCAAACAGTTGTAGATGTATGTTTCGCACAAGATATCAATTCAGGAAGATACTGGAAGACAAAATGGAGAGATCTGGAGATTGATGAATTCCTGAAAAAGTATAAGCGTGAACAAAGATCTAAAAAGATTGCTGAAAGAGCTGCTGAATTGGGCAAACGAAATTTGGGAAAAGTGCCTCCAACAGATCAAACACCTATTGAATCAGAAGAGAACAAGATTCCCAAATGGGATTGGAAGCGTGATGGTGATCCAATTTATAGAAACTGGTGGTTAATTGAAGGAAGGCATAAAAGACGTATAATGTTAGAAGAAAAGGCAGAAAAGAGAAGACAGAGAGCTCGTGAACGAAGACACAACAGGAGGAATTAAAGACTATGCTGGAAGGAACTACAGCTACATCCGAGGGGGAGTCTGTTAGTGCATACGTCTGTAGCTTCCGTCAGCATGTAGTCATGTTTTGTATATTTGTGTCTTTGTAAACAATTATGTAATGTATATGTGTAGATAGTATGACAACTCTGGAAACGGGGCATAAATGTAAAGTGTTGACTTTTGTTGACTGATGTCATCCGATCGGATTGCCATCCGATCGGATAGCACTCATCCGACCGGACAGCATGTTATCCGCTCGGACAGGATGTCATCCGATCGGATAGCTTGTTATCCGAGCGGACAACACTCACCACTTCCTGAGTTGCCTATAAATACCTTGTCAGGGTATTACTTTTCAGACTTTTGACTCGAGCGAGAACCTGACCAGTGTCTGTCTTCTACCGGAACTTTGTACTTTCAGAACAACTAATAGAAAGAACAGACTGTGTTTAATCGTTGAATTCTGTGTTGATCATCTGAGATTTGTCATAATGGATTCCGCACATTAGACAAAGTCGATTCATCTTGTTCCTTACGATTAGATCCTGTGCAAAGGGACCAACAGAGTTCAGTTTGGGATTTAGATTTAAGTATCATAAAGTATATGTACATGAAAATATATCCCGTCTATATATTCGTTTGGACACTAAGATTTTGCGTGTTTTCATGGTTCCTAACTTGCCCATTAAAATCACAAACGAGAAATAAAGAACAAAGATAATATAGCCTAAGTTCAAGACATCTAACCATAATCCGGTTAGTATTATGAATTTGGCTAAAGATATATATCTATACTATCTATAATAAGAGAAGATTGGCTAATGTAAATCTGCCTATGTGTCAACTCCTAAGCTATGCCACATGTACATGCTGATGTCATAATTCCGTTTTTTAGTTATCATTTCATTATTTAATTTAAAAACTTATAATACCATTTAAATTTGAAATTTGAATTTGAAATTCAAAATAGAGAAAGAGGGTTTAATAAATGCTTTGCAGGGAACCATTTCAAATTTCAAACCCTTTCCATTCCATTCTCTCTCTCTTTCTCTCAGATCTGCGCCTCTCTCTTTCTCTCAGATCTGGATATGCAAAAGGTAAGTTACTCATCCTCAATTTCATCTACATCATTTTCAATTTCATTTGTACGCGCATACATTAAACCCTAGATTGGCCTCACAGATTGTTCCTCTCCTATTCGTGACGATTCTTCATGTTCTTCATAACCTCACTTTTCTAAAACTCTAAATCCCAAATCTGCTCCTTCCGTTCTTCACCAATTGATAAAAGGAATCTTCACAGCCCACGTGTATTTCCTAAACCCTAGCTATCAAAATCATCTTCCTTCTTCTTGATTATTCTACGATCCAGATGCAATCAGGTTAGCAATCTCTGATTACTGGGGTTTTTTTTTCAATTTAGATATGTTTATTTATGGCCAGTTTGTTGTGGTTTTTATTGACTGGATGATTTACGTTCCGTTTGTTGTTTTTTTTTATATTCTGATTTACGTTCATCGATTCTCGCATAAAAACACTGTTGATTGTTTTGTATATGGACTTGCGAACTAGCCTACCTACAATTCTAATTAAATATTGTTGATCTTTTTGTATATTGTTTTTGCGGACTTGCAATATTAAGAACCATTGTTTATTGTAAATTGTTGATGATTAAATATTGTTATTATATTTGTTTTTTTTAACTAGAAAGGAGATTACATAAAAACCCAAACGAATAGCCCAACAAGCAAGGAACTGAAGTCATTGATTTATTATTGTTGTTCATTGATAATTGTTACTTTCATTGATTTTAGGTACAAGCTTGAAGATGAAGACGTGGTCTTTGATTTGTGGTACTGTTAGGATCGGAGGCTCTCATGATTGTGTTTGTTTGTACAAATTGAACAAATCAAATAGAAATGATCAGAGTTTAAGTGCAGCGGAAAATGAACAACAAACTTTGTAAACACAATCAAAGGAGAAAATAGTGTTGATAAACATTTGCTTCATCATAAGTCGAAAGATTACAATTCAAAGCAAAAGATTGTAATGCAAGCTTACACACTAGACTCCCCCTCAGCCTGATACTCTAGGGTTTGGTTGCACAAGATGAAAGGATTGAATTGAGGAGAAGAACTCACTCAAAACGATCAAATGTAACAGTACAGAGTACTGTTTCATTTATAGACAATCCAAACCGCTGAGGCATCTCAGCTGACGTCACCATGAAAGCGACGTCTAACAGCCTAACGACCTGTATCTACTGTTCTTATACAAACACTGCTAATCTTAACTACTGTCTATACATGAAATAGATGATATACTAAACTACTGCTCTCTCTTTATGTCAGTGCTTTCCTCAAGGTTGATCAGTTCTTGATTGAGCAGTGCTTTGTCATCAGCAGTGCTTAGTTCTCAGCAGTCTTTTGGCTTCATCAGTAGTTAGAAGAACAGCAGCAGTTGTATCCGGGCAGTGGATGTAAGACAATCAGATGTTATAATCACTTTCAAGGGAGAAGACTTAGTGTAAACTGCTGCTTATTGTGAATCCACTGTCATGATCCGGTTTTGGCTTTCATTATCTGTTCCTCTAGTGGGGTTCAATCCCAACAATCTCACCCTGGAACAGATAATGCCAAAACCCTTCATTATTATGGATCTTTATTCTTCATCAGAAGTTCCTTAGCTTGTCTTTTAAATTCTGCTTCAAAGTCTTTGGAACTTGAGTCATCCTCATCCCTGCACAGTGAAAGTTCAAGGAGATCCTGCAAATCTTCAACACCAAGGCCTAGTGCTTCTTTCCTTGATATGTACTTCACTTCACCATTGGATCTGACCAGAGTCAATACGTGGGTCTTTTGATCAGACATCCACTTTAGTACTTTTGAACCCAATGGGTTTCTTGGGAGAGATTTATTTTCTGATGAGATTTGAGATTTTGGCCTTGAGAAAAATTGTAAAGCAGTATCCTGAACTTCAGACATTCTTTTGAAAGCTTCTTCTATGACTTCATTTGCTGCAACTATATCTTCTGCAACTTCTTTGTCAATTTGCTCTTGTGTCTTTTGTTGATCAAGCTCACTGTCTGAGATATCTGCTGAAATGTTTGTTGATGCAGGTTTGGTTAGTACTTTTTTGAAAAGATTTTGAAGGCTCACTGAACTATCTTCTTTTAGACCCATTTTCTTGATGGCTTCTGTGAAGTACTCAGCTTCCTTTTCTTTTTCTTCTTCACTGGTCAGCAGTTTTCCTTTCTCTTGGTTTATCACAAGACTCGGGTCAACTTTTGATGTGATCAGTGTTTTAAGAGCATCCAGCTGTTGTTCTATCTTGTTGTAGTCTGGCTTTTTAGAAGTGCCTGAGACTGTTATCTTTCTTTTCTTCAGCCGTTCATAAGCCTCATCAGTATACTGCTTTGTCCATTTTGCTATGGCTTCAGCAGTATCCACCTTAGCATCTATCAGTTCCTGCTTTTTCTTTTTTGTATTCAGAAGTAAGATCAGCAATTAGCTTTTTGTACTTATTCCAATTTGGAGCTGTCTTCTTCTTACTTGGATCATTTTTAACCCTTTCAATCCTGTTTGCTTCATGCTTCAAGGCAACCAGTGGCCACTCTTCAAATTGATTTTCTTCAGCTTGATAGAATTTTTCTTTCATTATATATGCAAGATATTCTTTTCTCATTGCTTTTCGTTGATCTGTCTTTTCTTTAATCAGATCTTGTGCATAGTCTTCCATCAGCTTGACTTTTGTGAGCAAAAATTCAAATTTTTCAGAAATGGCTTCATCACCTTGATCTTTGCATTCGAGTTTAGCTCTGATCTTTGCTTGTCTTGCTTTCATCTCGAGATATTCATCCATGTCTTCTGGGACTACGAAGCCTATGAGAGAAGGAAATCTTCGTTTTGAAGGATCATCCTCGGAGTAAAATTGTTTCATCTCATTTTTCACAGCATCTAGTTCCAGTGGATATTTAGCAGCAATAGGATCATATTTTTCATCAGTTGGCTGAGTAGTTTCTCTTTTTCTTTTGTGAAGCTTTATGGATGAAGAGGGTTTTGGTTGTGATGTAGGAATGATGGGAGCAGTGGTGGATGGTTGACAAACAGCTGTTGAAACAACTGGTGGTTCAACCTCTGTTGTCATTACAACTACTGATGTGTCAGTAGATGTCTTCTGCTTTTGAGCAGGGGTTGAAGGTGGTGAAGTGGTTTTTGATGTTGGTGATGGTGGTGGTGAATCATCATCAGGAATGAAAACCCTTCTCCTTTTTATTGTAGGAGAGGCTGATGATGTCGTTGGTGGATCAGTGGTTTGAGTGGTGGAAAGTGTCTGACAAACAGTTGTTGAACAACTGGTGTCTCAACCACTGTTGTCAATACAACAGATGTTGTAACATCTGCTGTCTTCTGCTTCATGGCAGGAGGCAATGGTGGTGATGGTGGTTGTAGATGATGATGGTGGTAGAGCAGTGGTTGTGATGATGTGTGATGAGGTGGCAGCTGTTTGGCTACTGCTAGCAGTTTTTGTAACTACTGCTGTATCAGCTGTTTGGATGGAAGTTTGAGATTTTGACCCTTTTGAGGATTTAGATGGCTGTTTTCCTTGTTCTGGTTCAACATACAGACCATCTTCAATTCCCTTTTTCTTCAACTGCTTGACATTCTCCCCCTTTTTGGCATTATCTGCAAGGGGGTTATCCATAAAAAGGATAGTAGAGGGAACTTTTCCAGAAGTGCTTTGGAGATGAGCCTTGATAGCTTTGATGTCTGCTTGAGTATCTTTAAATCTTGACTCCACCATGTTTGTCAACATTTTCACATGTATCTCATGCTGCTGATCAGCCATCTGTTTTTGTTTTTCAAGTAAGGGCTGGAAAATATTCCACAACTCATTTGGAGCAAGTGCAGGTTGTGCAGATGCTTGAGCTGGAGCAGCAGTGGATTGTGCTTTTTTGAGCTTTTAGCAGCTGCTGCACCATATCCTTTATCTCAGCAACTGATGTTTCGAGTTTTTCAACTCTGCCCGTCAATTCCTGATATTTTGAATCATCACCCACTTTAATGGGATCATCTGAATCCCTACCAGCAGTGGTTGTATCAATGTGTGACTTAGGAACTGAGTCCCAAAAATCACCCATTGATGCCCCTTGTTCTTGGTACTGGGGACTTCTTTCTTCAGCACTTGATAAACCTTTGATGGTACCAGTGGTTAGAACCAACTCACTGGTGGTTACCGATGGTGCTATGGAAGAAATTGCCTTCAAGGGAGTCTTACTAATGAAACAACTGTCCAACTGAAGATATGTTGATCCATCAGTTGTAGTTGCTGCTCCACTTGAACTACCACCTAGAGTTACTTGTAACTCAGGGGGTGTAACCTCCTCAGTTGTTGCTGGGATAGCAGAGGTATAAGCATCAGACCCAGTCACTTGTTGGAGTGTACTCTCTTTGATGAGTGATTGAGAGGAACTGGTTTGTGTCTGAGCTATAACAACTGCATGCAACAAAGGTAGCATGGATTGTGGTAATATTATTGGTGAGGGTATGGGAGTTAAAAGAGACATGTCCTTGGGATCAGGACTGAGGAAGATGGATCCGATTAAATCCAGAGCTTCATATTGTGGGGTCCCTGTGCTTACAACCTGATCCTTTTGTGAGGATGCAGGAGGAGTATGAGGCAAAGGTGGAGATCTTTCTACCAACTGTTGTGAGGAAGTAGCAGCAGTGGTTTGTGGTGACATTTGTGTTGTCACTGGCATTTGCTCTGGGATCTCATCTTCCAGAGTTGCCTTTGTTTTGGGTTTGGGGGGTTTTCTGGATGTTTTCTTTTTGGTCTTTTTGGTAGTGGCAGGTGTGGGTTTCAAAGCAGGGGTAGTGCTGCTATGATCACCTGGAGTAGTAGACTCAGCAGCAGATGTCTGAGGAGCAGTGGTAACTGCTAAATTCTGCTCAGACACCTCTGCTTTTGTTTTTATTGGTGCCAACATTCTAGTGAATGTTTCAGGTGTTAAACTTTTTATTTGAAAATAAACACCTTATTTTAGCAAATTTTCATTTTCTTTTTCAAATTTTTGTTTAAAATAATAGCTTAAAAATCTCGGAAAAAGTAAAAATGCTTTGCTATCAACGTTTTTCACCAAGTCATTAAAGATCTCCTGGGAATAGTTGTAATTTTCATTCTTCAAAATAGCATATCCCAGACATTGAATCTTTAATGGTATTTCGTTAAACGCTGTTGTTTTATTTGAAACACACATCAAAAGTGTGTGAAATAAGAATCTTGGTGCAGAAGGGAAATAACCTTTTTGTAAGGTATCTACCTTTGATTGTTCTACATATCCCCTTTTCAGAAAATCAGCTTTTAACTCGTTTTTATCAAAGGAAGTTTTACCTTTCTGATCATCGAGTTTGAAAACTTCTGAGATTGATTGCGGAGTGATTTGAATCGCTTTACCCTGTATCGAGGAGTTGATGACTACTACCTTATTGTCTTGTTTTTCAAGCGTAGCATTTTTCCAGAACTCTCTCTGGGTTTGCAGTTAAATGGGAGCGTCTGCTGTTATCAAAGTTTTGTACTTTGATTCAGATAAGTTGTCAATGATGGAATCGAAGGTGTGGTTGTTTGTGGGTTTTGTGAGTAAACCCACATAGTTATGAGGAGATTTGTATGGTATTTCAACGGATTCAGCGGCCGTTTGAGCGACCTCTTTGGAAGATGATGGTGATTTTGATTTTGATTTTGCTTTCGATTTCGTCATTTTGATGCAGAAGAATAGAGAATGATTTGGGATGAAGGGTTAGAAACTGCTTTGAGAAGAGAACTTTAGAATTCAATTCGACAGTGTAAAACCCTGTTTGGGGTTTTGATCAGGGTTTTATTTAGGGAAAAGAAAAATGGATGCTGATGTGGCAGCGGTTACAAAGATCTGAAGGCTAAAAATTGACCACGTGTCAACCTCTGATGAACTGGATGAATAACGGAGGACAGTTGTTTTGAGAGCCACTGATGAAGCAAGCGTCAGTGGTTACAACGATAATAATGTGACAGTGGATGATTTTTACTATCAGTAGATAGTATATCAGTGGATAAGACACTGCTTTTGAACAACAAAGTCTATCAAGGAAATGGGAGAACAGTGATTGACTTTCAGCAGTGGACAGATTTTAGGAAACAGATGTTTGAACACAACAGTGGTTAGGGGTAGGATAATGGTAAATGAAATGAAAGACAATTATGTCAGCAACTGCTTTGAGAATTTCCATTCAAGGTTTTGCCACATGTCAATTACACATTTTGAGGCTTATACAAATTTCTGACAGTGGTTTAGTACCCCAGATGATGTAGACTTTTTACCAAAGCAACTCATTCTTGTTATAATTTTTGAATTAAAACATGAGTGCCCAAGTATTTTAAGATCTGTTGACAATCAATCTTTTGCTTAGAGTAAGAACAAACTTGAGTTTGACATGACCTTGACAAATATACCATTTCCTTTTGATCTGTTAGAGGACAATATAACCAACAAAAATAAAGGTTATACATCCTGACAGGAGATTGAAACTTTTACTATCAAAAACCAGTAAAATTTCAAAATATATTATTCTTAAAAAAAACGAAGAATGATATATCCTGCATTATTTGAGAAAATCCTTTTTCAGAAAAATAAGTAAAGGATTTTCTGACAACAACACTAAAAGGAATCTGGTATTATTTTCTCTGAGACTCCTAGTCATATTTAACTCAAGCTTATGAAAATGGTCAGTGGTTTGACACCAGTGGTATAAGATTTTAAATATGTTTTGACCACTGTTTGTTACCATTCTCTTGTAGATTTATTGACAGTAAATAAATGAGGACACAAGATCACATAAGTTTTCGAAAACCCTGATGTAGATTTTGTTACTATGTGATGATTCTGAAAATTTGTCTAGTCCTTTTAAAAGTATATTCACTGGAAATACCATGGTCACCTGAACCTTTTCCTGAACCAATGACTGCACACAGTTGCTTTGATGACCATTTTTACCCCAACTTTTGGCTCTAAAGTGTTTTATGTTTATACTCTTTTCTTCTGACTTCAAAAGTTTTGAGATAAACACACTTCTGAGTTTTTGTGAATTTTCTTCTTCCCTTTTTACCCTTCCCATTCATAAGTAATGAAATACTTACTGGGAGGTTTTTATTGAAGGAATACTTATTCCATAATCATTTTGCAGTAATGTTTTAAGAGGTTTAGCCATATTTATACAAATTTTTGACCAATCTCACATTACATATGATACGGACTATCTTGACTCCTGTTTTCTTAATGTATTTCAACAGAGTTAATTTGTTCCTTTTGAGGATCTCAACCTGTTTTCAACACATAAGATCTAATGACAAAAGTTTTAATTTCCCTCTTTTTACATTAGCAAAAACACTAATGTTTTTATGAACATAGGCTTTTGTTAATCTGAGGTTCAACTTTATCATCTAATGTAGTGACATCACAAGTTATCATAACAGCAGTTGTCACGGCCCCAGCCCCGGTTTTACCCGGTCAGGAGCCGCGGGACAGGAACCCGTGGTAATTATTATATGACAGCGGAAGATTTTTAACAGGATCTTTTAAAACTCAAAATGCCCAATTATTTTATTCATAAATTGGAGATAAACCCTGTAATTTACAATAGAGGAATTTAACTAGGAAATTCCCTGATTTATTAAAACATGTTTATTTATTTTAACTGAGCCACCTCTTCAAGCTTGTTAGTGCTCCTTAGCACGTGTCCTTGATTTACAGCAGGTTGCCTGAAACATGTTTTAAAAATATTTTATCAGCGGGGAAATGCTGGCGAGTCATTCAAGTATGTAAAAACGACGCATTAGTTATCAATTACAGCATAAGTGCGATTACAATGGGTTCTATCTTATTTTTATCTGGCGCCGTGTCACAATGGTGACGATGGTCATACTACTATTGGGTCCTGTCACCCAAGTATTGATGATTATCCCTATAGGTCAATGAACCTAACAGTGATTATCCCGGTTAGGTTAATGAACGTAACCGGGAGTAAATTAGTAATGTGCACAATACCCCATTAGCCAGTGATTCAAGATATCCATGACTTACTCCCTGTAATTATAACACTTGAAAATAATTTGAGGTATTGTAAAACAATTGATAAAAAGAGAATGACTCACATTGCAGATTTATACGTGCAGAGTTTAAGCCTACTGATTAGCCTTTTGACCTAGATTAAATAACATGCACACGAACTAGGTTAATAACTAATACAGCATTTACGATAACTCACGAGATTAAACCCTCACAACGAATGACAAAGTGCGATACTTAAACATCCATCGAATTAACGACGAATGACAAAGCATAACCCTAACGTGGGCAGCACTTAAACATCCATTGGATAGTTTAATCGATCGGACATTGAATCGTAGCAGCGATCGAGTTATTACCCTGTTTTGCGGCAGCACTTCGTGAACTGTGTGTGTTGTGATAGTAAACAGAACGTAACTCAGTGTATATAACGACTTTTTTCGTCGTTCAAGCGCCCAATTTCCAGTCCCAAACCCCTATATTTATACTTGTAAAAATGCGCCCTCGCGTGGCGCGAGGGGTAAGGTTCTAGGGTAGGGTAGGTGCGTGTCCAACTAGCTCAGGTGAGTCGACAATTCGTTCAAATTCAATTTCCACGTAAAACTGTTAAGATAATACCAACTAGGGTTTACCCCCCCTGAGTTTTAGGGGCCCTGATCCTGATTCCGATTGTTTTGAAAATTTTAGGGTTTATCCAGAATCACTTGGGTTTCTCAATTAAGGTTTCCTATTGGACAATTAAAATAATAATTAGGACTTTTTAATGAGAGTTGTTACATTCTCCCCATCTTAATAAAATCTCGTCCTCGAGATTTACTGGTATAAATGAGGATACTTTCGCTTCATTTCTGATTCTAACTTCCAAGTGTATTCGAATCCTTTGTTCGAACCCCACTTAACTTTGATCAGTTTTAGTCTCTTGTGTTTGAGAAACTTGATCTTTTTATCTTCAAATTGAAAAGGTTTCTCTACGAATTTCAGCTTTTTATTTACCTCTACATCTTGAAGAGGTACTACCAGGGATTCGTCGGACAAACATTTCTTGAGATTGGATACATGAAATACATCATGTATTCCTGCCAACTCTTCTGGTAGTTGTAAATGATAAGCAACTGGTCCTATACGTTGGGTTACTGAAAATGGTCCTATGTATCTTGGACTTAGCTTTCCTTTCTTACTGAACCGAACTACTCCTTTCCAAGGAGAAACTTTCAAGAGTACCTTGTCTCCAACTTGAAACTCCAACGGCTTCCTTCTATTGTCTGCATAACTCTTCTGACGATCTCGAGCCGTCTTCAATCTTTCCTTGATTTGAGTGATCTTGTCTGTAGTTTCTTGTACTATCTCAGGACCTGAGACTTTCCTATTTCTTATATCTTGGTACATCTTATTGTTTCCAGGGTGTATGGTATACCTAGATTTATGGGCTTCTTCTAAAATTTTATCTCTTAATTTTTCCTTGCTTAGGTACCCAAATTTGTTTCTTATGGAATCTCTAAATTCCATCAGCTCCTTGTTCTAATTCTTTTATTCGTCCTTTCATTCCTTCAGCATCATCCTTAATTGCTGTTTCTTGAACATTCTTCAATTGTTCCATTAAATCTAATGGTAGATTTAATCTGAGAGCACGAACTCGTCGTTGTTTCTCATGGTACTTACGACTTAAGGCATCTGCAACTACATTTGCTTTTCCTTCGTGATACTGAATATCACAGTCGTAGTCACTTAAGATTTCCATCCATCTCCTTTGTCTCATGTTAAACTCTTTTTGCCCAAATATATATCTTAAACTTTTATGATCTGTATAGACAGTAAACTTACTTCCGTACAGATAATGTCTCCAAATTTTAAGGGCAAAAATTATGGCTCCTAATTCTAAATCATGAGTCATATAGTTCTCCTCGTGCTTTTTCAATTGTCTTGAAGCATACGCAATTACCTTCTTGCGTTGCATTAGCACACATCCAAATCCTAGTTTTGAAGCATCACAGTAAACTTCAAAATCTTCAGTCCCTTCTGGTAAGGCTAGGATTGGGGCATTTGTTAACTTATGCTTTAAAATCCTAAAAGCTTTTTCTTGCTTAGGACCCCGTTCAAACTTAATTGCTTTACAGGTTAGCTTAGTTAATGGTACAGCTATTTTGGAAAAATCCTTAATAAACCGTCTATAGTATCCAGCTAAACCTATAAAACTTCTAATTTCCATTGCGGATTGTGGAACCTTCCATTTGGTAATGGCTTCTATCTTAGCAGGATCTACATGAATACCTTCGTGATTCACCATGTGACCTAGAAATTGCACTTCTTTTAGCCAAAATTCACACTTCGAGAATTTGGCGTGAAACTTTTCTTTTCTTAACAAAGTTAAGAGTGCATGTAAATGCTGACAATGTTCATCCTGACTTTTGGAATAAATACGTATATCGTCGATAAAAACAATTACAAATTTATCCAAATACGGTTTACAGATCCTATTCATCATGTCCATGAATGCTGCAGGAGTATTTGTTAACCCAAAGGGCATGACTGTAAACTTGTAATGACCATACCTAGTCCTGAAAGCAGTTTTAGGTATGTCTTCCTCTTATACCTTTAATTGATGATATCCGGAGCATAAATCGATCTTAGAAAAGTATCTAGCTCCTTGAAATTGATCAAAAAGATCATCAATCCTAGGTGATGGGTATCGATTCTTAATTGTAATCTTATTTAATTCTCTATAATCAATACACATTCTCATCGAACCATCCTTCTTCTTTACAAACAACACTGGAGCTCCCCAAGGGGATGAGCTAGGTTGTATGAATCTTTTACTTAGTAATTCATCTAATTGTGTTTTCAGTTCTAACATTTCAGTAGGAGCTAACCGATAAGGTGCCTTAGCTATCGGTGTAGTTCCAGGAATTAGATGAATCCTAAATTCTACCTCCCTATCAGGTGGTAATCCAGGTAGTTCTTCTGGGAATATATCCAAATATTCCGATACTACTGGAATGTCCTTAAGTTCTTTACTTTTTGTGTTAATGATTACTGAAATCATATACACCATTTCGTGTTTCCTTGAATAACTGGCCAATTTCATTATTGAAATGAATTTCATTGGCTTACGTGGCTTATCTCCAGTAATCACCACTAATTCTTTTGTGGGTGTATGAATTTCTATGGAATTTTTTATCACAAAGAATTCATGCAGGGTTGGCTACCAACCAATCCATTCCTAGCACTACATCGAATCCAGCTAATTTCATAGGTAACAGGTTTGCAGAAAATTTATGGCCTAAAAGTTCTATTTTTCCTTCTTTCAAAACCTTATCTATTTTAACAGAATTTCCATCTGCTGTTTCGATTGTAAAAAAATTGCCTAAGTTGGGTTAAAGGTAAATTAAGTGCTTGGCAGAATGAAATATTTATAAAACTTTGGTTTGCACCAGAGTCAAATAATACTTTTGCATATACGTTATGAACTAGGAACGTACCGGCTATCATGTCAGGAATCAGTTCGGCTTCCTGAGTTGTCAACTGGAAGGCTCTTACATTCCTTTTTGCTCCTTCTGCAGGTTTGACTTTGTTATCTGCTGGTTTGTTTAGTTTTGAACAGTCTGGCCTCAGATGTCCAGCTTCTCCACAGTTATAGCAGACTGTGAATTTCTTCCTCCTGCAGTCTTCTTCTTGATGTCCTGGAATTTTGCAAAAATTGCAATATCCTTTGCATCTTCCAAAATGCTTCCTTTTGCAAAAATTGCAAAATGGACTAGTGGAAGATTGCCCATTCCCTTTTCTTTTGAAATTATTACGGTTACTTATACGGAATCCTTGGGTAATCTTTTGGGCTACTTCCTGCTTTCTATTCTCTTCTCTCGTCCGTACCAGTTCGTCAGTCAGTGTGTTGGCTAAATCCACCGCATCGTCAATTGTGCGGGGTTTCGCAGCCTTAACAATATTGCGGATCTCGCTAATTAAGCCCCAAATGTAGCGAGAAATAAGCATCGGCTCTGGCGAAGCCAGTGTTGGTACTACTCTCGCATATTCGAAGAATGTCGAAGTATATCTGCGACAATCTACATCCATCATTCGATGATTTAGGAACTTATTAGCCATTTGATCTTTTTCATATTCGGGACAGAATTTTCTTTCTACAAGACTCTTAAATTCTTCCCAGTTCATAGCATATGCCACCATCCTTCCTTTTTCTTGTAAAACCGTATTCCACCATTCGAGCGCCCCTTCTTTAAAAAGATTCGACGTATACATGACCTGGTCTTCTTCAGCGCATTTACTTATGGCAATTACTGCCTCGGTTTTCTCTAACCAACGTAATGCTGCAGTCGCCCCTTCGTTACCTGCAAACTCAGCTGGTTTACAGGCAAGAAATTCCTTGTAAGTGCAACCAGATGTTGCAGCTTTCTTTCTTTTAGGAATTGGGACTTGTAGTATATTATCATTATTGTATTTGTTGTTGCCGCCTCCATTTATACTATTACTGAAGTTATCTTCAGAAATACGTTTGCTAGGAATAATTTGTTGAGGTTCTACAGGTTTTTGGGTAGCAGCAATTATTGCTGGAATAGCATTGGCTATCCCTTGAGCAACGATATTTTCTATATCTTGCCTAGTCAGCAATTGCTCTTCCTGATTTTGCTTAGATTGATTTACTTCATTAACTGGTTCATTACCAATGTTTGCCATCTGATAATTAATTTATATAATTTATTAGTATAAAATAAGAAACAACCAAATATAACAATTAATCGCACATAATCATGTAAACAATTATATAACCAACATTGTATATTTCTAAATTTTCATTTGTTTATATATTATAATATGCTTCGTACACACTTTTATCTTACAACCGTTTTATTGTTTATTTTACACATATACTGATTTTTTATTACTATTATTACAAACACAGATTCACTACTCACTTCTCCCTCGTCAACTTGCATTTTTAATAACGATGTTCCCTCTTATCATATTTCTATGAGATTTGTCCCCCTATCTCTCGGATCCTATTTTCTGCATTCATCAGCTCCTTGCCAAAATGGCGGAGTTCAGCCATATTCTTGTTACTCATCAGTGGATTTAGTAGAGGTTCTGGGTCAACCTGAGGGAAAAACGTATAGGGATTGTTGAGAAGGTTTTGGAACTGCCAATCATTAGTCCACCACTCGTTCATTCCTAGAGGCTGGGTGTGGATTATAGGTTCTGAGATTGCTGGTTCCAAGTTCTTTGGAAGTTGGGTTTCAATAGGATGAGTAAAAACATTTTCATTGACAGGCTTAATAGTATCACAGCTTGCCATTATAAAATCTAGCTCTTCCTGAGATGGTAACTCTTCAATTTGCCTAGAGCTTTCCCCAATTTCCATTTTCTTAGGCTTGGGTTTCTCGAGAGGTGAAGCGTTGAATTCTATAGGTTCTTCTATATCAGGTATGTATCTAGTAAAATCTTTGGAAACTTCTACTCTCACTGGATATAAATTGAGATTCTGAAGGGCTTCAGATAACTCATTCATGCTGTTTAGCATATATGCAAAAATGCACATCAATTACTAAGTTCAAATTTTATATAAAAAAAAAATTTCACAGATAAACCTTCAATTATTATTGCATATCGTGTGACTAGTTTAATACAAAGGACAACTGACAATAAAACATACTAAGTTTTTATTGTAACTTTATTTATTTACTAGGTAACGTTTCTGACTTATAGATGATATTAGTGCTAGAACCGAATTAAGATATTTAAAGATTTGCATTTATTGCTACAGTGGCTAACATATAGAGATCTGCCCATTTTTCATCTAATTTATCTTCCTATACTGTAATTTATCAAATAGGCATTTAATAAAACACATAATCATAAAATGGCAATTAGGAAAATTAAGTATTTTGAAATACTTAATAGGCTTTAAATCAGTGGCTTGATTAGTGTGGCTCTGATACCACCTTTTCCTGTCACGGCCCCAGCCCCGGTTTTACCCGGTCAGGAGCCGCGGGACAGGAACCCGTGGTAATTATTATATGACAGCGGAAGATTTTTAACAGGATCTTTTAAAACTCAAAATGCCCAATTATTTAATTCATAAATTGGAGATAAACCCCGTAATTTACAATAGAGGAATTTAACTAGGAAATTCCCTGATTTATTAAAACATGTTTATTTATTTTAACTGAGCCACCTCTTCAAGCTTGTTAGTGCTCCTTAGCACGTGTCCTTGATTTACAGCAGGTTGCCTGAAACATGTTTTAAAAATATTTTATCAGCGGGGAAATGCTGGCGAGTCATTCAAGTATGTAAAAACGACGCATTAGTTATTAATTACAGCATAAGAGCGATTACAATGGCTTCTATCTTATTTTTATCTGGCGCCGTGTCACAATGGTGACGATGGTCATATTGGGTCCTGTCACCCAAGTAGTGATGATTATCCCTGTAGGTCAATGAACCTAACAGTGATTATCCCGGTTAGGTCAATGAACGTAACCGGGAGTAAATTAGTAATGTGCACAATACCCCACTAGCCAGTGATTCAAGATATCCACGACTTACTCCCTGTAATTATAACACTTGAAAATAATTTGAGGTATTGTAAAACAGTTGATAAAAAGAGAATGACTCACATTGCAGATTTATACGGGCAAAGTTTAAGCCTACTGATTAGCCTTTTGACCTAGCTTAAATAACATGCACGCGAACTAGGTTAATAACTAATACAACATTTACGATAACTCACGAGATTAAACCCTCACAACGAATGACAAAGTGCGATACTTAAACATCCATCGAATTAACGACGAATGACAAAGCATAACCCTAATGTGGGCAGCACTTAAACATCCATTGGATAGTTTAATCGATCAGACATTGAATCGTAGCAGCGATCGAGTTATTACCCTGTTTTGCGGCAGCACTTCGTGAACTGTGTGTGTTGTGATAGTAAACAGAACGTAACTCAGTGTATATAACGAGTTTTTTCGTCGTTCAAGCGCCCAATTTCCAGTCCCAAACCCCTATATTTATACTTGGAAAAACGCGCCCTCGCGTGGCGTGAGGGTCCTTCGCGTGGCGCGAGGGGTAAGGTTCTAGGGTAGGGTAGGTGCGTGTCCAACTAGCTCAGGTGAGTCGACAATTCGTTCAAATTCAATTTCCACGTAAAACTGTTAAGATAATACCAACTAGGGTTTACCCCCCTGAGTTTTAGGGGCCCTGATCCTGATTCTGATTGTTTTGAAAATTTTAGGGTTTATCCAGAATCACTTGGGTTTCTCAATTAAGGTTTCCTATTGGACAATTAAAATAATAATTAGGACTTTTTAATGAGAGTTGTTACAGCAGTTGAAATCAATTTTGAAAATAAGAAATAATCCCATAGTTTAACAGATATGTTTTCAGATCTGAAATTTATGAGTGACTTGTGCATGATATCACTTGTTGTGTGAAATTTGTGTGTCTTATGACATCTTGGTTGTTTTACAGAGTATTTGAACAACAGCTTTAAGCGTTATCATTCGTTACTCTATTTTTCAACAAAATACAACCAACCTTAGTATCAATGAACTTTGAGCCGAACTGTTATGTCAAATTGATTGTTAGATCGAATTTGAGTGTCCAGGCTCTGATACCAATTGTTAGGATCGGAGGCTCTCATGATTGTGTTTGTTTGTACAAATTGAACAAATCAAATAGAAATGATCAGAGTTTAAGTGCAGCGGAAAATGAACAACAAACTTTGTAAACACAATCAAAGGAGAAAATAGTGTTGATAAACATTTGCTTCATCATAAGTCGAAAGATTACAATTCAAAGCAAAAGATTGTAATGCAAGCTTACACACTAGACTCCCCCTCAGCCTGATACTCTAGGGTTTGGTTGCACAAGATGAAAGGATTGAATTGAGGAGAAGAACTCACTCAAAACGATCAAATGTAACAGTACAGAGTACTGTTTCATTTATAGACAATCCAAACCGCTGAGGCATCTCAGCTGACGTCACCATGAAAGCGACATCTAACAGCCTAACAACCTATATCTACTGTTCTTATACAAACACTGCTAATCTTAACTACTGTCTATACATGAAACAGATGATATACTAAACTACTGCTCTCTCTTTATGTCAGTGCTTTCCTCAAGGTTGATCAGTTCTTGATTGAGCAGTGCTTTGTCATCAGCAGTGCTTAGTTCTCAGCAGTCTTTTGGCTTCATCAGTAGTTAGAAGAACAGCAGCAGTTGTATCCGGGCAGTGGATGTAAGACAATCAGATGTTATAATCACTTTCAAGGGAGAAGACTTAGTGTAAACTGCTGCTTATTGTGAATCCACTGTCATGATCCGGTTTTGGCTTTCATTATCTGTTCTCTAGTGGGGTTCAATCCCAACAGGTACAACTTTTGCCATCTACTATTTTATTTTCCTTGATGTGTATAATAAGTATAAGTAATAAAGCTAGAAAAATTAACTCGGTATAAACATATTTATACACGAAAAACAATATTGAAAGCATAAACAAGACAAGTTTGGCGGTTATCATTTACTTGAGTTTTTCAGGAACAAAGAAATTAGTTCGCTTGCTACTTCATTTCTCAAATGATTGAAAGAAGCTTTATCTCAGAATAGACTAAATCTCAAAAGGTATGATTAGTTAATGCTTAATTTCATATTTATACCCATTAATGTTGGCGAACCGTTTGGTTTTTTTTTGGCGCTTCAGTTGCTTAAACATTTATCAATTACTTTGATCAAGAAGACGTAAGTCTGAGCACCAAAGAAAAGAAAAGGAAAGTTTTTTCATTTCATTAATCGTTACAGTTTCTTAAATTATTAAAATTATCATTAAGCAATGAGCTTTTTTAATCAAACACCAAAAGTTGGAACAGTAAGGCTTTGTGGAGGAGCTTCCTTCAGTACCAGACACACCAATTCTATATAATGTTGGCGGTTCTTGCAAATTTTCATCCATTTTCTCCACCAGAATAGGTGAGACCACTTGAGGTAATGGATGAGCCGCCAGTGTTGACGTTTTTGATGTGTTACGATAGAGAAGTAGGAATACGAGCAAAATCTGTTTTTAAATTTTGATTTTCACATTATAAATTTTGTAAATTTCAGATGTAGTCTTTTCAAGTGCAGTTTGTATGTATCGCAGATTTAGACGAACTTCAATAGCCAGAAGAGGTGAGACGTTGATGTGTTAATAGATATGGTAGCCATCACAACCCGATATGCAGGAAAATCAAGTGGGAGAGTAGTAGCCATCATAATCCAAATGGTTTTAACAATTTTTCGCAGTTACTTGGTATTTAATTATCAAATCAGATTAAGATCATTATGTACATTCTACATTACAACCATATAATTCATGTTTGTTAATTTATTTACTCATATTTATAGGCATGAAGGGCATTTTGAGGTTTGTTAGGTTGAAAACAGTTTTTGAAGGGCCGTGTGACAAACAGTTAATACAGTCAAATGCGTACTCACTCATTTGCAATCCTAAAACAGTTCTAAAAGATTACGGATGTCGGAGGAGATTCAAGCTCTTCATAAACAACTTCTAAGCACTAAAGAAACGCAAAAATGCAGGTTAGTTTTTGCTACAACTCATCCCGCCATCGCACTGCTACTTTTTATCTAACTTGAGATGGTAACTTGAACTTATTCCCATACAAGAATATGTAGATCACTTGAGATGGTAACTTGAACTTAATCCCAATTTGAAACCGTAAAATTGTCTACGTTGTCATTGTTATATATTATTTAGGCAATTAGAAAAGCTATAATTAACTTTTATCGTTTTGTTTTTTAGGAGAAGCGGTGGTTTCTCTGGGGTAGAATTAGTCTAGCAAGGCGTTACAAGGTAGATCTAAAGGACTTTTTGTTATTTATAACAATGCAGTATATATGTTCATCAGTATATTTTTTCTACATAATATAAAATGAGCTGGTTTATTGTTCGTAATGTTTAGACACCATCATCACGGAAGATGGCAAGGTTGGATTGGCCGCGTAGCCGGGAACAAGGATCTTTACTTAGGAACATTCAGTAAGTTAATTTATAAAATTATGTCAATAACCAGTAGACAAATATGAATGCTTTTAATAAACAGTCTCATGACAGGCCCTAAAATCTATGAAAATCTTGACCTTTAAGATGAATAAAGGTAATGCTTTAAGAAAAATTCAAAATTTGATTTAATACGATTCAGTGATTGTGTATGGTATTTATCCTCCAGTGTTATAGTTTCAATAAAGCTAGATGGTTTCTTATTTTATTTTATTTTATTTCTGAGTAGTGGCATGGTATTTATACTTTGTAGATGGAACTGTTAGCAGCGAAGAATCTTATTGGTGCTAATCTGAATGGAATGTTGGATCCTTATGCAATCATCGCTTATGGTTCAGAAAAGCGGTTTAGGTAATAGATAGTATAAATTAAGTTTGTTGTGAAACATGTATTTGGCAAAGGTCTGTTTTATGTTTGAAACCTCTGTTTGTTGTGAACAGATGTTAGAATATAAAACAGATGTTTCAAACCACTGTTGGGTTAAACAGTGTTTTGTGGAGAAAAAAGTGGTTGAAACCACTGTTGGGTTAAAACGGTGGTTGAAACCACTGTTGGGGTTAAAATGGTGGTTGAAACCACTGTTGGGTTAAAACGGTGGTTGAAACCACTGTTGGGTTAAAACGGAGGTTTGAAACCATTGTTGGGTTAAAACAGTGGTTGAAACCACTGTTTGGATGTGTGTTGAAAGTGTTTGGATGTGTTGAAAGTGTATGATACTTGATTAGTCAATAACCAGAGCTAGTTAATCAGGTGTAAAGGTTGCGTTATAGAATAGTGTTTTGATGTACTTCCGCCGTTTGGAGCAGTAATAATCATAACAATTATCGAGTCTTCAACAATTTTTTAAATGGGAGTAAAAGTCTCAATTTAGATTAAAAGGGGGCAAGGGGCAGACATGTAATTTATAATTACACCTAGATAATTAGTTCTGTTGTAGCTGGTATGAAACTAATAGTTTAACCACTAAACAGTTACATAAGCAGTAGAAGAATCTGTCATCTGAACATTAAAATCTGACTATTGCGACTTCGAAACTGGCCAACATTTTAAATCAATATTCTGTTTATATATATATGCATGTAAATGTTGTTGTAACTCCAAACTGAGAATCTGCATTTTAACTTTGCAGGGTCTTCAGAATTACCTCCAAAATCAAGGGTGGTACCTCCAAAATAAATGTTGTTGTAACTCCAAACTGAGAATCTGCATTTTATATTGTTTAATAACATTTGGTTATTTAAATTAGGTCATGTTTTAATTATTAGACAACATAAAATTAGGTCATGCTTTCATTTTAGACAACATATTATCAATTAGTTAGCTAATTTTCTATATCAAACATGAACTAATAATTTTTTCATAACACAGTAATAAAATTTTGATGTCCTAACACATATTGTCTTTAACATTGTTTTATAAAGATATGTAACTAAATACAAACAATTTCAATGATGTATTATAATCTATTTCTATGCTTATTAAACCTACCCGTGTGGTCACACGGGCCCTACAACTAGTTTTATATTATATGGTATAAGTCTATCATATAATATAATAGAATTCATGTAAGTCAAGCCTGGAGGTATGAAATACCTCATTCTATAATTCACCAAAATCCAAAGTTCATCAACATGGTTGATAAACCCAGTTGGTCATGAATAAGAATAACATAAACTAACTCATTTTGCCAAGTATCCAAGTAAGATCAACCCGGGTGTTCCATACCCATCATGGTAAATGTTGGAGGTGTGGCTGGGTTATGTTACTTTGAGTCTTGGAAGCTACTTGGATGAACATAAGCAAAGTAATAAGTGAGGTAGTGGAACTAGTTTGGAAAGCTAAGGCTTCCACGGTTCACACTTCTACCAAAACACAAGTTCATCAATATTGAAGATGGTGAATTTTGGATGGTTTCAACACTTGGAACATGTATGAGCATAATTTAAAAGAGTTTTTGAACTTGTTTCTTGGTGGAAATGAAACACAACACAAACCCACAACTATGAATTTAGTTGGGAGCTTCGTGGGTGCAAGATTCAACCATGCTTTGATCAAGAAATGCAAGATACAAAAGTATAAAAGAAAGCAGAATTGTAACTCTACTTTGGACCTCAAATGTGGTGAAGTTTCACCTTAGTTTACCATGGCAAACTTGTGAAAACCTTCCTAGAGGTTGTCCAAGTAGAATGGTAGAAGAAAACATGAATAAATAAGAAGAGAAGTGAGCTAAAACTCACTTAGAAGGCTTACAAATTTCTACCAAGTCTTGCAAATTTGAGAGAAAATATGAAGATTTGAGAGTGATTTAAGTGTTTGGACAGTGTTTAGGAGTGTATGGAGGCTCCTATTTATAAGATAGGATTAGGGTTTAAGTTATTAATGAGAGGTTGAGAGGTTCGTGCCAGCTCCGTTTCATGCGGATGAGAGGTTTGCGTGGATGAGAAGTTTCGTGCGAAGGAGACAGCTCCACGCGAAGCAGTGTTGGTTTGCACGAAGGAGGCTGGTTCGCACGAAGGAGGCTGGTACATGCAATGGTAGGCTAGTTCGTGCGAAGGTAGGCTGGTTGGTGCAAAGGAAACAAGTTCGCACAGGAGAGGCTTGGTCCACAAGAGGGGGTCTTCATCCGTTTGAGGGCTATATGTTGGGTCATTGTCACGTATTTTAGCCGGTTCTAAGCATTTCAAGCATAAAAGTGCAAGGTATGAGTATAATGCACATATAATAGATGTTTCAAGTATTCCAAGTATTGGGTTTCACGTATAAACTTGTATTCAAGATTTCAACGTATAACACATGTAGGTAACATGTATAAGTATAAAATAATGGAATTTCATTATGATCAAAGCCTTGGATTATAATGTTGGGAAAGAAAATACGAATACGATCCAATTACAAGTTTCCAAAAATAGGAATACGATTACAACTTTCTAAATTAGGAAAATACAAAATGCGAAGCGTTATAGTCTCCCCTACTTGAGGAAATTTCGTCCCGAAATTTATTCAAGAGGAAGACTCAACGAACAGATGCGGATGCTTGGTCTTCATTTCACTTTCGAGTTCCCAAGTAAATTCAGCGCCACGTTTTCCTTCCCGTCGAACCTTGACTATGGGAATTCGACTGCACCTTAGCTACTTGGTTCCCTGGTCCATGATTTTGACCAGTTTTTCCCACGAATTGTAAGGATTCGTTGATTTGGAGATCGTCAAGTGGAACTTGAAGTGCTTCTTCGGCTAGACACATCTTTAGATTAGAAACATGAAACATCGGATGAACGTTGTTGAGTTCTTGAGGAAGATCTAGTTGATACGCTACCTTGCCAATCCTTTCGAGAATCTTGAAGGGTCCTATGAAGCTAGGAGTGAGTTTGCCTTTCTTACCAAATCGAACTACTCCTTTCCAAGGGGATACCTTGAGGAGTACGTGATCACCAACATTAAATTCCAAGGTCTTACATCTCTTGTCGGCTTAAATCTTTTGTCGGCTTCTAGCTTTGAGTAGGTTATCACGAATTTGCAGGATCTTGTCCGGTGTTTCTTGTATGAACTCGGGACTGGTGATTTGAGC
The DNA here is from genome assembly GCA_030545235.1 of Helianthus tuberosus. Lineage (NCBI taxonomy): Eukaryota > Viridiplantae > Streptophyta > Magnoliopsida > Asterales > Asteraceae > Helianthus > Helianthus tuberosus. The sequence goes on along the minus strand of CM060403.1, from coordinate 94,033,061 downwards.
ATCTCCGATCTCGTGCCAACAAATAGCCGAACGACACTTCCGACCATACAATGCTTTGAATGGTGCCATTTGAATACTCGTGTGATAACTGTTGTTGTACAAGAATTCTACCAAAGTTAGGTGTATATCCCAGTTGCCACCAAAATTGATTACACAAGAACGAAGCATATCCTCGAGGGTTTGAATTTTACGCTCAGTTTGACCGTCTTATTGAGGGTGAAAAGTGGTACTAAGGTTGAGATGAGTACCAAGAGTGGTTTGAAAAGTTTGCCAAAGGCGCGAGGTGAAACGACCATCATGGTTAGAAATGATGTCAATGGGGATACCATGACACTAAATGACTTCATTCGTGTAGATACGAGCAAATTTCTTGACTTTGTAGTCTTCACGAATGGGGAGGAAATGAGCGGATTTGGTCAAACGATCGATGACTACCCAGATGCTATCATGACCAGATGAAGTTCGAGGAAGTTTGGTGATGAAATCCATAGCTATACTCTCCCATTTCCAGACCAGAATTCCTGGTTGTTCGAGTAAGCTAGAGGGACGTTGGTGTTCGACTTTCACCTTAGAACACGTGAGACATTTTGAAACGTAGGTGGCGATATCTTTCTTCATACTAGGCCACCAATAAGATGTATGAAGGTTTTAATACATCTTATCGGCACCAGGATGAATAGAGTATCAAGACTTGTGTGCCTCCTTCATTAAGAGTTGATGAAGGTCGTCACGGTTTGGTACCCAAACGCGATTGAGGTAGTAAAGGATCTCGTCGAACCTTGATACGAGTTGACTTTCAGCACCAGACTTCATCTCGTCGTATAAGTTATCCTCATTAATGGTGAGTATTGTGCTTCGCGAATGCGATCTCGAAGGTCGTTTAGAATTTGGAAACAACAGATACTCTTTACATGAGTTTTACAACTAAGAGCGTCGACCACGACATTCGCTTTACCAGGATGGTAGCGAATCTCGCAGTCATAGTCGTTGAGCATCTCTACCCATTGGCATTGACGAGTGTTGAGCTCTTTTTGGTTAAATATGTGTTGAAGCTCTCATGGTCGGTGAAGACCACACACTTAGTACCGTAAAGGTAGTGTCCCCATATCTTTAACGCAAAAACAACTACACCAACTTCAAGGTCGTGGGTAGTGTAGTTCTTCTCATGTATTTTGAGTTGTCTTGAAGCGTAAGCGATAACCTTGTCTCGTTGCATGAGAAGACAACCGAGACCTTGGTTTGATGCATCGCAATACACAACGAAATCGTCGTTACCATTGGGAAGAACAAGAATAGGAGCATTGCAAAGCATGTCCTTGAGCGTTTGAAAAGAATCCTTTTGTTCGGAACCCCAAACAAAAGGTTTATCTTTTTTATTCAAAGAATTGGGGGGAACGGCGATTTTTAAAAAAGTTGGAAATGAATCAATGGTAATAACCTACCAATCCAAGGAACGGACGAATTTCGGACTGAGATTTTGGTGCAATCCAGTACTTGACAACTTCGGTTTTAGCGGGATCAACGTGAATATATTTCTCATTCACAACGTGACCGCGAAATTGAACTTCCTTTAGCCAAAATTCACACTTGGAAAATTTAGCGTAAAGTTGTTCGGTTCGTAGGAGTTTGAGGATTAGACACAAGTGTCACTCATGCTCATCTTGGGTTTTGGAATAGATAAGGATATCGTCTATGAAAACGATCACAAAGAGATCCAAGTATAACTTACACACGTGGTTCATCAAATCCATTAAAACTGCAGGTGCATTGGTTAAACCAAAATGCATGACTACAAACACGTAGTGACTGTATCTAGTACAAAACGCGTTTTAAGAATATCTTCTCGAGGACTCGAAGTTGATGGTAGCCAGAACGAAGGTTGATTTTGGAGAAACAAGTTGCGCCTTAGAGTTGATCGAAGTGGTCGTCAATACGAGGAAGAGGATAACGGTTCCTGATGGTGAGCTTGTTGAGTTCGCTGTAGTCGGTGCACATATGGAATGATCCATCTTTCTTTTTGACAAGGAGGACCGGAACGCCTCAAGGAGAAGTACTAGGGCGTATAATGCATTTATCAAGTAATTCTTGGAGTTGGCTCGATAGCTATTGCATTTATGAGAGTGCGAGATTGTATGGGGATTTTGCAACAGGTGTGATGTGGAAACTCAACAGAACAAGGAGGATGAGAACCAGTTAGGTCTTCGGGAAAGACGTCGAGAAAATCGCAAAGGACAGGAACATCATTCATGCATTTTCCTTTGTCCTTCTTTTCCACGATATGGGCAAGAAAGGCAAAGTACTCTTTGTGTAAGTATTTGTTCGCTTGAGTACATGACATAATTTTGAGACCTTTTGAAGGTTTCTCACAGTAGATGTGTAACGAATCACTAGATGGAAGGGGAAGAAAAATGAATTTCTTGGGACAAACAACTTCAGCACAGACTCGCTGAAGGTAATCCATACCTACTATGATGTCGAAACTACCCAACTGCATGGGTATGAGGTTGATTGAAAACTTGTGATCATTGAGATTAAGAGAACAATTAAGAAGGACATAATCGACAGTTATAGATTTACCGTTAGCAACTTCGACAACGAATGATTTTGGCAACTTAGAGCGTCTACACTTAAGCAACTGTTCAAATTCAACGGATACAAAAATTTAATCCGCACCAGTATCAAATAAACAAGAAGCGTATACATCGTTTACGATAGACGTACCATTTATGACGTCGTTGTTGTTCTAGGCCTGAGCGGCGGTGATGAAGAAAGCTCGTCCATGAGGAACTTGCAGCTGATTGTTGTTGCGTTGAGGGCAGGCATTGTTGAGATGGTTCAGGTTGCCACATTTGTAACAGGTGCGACCGTTGTTTGCTGGCAGTTGGTTGTGGTTCTTGATTTGGGCTGGTGGTTGGGTTTGGTTGCCTTGTGGCTTTTGGCCATTTCAACATTGGGTATTGGAGTGCCCAAATCTATTTCACGTAGTGCAAAGGCGGCATGGTGCGGAGGTTGGGTGGTGATAAGTGCAAGTATTGCACCGTGGATGAGTCCGAGTGTAAGCTCGCTTTGTCGGTTTGGCTTTTGGCTTAAAGAAAGTTATTGTTGTGGTTGTGGTTGAGGAGGGCTTTACGGAGTAACAACCGCATAGTTTCAGTTCGAAGTCTTCCGTTTCTTACCATTGGTGTTGGGTTTGGGTGATAGTTTGGATGTTCAGCGGTTGATTCGGTGGTGGCTTGGTGAACCCCGTTTTGGCAGAACCCTTTGTTTCGTAGGTTCCATCCAAAATTCAGTTATGGTTGAATTTGGTGGCGAGACGGAAGGTGTCTTTAAGGGTTTTGGGTTGAGCGGACTCAACAAAGTTGGAAATAGAGGATGAAAGGGCACAGATGTAGTTGGCGATGACTTTTTCGATGGTGTCGACTTGACCTGGGCACAAGGCGCTAAGTTACTTGAACCTAGTGGTGAGGCCGGTATTGTCGCTCCCGACTTGCTTGATATTCCAAAACTCTTTTTCGAGTTGTTGGAGCTCGTGGGGATGACAAAACTCGTCATTCATGAGCTTTTTGAGCTCGGCCCAAGTCAACGCGTAGGCTGCGTCGTCACCACGCATATTACGCTCGGCCGTCCACCAATCGAGTGCCCTCGATCGGAAAACGCCTGTGGCGTTGGTGGTGCGAAGGTGTTCAGGACACCCTCTGTGTGGTTTCAATGGTATCGAACCATTGGAGCATCTTCGTCACTCCTTCTTCGCCTGTAAATGGCATTGGGCTACAAGAGTTGAACTATTTGAACGTGAAGGTTGACTTGGGTGGGTCGACTTTGGATTCGACCGAGGCATGAGGGGATTCGACGTTGTTGGGGGTTTGGATTTTACTGACAATGTCGGGGATAACCTTGGCCATTTGCTTGACCTTGAACTTCATCATGTCTTTCTTGGACATCGAATATACATTAGAGTTGGACTTGGAGTTCCTCCTTGAGTTTGACTTATGATTGGAAGACATCTAAAAGACCTAAATAGGGGAAAAGGATGAGACTTGATCATAATATGTTTAGAAAATCATATTTGTTTTGCATGGATGAGTATAATAGTATTTTCACGTAACACGTATGTTTCACATAGTTTGCACAAGTATAACACATATTCACATTGTATAATTACGAATAAAGACGAAAGGAAGGTAAATTTAGTTTGTTCTCGAGCATTAATATTGTTTTGATTGCGGGTAACGTGCGATTCATGCTTCGGTTTTGAAACGAACGAGGAGTCAAGTATAAAATGTAGGATCGTTTTCACGACCAAATGAGTCGTTCAGAAGAGTTTTTGCTCAATACGAGAGGCGGAAACAAACGTATCAAGTTGATTCAGCTTGCAATTCACTTTAAACTATCTTTTGATTGATATAACAACGTTTTACAGCGAGTAGACACTTCGGCAGCACTTCGGCTCTCAAACCGGAAAGTTACAAATGACAAGGCACCTCAAGTATTTATAGGCTGGGGTATTTCGCACGGAATAGTCCACACGAAATCAAGTTCACACGAAATAGTCATTTCGTGCGAAACAACCAACTGATTTCGTGCGAAATAGTTGTTGCCTATTTCATGTGAAATCAACCTTTAAACATTTTTTTTCTCGTACTACGTGCCCTGATCTATCTAATACAATACAAGACTCGATACAAGACGAAGTCGACAGACATATGCACTAACAGACTCCCCCTTGGATGTTGACGAAGTCTTCAGTGTCGAGTCTTCGAAATCTTCAGTCTTTATCAGTTTTTTCATTCTCTCTCGAACTTTTCCAAAGTATCTAACAATGTAAAACATCCTCAGTCTTCTCTCTTCTCTTTATCAACTAATCTCCCCCTTGAATGTTGATCTTTCTAATTCTCTTGATCAGATCTCTTGATTCCTTAAGTTCATCAGCATCATCATCTTGCGTGAACTTCAGTATCTGAACTTGACTCTACAATCTTCAAACTCCCTCTTGATGTCTTCAGACTCGCCCTTTCGATAAACTAGGATCATAGTCTGAAATAGTTCTTGTTCCAAGATCGTAACCTGACTCTCAATCAGCTCAGATATCGGAACCTAGCTAACCTGCACATTTTCTACCTCAAAGTAAATTTCTCAAATTTAAAATTTAACAAATTTATATATCACTTGCAGGTATTAATCAATCAAGAAATGATTTTACAATGTTAAACTCTGATGAACCACTTGTAGAAATATCATATTTCTTTTCAAACAATTTTTCATCTCAAACAAACTCTCCCAAACCTAGTTATCGTCATGTTTAGCACTCGGAATTTTGAAAATCAGCTCTTCAACATCAGTTGTCGAAAATCTTTTTGTAATTTTGAACTTGAAAGAAAATGCAGTAAAGAAATATTTACAAACAATATTTTTGTGAGTTTGTGTAAGAGGATCATATCAGTTTATGAGACAAATCACCAACACCGTTAAGCTTTAAACAATTTAAGTTCTAAACGATTCACTTAGATTGTCAGTATACTGATCCACTTAAATTTTCACACAAAGTTCAAATGTTCCGAGATACAAGATTAATGTTTTAGAGACTTAAACTTATTCGCGTGTACCACCTCAGAATATACTCCCGTATCCAGATCCCAATATTCAGTCTTACAGGTGAGTATACCTAGATGATATCTGTAAAGGATTAAATGCGAGGGCCATGAGAGCTCAGGCTATTGCTTCCGCAAAATCAGAGAGATGATGGCTTTGACTTTAGGTGTGTTCCCTTTAGAGAATCTTTTCTTCAACAGCACATGATTAGCATTTTGCAATGTTTCATCATTTTTTTATGCTGAGGGAGGTGCTATATTTCAAGCAAGCAAAAAGTATTATACGGGGACTAGGCCATTGCTTCCGCAAAATCAGAAGTCCCGGGATAATACCCCAGATATCACTGAGTATAAAGACCTAGTATCTCAGAAAGAGGGACCTTTCAAACAAGATTTCGGGGGTTACCCATATATCCGAGAGATGTTCCCCACGATATAAGTAAGTTTGAAATTTAGGTTTATATCTCGAACACAATCTACTAAATGTGTAAAAACCTATTGGCACATCATCAGTGAGACCGTTTATCACATTTTACTTTTCAATTCTTTAGCGTGTTGTGATAGTCCACTGATGTACTATCATTTCCTCTTTTCTACAGCAAAACTCATTTTTGATTTTATCATGTTTTTGACTTTTTCAAATTTTCTAATGTTTTTGGATTTTCTGAAATTTCTTACTCCCCCTAAAATTCAAAATCATTAAACTGAAATTTAAAAACAAACTGTACAAATAAAGTGACAACTGTTGTGAATTGCTTCAAATCGCCATTCACTTGGCATAAACAATCAGAACTCCCCCTTACGACAAACTATTTTCCCATTATGATTTCAAAACACTTAAGTTTGTTTTAATCAAAATGGTTTTTCCGGAAAATTAGTTTTGATGATTTCATAAACCACTTGTAGGTTAGGGGATCAATTCATCACCTTGTTCTTTCATCTTCAACTTTTTGAAAAATATAACAGTTTTAAATTCAATCAACAAATACCACTTGTAGAAAATCAAGTACAACTTAATGTCCCTGATTTACCACTTGTAAGATTATCACAAACATACAAAATTCAAGAAAGATGCCGATACCTGCTCCACACTTACCAACCTGGAAGCTCCGGCAAGTCATACTTTTCACATATGAAAAACAGACATCCAAGCCTGACCAAACTTGGATGTGACCTCCTCATCTTCACTCGGGGTGTAAGTTGCCTTCTTTGTTTCATAAAAATCTTTAACCCCTTTAACCTTCTCCTCGACCATCTTCCCAAAAATCTTTTTAACATTCCCATTGAAAACTTTTTCAACATCAAATTCTTTCTTTTCAGAATAAAATTGATTCGAAATTTCAACCTTTCCAACTTTTTGTTTAAAATTTTCAGCCCGCAATGGTGGGAAAATTGACATCATCCATTGGCGGTACTGATGTTTCTAATTTTATCTCAACTTGTGGCTCCTCTGACTTTGTGGAATCAGATTCATCGCCAGATTTAACATCTGATTTCTTAACAACCCACTTCTGGTTGTCAAGATTCACTCTTCTTTTGTAAAATCTTTTCGAACATTCACCAACCTCATATGTTGAATTTTTGAACACTTTGAATTTTTCAGTTGGTGGTTCGGTTTTATCAACAATCTTTTCTTTAAGTTTAGAAACAACTTCCTGTTTTGTGTTGGTAGCCATTGGACAATTCCAAGCGATGTGACCAACTTCTTGACATCGGTAACAGGTTCTTGTCTCTTTTCTATGATAAGCTCCATTCTTCTCATGTTTCTGTTTTTCTGCAAAGAACTCTCTGTTTGACTGCTTCCAAAATGAGCTCTTTTCTTCTTCCTCCGAACTTGCTCGTGAAACAAATACAGTTTTTGTTTTGTAATTTTTCTCATTTTTATGATTTTTCGGTGGAATAAAACCCAAACCATTCTTTTTGAAATTACCGTTATGGTTTGGTTTCTTTCGATAACCTGAACCAGAACTGTAACCCTTTTTCTTATTTAACCTTTGTTGAATTCTTGAGGTGTAATGTTTTGGTTTTTCAGAAAGATTTACATCTTTTATTTCGGAAATATTAATTTATGTTAATTTGAAAACCTTTTTTATCATTTCTGGTTTAACACCTCTTATTGGAAATTCCTCATCAGAATATAATCTGTCTGAATCATTCAAAGTATATGCCACTTTGATTGGTTCGTCATTCAAATTAGAATTTGATAACATAAATTCTTTATTGTAAACTCTTTTAACCGATGATTTTGAACTGTCAACTGATGAACTCGAACTCTCGGATTCGGACTTTGACTCTGACTCCTCATCTTTATCCAACACCTGATCGACCACTTTCTTTATTAACTCAGACTCATGATCAGTGTCAGACGATGTGAACGTAACATCAATATTTTCTGGTAAATCATCAGTTGTTTCGGACTTTAACTTTATATTGACAGCCTTTTTGACTTGCTCTTCATTTGGTTTTTTGGGAGAATAACCTTTCCAAATTGGAGGCGGACACTTTTTATAATTTGCACTTTGTTTCTTACCAGTATCCTTTTCTTCAGGCTTCTTGTCTTGAAATACTTCAAAACCTGCAACAGTTGGATAAATTCTGTCAATCAAATAATCAGAACTAGAATAACTTTGCAGTAATCGTCTGATTCTTTCATTCTCTATTTTTTCTGTTTCCAACTCTTGCTTCAGCTTTGCACATTCTTCAATGTAATGATTAATAGCTTTTTGCTTGGTCATCATCACAGCATTCATCATGGTTAATGCATCTTCTCTTTCAGAATTTGTCTTTTGTAGACCATTCACTGTTCTATTCAACACATCATACGATTCTTTCACATAATTGAGATTAAACAATAAATTTTCTTTCATCTTATCTTGCTCACTCAATTTCGCATCTTTCTCTTCACACTGCTTACACGACTCCAAACACTTTAAGCAAGGTTTTATGACTTCAACAATCTTTTCCACTTCGATAATCTTTTCAACTTCAATTATTTTTTCAACTTCAACTACTTTCTCAACTTCAACTACCTTTTCAGCAACTTCAACTTCCTTACTCTGTTCAAATTTCTCTTCATGTACAACAATCTTGCTTTTTACCTGTTTCTGATTCTTTGTTGCACGTTTCTCCTTCAGCTTCTCCACTCTATCTGCAAAATAAAATTGAAAACTTTCAGGAGATAAATGAGTTTTTGCAATATTAATATATGCATTTCTTCCTCATCATCACTGTCATCAGTTGATGATTGATCAAACACTTGTGTCTGTTCTGAACTATCATCTAAAGAACTAGATTCATCATCTTGATTCTTCTCATTACTTGCAAATACTTTCATCCATTCAGTCATCAAATCTGGCTCTTAAACTATTTGTGCAATGAGAGCTACTACTTTTGAATCAGGCGGAATATATTTGTCCCAACTGAAACCTTCTGCCACTTTTTCATCATCTTGATCAATTATTCCAAAATAAGCTTTCTTATTTGCTTCTTCGATCATTTTAGCATGTGTAGTTTGTGGTTCTTTTTGTTGATAAGGTTGATGAGCAACTTGTTGATATATGGCTTTTCGATAATAATCATTACCACCAAACGAATTCTTTGCTCCACTTGCTTCTTGATTGGTACATTCCCTCTTGAAATGTCCTTTCTCCCTGCATCGAAAACAAGTAACTTTAGATTTATCAAAACCCAAAGTAGAAACATTAGCATCCAGGAAATCATCTCTTCCTGTAATCATCTTGAATTTTTCAGCTCTTCTCAAAACACTCGCTAAACACCACTTGATATCCATCAGCTCCATTTCCTCAGCATCAATCTGATCGTAATCCTCTTTTGTCAACATAGGATTTCCGATCCTTCCTGCAACCAACCCTTCATATGATTCCAATACTATAGCAAGTAACGACATATGACTTTTAGCCACCTCTTCAGAGAAATTTTGACCATTCTGAAGATGCAACGCGATGTTGCAATGTAAAATTTGACCATTACTATTGTTTGAACTTTGGAACTGATGACTAGAGGTTGATTCCTTCGGATTAACACTTGGGTATGAGGAAAATCCACTGATGTTGTTTGAACTTTGATTAACTGATCCAGATGAATTTTCTGCACTAAAAGCAGTTTGAATTTTCGGACTTGCTTCGACATTCTGAACACTCCCTTTGAAGTACAACTTAACATCTTGTTGTACATTTGGATTACTCATTCTAGCAATCTTTTGTTGCTCAAGATCTTGTCCTTCAATCTTTTCTATGAACTGAGAAATTGTCAATCCATCATATTCTCCAGTATTCTTTAATATCATCAAAAATGTACCCCATTCTTTCTTAGGTAAAGCATCAGCTAATTTGTCAACCCATTCTTCACGATCTTTGTTGATATCTAACAATGACATTGGCCGTACTAAATGACAATATCTTTCAATCAATTTCTTTGTATCTTCTCCCGACAAACTTGTAAATAAATCAAATTCTTTCTTTAACAATGATTTTTTACTCTTGATCATTTTCTCACTTCCCTCAAACTTAATTCGAAGTGCTTCCCAAATTGAACGTGAAGTCTTATCATGTTGAAGCAATATGGATATGTCTTCTTTAATAGCTTGCTGGAGTAAACTAATCATCATCTTTTCTGCTTTGTACATGTCTTGTTCTTTATCTGTAAATTCAAAAATTTTCTTTTCAACTCCCAAGTCTGTACGTGGTAGTACATACTTTTTCTCAACACACTCCCAAGATCTCAAATGATTAGCTTGAACCCAATTTTCAAATCGGTCTTTCCAACCACAGTATTCTTCAATGCCCATTAGCTTCGGGGTTTTTGTATAGTTCCAGTTTCATTTTCCATGTTCATGCTTTGAGTAATGGCAGTTGGAGTACTCGGGGTAGTAGCAAATGCGTTATAAAATTCCTCTTCCATGATTCGGTAAACTTTTTCACAAAACAGTCACTTTCAAACGAAATATCTTTGGTGCGAAATAGCCTGCAAAACAACTTCAAACGAAATGAGCTTTCACACGAAATAAGATTTTCACACGAAATGACTGATTTCGTGCGAAATAGTCAAACGAAATACCAATCTGATGCGAAATGAAGTGATTTCGTGCGAAATAACTGGTTTCGTACGAAATAAACTTGTGATTTCGTACGAAATAGATGTATCTGAGTGATTTCATGCGAAATCAAATTCTCAATTCGTGCGAAATACTGCTGACCTCATCATATCGATCAGATTTTTGGCCAATTAAACAGGTTTTAGTCCAATTTTAGATCTGAAACTTTCAAGGCTTTGTTAAAACACAGTTTCGCTTATAATGTGTGAAATTCAGGCCATTTTATCTGTGAAATTTTGTTAATTTTGAAAAAGAAGGTGTAGAAATCAGAATTTTAAGCTGAATTGGTAAGAACTCTTCCTCCTGAGCTCTGATACCACTTGTAGGATCGTTTTCACGACCAAATGAGTCGTTCAGAAGAGTTTTTGCTCAATACAAGAGGCGGAAACAAATGTATCAAGTTGATTCAGCTTGCAATTCACTTTAAACTGTCTTTTGATTGATATAACAACGTTTTACAGCGAGTAGACACTTCGGCAGCACTTCGGCTCTCAAACCGGAAAGTTACAAATGACAAGGCACCTCAAGTATTTATAGGCTGGGGTATTTCACACGGAATAGTCCACACGAAATCAAGTTCACACGAAATAGTCATTTCGTGCGAAACAACCAACTGATTTCGTGCGAAATAGCTGTTGCCTATTTCGTGCGAAATCAACCTTTAAACATGTTTTCTCGTACTACGTGCCCTGGTCTATCTAATACAATACAAGACTCGATACAAGACGAAGTCGACAGACATATGCACTAACATAAAAATACATTAAAATTGATATAACATAAAAGAGATTCAATGTAAAACATTGTAGTGTCTCGAAATGAAACTAAGACTATCCCAAAATGGTCGAATGTTCTTTCGAGTTAGGGAAAGAGGCTTTTGCCTATTAGGTGGAATACTCTCACCGAGAAGCGGTTAACGGCATTCACCCTTCTGGTTACTACATGTCCCTAGTCGATCGAAAATTCGAGACTTTGGCGGGATTGAAAATCGAGGAGTGAGACTAGTTGTCAAGATGAGGGTTTCAGCCCTAACTTGGCAACATCGTACCCTAAGTGTGGTTAGTACTCACCGAACGGGTCAAGGATGTAAATCCTGACTTGTTGGTAAGGTTCCACTAAATTATGAATGAGAAATTTTCCATCAAGATGTGAATTTCACTCCCAACTTGATGTCGTAATTTCGTGAAAAATCGAATACGCGGATTGAGGGACTTCACCAAAAGTTGTGAGTTTTCACGGCTATTTTTCATGAAAGTCATCTCGTTGGTGAAATGCGAGTGTCTTCACGTCTTCATGTGTGTATTGTGTTATCCTTAGGAAAGGCATGCATAAACAAAGACAAAAGAAAGATAAGAAGCAAAATTGGAAGAATGCAAGTATTTTAATCATGAGAATTCAAGAATTGTCAAGTTTGGTACTTAAACTATAGACTAGGTCAAATCATGGAAAAAAAATTCTAATCCCCTATAGTTATGCATAAGTTTAAGTACTGGCATAAGTATAAAAGTTTAACGAATCCACATTGCATAATTGTCATCTTAAAACTAACATACGCTGCTAGCATGCAACTATAAATGTCAACCCAATGATTCCTGGTAGTATAATCTTATCTTAGCAATGATAAGACCGTTTTGTTTAACTTAACATGACCTCAAGAATACGGGCGGTGCGTTAATCTATAACGCTATATATATTAAGGGAGGCTTGTACGAAGTTAATGACAAGTATATAGCCTAAAGAATTCTAGCATATATGAGTCCAAGTATAACGTATTAAGCATGTATGTTGGATTGTTTGTTTGTGATTTAAGCATAAAGTATGTGATTGCATGAGTTTAATAGCATATACGTATTGCACCCAAAAGTGCTAAAAGTAAAAAGGGAGTCATGTATACTCACGGTTTTGCTAGCTTTCCGATTTACCCTACGATGGGGAAACGAAGGTGTGTGAGTATTCGGATTTTAGTGGGGAGTTTGGATTCGGATTTAAATATCATAAAGTATATGTACACGAAAATATATCTCGTCTATATACTCGTTCGGACACTAAGATTTTACGTGTTTTCATGGGTCCTAACTTGCCCATTAGAATCACAAACGAGAAATAAAGAACAAAGATAATATAGCCTAAGCTCACGACATCTAACCATAATCCAGTTAGTATTTTGAATTTGGCTACAAATATATATTTTATATTATATAGTATAAGTCCATCATATAATTTCATAGAATTCATGTAAGTCAAGCATGGAGGTATGAAATACCTCATTCTATAATTCACCAAAACCCAAAGATCATCAACATGGTTGATAAACCCGATTGGTCATGAATAAGAATAACATAAACTAACTAATTTTGCCAAGTAGCCAAGTAAGATCAACCCGGGTGTTCCATACATATCATGGTAAATGTTGGAGGTGCGGCGGGGTTGTGTTACTTAGAGTCTTGGAAGCTACATGGATGAACATAAACAAAGTAACAAGTGAGGTAGTGGAACTAGTTTGGAAAGCCAAGGCTCCCACGATTCACACTTCTACCAAAACACAGGTTCATCCATATTGAAGATGGTGAATCTTGGATGGTTTCAACACTTAGAACATGTATAACCATAATTTAAAAGAGTTTTTGAACTTCTTTCTTGGTGGAAATCAACCACAACACAAACCCACAACTATGAAATTAGTTGGGAGCTTGGTGGATGCAAGATTCAACCATGTTTTGATCAAGAAATGCAAGATACAAAAGTATAAAAGAAAGCAGAATTTTAACTCTACTTTGGACCTCAAATGTGGTGAGGTTTCACCTTAGTTTGCCATGGCAAACTTGTGAAAACCTTCCTAGAGGTTGTCCAAGTAGAATGGTAGAAGAAACATGAAGAAATAAGAAGAGAAGTCAGCTAAAACTCACTTAGAAGGCTTGCAACTTTCTGCTAAGTCTTGTAAATTATAGAGGAATATATGAAGATTTAGGAGTGATTTAAGTGTTTGGAAAGTGTTTAGGAGTGTATGGAGGCTCCTATTTATAAGATAGGATTAGGGTTTAAGTTATTAATGAAGTAGGAAGTGATTGGGAGTTGTTAAAAGGTGAAAAAGTAGGTAAAATGCGGCTGTTTGCGTTTTCAGCCCATAACCCATTTCCAGCTCCATTTCATGCGGAAGAGAGGTTCGTGCGGATGAAGGTCGTTCATGCGAAGGAGACATCAATGTGCGAAAGAGTGTTGGTTCGCATGAAGGAGGTTCGTTCGTGCAAAGGTAGCCTGGCACATGCGAAGGAAGCAAGTTCGCACGAGAGAGGCTTGGTCCGCATGAGGGGGTCTTCATCAGTTTGAGGGCTATATATTGGGTCATTGTCATGTATTTTACCCGGTTCTAAGCATTTCAAACATAAAAGTGCAAGGTATAAGTATAATTCACATATAATAGATGTTTCAAGTATTCCAGGTATTGGTTTTCGCGTATAAAATTGTATTCAAGATTGCAACGTATAACACATGTATGTAACATGTATAAGTATAAAATAATGAAATTTCATTATGATCAAAGCTTTGGATTACAATGTCGGGAAAGGGAATACTGATACAATACAATACAATTACAAGTTTCCAAAAATAGGAATACGATTACAACTTTCTAAATAAGGAAAGTACAAATTGCTAAGCGTTACAAGAACAAGGCCAAGAAGGCACAAGTCTATTAGCCTTGGGGTTGTAGTTAACCAAGGAATTAGAGAGCAAAGAAGGGCGTGCCTCAAAAGGATGAATGAGGCCTCTCTGTGTAGGCTGGTCGAAGGCAGGTAAGCATGGGCGTGCATGTGAATGCACGACCATGCGTTGTCCTTACGTTGAAAGCTTCGAGATCTTATCCTTTCTATCTCCTAGGAAGTTGTAGGCATAAGGGTGCCTGCCCATGCATGGTCATGCATGGCGAGCTGTCCCGACAGGGCCAGCAACATGTGTACTTTTGGTCTCTTGCTTTTGTCTTTATTTGTCTTTTGTGTAGGCACGGGCGTGCATGTGTATGCATGGGCATGCGCGGCACTTTTTCTTTCTTGCTCACCACGCTTATCTGATCTTTGCAAATTTTCCAAAAGGCTGGCTAACATGGGAGGCATGGCTATTTTCAGTTGTTTTCCAAAAGACGGGGGTGCTTCAAAGAAACTTCGTATTTTTCGTCCGATTGTTTTTTTTGTTTTCTGCTTCCTTTTTATATGGACCTTTAAATCCTACAAAAATTGAAAATGAACGCTTTAGGTAGTGTTTCCTTCATAAATTGCCTTAAAAATACTTATAAATGAGGGTAAATTCATATTATAAATATGTATAATTGATGGTACATAAATGGTTGAAGGTTGTTTGATTTTGTCTCACAATATCCTTTTTGGTGTACCCATTTGTTGTATGGAGGCTACCCCATAACTTCTGTTTTTTTAACTCAAATACGAACCATTAGATTTATCTAATAAATATATTAATAGTATTATTTATCTAATAAATCATATTAACCATTATCATCCATTTTTTAATTGTTTTTTAATTAACTTTAAAATAAATAAGTAAATAATCATTTCGTAAATAATTGTTCTATAAATAATTTCTAAATATTTATCTTCGCTTTACCGTTAAAAACCACATGTCGTGAACTATAATATTTAACTTTTAAAAAAAATTACACCGTTGGTCCTTGTGGTTTCTTCCAAATTTCAATGTCGGGTACTAATAGTTTTTTGTTGCAAAATCAGGTATTAATGTTCTAATTTGTCACAATGTTGAGTACTAAGGTCAATGTGAGTGTAGTATGTCTATCACTTCCATTAATCACGTATCGTAGCAGGAAAATGATCAAGATAAGGTTTCATAATGTTAAATATAGGAAAGAAGTCCATTCGGATGAATGGGTGACCATTCGGACGGATGGGGGCACACTTGTTATAAGGAGTCCTTCCTTAGTGCCTTTGCCTATAAATAGGGAGTTTATGTTGTTCATTTAGAACATTTGCCATTTTGGAGATCTAGAGAGAGAAACTATCTCCAAGTGTTTCAATGTGCTTGTATTTGTCAAATCTTCAATAGAAACGCATTATAATTACGTTCTTGTGTCTGATCCACACATGTACACGGATTCCGCACGTGATACGTGTTCTTCTGAATCATCGGGATTACGAATTCGATCCGGAAATGCACGTTCAAGTGGTATCAGAGTGGGAGATCGATTGCACGGATTCAAGATACAAGAATTTGAGAAATTTCATCAAATTCTGAGCCGAATTTTGTCAAATTCGTCACATTTCTTCATCTACTCATTTTCTTCACTTTTTGCACTTTAAAACTCTGATTTACAAAGATTTAACGGATAAAAATGTTTGAATTGTAGATGCAAATGTCTGTAGCTTTCGTCTGTATTTAGTCTATATTTACCTAGTTGTTGTCTATGTATAGTTTTGTATATGTTTTATGTTAAATCCGGGACGAAACGAAAGTTAGATTGTTTTGTAAAGTCCATCCGGACGGATGGACATAGTCATTCGGACGGATGATAATCCGGACGGTCTGTCCCATTCTCCCGGATGAGAGCGCCTATAAATAGAGGTTCCTAGTTCTAATTTGAGACATCTGTTGTTGGCACCTCTGGCGGAGCTCTTGCAAAATTTCTCTGGAACTCTGTACGATTCAACATATTCAATGAGAACGACTGCTTTGAACAGTGTCTATGCCGTTTATCTCTCTCCTACATCATAATTGGATTTCGCACAATCGTGAAGATTGCTGATCTGACCTGAGTGTGTTCATTCAAACCGAACTCCCGGTCCTCATAAGTGGTATCAGAGCTTGGAGGTCGGATTCGGAGGAGATCTACCGCAAATTGACCAGAGATTCAACCGATTTCAGAGATTTACAGCCAAAATGGCTTAAAATTCACACATACTGTGCACAATATACTAGAGAACAATCCTACAAAGTTTCAAAACTGAATTCAAACGAAATCGTACCAAAATTTGTGAAAAAACATGAATTTCCGAACACTAGTTGCTGACGTCATCGCCCATCCGATCGGATAGCCATCAGACCGGATTGAGTTGTTACTTTTTTAAGCTTGAGACTGTTTGTTATTCGTTATCCATCCGATCAGATAGCCATCCGACATATTTTCCATTCGACACTTGACCATTCGACAAATTCCATTCGGAAATCCATCCGAACGAAATTTCATCCGGACAACACTCATCCGAACATAGTCATCCGGTTGATTGTGTTTCTTGACCATCCGTACAATTGGTCATTCGAACAATTGTGTTTGTGTTCATTGAATCAAGTTTAACTGTGTTTGATTTTTCAGGAAATTGCAAAGATGGCAGATGAATTTCTGAACCCATTCTCTGATGTATATGCTTTCAATATCACTGGAGAAACATCTTCTAATGCCAACCCAAAGACGGCGACAAAAGCGATTTCGGATTCGCTTAGTGTGGACAATGCTTACGGGACATATAATAAACCACCTAAGTTAATGGCTATTGAAGATTACAATCGCTGGGCTAAACAATTCGATAACTGGTTAACAGTTTTTGCTTTTAAGAGTTGGAAGTGTATTAAGGTCGGATACAAGACTACAAGCACTGATTTTGAAAATTTAGAAAGTGATGAGCAAGAAGAATTTGTTGCTGAGCAAAAGGCCATAGCATTATTACACCAATCAGTACGAGATGGCATTATTTCCCTAATCGATTACGAGAATGCGAAAGAATTGTGGATTGCTTTGGAAAAAAAGTGCACGAGAGGTGAAGAGATTGTAAAGAGCAAGAAATCGTTATTGGAAAAGGAGTTTGATCTGTTTATTTGTATGAAAAATGAAATTGTTCGTCAGATGATAGAAAGGTTTTGCCACCTGAAAGCTGAACTAGAAAGATTTGGTATTATAAAGGATCAAGAGGAGATTGTTGATAAGTTGTTCGAAGCATTACCAAACGAGCATGATTGGCATTATTTCACAATAGTGCTAAAGAACACAAAGCCCATAAAGAAGATCACACTCAATTGGTTGATATAGAAGCTGGAAGGTCATGAACTGGAGATCAAGAAGCAAAGTAAAGTTAATAATGCAAATTATCAGCAGAACATGGACTTATACTACCGGGGAAGCATGATTTCCAAAGCTTCATTGCCAAAGACAGCTTTTAGTGCTGAAAGTTCGAACACTACTGCAAAAGACAACTTAGGAAGTGGATCGTCAAGTTCGAGTGGTTATGGTTATCATGGAACCGGTTCGAGCACACCAGCATCGTCTGCTTCAAACACGCAACAAAATCAAAATGCTCTGAATGCAAATGTTTTCCAATGCAACATCACCATCAATCTCAACAACGCCCAAAATTTCAACGAGGGGACCGCAAAACAACAGATGGTTTTTCTTGCATCGATCTTAGAGTCATATGAGAGCCTTGTAGCGGCAAAGATCGGGAACACAAATCTTACAAAAGAAGACTATGATCAGATCGACCCTGAGGAAATTGAACTCATTGACATCAGATGGTGTATGGCAAGTGTGATCTGTCGGGCACAATAATTTATGGAAATCACTGGGTGACAATCTATTGGTGGGCCGTCGACGGAAATGGGTTTTGACAAGTCGAAAGTGACCTGTTTCAAATGTAAACAAAAGGGTCATTTCACGAGAGAGTGCAGAAACTCGGCTGCTGATGAAACTGCTAACCCATTTCATGATGATTACTACCGTAAAGCGGTTTATCATAGAAACCGTGAAGAGCCACCGAAGATGAAACAGATCGAGGATAATCCAGGGAAGGAGAAATCGAGGGCACTTGCAGTTATTCAGGACAATGAGGGTTTTAACTGGAACGATTTTCTTCCAGAAGAAGATTTTGTTGGATCTGCTTTCATGGCCTAAGTTGAATCAGAACCAGTGTATCACAGAGAGAGACAATTGGCATATTTTTGAATGGAAAGAAATCGTGAAGCTTACAAAGAAGTTGTGAAGGCAAAGAGGTGGGATCCTGATAGAGAATGCTACTTAGATCCAAAAGGGAATGTCTGCACAGATCCAAAATCAATTGGCTTTGAAGCTCTTGTAAAGTCAATTCCAACAGAAGAGTAGAAGATTAAAATAGATGCTGCAAAAAAGGCTGAAAAAGAGAGACTACGAAAGGAGAGATATGAAAAATTTAAGGAGTACTAAAAGTTGAAAAATGAGATCATTGATGTTAATGCAGAATTGACAGCCGAGAACCTAAAGAAGATGGCTGATCAAGTTATGATGGCGAAGGCACCAGAGGTAGATTCCAAATCCGCCTCTGAGTCTGAGTCGTTGGGCAAGGTCAGTTCTGTTGGTTCAAATGTTGAACCAGGTAAGGCTGAAAAAGCAAAAACTGATAATGATTGCAGAAATTGCCTGAAAGAGTGCAAAGTCTGTAATACACATGAGTATCTTTCAAGATCTCAAATCCAGGAGCTAACAAATAAAACCAATATTCTACAAAAGGACATGTTTAATAGAGACAAACTTGTGACAAGTTCGACTGAAAGAATTAATGAGTTAAATGAGAAAATTAAAAATGATGAAAATGATGTTGAACGTTTTAGAAAAGAAAATGAAAAGTTTGTACTTGAAAACAGAAAAATAACTGAGGATTTTGACAAGTTAAAAAGAACAATTAAAGATTCAGATGAAAAAAATGCTAAAACTCGTAAAGAAAACATGAGTTTGACAAGTGTTCTTCAAGCAAAAGAAAAACAGATAAATGCTCAACTGGATGAGATTGCAAATCTCAAGCTTCAATATCAAGAAGTAAAGATTGAGAATGAAAGAATTAATTTGAAACTAAACTGTTACACTTCCTCCAGCTTTGTTCTCCAACACATCGTTCCAAAACCCATTGGAAAGAACAAAGACAGTGAAGATGTATACTCAGATGGAACCGGGGTAGGGTATCACAAGGTTCCACCACCCATGAGCAATAACTTCACTAAAAAACAATCTCGGTTGGTTAAAGAATTAGATTTGACTGAGAAAATGAAGTTGATAAACTACCTGATAACATTGATATCAATTTTAGTTCACAATCCAATGAAGAGACCATAAGATCTGAGGTTGTGAAAGATGTGGTCAACAAGATTTTAAAAACAGACAGTGATTCCACAGAGTCAAAATAGGATGATGATTGTTTTCTGAACAATTATATCCCTAAATCCAAGTCCAATAACAACTTAGAGGACGAACCGACTCTTGTCATGTACAAGATGAATGATTCTGATAAGTTTGACTCGGATGAGGAATTTCCAATCAAGAATGTAAATGTGGATAAGCTGAATAAAGTGTTTAAATTGGTTGAAATTGATGTGTCAGAGGTTAATGGATTGTCAAGTTCAAAAAGGTTTTTGAATTTCCAAAGAGATAAATCTTACTATAACAAACCCAATGTGCCACCACGTTTTCATAATAACAATCAGAACAAGGGGTTCACAAGGCATCGGGATGGTAAGAATTATCAAAGAAGGAACTTTCAAAAGTCAAAATTTTTGAAAAAGACAACTTTTGTGAAAAGTTTGAGTTCGATGACAGAACAAGAGTTTGAAATCTTTTTGAAAACCAATGAAGAATTTTTCGCAAAGAAAGTTTCGCAACCGCAAACTGAAGGCCAGAGTCGAGTTGCTGATACTCAAACTTACTTTAAATGCAATCAGATTGGACACATTGCATGAAAGTGCACCAATCAATGACCTAAGCCTGTGATTGTTGAGAATCCCAAGAAGTCGAATGATGCAAAAGGCAAGGCGCCTGTTGTAGGATCGTTTTCACGACCAAACGAGTCGTTCAGAAGAGTTTTTCCTCAATACGAGAGGCGGAAACAAACATATCAAGTTGATTCAGCTTGCAATTCACTTTAAACTGTCTTTTGATTGATATAACAAAGTTTTACAGCGAGTAGACACTTCGGCAGCAGTTCGGTACTGAAACCGGAAAGTTACAAATGACAAGGCACCTCAAGTATTTATAGGACTGGCTATTTTGCACGGAACAGTTGGTGCGAAATCAATTTCACACGAAATAGCTATTTCGTGCGAAATACCAATAATTGATTTCGTGCAAAATGACACATTGTCATTTTGTGCGAAATACCCCTATAAATGTATTTCTCGTACTTTGTGCCCTGACCTATACAATCTAATACAAGACTCGATACAAGACGAAATCGAAAGACATATGCACTAACAGTCTCCCCCTTGGATGTTGACGAAGTCTTCAGTGTCGAGTCTTCAATCTTCAGTCTTTATCAATCTTCTCGTTCTCTCCCGAAATTTCTGACAATGTAAATCATTCTCAATCCTCTCTCTTCTGTCTATCAGTTAGTCTCCTCCTTGAATGTTGATCTTCCTAATTCTCTTGATCAGATCTCTTGATTCCTTAAGTTCATCAGCATCATCAGTTTGCTTGAACATCAGGATCTGAACTTGGTTCTACAATCTTCAAACTCCCTCTTGATGTCTTCAGACTCCCCCTTTCGATAAACTAGGATCATAGTCTGAAATAGTTCTTGTTCCAAAATCATGATCTGGCTCTCAATCAGCTCAGTTATCATTATCTAGCTAACCTTCACATTCTCTACCTCAAAGTAAATTTCACAAATTTAAAATTTGACAAATTTATATACCACCAGCAGGTATTAATCAATCAATAAATGATTTTACAATGTTAATCTCTGATGAATTACTTATAAAAATACCATTTATCTTTTCAAACAATTTTTCATCTCAAACAAATTTCCCAAACCAGTTCATCATGTTTAGCACTTGGAATTTTGAAAATTAGCTCTCCAACATCAGTTGTAGAAAATCTTTTTGTATTTTTCAAAATTTTATGCTAAAACACTCCGAAAATATTTTTGGAATTTTTTTTATCTTTAAAAAAAACAGTAAAGAAATATTTACAAACAATATTTTTGTGAGTTTATGTAAGAAGATCATATCAGTTTCTGAGACAAATCACCAACACCATTAAGCTTTAATCATTTTAAGATTTAAACGATTCACTTAGATTGTCAGTATACTGATCCACTTAAATTTTCACACAAAGTTCAACTGTTTCGAGATACGAGATTAATGTTTTAAGCACTTAAACTTATTTGCGTATCCCACCTCAGAAAATACTCCTATATCCAGATCCCAATATTCAGTCTTACAGGTGAGTATACCTAGATGATATTTGTAAAGGGTTAAATGCGAGGGCCATGAGAGCTCAGGCTATTGCTTCCGCAAAATCAGAGAGATGATGGCTTCGACTTTAGGTGTGTTCCCTTTAGAGAATCTTTTCTTCAACAGCACATGATTAGCATTTTGCAATGTTTCATCAATTTTTATGCTGAGGGGTGTGCTATTTTTCAAGCAAGATTTCGGGGGTTACCCATATATCAATAAGCATAAAGACCTAGTATCTCAGAAAGAGAGACCTTTCAAACAAGATTTCGGGGGTTATCCATATATCCGAGAGATGTTCCCCACGAGATAAGTAAGTTTGAAATTTAGGTTTATATCTCGACACAATCTACTAAATGTGTAAAAACCTATTGGCACATCATCAGTGAGACTGTTTATCACATTTTAACTTTCCAATTCTTTAGCATGTTGTGATCGTCCACTGATGTACTATCATTTCCTCATTTTCACAACAAAACTCATTTTTTGATTTTATCATGTTTTTTATTTTTTTTTTCAAAATTTCTAATGTTTTTGAATTTTCTGAAATTCTTACTCCCCTTAAAATTCAAAATCATTAAACAGAAATTTGAAAACAAACTATACAAGTAAAGTGACAACTGTTGTGAATTGCTTCAAATCGCCATCCACTTGGCATAAACAATCAGAACCCCCCCTTACAACAAAGTATTTTCCCATTATGATTTCAAAACACTTAAGTTTGTTTTAATCAAATGGTTTTTCAGGAAAATTAGTTTTGTTGATTTCATAAACCATATGTAGGTTAGGGGATTTATTCATCACATTGTTTTTCTTCACAACCACTTGTAGGAAATCAAGTACAACTTAATGTCCTTGATTCACCACTTGTAGGAACAAACCAATAACCACTTGTAAGTTCATTCAAACAAACATAATTCAAGAAAGATACTACCACTTGTAGATCGAAATTTCACATATGTGAATTTCTCAAGAAAGATGCCGATACCTGCTCCACACTTACAAACCTGGGAGTTCCGGCAAGTCAGGTTTTTCAGTAAAAGAAATTCTCCTAAGCCTGACAGACCTTGGGAGATTCTGAGTTATCAACACTCGGTTTCTTTCCTTTCATCTTCTACTCATAAAATTCCTTCACCCCTTTTACCTTTCCGTCAATCATTTTTCCAAAAATATGTTTCACTTTGGGATTAAAAGCTTTCTCAACATCAAATTCTTTCTTTTCAGAAAAGAATTGATTCGAAATATCAACTTTACCAACTTTTTGTTTAAAATTTTCAGCCCGCAATGGTGGAAAATTTACATCATTCATCGGCGGTACTGATTTCTCAACTTTTGGTTCAACTTGTGGCTCCTCTGACTTTGTGGAATCAGATTCATCGCCAGAAAATAGCTCCTCTGATTTTGACAAATCAGAATCATTGCTAGAACTATTCTCAAATTTCTTAACGACCCACTTTTGGTTGTCAAGATTTGCTTTTCTTTTGTAAAAACCTTTTGAACATTCACCAACCTCAAATTTCGAATTTTTGAAAACTATAAAAGGTTTAATTGGTGATTCATTATCAACCATTTTTTCTTTCATTTTAATAGAAACTCCCTGTTTTGTTTGAATTGCCTTTTAACAATTCCTGGCAATATGACCAACTATTTTGCATTGAAAACATGTTCTCGTTTCCTTCCTTTGAGCAAACTCATTCTTCATTTCCTCTTGCTTCTTAGCAAGGAATTCTTTGTTCGTTTGCTTTCTGAACAATTGCTCTTTTTCTTCTTCAGATGATGTCCCTGAAACAAATATAGTTTTTGGTTTATAAGTTTTTTCATTTTTATGATTTTTCGGTGGGATAAAGCCAAGACCTTTTCTTTTGAAATTACCGTTATGGTTTGGTTTCTTTCGATAACCCGAACCAGAACTGTAACTCTTTTTCTTGTTTTCTCTTTGTTGAACTCTTGAAGTGTATTTTTTAGTTTTTTCACAAAAAAATCACATTTTTTATTTCAGAAATATTAATTTCTGTTAATTTGAAAACCTTTTTAATCATTTCAGTTTTGACACCTCTTATTGGAAATTCTTCATCAGAATATAATTTGTCAGAATCATTCAAAGTATATGCTACTTTGAACATTTCATCATTCAAATTAGATTTTGATAACATAAATTCTTTATTGTAAACCCGTTTGTCCTTTTTGACTGTTGAACTTGAAGTTTCAGACTTTGACTCTGAATTTGATTTCGACTTTGACTCCTCGGTTTCATCTTTATCCAACACCTGATCGACCACTTTCTTTATTAACTCTGACTCATGATCAGTATCAGATGAAGTGAAAGTGACATCAATATTGTCTGGCAAATTATCTGATGGCTCAGATTCCCACTGTAAGTTGGTTTCCTTTTCGACTCTTTCTGAATTTGAATTTCGTGAAGAATATCCATTTTCAAGCGGGGGTGGACACTTGTTGTAACTGAAACCTTTTTTTCTTACCAGAATCATTCACTTCAGTTTCCTTCTTCTTTTTAGAAATCGTTTCTTCAGATGTTTACTCTTCTTCAAATGCCTTCATGCCTTCAATGGTTGGATAAATCCTGTCAATGACATAAGAAGTACATGAGTAACTTTTTAACAATCTATTTACCCTTTCTGTTTCAATCCTCTGGGTTTCCAATTTCTGTTCGAGAACAGCACACTTCTCAATGTAATTGTTGACGATTTTCTGCTTTGTCATAAAAGCTCCTTGAAGTGTTTTCATTGCTGTTGCTTGTTCACTACTTGACTGATTGTACTGATTCATTGCTTTGTTTAGAACATCATAGGATTCTTTCAATCTGTTCATGTTATGAATCAAAGTACTATTTTGCTTCTTCACTGATTCACAGTTTTCACATTTCACAGGAATTTTTCATGCATCAGCTTCTGCTTCAACTGTGAAAGCTGGAACTTCTTTTACCTTTTTCTTTATCACAGGAACTTCTTCATCATCACTACTAACATGTTTCTTAACTTTCTTCTTTTTCTTTCGAATTTTTTCATCATCACTATCACTTTCCTCCATCAATCTTAAATGTTCTTCCATTCTTTTTGCATAATAATCATCATCATTATCACTGTCTTCAGCAACTCGAGCAACAAAAGCTTTGGCTTTTAAAATCTCTTTATCCGGACAGTAATTATCCCAGCTAAAATTTTCCCAGCTAAAACCTTCTGGTAATTTTTCATCATCTTGATCTATTATACCATAAAGAGCTCTCTTTGATGACTCTTCGATAGCCTTCTTAGCATGCGCAGTTTGTGGTTCCTGTTGATGTGACTGTTGAGCAACTTTATGATAGATTGCTTTCCGATAGTAATCATTGTTGTTGAACAGATTTTGAGCTCTACTTGCTTCGCGGTTTGTGCACTCTCTCTTGAAGTGTCCTTTTTCCCTGCAACGAAAACAAGTAACTTTAGATTTATCAAATCCTAAAGTAGAAACATTTGCATCACGGAAATCATCTTTTCCCGTAATTTGTTTAAACTTTTCAGCTCTTCTTAAAACACTCGTAAGACACCATTTTATATACATCAACTCCATTTCTTCAGCATCAATCTGATCGTAATCCTCTTTTGTCAACATTGGATTCTTGATCCTTCCTGCTACTAAACTACCATACGATTCTAACACAGTCACCAACAAAAACATGTGACTTTTTGCAACTTCTTCTGAGTAATCTTGATTATTTTCAAGATTTAATGCAATGTTGCATTGAATAACTTTTCCATTCTTTGTTGTTGACAAATTTGGATCAAATGATGAATATGAAGAAAATCCCGTTTTACTGTTTGATCCTTTAGATGACCCTCCAGATGAACTCTTAGCATTGAATGCAGTCTCAACCTTTGGTGACATGTTGGTCTTATCACTGATACCTCCTTTATAATAAAGACCGATATCTTGTTCACCATCAAAATCTTTCATTCTTGAGATCTTCCTTTGTTCCATCTCTTGAGCTTCAAGTTTTTCAATGAACTTACTCAGTGTTAAGTTTCCAAAATCCTTTTTATTCCTCAACATCATAAGATATGTGCCCCAAGTTTCATGTGGCAATGCATCAGCCAGTTTCTCAATTAATTCTTCATTATCTTTTATAATGCTTACCCTCTTCATGTTGACTAACAAATTGCAGTATCTTTCAATGATCTGCTTGGTGCTCTCAGTTCTCAAACCACGAAATAAATCGAACTCTTTTTTCAAAAGTGATTTTTTATTCTTGATCATTTCTTTACTTCCAACAAACTTTGATTTTAATGCTTTCCAGATAGAGTATGCAGTTCCATTGTGTTGCAATAAAACCAAGATATCTTCTTTCACAGCTTGATGCAATAAACTAGTCATCATCTTTTCATCTTTGTATTTCTTTTTCTCTTCTGCACTAAGATCTTTAATTGCAATAACCTCCTCATCATCATTCATCGGTCTAACATATTTTGTTTCAACACATTCCCAAGCATCCAAGTAATTTGCTTGAACCCAATTCTCAAATCATTCCTCCCATCCTTTATACTCCTCGATATTCATGAGCTTTGGCGGTTTTTGCATGGTACCCGTTTCGTTTTCCAACATTGTGTTTTGTGCAATGCTAATCGGAGTAGCAAAGGCGTTATAAAATTCCTCTTCCATGTTTCGGCAACAAATTTCACAAATTCACAACTTTCAAACGAAATAATAACTCAATCTAAATACACTTTCAAACGAAATAGACTTTGGTGCGAAATACACTTCCAAGCGAAATCAACTTTCACACGAAATGACCCTGTTCAAACGAAATACTCAATCTGGTGCGAAATGACTGTTTTCGTGCGAAATAACACACTTTCAAATGAAATAGGTGATTTCGTGCGAAATGGTCAAACGAAATACCAACTTGGTGTGAAAAGACTGATTTCGTACGAAATACACTGTTGATTTCGTGCGAAATGAATAAAACTGATGCTATTTCGTGCGAAATACTGCTGATGTTATCATATCGGCTGGAATTTTGTAAAATTGAACAGATTTTAATCCGATTTTAGGTCTAATTCTTTCAAGGCTTTGTTAAAACAATGTTTCGCTTATAATGTGAGAAATTCAAGCCATTTTATCCATGAAAACTTTTCAATTTTGAAAAAGAAGATGTAGAAATCAGAAATTGCAGCTGAATTGGTAAGAACTCTTCCTCCTGAGCTCTGATACCACTTGTAGGATCGTTTTCACGACCAAATGAGTCGTTTAGAAGAGTTTTTCCTCAATACGAGAGGTGGAAACAAACATATCAAGTTGATTCAGCTTGCAATTCACTTTAAACTGTCTTTTGATTGATATAACAAAGTTTTACAGCGAGTAGACACTTCGGCAGCAGTTCGGTACTGAAACCGGAAAGTTACAAATGACAAGGCACCTCAAGTATTTATAGGACTGGCTATTTCGCACGGAACAGTTGGTGCGAAATCTATTTCACACGAAATAGCTATTTCGTGCGAAATACCCCTATAAACATATTTCTCGTACTTCGTGCCCTGACCTATACAATCTAATACAAGACTCGATACAAGACGAAGTCGACAGACATATGCACTAACACCTGTGTTTGTTGAGAAGAAGATTCCAAAAACTAAAAAATCTAAAATCAATTCTAAACCAAAGAAAATTGATGAATCTTCTAAACGTTTTCATACACAACAACAAACATGGAGGCCAAAGTCCCAAGTCAAAGCATCAGTTGAAGTAAAACCAAAGGTTTCTGATAACGCTGTAAAACAAACTTCTTCAACAAAATCGGTTGAAAAGTCTGTACCTTTGGATTTGTATCAAAAGTTGGAGAAACAAACTTCTTCGACCCCACCGGTCAAGAAGTATGTTCCCAAAAAGGTTCAACCATCTAGTCAACCACCAAAAGATGAATTTTTCTTGTACAAAAAGGTTGAGGTTGGAACCGAACAAAACTTGGAAATGAACGATAAGAACTTCCCACCACTTTACACCATGAAAACACACCTAAACGTCAAGCTACCCGAGTCAAAAGAGGCTTGGGTTGCTTCATTTAACTAATTGCATTTGAAACGTGCACGAGCTCCTGAGATCGATATCAAAGTGGATAATGGATAGTGGAGCGTCCAGGCACATGACGGGGCGGAAAACCCTGTTATATGATGTTAGAGGTTTTAATGGAGGATATGTTGGTTTTGCTGGAAACCAAGGTGGAAGAATAATCAGGGAGGGCACTTTATCGAATGGTGTCATATCTTTTGAAAGAGTCAACTACATTCCGGAGATGGAGAACAACTTGCTAAGCATTTCCCAGATATGTGACAGAATGTATACAACTCACTTTACCGACAAAGAGTGTCTGATTCTGAAGCCAAGGTTTGTTGTCCCTGAAGAGTGGATCATCATGCGAGTACCGAGGGAGAATGATTTATATGTTCTCGACATGAGCATAGCGATGAAAACTACTGGTCATCCTTAGTGTTTCGTTTCCAAAGCTACCGAGAAAGAGTCAATCTTGTGGCATAGAAAGATAGGCCACATACACCTGCGAAAGATGAATCACTTGGTGCATCATGATTTAGTCAAAGGTGTGATTTTGAAAAGTTTTCACTTAGAAGGGGAGTGCATTAGTTGCCAAAAGGGTAAACAAACCAAGAAGTCGCACCCAGGAAGATGGAAAACTCGATCTCGAGACCGCTAGAAAGACTTCACATGGATCTCATTGGTCCTGTGAATGTAAAGAACATAACCGGTGATCTATATTGCTTAGTGGTTACGGATGATTACTCGAGGTATTCGTGGGTCATGTTCTTGAAGTCAAAAGATCAAACCTTTACGAGTTTGCTGAATCTGTTTCAGAAGATAAAGAATTTATACCAAAGGCGCATTTGTCAACTTAGAAGCGATAATGGTACTGAATTCAAAAACAGTCAAATGGAAGAATTATGTGACAGAAAGGGTATTTTGCAAGAATTCAGTGCTCCGTACACCTCCGCAGCAAAATGGTGTAGCAGAGAGGAAAAACCGGACACTGATAGAGACAGTACGAACGATGTTGGCCGACTCAAAGCTTCCTGTGAATTTTTGGGGGAAGCCGTATCTGCTGCTGGTTATACTCTAAATCGGGTTTTGACTGTGAAGAAGCATAACAAAACGTGTTTTGAGATGCTCAACAACAGAAAGCCTAACTTGGAATATCTAGAGATGTTTGGGTCCCCCTGCATGGTTTTAGATCCTGATGGAAAGTTTGGTTCAAAGAGTTTGGAAGGAATCTTTGTGGGTTATTCTAGTCCACTTAGACGAGTATTTGTTCCAAGTCTTAGGAAAATCATTGAAGCTCAACATGTCGAATGTCAAGGTTATACCATGCCTTCATAGAAACCTGGTGACTCATGGCAATTCAACTAGGAAATGTTGTGGGAATCATTTGATCTTCCTGAAGAGCCAGAGTTTATTGATCAGATAAAGCAATATCAGGAGTACGAAGCTTCCCAGATGAACTCATGGCCAACCAAGTCTTCCAAGCATCAACGAGATACAAATGATCATGAAGTTGGCCCTAGTCAGAGTGGTCAAAGTGATGCAGATTTGCAGCAAACTCAGACAACTTTAGAACAGGAGCCTGCTCAACAAAATCAAACAACAGTTTTTCATGAATCAGAGTCTGACTCGGATAGCCCGACCTTCAATCGAGGTGATTCAGAACCTGCGGGGAGCAGATCCAGTCATCAGATCAGACAACTCAAGTCGATGAGCAAGTTACAGATCAAAATGTTACTAATTTGGAAAGCGAGGTGAATGTTCCTGGTGAAGTTATGCCGAGGACTCTATCATATCACCCCGAGGAGTTGATTATTGAAGAGTTGCAGTCAGGAGTTAGAACGAGACAACAAATCGACCAAGGCTTTGCTTGTTTTTATACTAAAATTGCACCGTTACAAAATGATTTTTCACTCAGTTGCTTCATTTCACAGGTTAAACCGAGAACGTACAAAGAGGCACTGACGGAGGAGTCATGGGTAAACGCCATGAAGGAAGAGCTAGGTCAGTTTGAAAAGCTTGGTGTATGGAAGCTGGTGGATCTTCCTGATGGTCATAGAAAGATTAACATGAAATGGGTGTTTAAATGCAAGAGGGATGATAGGGGAGTGATCGTGCGCTATAAAGCTCGCCTGGTCGTTCAAGGTTTCAGTCAATAGGAGGGAATAGACTTCACCGAGGTGTATGCCCCAATTGCTAGACTCGAAGCCATTCGCATATTTTTCGCATTCATATCATGGAAAGGGTTTAAAGTATACCAACTGGATGTAAAGTCGGCATTTCTTTATGGTAAAATGAAAGAGGATGTCTACGTCGGTCAACCATCAGGCTTCACTGATCCGATTCACAAAGATAAAGTCTACCTATTTGACAAAGCGTTGTACGGATTGCATCAGGCCCCGAGAGCCTGGTATGAGACACTCTCTCAACACTTGCTATCCAACGGCTTTATTCGAGGAAAGGTATATGCCACTCTTTTCACAAAAGAAGTTGCCGGTCATCTGCTGATAGTTCAAATATATGTTGATGATATTATTTTCGGGCCCACAAATGAGGAACTCTGCAAAGAATTCAAAAATGTGATGAAGCAGAAGTTCGAGATGTCTTCAATGGGTGAGATGAAGTTTTTCCTTGGGCTGCAAGTCGATCAAATGTCGGAGGGGATCTTCATACATCAAACAAAGTATGTCCATGACGTTCTGGAGAAATTTGGGATGTCAGAGAGTGCACCTATGTCCACCTCGTTAGCAACTAATCACGGTATTAACCCTAATCTCACCGGAGAGAAGGTCGACGAAACATTATACCGTTTGATGATTGGTTCGTTGATGTATCTCACTGCATCTTGGCCCAAAATTATGTGCCCAACCTGCCTCACGGCCCGTTATCAGTCGAGTCCAAAAGCCTCACATATGGTCATCGTTAAACGGATTCTACGCTACCTGAAAGGAACTCCGAGCTTGGGGTTGTGGTATCCAAAAGATGGTGATTTTAAACTGGAAGGTTACTCTGATTCTGATTTCGGATGCTACAGACTGAATTCAAGGTATACAACAGCAGAATGCCAGTTTTTCGGACCATGTCTGGTGACTTGGCGATGTAAGAAGCAAACTACCGTCGCACTTTCAATGTGTGAAGCAGAGTATGTTTCAGCAAGCAGTTGCTGCTCTCAGATTCTGTGGATCCAACAGCAAATGAGAGATTACGGTTTGCAATTTCTTACTACTCCTATCTTTGTAGACAATGAGGCAGCAATCAACATAACTAAAAACCCGGTACATCACGCTAAAACGAAACATATAGAAATTCGACATCACTTCATCCGAGATTGTTTCGAGAAGAAGTTGATTCGAATTGAAAAAAATCCACACCGACGAACAAAAAGTTGACCTTCACACAAAATCGTTTGATAAAAACCGTTTTCAATGTTTGTTAAAACTAAACGGTATGAAGCTTTTGCCATCAGGGGGTGATATTGTTGGCGTTGATGAACATTCCAAAGCAGAGG
Source organism: Helianthus tuberosus (assembly GCA_030545235.1). Lineage (NCBI taxonomy): Eukaryota > Viridiplantae > Streptophyta > Magnoliopsida > Asterales > Asteraceae > Helianthus > Helianthus tuberosus. Next base: position 94,001,611 of record CM060403.1, on the reverse strand, counting down.
TCGTAGGGAAGCAATTTACTCTGGTTTGTCACATTTTTAGATGTTTTGGTCTTTAGGGGGAGATAGTTTATAGAAAATCCAAAAACATTAAAAAATGTAAAAAATACAAAAACAATAGAAATTTCAAAATGTAAAAAAAACAATAGAAAACCCAAAAAGAGTTAATGAAAAAAGAGGAAATTATATTACATCAGCTAGACTGTCACAATACGCTAAAGATTTGTAAAGTTTAAAAGCGTTAAACGGTCTCAGTAATAATGTGTTGATAGGTTTTTACACATTTAGTAAGCTGTTTTCATGATATAAACCTAAATCATGTCTTGCTTATTTCGTGGGGAACATCTCTCGGATATATAGGTAACCCCTGAAATCTTGTTTGAAAGATTGCCTGTTTCTGAGATACGAGGTTTATATACTTAGTGATATATGGGGTATTATACCAGGACTTCTGATATTGTGGAAGCAATGGCCTAGTACTCGTATAATACTTTATGCGCTTTAAATATAAAGCTTTCCCTCAGCATAAAAATTGATAAATATCGAAAGATACAAATCAAGTGCTGTTGTAAAGAAGATCCCTAAGTGGGACACACCCAAAGTCAAGCCATCATCTCTCTGACTGAACGGAAGTTCTAACCTGAGCTCTCATGGTCTCGCACTACCCAGAAAACATATGTCATTATAGTATATTCACCTGTACGACTGAATATAGGGAATCTGGATACGAGAGTATATTCTGAGGTGGGACACGCGAATAAGTTAAGTTCTTAAAACACTAAATCAGTATCCTGAATCAGTTGAATTTTGTGTGAGAATTTAAGTGGATCAGTATATCAACAATCTAGGTGAACAGTTTAAAACTTAATGGGAAAAATAAGCTCAACGGTGCTAGTGACATGTCGGTAGCTGATATGATCCTCTAACACAGCTCACAAAAATATGTTTGTATATAGTTTCCTATCATTTTATTTCAGTATAAACCCAAAAAGATTTTCAGTGTGTTTTGACATAAACTTTCTAAAATTCAAAAAGATTTTATTTCTGCTTCAGTTTTGATAAACCATTGTGGAAAGCTAATCTTCAAAATCTCAGATGCGATGCATAGAAAGTTTGCTGAACGACTGGGTTGGGAGCTTATCTGAAAGTTTGAGAATCTTAAAATGTCAAACAAGTTCATTAATTTGAAGCTTGTATTTTCAGAAAAAGTTGAAAATTTGATTGAAAATGTCAGTTAGTTCGAATCGGATCAACCAAGGTCATTAACTTGGACTTGGTCGACAAATCAGGTAACCAGGGTCCTTAACTTGCACCTGGATACTTGAGTGGATGTTTAAAACTAATAAAATTGAAAAGTTTGAAAATTTTGAAAAATTAGTTTGGAGAATCATCCAAGCGGATGACCATCCGATCGGATGACCATCCGATCGGATGTCCATCTGAATGGATGTCATGCCTATATAAGGCCATTCGATCAACATTTGTCTCATTCGATCGATTAGCCATTTGACACTCTGCCAAATTTTTCTCTCAAATCATCTTGTGTTTCTGAGCCGTTTCTTTGCCGGATCTTTTACATAGGCTTGTTGGTTAGCACATCATTCACTATGGTGAGGGTAAGTATCTCTGATTTCAATTGTTAATGCTTGTTTTCATCGTTTGAACATGCTGACACTGCCGACATCATATAGACTTAGATTTAGGCATTGTTTGTGGATTTTTGTTGAAATTGATCATAGATCTAGGTGCATCGGCCTTAGATTTAAGAGTTGACCATTCCAATTTCATCAAAACAAGCTTAGATTTGAACTTAGATCCATTCAACAAGTTGAACAACTGACATGCTTTTTCTTAGATCTAGAATTCATTACGTAGTTTTTGAAGAAATTGAACATAGGGAAATCTTAATCGGCACATTTTCTGAGAGAAATTGAGTTCAATTTTGCAAAAACTTGATAAATGTGTATATTCTGAAAATGAAAATTTTTGCAGGCTAGGGCTTCTGACTTTCATAACAAACACAATATACGTTGTGTTTTGGACGAGAACTATCCAAACATCGAACCATTTAAAGATGTCGTGCCATTCTCGAAAGATAGTAGGATTTTTAAGGCATTGACCGATAGGCATAAGTGTTATGGTTCACACGTAAGATTCTTTTGGAATGCTGCACACTACGTGGAGAACGAGATGGCGATACACTCAGCGGTGAGGATCAAGGACGAGAACGAAAAAGACGTTGATCTACCTGTGAAGATCACTGTGGGAGATATCAGAAGAGTTTTAGATCTGAAGGATAAAGATGAAGATCCCATTATAGGTTTGGAAAGATTGTGCAAAGGATTTTGGTTACGAATGGGATATACTGGATTTATAAATGATCAAGGTTACACGAAGTCAAAGTTCTGTAGACCTTATAAGTTCTTAGTGCACTGTGTGATACATGCTTTAGCACATAGGAATGGCGCTTATGACGAAGCTTCAGATTATATCATGAACATCATTTCAAGCATAGTCCTCAACAGACCTTACAACATTTCTCAAGAGATATTCAATCACATGCTGGACAACATTAAAGGTGAAAGATATGTCCAGTATCCGAGGTTTGTGCAGATGTTGATAGATGACCAAATTCCAAATCTGCCAAAAGATGATAGTGATGAATTACCGTTGGATCACATGGACAGTGAAACATCAAAACGCTTGGATGTTTATAGAGGAATCAAGAAAGAAAATGAACCAAAGCATAGACAAATATTTGCTGCCATCAAGAAACCTGATTATGTAGCTCCAGAGGGTGATAAATGGAGACATGATGATAGTGGTGCGGACGATGAGATAAAAAGAATGGAGCCGTTGGTTTACAAGAAAACAAGATGGTGCTTTGTAAAAGAAGAAAAGTCAAGAAAAAGAACTCCAAAAGTGACAACTCCAAAAGTTATTATAAAGGATAAAATAGAGAAACAGGAATCACCAGAGAGATTGGTAGAGAAATCATTTGAATATTTTACTAAAAATGTTAATGTTTTTGTTGCAGATACAAAGAAGAAGAAATCATCACCTCACCTGGTTGATGAGCCTGTGATACCTCCAACAGAAGTGATTAATCAATGAGTTAATCTTCTGAAGATGTCTTTTGCTGAATATGAAAAGCTATCTACAGCTCAAGGCGTTAAAGATGCTGAAAAGACTGCCGAGAATGTGGAAGCTAAAGCTGCTGGTGAAAAAATGAAAGAAACTGTTGTTGAAGGTGAGGTGCATACGGATTCCAGTGAGACTGTAAGTGACATTGACCCTACATAGATCTCACCTACTTCATATATCAGTGGAAAGTTCAAGCTGAAGAAGACACCAAAGAAAAATAAAGCTTCTGACGAAGAGGATGTTACTTAAGAGCCAACACCTGTAGAAAAGGAGAAGCTGAAAAAGAAAGGAATTAAAAAGAGAAAAGCACTTCCAACAGGCGAAGTATCAAGGAGAATCAAAGCTAAAAAGGATACAACTTCTATTCCTCAACAAGATCCAGAGTTTGAAAGAGTTGAAAGCGCTGAAGTGGAGATAACTGGAGTTAGAAAGTCAACATCTCCACCTTCACCTGTTCACAAAACAATTCATATTTCTGAAGAACGTGAAAAGAATCCAGAAAAGCCAAAGTCTGTAGAAGAACCAACATCAGCTACAAAGAAACCTCCAACGCCGCAAAGCTCAAGTCACGGGTTTCCAAAGGTTCCTTCTGATCTAGGAGCAGGTCCAGTGGGGTTACAAGATTTCGATGACATATTTAATGATGCAAAAGTGATAGCATTGCAAAGAAAGATAAGTATTTTGGAGAAAGCTAAAGCTGAATCAGAAGCAGAACTTAAATCTGCAAAAGAGAAGCTCAAAGATGTTGAAGCTGAGAATGTCGCGCTACGAAATGAAATTGAAGAGCTGACAGATGTAGTTGAAGAGCTGGCTGAAAAGATCATGGAGGTTAATGCACAATACAAATCAATTGATGATTCTAATAAAACATTGATGGAGATGTATTCTGATATGCAAGCATCTACTACAAGTGAAAATGAAGTTCTGAAGAAAGAATTGGAAGCGTTGAGAACAGATAAGGTAATAAAAGATGAACAACTCAACATGTTGTATACTGTGATAGAAAACAAACTTGGAGTCAATGTTCAAGCTGCTTATGACGAGATTGAGATCCAAAGAGTCGAGGCTCGGAGGATGGTAAGAGAGAAAAGAATTGCTGAAGAAGCTGCTGAAGCATTGAAAGATAAAATAAATGGTCTTGTGATTGATAAAGAAGAAATTCTAGGATCGACAAGTCAACCTGAACCTTCACAAGCTGATGAGGTAAATGTTTCTAACACTGAAGCTAATGATAATGATGTTGAGATGAAAGAAGCAGAAGTTGAAATGAATGAAGCAGATGTTGCGGTAAACCTCACGATTATTCCTATTGGAGAAGTGAAAGATGTGATTCAAAGTGAATTTGCTACTCTAAGAAGAATCGAGGTTGAGCGTCGTCGACTGAAGCCGAAGTTGAATAAGTATAAAGTTGTTGATGATGATAAAGAATTGGATGAAATGTTTGGAGATGAAGATGAAGATGATGATAACAGAGATGATAAAGACAGCAAAGATAAAGATGACAAAGATGATGTAACACCCCGTCTTTCGAAAGTCAAAGTCAAAGTCAAGATTGAAGTCAAAGGGAGACAAGATTGCTAATTGCGATCTGTCACTCCTTGCTCAATTACTATTTTGACTTCTTTGACTTATAGATAGTCTATTTTATGCTTTACGTTAGTTGTATTATGTGGAGTACTTATTAATAATCGAGGTTTATTCGATGTTTATCGCATGTTTATCGCTTTATCGCTATCGCAATCGCACTCGCAACTCGAATTACGCGTTCTGGATATTGCTATATGTGTGTGTGTGCCTTATGTGTTACTTGTGCATGTTTATTTATGTTGATGTTGTGTGATCAATACACAATCGAAACTCAATCGCAATCGAAACAGCAAAACTCATCGCGCCAAGCAAATGGCCAGCCGACCGAGTTGCCATCCGATCGAGGTGCCACTCGACCGAACGGCCATCCGACCGAGTTACCTGTCGCAACCCCCGATCCCTTATCTGTCCCGGGAACGGGCGGACGCGAACTCAGAGTTTTGGTGGTATCAGCTGGTTAATTTGGCAGCGGAAATTTCATCAGGACCGTAGTTAGGAAATGTTTATCAGAGTAAAACCACCATATTTAATATTAATAATCACATGTGCAAAACCCAAGTTTCTTATTACAATACGTTTATAGGGATAAACCATATTTTATTGAATTTAAAACATCGTCTTTTAGGTAACTTTTATAGCCACATTTTTCCCAAGCCTTCAGTGCTCTCCAGCTGGCTTTTTACTAATTGGCTGTCACATTGTGTTACCTGAAACGCGTTTTAAAAACATTTGTCAGTGGGAAATACTGGTGAGTGAATCCCAGTTTAATCAAGAAACATTTTATCAATTAAAACAGTATTGAGAGCGATCACATTGTTTATTTCTACACAATTACTCATTCAGTACTGTCAATCCTGACTTGTGGGTCATATTACACATTGGCTAACTCGTTGTCCAATGGTAACGTACTGTGGTCCCCGACTTACTACTTGCAGTAGTAAATTTTGTATACAAAACCCCAACATACCGGCAGTAATTGAAGAACTACAAAGACTCAATCACCACTTAATCACATTGTAAAACAATTAAGGTTTTGTAAAATATTACAAAAAGGTTAACAAAAATTGGATAAACTCACATTGCTATCTTAGACTTTGCTTAAGGGTTTCCTGGATATAATCTATAATTTATACAAATGTAGATTGGTTAGTATAATAACCCTTTGAAAATATTAATGATACCCTCCCCGAGACGGTATTCCAACAACTACGTCGGGCAGAACCACAATAGTTGTTACGGAACCCTAAATCAATCGGGCAGCGTATCTAGTACGAAACTGTGGTATAATACCAGCTTTCTAAAGCCTATATTTCAGAAATTGAGATTGAGAATTGAAAAATGAACGAACTGAATTGAAATCCGATGCGTTCTATTTATAGGTGCTGATTTTGGTCTCCACGCGGCCCGCGTAAGGGTAGACATGAGTCTACACGGCCCGCGTCAAACTCCAGTCAACGCGTAGCTCGTCCGGATCAGCGTATAGACTCGACACGATTATGACACGTGTTGGCCTGAGGTGTTTCCACTATTTTGATCTCACGCAGCCCGCGTAAGTGTTAAGGTTAGCTTACGCGGCCCGCCTTAACTTAAGATTCACCGAATTCAGCTTTGAGCCTTTATACCGCCCGCGTAAGGTTGAGGTGGGGTCCCACGCTGCCCGCCTCAACTTAATATTCAAATTTTATTTATTTTAAATATTATTTAATATATTTCGGGCTCGGTTTTCACATACGGGGTGTATTTAAAGACATATTGAGACATTTTAAAATATACTAGGGTGTCGGAAATATTATGAGGGTGTCGGGTTATTTGAGGATTGTTACATTCTCTCCACCTTGTTTTAGAGCTCGTCCTCGAGATCTACTGGAACAAGTGCGGATATTTCCTTTGCATTTCAGATTCAAGTTCCCATGTATACTCAGGTCCTCTTTTGGAGTCACACTTTACTTTAACCAGAACTAATTTCTTGTGCTTGAGATTCTTGACTTTCCTGTCTTCAATCTGTAAAGGTCTTTCTACAAACTTGAGTTGTTCATTTACCTCTATATCCTTAAGAGGTACTATCAGTGATTCATCAGCTAAACACTTTTTGAGATTAGATACATGAAATACATCATGTATTCCTGCCATTTCCTCTGGCAGTTGTAGCTGATAGGCTACAGGTCCTATTCTTCTCATAATCTCAAATGGTCCAATATACCTGGGACTTAACTTTCCTCGTTTGATGAATCTTACCACTCCTTTCCAAGGAGAGACTTTTAACAATACTTTATCTCCTACTTGAAACTCCAATGGTTTGCGTCGGTTATCCGCATAGCTCTTCTGTCGATCACGTGCTGCTTTTAGTCGTTCCTTGACTTGAATGATCTTGTCAGTTGTTTCTTGCACTATCTCAGGTCCAGATAGTTGCTTTTCCCCAATTTCTGCCCAACAGACTGGGGTTCGGCACTTTCGTCCATAAAGTGCTTCAAATGGTGCAGCATTGATACTTGTGTGATAACTGTTATTATAAGAAAATTCTATTAAAGGTAAGTGATCATCCCAATTACCTCCAAAATCAATTACGCAAGCTCTAAGCATATCCTCCATTGTCTGAATTGTCCTTTCACTTTGTCCGTCTGTTTGAGGATGATAAGCTGTGCTTAGTTTTAACTTGGTTCCTATTGCCTTTTGAAAACTTGACCAAAAATGAGAGGTAAATCGACTATCCCTATCAGAAACAATTGATAAAGGAATTCCATGTAAAGAAACAATTTCATTTACATATAACTTAGCTAACTGTTCCATACTGAAAGTTTCTTTCATAGGTAAGAAATGAGCTGATTTGGTTAGCCTATCTACAATCACCCAGATTGTATCATTGCCTTTCTTTGTTTTGGGTAATTTAGTAACGAAATCCATTGTTATTAATTCCCATTTCCACACTGGCATTTCTAACTGTTGTAATAAACCTGAGGGTTTATGGTGTTCAGCTTTGACTTGTGAACAGGTTAAACATTTAGAAACATAAGCTGCTATGTCCTTTTTCATTCCTATCCACCAAAAATTCTTCCTTAAATCCTGGTATATTTTATTACTTCCTGGATGCATCGTATATTTAGATTTATGGGCATCTTCTAAAATACGATAACGTAGGTTTCCTAATTTAGGTATCCATATTCTCTTTTTATGGAATCTCCAAATTCCATATGTTCCTTGTTCCAATTCTTTTAGCATACCTTTTAATTTTTCAGTATCATCCTCGATTACTGATTCTTGTGCTTCTCTTATTTGATCATTTAAATCTACTTGTAGATTTAATTTAAGAGAACGTACCCTTTTTGGCTTTTCATGATACTTTTGGCTTAAAGCATCTGCCACTACATTTGCTTTTCCTTCATGATACTGGATATCACAATCATAGTCACTAAGCATCTCCATCCAGCGTCTTTGTCTCATATTCAACTCCTTTTGCTTGAAAATATACCTTAAACTCTTATGATCAGTGAATATGGTAAACTTACTACCATAAAGGTAATGTCTCCAAATCTTAAGAGCAAAAATTATAGCTCCAAATTCTAAATCATGGGTTGAATAATTCTCTTCATGATTCTTAAGTTGTCTAGATGCATAAGCTATAACCTTTTGTCGTTGCATCAACACACATCCATAACCTAATTTAGAAGCGTCACAATAGACTACAAAGTCTTTAGTTCCTTCTGGTAATGCTAATATGGGTGTATGGGTTAATCTTTGCTTAAGGATTCTAAAGGCTTCTTCTTGTTTTAATCCCCATTCAAACTTAACAGATTTACAGGTTAGCTTAGTTAAAGGAATGGCTATTCTATAAAAATCTTGAATAAATCTTCTATAATAACCGGCTAATCCTAAGAAACTTCTAACCTCAGTTGGTGACTCAGGGGTTTTCCATTTAGTAATTGCCTCGATCTTTGTGGGATCCACATGAATTCCTTCATGATTGACTAGGTGTCCAAGAAACTGTACCTGTTCTAACCAAAATTCGCACTTAGAAAATTTAGCATAAAGCTTTTCTTTTCTTAATAAACTTAAAAGTGCATACAAATGCTTTGCATGATCTTCCTTATTCTTAGAATAAATGAGAATATCATCTATAAAGACGATTATGAATTTATCCAAATATGGCTTACATATTCGATTCATCATGTCCATAAATGCAGCTGGGGCATTGGTTAAACCATATGGCATGACAGTAAATTCATAATGGCCATACCTTGTACTGAATACGGTTTTAGGAATATCCTCTTCCTGTACCTTTAATTGATGATATCCAGACCTTAAATCGATTTTAGAGAAAAATCGAGCTCCTTGTAGTTGATCAAACAGATCATCGATTCTCGATAATGGGTACCGGTTCTTAATCGTGACTTTGTTTAATTCACGGTAGTCAATGCACATACGCATCGATCCGTCCATCTTTTTAACGAACAGTATTGGCGCTCCCCATGGCGACGAACTTGGCTGTATGAATCCTTTTTCCAACAATTCGTCTAATTGTTTCTTTAATTCTTGCATTTCGGCGGGTGCCAAACGGTAAGGTGCTTTGGCAATCGGTGCTGTTCCTGGTATTAAATGGATTCTGAATTCAACTTCTCTATCTAGAGGTTGCCCTGGCAATTCTTCTGGAAATACTTCTGAAAACTGAGATATTACTGGAATATCTTTTAGTTCTTTTTCTTTAGTGTTGGTGCATACGTCTGTCGACTTCGTCTTGTATCGAGTCTTGTATTGTATTAGATAGATCAAGGCACGAAAAACGAGATATGTGTGTTTATAGGGATTTCGCTTGAAATGACACATGTGTCATTTCAAACGAAATTAGACTTAGTAATTCCGCTCGAAATCAAATGTTGATTTCGTTTGGGTTAATTCCGTGCGGAATTAGATTCCGCTTGAACCATTTCAAGCGAAATCACTTCTCCTATAAATGCCTGATGTGTCTTGACATTTGTAACGATTCTGATTCCGGTAGCGAAGCTCTGCCGAAGTGTCTACAGCATTGTAATCGATCTAACATCAATCAAAAGACAGTTTAAAGTGATATTCTAGCTGAATTGAACTTGATACGTCTGTTTCCGCCATTCGTATTGAGAAAAACTCTTCTGATCGACTTGTTTGGGTCACAAAACGATCCTACAAGTGGTATCAGAGCTCAGGAGGAAGATTTCTTACCATTTCAGCTGCAATTTCTGATTTCTACACCTTCTTTTCAAAATTAAACATGTTTTCACGGTCAAAATGGCTTGATTTTCTAATATGATGTGCGTAACAGTGTTTTAACAAACCCTTGAAAGTTTCAGACATTAATTCAGCTTAAAACAGTTTGAAAGTTTAATTTCGCTTGAAAGTTGATATTATTTCGTTCGAATAGTTGCTGTTAATTTCGCTCGAAATCAGTATTCCGTTTGAGTGATTCCGTTTGAAATTACTATTTCGCTCCAATCTGTCATTCCGTTTGAATATTTCACACGAAATTAGATATTTCGTTTGAAAGGGGTCTTATTTCACACAAGATTAGTTATTCTGTTTGAATGGGATGTTAGTTCACACAAAATCAGGTAATTCCGTGTGAAAAAAAAGGTATTTCGTTTGAGCAGGTTATTCCACGTGAAGAGGTATTTCGTTTGAGAGTGTTATTTTGTGTAAAAGATTTGATTTCGCTTGAAAGTGTCAGAATTTTGTGAAACTTGTTACCGAAACATGGAAGAAGAATTTTATAACGCATTTGCTACTACCCCGACTACTCCAGCTAGTGTTACTCAGAACTTGACAATGGAAAATGAAACGGGCACTATGCAAAAACCGCCAAAGCTTATGAATATTGAGGAGTATAAAGGATGGGAAGAACTATTTGAGAATTGGGTACAAGCAAATTACTTGGATGCTTGGGAATGCGTGGAAACGAAATATGTTAGACCTTTGAATGATGAGGAAGAGGAGATTGCTATTAAAGATCTAAGTGTTGATGATAGAAAGATATACAAAAATGAAAAGATGATGATTAGTCTATTGCATCAAGCAGTTAAGGAAGATATCTTATTTTACTTCAACACAATGGAAGTGCATATTCAATCTGGAGAGCGTTAAAATCAAAGTTTGTTGGAAGTAAAGAAATGATCAATAACAAAAAGTCACTTTTGAAGAAAGAATTCGATCTATTTCGGGGTCTGAGAACTGAGAGCACAAAGCAGATCATCGAAAGATATTGCAATTTGTTAGTTCAAATGAAAAGAGTGAGCATCAATAAAGATAATGAAGAGTTGATAGAGAAACTAGCTGATGCATTGCCACATGAAACTTGGGGCACGTATCTCATGATGTTGAGAAACAAGAAAGATTTTAGCAATCTAACACTGAATAAGTTCATTGAAAAGCTTGAAGCTCAAGAGATGGAACAAAGGAAAATATCAAGAATGAAGGATTTTGATGGTGAACAAGATATTGGTCTTTATTATAAAGGAGGAGTTAGTGATAAGACAAACATGTTGCCAAAGGTGGAGACTGCATTCAATGCAAAGAGTTCATCTGGAGGGTCTTCTAAAGGATCAAACAGCAAAACAAGTTTTTCTTCATATTCATCATTTGATCCAAACTTTTCAACGACCAAAAATGTCAAGAGATTACAATGCAACATTGTTTTGAATCTTGAAAATGGTGAAAATTTTTCGGAAGAGGTTGCAAAAGGTCACATGTCGTTGTTGGGAACTGTATTAGAATCATATGAAAGTTTAGTTGCAGGAAAGATCGGAAATCCAATGCTGATAAAAGAGGATTACGATCAGATTGATGCTGAGGAGACGGAATTGATGGATATAAAGTGGTGTTTGGCGAGTGTTTTGAGAAGAGCTGAAAAGTTTAAACAAATTACGGGAAGAGATGATTTCCGTGATGCAAATGTTTCTACTTTAGGATTTGATAAATCTAAAGTTACTTGTTTTCGTTGCAGGGAAAAAGGACACTTCAAGAGAGAGTGCACAAATCGCGAAGCAAGGGGAGCTCAAAATCCGTTCAATAACAATGATTACTATCAGAAAGCAATTTATCATCAAGTTGCTCAACAACAACAAGAACCACAAACTGCACATGCCAGGAAGACAATCGAAGATTCATCAAAGAGAGCTTGTATGGTGAATCAAGATGATAAGAAGTCAACAAAAGGATTCAATTGGGACAAATATGTTTCGAATGATAGCAAAGCATGTCTGATAAACCAAGATGATGAAAAATTACCAGAAGGATTCAGCTGGGCAAATTTCAGTTGGGATGATTATGATCCTAACAAATCTTCAAATCACAAAGCTTTCGTTGCTCGAGTTGCTGAAGACAGTGATAATGATGATGATTATTATGCAAAGAGAATGGAAAAGCAATTAAAAATGATGGAAGAGAGTGACAGTGATGATGAAAAAGCTAAAAAGAAAAAGAAGAAAGTTAAAAAACTTGTCAGCAGTGATGATGAAGAAGTTCCTGTGATAAGGAAGAAAATGAAAGACATTCCAGTTTTCAAAGTTGAAGCAGAAGCTGATGCATAAAAGATTCCGGTGATATGTGAAAACTGTGAAGCAGTGAAGAAGCAAAATTGTACGTTGATTCATAATTTGAACAGATTGAAAGAATCGTACGATGTTTTGAATAAAGCCATGAATCAGTACAATCAATCTAGCAGTGAACAAGCTACAGCAATGAAGACACTTCAAGGAGCTTTCATGACAAAGCAGAAAGTGGTGAATAGTTACATCGACAAGTGTGCTGTGCTTGAACAGAAACTGGAAACCCAGAGGATTGAAACAGAAAGAATTAATAGATTGTTAAAAAGTTACTCATGTACTTCTTATGTTATTGACAGGATTTATCCAACTGTTGAAGGCATGAAGGCATTTGATGAAGATGAAAGTTCTGAAGAAAAGAAGAAGGATACTGAAGTGATTGATTCTGGTAAGAAAAAAGGTTTCAGTTATACAAAGTGTCCGCCTCTGCTTGAAAATGGATATTCTCCTAGAAATCCAAATTCAGAAAGAGTAAAAATGGCAACCAACTTAGTGTGGGAATCTGAACCATCAGATAATTTGCCCGACAACATTGATGTCATTTTTACTTCCTCTGATACTGATCATGAGTCCGAGTTAATAAAGAAAGTGGTCGATCAGGTATTGGATAAAGATGAAACCGAGGAGTCAAAGTCGGAGTCAAACTCAGAGTCAAAATCTGACACGTCAAGCCCAACAATCAAAAAGGATAAAAGGGTTTAAAATAATGAGTTTTTGTTATCAAAATCTAATTTGAATGATGAACCAATCAAAGTGGCATATACTTTGAATGATGCTGACAAATTATATTCTGATCAAGAATTTCCAATAAGAGGTGTTAAATCTGACATGATCAAAAAGGTTTTCAAACTAACAGAAATTAATATTTCTGAAATAAAAGATGTAAATCTTTCTGAAAAACCTAAAAAATACACCTCAAGAGTACAACAAAGAGAAAACAAGAAAAAGGGTTACAGTTCTGGTTCTGGTTTTCAAAAGAAACCAAACCATAACAGTAATTTCAAAAGAAAAGGATTAGGTTTTGTTCCACCGAAAAATCATAAAAATGAGAAAACTTATAAAACAAAATTTGTATTTGTTTCAGGGACAAGTGCTGAGGAAGAACAAAAGAGTCCATTCTGGAAACAATCAAACAAAGAGTTCCTTGCAAAGAAGCAAGAAGAAATGAAGAATGGATTTGCTCAAAGAAAGGAAACGAGAACCTGTTTTCAATGCAAAACAGTTGGTCATATTGCCAGGAATTGTTCAAAGGCAATCCAAACAAAACAGGGAGTTTCTCTTAAATTGAAAGAAAAGATTGTTGAGAATGAACCACCAATCAAACCTTTTATAGTTTTAAAAAATTCAAAATTTGAGGTTGGTGAATGTTCAAAAGGGTTTTACAAGAGAAAAGCAAATCTTGACAATCAAAAGTGGGTTGTTAAGAAATCTGAGAATAGTTCTAGCAATGATTCTGATTCATCAAAATCAGAGGAGCTATTTTTAGGCGATGAATCTGATTCCATAAAGTCAGAGGAGCCACGAGTTGAGCTAAAAATTGAAACATCAGTACCTCCAATGGATGATGTCAATATTCCACCATTGAGGGCTGAGAATTTTAAACAAAAACTTGGTAAAATTGAGATTTCAAATCAATTTTTCTTTGAAAAGAAAGAATTTGATATTGAAAAAGTCTTTAGCTCCAAAGTTCATAAATTTTTTGGAAAAATGGTTGACAGGAAAGTCAAAGGGGTAAAGGAATTTTATGAGAAGAAATTGAAGAAACCAGGTAAAACTGTGACATCTCAGGTTTGTGACTGGGATGGAACATATTATGATGAGTGAAAAAAATATGACTTGCCGGAGCTCCCAAGTTGGTAATCGTGGAGCAGGAATCGGCATCTTTCTTGAGAAATTCACGTTTGTGATATTTCGACTTATAAGTGGTAAATCAGGGACATTAAGTTGTACTTGATTTTCTACAAGTGGTGTTTGTTGATTGAACTTTAAATTGTTATATTTTTCAAAAGGTTGAAAATGAAAGAACAATGTGATGAGATACCCTAACCTACAAGTGTTTTATGAAATCAACAAAACTTATTTTCCGAAAAAACCATTTGATTAAAACAAACTTAAGTGTTTTGAAATCATACTGGGAAAATAGTTTGTTGTAAGGGGGAGTTCTGATTGTTTATGCCAAGTGGATGGCGATTTGAAGCGATTTGATATCAGTTTGTCATTTTAGTTGTACAGTTTATTTTCAAATTTCTTTAAATGTGTTTTCATTTTTAGGGGGAGTGAGAATTTCAGAAAATCCAAAAACATTTGAAAATTTGAAAAAGTACAAAAACATGATAAGATCAAAAATGAGTTTTGTTGTGAAAAAAGAGGAAATGATAGTACATCAGTGGACTATCACAGCATGCTAAAGAATTGGAAAGTTAAATGTGATAAACGGTCTCACTAATGATGTGCCAGTAGGTTTTTACACATTTAGTAGATTGTGATGAGATATAAACCTAAATTTCAAACTTACTTATATCGTGGGGAACATCTCTCGGATATATGGGTAACCCCCGAAATCTTGTTTAAAAGGTCCCTCTTTCTGAGATACTAGGTCTTTATGCTTAGTGATATCTGGGGTATTATCCCGGGACTTCTGATTTTGCGGAAGCAATGGCCTAGTCCCCGGAGAACACTTTACGCTTGCTTGAAATATAGCCCACCCTTAGCATAAAAAATGATGAAACATTGCAAAATGCTAATCATGTGCTGTTGAAGAAAAGATTCTCTAAAGGGAACACACCGAAAAGTCGAAGCCGTCATCTCTCTGATTTTGCGGAAGCAATAGCCTGAGCTCTCACGGCCCTCGCATTTAACCCTTTACAGATATCATCTAGGTATACTCACCTGTAAGATTGAATATTGGGATCTGGATACGAGAGTATATTCTGAGGTGGGACACGCGAATAAGTTTAAGTTTCTAAAACATTAATCTCGTATCTCGAAACAGTTGAACTTTGTGTGAAAATTTAAGTGGACCAGTGTACTGACAATCTAAGTGAATCGTTTAGAACTTAAAATGTTTAAAGCTTAACGGTGTTGGTGATTTGTCTCAAAAACTGATATGATCCTCTTACACAAACTCACAAAAATATTGTTCGTAAATATTTCTTTATTGCATTTCTTTAAATTTTCAAAAATCCAAAAAGTTTTTAGTGTGTTTTAGCATAAATTTTGAAAAATCCAAAAAGATTTTCAACAACTGATGTTGGAGAGCTGATTTTCAAAATTCCGAGTGCTAAACATGATGAACAAGGGTTGGGAGAGTGTGTATAAAGAAGTTTTTACAAATGATTTATCAAAGATTAACATTGTAAAATCAATTATCTTTGAATAATTACCTACAAGTGGTCATCAGAAAGTTTTTAAATGTTAAATCATTTTATTTCTGCAAGTGATATACATTTGTCAAATTGTAAATATGAGAAATTTATTGTGAGGTAGAGATTGTGCAGGTAAGCCAGATTTCGATTATGAATTGAATGAAAACCAGGTCGCGATCTTGAATCTGTGGAAGCCAGACTGCGATCCCAAGTACATTTTAAGGGGGAGTCTGAAGTTGTAAGAGTCAGCCACAGATCTTGGGTTAGAAGATTGTAGAGTTAAGTTCAGATTATGATGTTCATACAAGCTGATGATGTTGATGAACTTAAGGAATCAAGAGATCTGATCAAGAGAATTAGTGAAGAGTTAGAGCCAGATCGAAATTCTGGAGATAAAGAGAAGACATAGATTGAGGATGCTTTACATTGTTAGATACTTAAGAGGAGTTCGAGAAGACAGATAAAGACTGAAGATTGAAGACTCGACACTGAAGACTTGTCAACATTCGAGGGGGAGTCTGTTGGTGCATACGTCTGTCGACTTCGTCTTGTATCGAGTCTTGTATTGTATTAGATAGATCAAGGCACGAAAAACGAGATATGTGTGTTTATAGGGATTTCGCTTGAAATGACACATGTGTCATTTCAAACGAAATTAGACTTAGTAATTCCGCTCGAAATCAAATGTTGATTTCGTTTGGGTTAATTCCGTGCGGAATTAGATTCCCCTTGAACCATTTCAAGCGAAATCACTTCTCCTATAAATACCTGATGTGTCTTGACATTTGTAACGATTCTGATTCCGATAGCGAAGCTCTGCCGAAGTGTCTATAGCATTGTAATCGATCTAACATCAATCAAAAGATAGTTTAAAGTGATATTCTAGCTGAATTGAACTTGATACGTCTGTTTCCGCCATTCGTATTGAGAAAAACTCTTCTGATCGACTCGTTTGGGTCACAAAACGATCCTACATTTAGTGTTAGTGATTATAGAAATCAAATACACTATAGAACCTTTTCTTATATAGCTTGCAGTTTTCATCACAGAGATGAATTTTGTAGTTCTAGATGGTTTATCTCCTTTAATTGTGATCGTTTTACCTTTTGGTGAATTTATTTGAATTGACTTTTGATCACATAAAATACTGGCTCTATTGGCTATTAACCAATCCATTCCTAAAACAACATCGAATCTTGCCAGATTCATGGGATAAAGGTTTGCAATAAATTTCTGATTTAAAATTTCTATGCTTGCTCCCTGCAAGATTTCATAAATTCTAACAGTTTCTCCATTAGCTGTCCCTACTAAGCATTCTTGTGGTAGTTTAGTTAATGACTGATTTAGAAATTTGCAAAATGATGTATTAATAAAACTTTGGTTTGCACCAGAGTCAAATAATACTTTAGCAAAAATATCATTAACTAAAAACGTACCAGCTATGACATCTGGAATCATCTTGGCTTCATCTACAGTTAGAACAAATGCTCTAGCATTTTGAGTATTCTTGTTGTTCGTAGCTGGAGCTAATTTCGGGCAATTAGACTTGATATGACCTTGTTCTCCACAGTTGTAACATATCCTGTTGTTAGCTTTCTTCCTGCAGTTTTCTTCCTTGTGTCCCGATATTTTGCAAAAGTTATAGTATATAGAGCATCTTCCTGAATGATTTCTTTTGCAATTCTTACAGTAAGGTGTAGAGGTAGAACCTATATTTTTCCCACGATTAAAATTTCCAGAACGAAATTCTTGTGTGAGTTTCTAGTTCTACAGCTTCTTCTATGGTTTGAGGTCTAGCTGCCTTGACTACGTGTCTTATTTCTCCAATTAATCCCCATATATAACGGGAGATTAACACTGGTTCAGGTGAAGCAAGAGTTGGCACTATTCTAGCATATTCAAAGAATATTTTAGTGTATCCCTTACTATCCACACCAGTCATTCTGAGGTTTAGGAATTTGTTTGCTATCTGTTCCTTCTCATTGGGTGGGCAGAATTTCCTTTCTACCTTGTTCTTAAATTCTTCCCATTCCATATTGTAAGTTCTATCACTTCCTCTTGATTGGAGGATAGTGTTCCACCATTCTAGTGCTGAATTCTTAAACAAATTAGAAGCAAACAGTATCTTATCTTCTTCAGCACACTTGCTTATTCTTAAGACTGCCTCAGTCTTCTCTATCCAGCGTAGGGTTGCAATGGCCCCTTCGTTGCCCGAGAATTCCATTGGTTTACAAGACCAGAATTCTTTATAAGAACAACCATAAGACACGGTTATTCTCCTTTTGGGTATGGGCATTTGAAGTACAGGTTCATTGTTCACGCTGTTTTCGGGTTCGATGGGTCGCTTACTGCTATGCTTACTTTTATTATTCGCTTCTTGAATCGTTTGAATAATAAATGGCATTGAATCTATGATTCCTTGTGCCACTATATGTTGAACAGCAATATTATCCATTTGGTTTCCATTGTTATTGATGCTTGGATTCTCATTAACCACGTTAATGTTACTCTGGTTATCATTATTCAGATTTCCTTGATTTCCGTCATCGGCCATCTGAATTTTAAACATTTACCTCATATTAATATCACAAGATAATATTTAATATATTTAATTACATGACATGCAATCTAGCCAAAAACGTCGATCATTGCGACTTTTACTCTATTTCCATATACTATTATGCATCTATTACACACTAGTACTGAAATAAAAATTACAATACCAACAGAAATAGAATCACACTAATAGTAATAGGCATTCGTACACACATATTTTATTTTATTTTTATTTTATTATATTATTATTACTATTACCGTCTCCTCCATCACATCACGGATATGGATTTATCCAAAAATCCATATTGCGCTCATCGTATTTCCATACGAGACGCTCTCCCACCTGTCGCATTCGCTCACTGCTTTCTAAAATTTCCTCCCTAAAAGTCCTAAGTTCTTGCACGTTTTCTGCACTCATTGGGGGTGCAGGTTCTAGGACTGGGTTCGGAATCTGGGGTGCGGGTTCCTGATATGGGGGTGAAAGTGCCTGAAATCGGTAAGGATCTTCTAAGATCTCCCTAATGTAGTCATCATGGTAATAGGGATCTAAAGGGTCCATACCTGGGTAGGCTCCTATATTTTGTATGGGTGTGTCTTCATGTATCGGGTAACGTTGCACAAAGTCCCTATTATCGTCCCACCAAGGGTCGTAATTTTGGTCTAGGGGGTTTGGTGCAGGTACCCTAGGGATTTCTTCTGGATTGAAGTCATGCATCTCCACTTGGTTTTCAGGGTTTTCTATCTCCATGGGTTGGTCTGGGATGTGTGGTTGTGGGGCTACTAGTTGTTACAGACTTGGGTCAGCAGCAGTTGTAGCTAGGATATGGAAATTAGCTATGCTTCTATTAAGCATATCCTGTGTATGGGAATCTGTCTTTCGCTTAACGGCTGCTAAGGCTCTTTGCTGTTGCAACTTTCGCATTCTTTTCCTACGCGCAAAAGCTTCCTTACTGAACCATCCTCATTTCTTATGAGGGAATGGCACTTCTGACTGAGCTTTAAAGGCAGACATCCCTTCTTCCTGATCAGCAGAATACCCAGAAAGGGCAGGCTGTGAAGAGGTACCTTCACTCCTAGGTGAATCAAACAACTGACGACTCACGTCTGAGGGTCCTTGATCACTCATACTGTAAACTAACAAATAGTCAAATAACACATAACAAATAAATACAGTTATGCACGTATTTCCGTAATTTATTTCCTAACACAAAATTTAGAATTTAAGTGTCAGCATAACACTTCTTTGGCTTAGACCAGTGGCCAGGCTCTGATACCACCTTCTGTCGCAACCCCCGATCCCTTATCTGTCCCGAGAATGGGCGGACGCGAACTCAGAGTTTTGGTGGTATCAGCTGGTTAATTTGGCAGCGGAAATTTCATCAGGACTGTAGTTAGGAAATGTTTATCAGAGTAAAACCACCATATTTAATATTAATAATCAAGTGTGCAAAACCCAAGTTTCTTATTACAATACGTTTATAAGGATAAACCCTATTTTATTGAATTTAAAACATCGTCTTTTAGGTAACTTTTATAGCCACATTTTTCCCAAGCCTTCAGTGCTCTCTAGCTGGCTTTTTACTAATTGGCTGTCACATTGTGTTACCTGAAACGCGTTTTAAAAACATTTGTCAGTGGGAAATACTGGTGAGTGAATCCCAGTTTAATCAAGAAACATTTTATCAATTAAAACAGTATTGAGAGCGATCACATTGTTTATTTCTACACAATTACTCATTCAGTACTGTCAATCCTGACTTGTGGGTCATATTACACATTAACTAACTCGTTGTCCAATGGTAACGTACTGTCATCCCCGACTTACTACTTGCAGTAGTAAATTTTGTATACAAAACCCCAACATACCGGCAGTAATTGAAGAACTACAAAGACTCAATCACCGCTTAATCACATTGTAAAACAATTAAGGTTTTGTAAAATATTACAAAAAGGTTAACAAAAATTGGATAAACTCACATTGCTATCTTAGACTTCGCGTAAGGGTTTCCTGGATATAATCTATAATTTATACAAATGTACATTGGTTAGTATAATAACCCTTTGAAAATATTAATGATACCCTCCCCGAGACGGTATTCCAACATCTACGTCAGGCAGAACCACAACAGTTGTTACGGAACCCTAAATCAATCGGGCAGCGTATCTAGTACGAAACTGGGTTTATAATACTTACAACAGAGCAGAACCTCGCTAATTAGGGGTATAATACCAACTTTCTAAAGCCTATATTTCAGAAATTGAGATTGAGAATTGAAAAATGAACGAACTGAATTGAAATCCGATGCGTTCTATTTATAGGTGCTGATTTTGGTCTCCACGCGGCCCGCGTAAGGGTAGACAGGAGTCTACGCGGCCCGCGTCAAACTCCAGTCAACGCGTAGCTCGTCCGGATCAGCGTATAGACTCGACACGATGATGACACGTGTCGGCCTGGGGTGTTGCCACTATTTTGATCTCACGCGGCCCGCGTAAGTGTTAAGGTTAGCTTACGCGGCCCGCCTTAACTTAAGATTCACCGAATTCAGCTTTGAGCCTTGATACCACCCGCGTAAGGTTGAGGTGGGGTCCCACGTGGCCCGCCTCAACTTAATATTCAAATTTTATTTATTTTAAATATTATTTAATATATTTCAGGCTCGGTTTTCACATACGGGGTGTATTTAAAGACATATTGAGACATTTTAAAATATACTAGGGTGTCGGAAATATTATGAGGGTCTCAGGTTATTTGAGGATTGTTACATTACCACTCGATCGACCAGCCCTCTCCTCCCCTTTCCTTTTATGGAAAGCCTATAAATACCCCTGTCAACATCACAAACTTACCTTTTCTGCACCTCTCGTCCGACCAGCGCTTCTTGCCCACTTTTCTTCAGATTTCTCGCGATTCTTGTAAGTTTTCCATCTAAATCTTGTACTTTCTTGATCTACACGCACTCCTACACCTTTCTATCTTTTGAATCTTTACTTTTAACCATGAAATCACTAGATTTGAGGTGTTCTAGGATGATGTCACCATGGTGTTCTTATGAACTTCATGTTTTGATTTTAATCCGCCAAGAACAACTTAGATCTGAATGATTTCCACACATATTCATGGTGAAAAAGGATTGAAAGATGGTTTCTAACTTTCTTTCAACTCTTTTACACTCAATGCACTCAAACCGATAGAATCAGACCTTGTTCTAACCTTCTACTCCTTCTTGGTGATGTGTTGGTTCAAGATCTGAGTTCTACCAACGAGACAACCGATTTCGGGTTAAGCTAGAACAACCGTCTTGAACCGGTTAACTGGTTGAACTTGGGTGATTCCTGTTTGATCAGGTCACTTGTGTCTAGATGGGGTTCTGTTGATTAGCACGTTGGCACACCGTCTCGATAGAACTACAACCCATCGAAAACAACCAAGTGTAAGACGATCAGGCCGACCAGGATGGAATGACGCCCGATCGGACTGCTGTCCGATCGGATTGACACCCGATCGGGTTGCCGCCCGATCGGCTTACACTTGGCCCCCACACTCAACTTTTATTTTCAAACTTTTGAGGTTGAACATTGAACGAAATGTTATCCGATCGGATTACCACCCGATCGGATTACCACTCGACCATGAGATGTTCTGACTTCAACACTTAAACAATTTTCAACATGTTCAATGCACAAGGGTTGCCACCCGATTGGACTACCATCCGATCGAGTGACAAACTGCTGCGAACTTGTTCTTACTAAAAGTGTCCAACCAATCGGTTTGTCGTCCGATCGAACGGTCGTTCGATCGACCGACCTGAAAGGTAGTGATACTTCTCTATTTTCAAAATGCTACAACAAAAACTTCAAAGGTCAAACCATCATACACAAACACCTCTTTCCCAAGCGAAGTAACAATCCACTCGAAAGGTCACCCGATCGGATGACCATCCGAGCGGATTGTCACCCGATCGACCGGCTACCCGATCGGATTGTTGTTCGACCCACTGACACTTTGTTCCATTTTACGCGTCGCTTATCGTTATGCTATCATTCTGATCAGGCTAATTTCCGCTCTAAGCGCTCCCTTCAATCCATCAATCGTTGTGAGTATACTCGATCCCTTTTTGCTTTACGCACTTTTGGGTGTTACATACGTTACTTACGCTAAATCACATCGAACACACTACGCAATACTTTAACGCTAACCGTTACTGCATGTTATACGTGACTTAATGAATGCTTGTTTGTTATGTTTACACAGGGAATGTTGTCTACCTGCCTTAGCAACGGTAGTACTATTAGTTTGGACTCAGCACCTGTTCACTCAGGGGTTGTTAAGGACAATTAGTTACATGGCTCACAGTGGTGAGTGTGTATCGCGAACTGCCTTGGGCAGTCAACCCGCAGTCATTGGTATCGATAGGTTCATGTCGATAACTAACATGCCTCATTTCACACTGTGTACGTGCTGGTTATGCGTAAACGATTTTCAAACTCTATTATATCTATAAAACTTGTATGCTCACCTTTACACTATGTGTATTGACTTTTACTTTAACGTATGTGACAGGTGCTTAAGGTGTTTAGATGCTTTGCTTGCTGTGAAATCGAGGCTAGGAAAGACCTAGAACAATAAACAATTGTCTGTATTTTGAAATCTGAGTTGTGGGAACAGAACAATTTGACTAGATCTTGTCTGTAATAATTATGATATCTTTTATGACATGGTATGAGACATGTTGATTTAAATAATTGGTAATTATAGTTGTTATGGAAACTTCTGGACAATCTGTTTCGCTCAGTGCCACGCCCCGAGGTTTCCACCATCGGTTGGGGTGTGACAGATTGGTATCAGAGCCATAACTATAGGGAATTAGGCCAGACTCGACCTAGTCTGGGTCGATGTCTTAGAATGACCTAGTCTATAGTTAAGTACCAACAGACCGACTTGTGCACACCCTGTAGGGTTATGTACAAGCTTACTTGCTATTTCTCGCTATTCTAGCCCACGCTACACTATCACTACACTCAAAATTTCAAATATGAACGATCGATTAAGTTGAGATTAGGTGTGAAAGCCGTAAACTCTCGACTAAGTTGCTTGTTCAACCCGTATTTTCATCTACAAACGGGAGAAGTTGTGCCGAATCAGGAGTGAAATCCATACTTTGACACAATAAATTCACCTTTATTTTATCAAAAAGATGAACAAAATCGTTAAGTCAGGGGTGAAACCCGAACCTCGACGACTTGTTCCGATTTCTATTTTGTTTTATAAAACTCTCACCAAAGTCTTGACAGACTCCGACGACTTGAAGACGCGCTGAAACTGGAAGGATGCACATCATACGCCCATATTCGCGGCGAGAGTGCAGTCCTGAAGGTCCAAGCGTGCACGAAAAAGTCCTTGTGAATAGTCGAATCACTTTGGTTAGTCAATGTCTAATCAGCCGCAGACGATCTATTCTCGATTTTTATGTGTTTCGATTCTGAGCCCGCAACTGCTGGCTCCGATACTCGTCGATTTTATGTATTTATGTGTGTATTTACCTGTTTATATGTTTTTTATTTTTGGTAATGTATTCGATTTTCGCTACTCGACACACACGACTCGCCCTGCTCATTTACCTCACGACGCTGACAAATCATTACTACCATGAGGAATCATCGTATGCTAGGTTGCTTGCCATGTTATACGCTTATACTATACTACTCGCTATGATTATTCGAAATCGCTACTCTCGAACGCTCGCGGACTTTGAATGATAGGTTTCTGTATTCTGACTGCTTTATGTGCTCCATGTGCTTCTGTGATTCTGTGCCTTACGTGCTTATGTGCTTCTGTGCTTATGCGAATCTGTGATTATGTGTCCGTGTGGTTACGTGATTGTCCGTGTTCTTGAGTTATAGTAGTACTAGACATGTGAGGTGAGAATCGATTAAACAGTGATTGAATCCTATGGCGATGCTTGTTACAGACAATATCGTCCACTGGATCACTTCACTCTCGTGCTATCAAATGAAAGCAAGCTGACAAGCGACTCGCCTCTCTCGTCGCTACTCAAATCGCTAAAGTAATTCCTCAGATTGTTAGTGAACTGAACGAGAACGCTAGCAAATCGTCTGAAGAGTCTCGAACAGATGCACCGAAGACTGCTTTTAGTTTCAAGCAGTTCAAAGCTTGTGGTCCAAAGGAATTTACTGGCGAAGATGGCCCTACGGCTATGTTTCAATGGTTTGATTCCATCGAAGTCACTCTGCGCCAGAGTGGATGTCCTGAAAATCTCCGTACTCTAAACGCTAACGGCGTCTTCCAGTCCCGCGCACTAGACTGGTGGACGGCCGAGAGGAACAAACGCGGAAATGACGCAGCCTATGAGCTGACGTGAGAAGAGCTGAAGGCCATTATGATGGATGAATTCTGCCCCCCCCCCCCCCCCATGAACGCCAAAAGCTAGAGGACGAATTCTGGCATATCAAGCAGAAGGATGGAGAGAACGCCGCTCTGACTGCTCGCTTTAAGCAGCTCAGTATCATCTGTCCCGATCAAGTGAAGACGCCCGACATGCAATCAAGAAGTACATTCGAGCTCTGCCAGACTGTGTTGCAGATTTTGTGCATGCCGCAAAGCCAGCAACAATCGAAGAAACCTACTTACTTGCCGCTGAAATAAACGACAAGCGAGTAAAAGCAGGTTTTTAGGATAGAGCTTCGAAGAGTCTGCACCAAGCTACTACCACCGCACCAGCTACCGAAACCGCCACCGCACAATCATCAAAGTCCCCACGCCGTAAGAAGAAGAACAACAACAACAGCTCCAGCAACAAGAACTGTGCTGCCACTACCACTGTTGCCCCGCTTCAAGCCGTACCGGCTCAGCAGCAATCTCAGCACCTATCAGCACCAGTTATCCATGCACCACCTACAAAGCGTGCATACACTGGTCCCCACCCTGCCTGTCCAACATGTACTTACCATCACCCGGTGGGTATCGCCTGCCGATTCTGCGTGCACTGCAATATGTACGGCCATTTCACTGCTAATTGTCGTACTGGTCCCCGACAAGCACCAGCTCAAGCCACTGCTCATCAAGCTCTACTTCCAGCTCCTCAAGGCCAACAGGCAGCTCAGGCACCCACGATCAACGCCAGAGTCTGCTTCACATGTGGTGATCCCAACCACTTCGCGAACATGTGCCCGAACAGGGTTGTGAAACAAGAGCCCCAGCAGCAGCCTCAGCAGCAGCAACAGCCTCAACAGCAACAAGCCGCCCGCGCTAGAACTTTCAACATCAATGCGTGCCAAGCCCAGGCTGACAACAATGTGGTTAATGGTACGTTTCTCGTGAATGGTATTTATGCTTCGTGTTTGTTTGATACTGGAGCCGATAACTGTTTTGTGTTGTTCGAATTTGAGAAGCTCCTTAATCGTAAGCGCTCCCATCTCCCCTCGACGTTCGATGTCGAAGTCACCACTGGAAGAACCGTCGCTGTCAATTATGTTCTTTGTGATTGTACTCTTGAGCTCAACAATCACATCTTCCTAATCGACCTTATTCCAATGCAACTTGGAAGTTTTGACGTCATAGTAGGCATGTACTTTATTGTTGAAAACCATGCTGAAGTTGTGTGCTTCGATAAAATGATTCGATTCTCGCTCGCGAATGGTGATGTATTATGTGTTTATGGTGAAGTCGCATCGAAGAAACTCCAACTCATGTCGTGTGCTCAGGCTAGCAAGTATCTCTGTAAGGAATACCAAGCTTACTTGGCACACATTGTAATAGTGGAGAAGGAAAAGAAAGGAAAGACAGGAGTGAAAGACGTTCCCGTGGTTCGTGAATTTCCCAATGTGTTTCCTAATGATCTTCCCGAACTTCCGCCAAGTCATGATATCGACTTTCGTATCGACCTCATTCCTGGAGCAAACCCTGTTGCCAAAGCTCCTTACCGACTCGCTCCGTCCGAAATGCGTGAACTCTCGAGTCAGCTTCAGGAATTACTTGATAAAGGTTTCATTCACCCGAGCACCTCTCCATGGGGCGCACCAGTCCTTTTCGTCAAAAAGAAGGATGGGTCGTTCCGGATGTGCATCGACTATCGAGAATTGAATAAGTTGACTATCAAGAATCGCTATCCCTTGCCCCGCATTGATGATTTGTTTGATCAGCTGCAAGGTGCTACATGTTTCTCGAATATCGATCTACGCTTAGGCTATCATCAACTACGCATTCAGGAGGTGGATATACCCAAAACCGCTTTTCGCACCCGATACGGTCACTATGAGTTCGTTGTTATGCCTTTTGGTTTAACCAACGCACCTGCGGTTTTCATGGATCTGATGAATCGCGTGTGTAAACCTTATCTCGACCGCTTCGTCATCGTGTTCATCAATGATGTCTTGATTTATTCCAAGTCGAAAGCCGAACACGCGCAACACCTACGTTTAGTTCTCGAGCTACTCCAGGGAAATCGACTCTATGCCAAGTTCTCCATGTGTGAATTCTGGCTGGAGGAGGTTCAATTTCTTGGTCACATTGTCAATAGTCAAGGTATTCATGTCGATCCCACGAAGATTGAAGCAGTTAAGAGTTGGATTACACCTAAGAACCCGTCTGAAGTCCGTTCTTTCCTCGGATTAGCGGGCTATTATCGATGATTTATCGAAGGATTCTTAAAGATCGTTGTGCCGCTTACCGCTCTCACGCATAAAGACAAGCCTTTTGTTTGGGGAACTGAACAAGAGTCTGCTTTCCAAACCCTCAAGCACATGCTTTGCAATGCTCCCGTTCTCACGTTACCCGACGGAAACGACGACTTTATTGTCTATTGTGATGCCTCGAACCTCGGTCTTGGTTGTGTCCTCATGCAATGGGACAAGGTCATTGCTTACGCATCTCGTCAGCTCAAAATCCACGAGAAGAACTATACAACCCATGATCTTGAGCTAGGCGCAGTTGTTTTTGCGTTAAAGATTTGGTGACACTACCTGTATGGTACCAAGTGTACGATCTTCACCGATCATAGGAGCCTACAACATATCTTTGACCAGAAGGAACTTAATATGCGTCAATGCCGATGGGTAGAACTTCTCAACGATTATGACTGTGAGATTCGTTATCACCCTGGCAAAGCAAATGTCGTTGCTGACACTTTCAGTAGACGGAGTTATTTGCTCAGCATCCGTAATACCCAAGCCCAATACTATCTCGAAACCCTCATCCGTGAAGCTCAACATGCTTGTTTTAATGAGCGCACTCTGAAGAAGGAAAGAATCTATCATGATGGAGCCCAGCTTGTGAATAAGTCGAATGGGATATTCCACTTTCTGGACCGAATCTGGATCCCTAAACGGACCAATTTGCGACAGATATTGATGGACGAAGCCCACAAATCTCGGTACTCTATTCATCCCGGTGCCGATAAAATGTATCAGGACCTTCGCTACAAGTACTGGTGGCCGGGCATGAAGAGGGATATCGCTCTCTACGTTGGGAAGTGCCTGACTTGCTTGAAAGTCAAGGCTGAACACCAAAGACCCTCTGGCTTACTCAAACAACCCCCGATCCCTATGTGGAAGTGGGAGAGTATAGCTATGGACTTCATAACGAAACTTCCACGCACGCCATCAAGTCACGACAGCATCTGGGTTGTTGTTGACCGTTTGACCAAATCTGCTCACTTTTTGCCAATACGGGAAGACTACAAGGTAGAAAGATTAGCCCGAATCTACACCGATGAGATCATTTGTCGACATGGGACGCCTCGCGACATCATCTCTGACCGTGATGCTCGGTTTACCTCGCGTCTGTGGGAAACGTTTCAAGCGGCTCTCGGTACTACGCACAATCTAAGTACCGCATTCCATCCCCAAACCGATGGTCAGACTGAAAGAACGATTCGTACCCATGAAGACATGCTCCGTTCGTGTCTCATAGATTTCGGTGGTAATTGGGACACTTACCTGTCGTTAGTCGAATTCTCGTATAATAACAGTTATCATTCCAGCATTCAAATGGCACCGTTTGAGGCTTTATACCGAAGAAAATGTCGATCGCCTATTGTATGGCACGAGATCGGGCACTCGCAATTAACCAGTCCTGAGATACTACAAGAAACGACTGACAAAGTCCTCCAAATTCGAGACAATCTGCTGAAAGCTCGGAGTCGACAGAAAAGTTACGCCGATAGACGACGCAAGCCCCTTGAATTTGACGTTGGCGACTACGTACTCCTAAAGGTATCACCTTGGAAGGGTGTGGTCAGATTCGGCAAGAAAGGTAAACTAGTGCCTCGGTATTTTGGACCTTTTAAGATTCTGGAAAGGATCGAAAAAGTCGCCTACAGACTCGAGCTACCGGAGGGACTTAGCAACATTCACCCGACTTTCCATGTGTGGAACCTCCGAAAGTGCCTAGCTGAGCATGATTTAATTGTACCCCTCGATGATCTCCAAGTAAACGAAACACTACAATTTGTGGAGAAGCCTGTCGAAATCATGGATCGCCAAACCAAGCAGCTTAGACGCTCGCGCATTCCCATTGTGAAAGTCCGATGTGAAGGCAAAAGAGGCGCATAGTTCACTTGGGAACTCGAAAGCGACATGAAGGCGAAGTACCCGCAGTTGTTTGTTACGGCTGCGGCCTAATTTCGGGACGAAATTCTCTCAACTAGGGGAGGCTGTAACACCCCGTGTTTCGAAAGTCAAAGTCAAACTCAAGATTGAAGTCAAAGGGAGACAAGATTGCTAATTGCGATTTGTCACTCCTTGCTCAATTACTGTTTTGACTTCTTTGACTTATAGATAGTCTATTTTATGCTTTAAGTTAGTTGTATTATGTGGAGTACTTATTAATAATCGAGGTTTATTCGATGTTTATCGCATGTTTATCGCTTTATCACTATCGCAATCGCACTCGCAACTCGAATTACGCGTTCTGGATATTGCTATATGTGTGTGTGCCTTATGTGTTACTTGTGCATGTTTATTTATGTTGATGTTGTGTGATCAATCAAAACGCAATCAAAACTCAATCGCAATCGAAACAGCAAAACTCGTCGCGTCAAGCAAATGGCCAGCCGACCGAGTTGCCACGCGATCGGACTGCCATCCGATCGAGGTGCCACTCGACCGAACGGCCATCCGACCGAGTTACCACTCAATCGACCAGCCCTCTCCTCCCCTTTCCTTTTAGGGAAAGCCTATAAATACCCCTGTCAACATCACAAACTTACCTTTTCTGCACCTCTCGTCCGACCAGCGCTTCTTGCCCACTTTTCTTCAGATTTCTCGCGATTCTTGTAAGTTTTCCATCTAAATATTGTACTTTCTTGATCTACACGCACTCCTACACCTTTCTGTCTTTTGAATCTTAACTTTTAACCATGAAATCACTAGATTTGAGGTGTTCTAGGATGATGTCACCATGGTGTTCTTATGAACTTCATGTTTTGATTTTAATCCGCCAAGAACAACTTAGATCTGAACGATTTCCACATAAATAAACAAAGATCTTGCATAGATCTAAACATATTCATGGTGAAAAAGGATTGAAAGATGGTTTCTAACTTTCTTTCAACTCTTTTACACTCAATGGACTCAAACCGATAGAATCAGACCTTGTTCTAACCTTCTACTCCTTCTTGGTGATGTGTTGGTTAAAGATCTGAGTTCTACCAACGAGACAACCGATTTCGGGTTAAGCAAGAACAACCGTCTTGAACCGGTTAACTGGTTGAACTTGGGTGATTCCTGTTCGATCGGGTCACTTGTGTCAAGATGGGGTTCTGTTGATTAGCACGTTGTCACACCGTCTCGATAGAACTACAACCCATCGAAAACAACCAAGTGTAAGACGATCAGGCCAACCAGGACGGAATGCCGCCCGATCGGACTGATGTCCGATCGGATTGACACCCGATCGGGTTGCCGCCCGATCGGCTAACACCTTGGCCCCCACACTCAACTTTTATTTTCAAACTTTTGAGGTTGAACATTGAACGAAATGCTGTCCGATCGGATTACCACCCGATCGGATTACCACTCGACCATGAGATGTTCTGACTTCAACGCTTAAACAATTTTCAACATGTTCAATGCACAACGGTTGCCACCCGATCAGACTACCATCCGATCGAGTGACAAACTACTGCGAACTTGTTCTTACTAAAAGTGTCCAACCAATCGGTTTTTCGTCCGATCGAACGGTCGTTCGATCAACCGACCTGAAAGGTAGTGATACTTCTCTATTTTCAAAATGCTACAACAAAAACTTCAAAGGTCAAACCATCATACACAAACACCTCTTTCCCAAGTGAAGTAACAATCCACTCGAAAGGTCACCCGATCGGATGACCATCCGAGCGGATTGTCACCCGATCGACCTGCTACCCGATCAGACTACCATCCGATCGAGTGACAAACTGCTACTACCCAAGTGAAGTAACAATCCACTCGAAAGGTCACCTCTTTCCATGTTATGTTTACACATGGAATGCTGTCTACCTGCCTTAGCAATGGTAGTACTATTAGTTTGGACTCAGCACCTGTTCACTCAGGGGTTGTTAAGGACAATTAGTAACATGGCTCACAGTGGTGAGTGTGTATCGCGAACTGCCTTGGGCAGTCAACCCGCAGTCATTGGTATCGATAGGTTTATGTCGATAACTAACATGCCTCATTTCACACTGTGTACGTGCTGGTTATGCGTAAACGATTTTCAAACTCTATTATATCTATAAAACTTGTATGCTCACCTTTACACTATGTGTATTGACTTTTACTTTAACGTATGTGACAGGTGCTTAAGGTGTTTAGATGATTTGCTTGCTGTGAAATCGAGGCTAGGAAAGACCTAGAACAATAACAATTGTCTGTATTTTGAAATCTGAGTTGTCGGAACAGAACAATTTGACTAGATCTTGTCTGTAATAATTATGATATCTTTTATGACATGGTATGGGATATGTTGCTTTAAATAATTGGTAATTATAGTTGTTATGGAAACTTATGGACAATCTGTTTCGCTCAGTGCCACGCCCCGAGGTTTCCGCCATCGGTTGGGGTGTGACAGATGATAAGAATGATGATGATGATCAAGGCAATGGTTTATTGATAACAAAGCCATCAGGTCCAAGTTCTATTGAAGATTTCTTGAATGATGAGCTGAATGAGCAACATGACGAAGATCAACATCAGGTGGAGTCTTCGTCTGGAACCAAACATGTTGATCAGGTATTCCTTAATCTTCTTAAAGTTATTTACTTGAATCGTGCTGAGGAAGAGGGAGAATTAGTAGAGAACTGGACTAGGGAGTCCATGTTAGAAGAGTTGGATATGGATGAAGATAGATTTAAATTTGATATTGAAGAAGAGATTCCACAAACTCCTGAACGGGAGTATACTTTCAAGTTTGTGAACGAAGCTGATAATTTCAATGATGTAAACATTGAGGAGGGATCAGATTCTGACCAGGACACTCCATTTCATTACTCTGGTTTGGATGATGATTTTCCTACATTCAATGAACTTTTCCGATCACACAATGAAGAGGAAGTTAGGAGGAAAGTGGTTGAAAAGATCGCTACCGAAGGTGTTCCTGAAACAGTATCTAAAGAAGATATTTTGGAAGAAAGAAAGAGATGGTTTAAGGTGATGCCTGAGGAAAGAAAGTTCAAGAGGCCGCTAAAATTCTTTACAAGACATCCAGATAAATCTCTGGGTGATATTCTATCCTGGGGTTACTTGGAAGATCTGAAAGTCTATGCAATCAAGAGAGAGTTTGGGGTACAATGTAAGGACTCTCAAAAATGTCCTAAAACGACCCACAAGTGAAAACCCGGACCCCTGAAACCCTACTGTGCATGAAAAACCAAGAAAACAAGAATAAAGGTCTTCAGGCGGGCCGCGTAAAGGTTAGCTTATCCTTACGCGGGCCGCGTCCATTTCAAATTTGACCGGATAAGCATCCGGGCCACGTATAACCCATCTGGCAACCCTAACTCGTGACCTAGCAAACCTATGCGTAGACTTGGTGGCTAGGCGGGCCGCGTAAGGGTGAGCCTATGGCTCATGCGGGCCGCGACAGCCCCATATTTCACCTATAAATAGCAGGGGTTACGAGCAGTTCAGATGTGTCGAAACCATTTCACAAAATCAAATTCTCACTGCTCAAAATTCGAATTTCAATTAATATAGCGAGGCGCTGCTACGATACAGGGTATTAACTCGATCGCTGCTACGATTCAATGTCCGATCGATTGAAACTATCCAATGGATGTTTAAGTGCTGCCCACATTGGGTTTATGCTTTGTCATTCGTCGTGAATTCGATGGATGTTTAAGTATCGCACTTTGTCATTCGTTGTGAAGGTTTTAATCTCGTGAGTTATCGTAAATGTTGTATTAGTTACTGACCTAGTTCGTGTGCATGTTATTTAAATTTAGGTTACAAGGCTAATCAGTAGGCTAAACTCTGCCCGTATAAACTTGCAATGTGAGTCATTCTCTTTTTATTAAAAGTATTTTACAATACTCCATTTTCAAATGTTATAATTACAGGGATTAAGTCGTGGTTATCTTAAATCACTGGCTAGTGGGGTATTGTGCACATTACTAATTTCTCACGGGTTAGGCTAATAAATCCTAACAGTGATAATCATCACTACTTTGGGAGGGACCCAATAGTGGTATGACCATCGTCACACAGTGTGACACGGCGCTAGAAAAAAAATAAGATAGAAGCCATTGTAATCGCTCTTATGCTGTAATTGATAACTACTGTGTCATTTTATCAACTTGAATGACTCGCCAGCATTTCCCCGCTGATAAAAAATTTTTAAAACATGTTTCAGGCGACCTACTGTAAATCAAGAAAAACGTGCTACAGAGCACTAACAAGCTTGAAGAGGTGGCTCAGTTAAAAATGAATAAACATGTTTTAATAAATCAGGGAATTAAATTGTGAAATTCCTCTATTGTAAATTACGGGGTTGATCCCGAATTATGAAATAAAATAATCGGGCATTTTTGAGTTTTTAAAGATCCTGTAAAATCTTCCGTTGTCGCATCATACTAATACCACGGGTTCCTGTCCCACGGCTCCTGCCCGGGTAAAACCGGGGCTGGGGCCGTGACAGGAAAAGGTGGTATCAGAGCAACTTAAAGAGCCACTGATTTAAGCCTATTAAGTATTTAAATATACTTAATTTTTTCATGATTGCCATTTTGTGATTATGTGTTTTTAACTGACTAATTGTTAGTTACAGTATGGGTAAGCAAAAGCTTTCGGACATCTATCGTCAATTAGATAGTGTACCAAAAGATAAGGGAACCTCATCCCAATCAAATTTCTCAAGATACTCAGTAGATACTGAGGAAGGAATATTTGTTCGTAAGGCACAGTATGAGAAACCACTTTCCCCTAATAAAAGAAGTTTGATTATTAGAAAAAGTCAAGAGAAAATGAGGAAGTCACAACCAAAGGGAGTAATGATTAATAAAGAAACCCAGAAAATAGACAATAAACCACCATGGGAAGACAAGTTAGATTAAAAATGGGCAGATCTCTATCTGTTAGCTACTGTAGCAGTAAATGCTAACTTTTGATTAAACCATCAAACCAGTACCAGTACCCATACCATCTATAAAACTAGAAACTTTGCTTATTAAATAAACAACTTAGAAAATATAATAAATTATGAATCCACAAACCCTAGCATATTTTGAATTTCAGTGTACTTTGTATTAATCATACTATATGCAATAATATTTGAATAAGTTGTATTAGCTAATTGTTCATGAAATTTTAATTAACTTAGCATTTTGTGTGCATTTTGCATATATGCAAAACAATATGAATGAGTTATCTGAAGCTCTTCAGAATCTCAATCTTTATCCTGTGAAAATAGAAGTTTCCAGAGATTTTACTGGTTACTTGGCCGATGTGGAAGAACCTATGGAATTTCAAGCTCCACCTCTGGAGAAATCAAAACCTAAGAAAAGAAGAAGATTTGTGGGCTGGTGGCGTGTACGCAGAAGGAAACCAGCAACTAGGAGAATTCCTAAGATAGAGAATCCTCTGGATAAAGGAAAAGGGATTGAGATTGAGAAAGATGCGAGGCAAGTAGGGATGGAAATTGGGGAAAGTTCTAAGCAAACTAAGGAATTGCCATTGCAGGAGGAACTGGATTACATACTGGCGAGCTGTGATATCCTTAGGCCTATCAATACAAATCTTTTTCCTTATCCTGCCGAAACTCAACTTCCAATAAACATGGAACCAGCCATCCCAGAACCTTTAATTCACACCCAACCTCAAGGAGAAATGGACGAATGGTGGACCAACGATTGGCAGTTCCAAAACCTTCTAAATAATCCTTATACCTTTTTCCCTCAGTTCGACCCAGAACCTGCACCAAATCCACCAATGAGTAATGAAAACTTAGCTGAACTTCGCCATTTTGGCGAAGAACTAATGGATGCAGGGAATAAGATCCGGGAGATAGGAGAACAAATCTCCTGGAAATACGATGAGAGGGAACATCGCTTTTAATATGCCAGCTGACGAGGGAAAAGTGTGGTAGTAAAGCTGTGTTTGTATAATAATAATAAAAATAAAAAAAATATAAATCTGTAAAATAACTAAAATAAAACTTTTGTAAGATAACAGTGTGTATGGATGCCTAATATTATATATAGAATATCAAACGTTTTGGCTATACATGATAATATAATTATGTGCAATTGTTTTGTTATATTTGGTTATTAAGTATTTATGCTAATCACTATTACAAATTAATTACCAGATGGCAAAAACTGGTAATGAACCTGTCAATGAAGTAAATCACTCTGAGCAAAATCAGGAGGATCAATTTCTGAATAGGCAAGATATCGAGAATATCGTTGCTCAGGGGATAGCCAATGCTATTCCAGCCATCCTTGCTGCTGCTCGAAATCCAATTACACCACAACAAATTATTCCTAGTAAACGAACAAACGATGATAATTTCAGTAATAGTGTAAACGGAGGCGGCAACCATAATAATAATGACAATGAAGGAATGCAAGCTCCACTCCTTAAGAAAAGGAAAGCTGCAACACCTGGTTGCACTTATAAGGAGTTTCTTGCCTGTAAACCAGCTGAGTTTGCAGGTAATGAAGGAGCGACTGCTGCATTGCGTTGGTTAGAGAAAACCGAAGCAGTAATAATGATAAGTAAATGCTCCGAAAACGACAAGGTCATGTACACTTCACATCTTTTTAAAGAAGGGGCGCTAGAATGGTGGAATACGGTTCTACAAGCTAAAGGAAGAACTGTGGCGTATGCTATGAATTGGGAAGAATTTAAAAGTCTTGTAGAAAGAAAATTCTGTCCCGAATATGAAAAGGAACAAATGGCAAATAAATTTCTGAACCACCGGATGATGAATTTTGATTGTCGAGGGTATACTTCGATTTTCTTTGAATATGCTAGAGTTGTACCAACACTGGCTTCGCCATAACAGGTACTTATTTCTCGCTACATTTGGGGATTGATTGGCGAGATCTGTAATATCGTCAAAGCAGCGAAACCCCGCACGATTGATGATGCGGTGGATTTAGCCAATACTTTGACTGATGAGTTGGTACGGACGCAAGAAGAAAATAGAAAGAAGGAAGTAGCCCAAAGATTACCCAGGGATTTCATATGGGTAACAGAAGTAATTTCAGGAGAAAAGGAACTGGGCAATCTTCCACTGGTCCATTTTGCAATTCTTGCAAAAGGAAGCATTTTGGAAGATGCAAAGGATATTGCAATTTCTGCAAAATCCCGGGGCATCAAGAAGAAGACTGCAGGAAGAAGAAATCCACATTTTGCTATAACTGTGGAGAAACTGGACATATTAGGCCAGACTGCCCAAAATTGGTCAAATCAGCTGATAACAAAGCCAAACCTGCAGAAGGAGCTAAAAAGAACGTTAGAGCTTTCCAACTGACTACTCAGGAAGCATAACTAATCCCAGATGTGATAGCCGGTACGTTCCTAGTTCATGACGTTTATGCAAAAGTATTATTTGACTCTGGTGCAAACCAAAGTTTTATAAATACTTCATTCTGCCAAGCACTTAATTTACCCTTAACCCAACTTAAGCATATTTTTACAGTCGAAACAGCAGATGGGAATTATGTTAAAATAGATAAGGTTATGCGAGAAGGAAAGATAGAACTCTTAGGCCATAAATTCTCTGCAAACCTGTTACCTATGAATTTAGCTGGATTCGATGTTGTGTTAGGAATGGATTGGTTAGTAGCCAACCATGCTCGAATTCTTTGTGATAAGAATTCTATAGAAATTAATACACCCACAGGAGAATTAGTGGTGATTACAGGAGATAAGCCACGAAAGCCAATGAAATTCATTTCAATAATGAAATTGGCCAGTTATTCAAGAAAAGAAGAAATGGTGTATATGATTTCAGTAATCATTAACACTAAGGGTAAATAACTTAAATAAATTCCAGTAGTATCGGAATATCCAGATATATTCCCAGAAGAACTACCTGGATTACCACCTGATAGGGAAGTAGAATTTAGAATTCATCTAATTCCTGGAACTACACCGATAGCCAAGGCACCTTATCGGTTAGCACCCACCGAAATGTTAGAATTGAAAAAGCAATTAGATGAATTACTAAGCAAAGGATTTATACAACCTAGTTCATCCCCGTGGGGAGCACCAGTGTTGTTTGTAAAGAAGAAAGATGGTTCGATGCGAATGTGTATCGATTATAGGGAATTGAATAAAGTTACAATTAAGAATCGATACCCATTATCTAGGATTGATGATCTTTTTGATCAATTGCAAGGAGCTAGATACTTTTCTAAGATAGATTTACGCTCCGGATATCATCAGTTGAAGGTACAAGAAGAAGACATACCTAAAACTGATTTCAGAACTAGGTATGGTCATTACGAGTTTACAGTCATGCCCTTCGGGTTAACAAATGCTCCTGCCGCATTTATGGACATGATGAATAGGATCTGTAAACCGTACTTGGATAAATTTGTAATTGTCTTCATCGACGATATATTTATTTATTCCAAAAACCAGGAAGAGCATTGTGAGCACTTGCATGCACTCTTAACTTTGTTAAGAAAGGAAAAGCTTTACGCCAAATTCTCGAAGTGTGAATTTTGGCTACAAGAAATGCAATTTCTAGGACACATGGTAAATCACGAAGGTATTCATGTAGATCCTGCCAAGATAGAAGCAATCACCAAATGGAAAGTCCCGCAATCAGCAATGGAAATTAGAAGTTTTATAGGTTTAGCAGGATATTATAGACGGTTTACCACTCAACCACCTTCACCACTGCCATAACCACCCACCGCCACAACCGGATTATTGATTCCAGAAAAATCTTATATCAAAAAATAATGATTTCAAGACAAGAAAAACCCTAAACAACAAGAACGGTTGCTTGGTAGTTTGCTAAACAAATCAACATAAAAAGAAAAGCATTGGTAACTCAATGGTAGTCAACACTAATAAAAAATACAAGTGGGAAGATTAATTTGAATAAGTCAGAAGAATTTCCTTGTGGTTTTAGTTTTTTCCGACGAAGATTCCGGCGGTGGTTCAACTTCAGCATGTCCCAATCCCAGCTTTGAATGTGTGGATGAAGATGCCAAGAATCCGGTGAGTTTCATGTCTTCTTCTGGTGTATTCATGGCGGTTTGTTTGATGATTTCACTGATTGCTAATTTGATTGAAGAAGATGAAGATGAAGATGAAGGTGAAGTTTGGTGTCTAGATGATTCTAAGATACTTTGATGAAGGGCTTTTTTTATAAGAAAAATGTGGCCCATTATTATTTCCACTATAATCTCTAATAATAATCATATTGGTTTCAGTATTGTTACGGTGGTGGTGGTGCATATTTGGGGCTGGTGGTGAACCTAAAATGGTAAAGAAAAAACAGGGCAAGGGAGAGGGGTGGGGGTGGGTATGTGGGTGAAAGGTGGGTCCCCACTTTATTAAATGATTAAACAGATATTTAATAATACTTTTATTAATTATTTATTAGTAAGGGTATTTTGGTCATTTCACTCCCACTTAACACCAAAAACTAACCTCCATCTGTTTCAGGGACTATCCGGGAACGAAATTGAAAAAGTTGAGGACTATAGCAGTAATTTTAGAAAGTTAGGGACTAAAGGTGAAAAATGAGCAAACCACAGGGACTATCCGGGCACTTTTCTCTTTTAAAATTGTTGTATAAGGTATTGAAATAATTTTTTTTATGTAGGGGTAAATATTCCAACTGAAACTTTTTTATATTCCATAAGAGTCATAGTAATTTAACAGAATAAACAATTCACATCATAGTTTATTGTTTTTCAAAACATTTCTTTATGATTGTGTAATCACAAAATTTCAGTTATAAAAAATTGTTTCATGCTCATCCGCTGGTCATATGTAATGACTTGAAGTACAAAGCAATAAGACGATTTGAGATATTTCGCAACCAAATGTGTGGATAAAACAAGAATTTACATATCATTTCTCACATGTCCTGTAAACAGCATTAGAAAAAATATAAATAACTAAACACAAATCAAATGCAACAATTAAAAAATTTTTTAAGAAAAAATATAAATACCAAAACCCAAATTAAGTGCATCAATTAAAAAATATTTTGTGAAGGATGATATTTGTTCATGATGATAAAACAATATTATTATTATTATTATTATTATTATTATTATTGTAATATTTTAAATCTAGAAATAGAAAACGATTTAATTGCATTATATATCCTATGGACGACTTCCAACCCGCTTGATTGACTCTCCTTTGTTTGACAACCGGTAATTTACGGTTTCTAATTACGCTAAAAAAATTTGGACGATAATAAATAGTGTTTAAGACGTAAATTAACTTAATTAGGCCTTTAGTATGCCTAGGAACGCGTATTCGACTTTACGGTGCTGGAATGGTGATTTACGAAAAATCTGCTAAAACTTAAACGATAACGAATTGAAACCGAACAAAATACTAACAACGCCGACAAATATGAAATTTTCTACGGATATTTTATACTTATAAAATTTGTTTTGCAAATTTATCGTGCTTTCGTACGCCACAAAACGCAAACGTGAAACGGAAGCATCGGAGACGCGTAATACATTCAAAACTGAAATTTTACGATATATCTAGCTTCGTAATTAAATTTTAACAATCGCAGTCGAAACCGGATCGAAAAACGGATTAAAAACGACCAACGCCGCATTTCACGTGATTTTTACCGTAATCGATGAACGAACACGTTAAACGCGACTACCGACACTAATTACGTGTTCTTGACCATAAAATTTTATTTTACGATCTTAGATGACGTTCGGGTGCGAAAACGGGTTCGTAGGAGCGGACGGGCCACTTAAAACGCGAGAAGTGGGCTTGCGGGCTTTGGGCCCAAGCCCAATAACAGCCGCATACACCTTCATGTTCCCTCCAACCTTATCTTTTTCTTTGTCATCATCTTTCTTGGAGAAACCCTTTGCATACAAGTAACAACACATTCCTACTCACATTATCTCAAACACCTACACACACAACCTGATCTCTCTCTCCCTCAAACATGGTCGCCGAAATCTGGCGACGGTGTCGGCCGGCTCCAGCTGGTCTCCGGTCACACCCTCCTCCGACAACAACCCCCCTAAACCCCCTCTTCATCACCTTAAACCCCCTCGGCTTCCCTGTAACTCGCAACCGAGTCAGTTGCTGGCCGGCAACAAACCGGCCAGACAACACACCCAACCACCTCATTTTACAGTGGTATACGACGGCTAAAAGTAGCGAACGACAGAGATGAGAAGAAGGAAGAGAGAGTGACGACGGCGCCAGGCGCCGTCGTCTACGGCGGTGGACGGCAGCGAACAGACAACTTCGGCCGTTCTCCGATGATGGTGATAACACGATAGTGCTCCGGCTACAGCTCACGGCAGCGACGATGGCGGTGTTTCCAGTCTCCGGCAACCACATCTTCTTTGGTGGTGGTGGTGCGACTCAGAATGACAGCAACGACAGTTGTGGAGGTGGTTCGGCTCATGTACAGGTTTGGGTATGTTGTGGTTTAAGTGAAGTTCAGTTTGGATTCGGGTTATATCTGGGCTCGGTTCAGTCGTGTATCAGATACGGGATTCAGGATTAAGTGAGCCAGAATTCGGTTCGGTCAACAAGTCTGCTGGGGTTCGAGTCAAGTTTCGGGTGCGAGTTTGGTGCAGGTCAACTCAGCTTCGGTTCAGATCCACTCGATCAAACCGAGTCAACTCGGTCAATGCGAGTCAACCCGGTTGACTCGGTCAGTCGGTCAACATAGTCAAACCATTCGACTAATCGACACGAGGATTGGTAAAGAATTAGCGATGCGATTAACTTATTTATTTACGTTTTTATATAGTTTTATGTCTCACGTGAAAACGAGCTCTCGAACTGAACAAATTGATGAATTGTTAGTTAAAAATTAATGGATTTATTTATTATCTTGTTTATATAAATTGATTATACAAAAATATTGTTGAATAAATTGTTGAATTTTGAAAAATAACGACAACTTGTGTTGTAGGGAGCTTCCAAAAACAGAGGAAACTCTGCCCGTTTTTCGTAAAAATCCGAAAAAATAAACGTGTTTTATTGTAAAACGAAACCTTTCGGATTCAAATGATTTTATAAAAATAGATACAAACGCGTAGATGTTTTGATGACGCCTTATAACCTACACAAAAACAAGCCGATAACTTTTCGATGGACATGTTTACAAGATAATGGAATTCGGTATTCTTTTACAAAATCAATATAATTATTTATATTGTTACAAACGCCAATAACCCGAATTCGTTTATAAAAATACATATAGTTATTATATTTATTTCAAATATCAAACAACACTAATTCTTTTATAAAAATAAATATAGTTTATATATATTTATTTCAAACACCAAACGACTCGGATTCATTTATAAATATAAATAAAGTTTATATATTTATTTCAAACATCAAACAACTCAATGATTCTTCTATAAAATAAATATAACTCATTATATTTATTTCAAACGCCTAAACGACATATACCTATATTTTGATAATTATCATACGAGACGCGATATATAATACAAGTTTGTTATACATTATTTTCATATAAATATTCGTTACATACATGTACGACTTCTCGGGACGACTAACGCGGTTCAATCCATATATTTTTATATAAATATTAATATATATTAAGTCTCTTGAAAACTAAGTATTTTCACGACTTAGTAATTTCACCGACATTAAACGAAACTTAACAAATATATCTTTAACGTTTCCATTAAGTTAACAACTTACCGTCGAATCGTTCTGTTAACGATTTGGTAGAGCTCGGTGACACGTAGTTTAGTTACCGCTCTTATTTAGAAACTTATAAGATATTCCGTGTTAGGGATATTATAGAATGCACACTAGCGAATCGCGTCTTGGAAACGACATCACAAAGTCATATTTAGCTAGCTTTGCACAAGGAAATCAAGGTGAGTTCTTAACCCCACCTTTTTATGGTGTTACATTTTCCTAAATGTTTTCAGGGTGGAAAGACATGCACGTTTTTCAAAAACAAACAAGGTTTTCGGTGATAAAAAATTACATATTTTCTAGACATACACGTTTTGCTAAAACACATAAGGTTTTTTATGAACAAAAATTACATATTCTTAAACTATGCTACGAACAAGTTTTAACTAACACAAATGGTTTGTGAATTTCCATAAACTCAAATGGTTTACGAAAACTTATGCAAAACATACTGGTTTTTACAAAAACATAAGAATTTACGAAACATTCATGAGCTACAGACACTAGTGACGGGGTTAGTCCTAGTTACAATGGGACGGGGTGTCCTATATACAAATAGGAGGACTAGTTGGTCCTGTACACGAACAACGGAGACAGTGTGTCCCACATACAACCCAAAATCTTGCATGCACCTAAGGCCTTCATCTTAAGGACTGATGCGAGCATGTTTGTCATTGTCATGCGCAGACATTGACAGCCCACACAAGTGTTACAGGCACAAAACTTTACAAATACAAAGTTTTACAAACATAACGCTTTACACATACAAAGTTTCACAAATACAAAGTTTTCATACTACATGCCAAAGAAAATGATTTTTATTTTGTTTTCTCAAACAATATTTTAAAAACTGGTTATTCAAAAAGATTTATTCCAAATCTTTTAAAAAGAAACTATGAACTCGCTCAACTTTATGTTGGTTTTTCGCATGTTTCTTTCTCAGGTTACATTTTCAAAATTATTGTGCGGTTGGAATAGGAGAACCACATGGGTGGATTCGAGTACTTAGTGGGCGTTCACTTTCTAGAAGTCTTAGCTTTATTTGCTTCCACTGTGTAATGAAGATACCAGTCCGGTCATGCCAGCTCTGATTTATTGGGGTGTGACACTTTGTTTGCTAACCAATTTTTAGCTTGACCCATTTGACCTATTTGAGATAAAAACAACCTAAAATGGCCCAATAAAAAGTAAAGATGTCAAAAATAAAGCCCATACATATGATCTAGCACTCCATAAGCCTTGTTTCTCCCTAAATACCAAAACAATGTGCACTCTAATATAGACCTTTGACTTTGTGACAACACTATGCCAATCAGAACTAAGTACCTTGATGTACTGATGAATTTATTCTCTGAATATTGTTGAGATGTTACAAACAATGGCCATTGGTGTGTGCTAAGCGTGATATGTTTTTATTAATATTTTAAGCCCATTTTACGCATTAGTCAAGTTTTAAATTTATAAAATATGATATTCTACTTACACTAAACACACACATGGGCAAGTGCACCCATCGTGAGTGTAGTATAGCGTTGGTAAGATACCGAGGTCGTCCAAGGACACAAGAGCTTTTAATACCGGTTTATCCTCAACGC
The DNA here is from genome assembly GCA_030545235.1 of Helianthus tuberosus. Lineage (NCBI taxonomy): Eukaryota > Viridiplantae > Streptophyta > Magnoliopsida > Asterales > Asteraceae > Helianthus > Helianthus tuberosus. Next base: position 93,958,438 of record CM060403.1, on the reverse strand, counting down.
CTAATCAATCTAAATTTTTTTAGAAAAGGTTTTTAAACATGAAAATAAAACTAAAAATGCAAAAATAAAAAGAAAATAAAAAGAGATATACAAGATGAATCACTTGGATCCGACTCCTCTTTAATGTATCCTTTGATGATTTTTGCACTTTCTCACTTTTTAAGAGATTATCTTAGTTATAGTAGTAGGCCCCTTCTTTTGAAGGTGACGTTACCCTCAACCCAGTGGTTTGAGTCAGCAAGGACACAATCCCAAAGGGTCGGAATATTGGAAGATAATTAATTAAGAGATTAATGCGAAAATTGGTAGGCCCCACTTTTGAAGGTGACGTTACCCTCGGCTAAGTGGTTTGAGTCAGCAGGGATAAAATCCCAAGTAGCAGGTTTAATGTATTAATAGTAGTTTACATATGAGGGGATCAAGCCATTCGCACCCCCGCCATCCAATACCAGTGGGTATTGAAGGATGTCCTAGTAAGCTTGACCCAGGTCCTTGCAGGATCTATACATTAAACAAGGCAAGAACCTTACTAAACCATTTCCTTAACCCCCCGACCAGGTAGCCAACATATCTCTATATAGACCGTAGAGATATGAATGGTGTAAATCTTTTACTTTATATAGACAGTAAAGTAAGGCCAAGACACCACGGACAAATGATAAAGAAGTTTCACCTTCAACATAAGAAACTAGTTATTAAGTCATTAATACAAAACCAAATAAAAAAGTGCGAAAAGATTAAAAATCAAAAGTAATACATTAAAGACTTGTCTTCACTAAGTGATGTAAAAGACTTAACCAAACATGGCCTTTGATTGGCAAGAACTCTTACTATCAATCTTCGATCCCGAGACTACCACACATACTCTAAGGTGGATGATGGATGATGGTGGTGGATGTGGGTGTGGGTGTTGTAGTGGTGGTGGAGTGATGGCAAAGTGGGAGAGTAGTGGTTTGCCAAGGAATGCCTTTGAAATGAACCAAGCACCCCTATTTATAGCCTGAACAGATGGCCGCCCACGGCCCCGTGTCCAGCGGACACGCCCTATGGCCATCCTTTTCTCTTCCTTCATTAAATGCATGTGTCAGCAGAGGGCTCAACACGGCCCGTGTCCGGTGGGCACGGCCCCGTGTGCAGAAGCGTATCTGTACAACCAAGATTTTGCAAGATTCAGCGTATCTTAGCGTTGACCATGCCTCATGCTGAGCTGGGTACGCCCCCGTGGTGGGCGTAGAAGCTTCCACAGCTTTGTCTTTTCTGCAGGTGGCTGACCACGCCCCTATGTCCAGCGGGCACGACCCGTGGTCAGTCTTCTGTTTCTTGTTTTTGCCTTTGGGGATGCTTCTGAGGGGTCGGGCATGTCACGTTTATTCCTTTTCTTTGTATTTATGTTGGTTTTGGCTGTATATTTGTTCCTTTTGCTCGTTTAAGCTCATTTGGTCCTGTAAATTCAAAAGGAAGACAAAAACACACTTTTTTCCAACATTAGTACTAAAAAGAGTTAGTTTTATGCCTTATTTGATGTAATTTATATGTTACATTTTGCACACATCAAATACCCCCACACTTGAATCTTTGCTTGTCCTCAAGCAAAACTCTTTAATATGTGGCTTACACACCCAAATGGAATAGGTAGAGGAGAAGTTTTGGACTTATCTTGAGTGTCGGGAATCCAAGATCTTTATTGGGTTTTATTTTTATTTTATTTACAATCTTATTCATTATGATTTATTTAGAACGTTTCATAAGAAAAATTAATTATTTCGGCATAACATGCCTCTTTAAAATTCCATTTATATACAAGTTCACATACCTCACGGTAGATCACTCAACACTCGGCCAAAGATGTATTTTTGTGAAACACTCGAGACCGGCATGGAGCTTACTTCTACCATGTGCTTGCCAAGCAAACAAACCTCCTCCTTTTTAATTATAAACCTTTGTAAATATCAAGAGGACTTTGGGAAAGGGTTAGGCTTGGGCTAAGGGTAGGTTGTTTTGGTTAGTGGTTAGTGAAAAGGGCTAAAAGCTTAAAAAGCGTCGGTCGTCGTAAATTTTCTTGTTTTTGTGACTTTTATTCAAACTAAGCATATTCAAACAAAGTTTCTTTGAGGGCCTTGTTTGTTTATTGCAAGACTTTCATTTTTTTTATAGGAGACGTCACAAGATAACCGAGCTTTTTACTAAAATAAAGGGTTTGAAAAGAAAAAAGGTTTTGGTGGGTGAAGGGTGTTTGTTTTGTGGGTTTTGAAATGAAAAGGTTTAGACTCGAAGGGGTTAACTAGGGGGATTTTGGGTAGGTGATAAAAAAAATGGAAAATAATGGTGTTGAAAGGAAAATGGGTTAGTCCTAGTGCCTCCGTCATTTACTTACTTGGGTTTAAGTTGGTAAGGACCGGGAATGTATTGTCGTGGCAAGTTCTAGATTTGTAAGAACCAAGCGGCTATTCACACAAGAAACGAATAATGAGCATTTAGTTTAAAGATATTTTCTTGCATGCTCAATAAATGCTCAAAACTCACTTGTTGTGGGAATGAGTTTATAATGTGATCAAGTATATATAATCAAATTTTAATTAGATTTGTCATGCATTTTCATAATTTTCTTATTTGGTTCTTTTTATCACGACGCTATTGGGTTGTAAATTTGTAAAAATATAACCTTTTTAGAACTTGTTATTCCCGAATTAAACCAAGACAAGTAAAAAAAATTAAAATTTTTGAAAAAAAATTGGGGTGATTAGCGGTTCCAATAGAGTTTTGTGTAAGACTTGTTATTAGAACTTGTAAGATTCAAGGTTTTAGCATCCCCCACACTTAAATTACACATTGTCCTCAATGTAATGTGTCCTAAAAATAATTTTTTAGGTTGATTGAATGTGTAAAAAAAGGGTTAAAAACAAGTTTTTATGTTACTGGGCAGCTGAACACGGGGTGTGGTGGGCTGAGCATGACCCCGTGGTCAGACTGCCAGTAACAAAAATTTACAGAAGGTTGACCACAGGGCGTGCCCAGTGGACACGGCCCGTGGTCAGTTACCTGTTAGAAAATTTTTCTGCAGAACCCTGGGCACGGGGGCGTGTTGGGTGGCCAAGGCCCCATGCTACACATGCTGAAATGATGGAAAAGTTGATGGAAGGCTTTGTTTTCATGCATGGGGCTTGGTTTTAACGTCCCTTTGGCAATATCCACCTTTTCGAGTGTATTTATTTCTGAAAAGTAAGACTAACTAGAAAACATAAAAGTTAAACTAATCTAAAACTAAGGATAGTTCCGCGGAATGCCTCCGTGGTGCGCCACGTTTATAAGGGTCCTTGGCTAGACCCACCTTATCGGGTGGTTCTGGCTCATCTTCAATTAGGGGGTCGTCATTGCCAATTGGATATTTCATTGATTGTTCAAGATCGACATACCTTTTATAGGCCCCTAATTGAATGGATAGGTTGTTTTGCTTCCGATTGATCAAGGCTAGATGGGTTTTTACAAAAGGTTGTCCCAACACAAGTGGAGCGTCATCAAGAATGACGAAGTCGGTTGGGACTACTGTTTAATTTGTTTGCACTAACACATCCTCAACTACTCCCATTGATTTTATTATTTTCCGATTAGAGAGAAAAATGGGTATTTGAAGTGGAGAAAAATCACTAAAACTTAACTTTTCGAAAATGTAGTTTGGCATTATATTAATACAAAGATCTTTATCGATTGTAATATTACTAATAAAGGTGTTTTGAAAGAAACATGGAACCGGTGTAATGTTAATTTCAAACGGATCATATTTTATTAGCGTAGTTTGATCATTTGTTAACTTAATGCTTACCATTTCGTCAATTTTTGTGTTTGTGTTTAACTCTTTTAAAAACTTAGCATGAGTAGGCACCAAACAATTGTTTTCAAAAGAAGGTGTTAAGAGATTAATTTCTTGAAAATTAGAATCTTTTGAAGATTAGTGGTTTCGAACTTACCTTTTTCGTTGTTTGGTTCATGCGTCGGTTTTTTACTTACTTGTTCTTCCATTTTTACCTCTTCTACTATTATCTCTTTAGTACAAATTTCCTCTTCCCTTGCGCAGGATTCTTTTATATAGCACTTGATAGTTTTGAGGTGTTCTATTATTTTTTTGGCTACGGGGAGGATAGTTGGTGGTTCGCAAAGTGAGCGGAATAAGTATCCCCACAGCTTGAGCTCGGAAGTTCGATCCTTGGTTCCTCATAATACTCATATGAGGTAGATGTTTCATACCATTGTTCCACATAGTAAGTGTATGATGGAGAGGATTCATACCTTGGTTCTTCATAATACTCATATGAGGTGCGTTGTTCACGCCATGGTTCCTCATAGTAAGTATATGAAGGAGATGATTCATATATTGGTTCTTCAAGATATGAGTATGAAGGCTCATACCTTGGTTCTTCAAAGTATGAATATGAGGGAGAAGGTTCATACATTGGCTCTTCATAGTATGTGTAAGAAATGGTTGGCTCGTACCTAGGCTCCTTATAGTGTGTGTACAAAGTGGATGGTTCGAAGAGGTCACAATATTGTACCGAATGAGGATTACCACAAATGGTACAATACTCTTCTTCATAATCATCCTCTTGATAGTGGTAGTTGTAACCTCCTGAGTATTGATCCATAAGAGTCACTCAGCACACCACAAAAGAGTCTCGGGACCAGGAAACAAAAATAAAAACAGAAACATAGGCTCACCACGGCCACGTGTTGAGTGAGCACAACCCGTGGTCAGATCCTGTATCTGGGCGATTTAGAAAAAAATGAAACTAGTTTTGTGCAGCACGGGGGCGTGTTCTATGAGCACGGCCCCGTGTTCGGACTCTGTATCTGGGTATTTTGTTATTTTTATGCAGCACGGGGGCGTGTTCAGTGAGCACGGCCCCGTGTTCAGGCTACTGTAATGCAAAAATTTAAGAAAAATGCAAAAATGTGCGCGCAGTTTTAAAAAGGTTTTGAAAAATGATTAGGCCGTCGATTTTAAGCTTTCTTAAAATCATTGTGTCTCCGGCAACGACGCCAAAAACTTGGTGTGTGCGAAGCATGATATGTTTTTATTAATATTTTAAGCTCATTTTACGCATTAGTCAAGTTTTAAATTTATAAAACACGATATTCTACTAACACTAAACACACACATGGGCAAGTGCACCCATCGTGAGTGTAGTATAGCGTTGGTAAGATACCGAGGTCGTCCAAGGACACAAGAGCTTTTAGTACCGGTTTATCCTCAACGTCTAATCAATCTAAAATTTTTGAGAAAAGGTTTTTAAACATGAAAATAAAACTAAAAATGCAGAAATAAAAATAAAATAAAAAGAGATAAACAAGATGAATCACTTGGATCCGAATCCTCTTTAATGTATCCTTTGATGATTTTTGCATTTTCGCACTTTTTAAGAGATTATCTTAGTTATAGTAGTAGGCCCCTCTTTTGAAGGTGACGTTACCCTCAACCCAGTGGTTTGAGTCAGCAAGGATACAATCCCAAAGGGTCGGAATATTGGAAGATAATTAATTAAGAGATTAATGCGAAAAGTGGTAGACCCCTCTTTTGAAGGTGACGTTACCCTCGGCTAAGTGGTTTGAGTCAGCAGGGATACAATCCCAAGTAGCCGGTTTAATGTATTAATAGTAGTTTACATATGAGGGGATCAAGCCATTCGCATCCCCTCCATCAAATACCAGTGGTTATTGAAGGAGGTCCTAGTAAGCTTGACCCAGGTCTTTGCAGGATCTATACACTGAACAAGGCAAGAACCTTACTAAACCATTCCCTTAACCCCCAACCAGGTGGCCAACATATCTCTATATAGACCGTAGAGATTTGAATGGTGTAAATCTTTTACTTTATATAGACAGTAAAGTAATGCCAAGACACCACAGACAAATGATAAAGAAGTTTCACCTTTAACATAAGAAACTAGTTATTAAATTCATTAATACAAAACCAAATAAAAAAGTGCGAAAAGATTAAAAATCAAAAGTAATACATTAAAGACTTCTTTTCACCAAGTGATGTAAGAGGCTTAACCAAACAATAAACATGGCCTTTGATTGGCAAGAACTCTTACTATCAATCTTGGATCACGAGACTACTACACACACTCTAAGGGGGATGATGGATGATGGTGGTGGATGTGGGTGTTGTAGTGGTGGTGGAGTGATGGCAAAGTGGGAGAGTGGTGGTTTGCCAAGGGTTGCTGATGCGTGTCGAGTGTGATAGGTTTTTAATGTATATTTTAAGCCCTTTTACACTTTTTAGCCAAGTTTTAAATTTATAAAACACGATATTTACTAACACTAAACACACATATGGGCAAGTGCACCCATCGTGAGCGTAGTATAGTGTTGGTAAGATACCGAGGTCGTCCAAGGACACAAGAGCCTTTAGTACCGGTTTATCCTCGACGTCTAATCAAATCAAAAGTTAGAATTTTTTTTTTAAACTAGAAAAATAAAACTAACTAAATTGCTGAAAAATAAAATAAATCACTTGGGTCCGACTCGTGTGTAGTGTAACCGTTGATTATTTCCGCACTTTTGCACTTTTTAAGAGATTATCTTAGTTATTGTAGTAGGCCCCTCTTTTGAAGGTGACGTTACCCTCAACCCAGTAGTTTGAGTCAGCAAGGATACAATCCTAAAGGGTCGGATTATTAAAAGATAATTAATTAAGTTATTAATGCATAATGTGGTAGGCTCCTCTTTTGAAGGTGACGTTACCCTCGGCTAGGTAGTCTGAGTCAGCAGGGATACAATCCTAAGTAGCCAGGTTAAAGTTTTAATAGTAGCTTACATATGAGGGGATCAAAGAGTTTGGAGCCCCGCCATCCAATACCGATGGGCATTGAAGGAGGTCCTACTAAATTTGACCCAGGTCCTTGCAGGATCTATACACTGAACAAGGCAAGACTCTTACCAAACCGTTCCCTTAACCCCCGACCAGGTAGCCAACATATCTCCATATAGACCGTGGAGATATGAATGGTGAAAATCTTTTATTTTATATAGACAGTAAAATAGTGCCAAGACACCACGGACAAACGATAAGGAAGAATCACCTTTAACATAAGAAACTAGTTATTAAAGTCATTAATATATAACCAAATAAAAAGTGCGAAAAGATTAAAAATAAAAAAGTATTACACTAGACACTTTTCTTCACCAAGTGATGTAAGAGACTTAGGCAAACATGGCCTTTGATTGTCAAGAACTCTTACGATCAATCTTGGATCCCGAGACGACTCACACACTCTATGATGGATAATGGATGATGGTGGTGGATGATGGTGTTGTGGTGGTGGTGGAGTGTGGGTGAAGTGTGAGAGAGGTGGTGTGCCAAGGGATGGTTTGCAAATGAGCCAAGCAACCCTATTTATAGCCTGAACTGCAGCTCCGGCACGGCCCCGTGTCCATTGGGCACGGCCCCGTGTCCATCCTTCTTCTCTTTCTTCATTAATTGCAGTTTGTCTGCATTAGTTGACCACGCCCCCGTGTCCGCTGGGCACGACCCTGTGTGCAGAAGCGTATCTGTACTATCAAGATTTCCTCAGATTCTGCGAATCTTAGAGTTGACCACGGCCTCGTGTCCGCTGGGGACGCCCCCGTGGTGCGTGATAGAAGCTTCTACAGCTTTGTCTTTTCTGCAGACACTTGGGCACGCCCCCGTGCTCACTAAGCACGGGGCGTGTTCAGCCTTCTGTTTTCTTGCTTTGCTTGGGAAGATGCTGTCGGGGGGTCGGGCATGCCATGTTTATTCCTTTTCTTGTATTTTTGTTAGATTTAGCTGCTTTTTTGCTTCTTTTGATCATTTGAGCTCATTTAATCCTGAAAATACAAAAGGAAGACAAAAACACATTTTTTCCAACATTAGTACTAAAAAATGGTTAGTTTTATGCCTCATTTGATGTAATTTATATGTTGCATTTTGCACACATCAAATACCCCCACACTTGAATCTTTGCTTGTCCTCAAGCAAAACTCTTTATAATGTGGCTTTACACTCCCAATTGGAATGGATAGAAGAGAAGATTTTAGGGTTGTCATAGAGTGTCGGGATTTCCAAGATTCTTTATTAAGTTTTATTTTTATTTATTTACAATCCTATTCGTCATGATTTATTTAAAATATTACATAAGATAAATTACTTATTAGGGCATAACATGCCTTTTTAAAATTCCATTTATATACAAGTTCACATACCTCACAGGGGATCACTCAACACTCGGCCGAAGATGTACTTTTGTGAAACACTCGAGAGCGGCATGGAACTTACTTCTACCATAAGCTTGCCAAGCAATCAATCCTCCTCCTTTTTAACTATATACCTTTGTAAATATCAAGAGGACTTTTGGGGTGAAGGGTTAGGCTTGGGTTAAAGGTAGGTGGTTGGGTTAGTGGTTAGTAGAAAAGGGCGAAAGGCGTAAAAAGCGTCGGTTTTTGCAAAACATATTGTTTTTGTGACTTTTTATTCCAATGAAGTATGTTTTAAACAAGCCTTCTTTTGATGAGCTTTGTTTGTTTATTGCAAACTTCATTTTTCTTTTCTTCTTTATCAAAATTTTTTTTAATTGTTTTTTCAACATAAGAGAGTCATACAAAAACCGAGCTTTGTTACTAAAATAAAGGGTTTAAAATAAAAAAGGGTTTTGGTGGGTAAAAGGGTGTTTGTTTTGGGTTAAGAGATGAAAAGGTTTAGGCTCAAAGGGGTTAACTAGGGGGATTTTGGGTAGGTGGTAAAAAAAAAAAAGAAAAAATAATGGTGTAGAAAAAAAGGGTTAGTCCTAATGCCTCCATCATTTACTTACTCGGGTTAAGTTGGTAAGGACCGGGAATGTATCGTCGTGGCAAGTTCTAGAATTGTAAGAACCAAGCGGCTATTCACACAAGAAACGAAAAATGAGCATTTAGTTTAAAGATGTGTATTTGTATGCTCAATAAAGGCTCAAAACTCACTTTTTGTGGGAATGGGTTTTTATGTGATCAAGTATATATAATCAAATTTTAACTAAACTTGTCATGCCGTTTCATAATTTTCTTATGTTGGTTCTTTTTATCACGACGCTGTCGGTTGTAAATTTGTGAAAATATCACCTTTTTAGAACTTGAAATTCACAACTTAAACCAAGACAAGTAAAAAAAATGAAAGTTTTTTGAAAAAAATTGGGGTGTTTAGCGGATCCAATAGAGTTTTGTGTAAGGCTTGTAATTAGGACTTGCAAAATTCAAGGTTTTAGCATCCCCCCCCCCCCCTCACATTTAAATTACACATTGTACTTAATGTGTCCCAAAAATAAGTTTTTAGGTTGATTGGACGTGTAAAAAGGTGTGAAAAAGCAAAAATTTATGTTACTGGGCGTCTGGACACGGCCCCGTGTCGGATGGACACGACCCCGTGGTCAGAGTGCCAGTAACGATAACTTACAGAAAGTGGACACGGGGTTCAAACCTTTTTTCAAGTGAATCACTTCATTAGAATAAAACAAACACTTGGTGGAGAAGCCGTCTCTTGTTGGGGTTAGGCTTGTGTGAATTGCTCATTGGTCTAATCAAATCAAAAGTTAGATGCCGACCGGGGTTAGGCTTGTGTGAATTGCTCATTTGTCTTTTCTGCAGACACTTGGGCACGCCCCCCGTGCTCACTTAGCACGGGGCGTGTTCAGCCTTCTGTTTTCTTGTTTTGCTTTGGAAGATGTTGTCGGGGGGTCGGGCATGCCACGTTTATTCCTTTTCTTGTATTTTTGTTAGATTTAGCTGCCTTTTTGCTTCTTTTGTTCATTTGAGCTCATTTAATCCTGAAAATACAAAAGGAAGACAAAAACACACTTTTTCCAACATTAGTACTAAAAAAGGGTTAGTTTTATGCCTCATTTGATGTAATTTATATGTTGCATTTTGCACACATCAAATACCCCCACACTTGAATCTTTGCTTGTCCTCAAGAAAAACTCTTTATAATGTGGCTTTACACTCTCAAATGGAATGGATAGAAGAGAAGATTTTGGGCTTGTCATAGAGTGTTGGGATTTCCAAGATTCTTTATTAAGTTTTATTTTTATTTATTTACAATCCTATTCGTCATGATTTATTTAAAACATTACATAAGATAAATTACTTATTAGGGCATAACATGCCTTTTTTAAAATTCCATTTATATACAAGTTCACATACCTCATGGGGGATCACTCAACACTCGGCCGAAGATGTACTTTTGTGAAACACTCGAGAGCGGCATGGAACTTACTTCTACCATAAGCTTGCAAAGCAATCAATCCTCCTCCTTTTTAACTATATACCTTTGTAAATATCAAGAGGACTTTTGGGGTGAAGGGTTAGGCCTGAGCAGGACCCCGTGTCTGTCAAAAATCTGCAGAATTTTTACAAACAGCAGGTCTGGGCAATGGGCACGGGGGCGTGTTGGCTGGACACGGCCCCGTGTAGACAGTCTGCAAGGGTGAAAAACAGGGTTTTGGCTTCGGTTTTCCTTTCTCGGCTTTATTAGCACTAATGTTTAGTGCTCTAAGCCTCGTATGTACCTGTTTTATCAATAAACACTACACCAAACCATAGCAAGCATCCTAAATTACCATAGTTCAATATCCACATCACAAAGTTAAAAAGAAAAACAAATGCAGAAAGTAAAAAGAGTTAAAGGAAGTAAATTGTTCAACACACGGCACGCAGGCGGGAAATTGTTCATGAGAAAAGGGGGTTAACCTGTGAGACCACCAACCAGCTGCTCCTACCTCTACTCCTCCCGCCTAGTCCATGTCCTCGTCTTCATCTTCATCATCCCCTCCTCCTCCGTGCCCCGCCATGTACTCCCGGATGTTCCCAATGTCATCCTGAATGTCGGAGATGTTTCTCTCAATTGCTCCGACCCGGGTGTACGTGTTGCTCGCCATGTTATAGGTGTTCCTGGTTCACATGAGGTTTTCCTGCAATAAATCATGTAAACTTTGGAAGTTAGGAAAACCGCCTCCTTGTGAGGAGGATTGGCTCGGATCACCGTGGGGCTGGTACTGGTATTGAGGAGGTGGCTGAAACTGTGGAGCATGAAGGACGAGTGCCTCTTGCGGGTTCCATGCATGCCCCTGGACTCTTTGGAAGCTAACCGTTCCGTCTTCGGCTTCATAAATCAAGTTCATAGAGCGGCAGATGTGTATGTCCACTCTTCCCGACCATGGGCTCTTTTGGAAAGACCTGGGCATGTTCACGAAATGGTTGAAGAGACGGTATATCCACCCCCAAAGAAGATAGGGGTTGGTGGAGTAGCAAGCCGGTTCCAATGCATGTTCCGGAGCAGGAGGTACGGAACATCAAGGTTTCTGCGGTTGTGAATGCAATGAAGGACCACCAGATCTCTCAACCCTACAACGCCACTGCTATCGTGCCTTTGGCTAAGAGTGTAAGTGAGGACCCTATGGATGTAGCGGTAAAGAGGGTCCCTCAACTTAGTGCTCTTAGTGCTACTTGGGTTGTAGATTCCTTCTCCTATTTGAGCCCAAGCGGCTTGGCATTCGTTTTCTGATAGCTCACATAATCCTCCGGTGTTCTCTTTATTACCCGCATCTTCCTCCGCATACAACCCAACTATCGACCCAAACTGTGCCATCGAAATAGAGTACTTAGTCCCCCCACATCGGAACTCTACCCCATCATTATCAAATGGGTCGCATCTTGAATTGAACACGAATGTGCTATAGAATTCCAAATTATACTCGTGGACTGAACGAAGTCGAGTGGTTAGGGCGGCTCTTAGTGGGCCGGGGACTAGGTTGTTAAACCGGTCAAGCTGGTTCACTGTTGCTAAAAGATCCATGCACACTTGTCGTGGGTACTCCTCTGGTCTGGTTCAAAGCACATCGTATCTTGCTTTAGCATCAAACTCATTTGCATTGAACCGTGTGAATTTCTTCGACATCTGAAAGGATACACCAAACAATTAGCACGAAACAGTAAAATTTTCGGAAAAAAACTGAAAACAGTCGGCTGAACACGGCCCCGTGTTCAGCGGACACGCCCCATGTTGGTTAGAAAATAGCTGGACACGCCCCCGTGCTCAGCGAGCACGACCCCGTGTCCAGACGTCTGTTTCCCAAAAATCCCATTTTTCGACCCGGTCCCGAAAACTTGAAAAATTTTGGTCTAGTAGGGGCGGTTTTCCCCGAAAATGAAACCCAAACGCCGTTTTTCCCAAAACAAATCGTTTACCCCTTCAATTTTATCTTTTTCGGTTCAAAAACAAGGGTTTGGTGTTTCTGTGAGAAATCGGGCAAATCTACGAACAATACAAGTTGATTTACTTCCTATAACATGTATCTAAACTAATGCTAACAGATCTAAGCAAAAATTTGAGGTTCGATCCGGATGAAGTTCAAGAACCCTAGATTTTTCCCAAATTTTTGGTGTTTTAACTACATGCAAGTGCTTAATCTAACTAATGATGATAGGATCATACCTTGATGTTGTTAGAAGTAGAGGAGACGCCGAAATCTTGCAGAAAAATCGCTGAACCAGATATTTTTCGGGGAAACGGGGCGTCTGGAAATGAAGAAACTGTGTTGAAAAGGGGTTTTATCCTGACAGTTGCGCGGACACGGCCCCGTGCCGGGTGATTTAAAAAAAAAATTTAGTGCTCGTGTGAGTGCCCTTGTTTCCCAAAAACTCGGTTAGAAGACTTACCGATTTGGAGGTCAACCTGTTCGTTCGTAACTTACCATGTATGATGTTGATGCTTTTATTCTTCGAACGTTTGAAGCGAGATTTCTTCCTCCTCATCCTCAATGAATCCTTGATAGAGCTTCAGCCGTTGGCCATTGACTTTGAATGGAATTCTATTCCGAGATTTAATTTCTACTGCACCGTGTGGGAAAATATGGGTGATGGAAAAAGGTACTGACCACCTAGACTTTAATTTACCAGGAAATAATCGAAGTCGTGAATTAAACAATAGAACTTGATCTCCTACTCGAAATTCATTAGGTTTAATGTGTTTGTCATGCAAGTTTTTCATTCTTTCCTTATAAATTTCAGAGTTAGAGTATGCATAATTCCTTAATTCGTCTAATTCATTTAATTGACAAAATCAATTTTTACCGGCAAATTCTAAATCAAGGTTTACATTTTTAATTGCCTAGTAGGCCTTGTGTGCAATTTCTACTGGCAAATGATAACTTTTTCCATAGACGAGCTTATATGGGGTTGTACATATTGTTGTTTTATAAGCAGTTCAAAAAGCCCATAAAGCATCATCTAATTTATCAGCCCATTCCTTTTTATTTAACCCTACGGTTTTTTATGTATTCGTTTTAAACCTCTATTAGTCACTTCGGCTTGTCCGTTTGTTTGAGGGTGATATGTTGTTGAGACCCAGTGATAGACCCCATACCTTGTTAAATATTTTTCAAGTTGATGATTACAAAAATGGGTACCTCTATCACTTATTAATGCTTTAGGTGTTCCAAAACGAGAGAATAATTTTTTCAGAAATCTTACCACGACTCTTCCATCATTTGTTGGAAGTGCCTCGGCCTCGGCCCATTTAGACAAGTAATCTACTGCCACAAGTATATATTTGTTTCCTTTTGACGGTGGGAAGGGTCCCATAAAGTCGAGTCCCCACACATCAAAGATTTCACAAACAAGAATGCCATTTTGTGGCATTTCGTTTTTGGAAGAAATATTACCTGTCCTTTGGCAAGCGTCACATGTCTTTACAAGACTTTGGGCGTCTTTGTAAATGGTCGGCCAATAAAATCCTGAATCAAATACCTTTCGTGCGGTACTAGCGGCACCATGATGTCCTCCGTATGGACCTTCATGACAATGGCGGAGAATTCTTCTTGCATCGCTACCATGTACACATCGTCGAATGAGTTGATCGGCATACATTTTGAAAAGATAGGGATCTTCCCACAAATAATGCTTTACATCAGCAAAGAATTTCTTTCTTTGATGATGTGGCCAACCTTTTGAGACTATACCGCTAGCTAGGTAGTTAGCATAGTCGGCGTACCATGGTTCTTCTCTGTATTCCACCATTTCTAGGGACTCTGTTAGAAATTTTTCGTTGATTTGCTCGTCCCTGATTGCCTCCAAAGTTGGGTCTTCTAAGCGTGAAAGATGATCTGCTGCAGTGTTTTCTGCTCCTCTTTTGTCTTTGATTTCAATATCAAATTCTTGGAGGAGTAGAATCCACCGAATCAAACGTGGTTTAGCATCCTGTTTCTTGAAGACATATCGAATGGATGCATGATCTGTATAGACTATTGTTTTAGAAAGAACAAGATAAGAACGAAATTTATCAAAAGCAAATACCACAGCTAGTAATTCTTTTTCAGTTGTTGTGTAATTTTCTTGTGCATCGTTAAGTGTTTTACTAACATAATAAATCGGGTGAAAATGTTTTTCTTTTCTTTGTCCCAAGACAGCTCCAACTGCAAAGTGACTTACATCACACATGATTTCGAAAGGTAATTTCCAATCAGGCGCTATCATGATAGGTGCATTGACTAGCATTTCCTTTAGGGTTAGAAATGCTTGATTGCAATCCTTGTCAAAGATGAAAGGGGCATCTTTTTCAAGTAATTTTGTTAGAGGCCTTGAGATTTTAGAAAAGTCTTTGATAAACTGCCTATAAAATCCGGCATGCCCTAAGAAACTTCTGATAGCTCTAACGGAGGATGGGGGTGGTAATCGAGAAATAGTGTCTATTTTGGCTCGATCAACCTCCATTCCTTCGCTTGAGATTTTGTGACCTAGTACTATTTCCTCCGTTACCATGAAATGGCATTTTTCCCAATTAAGGGCGAGGTTGGTTTCCTCACATCGGGACAACATTAGTTCAAGGTTATCAAGGCATTGGTCGTATGAATCTCCAAAGATAGAAAAGTCGTCCATGAAGACTTCCATTGTCTTTTCTATCATGTCATGGAAGATGGCCACCATGCAACGTTGAAAAGTTGCGGGGGCATTGCATAGACCGAATGGCATGCGTCGATAAGCAAAAGTTCCATAAGGACATGTGAATGTTGTCTTTTCTTGGTCTTCGGGTGCTATCGGGATTTGAAAATAACCTGAAAAACCATCCAAGAAACAATAAAATTTATGACCGGATAATCTTTCTAACATTTGATCAATGAAGGGCAAAGGAAAGTGATCTTTCCTTGTTGCTTCATTTAATCGCCTATAATCTATACATACTCTCCATCCTGTGACGGTTCTCGTTGGTATCAATTCATTCTTTTCATTAGTTATTACCGTCATACCTCCTTTCTTTGGAACTACTTGGACGGGACTTACCTAAGGACTATCGGAGATAGGGTAGATAAGTCCGGCGTCAAGTAATTTGATGACTTCGTTTTTAACCACTTCTTGTACATTTGGATTTACTCGACGTTGTGGTTGCATTACCGATTTGTAGTCATCATTCATTAAAATTTTGTGCGTGCACATGGAAGGACTTATTCCTTTAATATCTACAAGTTTCCAAGCGATTGCATTTTTGTGTTTTTTCAAAAGTTTAATTAATTTTTATTTTTCTAAACTACCTAATTTAGACGAAATAATTACAGGTGATCTACCATCTTTGTCTAGAAAAGCATATTCCAAACCTTTTGGAAGTTCTTTGAGCTCAAAAGGTGGGTCTTTAGGAGACTCCTTATTTGGTTGCTCATGTTGATCAAGAACTTTAAAAGTTTGTTCTATGGCGACCTCTTCTTCAACAAAGTGGTCGATTTCTTCACTTGTATCGGGTGGTTCATCTTCATCTTCAATTAGGGGGTCATTATTGCCGAAAGGATATTTAATTGAACGCTCAAGATCGACACTTCTTTTAAATGCCCCTAATTGAATAGATAGATTGTTGTACTTCCGGTTTTTCAAAGCTTCGTGGGTTTTTATAAAAGGTCGTCCCAACACTAGAGGAGCGTCATCAAGGATGACAAAGTTGGTTGGGATTACCATTTGATTTGTTTGAACCAAGACATCCTCAACTACACCGATTGATTTTATTACTTTCCGATTGGATAGAAAAATGGGTATTTGAAGTGGAGAAAAATTACTAATACTTAATTTTTCAAAAATGTAGTTGGGCATTATGTTAACACAAAGATCTTTATCAATTGGGATATTACTAATAAATGAATTTTGAAAAAAAACATGGAACCGCTGTAATGTTGATTCCAAATGGGTCTTCTTTTATTAGCGAGGTTTGATCATTGGTTAACTTAACGCTTACCGTTTCGTCAATTTTAGTGTTAGTGTTTAACTCTTTTAAAAACTTAGCATGAGTGGGTACTAAACAATGATTTTCGAAAGAAGGTGACAAGAGATTAATTTCTTCAAAATTTGACTCTTCTTGAATTTTAACGTTGTCGGACTCACCCTTTTCGTTGTTTAACTCATGTGTTGGTTTTTCACTTATTTGTTCATCCATTTTTACATTTTCAACTATCTCTTTTTTATTTAATTCTTCTCTTGCGCGGGACTCCTCTTCCCTTGCGCGAGATTCCAATATGCAGCGTTCGATAGTTTTAATGTGTCCTATTATCTTATCGGTTATGTCAGTGATAGAATAAGGATCGGGATCCTCAAAGCTTGAATCCGGTTGTTCGATCCTTTGTTCCTCATAATACCCATAGGAAATAGATGGTTCACACCATTGTCCTTCATTATAAGTATATGATAGATAAGGGTCGTAATTTTGTTCTTCATAATACTCATATGAGGTGGGTTATTCACGCCATGGTTCCACATAATAAGCATATGAAGGTGGTGGCTCATATATTGGTTCCTCAAAGTATGAGTATGAAGGCTCATACCTTGGTTCATCAAAATATGAGTATGAGGGAGAAGGTTCATACCTTTCGTCTTCATAGGTTGTGTATGAAGTTGATGGCTCGTACCTGGGCTCCTCATAGTAGGTGTATGAAGTGGATGGTTGAAATAAGTCACAATATTAAACCGAGTGCGGGTTACCACAATTAGTGCAATAATCTACCCTATAATCATCCTCCTCATAGGTGTAGTTGTAACCTCCTGCGTATTGATCCATGAGAATCACTCAGCAGACCATAACAAAGTCTCGAGATCAGAAAACAAAAATAAAAACGGAAACAGAGGCTGGACACGGCCCCGTGTTCAGTGAGCACGGCACCGTGTACACAATCTGTATCTGGGCGTTTTAATTAAAATTACTGATTTCATTGAGCACGGGGCGTGTTCAGTGAGCACGGCCCCGTGTTCAGGCTCTGTATCTGGGTGTTTTTATGAAAAATATGCAGCACGGCCCCGTGTTCAGCGAGCACGGCCCGTGTTCAATCTACTGTAAATGCAAAACTAACTAAATGCAGAAAAATGTGCGCGCGTTTTGAAAAAGTTTTGTGAAAAACTGATTAGGCCGTCGATTTTAAGCTTTCTTAAAATCCTTGTGTCCCCGGAAACGGCGCCAAAAAATTTATGCGTGTCGAGTGTGATACATTTTTAATGTATATTTTAAGCCCTTTTACACTTTTTAGCCAAGTTTTAAATTTATAAAACACGATATTTACTAACACTAAACACACATATGGGCAAGTGCACCCATCGTGAGCGTAGTATAGTGTTGGAAAGATACCGAGGTCGTCCAAGAACACAAGAGCTTTTAGTACCGGTTTATCCTCAAAGTCTAATCAAATCAAAAGTTAGAAAAAGGTTTTTAAACTAGAAAAATAAAACTAACTAAATTGCTGAAAAATAAAATAAAAGTAAAAACAGATAGACAAGATGAATCACTTGGCTCCGACTCGTGTGTAGTGTAACCTTTGATTATTTCCGCACTTTTGCACTTTTTAAGAGATTATCTTAGTTATTGTAGTAGGCCCCTCTTTTGAAGGTGACGTTACCCTCAACCCAGTAGTTTGAGTCAGCAAGGATACAATCCTAAAGGGTCGGATTATTGAAAGATAATTAATTAAGTTATTAATGCATAATGTGGTAGGCCCCTCTTTTGAAGGTGACGTTACCCTCGGCTAAGTATCTGAGTCAGCAGGGATACAGTCCTAAGTAGCCGGGTTAAAGTTTTAATAGTAGCTTACATATGAGGGGATCAAAGAGTTTGGACCCCCGCCATCCAATACCGATGGGTATTGAAGGAGGTCCTACTAAATTTGACCCAGGTCCTTGCAGGATCTATACACTGAACAAGGCAAGACTCTTACCAAACCGTTCACTTAACCCCAGACCAGGTAGCCAACATATCTCCATATAGACCGTGGAGATATGAATGGTGAAAATCTTTTATTTTATATAGACAGTAAAATAATGCCAAGACACCACGGACAAACGATAAGGAAGAATCACCTTCAACATAAGAAACTAGTTATTAAAGTCATTAATACATAACCAAATAAAAAAGTGCGAAAAGATTAAAAATAAAAAGTATTACACTAGACACTTGTCTTCACCAAGTGATGTAAGAGACTTAGGCAAACATGGCCTTTGATTGTCAAGAACTCTTACGATCAATCTTGGATCCCGAGACGACTCAAACACTCTATGATGGATGATGGATGATGGTGGTGGATGATGGTGTTGTGGTGGTGGTGGAGTGTGGGTGAAGTGTGAGAGAGGTGGTGTGCCAAGGGATGGTTTGCAAATGAGCCAAGCACCCCTATTTATAGCCTGAACAGCAGCTCGGGCACGGCCCCATGTCCATCCTTCTTCTCTTTCTACATTAATTGCAGTTTGTCTGCATTAGTTGACCACGCCCCCGTGTCCGCTGGGCACGACCCCGTGTGCAGAAGCGTATCTGTACTATCAAGATTTCCTCAGATTCTGCGAATCTTAGAATTGACCACGGCCCCGTGTCCGCTGGGCACGCCCCCGTGGTGGGTGATAGAAGCTTCTACAGCGTTGTCTTTTCTGCAGACACTTGGGCACGCCCCCGTGCTCACTGAGCACGGGGCGTGTTCAGCCTTCTGTTTTCTTGCTTTGCTTGGGAAGATGCTGTCGGGGGGTCGGGCATGCCACGTTTATTCCTTTTCTTGTATTTTTGTTAGATTTAGCTGTTTTTTTGCTTCTTTTATTCATTTGAGCTCATTTAATCCTGAAAATACAAAAGGAAGACGAAAACACACTTTTTCCAATATTAGTACTAAAAAAGGGTTAGTTTTATGCCTCATTTGATGTAATTTATATGTTACATTTTGCACACAACAGATTCCTTTGAAGTGAACCAAGCATCCCTATTTATAGTCTAAACAGAAGCCCGGCCATGGTCCCGTGTCCGGCGGACACGCCCCGTGGCCATCCTTTTATTTTCCTTCATTAAATGCATGTGTCAGTAGATGGCTTAACACGACCCTTGTTCGGTGGGCACGACCCTGTGTGCAGAAGCATATCTGTACTACCAAGATTTTGCAAGATTCTGCGTATCTTAGCGTTGACCAAGCCCTGTGCTGAGCTGGGCACGCCCCCGTGGTGGGCGTAGAAGCTTCCACAACTTTGTCTTTTCTGCAGGCGGCTGACCACGCCCCCGTGTCCAGCGGGCACGACCCGTGGTCAGTCTTATATTTCTTGTTTTTGCCTTTGGGGATGCTGCCGAGGGGTCAGGAATGTCACGTTTATTCCTTTTCTTTGTATTTATGTTGGTTTTGGTTGTATATTTGTTCCTTTTGCTCATTTAAGCTCATTTGGTCCTGTAAATTCAAAAGGAAGACAAACACACACTTTTTCCAACATTAGTGCTAAAAAGGGTTAGTTTTATGGCTCATTTGATGTAACTTATATGTTACATTTTGCACAGATCAGCCATTATTGTTGCAAAATACATTCATGTTTTACCTGTTATTGCAAATAGAAAAAGAAAAATTATTGGTATAAATAAGAGAAGTTATGAAGCAAAATAATGATGCTATAATTAAAAACATGTTACTAATGATGCAATTCAAGTAAATTCCCATCTTGAGCATGATAAGATTAGTATAACATAATCAATACTAATTACATTTTACACAGAGCTAATACCTCAAGATCGAGCAATTATGTTGTACACCGACAATCCGACATAGGTAAAAGATCAATTCTTATTATTAATTGTCGTATAACTCACTTGTTAAAGTAGAATATGATCACATTATCTATAGTTCTACTAAGTATCCGGTCCACAATTTCCCCATTTTATAATTACATTAATATTTGGTGAATCTTTAATAAATGGTTAGCTGATTATATACTGTTGAGTCAAATGCTTAAATTATGCACAAGAAGAGCAAATTTGGAACGTATACCATAATATATTTTTAATGCAATCACTTCCTAGATTGATTTATTCAAAGATTTTGAATATCAGTGTATGATTAAGTAAAAATTGTGTAATGCTTATAAGAAATAAATAAAAAAAGAGTAAATTACGTTTTTGACCCTTGTGGTTATATCAGTTTTATTATATTAGCCCAAAATAAGATTTTTTAACATATGTACCCTCATGGTCTCTATAACTAACTATTTTGGCCCCTGAGTCTAACTCAACCCCAAACCCTGGTTAATTATTAATCACATGACATGCACATGATGGATAAATTGGTAATTTCCCCTCCCCTTTTAATTACTTTATAAAGAAAAAAACCCTAGCTACTTTATCGCTTATTCTTCTTCTTTGTTTTTTTAAGACTAACACCTGGTAATTTCTCCTCCTCTGTGTTCTTCGATCCCAGAGGATGAACCGCCCGGAGACTAGTACGGCGCTCTTACGGTGGCCCTGTCTTTTCTCCTGGTCAGAAACTTGTGCAATGACGCTGTTCTTGCTATCGGCAAATCTGAATCCTTCGCCTGCTGAACATCTTCTCACTATCGGATTTGGTGGGTTTCATTAGAACATGAGCTGTTATTGTTAATGAAAACAATAATGATGAATTAAATAGTTGAACTAAAATAATAGATTGAAATTCTGAGATTTGAAATAACTTATGCTACAGAAACAATTAACAGATCCAAAGTGTTGACATCGATAACTCTATAAAACTGATAAAATCTGTCAATTACAAGCAACATATCCTCGTTTTGAATGAAATTAAAGGTTACTGGTTATAAACTAATAATAAACATTAAGCAGTGAAATGATTTATAATGGAATCGTCAATTAGAAGATACAAATGTGGTGATTAATTCGATACTTATAATGACGATTAATATAATAGACATATGTGATTAACAAACCTTAGTCCGTGTGGAATGGATGAGTAGATCCAGTGTGATTTGATGCGAAATTCTCTATGCGAAAGGAGATTCAATATTTGAGGAAGGAAGCGAATGATCCAGAGACGATTCGTGAGCTCCTCTTGCTATGGCTGGCGTTTGAAGATAGAAGAGAATTTGGAATTTGGGTTTTTGGTTATGGATGATGATGGTTCAAGGGGGTTTGAAGATGATGTGTTCTTGAAGATGATGTTTTCTTGAAGATTTGGGTTAGAAGATGATGATGATGTGCAGATGATAATTATTGTTTTATTTTTTATAAAGTCAGAAAAAGTAAAGGGGAGGGGAAATTACCAATTTACCCATCTTGTGCATGTCATGTGACTAATAATTAACCAGGGTTTGAGGTTGAGTTAGACTCGGGGGGCCAAAATAGTTAGTTATAGAGACCATGGGGGTACATATGTTAAAAAATCATATATTGGGCTAATATAGTAAAAGTGATATAGCCACAGGGACCAAAAACGTAATTTACTCATAAAATATCATTATGGTCAAACCTATTTCAGCCATAAGCCATAATCTGTTGGAAAGATGGTGTTTCGTTGGAGACCTTGTTCAATTTAAGTAAGAGAATGACTTAGATTGGCACCAACCAATGAATTTAAAAAAAAATATAAAGATTGTATGTTAATATCTTGTAAGGAAATATTGTAAGAAACTTGTCCCAGTTGATTGTATTATCAAGTTGGGAGTCCAATACAAGTCTATCTGCAAGTAGTCAATGGCATGATATTTAATTTCAAGTAAAAAATAATCCAACTTATTAATTAAAGTAATAAAAATCATAAAAATAATGATGTGGCACCTATGTAGTTTTGTTATGGTCATCAACATCCACATCCAACATCCTGAAAAGGTTTAGCATAAACTCAAAGTAATAAACTAACTTACAAAGTGGAACAAATACATCATACATGTAAACAACAACCTTAGCTACATGATACATGTTAATAAAACTAAATACACCAAAAGATATTGAAACTTACAGTAGACAACAACGATCTAACACCATAATCTTCTACAAAAAAACAAGTTAATCCTCCTAAAAACAATGGCTTAGCTACATTAAACATGCAACTTTAGTTAATAAATCATATTCTTTATTAAACACGTTTTCCCCTTTCACCTATAAATATCACCATCATACACCTCGAACATTAATTACTTTACGATTAAAAAATAAATATATATCTATTTCATTAATCAAAATAATATCCTCATAACTACTAAAGAAACCCTTGATCTCTTTGTCATTTTTCATGTCCATTACCTTATATCCCAATAGATGTGTCAACCAAATTGTCGAATGACTAAATCATAATTTTGAAAGTTGATACAAAAATCATTTGAATGGACATGGATTATAAAAATAATTTTGTCAAAATCACTCTCCTACTTACCTATAAAATTATCATCTCATCACACATATTATAGGTCAATTAACCTCAATGTATAAAAACAGACTGATCAATTTATGCTCCATATCATATCAGTTTCTTTAATCAATGATAGATATACGATTGATGCTAAAAGATATCAAATGAGATTGGATTGAATAAGAGAGGTGTAATATGAGCAGGTTATTTTTTTAGTTTGGGACAAAATGGGTTGATTTTGTATTAGGGTGACCCATAAATACTTTCTATGAGTATTAGTACCTTTATATGATTGAAGATCTTTTTATATGATTAGAGTCAATAAATCACATACCATGTGCATAGAGCCGACGAAACCTTAAAATTAAAGCCACATAGCATCCAAATGCTTTTTTATATGTGTGAGCTTCAATGACCACCACATACATGATACATAAATTTATTATTAGGCCAAGTTTAAAAAAGTAAAAAAAAAAAAAAAAAAACCATTGTGGAATGTTTACGGAAGAAACCTATTTGAGAAACACAAATATGACACGCATTAAAGTGAATAATAAAATAAATTCCGAAAGAACCTATTGAAATCGAATGAACACAAAGCGCCGATCTTCAATCTTCAACAAAGAACAATCAATTTTAGGGTTTAAAGAAAAGAAGAAAATTGAGGTTAGGCTAACATTGAATTGCAAATGATACAATAAGACATATCTAACCTCACCTCTGAACCTATAGAGAAGAAGAGCAGAGAGTATCGATGTGTAAGGAACAGTTGTGAATGAAAAGTAGGGTTTGCAATCTTGAAACATTAGAAGTTACAGAGAGAAACGTCTGAATAAAAATAAATTAGGGTTGTCAATTCATGAGAAAGGGATAGAGAATTAATACATAAATATTTTTCAAAAATAAAATTTCCAAAAATAACCTTCTAGAGAGTTGCTGATATGCATTCCCTCACAAATCACCTTGAGGTTCCACCACAACATGCCAAGTGTCCCAAATCCATCTCATTTATTATATTATATAGATAAAAAGGAATAATTATAATTTAACAAAACACCCATTTTGTTAAATATTTTATAAAACACCCATTTTGGTAAATATTTTTCTCAACTACACATGTTTGGGAAAAAAACTCTAAAAAAAGAGTTTATAACGGTACCAAATATGTGTCTAACTAGTGTAATAAAGAAAAACAAGCGATCTTCTGCCGAAATCTGGTTGGAGTTTGATGAATGATTGGAATTTTAGGCTTTGTTAGCCTATATCCTGTTAAGTTGCCTACATCATTCACACATGGAATGCTATGTTTAAATATCTTTGAAATTTTAAGAGAGTAGAGCCAGATTCAGACTAGCTATCACGTGTAGGAGAGGATACCTTCCAGCAAAAAGAAAGACGAGCAGAGATACACACTTGAAAAACAGATACGGAGAAGGGCCCATATAACTTAATATATGTTATTTTGGAAGAAATGAAATTGGGGAAAAGTTATCGATTGCATTCAACTCATTTGTTTATATACAATACAATCAGAATAACGACATCTAACTATATAATGGAAAACGTTTAATAGCCAATCTAAATACTTAACGGCCTAACGATAACTAATAGAACAAAAATAATTTAAATAACCAACACTCTCCCTCAAGTCGGAGGGTAAGAAATCTCCAACTTGGACATCAAAATATTATGTTTTGAACTTGAAAGACTCTTTGTGAACAAATCTGCTGGTAGATCATGAGTTGCAATATGTGATAAATGAGTAAGCCGCTTTTGAAGTTTTTCCAAAACAAAATGATAGTCCCACTCAATGTGTTTGGTACATTCATGATACATATGATTCGTTGCAATATGAATGGCAGTCTGGCTACCACATTTCAAAGGAATATGGAGAATTAAAGGAACTGAAAATTCATGAAGTAATCTAGTAAGCGATGTGAGTTCAGCGGTGACTAGTCTCATCAATCTATACTCAGCTTCTTTTGAACTAAGAGAAACAGTGGCTTGTTTCTTAGATTTCCATGAAATAGGTCTTCCTCCAGGCAAAATGAATTCTTTAGTTACTAATTTTCGTGTATTGGGATATGCAGCCCAATCTGAATCACAAAAAGCCTCTAGCTTAAAATTTGGTGAATCATTAAAAAATAATCCTAGAGTAGAAGTGATTTTAACATAATGCATAGTATGTAAAGAAGCTTCCCAGTGATGTATATGTGGATCCTTCATAAACTGACTCAAGAACTGTACAGCAAAAGCCAGATCTGGTCGTGTATGTGTAAGGTAGTCTAGTTTACCAACCAAAAGTCAATACTGAAGAGGATCATGAAATAAAGGACCAGTGTCCTATAAAAGCTACAAATTGGGATGTAAAGGACAAAGAGTTGTTGAACAATCAAAAGCTTTAAACTCTCCAAGAAGATCTTGTGCAGATTTCCATTGGGTCATAATGATGCCATTGGAAACCTTTAAAATCTCAATGCCCAAGAAATAATTAAGAGATCCGAGATCTTTGATTTGAAAAGTAGAATGAAGGTTGAGAGCTAGCATTTTTGTTTCATCATTTCCACTTAGAAGAATGTCATCAACATAGACAGCAACATGAACAATGGAATCTCCTATTTGTTTAGAAAACAAAGAATGGTCATTAAAGGATCGAATATATCCTTTGGATTTTAAAACATCACAATTTTCCATACCATTGCCTAGATGCCTGCTTAAGACCATACAAGGATTTCTGAAGTTTAAAGACTTTAGAAGGACCACCAAGAATCATTCCAGATGGTGGTTGCATATAAATTTCTTCATCCAAATCTCCATGTAAAAATGCATTGTTTACATCTAACTGATGTAAAGACCAATGCATCTTAGTAGCAGTAGCAATCAGGCTTCGTATAGTTGTCATTTTAACTACCAGTGAGAAAGTTTCAGCATAATCAATCCTAGTCTGTTGGGTGTCTCCTCATACCACAAATCTTGCTTTGCAACATTCCACCATGCCATCTGCCTTATACTTTACCTTATAAACCCATTTTCTTTTGACAGCCTTTTTAAATGTATCAAATTTTCTTCATAGCAATTTTCCATTCAGGATAAAGAGCAATCTCTTTATAACAAGTAGGCTCCTTTATTTGAGTAAGATTTTAGAAAAGAGTCTGATGGGAAGGGGGTATATTAGAAACTTAAAATGGTTGAATGCAGAAAAAGTTGTAGTGAGAGTATGAGGACAAATAGATGAAGAAGATTCACTCATAGCTGTGTTAAAATTGTAATCAGTAAGATTTGAAGTGGATTTCATTGTCCATTAGATCTTCTTAAAGTTTTTGGTGGAAGAGTAGAAGAAGAAGATGATGGAGGTAAATGAGAACTAGAATGCAAAGAAGAAGGAGAATGAAAAGAAATATGATGAGAAGAGGAAGATGAAGGTGATACTTTTGAAGAAGAAGTAGAAGTACATTAATGGGGAGAAAAAATGAGAGACTTATCTTTAGGAAGTGATTGAAAAAGATGCTCAAAAAATACATCTCTAGAAATAAATGGTTGATGGGAAAAGAGATTAAAGAGTTTATAACCCTTTTTACCCATGGGATATTCAATGAATAAACACTGGACTACACGTGGTTGAAACTTGTCTCTACCTTGTTTAAGTGTAGAAGCACTACATAAGTACCAAAAAATTTTAATTGGTCATAAGAAGTAGGTTAATTTCATAAGGGGACTTATTTTGAAACAATGTTATGGGAACAAATTGATTAAATGAGTAGTAGTTAAGACACAATCTCCACAAAACTTGAGTGGCAACTTAGACTTAAACAAAAGTGCCGTAGCAATTTCTAAAAGATGTGTGTACTTCCTTTCCACCACTCCATTTTGTTGTGGTCTAGCAACACAAGAGGTTTGGTGCAAAATCCCTTTACTAAGGAGATATTGAGCATGATGATTTGTTGTTCTTAGTTCAAATGCATCGTCTGATTTATACATTTGATCTTGGTTAAGAATTGAGTCTCAACCATTTGAATAAAATTTTGAAGAACAGGATTGTCACACCATGTATTTTCAGGTGGGCCCGGACTTGGGGTACATGACGAGATTGTATAGATACACAAATTGTCACACCCCGACCCGCAACGGAAAGGTACGGGGCATGATGATTGGCCGTAGCTCATGACAACTAATCTTTGTTTCAATATTTAAAGCATAACCATTTAAATAGTCACATAACATATAATAATCAAAATTGTTCACACATTGTTCAAAACAAACATATCTAGATTTCAATTTAATTTCCTAAGGCCCATGCTACGTGTCCACATCACTTGATCATCAACTTTGAAAACCTGCACCACGTTAGAAAAATATATTTTTTGGGTCAACAAATATGTTGGTGAATAATTTCCTCTGTTTTATAGAAAACAGTTTTATATTTATTTCTTTTAAAAAATATTTTTAACATGCACCTCAAGGTTAGTGTGTAAATGGTCTCATATCATCAACATAGTCAACATATCCATAAATCCAAATTTACCAAACAAAAATACACAATCAAATAACAACACAAACAACCAAAATAAATAGACTCCTGATAATAGCGTGCATTAGGCTCAAGCCCTGAGGAGCGAGTCTAATACCGTTGGCGATACTAGGCTACAACTCATGGCCGTGGGGAACCAGGTCAGCCGTGGATCCACTAGACAGAATAGCATGTAATAGACTTGATATCAGATAACATATAGAATAATAGAATACACATAAGACGTTCACATAATAACACTTGATCATAGCATGTTAAGTAAATCGAAAAGTGTAACCTGATGCACCCCAAAATTTGAAAAATTAAAAAGGGGAAAGTGGAAGAGATTACTCATTGGTTGCGAAGACACGTTCCACGAGGATTAGCGCACGAACTGGAATATACGGAAATTCTAAAATAATAATCGTATTGTAAATAACTGACATAATAAATGAAAGGATAACCTAATGATTTTAGGAAATTGGGTTCTCCTATTTGGGGACTTGGAAATATATAAAATCATATTCTTTCCACAAAGAAATACCCAAAGCAATAGTTATATATGTTTTAGAATTTATTAAAACGGAAAA